>CP110842.1:37142602-38403033 GCA_028411795.1 Euphorbia peplus
TATAAATAAAATTCAGATGATTTTGTAGGAAGTATATGACTAATAAAACTTATTTGAACTATGTCGTGGCGTGATCATAATTATCAGGGGTGTCTCTAAAGGGAGTTCACTTAGACGGCTGTCTAGAGTCTCACTAGATTTGGAGCCTCAAAATTATTATTATGTAGAAGTACTAGTAAAATTAAAGTAACAAAAAGATGATATAGTTGTATTAAAAAATTTATAATCAATTTTGTTTATGTGATTTTTATTTTTTCAATTTAAAGCGTGCCTATTATTTTTTGGCTTAATTGACTTCAAGCCTTTTAAACTTGACAAATTTGTGCAACTAGTTTCCTGAACTTTAAAATGTGACAAATTACCTTATAAAATAAGCTAATTGCAATACATAACCCCAAATTTCAAAATGTTATGATCTGGTGAAATGCACTTGCGTATACGTGGCATTTTGTTGAAAAATATTAATTACTCTTCCATCCTCTTCTTCTCTAAATCGAAATAATTGGTTCTTCCATTCATAAAATTGAAGAACGAAGTGATGAATCGAAATCGAAATAGAAAAAAATTGGATATTCAAAGGAGTGGATCGACAACTTTCAATGATGTTAATGTAGATATTGCAGCTCAGACTCAACATGTATTGTAATTAGCCTACTTTAAAGCGTTATGTGTTGTAATCATCCTACTTTAGGGGAAAATTTGTTACATTTCAAAGTTGAAATGACTAGTTGCTTAAGTTTGCCAAGTTTAGGGGCTTGACACCAACTAACCTTACTTTTATTTACAAGGAACAAAACACTTCATCAATGAGAAATTAAGTAGTCCTTACAAAAAAAGCTAAATAAAAGTGAAGGCAAATAATAAAAAACAATCTCATGCCCGTTTTTTGATTATTATTATTATTAGTGTGATTTTTTTTTTACTATTACAATTTCACTTAAGGCCTCCAAAAAGCTGGAGACGACCTTGATAATCGCTGCCCTAAAGTCGAATTTGCTGCATTAACGCATACACAAACTCGTATCAATCAACCTCTAGGGATACACAGCTCCAATTTCACGGTGTACTACGAAGAATCAGATTGAGAACAATATTAAACAATACCAAAAAAAAAGAGGTACCAAAACGCTTGATTTTTCTGAGGAATTTTTGAACTTATATAGGCATCAAACCATCCACCTTTAGAGGCACGACTATGTGATACGTGAGGGCGTGAAAATAGCTTGGAGCAGTTAGCATCCTTGACTGCAACGTTTAAATCAATGAGTGACTCTAAAAAGAAAAAGGCACAAACTATGAGCTAAAATTATAATTTATGGTCTCATGCGAATAAATATAAAAAATTAATTTTACTCCCGAAATAGACAATTTTTGAAATTTAAAAAGTTTTAAATTGAGTAGAAATAAAACTGATATTTTTAGTGTAATTTTAACTACAATAAAAATGTTTAAAAGAAAAAACAACCACCTTGAATGGGAGGACTGTTCAGGGTTTAGATTGCTTCCATTGTTCAAGGTCTATTATCCAAGTGGATCAAAAATTGAGTGGAGATGTTGCTCATAAGATTAAATCTAGTTGGTTGAAATGTTATGTAGTGTTGCGAAATATGGAGCAATTGTAACATTTATAATATATCGGTGGCGGAGATGCATATGTCCCAAAGTCAAACTATTAAAGTAAAGGTGTTAAGAATATGATGAGAAAAAATCGACCAAAGGTGTTCTAAAAGGGAATTCTAATAAAGTAGATCAACAAAGGAGGTTCATTTCTAGTACATACTACTATCTAACCATATCGTTGGAGAAATGAAATAACTATAATAAAAATATGGATTATATGTATTGAGAATATGATGAGAAAAAATCGAACAATATGGCTCGGTGATCTAAGACGAAGATCGAGTGATACAATAATTAAAAGATTTGAAGAGTGATATAATTCTATCAGAGATTGAGAAAAATATAACGGTGTATATAATAAAATGGAGAGAGTGTAAATTTATTTCTTTACAAAATTTGATTTTACAGTGATGGTTCATGTTAAAAGGGCTTAAATCATTTTTGTTGTATATATATGTACTAAAATGTTTAAATTTTAATAAATATATTTTGAAGGAAAATTAAATATATATTGCCTCAAGTAATATGAAGAGAACCATTAAAAGAAGCAAAGATATTTGGTGCAAGTCTCGTGTACGAAATATTTCATTCGTGCCACAAAAATATGAGTCTAAAAATATAATTAGATGTGTGTACCTACCAATATACTATTTTTTTTTTTAGTTTTCTCTTTCCATATTTTTAGTTTTTACACTTTTGCATAATAGGCTCACATGGAGGATGAGACACGTGTAACTTATTTTTCTAGAAATAATGTAGAAAGAAGAGCACGTTTCATAAAGATGAATTTTGCTTCTAATAGTGCCATAGAGAGGGGCAAATTTGAGTAAATAATTAGATAGGGGATGGGATTATCCCTCTAAGGAGATATTTTAAATTTTATTCTGATCATATTTCAGTTCACACTTATATAGTATAATTTATTCATTATCTCATCTCGTTTATAGTTATAAATAGTTCAAGCAACTACCATGTTGCTCGTCGGAAATAAAATATATGCGCTCAACGATCATATATCAAATAAATGGTGTCTTTTCTTAGATCAAAATAACATTTATGCATTTAAACTTAATCTTTCATTCTTATAATATTTCTATTAGCTTTATCTAACTTATTTGATTCCTTTCCAAAACGAATTAATCACGACCTCACATACTGTCCTTTTATATATCTACAATAAGCACGGGCCATGAGGTAAAAAATTTGGAAACTCCAATTTAGAAAAGTGAGTCTCACAGTAGTAAAAGTTGATTACTGTATTATTTTGTTTTCATTTAAATATCGATATAAACAAATATGACACAAAATCATGTTTTACGATTCAAGCGATGATTTCTATTATATATTGAACAATCTCCTTTTTTGTTCATTTTTGTTCTTTTTAACATAACGAAAAAAAAGAAGCCAAGATTATCTATCTAATTGTACTCAATTCATAAATATTGACATCACTCGAGTATTGTATAAATTCATGTTTTCAATATAAATTTTGTGACAACTTGTCATGAATCTCAATTTGAGAGTGCAAGTGATATGTCTAATTTAATATTAATTTGAATCTCAACCAAACATTAATTAAATATATATTGACTTAATATTTTTGATTTCGTATTGCTTAAAATGTAAACAGTAATCTCGTTTTCCAATTCTAAATAGTTAAATTTTGAGTTATTACACACCTGCTTGTGAGAAATCTTTTATTTGATTTTATTTTAAGTTTTTGGTTATTAATTTTTCAAAAGTCTATGAAAGTGACCTAATTTATTCATTAAAAAGATACTAATACATTCCCTAAGAAAGAAAAAAGATACTACATACATTCTCGAAGCCATGTGTAGGAGAGGAAAGACACATCACACATTTCACATGGTTACTAGTTGTATTTTAAATAATCAATTTGATTGAATAAGATCTTTAATCTTCCTAACTTATTTCATTTATGGAGGTGAGATGTCTGGGTTCAACACATATTTATCAAACAATAATTATATTAATAAGGCTTAATATACAAAAAAAACCCCTAAACTTTGTCAAATATCGCAGTTGTCCCTCCGAACTTTTAATTGTAACAAATTACTCTTCAAACTTGGCAAATTGTAACAAATAACTCCATATTTTGAGTTTGAAAAGTCAAATGCCACGTGTCACGCCCTTATTCGATATTTGAAAAGTCAAAGTGCCACGTGTCATGATTCTATAGAGTGTTTGAAAAGTCAAAATGCCACATGACATGATCTTATAGGTTGTTTAAAAATTCATGCTTATTGGGGGTAATTTGTTTCAATTTGCCAAGTTCAGGGGGTAATTTGTTACGATTTGCCAAGTTCAGGGGTAATTTGTTACAATTGAAAGTTCGGGAGGACAACTGCAACATTTGACCAAGTTTAGGGGTTTTTTTGTGTATTAAGCTTATTAATAAATCAGCAAAATATTTTTGTTATTCATCGATGAATCGGACACATTCCTACCAAATGGTTGTATACCTTAGAGTAATTCAACAAAAATTTCTAATATCATATTTAGCACGATTACAAATTTATTTATTTTTGTTATTTAACAACTTATCCAAAATTCTCGTAGTTTGAAGTAATTAGTTTTAATTTTCTATATTTGCTCCGGTTAGACCAACATCCTTCTATAGTTACCAAAAAAAGAATGATCTATACTCTTCTAAGGGTGTTTTTGTTATATATTTCATGTAAATCGGGACTATCAACTTATTCGGTCAAATACCTAAATACAAAAGCTACTACTCATTCAAATTCATAGTTATACAACAAACTTTAAGTATAGATTAATTAGGATAGGAAGAGAAAATTACAAAAAATACCGAAATTATCAGTCTTATAATGCCAATTAGTGAAGTAAACATAGAGTTGGCCTATTCACAGCCTCATCATAATTATTCTTTGTTGCTTCAATCTGTAAAATCACAAATAACTTCATCATTAATTTCAATAATATTCTTTAAGTTTAATTTATAATATATTCTGCGTACTCCAGCTTGCAAAATGCCTAATAATCCTCGAACTTTTAAGACGATGTTTTTGTCATCTCAAGTTTCTTAAACATCATCTCCTTATTACCGATTTAGCATTTCCATACACACAAACACAAGTCATGCCAGTTTGAGAAAGTTGAGATAACCACTGATCAGTCAGCTACAAATCCATGTTCATGGATAAGGGAGGGGACTTGTATGTCTATGGTGTTCAATTGAATTTGTCTTAGTTTTACGGTACAAAACTAAAGCTCCATGCAAACAAATAGAGTTTTCCGACAATCAATGGATGCTCTATAAGAAAGGTCGTTTTAAGCAAGTTACAGTGGTGCGAAGAGATTAAACAAGTTAACGGTTATAGACAAGTCTTAACCAAATTGAGGCGGCGAAAATATGGCTTTGAAAATGAGGGGGTAATTAGGAATTTAGATTCAAATTGCAGGGGCGAAATAAGTATTAAGTATAGCCAGAATGTAATTACATTAAGGGAAAAGTTTAAAAAAAATGCTCGTGGTTTTCAACTTTTGCAAATGAAGGTCTGTGGTTTCAATGTTTGCAAATAAAGGTACGAGGTTTCATTCCGTTAGCAAATAAAGGTACGGTCACTAACACCGTTTATTTTCGGTGACGTGGCACTTTGATCACAGTTTGACCAAAGGGTAATTTCGTCATTAATAAAAAAGTAAAAAAATTTAAGTAAAAAAAATGTTTGTGGTTTGTTTTTTTTGCAAATAACAGCCCGTGGTTTGATATTTTATTAAAAAAGAGGTATGAGGTTTGATTTAATTACCAAAACAACAAATTAAAAATTACCAACAAATATTATTGCAAAAAACAAAACAACAAATTTTCTTATAATGTTTTTGGGTATTTTGGATTCATAAAAATTTCATGAATTTGGGTATTTTCTTTTTTTGAAGGAATTTTAATTTGTTTGAATGAATATTAATATTGAAACGTGAATATTGAAACATCATTATTGGCCTTATAATTAATTTATTATTTTGAATTATAATTTTGTCGATGATTTATTTTCATTAAAATTAAAATTTGGTATAAATGGATCAACTTTTTAAATACTAGTCTTACATAATAAGAAAATTTGTTGTTTTGTTTTTTACAAGAATATTTGTTGATAGTTTTTAATTTATAAATTAGTCTAAAACCGTATTTGGTAATTAAATCAAACCTCATACCTCTTTTTTAATAAAATATCAAACCACGGGCTGTTATTTGCAAAAAAACCAAACCACAAACATTTTTTTTACTTTTATTTTTTTTATTTTTTTGTCAATGACGAAATTACCCTTTAGTCAAACTGTGGTCAAAGTGCCACGTCACCGAAAATAAACGGTGTTAGTGACCGTACCTTTATTTGCTAACGAAATGAAACCTCGTACCTTTATTTGCAAACACTGAAACCACAGAACTTCATTTGCAAAAGTTGGAAACCACGAGCATTTTTTTTAAACTTTTCCCTTACATTAATGCTTACTTTTAAAATTCCATGGCCTTACCTCCTTGTTTAGAAGACCATTTTCCTTCTCTAATGTAATTTCCTGCTAAGAACATCATAAATCAATCAGTGAACTTCAACATAATTGGCCTCTAGTGTTTTACATTATAATAATAAAAAAAAACTCTTATGATTACGCATCAATAAATAAGTAATTTATTCTAGTATTTGTCTTTTGACATTGTACATTTATATTTTTATAGTAAAAAGGAATTCAATAATTGCCATCTCGAGATCACATATCATGTCCATAAAAGTCAACGAGTCCTCTCAGCGTAGTTAATAGGCCACACGAATAAGAATAATAAACATTATTGGTTGAATTCTATGTTCTTTTTTTCTATTTTTGGCAAATAGTCTCTTTTACAATAAAAAGATAATAGCATCCTCTATTTGTAAAAACGTGGCAACAATTTATCGTAGAAGAAAGCCGAATAACTTATTTCTCGGTCTATTAGTGACCTATCTCTCTGGGAATTTAGAAGACTCAAATGAGACATTTTTCAAGCTTCCATTACAGTTTATCAAAGGGTTAATCATGCATACCTTTTGGCGGAGTTCTTTAACAGAATCCATCATCAGTTCTGCCTGCAAGAACATTGATCCATCCAAATTAAACAACCAAAATATGCAGAAAAAGGATTGAAGCAACTAGAACTTCTGATAGCTAATAGTAAGATTATATTGTTCTAACATAAACAAATGCAAGTGTCTATAGTGAAAAAGGACTTCTCAAGTTAGCACAAAATAATTAAGACAAATAGTATTCAACCTAGCTGGAGTGATTTGACTTTACGTCTAGCATACTATAACGTGGTGCGTCGATTCAAAATGGCGAACAATAAATGAAAGTTTACACCTTAAAATATAAATTCTAGACACTAAAATAAAATATATTTCATCATAGTATTATTGGCATAGCGATAAAAAGAAACTAACTGTTGTTTTAAAAAAAAACAACAAAGTAAAGATAAGTCCTAATATATAGTGTCCCTCAGGTTTGCAATATGAGAAAAATGACGTCTATATTTATAGGAAAACCTAGGAAAACTGAATCAACAAAAAACGAATTCATGCACAACTAAAAGTTGCAAATTTTACAACTTTATTACATCAACAAAAATGAATTCAAGCACAACCAAAAGTTGTAAACTTTTTCATTTTAATTCATCATTGAAATACTAAATCAAATAAATGGTGTGAACTTTACAAATTTCCAAGAACTTGTAACGTGCAACTTTCGTTTTCTTTTGGTTCAAGTTGTAGCTTTCTACAAAACAATGTTTTCAGACAACACAAGACAACAAAACATATTATGTAAGCCAAACACACAACAGTGGCATTCATCATCAGTGATCACAGTTAGATATCAAAAGTTGTTGTAACGTACCTTTTTAGCTCTGACATGTGTGAGTGCATGATCAATTTGGTTTTCCAATTTTATTAAATCATTCACACTGAGCTGCTCTTGATTTGGATCTTCAAGTTGTCTGTGCCAATCTGAGTTACTGTTAATGAACAATTGGGTCTACCCCTTTATATTTACGAGCAGATGTAGTAATATAGTTAGAGAACTTGCATTTCAATGATTTTGAGTAGTTCTGTAAAGGATTTCCAGCTTGCTATGTCTCCTTCATAGGGCTGCAAATGATAACATTCAATACTTGATTTATATATATATATATATATATTTATATACATCACAGAAGAAGAGAACTCGTTTTACACTATGGAACAATTTAAGTTCTCAAAGATATAGGGTAGATTACGTTTCATGGGAAACTTTGATTTTAAGGCGTTTCAAATTTAGGAAAAGGAAGCTCTCTCAGACTTGTACCAAATGTTTAGGGACACGTTTCAGTGATTTGAGAAAATTCTTGTTTCCTAGGACGTAATATTCTAAATCACAATGATAAACATACAATAATAGGTATTAATATGAGAGAAAGTAAATTTTGCATATTGATTGAATACTTGTACTAGAGAGACACAATTTATAAGTAAAAAAAAAAGAGTCCTATACAATTTATAGTATACACTTGTTAGAAGATGATAACACATTAAGCATGTGCAGTTATGAACCTAACATCCCCCTCAAGTCAATGAGGAACCACTCTAGGGGAGATCAAAGTAAAGGAAAGTGTATACTTGAGATCGGTTTTTCCATAATTTCAGCTACTTGATCATTAGTACTGGAAGCAAAATGGACATGTATGAATATACGAGCAACATTTCTCAAATAAAATGAGAGTTTAGTTTCTATTAGTGGAAAATTAGATTCATAGTAAGGTAAATGGCCAAGGAACAAACTGTAGGCACTAGTGGAGCGAAGATCATTAGGGCACCCATTAGAACCACTATCACAATAACAACGAATCTCCTGAATAAGACAGTGAGCAAAGAGAATCCCATGATAAGTAGTATCTTGAATGTAGTGAAGTATTTTCAATGCTCATCACTCGAATGATGTACAAATTGACAAACCTTGTAGATTTAAAGATGAGCAAGAGAATGATGGTTAGATATTGGAGAGACACAACCGCTTGACAATACTCATCATCAAAAGATAACGGTGTGTCAAGATATTTGGCCAGGTTGGGTGTTGGCCAAGAGAGTGAGACGAGACTGTTATGCGGCTATGTTATTGTGTTCCAAGAGATCAGTTATGTTTGGCCTAAGAAAGGTGAATCCCATTTAATGTGTACGGAATCTCAACCCTAAAAAATAGGACACGTGACCAAGGTTTCGAATAAGAAATTCATGATGAAATTGGGCAATAACTCAATGAATAAGAGTTGGATTAATATATGTGATCAAGATATCATCCATGTAACAAAGAATAAACAATTTATCAGTGTTAGCACCGTAGACGAATAAGAGTTTGATTAATACATGATGAAGGAAATCTTTTCAAGAGTGAAAGAGTCGGTTTAAGACCATATAAAGATTTCACATGATCAGATTATCCAGACCAACAAGTCTGTTAGGCTGCTTCTTATATATTGTTCCGGTGGGGCTGCCATGAAGAAACACATCCAAAATATCCAACTAATTGATGCTACAACCAAAGAAAAGATAGTTGAGACTTTTTTTTCTTCTTCTTCCAATCCAACACTATAATGCTAGTTAAAAGCATGAGCAACTAGATGGCTTATATCTCTCAATAGAGCCATCAATCTTTTGTTTGATACGAAAAAGGTGCCAAAGGTTCAGGGACCTAATTTCCACATGTACTTGTTGAAAAGCACCTTGATCTAAGGACATGGCATGTCTCCATTATGATAATTCATTTTCTTTATGTGATAAGGATAGCTCAGTTGGTTGAGGTTACATGTTGGAAAAGAAAAATGATTGTGGCATACTACAGTTTAGGGTAGATTCACAGTTCTTGTGATGAACATGAGATGTGAAGGAGATGGTTGAGACTCCAAAAGGGTTCATCCCGTAGGGTAATATCACGTGATGGATTCAGGCGTGTCTAGGGTGATGTCAAGGGTTAGTTGAGGCCTAGGTGAAGGAGTGGACAAATGTGTCAAAGGTGTGTTATTATAGATAAGGATTGTGGGTTGATGTGTGAACTATTAAGGGTGGGTGGATGAAAAAGGAGTCATCTAGACTAGAAGTTTACATACCTATTGGGAATAGGTGTAAGGCTACAATATATGAGTTAATGGGTAGGGAACATGACAAGGAGAAGCAACTCAATTGGTGTCATCACAAATCGTGAGATAACTGGCCAACTCGGGGCTCCAGACAGTGGAAATAGAACTAGACACTACTAGCAGAGAAACAATAACGTGAAATGGCGTCATGGAGGATGCAATGGACAAACCTACAACTGTAAGAAAGTATATCAATGTTCATTGCAGATTATATAAATCCCTTAACTTTTTCAGCCAGTTTTTGGGACCTTGTGCAAAGGGCGCTTCATGCACTCTTATCTACGATCCCAATCATCAACTCCACAATGTCTTTCAGAAGCAGATTAATATAATTTACATGTTAATAAATCTTTAATGCTATCTTGTAGATCATTTTCTACAGTTTAATGATTTGAAAATGAAAAAGTCTATTTTTCTTCCATCTATGTGACTTAATTTTTTCTAAACCTTTTCTTTGATGTATGTATATAATTAGACCTTCATCTTGATATTCAAAGTTTCTTAAAGCACACTAAACCTTTTGTTTGATGTATGTATATGATTAGACCTTCATCTTGATATTCAAAGTTTCATAAAGCACAAGGAGGCACAAACATAAAGATTGGAACCACCCTGATTCTTGTCTTGCAAATATGTAATGCATCAAGCCATGATGTTATGGTGGATCCGTTTATGGCTAAGGGTTCGGCCATCAAGGAAGATTTGAGTTGGTTGAAGTGCAAGTAAGGCACAAACGCTAAAGAATGAATTGGATTGTTTGCAATGGTGAATGCAAAAGCTGAACCCATTGTGAACTTTCTTGAACTACTGATGAATTAAATTCATGTTCAATCCCTTTTGTTAGATGTTCAACAAATTTAATAGCTTACATAGCTACAGTTGTTAGATCTAAGTAGAGGAGAGTTGGATCACTCACCCCATTTGCTTATTGATGTAATGTAATTTCTTCAAATTCAATGAATTTTCATTTTTCAGAATTAAAATATATACATTTTCTTAATGTTATATAGTTTTTTATTATTTATGTATTTTTACACACTTATGTTTCCTATATATTTTGTTTCGGTGCCTGTTTCCGGTAAATTGTTTAACCAGCTAAAAAACAGTAAGAAGAGCAGCTCGTTACCTCATCATTAGCACCATTGGGAGAAGCTGCATCCCCTTCAATATGCCTTTCGTATTTGTCTACAATCTTGTTTAAACTGAACCATAAAAAGACAATTGCATCAATCTACCAACTTTGAACCCATCATCAATCATTTAATATAGTCACAAACATATACCTAGCATAACATTGCACCATGATAGTTTATTGCATAATAATTCTGTGGAAATTAGGAAGACACATAAACAACAACAATAATAATAATAAATAAATAATAATAATGATAATAATAATAATGTTAGAACCGTGACATTTTGTGCATACTTGGACACATATGTGGCAATAATGGAAAAAATCCAAGGGTTGAAATCAAATAAAAGATTTGTTTAATTAGTCTACATTATTTCAATATTCAAGAAATCATTAAAAAGTATTATTTAGATATTGTAGAAATTAATAAAAAATTCATAATTGTGCCTCAACTATCACTTAAATAAGATTTCAATTCAACTGGATTCTTGACATCGTATTAATTAGAGTCTTGCTTGCTTATGATTTATACACTTTAAATCTAAAGAGCATTCACGTGAAACAGTTCCCCAATTGATATGTATATCTATAAAATAGTAGAGATAAGATAAAAGTAGAATTTTGGATTAGGCTTAATAACATTTAGATACAAGAGATTAATAAAAGAAGCTTAAACTTTTAGTTCATATTACGTAACCGATTAAATCAAAAGTTTAAGTTGATAGCTAATGCGTGGGCTTAATAACATTTATATGTTATTAATAAAAAAGCTTAAACTTTTGGTTCATGTTACGTAAAAGTTGCTTAGATTTGAACTATGGATCTTTTATTGCATATACTCTGATACCAATCTTACTTAACCGATTGAACCAAAAGCACGAGCTAATAATTAAGGCTATCAAAATCTTTTACCGTCTAGAAGTTAGGTAAATTGAGATTAAATAGAATTTGAATAGGACATGAATAACTAAACACTAAACAGTGACAGAAAAACTTTGCTTCATACAGATGAATGTAGAATTAGGGTTTGGAGGAATTTGTATTATTTTGGTAGTGTGAAAGAAATAATGGCCATAAAATATGATTTGAAAAGATCAGATAGTCAGAGATCAGGTAAGAGATAAGAGAGACAAACTCAGAATTACACTGCAGCAGCCACCAAATCCCTTGTAAAACTCAAAATGTCCACCAATTTTTTCTTGAATGATCCATTCAGATCAACATCTTTCAGGTAGCAGTTAGAGATCTAAGATAAATACAATTTAAAAAATCGTTACTATATATTATTTCACCATAAATTTAACTTTACCGTCATTTCCCTTCTGCTATTTTCCAGGGAAACAAACAGTAAAAACAAAAGTGTTTACTGCGCAGAATCGATTGAACTAAAAGCTCGAGCTGGTAGTTAAGGCCAACGAGTCTCGAACTTAGAACCTTTAGCTCTCATACTATGTGGAACCGATTGAACTAAAAATTCGAGCTAAAAGCTTTTAACCATAGAGTATCAAGAAACCGATTGAATTAAAAGCATATCTCGAGTCAGCATTAATAAGTTAGAAAAGCTAATACTAGTATCGTACTAATTCACCATTAATTGAATTCTTCCGCCATTTTCCATCTGCTATTTTCCCGGAAAACAAACAGTGAGAAAAGGAGGCGTACGGTCATAGAATTTAGAGATAAATAACAGAAAAACGTAGTGAACGATGACGGTCCCGCTAGAAAAAGAAACTGAAGACTACTAAATATATTATTTGACTATCAATTCAACTTTTCCATCTGTCATTTTCCCGGGAAACAAACAGCGAGAAAATGAGGCGTACGGCGTAACACATAGAGGTAGCTTTCAGCAAGATAAGGAGTTAGAAGTTAAAATTTCATGATTAATTAAATTTTTCCATGTCATCTGTTATTTTGATTTTAGAGTAAAATGAAGTGTACGGACTACCTGTCATGGCTAGAGTAGTGATAAAGTTTTCCGGTGGTGGAGAAGACGATGACGCCGACCTGAACATCGCAGAGAATAGAGAGCTCGCGAGCTTTTTTCATGAGTCCTGTTCGTCTTTTCGAGAAGGTGACTTGGCGGCTGCTTTTATCTTCGATTCGCTTGATAGCTACCTTCCTCCGCCCCATTCTCGCCGGAGCTCCGTCGTCTCCGCCCTAATCTCGAGCTGAGATTTGCATATGAAAAGGATGGAGATATTATAGGATGATGGTCAATGAAAGGTCGGGATTGAAACGACTTTTTATAGACACTTGTCACGCAAGTATGTGTTGTCTTTGTGGGGTTGCCCTTTTCAATTTAATTAATTGGTCTTTTTTTGTCTTCTTAATTTGATTATAAAAATGATTAGCGATTACCATATCATGCATGGCTAATTATTTGAATGAGACAAAATTTGAATAGAATGTTTCTCTTTTTCTTAAATGAGGGACTTAGAGGTAGATAAATAGACAACATTTTATGATATGTGTAGCTACGGATTGTCGAGCTCATAGTTTGATAACACATAACACTTTAATATTATTTAAATTTTAAATTATAAATTTAAATGTTAATATATATAATGGGGATATTCTATGGTCACTTTGTTTTTTCACAAAGTAACCATTACTTTGTTTTGTCAACCATTGAATCATGGATTAAAAACTAATCCAATGGTGAAAAAGACAAAGTATAGACAAAGTAATGGAAAAACAAAGTGACCATAGCCTACACCTATATAATGTATCATCGAATAATTGGGTTAATGTACAAATGATGTAATATGTCTAACATATTCTAAAATTTCGCAGAAAGATAATGTTAATTTTTCAATTGAGTTTTTGTTTAATTTCGCAGTAACAATGTGATAGTTAAATAATTTGATCATACTTCGACCCTCAACAATAATTTACACACCATGCAAAAGGATCACAAGTAAATATTAATGGTCCAGTCACTAAATTTTCTTCCTTAACATCTATATTTGATCTACACAGAGTAAATTATAATTATGTCTCACTTTGTAAATAATATTAAACTTTTAGTTTATCTGTATGATATAAAATAATCAATAATTAGTGGTATCATAAAATTACATAACACATGTCACTTTTCCATTACGCACAATAAATGTGCAAATGACACTATCTTATAACATTCATGACATAGACATAATTTGTTCGAACATGTGAACTAATCATACGTCAGAACCATAGGCACAACAAGTGCCATGAAACTTCCAAGTTATTTTTTTTTGGTTTTTCTATCCGGTTTCCAAACCATATTGGGCCGACTAATCCGGATTCGGGACGGATCCAAGAATTATGGTATTTAAACCTCTTCTAGTTGCGGTTGTGGGGGATCGATCCGCAGACATTCCTACCAAGCGCAGCCCCATGCTACCACTGCAACATAAGTCGATTACAGACATGTGTTTAAGGCAATATTTGTAAAAAAAATTATAACAGGAAGAAGTCATTAATCTAATAAGGTAACCTTTTTACTCTAGATAATCTTCTTCAATACACATGGGCCAATCTCTTCTTTATTCATAACTTGCTAACTGACCTGCTTCCGAGCGAGTTGTCTGTCAATTGCATCCTCCCTCTTATTCTTGTTTGCGAATTCATACTTGGATACTCAAATAGTATATACTAGTAATGGCAACAGTAAATATAAGGAGGAATTGATTGGGTAAGTTATGAGCTATACACAAACTTCATTATATTAAAAAAATTTCAGCTATAAAAAATTGACTTTTAAATAGATTGTAGTGTTACATAGAGGATTTTTTTTCTTTCTTTCTTTGGGACGGAATAAATGCTTAGTAAGTTTTCTAAAAAGTAAAATAAAAAAACTAGGAACTAAGAGCATCTCCAAGAGACTCCTATATAGGCTCTTAAGTTAAAATTTGAGGGATTTGGATAAAATTTCAACTCCAAGAGCCTCCTAGTCACTCCTCAAATTACTAGGAGGCATATTCTCTCTCCTCAAATTTAAGAGCTCATCCCTTCCTCCTAACTATTTTTTATTAATATTTTATGGTAGTGTAATATCTCTCTTTCTCCTATTGGCAAACAAAATGAGAAGGAATAAATTTACTCATAAAAAATAACTAAAGAGTTAGAATTAGGAGCATTGTTGGAGAAGACACTATTTAAAGCCTCTCTAAATGATTAAGAGTCAATATTTTATATTATTTTTAGAGAAGTTACTAATAGACTATTGGAGATGCTCTAAAAACTAAAAACTAAAAACGTGTGGTTTATTGTTAAAGTGGCGTCAAGTCAATATTTCCCACCACTAGATAAAATTGCCCACATGATAAAGACAATTTAGACTAAGGGACACCATTGGCATTATCACAAGACCAAAGATATCATTTTCACTCATTTTTTTGTTTTATTATAAAATTCCTTCTTTGTTTTTTTTAAAAGTATATTGTTATTTAGTTCAACGAATGAAAATTTTGATCACAACAAATTAAATTCAAAAAATGATAATTGATTGTTGGTTGCCACAGTAGTAATATAGAGCTGCATTTGTTAGGAAGATCTGCGGATCGATTCTTCACATTAACGATCTGAAAGAATTTAAATATTATAATCTTTAGACCTGCTCCGAATCCAAATCAGTCGATTCAGTGTGAATTCAAAAACCGGATTAAAAACCAAAAAAATCCAAAAAATAATAACATAACATTTTTTTGTCTTTTTAGAGAAATAGATAACGATAACTTAAAGACTTAGCAAGATATAATATCAATATTTACATTTGTTTAACATTATTTTTTTTTTGGTAAATTGTTTAACATTATTATTATCATATAAAAACTTGAACAAATCCTAAATTCAACAATATCGAACTTGAGGAAGGATCAGATGTGACACTTATGTTATTGTGAGATTGACTTTTATTGTGTGACAATAAGTGGCAATTGTGTAATTAAATGAAAAAGGATGACATAATTTGATGGGCATACACGTGTATGGTGAGGGAAGGAGGCTAATGATGTCAGCGCTGATGTCATCACAAGAAAGAAAAAAGTCTTTTATTTTTTTTTTTTTAAAATACATTTTCCCGATGATCCCGAACTCGTTTTTCGAAAATTTTTATACTGTTGGACTCGTATTAATTAACCGATCATTTTGAGAACCATTGTGGTCAAATAAAAACGATTTTTTCATTTTGGAATATTTGGTAATGACTTTTGGAATATTTGGTAATGACTTTTGGAATATCAAGAAATTTGAAAAAAAATCGTTTTTTATTTGAACACAATGGATCTCAAAATGACCGACTAATTAATACGAATCCAATGATATACAAATTTTCGAAAACCGAGTTCGGGATCATCGGGAAAATGTATTTTAAATAAAAGAAATAAAACTTTTTTCTCTCTCCTGTGATGACATCAATGCTGACATCACCTTCCTCCTCCTCCCTTTTTTTCATGCGTCTAAGGCTTTTCTGTATATTTACACGTTTGCCACCTTCCCCTAGTCAATTACTAAATTGTCGCTATTGTCACACCATAAAAGTTGTCACACCTAAGGACCTTGTCTCACTTGATCCTCCCCCTATCGAACTTAATAAAAACTCTCTCACAAATGATACGAGAAGAATAAATATTTAACATATAAACATATGAATTGAACAATTAAGATGAACCAAACTCTAAACCCGTCCTAGAAATAGACACATTTTAAAATATATAAACCAAGGCCTAATGTCAAACAAGTTGTATCCAAGCCCAACCCATTGGCCTAGATGGATCATGCATATACTCAAGGCCCATTAAGATATCCACCCATAATTGATACAAGAACTTTTTCGTCCCATATTCTCGTGACATGCATCTATAAAGCAATAAACCGCGGGATTATATACGGTATAAATGAGAAAAAAAAGAGGAGTTAATCGTGCATGTAGAAAAAACATAATTTCCTTTAGGAAGTTCCGGAGATATGTTAAGGTTCAAGTTCATATATTATCAGCAAAATCGTACTTCTTGCAGATTTTCTCATGATATATTTTCAAAATTTGATCATATTAAGTCGTACAAACTCAGGTTCAATGTTCATCCTCTATACACAATTTTTTTCAACAAAACCAGACCTTAACTTTTCAACTTGAGCCAAAAGAATGGAGTCCTGATCACAAGCTTTTGCTAGTAACTCAAACCTTTTCTCGATATCGGCGGTCCGGGTAGCCAGACATTCCATATTTACTGATGCAGATGGCTTGTAATACTGTATGAGTTCCAACATCATTCCCTGTAGATGGAAAGGGATGAGCAAATCTAGTCAAACTATTAAATTTATTTAGGGTTCTAAGTTGAGATGCTTGGTGACAGATTGGCAAATAAAAAAGCCCATGTTAGATATAGGAGTGCTATGACACATAACTTATAACCATGACTAGCATGAGTTCACGATAACACCCACGTTTGGGGATCCTAAGGTTTAAGTGAAATCCAGTCCATAAAGGTTTTAGGAAAATGAATTCAGATTTTGTGATCATGGTGAAACGATCCACTAATTTTGTGATCTGCTGTTATCATAGCGAAACAATCTAAAAAATGTGGGAACTATCTGTGGTAGAAACCCGAAACAGTTTCGGTATCAAACATTAGCCTAACCAATATAAGAAGCTTAGCACGTAGCAGTGTAGTTGCATACCTCATGTTTTTGTTGCTTCTGAGAATAGTCCCGCAGAAGAGATTTTACAAGTTTATTTTGGACCGATATCTTATCCTGAGGACTGACGAGGAAAATGAATGAAGAAAGGTGGTGTAAAACCAGAGTGTATGCCATTGTTCGTCGAGTTGAAGCTCTGTCAAGTGTGCCGGAAACCCAAGATTTCACATAAGCTTGTAAAATAGCTTCATCATCCTGCAAAACAAAAGATACATTTATAAATAGAGGATATTTCCATAGTTAGACACAAAAGGTTTAATTATGCTGTGGAAGTACCTCGATAGGTTCAAGATACCCTTCGGCTTGAGCAATGCATTTATCCATTGGCGGCAGAATTTCAAGAACACAAGCATTAGATAATGCATTCCAGGCAGAAAGTCTCACAGGTGCTTCAGTGGAACGGTGCAGGTACATCGAAACTTGACGACCGAAAATCACATCACCATAAGATACAGAAGAAAATTCCTCCACAAGTGTCTCAACAAATGTAGAATAACTCTCATGAATCTCTGATTGAAACCTCAAGCATTCCAAACAAGTTTTCTTCTCAGATTCTGATAATAGATTTACATATCCATCTGATGAGCGAGTAGCATCGAGAAGCTGACCATAGACATCTTGTAAAGCTTCATAAACATCTCTGCTCTTGTTATCATCAAGCATATCCATTCCAGCAAGTAATATCACTGATAAGGAATGCAGTTTCCGAACTACGGGTACATTATTAATGGGAGAGTGGAAATCGGTTGATAGGAAAGCGGACATAGCTTCCAAGGCTAATAAAAGGAAAAGCCCGCCTTTAGCAATTTCTACAACGACATGTTTATTATCATGAGAGAGAACTGTAATTGGACTCAGAAACCAATGCATGGGAAGTGGCAATCTCTGGTGAGCCCATTCTACTGTCAAGGACGTGAGATTACGAGCTTGTCTTGTCGTGTGTGCGCCATCGGAGTCCTCGTGTATGGTGTCAAGACCGAGACTACCCTTCTTGAAAGATTTATTCCCACGAGAAGTTTTTTCATCTGTTGGTTTTGATTTCTTCTTGATAGACAACCATCTAGTTTTAAAGTGAGAAGCCAGTATCTCACTGAAGACCGAATAGTTGTCTATTTTATGTTCCCACCTAAAAGGTTTCGCTCTTTTATTCGATTGGAGATATCGTTGGATGCATAAATTGAGACAGTTAAGAACCGGAACTTGAAACAAAAGATCAAGAGCTTTTTCCACCATAACCCTATCCCGGACCCCCATAATTAAGCATGCTTGCAAAACAGAATTAACCCTGGGCAGAGCAGAGGCCATGTCCTCATCAGCTGTTATTTCAGCACCGGATATCACCTGTAACATCTCGAGCAAGTAAACTAATAATGCTGCATCTGCTTGAGCTAACAAAACAGTTATTGACCAAAATCCGCCACCAGAAGCACCCCATCCAAGCCCCACGCCTGGAGCAGGTCCTCCTCTACTGAAAGTCTCAATCGTTTGAATAACGTGCCACTCTGATCCCATCAACTTCATAAAAACATCGAGCACGCACGTCCATTCAGCCCGAGATCTTTGAAGCAATCCATCATTAAGTATATTCCCTTCTCTTGAGACTTCATTTGGAGATGTGGATATGGTATTCTTAGCCATGCGGATCAAGTTATCAGTTGAAGTTATAAGACAAAGAAACCCATGGAGACAAGATACAGAAGCTAATGATGGTTCATCTGTAGTTTGCTGTCTCAAATGAATCAGTTCCTCGACGAAGGTGCTATCTGCATCGAGATCTTCTGCACTATTGACACTCAGGTACTGATTTTCAATAATTGCAAGTCCAATCTTAGGAACAAACTCTGGAAGCCATGGAACAACCCTGCTACTTCCTCGGGAGCTTGAGGTTTCCTCAGGGTTTACTCTTTTAAGCAATGCAGCAAGCAGATGCATCACGGCTGAAAAAACCCACAACAACGGAATACCGGAAGAATCATGGAAAGCAAAGTCACTTCTCATTCCTCTTTTCCTTGTGAAGTATTTCGAAACATAATGATCCTTTCTTAAAGCTAACCACTTCAAAGATATATCAACTAATGGAGGAACAAAACTCCAAGACCATGTTTCAATTCCATGACCAGTAGAATCTGAGGCTTTCTTTTTTGAATCCTTTTGTGAATAGAAGGTCGGAAGCTTTGTAGCCAAGGCCTCCAAGATACGATATGCCTCACGAGAAATGGAAAGAAATTCGCTAAGAACATTATTCTCCTGGAGTTTCTCAAATGTAGGCGGATTCAACCACAAGCACAAGGCAGGGAAGATGTCTGAAAAGTATGATATACAGAAACCGTAACCGATACAGACCCTCCAGAGACGTAGCTGTTCAACCATCAAAGCGGACAAAAGTTTACAATGTTCTTCTCCAGACTCTACCCAGTGATCAAGGGAAGAAGTATAACGAAAGAGATGTTGGATCATAGACAGAAAGGATCCATTCTGTATGAACTCCCCACAGTTCTTCTTGTCAGATTGGGCCAAAACCTGTTTCACACCAAAAGAGAAAACAAACGTGTTGGTCCGGTAAACTGCAGCTATGGTCACCTAAATTTGGAGTCTGTTTCACAAGTCACTAAACTTCATGTTCTTTCAATAAAATTATTGAACTTTAAATTTGATTCCAATGAAGTCATTGCACTATATGCCAACTAGGTGCTCCACTGGATAAGGATGTCATTTTATTTTTTTATTTTAAATTATAGCTTAGGATGTGCCATGTGGCTGCCACGTGAAGCCCATCAACCGTAAAACTCAGACACCTCCAACATGTCTCTTAGTTGGCGTATAGCTAATTGTCTTTTGTGACATGTAAATTTCCCAATAAGTTTTTGTAAACAGATTGGCTGGAATAACTTCATTGAAATCAAATGTGAAGAAGGTCAGCAATTCTATAGAAAGAAATGAAGTTCCGTGTCCTTTATGAAACGGATCCCAACTTCAATTCATCGGTGTATTTCATCATATAATGGTCCTTGGAAAAACCCCAGTGATTAAGCAACTAGGAAAATTAATGGTACACCGCTTTTTAAGGACATGAACAAGATGCTTACCTTCAAAAGGGTAACAGATTTTATCTGAGACAAATGAATTTCGGTGGTGTCTCCTGCAGTGAATTTGTGGACAATGATATCGACAAGGCCAGGGAACTGCATGATTGCATTTGCACATGTGGGCGAATGCCTTGCAATAGCGATAAGTATAGAAATTATGCACTCATTCAAAGCTGCATTAGGGCCACCCTGAAACCATACAAACAAATAGGTCTGTCAATTTCTAACACGACAACACAGTGTACATAGATAGATAAAGCATTCATGCTTACCTCCAACAGATAATGTATCCTATCAAGGATGCCCATTCGAACCAAACCAGCAGCAAAATCTTGACCAGCAAGAATGATGTCATCCTGAATTGTTCCTTCAGACTCATCATTACCGACATCCCCGGTGAAAGTTAGAATATTAGAAGCTTTAGCATTGTACTTCCAAAAGCCACCATGAAGGAAACCATCATCCATCTTCGGCTTGCTCCGAAATACAGGACCAGTGAAGATACTCATCTCATATAATGATGTTTTCTAGAAGCACAACATACCAGACAGAAGTCAACTACTGCAGAGATACAAGGACAAATGAATTCTTAAGAGCAAAATTTACCTCTGAGATATTGAAGAAGTTGTCATTCAACTCACAACTTAGTGTGCTCTGTATCACTTTTGCACAAGCTAAAACAACTGAACTATGGTTATCATCAAGACACAGCCTGCATATGAATAAAAACAGATATTTAATTGCAACATCACGTTGCAAATGAAGAATTGAAGGAGAAAACGGAAAGGTCCAGATGGTGCAGTCATGACCAAAAGGCCATGGCGATCAGCAAACAGATGCATTCAGAAGAAGCTTCACCTCAATGTTAAAACAAGCTCAGGTTCTGGCCCGAGAGCATAAGCCCAAATAGCCTCCCAATCACTGAACTTGTTAGGTAGATTACAAATTTTCACGCAGCATCCAACTTGGTTTTGTTGGATGTTCCACATAGCTTTATCTAGCACAGATGCAAGCAGATGCAATGCAAGAACTCTTTGTCCTGGAATCTGTAACAAGTTAAATTAATGCATAAGCCAATGCAATCTATATTGCACAGAAACTTTGATTTTAAAGTGTGCTACATTTCCTTACTTTAATATTAAATTAAACTTTGATTTTAAAGTGTTTGTAAGGAAGTAACTCAAAAAAACTGGCAACTCTTTTCCTAGAATATAATGTGTTTTCAGCAGTGGATCAATGCTAATTATGTGTTCTGTAAATCCCTAATATCTTCTAGACCATTTTCTACAAGCTTTCAAAATGAAAATAAATCTCGTGTTTCTCTCTGTTATATGTAGTTGCTTTAATGTGCGTGTGCGTGTACATTTTTATTATATTTTTCACAAATATTATTTCCCGCTTTCCATATAGCATAGAATGTAACAAGAGAGAGCTTCAATCTTCAAAACACAATGTAGACATACGAAGAACGGTAAGTGGTAACCATATCACTACAGCTCTTGTTTACTTAATTAAACTTCACAGAAATTGTCATGAATTTGGCAGCTTTAGAGTCCTATTTAGATTAATATTATCTTAGTTTTATTCCTAATAGAATCAGGATTTAATGTTCCGCAGGGCTGTTTTCTATTTCCTATTTTACTTGTTGTTTTCTAGTTCCTAATTAGTTGTTTCTATTTCCTAGAATCCTAGTTAGTATTTTCAATTCCTATTTAGTGCTGCCTACGCAGCCTTCCTTTTGTGTAGTTCATTCTCTTCTATTTAAAGAGGAGATCCTAAATAAAATAATTAATCAAGTTGAAAATCAATCAAGGTTCAATTAACCTTAAGAGGTCGTGGAGTTCTCTCTTAACGAGCTGCTAACAACTACAAGATTGTGGGGTTCTCTCTTAACGAGCCCCTGTTCCTATTGTCTCGAGGTACAATGTCCCATAACTAGATCCCAAACCCGCGTTCATAACAGAAATCTTAATGAACACATCTTTTAATGAACAGAATGTAACCTACAAACATATACTTTCACTTCAACTAATTGAGGAAGAAGGTTTAATCTTAACTAACCACACTTCGAGTGAGTTGTACAGCTTCTTTGATCGTGTAACCAACTGAAGCAGGGTCCCCATCGGTTCGCAAAAAGTCACGTTCAGAAACATTTATCCTATCATCAATTGATATACCACCTGGCATGCAGAAAGAAAGTACTCAAAATGCAATTAGAAATCTGACTATGCTACATTTCTTTTTTAGACTAATGTTACAAAATGAGAGAATAAAAATCATGAAATCAGAATCTTACAAAATAAATTATTATTTCTTCCAAAACATATCAAAAGCTACACAAAATAGAGTTAGAGTAACACTCTGCCCAGGAAGCCATTAGCAGAACGAACAAAAAACCTAGGCTTCATACAGTAGGGGATCCCTAAGCTACAGGAATGTCTCATTAGCTCCATAACTTGGTTAAAGTAATATGACTAGCACCCTAAGTCCCACTCTGTAGAGCAAAGCGGACATTTGGACAAATTGAAATGCACATCATTTTAAGAAACATCAAGAGCCAACAAGTCACTTTAAGCAATTTCAGGGGGTCACTACATCACTTTAAGCAAGTTCAATTGCTTCTTAGGCAGTGTTCGTTCAATAGGTATCATTAAGCTCCAAATTTCAGCAATCTCAATGAATAATTTTCTCATTAACTTCTTTGACATTACCTAGAGTTTAAGCATCTATAAATATCAAAACTCAATTTAGTATATAAAATCACATAATGATTTATGAATCTCATTTGCTTCAAAAGATTTAGCTACAGCGGTTAACCAGTAAGGTTCGCCTGTTACACAACCTAGATACAGATATACGAAAATAATTGACCAACATAGAATAAATGTTCATATGCAAAACTTTAAGAAACATGTATATACATATCATATTTATAAAAACACATATAGCACACTAACGTGCAATGGATCCCTGAAACCTTGGAGCGATGCAAGACGCACCAAAAAAAAAAAATATACAAAATCATAAATTCTAACCAAAACACGAAAGTACTAAATCATGATAGTATTGTAAATCATAAATTCTAATATGCAACAAACATCATATTCTTAAGCTCAAGTGCTCAACTAAATAGTAAATCCTAAATTGACTAATACTCTAATAGCTACTTCTCGTCAAGTCTCCAAATTTTTATCAATCATCATTATTGTCATCAAACTCTCCTTCAAGGATGCAATCCTCTTCATATTCATCATACTTATCTACAAAGTCAGTTACCCATTATGTATATGTGTCTCTAAAAGTGTTCTTTTGTTGTTTATCTTGGACACTAGATGTGTCTCATCCAATAGTGAAGATTAAAATCCTAAAAGATCCCTAAAAACCCCATGTGACATATAGAAGCGCCTCGGACAAGCCCTCCTTGCTGTCACCTTGGCGACAACACGCGCTTTTGGGAATGATAAGGCTCTCAACCTAGTGCCTTACGGGTGCCTTAAACAACTATGAACATATATATACAGATAAAGGTCAGAAGCTATAACGAAATGAAGAGTAATTCGAAGCCTTACCAAACTCTGATTCATCAGGGATAATACTCCCCTCCAAAGAAAATCTCAATCTCCTAACAGCTTCAACCCTTGCACTCCAACTATTCCACATAGAATCTCTATTTGGCCCGCTCTTTGAATCTGTGGCAGTCTTTTCTATCATGTTGCTGTCTTCACTACCCAAATGAGATGAAACATTTAATTTTTTGACTGATTGATTCTCAGTAGCAGGACTTGGATGTACTCCACCATTGATAACTTCTTCTGAACTAGAGAAATTTTGCTGCTTGGGTTTTTTCTGGCCCCGTAATTTTAGTAAATTTAGCAAAGCAGGATTCATTTTATTCATTATTTCAGCCTGTGCTTCTGCTATCTCTTCAGATGACATACTATTTAACCGTGCACGATTTTCCGCATCAATCTCACTCTCCAAAGAGATTGATGCTTGTCTATTTTTGAAGTTGTTTAAGTTGGAATTAGAAAGCTTAGTTGAAATTTCCTGCTCTTTCATACTTAGCAGCTCTGGTAATGCAGGATCCTTGTTCTCCAGTTTCTCAAGGTTGAGTTTTGCAACACCATTGTCATCCCGAACATGAACATCATCAGAGTCATACATTTCAATATCATCTTTCTGTTGTTTTCCCGTCTTCTTCGACCTTTGCTTATTTCTATCAATCTCATGAGTCTCGAACGCATTATCACTAGGGATTAACTCTCTCCACTGTCTGAGATTCAAGTCCCTTTTGTGTTTCCTCTGCAGTGGATTTGCAAAAGCTGATATTGGGTTAAAATCAGTTGGATCGGTATCTTCAAAATCCTCATTATCTTCAGGATATTTTACACGCACTGGTCTCCAATGCTGCAAAACATAATGAGGAACGAATTCAGCTCATTAACACTTTGTTTGGATGGGCTGCAAGAAGAGTGATTACTACAGTAAAAGCTGTATATAGTAATACACTCGGGAGCGGACTATTTGCATAACAATTGAGAGGATATAGAAATAGTCGGGTCCAAAATGTATTAGTATATAGATAGAAAAAGCACAAGTGATAAAGAGAGAAACTTACAGGGCCATGGGAGCGATGGCGAGCAACGGGGAAGGGTAAAACGGAGGGAATAGGGGGAAGAAGGTTGGTATTAGGGTTTAGTGAAGTAGACTTTTCGATAATGCTACCAATTAAGCGGGAAGAACTATCATGTCCATCAATTTCATGCATCTTTTCAACTGAATCGGAACTCTTAATCTTCTTCTTCTTCTTATTCTCCATTCAGTGTTCAGTTTACAAAAGACGGCGGCCGGTCACCGGAGGAGGGATCAAGGATGGTGAAGAAGAAACGAATTTAGAAGAAAAAAAGCGGGCGTTGTTTCAATAACTATTTTCAATATATAACACTTTTGGGCTTTTTAACAAAACGTTTGGGCCACAGAAAATAAGTTTGGGCTCCGATATACTAATTTTTGAGCCTACATGTCCTAAATTTACAAAGAGAAGCTTCAAAAATAGTGTTTTTTTTGGAAAAAAAAAAACATGGTTAATATTAAAACAGAGAGATTTTAGTATACTTTTGGAGCACGATGACGTGGTACTTCAAACCAATAAATGATTAATATATGTTACACCAATCAATAAAATTTTAACAACGTGTAATTAATTAAAATTTTATTTTAGTTAATAATTTATATAAAATTATAGACACTAAAATAAAATTTTAGACCGTAAAAATTAAATCTTAAACTTTAAATTATCGACTCTAAATACCAACATATATGACGTAATATCGAATTATTAGTCTGGAATTACACATCACCCGTAATCTAGAAATATTTTAAAATTTATCTTTAAAAACAGGTCAAATTCCGATACTATCTTCTTCTGTTGGCATGGTCACTCCACGTGGTTAAATGATCTACTACTCCAACCGCTTGGAATTTGTTTTATTCTATTGTTTTGTTTTTAAGCATTCGGTGGAATATATATATATTTTTTTATGTTAATATAAATAAAGAGGATTTGTAGGGCCGGTCACATGACCTACTTAATATGATTATCTTTCTCACTGATTCCATCCGCAGAGTTGGAGTTCTCCGGCGGCGGCGACAAGAATTTGAAAAACAAAACGGTCAGTCGTTAGTTTATTTTTCAAAAACACATCAATAACCATCCTAATCATGCTTATAATTTATTGTTATTTTTTGATTTCGATACGTAATTACACATCTAAACTTGTATGTGACGTATTGTTTTTTACATCACATGACACTTCTATGTTGACAGATTTCAAATGTGAAATTGCATTTCAAAGTCAAAACTCAGCAGAGGTACATTCCATGTTAGGTCCGAAATTTGGTAAGTTTAAATATGTAATAGATTCTTGCATAACAAGTGATCATAAATTATATATATACATATTTGATTATGTATTGAATTTTCTGAATTTTTCAAGAAAATTCTCATACTTGTCGTTGATCAGCGACACGTTCTAGGTTTGTTCTTTGTGGATGTGAGAGCAAAAAGATATTTCTTCGTGTTCTTTTGATTTTTCATCTGGTTAGTCGAACCCACACCGGACTGACTAATTCAGATTCGGGACGAATAATACTCTTGTATTATGTCGTTGGTTCAAATTTATGACATTTTCAATTTTCAATTATTAAACGAAGAATTTTGAACAAAATAGGACAAAGGTTTATTTTCATCGACTAATTTTCAAATATACTCAAATTTCCTTCGAATTGATACCTGAAAGGTGGATCTATAGGGGTTTGAATGGTGGATGTGTAGTAAATTGGTTTGAGTTATTCATTCCTTTTATCACTCGTCTTTCTTAACAAATCCTAAAATACCAAAATATAACTTTATATTTGTAGGTAAATTTCCTCTAAATAACTATGATTACTATTGTTCACAATCGTGATTGTAATCATATTATGTTATTTATATATTTTAAATGACTATATGAGTTATATTTATAAATTGTGTTATCTTATTAATAGCAATTGTCATCCTTAATTACCATTGCAATACTAATAAGTATTTATGTAATTAATTTTTTCAGAGATGCATGAGAAAATGAATCTATGGAACAGAACCTCCATAAGAGAATTTTGGTAAGTTTACCTCAACAATGTGTTTCCTTTTTAAGTATATTTTTTTTATACCAAAAATGGGTAATTTTCAAAAGTGTTTAACTCACTATCTGAGAGGTGGTGGGCTCCTAAAAGATACAGATGATAACGAATAGAAGTGGCAGCCTGGCATGGCAGGCCAAATAGAAAATATGTAAAGTACAATGAAAAGGGAGCTTTTAGTAAAAAATACATTTTGTCAACTGCTTTTTCTTTCATTTTATTTTCGTTGTGTCTGCATAATTTAATATTTTAAGTAGTTATTGTTACTCACAAAATTGTGACTATTAAAAACATTTACAATGTGTTATTTAATGTTAGACATTAGGGGCATATCCGCTCTTCCTCAACATTAGAGGCTAACTACATTAGAGAAAATTGGTTGGATAATAATATCCTTCAACATGTCATTCAGAACATCACTAAACGTTTCTTGTCTTTCTAATATCAAAAACCATATTATTGGAAAGTAAAGAAACTAATTTGTGGAAAAAACTTCCAATCATTGAAATATCAAGATGTCACCAAAAAATAAAATTGAAATGACAAGATGTGAAACATTTAATTTTTCTTTTATAATTCAACTCCATCAAACCTAGACAAGGATTAAACGTCATTTATTTTATAAGTGAAGATCCTTCTTCGGGGGAAAGGATTTGGGAAAGGATTTTTGGTAAATGTGCCGTTAGTAAATGCCACTGAACTTCACTTTTGATCGCGCAATTAGTGAACGAAAGCTTATAATGTAACATATTGACTACATGCAAATGAAGTGATGTGCCCCACATTTATTTGTCAAAGCAATACTAAGGCCAGCCAAAGAGTTTTCGTTTTTCATTGTGTTACCAATTCTTTTCTGTGCCACAGCCACGTTAGTATTTCAGTAAGTTTTGTGCACCAGTTGATTAAGCGGACCTCACTTGACATCAAACACGTTATGTTCAGTGACATTTGTGAAACAAACTCTAAACTTCAGTAACTGACAATGCATTCTGCCCTGTAGATTTCAGATACTTAGAAATTGAAATCTCTAATCAGAAAAAAAATGATCAACTCAAATCCATAACTTATTCATTCATAACTAATATACTGCTATTACACAAGTAGAAGCAGAGGACATTTTTTTGGGGGGGGGGTTACAAGTAGCAGTGGACATTACTCCAAGACAAGTAGCAACTTCCCCAAAAGCTTATATATGTAGGACACATCTTGGCTTAGATCTCTTCTATTCTATTTGAAGAGTTTTAGTAGGCTCACAATGAATATGCTCTCTTGCTCTATATTAAAGGCCAATTTTTAGAAGCAGCTAAACATTTATAGGCCAATTTACTACTCAGAAGTTGAAAAAAGCATGAATGGCCTTGAAGCACAAATATTGCTTATTCAAATTCCCTTGCTTACCTTCTCTTGTCAGCCTACTTCTTCATTCGCCTTCTACTCAAGCATACATTTCATGCTTGTTACGAGCAGTCACAGTCACGCGCAATATCCTCTCGTTTTAGATACACATACATACATAGTTGACTAGATAAGCAATGTCCTCTTGCTATACATACATACACATACACACATACAAACAGACTAGATGAAACGTGATTTGGACATAGACAAGGATTGACATGCCCACACACACGCGTCACAGCTAAATTCTTGCCAATTACTTGAGTAGGTTTTGAGTTGGTTGCTGCGTAGAATGCAAATGGAGATCTGGCTGAAAGGATAAAGACTCACTTTATAGATGAGTATGATAAGGATAAAGACTATTAGATTAGACAATAATTTGATGATATTGGAGATGAAGTGACAGATGATGATAAGTTTTGATGAGAAGTTATTAGTTAACTTAAAGATTTCAAGAATATTATCATGATTTAGTATTTTATATTGTCTTCTATTTTTGGATTTTATGATTTCTGTTTGGGTGAGATATAATCACTATAATTTCATATATTGTTATTTTTTAATGCCACTTGTGTAGTTCACATGGGCCCTTTGAACATTGCACCACCACATGCACCTGAGTGCTCCCATACGTAAGTATGGGATATGTAAATAAGCTAACACGAGTGGAGATTACCTTCATGAGGGGATTGCTCAAAGAGAATATTATAATATCTAAATGGAAAGGAAAAGCTGTCGGTTACAGTTGTCCTGCTAAGTTGTGACATATTCATTACTTGCTATTTTCGGACGACAAATGGAACCAAAAGCAAGCGGTTCCCTTATATCAATATTTGTATGCATAGGATCCAAACCCATTTTAATGTGACAAATAGGATCAGCTAATGATTTTTTCATGTGTTTAAATTTTTTTGAATTACTCAATTGTTTACACTTTTGACTAATGATATATCAGGAAATATGTATCTCTGTTCATGTTCAACAACACAATTAGCTTATACTTAACTTGCAATCACTAAAGCCACAATCTCCATTGCAATACGATAAATTCTGCAATACACCCGGAGCAATCTAGCCGACCATCATTCCCGTTATACTAATTTGCTAAGAACAAATGCATTTTTGCATGTAATCATAAACTTTCTTGCAGCAGAATTATTTATTTTCCCTAATCATTTTATTAATGTCCAACTAACTGTTAAAGACTTCATCCCAGTTGAACTGAAACAACCCAATATAACAAGTAAATTTCTTATTCCTTTAATAATATATGGATATGACACAAAGTATCAAATTTGAAGACATTTAAAGGCACTCAAGTGGATAGATAAGTCCCTTCAAACGGCCAAGAGATAATGAAGTATTCCTAAAAAGAGAACTGACAATAGACTCAGAAAGCAGAACTACCTGCTCCTTAATTTGTAAGAATTTGGTGATATTATAATAGATATCTACACAAAATCTCCAAGCCATGAACACTTTCCAGATTCAAAAATTCAAAAAATTGTAGTCGGTTTGCGAGTTTCCCCGAAGAAAAACACGAATCAGAAGACAAATTCTACTGATTCATTCGATTTTTTTGTACCAAAAGTAGAACAAGTAGGTGCAACAGTTCTTTCTTTAGAAATTATGATCAATAATTGCAATTCCAATAATCAAACAGCATACAAAAATCTAATAATGCATCTAAAACTTCCCTAAAAACTGCCAAATCCCTAGAAATTGAGCGAAAATAGAACGAATTAAGCACCTGCAAAACAAGCTAACACGAAACTAAACAAGTAATTATCGCATCATAACCTCAATTAACCGCTACAAAACCTTTCCTAAAACCGCTATCTCGCTAACAACGGCGCTAATCCCTAGAAATCGAGCATTAACGGCGAACTGCAAAACAAGCTAATACTACACTAAACAAGCAATCATCGCGTCATAACCTCAATTAACCGCTCCAAAACCTTTCCTAAAACCACTACCTCACTAACAACGGCGCCAAATCCCTAGAAATCGAACATTAACGACGAAAATATAAAAAATTAATGAGCGACAAAAGAAGCAATAAAAATGAGAATGAATCGCGACGAGATTGAAAAAAAGCAAGGAAATAAAGAGGCGCAAACCTATTAGTGCTGTTACAGAACTGATAAAGCTTGCCGCTGCCGGAGAAAATGACGACGCCGATCTCGATATCGCAGAGAACGGAGAGCTCGCGAGCTTTTTTGAACAATCCGTTACGGCGTTTGGAGAAAGTGACCTGACGGATGCTTTTCTCTTCGATTGGCTTTATGGCTATCTTTTTTCGCCCCATTTTCCGATCCGGATTGATGCTACCTCGATAGATACTGTATAAACTTGCATGATATAATATCTAGAGATAGAGAGAGAGTGAGATAGAGGGAAGAATATAACTTGGTGAGAAAAAGGTTAAAAAAAGGTATTCGAATATAATTTATAACATGTGGGGAAGAACCCAACAACATATTGGCCTAAGATATTTTTAAAATATTTCAATAGTTAAAAATAAGATAAAATTACTAGAATAGACTCCGCGTTTATAAAATGACGGAAGTTATGAAAATCGGGTTCAAGTTGGTCAAATTCGTCTTTCAGTCTCGTGAACAACCAAGTTCACTAGGTGGTTGCATTGTTCGGACACCTCTATTCTGCATGGAAGTATTGTTGCGGATATCCTCGTTTTAACACCTCAATAAAACTACACGTTCAAAAATATTAATTTGGCTTACTTACCTATAATGCTTTCGGTATAATTAAAAGAAATTGTACAGTTACAACATTTTATCTCTACTTTTAACTACTTTATTCTCTAAAACTTTATTGACTTTATTGGAATAATTATACAGTCAAACTCATTTTCTATAAGAGAAGATTGACATTTGTAAGAACAGTAACTAATAAGAGCTTGAGGATATCATTTGTACTTATTTTATCATTATAAAATATGACTTATTTAAATTGAATATTTACAAAATAGTATAAATAAAGATCTCGACAATAAAATTTAACGCCGATATTCAATTAATAAAAATGATTTATTTGTGCTTTCAAAAGAAAAAGAAGAATTTATTTGTTTTGTATAGTAACTATGCATTGTGACTAAAATGACCATAGTTTAAGTCAAAGCATCACATAATATCATCAATTTCTAAATTGTTATTATTCTGTAATTAATTTGAATGCAGGCTCACACGTTGAGATTAAATTAGTTCTCGAAATTCATAATTTCTCATATAAGTCTTAGATCTATTTTTGGTATATTATTTCAGGACAAAAATGTGTAAATACTGCAACCTAAAAGTAAGTTTATGCCTAAAATGTCTGAATTTTAGATACTTTAAAAAACATGACTAATTTTGGATATATTTTGATATAAAGAACTTCTAATTTGAGATATTTTGGATTTGGATGTGTGGTGGGGCCTAGGGAGAATCCAACAATATCAAAAAAAAAACGCCAAGATATTTTATCAAATATCTGGGGATCAGTTTAACAGCAATGCATCCATATCTATCTAATTAAAAATAAATGTCATATTCCATTAATAGCCCTTGACTCTCTTTTTTTCAAACATGTTAGATTAAATTGTTGAAGCCATAAAGATTCTTGTTCCTACCAACTCAGTTAGTACAATTTAGAGTAAATTAGGTTTAACCTTTACATTAACCTTTAAAGTTGTTATTTTTTGAGTTTAACTTCTCATGTGTTTCTCATTTTAACTTATTAACTCGAAAATACAAGTCAGTTTAATCTTTTTAAGGTGATTAAAAGTCTCACATAAAGTGAATGTAATACACTTTTCGAAATATATCAATTTTGATTCTTATTTTATTTTATTTTTTTCTTTTCTTTCTTCTTCTTCTTCTTCTTCTTCTTTCTTTCATTTTTTTTCCTTGAAATTATGCCGAATTTTTAGAATTTTCAGAAATTTAGGATTTTCAGATTACTGAAAAATTTCAAAATCTTAAGGAAAAATCTTGAAATTTCCAGATTTATGGAATGTTTGGAATTCTTGAGAATTATAGGAAAACTCTGGAATTCTTGGAATCTTCCAATTTCTGAAAAGATTCCAGAAATTTTCCAAAAAATTTTCAGATTTTTGGAATTTTCTAGGAAAAATATAGAAATTTTGGATTTCCAAAAATCTTGAAATATCATGAATTCTGAAAAATTTCAGAAATTTGAAATCTTGAATTTTCCAGAAGTTTGGAATTTCTAAAAATTTTCAAAAATCTGGAAATTTCTAGATTTCTAAAATTTTCAAACTTCCGGACAAAATGAGAAAGAAGAAAAAATAAAGAAGGAAGAAGAAGAAGAAGAAGAAGAAGAAGAAGAAGAAAAAAGAAAGAAAAGAAAGGAAGAATGAGGAGGAAAATAAAAATTTAGAGGTTACTCTGCAAATTGTCAAAATGAAAAATTTTCTAATTTTTCTCTTCTCTTTTTTGATTTTGCTACGTAGGCGCCACATAAAACTAATGGGTCAAAATGATTTGTTTTTTTAAAGTTCATGAGTCAAAGGGGAAAGCGTTGAACATGAGAGATTAAACTAAAAAAAAGTGTCAAGTTTAGGGTAAATTATAAAACAAATCTAGTGTTTTTAATATTTGTAGTTACTAAAAATTTGTAAAAAAAGAACTTTTTTCTTTTTTTTAATGTTATCAGAATTACAAAAAAGACTTCAAAAATAAAATAAACAGTTTTGAGAGTTAATAATATTACAAACAACTTGAATTTTCGAATTTTTAATTTTAAGGTCATTTCGATATTGTTCGATGAGAAGAGAGAAGTTGACATATAGAGATATAAAGTTTTCGAAAGATAATTTTGAAAACTCGAAAGCAAATTTCAACTGAAAATGTGGTACTAAACAACTTAATTCTTGAAAAAATCTATTTCATTAACGATCATTTTTATAAAGGGTTAAATTTAAAAGTCTATTTTTTGCGGAATTTTGTAACCACCGAGGTTAAATATAGACAAACAAATCACATGTATTTTCCAAAATATTGGAGATCACATGGTTTTTTTATATATATAATTTATTACCATTTATATTTGTTTAAAGTGATTTAGACTCTCTTCTTTTTGAAAAATTATTAGGGATTCTAAATTTTTAATAAAATTCAAGGACCTTTCATTGAATGCGAGATAAGTGTATAGAGGACCCACAAATATAAAAGTATTGTGGATCCTCTTCACACTTGTATCCTTAATAAAGTTAGAGGTATGGACTCCCTTATAATTGTCTCTTTTTTTTAGTTTAAATTCATTAAAATTCAACTCGGTAAACAAATTTTCTTCGAAAAATACACTTCAATTCATTCAGTAAAAATAACCTTATAAATAAGTGAAATATTTAGAGCATTTTTATTGATTGCTTAAAAAAATTACATCTCACTATGTTAAAATTTGTCATTAGAATTTAAGTTTTTCTAAGATAGAGTTATTATATGTGATTCATAAGAAAAGGGTTTAAGATGAGACTAGTTTTTATGGTGAGACAAGGGAAGGTGGCAAACTTGTAATTAAAAGAAACCTCTCATGCGTGGAATTGGAGGGAAGGGAGAGGAGGTAATGTCAGCGTTGATGTCACCTGAGAAAGAGTTTTAATTATTTTATTTAAAATGCATTTTTCCGCTCTTTCCGAACTTATTTTTCAAAAACAAAAATTATACCAGTGAACTCGTAATAATTAGGCGGTCATTTTGAGATCCATTATTGTTATTTATAGACCATTTTTTTTAAATATATTTTTTTATGGTTGTTCCAAATTGGATACTCGGTTGTTCCAGTAGAATACTACATTTGTTCCACCAGACTACTACATTTGTTCCACCAGAATACTACATTTTTTTACACTCCCAGAGTGCATTTTAAAAAAAATAATGAAAATATTCTGGTGGAACAAATGTAGTAGTCTGGTGGAACAAATGTAGTATTCTGCTGGAACAACCAAGTATCCAATTTGGAACAACAAAAAAAAATAAAAATCGTCTATAAATAACAACAATGGATCTCAAAATGACCGCCTAATTAATACGTGTTTAGTGGTATAATTTTTTTTGAAAATGCATTTTAAATAAAATAATGAAAACTTTTTCTCTCTCTAGAGGTGACATGAGAGCTGACATCACCTCCTCTCCCCTTCAATAATGCCCCTCCATGTTTCTAAAATTTCAAAATTGCCACCACTTTTTAATTATCTCACACTAAAAATTAGTCTCGCCATAGTGACATTGTCTCACCTGATCCTATCTCAAATATATTAATCGTATTATTTCATTATAAGCAAGTTCATATTGCTAAAAGGGTATTATATCAGCGATACCTAAATTATATCCACTTTTCTAAAGTGGTATTTAAACAAAATTTTGTCCTAAAATAATACCTAAACTATTCATGACCTCCCAATTAAGTTCTTATTACCTTCAGTAAACGGTCAACACGCGGTCAACTCTTAATCAACGACGGTCAACGCAAGTTTGACCTAATTTATGTTGACTCCTTTGACCCCTTTATTATAAAAATTACCCTCCCTCATTCTTTTTTCTCCCAACTACCTTTTATCTCCTCATTCTTTCACCATTTTCCACCATTGTTGATTTCTTTTCCTCCTCGTTCTTCTTCTTCTATTTTTTTCTTTTAGCAAACTTTTATTTTTTTCTTACCTCCTTTTTTTTTCTTTTTTTTTCCTCCTTTTTCTTTCTTCTTCTCCTCCTTTTCTCTTTTTTCTTCTCTCCTCCTTCTTTTTCTTTCTCCTCTTTCTTCTTCTCCCGACATTCCAAAGAGATACCTGTCGGGATCTGGAATTTTCCAGATTCCGGCCGGTTCTAGCCATGGCCGAAATTTGGAAACTTCCATATTTCGGCGGCGTCCGGAACTGGCCGGATCTGGAATTTCCCAGATTCTGGCTAGTTCTGGTATTGACCGGAATTCGGCTTCGGGCTATGGTGAAAGAAGGGGAGAAGAAGAGAAAAATGAGGAGGAAGAGGAGGAGAGAAGAAAGAAAGAAAAAAAAAAGCAGGAAGAGGAGGAAGAGAGAAGAAGAAGAAAGAAAAAAAAACAAGAAGGTGAAGGAGGAGGAGGAAGAAAAAGAGAAAGGAGGAAGAGAGAGAAGTGATGGTGAAAGTGGGGGAAAAAATAGGAGAGAGAAGCAATGGAGGAGAAGAATGAGAGAGGGTAATTTGGTCATTTTGTTTAGATGGTCAAATGGGTATAAAACATTTTGGTCAAACATACGTTGACTGGTTACATGAGCTCATTGGACTTAGATGGGAGGTTAGTGATTGTTTGGGTATGACTTTGGGACAAAATTTTGTTCAGGTACCACTTTGGAAAAATAGATATAGTTTAGGTAACGCTAGTGTAATTTACCCTACAAAAAGGACAACATGTAAATTCAATGATTTTTCTCAATAAATTCAACTAGTTGTGTTTTCTTAAGCCAATATGGTAATAACGTAAAAACAAACATCTTTCGGTAAAAAATAAATATATAAATGGGATAATCCCAACAAAAAAAACATGTTAAAAACTAATAATTCAAAGGATGTTAAGCCTACAAATAATTGCCAACAAAAGATCCTCGAGGTTTGAAAGCAGCTCACCGTTTTTGCCATGATGCGTGAAAGTGTTATTGCTAAGTTCACCTGTAATCAACCGTCTCATTATTTGATGAGGACATTAATTACGTTCACAAGGACACTCGAAATACATCAAAGAAGGCGGAGATATCAAAAGAATTACGAGAAGGTATCGAGTCGGACCGCTCGTAATTTTTTGGCTGAATTCATTTTTGGTCGTCACTAACCAGACTCTTAAAGTCCGCGACAAGAAATGTGTATGTTGGACATTGTATAATATGCCCAGAGCAAATTCAATTCACTTGAATTTACATGAATTGTCTTCATGTAAGGTCATCTACATTTTAATTATTTATTTCTTTTATCCTACCTTTAATTAGTTATTTGCCCCTTAAGTTTTGTGTTAGGATTTTATATGCTTGGATATTTATGTAGGCTTAAACATTATTTCAGCTCTTGTAGTATTCAGAATTGTTGTCATTTGCCTCCTGTGGAATTATTTCATCATATTTACCGCTTGTGCTATTCAATTCGTCACATTTGGCCATTAATAGATGGAAAGATTACAATTACGCTATGTCTTTCCACATGTCACTTTTTGACATGTGGACATACCACGTGATAGCTCAATTTGAAAAGAAAATGGACTTTGTGCAATGGATTTTTAAAACATTGAAAAGTCAATTAATAATACACTTAGATTTTTGTTAAAATTAAACTGTCATGTGACATGTGCTTGGTGTTTGAATAGTGGTATGTGACAATACATAATAGAGTTGTTATGTTTTCATCAATTGAAGGGATCAAAGTTGACGACTTAGGATACCGCAAGGGATAACTATCATGAATTGAGATACCATAGGAGGCACATGTAACAAAATAATACCACATGGTACAAATGCCAACATTTTGCACACCATAAGAGGCGAAAAAGTGTTTAATCCTATTTATGTAACTTTCAAATTCTAGGTTTTGAGTATATATACCTACACATTTTGTTGTAAGATAACTTTTATCATTCAATTAAAATTTAAGAATTATGGAAGCTAGGGTTTACGTCTTTCAAATTGGAGATTTTTAATTACTTAAACTTGGGCTTATAAATCATTTTCTTTGTTGATTTAGGGTCAAAATCAACCTTCCCTTTCTCTCAATCCCTATATATCAGTTGGTATCAGAGTAAATCATTCCTAACCCGAATTTTTTTTGGCAATGATTCAACCAAGAGTCTCACAAGAACAAACGGAAGCTGTGGAGAAGCAAATTGAAGATGTGAGGCTAGAATCAAGAAATGAAGCTCACATTTTGAGGCTAGAGCTAAGAGCTTTGAAAGAAGAACTTCCAAACATGATTCAACAAGCCTTGAAGCGATATGGAAGAGAGAGCCCAAGAAGAGAAGGGGAAAACCCTCCATCACCACCACCAAGAAGGGAGCCTAGAGATCTATATCGTCCACCCATAAATCCTAGGGATCCAAGAGTTAATGAGGTAAGGAGGCGTAATGTTAATCAATTTGATGACTTTGATAGTGAGCATGATGAATTTTGGTCATGATGAAGAATATGTGAATAATGAGAACATGGGAGATATGAGTGATTTTGACTATGGTAGGAATAGGTATGGGAGGAATCCCCTTAGGCCAAATCAAGATAGAGTTGATGCTTTTAAGTTGAAGGTAGATTTGCCTACATTTGGGGGGAGACCTTGGCATTGAGGGGTTTCTTGATTGGTTTTCCGAAGTAGAGAGATTTTTTCAATGTGCGGATGTGTTCGACCATAGGAAGGTGAAATTTCTCGCCTATTGTTTCGAGAGAGGAACTTCGGTTTGGTGGGATCAAGTGTGTGAAGAATGAAGAAGAGGGGGAAGGGAACCAATTCGATCTTGGCCGCAGATGAGGGTTATGTTGAGAGAGAGGTTTTTGCCACCTGATTATGAACAATATATTTTTCATTTTTATCAAAAGTGTATGCAAGGGAGTCGAAGTGTTCATGAGTATACCTCGGAGCTCTTGAGATTGTTGGCTAGAGCACAATTGATGGAGTCGGAGAGTCAAAAGACATCACAATATTTGGAAGGGTTGAGGTACAATATTCAAGGTAAAATTGGAACTCAAATGGTTATTAGGGTGCAAGATGCTAGGAATTTGTCCCTAAAGGCGGAGTCCCAAATTGAGCACGAGGAGAAGAGATAGCTATAGACGGATGAGAGGTGAAGGTTCTTCTATTAATAAAGAGCTACCAAAATCTATAGATAAAGGCAAGCACATGGCAAGCTCTAGTTGGACTAAGGGTCCTATGTTGTAAAAACACCTCCAAATGATGAAAGACAAGGGAGAGTAACACCACCGTCTCTTTGGAACGTCAATAATCCTTATGCTGCTAGACCAGTCCCATTGAAGTGCTTCCATTGTAATGAATCGAGGCATCATTCTAATGAGTGCCCAAAGAGGAGAAATGAAAATATGGTGGAGAGATTTAAGATGGTTATGAGGATGATGATCGTATCTATTGTGAGCCTATTGAAGATGATGAAGATCAGGAGTTTGGAGATGAGCATGCAATCCATGTAATGAGGAGGTTGCTTGTGTCTAATCGAATTTGGAAGTACAAAAAGGCACCAATTGTGCCGAACAAGGTGTTTAGTGCAAGGTGGGAAGTGCAGTATTGTCATTGATAACATGAGCCAAGAGAATGTCATTAGCCAAGCCACCGTGAACATGTTTATATAACTTTCAAATTCTAGATTTTGAGTATAAATATCAACACATTTTGCTGTAAGAAATTTTATCATTCAGTTAAAAATTTAAGAATTATGAAGGCTAGAGTTTATGTCTTTGAAATTGGAAATTTTTAATTCCTTCAAACTCGTGCTTGTAAATCATTTTTTTTTGTTGATTTAGGGTCAAAATCAATCTATTCTTTCTCTCAATCCCTCTATGTATCATTACCTTTATAAAAGATGTGATCCAATTTGACATTTCCACTCTGATTCACAAAGACCACCCATCAAAAATTTAATATTGATGAGTAAACATGAAGGATCTATAATGAGCCGAACTACTTGAGAATTCAACTTCACAATTACTCGTCTAAGCAATGATTTCACATCAACTCAATACAACTCCAATAACTCAACAAGAACAACTGAAGCCAAATTACAAAAAAAAAAATAAAAAAAATACCCCTAAACATATTCCAAACACATTTTGATCCGCCAACAAAGTAGGAGGCTATCTTTACTAACATCATCCCAATTAACTTTGGACTAAAACTCAAATATTATTTTTTTTCCTCCTACCTCCCCCAAGGTGTTACTTATATACACTTTATCAAATTCATGCTCAAAGGAAGTGTCAGACAGTAACTAGCTAATGTTTATAGTTAGACGATCCAAATTCAAATCTTAAAAACGGTAAAAGGAAAAAATGATATTTAAACTTTAGTCCATCCTCCTAACTTTTTTCAAAAGAATAAGAACATTTTTATTATTTTATATCAAACTCCTCTATTGTAAAGAATAAAATAAAATTTGAGCTATCAATATTCTGCCACTTATGTTTCAAAGATAAAGAAATTCTACTATTGAGAATCCAATTAATTAGTTCAATTGACATTTGTCAATTATACACTTATTTTCTTTACGCCTTCATTTCCTAAACAAATTAGTATGTCCATTGTTTTTCATTTATCGGGTTCATTCTTACGCTTCATTGAACTTATAGTGGATATTATCCCTTTTAGCCCCTATAGTTAAACAACTTTATTATAATTTCAATTAGTTCAAATTAGGATATTCTATGAAACAAGTCTCAATCCCAATATTTATGAATGAAACTTTTTCTTTTATTTATTTTTCCAAAATACCCCAATTATTGAAAAATCATCCTTGAACCCTCTTGATATTTATAACTTGACAAAAATCAAGTTGCAGTTCATGCCTCGTTAAATTCATTGCGGCTACTATCCCTTGTAGCCCCTGTAATCAAACAAATTCACTTTAATTTCAATTTATTCGATTTAGGATATTAAATAAAGAAAACTAGTCTAATAAAAAGTGTTGAGCAGTACTAGGACGGAGGTCATTCGAGGACAAATAACAAATTTGTTCGAAAATAAGTCGAATTTTGTGTGTTTAATCGAATTTAAATGGTTTGGTCGGTTTAAATGAAATTCTCAACTAGATATACTCTAGGCAGAGCCAGGTGGCCACCATTTAGAAAAGTTAAAAAAAGTTTAGATAATTTCTTAAAAAAAAACTTTGTGTTTACGAATTTTATGAAAATGGTGTCTGTGTTTACTTTTCTGACAAAAAGAGGATTGTGTTTATCACCGTTACCTAAAAAGCGGAAAATCCATTAACGGTGTTAAATGCAATGATGTGGCAAGGGATTTTCGGTCTTAATTTATTGGTCATATCTTAAAACATTCACGTGTTTACAACTTTAAAGAGTGAGAAATGAGCTTTTTGTAACATAATCAATAAATTAAGACCAAAATACTCATTGCCACATCATCACATTTGACATCGTTAATGGGTTTTCCGAAAAGACGTAACGGAGATAAACACAATCATCTTTTTGTCAGAAAAATAAACACAGACACCATTTTGACAAAATTCGTAAACACTGGGATTTTTTTAGGAAATTACCAAAAAAAACTCTGAGTCCCACATTTACATATTATATACTTCTTATTATATTAACAAAAAAAATACAAGGATAACTTAGATAAGGTGTAGACTATGGTCACTTTGTTTTGCTTTACTTTGTTTGTACTTTGTCTTATTTACCATTAGATTAGGTTTTAACCCATAATCTAATGATGGACAAAACAAAGTAATAGTTACTTTGTGAAAAACAAAGTGACCATAAAATCTTTCCTTAGATAAATGATTATTAATAGTGAAAATTAAAATAGTAAAGACTAAAATAGCTAAGCAAGATTACAAAAATACTTTCATGCAATGAATTGAATCATTTTATATATCAGTGAAGACTCAAGTCCAAATACGAGATTACTAACTTTGTATTTTTAGATTTTGTATTTTTTTCATCAATTTAAAGAAATTACTAAAAGTATCAAAAAGATGGAAAATTAAAATTGAAAATGAAATATGTAAATAGTGTAGTAAACACGTTAGGTGCTAGTAGGATAGGCAAAGACTTTTAAAGAATAATCGGTGATTACTTGAAGAATTAGTTGGTGAATGTAACATTATGTAAATGTTGAATTTAAATTGGTGTCATTTTCTAACCATTGCGGCAAAGTTGGTGCATTTATATATTAAGTTTAAATTAATATCTTTCTAGAAACTTGAAGCCTAAAAGAACATTATAATTTCTGAAATCACCTACATTAATTTTATGTGGACTACAATAGTGGAGTATTTTCCTTTCGGAATTTATTTCTCTCTCTCTTCACGCTTTATTCTTGCTTTGTCTAATTGTAGTCTCTTCACAATCCAAGATTAGGCCTAAACTTTCCAATATTTAATAGTCGTGATTTGTGACATTAGACCCAGTTAAGTTTAAGCCCCCTTACTGGATTTGGAATTTATAGGCGAATCGGTCTAATCCAACCTGACGTATTAAATTAACAAAGAAAAATATATAACTAAATTAGTCTGTTTTGAGTGGGTTTGGATTTGATTTTTAAGCACAAACTAACCCGAGCTTGACGAAGTCGATAACAAACTATACTACACTTGAACGGAGTATTTCAAGGTGTTTATACATTTTCATGCCATGATAAATATCAATTATAAAATAACATATATACCTACAACACAAACCCGAAAAATAATTAGCATATTAATATTATGTCGAAAAACTTTTGTAAGTTTGGATTGACCGAAACAATCACGTAAAACTTTTTAGATTTAGAGCTGACTCGCTGAACACAAACGAATACAGATATGAATAGTTTATATGTTTTCCGCCATAGTACATAATAGCATCATCATTTTTCCTATTTTGGTGGAAATCAGTAAAAAGAGCAAAAAAGATACAATAAAATAATATATTTCTGTTTTCTTAGAATGCATTTATATTTTTTATTTCTATTATTTTATATAATATATTATATTTTCCTTTAGTTCTAGTTATAGAATATGTTTATGTAAGAAGAGTCAAGTTCAGGTGAGACACCCCCTTATGGTGTGACAAGCTCTTATGGTGAGACATGTACCAATAGTGTCATTAATTAGGTCTATAAAAATAATTTTCCAACTAATTTCAAAATCTGTGCGTTCTTTTCCAAAAGCATCAGCGTTTTTCACCTCTTCCGACGGCGACAACGCTTCTCTTAAATCCATTCTTTCCCGTCTTAACTTCGCCGGCCACCACCATCTCCACCTCGACCTCCACCCTCACCGTTAGCCACCACCGTCGTCCTTTCCTCCACCTCACCTCATCTGTGATTTTGTATTAATTAACTAGTAAATGAGCAATGGAAGACGGTGATAGCAGCAAAAGCAAAGCAAGAGAAGAATGAAGATTCTGGATTTTTCTTCATTGCATTATTGAATTGAGGATTATTCTTAGTATGTTTGTCTCCTTTCCTGTAAAGAAATGTTTTGTAATTCCTTTTATCTTTTCTTCTTTTGAGGAAAATAATTCCTTTTATCTTAAACAATGAGGTCGAGACAAATTAATTGTATTGTTGTGGGTCTTCTTTAATATTCATTCTCTGATGAAATATGTTGTATGTGTTAATTTGATTCTGTGTTGTTGAGCCTGATGTTCATGACATATTTTCTAGCATCCCAGGTTTTGGATTTATTCAAACCTTTTATACTATGAATTAATTACATAGTTGTTTTGAAACAAAATAAAAATGATGAATTAATTTACATCATCATCATCATATGTTTAAATCAATTAATCCAATTCTGTCTCATATGTGAAGTGATGAAATTAGGCTTTTTTCTATGGTTGTTTCAAAAATATACTGTGTTGTTTCAAAACATTACCGTGTTGTTTCAAAATACTCGGTTGCTCCATATGCTGTATTGTTTCAACAAAATACTCTGTTGTTTCGAAACAATACTCGGTTGTTCCGAAATAATACTCGATTGTTTCAAAACTTTGTTGTGTCTACGGTGTTTCTCAAGAATTAATGTTTTCATCTCACTAATCTCAAGATTTGAAACAACACAGTATTAATTTGAAACAACCGAGTATTAATTTGAAACAATAGATTATTTTGTTGAAACAATATAGCATATGGGTGTTCATTGAATTCATTCATATAGTGGAGCTGCTTTTATGTGCTGTGAGACAACAAAATATTATTTTGAAACAACACAATATTAATTTGAAACAACCGAATATTAATTTGAAACAACCATAGAAAAATTAAAAAAATTAAAAATCGTTTATAAATAACAAAAATTGATCTCAAAATGACGGCCTAATTAATACGAGTTCAGTGGTATAATTTTTTTAAAAAAACGAGTTCGGGAAGAGCAGGAAAATGCATTTTAAAGAAACTAATTAAAACTTTTTCTCTCTCCATGGGTGACATCAGCGCTGACATCACTCCCTCTTCCTTCCCTCCATTTTCCACGCATAAAGCTTTTTCTCTTAATTACAAATTTGCCACATTCTCCTGTTCAATTACAAAACTACCCTCACCTTTTTCCCTTGTCACACCATACGCCCATTGTCACACATGAGACTTTCTCTATGTAAGAATATGAAGGAAAATATATTAAAAGAATAATAAGGAAAATTTGACGTAAATGATGGCCCATTCTCTATTAATAGAGCCCAATATTTTGAAATTGGGCCTGCCTTACCTTCACAACTAATTGGGCTGCCATCATTGAATCTGTGCAACTCATACGACTGAAATACTGAGTTTCTATTAGCTTTTTATTTATTTATTAATATTTAGAAAAATTGTAAATAAAAATTCATGTGGTTTTACGAATTTGTAAGAGGAGTTATAATATATCTTTTTTCACAAAAGCGGACATGTATTCTTTTTTTGATAAATGGTTTCTGTTGAAACAAAAAAAATATCATATTCCCTTTTGAACCCATGAAATGAAATGTGCATTTAATAAGTTTTTCTCTATATACTACGTGCATATGATTATCTATATTATAACAACAAGAAAACACAAAAATTACGTTAAACATATCATGTTACTCAACTTATATAAAGGATAAAATCGAACTTGAAATCAAATGGTGTATATATATCTCACATATAAATGCGTAATACGAGTAACAATTCAATTTATGTTTTTTCGTAATTTTTTTGCTAAACATCGAAATATACGCTTAAACTACGCAATTCCAAATGGAAAAGCAAAATATATGTTATAATTGAAATGAATTCACCAACAAAAGGTGAAAAAAGAAGAAGAATTGCACACACAACATAACTTTGCATTGTTAAATTCTAAATTACAGAATTACAATATTTATATATTTATATAAAAATATTGAAATGATCCAAAATACAACTTAGTGTTTTTCATGGAAATTAATACATTACAAAACATAGATTGTTTTGAAAAGGAATAAATCAGCCAATTGCTAGATTAATTGGCTAATTTCTTTTTTCTCTTCCTTTCCCTTTTATTCATCAAGGTAACCATCCAGGCATGTAATTATTCACACTTGGACCAGCTGTCACTACTGTCATTTGATCATGTGGGTACCTGCATTTCAATTACGACTGTCAATTTTCGACACAACATGTTTAATACAATTTAAAAAGATTATACATATCTTACGACTGTTATTCTTATTGTATTTATATCATATAGAATATATCGACGTTATGCTGCATGCGACAATTGCCTTTGAACAAGTAAAATCAATTATAACAACTAGCTATAAGGTATGCCGTATGTGAATCTCATTCATTGTTGGTTTTGTTAAAGATTTTATTATCAGTTACGGATTTAATCTATCACACTAAGTTCTTGATCAATTATAATAAAACATTAACTAGAGTTTCATCGAAGAAGATAGCTAGCCATGAATATCTAATCGATCGGTTTAAACAGAGCAATCTATTTTATTTCTATATGAATTGGATTTTTCATATTTTTGGGAATGAACTTCTACATATTTTATCTCACACACACATATATAAATCACAAGACGATCTATAAAAGCGAACTACTTGGCAAAACTCCTTCACAATACGATCATTCTATAACATTGCATTCTCATCAAATAACACAATTAAGACCCGACAATGATAAGTTTTGAAACGACAATTTAGTCGTAGAAATAATCTATTGACAAAACCTGTTTACTAGTGTAGTAAAAGATATTGGACTTCAAAGGAGATTAGCCGGGAAGCACCTAAGCGGGTCTAGGTAGTCCAATCAATCAAAATCGAATTCTAGATTTTGACCGTCTAGACAAAGCTTAAGTGGTCAAGGCAACTTTCGTTTACAATAGAACCGTTATAGTACGACCATTAAATAACTTATCATTTTCATTGCATTTTTTACAAATAACACTATTACGACATGATAACGCATAAGAGGGAAAGAAGAAAACATACCCAATTTGTAAAGTGGGTTCACACTCCAAAGGATGATAAAAGCCGTCACCCTGAGGTTGACCTCCTTGACGACCAAAACCAACCTCTTCTTGACCCGTCAATTGCATTGGATTTATTTGGTATCCTTCCACCAGCTGCATACATCCCAATCCCTAATTTTATATAGGGTATCCGTTTTATATATTCGATTAATACATTTCGGGTTAAAAGCATTCATGCTCACAAAAGATTGACAAAGTTCCGTGGTACTATACACCATAAACATGGCAAAGATGGCAAGTGACCTTGTCTATTCGCTACAAAATTATCGTCATGTGTGAAAAAAATAGTGGTGATAACCAATTGATAACGCATTCTTATTGCCATTTTTCCAGAGTAAGATTTGACAGATATCATCTCAAAATGATTTTGTTGAAACAAAATTATGAATTAGAACAAGCAAGATGAAACTTTGTTTGAAACTTCAGCGATCGCAAATGCTTTTAGCCCGATATATTTCTATAAATGAAAAACTTATATATGAGTGAAAAATTGTGGCATACCCTTTGTTTGAGGGACCTATTTGCTTCATTCAGCATATGTTCCTGCTTGCAAGAATTTGAAATTAATCAGTGAATAAATTTATAACGAGAAAACGATATCCGTTTTAAATTTATTTTCATCCACTATCATCTCATTTCAAAACTAGGGAAAACATTTATCGCAAATATCACATCGGTAACAGTAATCGAAATTTCTTTTTTGGATATTGCGGCCAGGGAAATATTTTGGTACATATCATATCGTATGCATGTAAAATTTTGGAAATTCAACATAAATAACAAGTAGTTATATTAATTAATTAAACTCTTTGCATACCCTGCGTTGTAGATCAGTGAGCTGGTCCAGCATATATTGAGTCTGTCAAAGATCAAGGAAGGATCATCAGCTTTTAAAACATAAGTATATCGGTATATAATTACGGGTTTATGGATCGGGCCTATCGTAGAATTCTTCACGAAATTTTACATTATTTCTCTAGTCACTAACTAAATGTATAAGATAACCTATGTTACACGAATATGGAAATCAAGAAGCAATTTGCGTAACAAATTTACGAAACTGACATATGGAGAAGCGTGTAAGTAACAAAAATAAACGGATGTTATCTATAAATTCTATATACACATTAAAACGATTACATACGAGTCACCTAATACAGGTTGAATTTTGAAGCTCGTAGAAAATGCCTTGAAAATAGTTTTTGGAATTTATTGAAGGTGTAATTAGTGTTTATGCAATCACAAAAACACATTACATCCTTGAAAACAACAAGTTTTCAAGAGTTTTTGGTTCCAAAACCTAACTGTTGGGGGTAAATATCTGAAATATTTCATGCAATAGTTAGAGTTTCAGTCATAAATGCTTTAAAATTAAAGATTCCGTGCAACCCAAACAAATCTGTCATGGAAACTTGAACCAAAACATTCTGTGAAATTTTTTGGGGGAGTTTCCGTTTCCAAAAACGTGTCTCTAAACGTTTCTATTTCTGAAATGTAAAACGTCCTAAAATTGAAGTTTCCGTGGAACATTAAAGATAACTATAGACATGAAATACAAAAAGTAAGTACCCTGGTTGATCTAATCTGCTTGAGTGACATATCAAGTTGTCTTTCAAGTGACTCAAGTTCCTTGCTGCTTAAAGGGCCAAGATCTTCTCCTAAGAGATTCCTGTGATCAACAGCAAAGTTGGAACATAAAAACATTAGTTTCTGAACTTCGTTATTCGATAAAAACAAAAGATGTTTGATGCCAATGATGTTCGACTTGCCTTTGAGATCTTTGCAGGGCTTCGTAGCGAGCTTTAAGCTTCAGATATTCTTGTTGGCTGCTTAGCTCTTGCTGCTAGAGCATAGATTGTTTAGAATATATGTTATATGAATTATGGTAACAATATGGATTATGGAAGGGACGGGTGTTTGATTAGTAAGTCTGAGTGAAAAATCTCATCTTTCTAGCTAACTTTTGAGGTGGGAAGGTCCAATAACACCCGATAATCTTATAATTACAACACCTTCACTCTATTAAAGGGGGAAATTTTAGGCAGGATTTGGATATTTCTTAGAACCCCGTTGGGATTGCAATTCACGTCGCCACATCAGATTTTGTAACACGTCTCGCAATCCCGATGGAGGATCATCGGGAGACCCGATCCTAGGGAGATTGTTGCCATCTCAACCTTAGCACAGTGTGTGATGGCGAAGTTATTGGTATTTCCACATCGATACAAATGGATGAGGTGGATGTTTGATTAATAATTACAATGGAAAATCTCATTAAAAAACATGTTAATGCTAGGCATTTTTTTTTTTCCTTTTTCTTCTTCATTGTGATAAATAACTGGGAAAGACTTGTCATCTAGTTTCTCACATGACAATACGAGTTACGGCGACATAACTACATTTGTTATTTTTATTGCATTTATTCATATCGTGTATAAGTTGCATAACACTATGACACGACAACTCATGTCTCCGGCAATGACAAGAGAATATAAAAAAGAAAAAGATTAATTACCAAAGCTTCTCTTGCAGACACATTAGTCTCTGGTGCTCCATAGTTGCATTTCTGATATCTCTCAAGGGTTTTGAGCATGCTTTGAATAAATTAAACAAAAAAAAAAGTGTATTAGCCTTCAGAAATATAATTAAACACATAAATATGTTATATTTTTTTGGTTAAGGCATGCATATGTTCTATAATTCATCATAAATATTTGCTTTTGTGTGCATAGAAAAATCATTCTGCTTCAAATTAAAAAAAAAAAAATTAAATTTCTCACAAGAATCAAATGAGAATAACTTTGAAATCATCCCGATCTATGGTGGAACTCAATAATGGAAATTTGAGACATGGTTTGTCGATGTTGTTGTTTCTCGTTATTCAGGTGTATATAAAACCGAGACCATTCTAAAATTTCCCATATGAAGCCGAGCTTTGAAAACACTCTTTAGTAAATAAGTTAAATATAAATATTAGCATTCATAAAATGCAAAAGATTCATTCACACACATTTCCCTCTTTTTCTAAATTAGAAGTCAGGTCCAGCAATTAAATACTCAGCCACTGGCTATGATAAGCTAGTACCAAAGTAACGCAAAAAAAGAGAGGCGTTGTGTACCCATTTCATTTACGGTTTTTAATTTCTTACACGATAACACGATAAATCATGTAACTCGATTAGGCCACTACAACTATTTTGAAACTATCTTATGGAACAAACTAGCTTATAATTAAGCTCTTCCATTTCAGAAATAGCTGAGCAGTCTATGTTCTGAAAACATCATCAAAAGAAGGGGGATTTATACCATTTTCAAGATAAGGATGAGAAAGAATTTCCATTTTAGGAAAACTGAACTTCATTGGAAGAACCAACAAACAAAAGCATTGAACTTGACATGATCACAAAACATTAAATAAATTAATCAATAAATAAATAACAAGTAAGAAGAGAGAGAAAAGATGAATATGCAAGAAAACAAAACCTAATTTTGCTTTAACCTATGGACAAAATGATGCACAACCCTCATTCATTATAGTATACCTTTAGTCTAACAATTCTGTAATTTTCAAAAGCAAGTAAAGAGATGGCAATATATAGCCATAGGGAAAGTGATACAAAAAATTTAATGTTAATCTTGACACGATAATATGATTTACAAAAAAGATTCGGCTGCCATAAAAAGATTAGCACGATTATCAATTCTTCTTGCATTTGTTCTCTATAATCATAAGAAACATCTACATTATACAACGCAATTTTGATACGACAAAGCCCAAAAATACCCTTAAAAAACCCATAAAATCAATTCAATCACTTTCACTATATCGCTATAGAGAAAGTGATTCGTAATTTGGGGTGATAATTGTGACACAATAATGCGATTTACAGAGATATTTCGACTACTACAACACGATCTAACATGATGGTCTTTCTTGCATTTGTTTGTATATAGTCGAACAAAACCTCTATATTATACAACACGACTCAGACATGACAACCCAAATTAGTACCTCTACTGAAAATACCCTAAAAAAACAATTAGACAACTATAACATGATTAACATGATCTCAATTTTTCTTACATATGATCAACATCTAGATTATACAACATGTTTTGGCACGACAAACCAAATTACTACCAACGGAGAATGCCCACAACACGGTTTTGACACGACAACTCGAGTTGTTAACTATATTGAAAATACCCTAAAAAGCACATAAAATTAATCCAACACTAAATTAGAAACATGGATCTAGGAGAAGAGGAATTTGAGTATCCATTGGACATTGGAATGGTCTCTGCAAACCCACTCACAACTCAATTTCAGACATCAACACATGTCTAGATTAATAACACCTAAATAGAATGAAAGAGAGAAAGGATCTTATACCAGAAAGAGATAGACAGAGAGGACTGATCAATAGCAAAACAAACCCTAATTTCATTTTTATCTTTTGGGAATTTTTTTTTTAAAAAAAGACCTAACTTTCTCAGAGATCAGTTTGATTGAAACCTTGATGAGAAAGAGAGAGAAAGATGAAAGGACTAATCTGAGAGCACTGTTAAAAACTAATATGTCTCGTCATCTGATTGATCAGAAAATATCTGAAAGAAAACAGAAATTAATTAATAATTTCTTGGTGGATCAGATGAAACAAATATTCTTTAATAATAAAAAAAAAGAGAGATAAAAAATTGAACTTGATTTTAGAAAGGGAAAAAACCCTAAAATCCACCATTGAAACAAAAAATTAAGAAAGATGGCCACTTTAACAAGAATTTGGGTAATTTAAGGTGAGAATCAAATTGGGTTTTTGAAGAATTAACCATGGAGATGAAGAAATAATAATTAAAAAAAACAAAGAAATCCCATAAATAAAGTTCTGATTGATTAAGAGAAAATTAAAAATTAACCAGGTGTGGTTGGATTTTGAGAAAAGCTAAGAAAATCAGCAGATCAATGAAAAAAACCCCTCTAAACAAATGAAAATTCATAGATTCAACAGGTAAGAAAGAGAGAAAAACATAAAGAAAATTTAAAACTAATCCACCATTGAAACAGCTCTTCTTTGTTTAGTTAAGAGAAATCTAAAACCAGCTTGATTTGGACTTTGAAGAGCTTGAATAGGAACAAATCAATGAAAAAAAAACAAAAACCCTTTTTCCTCTTAATTCATATACAGAAAATTGGAAAAATTCAGAGATTCATCAGAAGGGGAAAAAGTGAGAATTTTATTTGAAAAACAAACTAAAATGAAACCCTAATCCACAAAACAATGGGAAAAAACTAAGTAAAAGCGGGGGATGGTGGAAGATCCCGACTCGGTCGACACCCCCACGCGAACCCCAAACACCCAAAACCAAAAGAAGGAAAAAAACTGATCAAAGTTGAAGTTAATTAGATGAAAAATAGCTTAATCTAAGATGAAAATCAAACTGGGGTTTTGAAGAAAGATAGAGAAGAACCCAAAAAAAGAGAACAAAGAAATCCCATAAACAAAGTTCTGATCTTTGTAATTAACACAAAACTACAAACCCAGCTGTGATTGGACTTTGAAAAAAAGTTTTGAAAAGCAACAAATCAATGAAACACAAAAATGGAAAATTCACAGATTCAGCAGAACAGGAAAAAAATGAAAACAAAAGGCAAAAAAAAAAAAAAAAAACTTCTTTTAGAGAGAGAGAGTCAATATAACAGTAAATTTTTTAATTTTATCTCCATCTTCTTCCTCATCTTTTATTAGATTTCCAGTTGCAGATCTAACAAAACCAAAGAATCAACCTGCTAGACATTCACCAAAACAGCAAAAAAAAAAAACACTTTATGATCACTTTCACATAAATTTCACTCACTTTCACCTCCATATCACTCAAAACAGCAAAAAAATCAGATTTCAAAGCAAGAAAATATATAGAATCTAATAATAAGCTAGGTTTTGAGATGGGTTTTTCAAAAACAGCAAGAGAGAGAAAGGGTTGCAAAAGATGGGAACTTTTTTCATTGAATTTTTGGGTACACCCACAAAGTTATGTCGTTTTGATGATATGTTTATGTCGTTTTGATGATAATATGGGTATACCTTGAGCTACTGCAAAACTCGTACAGCTTTCCTCTATTGGAGAAGATGATGAGAGCAACTTCAGCATCACAAAGAACAGAAAGCTCATAGGCTTTCTTCAAAAGTCCATTTCTTCTCTTTGCAAAGGTCACTTGCCTGTTGATTTTGTTCTCAATCCTCTTCAATTCTACCCTTCCTCTTCCCATTCTTTCTCTCTCTTACTTTCTCTCTCTAAAGCTATACTTTTATATTCCCCTCCCTAAGCTATTCTTGTTGTTGTTCTTGCTCTTCTACCTATAGCTTTTAACAAGAATCTAAGATAATAAAGCTAGGGCCTTTATTTGTGGGGTATTCTCATGGAGATAATCCTGATCGAGTTTTAGTCACGTCACAGTCAAAGCTCTAGACTGTTACTTAGCCGATTGAATCAAAAGGTCGAACTTATAGTTAAGATTAACGACATCTTCTGTATTAATTTATGACTTAGACCATTGTATTTTGTAAGAAATTGAACATGAAACCTCCTCCTAGATACTCAATCTGTAATTTAGTGGTGGGTATGGTACGGTCCAATCACGGTATTTAAAAGTTTCCAATGTTAAATCTATAAATGTCAATGGTACATAACTCGATTGAATTCTAAACAAAAAAAAGTCATTGGTTCAATTTTGTTTTTGATCTTTTACTCGAACACCCGGTTCAGTTCTGAAATCTCTAATATGATTATTTCTTTATTTGAATCTATGACAATAAAGCTAGGGCCTTTATTTGTGGGTATGCTAATGGAGATAATCCCGATTTGGACTTAGGCTCTGTTTTTTTTACTGAACTGAATTCTTGACTAATTGTCTAATGAATTTACTCCACACCGCTTTCCATGACATATCTATTAGAAAATTGAACATGAAATCTCATCCTACTTTGTAATTTAGTGGTGAGTATGGTAAGATTCAACTTGGGTATTTTAAAGGCTCCCAAGAATGAATCTGAAAATGCAAATGGTATAACTCGGTTGAATCTTAAGAAAAGTCAACGCTTCGATCTTGTTCTTTATCTTTTTATTTGGATGTTTGGTCTTGTTCTAAAATCTCTTTGTGTTTATTTAGTAATATATTTTAAAGTTTGTAAAGATGTATATACAACATATAACAACAATTTAGTTCAGTCACAAAAAATAGTTAACTGTTTAATTTAATTCTAGGTATTTTTATTTGGGTACTCAGTTCAGATCAGAAATCTTCGAGATTTATGTTAAGCTTTAATCCGCACTGAGAGTTATAAGATATATCCATGGTCACAATTAAGACACTATAACACTCTTTACGGGATGTATTTTGTAGAAGTCGAACTTGAATTCATAACTCAATCTCGGTTGAAAACTTAACTCAATGAATAAATAGATTGGGCCCTTAATAAAATGTGTGTTTAAGACACTAACAATGATAGGACCCTCTAAACAAGAAGTCACAGAAAACCTAGTAAATTTTTGTAACTTTGTTACCATTAAGATTGAAACTTCTTTTGTTCTTTGTATTGTTTGGACAGATGAGATTTGAAGTAGGTGATGATCTAACGGTGTAGCTAAGAGATAGAGATAGGTAGAGAGAGGATGTGGTTGAAAGAAAGAAAAAGTAGAAGAAATTAATGCAAAAGGTGAGAAAGTTTGGGGCAGAGTGTGACACGTGTCAATATATGAAGTGGGCAATGTGTTTTCCTTAATCTGCCTGACTAGTTTTCGGGTTTTGGCAATCATATGACCTAACCTTAAACAAGTTGAAGTTTCCTATGTTTTCCCCTCCATTTTTTTTACTTTAATTTCCACCAATTTCATTTTTTCTTTTTCGTTTCTTAATGAGATTTTTATTTTTGTTCGTAAAAAAATTACATCTTGTTCACTTTAGTCTAATGCTTTGAAGCATTTAAGAGGATTTACTCTGAAGATTATACTTATCATTCTGAGTATATATAACTAATCAGAACAAGGTTTAGTAAAAATAAATAAATTTTGTGGTAGTACTAATTTTAGGAACGCACATAAAATCAATTTTTTTCAAATATAAGTAACCCTTTGAGTTAATTTTCGGGTATAGTGTAAAATGTCATGAGAATGTAATTCATGGACAATTAACATCTAGAATCTGATACGCTAATATCAAATGTCAAAATAGCTTTTGCAACTTCTTTTGTTAATTGCAACAGTATCGACATTGGTTTCATATGCCCTCTAACAAATGAACGGCCTCGAAATTATTATTTTTAACCGGGGCTTACTATTACGGTAAATATTCTTAGATGTTAAGGACTCATTTGAAAATTGAAACCTTAAATTTACTTATAAGGTTCAATAATACTCCATCCGTTTCATAATATTTGACGTTTTGAAGAAAAAAAAGTTCCCAAAATATTTGACGTTTTACACTTCCCAAGAAACAGTAAATGAACTTTTTCCAACTTTGCCCTCGTGACGATTGGCTAGGAATATGTAGATTCACTTTAAGCATTAATTATTAGAGGGTAGTATGGTCAAATCAAATTCTTTTTAATGTTAATTAATGTGTTTCTTAATTTTTTTGTGTAGAAACCTTACATGACAAATATTATGAAACAAAATATGTATATTTTATATTATTATCTCTAATGGATAACATCCAAATCCGTTAGAGATGGCTGTAAAGACGGAGGCAGATCACAAGAGGACTAATGCCCCGTTTGGTGCAGCTATTTGTTATTCCTGTTTGCGGTTTACTGTTTCATTTTGTTGTTTGCTCTTTTATTTTAGTGTTTGGTAAAATATAATTAAATGTTGTTGTTAGAATATAAAATGACTAATTTGGACATACTGAATGTTTTTATTAATGTAAATGCAAAGGATAATAAAGGAAAATAAGATCTGGAGTAAATTATTTTTTTTGTAGAAAAGTCGTATTGTGCTGCTTCTAGAAAAAGCAGTTGCTTTTTATTTAAAAAGAAAAAAGCAGTTATTCCTAATTTCTAACCAAACACCAAAACAACTATTTTTTGGAGTGAAAAGGCAAAAAGCAGCAGCGAAACGTAGAAGTAAACGCCCCCTTAAAATGGGCCTTGGGCCACAAAGACGCCCACAAGCCTATCCAACAACCAAAACAAGTGTGAGAGGTGTCGTGAGTATCTAACAGCGCGTGTCACATCGTTAAAAGAATCTAGACGGTCACTTAGGAGGATGTATCTTACTAATGATGGCATCATAAAAGATAAGGATGCAACAAGGTCTTTTTGTCATGTCATCATATTTATGTATGAAAATATTTCAAGAAAATCGTTATTTCTTTGCCCATAAAGAATAAGAGAAACATGGGAATAACCCTTTCTAGGGCAATCATAACACGTCATGAAGAGACTATATATACCCCCTGAGAGTATCAACTAAGGGGGCGTTTGGTTTAAGGGAATAAGAAAAAGGAAAATGAATGGCATTAAGAGATTAAATTGTTCTTGTTTTGTTTGTTTACTTGAAACCAATTATCTCATTTACTTATATGTCTTTCTCATTAGGTTTAATTAACTTTTGAAGATTCCCCAATAGAACCCAACGACATCTCACTACGGCATTCCAGTCAATCCAACAATGGAGAGATATCGAGCAAACATCACTAACACATGCTGGCTCGTAAATTTTGAACTATCAACCACTTGAAGGAAGATATTCTAATAGAATATCAACTAATCATTTGAAATAAAAATTTAAATTTATGGTAAACTCTGATAATAGTATTTACATTATCAATTAATCAAAAATCACTAAAAAGATTAGAAAATTGAATCTTTAATATAGTTGAGAGACTTGTTAATTGGATGAACGGTTGCACCTACAAGAGTTTGGTGCGAGCTAGAGTTATGGTGTGCTAGCCCTTGTGTTGATTGAATTCAAAGGTATAGATTTAATTTATCAAAAGTTCAGTACTACCATCTAATATTAATTAATTAATTTTGTAAATCTCCATCTAATAATTATGAAGATTAATTAATTATTTGATTGCATACTTAATATAATTGTTAGAAGCACTAATTGCTATTTATTATTCTAATTATTAGTTAGATTTAGATTTTAGTATCTAATCTAACTAATTAAAATCATCAATCTAATTAATTATCTAAGTATCATTAGGTTTCAAAATTTATTGTATTTTTAGGGTTTTTTAATACATTGCTCGTATTTTCGCAAAAAAAATACACAACTCCCTTGGCTTCGAACTCGGGAACAAATATTGGACAGGTGAAACGTCTACTCACCACCCGAGCTCGCCCTTAGGGGACATTGTCTTGTTAGTTCAAATTTGGTTTCTTGTAGTTTATTATTGTTGGTAGTTGGTATATGTAGAAAAGTTTAGAAAAATATCGTGAGGTATAGTGTTCGATGTACTGTATTTCCTCCAATGAGACAGAAAATCAGTCAAAGGAAGGAGTCGCCGAGATTTGATGATCACACTTTGATACTTAATTTAGTAGAGTTTGAAGAATGAAGATGACAGAATCATAGAATTCTAGTTTGCAAAAAAAGCACCATGATTGATTGAGCATGCAACTTCTTATTCTTATTTATAAGACGTTAGAGATATTTTTCGAATGTAGTTCTTTTGTGCCCTAATTGATATTACGAGAACGTGTGAAGATGTTAAGTAAATATCCTCTGGTGAGACCACTCAAACTTTGACATATACATATCAGCTTTAAGTTGTGCATCTTTGAGATGACATATTTTTACATTTTGATTGATCCACATGTTTAAGACAATTATCTTCCATCATTTCCTTACTCCGGAATTCATTGTTTTTCACTTTTTGGAATTTTATTGGTCAACTATCAAATTTATATATATGTTGACTAAATCTTTTTCTTTTTGGAAAATAGATTAGTATTTGTATCTCAATTCTAATCCACACACACAAACATATTTTATGGAGTAAAACCACAAAAATGATAACAATCATAAATTTATTACTTTATGCTAAAATATTTTACACACGTGACATGGATGCAGTAAAAAAAACAGAAATTAATAGAAACACACCACATTTTCCTTATTTACCATTGAATTTTTCAATTAATGAATAAAATGGAAAAATATTGCAATCAAATTTGGTAGGTTAAGTACATCATTAATTTAATAAGTTCCATAATCAATTACTTGATTTAAGAAAAACATATGTTACGTGATTAAAAGATAAGGCTTAATTAACCTATATATAGGCCAACTTTATATTTTTCTTTTTTTGCGTTTGTTTCACAATATCTAATTACTGCTGCCAAATTAATATAAATAATTAATTTGATGTAGATATCTGAATTTCGATTTACATACTCATATGCTATGCTGGGTATGTATCCTTTTAGAGTTAAATTTCTAAAATTTTAGTAAAGGATTGTCAAATTTCAGACAGAATTTAATATATAGAAGAGTGAAAAACAATTATTTTATGAACTAACAGAAAAACTCTTTTATAAATCAAACATGTTTTACTTTTATTGTTGAGACATGTATACAGTATATAAATGTATATCACCATTATCATGGTAATTTTGATCATATCTTAAAATTAGTTCTACCAAGAAATATTTTCTAGTCTCATTAATAATTGGATGCTTTTTTGGTAACTATTAATATTTGAATGCTAATTAGGTAATTTTTATTACAGTTTATTAAAAGAAATTGAATATATTACAGTAACTTTACTTTATTTTTTCATTTTTATTTTTTGAATCAAGTAACTTTACTTTATTTTAAAACAAAATTATTATTAATAATTATGTGAAGTGACTAATTGTTAAGTTTAGCGATGAGATTGGTGAGAATCCAAGCTCAAGGCCAAATCATAAGTTCATCTCTAGTTTTACCCTCAATTGGATACGCTCGTGACACTGTTTTAAATTACGGACGTTGTGACTGGATATGTGCTCAAAATGGAGACTATGATTGCACTATGTGCACAAAATTTAACTACCCCCTAACTAATCCCAAATATATACTCTGACTAACATTCAAAGTTCCTCAGCCGTTTTACTAATGCCTAGCGATATTTAATTAATACACTACCCGTGACTCCAAAGCGATCGGGCTCCGGTTCCGACCACGGATCTACATTTCCACTTTCAAGTATGCTAACGGAAGATGAAGCTTGGTGGTTGGACACTGTGTCTTACCCACAACGAGCAAGCAATTCGCTGGCGTCTTGTCGGTCTAATATAGTGACCACTATAAATACCTCTACTATAATAAATGGTGGTAAATGAACAACTTCTCTCTCTTCTATTTTATTTTTCTTTTGCTCTCTCTTTAGAAACATAACTTGGCATCAAAGTGTTGAGAAGGAGACTGACAACACGAGATCCGAGATCGACTCAAGTTCAAAGGATCATTTGTATTCGCTTTATAGTGAAGAAAAATTACCCTGAGATAAATAATTGGGGAAAGTACAAATAAAATCCTTGTGGTTTCAAAGTTTTGCAAATAGAGGAATAAAGTTTCATTTTTTACAAAAGGAGGCATGTGGTTTACATAGTTGACAAATAAAGAAAATTGACTAACAATATTTGCCACATCATAAAGTCAACACTCCACATTAACAAGTCAACACTCCACATCATCAAAGTCAATATAACATGTCATCAAATACTAACATCTTAAGTCAAATTCCTCTAATTGTCAACTATGTAAACCACATACATCCTTTTGCAAAAAATGAAACTACATTCCTCTATTTGCAAATCCATAAAATCACAAAGGTTTGATTTTTACTATTCCCTATGAGAAAAAAGTAATAATAATAATAATAATAATAATAATAATAATAATAATAGCAGCAGCAATATTAATAAATTGAAAATGAAGTTTTGGACGTAGATCAGATGATACCTATAAATTTTTGAGATAAAGTGATTGTTGTTGGTAATATTAAATTTTATTATTAGCATAAAAGGAAACTAAGATGACTTATAAATTTAACCATTTTAGGAGGGTGAAGAATTTTGGCAACATTAAATTTGACTAACTGAAAATTAATTTAGAAATGCATTCCAATATATTAATTGATCAAATTTGTGCTCACACTACCGTAATAAAAATAACCATAATGAAAATAAGTATTGCAAGCCGATAGACTATTTACGTAGTAAAATAGGTTGGATTATGTAGTCGAAAGCAAAATATAAGCAAGCCTAACCGTTGTTTCTATTGCAAGTAAATGTTCTTAAACGTAGACAAAATAGGAATGAATTTCATGTGTGTTGGGTCTAAGGTTTCTACGAAAACCTCGAAAGTAGATTTAGGTTCCTTTCTTATGGCTGAAAACTGAACTGAATTTGGTGAACTAAATTGGCTGAGTTGATTGAATTTTGTTGAACGAACAATGAATTTTGTTGAATTTGGCTGAATTGAAATGAATGAAACTGAACTAAACTAAATTTTGTTGAAATTAAGCCAAGAAGAACAGAATCTTATATAAGATTGGCTACTTCATGTAGATATTTCATATTCTACTTAAAAAATTGTCGCATGTGACATTCTAATCTTCACGTTGTCGTTTATTCTTCTCGGATCCCGAATCCTATATATATATATATTGTGTGTGTTCTCATGTGTTACTGGAAGAATTAAATTATTTACCACAAAATTTTTTTTAATGAACATAAACTGTTACTGGGTTAAAGTTAAAATCTCCATTAATTTCTTGTTGATCAATCATTTAATTCTGATATGTTCCACCAAGTTTATCCAGTCCGAAATGGATATCAAAGAGGCCCGAGTAATATGTCGTTCTAAGGAAGGTCATTCATATAAATATAGGAAAGATGTTGAATTTTATATCGACTGCTTTGAGATTTACTATAGTAAGATTGATTTTCAATAAGAGGTTAATAACTCCGAACAAAACAAAACAGAACTTGCAATTAATCTTCACATGAAACTTGTACCATTCAAATCATTCAAAGTCTATTTTTACTGTTTAAAGTAAAATAATAAAAATCGATTTTATTTAGTTTTTCAAATAACATATACAGTGAGAAGTTTGGTTGGTGGGTAGTTAGGAGAGGGAATGTGGATTTGGTGAAAAATCAATTATGAAAAAGAATATTTAAAGTTTGAAAGTTTTGAAATTTCATAATCTAATGCTTCATTAGTTGTAAATTTGGGAGAGATCCGAGGTTGAACTAATTTGATGAGTGAAAGGATGGGATTAAAATTGCTATGTCTAGTTCATTGTTTCTATTTGAAGATAAATACACATTAAAGGAAATATATTTGTTTTTCTTTATTCAGATAATGACTTTTCTCCAACATCAATTTATAATTTTCTTTTTCTTTTCATTTTGTATTAAAATAAATAAATTGGCGCAACATGTTAAAATCCTTGACGCAATATAGATATTTTGTTAGAATAGTTTTAACAATCTAATGGTGCAGGATGGTTTCATTCTTATATACAGACATGATTATTAGAACACTCATATTAAAAGATTTGCACATCATCGCACCAGAAATTATTTTTATTTTGTTATATTGTAAATGACTTTAATGCTAACATGTTTTAACGGTATAAGTTCAAGGAGCATTGTACTTAGAATACTTTTTAATTTTTTCTTTTACAATCATATAAATATGTAATCACACACGACTTTCAACAAAATACGTGTTAAATATCTCACATTAGCTAGTTATGTGAGGAATGAAACATTTATAAGTGGTGACAATTCTCTTTCATCAAGGTGCCTTTTGAGATGAGTTAGGCCCAATCTAAAATGATATCAAAGTCACCTAGTCTAATGTTGAGAAACTCATTAATTGTTGACATTACTCGCAGATGTCCTGTCCTGCAAACTTCACGCACCAAATATTTAATACTAGGCGTGAGGGTAATGCGTTAAGTGTCTCATATTAACTAAATATTGAAAATGGAACATTTATAAATTGTAGCAATCATCTCTCTTAAAATTATCTTTTAAAAATGAGTTAGACTCAATTCAAAAATAACTAACAAGAGTTTCATAAGTTAATAGAATTTATTTATGTTCGTATACTAATAAAATAATTTTTTGTCATGTCTTATTTCAATTCAATTGGAAAAATAGATATCATAAAATTTTAAAAGGATAAACATCAAGAATAAGACAACTTTAGTTTCTAAAGGAACACTAAATTAAGGTGTGAACACCTATACAAAGAGCTCTTGATTATGATAAGGTCTAGATATGATTATGATATATTGTTATTATTAGAATTGGGTTGTTCTACTTTGAATTTAATTGATTGTATAATTTCATATTCTATGTATTAGTAAGTTGAAAGGATATAGAAGCTAGGTCAACAATACAATTTAATTAATCGCCAATCCTCTTTTGTGTTAATTGAATCACCACAATATGTAATCACTGAGGCGGGCGGTAGAAAATCTTAACAAATTTTATAGGATGTCAATAACGTGTAAATAAACTGAGATTTTGGTTTTTTTCAAATATAAATAAAACCTTTCTGATTTAATGAATTTGTAAATAGATGAATGTGGTTTCATTTTTTACAAAAATAGGTATGTGGTTTACAAAATTGACAATTAAAAGAATTTGACTTAATTTGACGTGTCATGTTGACTTTGATGACATGTTATTTTAACTTGATGACATGGAGGGTTGACACAATAAAATATTAATTTGTGGATGACATGTTATTTTAACTTGATGACATGGAGGGTTGACTTGATAATGTGGCAAATGTTGTTGATAAATTTCCTCTATTTGTCAATTATATAAACCACATGCCTTCTTTTGCAAGAAATGAAACCACATTTCTCTATTTGCAAAACATTGAAACCACAATAATTTTATTTATATTTTTCCTTTCTTTTTTTAACAGAAAGTTTAGCTAAGGGTAGACCTATTCAATCGGAAGGCCAGTACAAACCATAGATCTCGATGAGGATTTACCATGAAATTTACAGATTGTCTATTAATAAGAGTTAAATTTTGACGAAGTGAGTATTCGAATCTCAAAACATTCAAATAAAAAATGGAGTGCATTACCATTTGGACCAATTCTTATTGGTTGATTTTGGTACATTTAAATGAGTGTTTCCACAATTTAATCGTTTTAAAATATAAACTCAGTTGATGAAATTGAGGTAGAGTATATCATATAACATAATATCATCATATAACTTCTAATGATAATGCTAGCTAGTAATATCACTAATAACTCAAGCTTAGGGTAGCAATGAGAACTGCTTCCCCCGATCAATGAGGATGTCTATCCATAACATGTGTTGGAAATGTTTTCACATACATTTTGTATGTACATTCCAAATGTACGATAAAAGCATTTTCGACATTCCAACGATCAAATTAGCGAGTAAAATAAATGAGAGAGGGGAGTGATAGATGAGTATACTATATGGTCATTGAGTCACTAGCTTGTCCTTTTATAATATCGTGTTGAAGTCTTTTGACTTTCCAAGCCTATACGCGCGCAAATGCCCCTAGATTTTGTGTTTGAGCTTCTGTTGACTCTAGTTTAGTCAATCATGGGTCTTGGGCCTTTGGGCCCAACACTCACTTTCTTCATTTAATACAAATAAGCAAAATATAAACCATAAACTATTAGTATATTTTTCTATAAAATGAAAATTAATAATTCACAGGTTCACAAGTATTGCAAAAAATCTACCAAATATTAGAATAAATAAAAACTATTCGATATGCACATCTAAAAATTGATATAAACTCCCCTTCAAATTTTTTTTTGATATAAACTGTAACCCATGACTACAATATAACAAATTATATATACCTATTTGAAGTAAGGTAATAAAAATGAGTTAAAGAATGAATGGTAAATTTTTTTATGGATAGGGTTGGATTAGTCCCGGATGGAGCCAACCGAATTTTGACACGTATATACATTGTTTAAGCTCAAAAATATATATTTTCATTTTGAGCGCAGACCGAAAATGATGAGCCAAGTCAAATGTATTGTATTTTAAGTCCAAATCAACCTACATGCTTATATTGAAGCCAACTTTATGTCGGATGATCTTGAACATTGCAAATTATTAAAGAATTATGGTTCTTAAATGGCTCTTTATTAGATCTTTGATAAGTGTACATACGAACTAAAAATGAAAAAATAATATTAGGTCATTTGACACTTTCAATGATCTAATGAAACCTTTAACTTTATTTAAGAACCAGATCTCCTAATACTTTCTCCTTAAACATGATAACGTGATCATCAACAAGTCTACTTTAATTATGAATAAAAAATAAAAATTATTAACATCTAAAAGATATTTATTTTTTCTAAAAGTAATCGGTTTTCTACAAAATAGAAAAAAGCTAGTATAGGTAACTAGGTAGGATGGGGACCAAAGAAAATTGAAAAAGAGAGATGGCACTTAGCAAGCACATCAAATGAAGTGAGAAAATGGAAGCCCACATGGACTCATCAAGATAGCTACCTTTCATAGTGGTCCAACATCACATTACATTTACACTACTTGAGTTTCTTTATCTCTCATCTCTCCTATCCTATTGTAATTAACATATTAAAAAAGAGCATCTTTTGATTTGTGAATTTTTCTACTTTTTGTTCATTAATTTTTGAATTTGATTCATTAAAGACTAAACATGTTGTTAATTTAATTATAGATCGAATTTCTTGTAGTAATGGGTGACTCATTCGAGCCAGCTTGTCCAAATGGATGAGTTAGTTTTTATTTAGTATGCCTGATTGTTATTTTTCTCTCGGACTTTTTTATTTGACACCAAGATAGATTCATGTGCAAATTAATAGGCTTAAATTAAGTGTGGATCATGCTATAAGCGCAATTAAGTAGAACAACCTTATTTTTAAGAAATGTCTTAGGATTAAAATTTTGTGGTATCTTCTAACAATACCAAGGCTTCAGTGTATTTTCTAGCAAAATGGAAAATAAAAATGGGAAGTGAGATGAAGAAAAATAGAAAGATTAGACATTCGATGATGTGGAAACACATTTATGAGTCGGTTTCAGAGTTCGGTAGCTAGAGAGTTATAGAAACAAAAGATAAGTATAGATGAAATGAATCCATACAATACATAAACTGTCATCACAACACTTAATATTTCTTTTATATCTATATATAAGGTATGTGACTCTTTGGTTGTACATTAAATGGAAGTATATTGTGTTGCTACTCCTAATATATGGGCCTAAAAAGTCTATTATAGCGACGAATACATGTACTTCTACTTATCGTTATTTCTTATGAGTCTAAATTATTGTGAAATATAGTTTTTGATGTTATGAACGCATAAATTTTACTCGTTACTATATGTTTCTTTCATTAAATGCCGTAATATAGGTACGAAAACAAAGTAAAAATATAATGCTTTTTATGTATGATTTTCTATTTGATGTTTTGACTTTTTCTCATATAAAAAATATTGTTATTTTTGTTTTTACTACATTAATTCGTAGTCATAATGATCAGGGAGTAAATAATTAAAACAGGTCCCATTTGAATAAATTTATTTACAAGTTACAACAAAATCTTACATATTTTCATGTATGTGAATTGTGAATACGTGAATGATTCTCCTATTTCTTTCATCATAACATAACTTGGAAGATTCCACTGTATCAATCTCAATCACTCAATTGCTTTTTAAAAATAAAAAAATAAAAAAACTCTCGAAAATAGTCAATAGAAGGTTTAAAAACAAAAATAATAAAATAAGAATGACAATTGCTTGCATGAATATATGTAAAGAGTGTGGCGGATTGAGTAACAAAGAATGTGACACTTTGTGTAGATCAAATATTTTTCTGACTCATTTGGTGTAAATAGTTAATTTGATCAATCTGATGTTGAGTTTCAGCTAAATTATCCTCGCAAAGACGCATTTGAAGAGAATCTAGACTCAAATTAATCAAGAGTCCATCTCTCCTATCATCTTAGCAAGCCCAATACTTAATATATTTGGACCTTAGGATTAGAATGCGCCAAACACCCGTCACCCGTCATCCAGATAACCTCGTATTTAGATATCTCTACTCCTTATGTATGACAGTTTAGCAAGCTCTCTCATTAAATACTTAGACCACAATAAACGATTATACGGTTACAATTTCTCTCTATTTTCCTTACTGTGATCTCTCACTCTTTAGAAACTTACGAACTTAATCATCGGAGTATTGTTAGGGTCCATCCACTGACAAAAAGAGTAGTGTTTGATACCGTAAATTTTTTATCTGTATAATTCATTTAAACGAAATAATATAGAAAAATAGAAATAATAATAATCATTATAAAAATAATCCATATAGAAACTCTAGCGAAGGTACAACAACAATGAATAAATGTATAGAGATATCATATCAACTATTTGATTGTGACTACCACATTTGCCTTTATTATTTCCCATTTTCTTCTTTCTTTTCTTGAGAAATATTATTTCCCATTTTCTTCAATCTTAATCAATCTCGACGGGCACTTATATATTATTAAAATACAAATGAGCCCCAACATTTGGAATATGTTCAATTTTGTTATTAAAAGATTATTTTTCTTAAGATATATATGGGTAATCAAGAGTCCGTCTTTAATAACCCACCAAGCAATATTTTGATAGTTATTACACTTCAATAAAGAGTGTGAAGTCATGGATTTAAATCTCACAATTGTAAAAAGTGAATACTAAAAAAAAAAAAAAGTGTCCATCTTTAATAATTACATTCACAATAAATTTATTATGTTTTTTTAAGTGTTATATTTGTTATTGATAGTTATAAGTTGGCCTTTTAAGATATTATTTTTTTTCAATTTTTATTTTTTTTTATGAAAGCAACATTTCATTAACGCTCAAGACGAAGGACAAATATCCCCATTAATGAAAGAAGCAAGAAAAGGAGGAAAACTATTCATAAACATAACGATTTGATCTAGAGATTTCTCCCACGCTGCTGACTCATGTGCTACAGCATTTGTTTTTTCAATTTTAACTCAACACTGCATATCTATTATTAGGAATTAAACATTATTTAAAAAGAAAACCAAACAAGTACTTATATACAGAATTAAGGTTAAAATAGCTCAAATTGAAATTCAACATCAACTCAGACATTTTTCTTAACGCAAAGGAGTCAAAGACCCCGAACAAGCAAAGAGAAAACAGAATAAAAAACAAGACTAACAACCAGCAATGCGCAAATTAGAGGTGTCACAATTATCTGAGAATAGAATCTTCTTAATATTTTGTAGGAGGCACATAAAAGTTCAAACTCACAATGACCTAAAATTGAATAATTGTATTTCATAATAACAAATAGCATAATTATGCTCACCTAGTCAATATCATTAGATTAGTCAGGATTAAAACATAATAAAATTAGCTAAAGACGACGGTTTAATGTGAGACTATTTAAGATATAGTAAAAAAATAAAAAATACTATTTATAATTAAAGTAAAATAGGTGATTTCATTAGGTTTTTATCTTCATCTTTAAACTCTAATATAATGGTGATTGACCAAATTTTATTTGGTCAGTTATCGATTAGGTGAATACCACTAACAAATAACATACCACAATTGAACCAAGAATGGATCTTTTATATATAAATATTACCTTGTTGGTGATATGGTGAAAGTAGCAACTAGAAATGTAAGTCAAAATTACATGAAATGGGAAGTAAATCAAACCTTAAAAGTTTTGCAAAATGAAGTAATTGTCACGTCATAAGATATGCTTGCTAGTATTTAGATGATTATTATATACTAGCATTCAGACATTCTCCATTTCATTCCATTTTTTGGGGTAAATCTTCTTCTAAATCTTTCAAACAAAGGCCAACCAATAAAAGGTACCAATTGGTACTGGTACATGACTACCTGATTAATATAATTATTTTTCCAACAAAAATGGTAATATTTTCAAGCCAATTTTGTTGAGAGACTTATTTGATACAATCATACCTTTTATTATATTTGTAGAACATATTATCATCTAAAATGGGAGTCTTGATTTTTTATTCCTTCTTTAAAATTATATTCATGGTAACATGTTTGTGTACTAATTATTTGGAAACTATTATATCTTTTTTTAGAAAAAAAAAAAAACTAGCTAAAGAATAGTGGCAAGAAATATCAATCATAAGTAAGTTGGTACTGTAGTCATTTAGTTCGGGGTAAGTGGCATAAAGATAAGAACGCTTCAATAAGGAGAGCGGTTTTAAGGGATGTCGATGAAAAATATGAATGAACTAAATTCTGAATCGAAAATAAATATGAACGAATGAAGTTCATTAAAAAGATGATAATCTAATACATGCATGAAAAGTTTTATAATCGTGGAGGCTAGGGTACTGGATTTTGGACCGCAATAGACAAAACAACATGCCAATGGGCTTGACAAATCATAATTAAATCAGAGCGATCTCTCTATATGCGATGTATGGTTTACAGACGTACCATACAAAAGCCAGTAAACATATAGCAATCTGAACATGAGTGAGTAACGTCAAGGTAGGAAGGCCTGAGCAAGAATTGGAAATAACGATTAATAATGAATATTAATCCCATGCGAATTCAAAGAGGAATGATTGTTCCCATTAATATGATAAAATTCAATACATACATAACACATTTTCAAAAACGCGAGAATCAAAGTGTTAGATTTATCCTGTTTCTTTTAACTTATATTCAGCACATTTCAGCAATTTCAGTTCAGTTCAGCAATTTCATTTCTATTCAATAATTTCATTCAAAACCTTCAGTTTAGTTCAGCAATTTCAATTCTATTAAGCAGTTTCAGTTCAGTTCAGCAATTTCAGTTTTATTCAGCAATTTCAGTTTAGTTTTTTTCTGTTCAGTTAAAAAGAACAAGCCTTAGCCGGATGGTTCATTGTGAACCATATTTAAAGGGTGTGGTTATATCCAGCCCATAATTAGTAAGGCAGCCGATGGGATAAGACAGAAATGCCCTTGTGAAGAAAAAAAATAAATTATTATCTTTTTTTTGCAAAAAGTAGGTAGGAACTGGAGCCTTTTCCATGCCACCACACGGTGACACTCACGGCCAATCAGTTTCACCATATGGTGGAACTGGTGAGACTCAAGTGCGGCCGTGCGGTGGCACTCAAAATCATCCAGTTCCACCACATGGTGACACTCATTTTCCGCCAGTGTCACCGTGTGGTTGCACTTGAATTCAGTGAGTTCGTTTAGACAATTAGTTTTTTTTTTAAGAAAAATGGAAAAATTAATTTAAACAAAAATATAACTCAATCCTAAATGAAATTAAGTAACAAGTAATTTCAACGATATAATTTAAACAAATAATAAGAAAAATAAAATTTGAAATAACCCGAAACCATAAATTTAGTAAATAGATGTACTTAGTTAAAAGTTATATAAAATTAAGAAAACACAAATACACAAAGAAAATAAATACAATTAAATCAAAAAAGCAAAACATTACACGAATGTATTTCGTAGTAAATTAGCCCATCTATCCATCCTTCCCAAATACGGTTCTATTAAGTGTTGAGCACTGAAATGACGTCTAGATTCCCACTTTACATCCATTATAGGGACATGAAAACCAGGTTGTAAGTCGATACGAATAAAATGATTTCCGGCAAGACAAACACAAATTTCATAGTCTAGTGGGTGACCGTCGGAACGAAGCGGAAGCACAGTACAACATCCCATAAGTCGGTTCGAGAACAAAAATATTGCTGCATTAAAATAGGTAGCAATAGTGTATAAATCCTCCGCCGTACTCATCCAGTTGGCTTGTGGACAACCTCCTCTAAACCAAGATAGGCGATTTATGGCTACATCGATCCTGGAAACATCAACAACAACGTTGTAAATGTACTCATACATAGGTCGATTTATAGTTAGCTCATAGATGATTGATTTTTTTACAAGCGCCCAGTTCTCCTGTGTTTCAGTTACTATGTCAGCAATGACACGGAACCCACAATTACCATCCGCAAGAACATTTAGAAATCCTATAATATAGGGTAAGATGAGTGGTTGAACGTGGTGTATCAAATAAAAATCATGTACATCTGCACTTGCGCAAAAATAAATAATATTGATAATAATAATAAATAATAATGATATATGAACTTATGGATGATAATTACGATATAAATTTCAGTTGTCTCAACGTTATGGACGGAAGATGACGAGGATCGACCATGACTGCTCTTAGAGGTAGAAGCCCTAGCCCTACCGCGTTGACGGTCCCATCGACTCTTCTCGCATTTAGTAGAGGAACCTTTTGTTGGTCGTCCCCTCCTTGTAGCATTGACCTCTGGTTCTTGAAAATTTGCTCCTTCTGGTTCTATTTCTTCCTCGACAATCAAATTGACTTTACGAATGGTTGAGTCTTCTAACCCCTCTACTCTCAACGCAAGAGACTGAAAATACCTACGATCTTCAGACACCTCCGTATCGAAGGGAACGCCGACATATTGTTTTGTGTGTGGATCAAACACAAGAGTTTTCCAAAACTGATGAATTTTGTCCAAACTAATTGGCAATCTTTTATCAATGCACTGTCGAATTTGACATGCACATGGAATTCCATGTGTTTTCGGATACACACAACCACAATATGCAAATACTACTAAACCGAGAATTTAGAAGCACCGGACCTATTGAATGCATAAAAGATCACCATAACAACTCTCCATCAACAACAGAATCACTAAGGCTAGAGAATGCAAGAAAAGGGTTTTCGTCATTAGCACAAATAAAGCAATTCTATCACTGCAATTAGTTTTGACATGTAATGATAAAGTTTCAGAAGCATAGAAACCTATCAAATTGGAAATTTACTACAAAAATTCTACACTAGCAACAGAATCATAGAAGAGAATGTAAGTAAAAGGTCTTTCCCATAAGCACATATTTAAACAAATAACGACTAATTTTTTATTTTATTTTTAAAGATTAAAATATATAATCCGGAAACCGCCGCCGTCGACCGCCGCACGCGGCACTGGTGACGGCGGCGCTGGTTCAAATCTAGTGCCCCCTTGCGGCGCACTGATGGCAAATCAGTGCCGCCGCACGGTGGAACTGATGATTTACCAGCGCCCCCATGGTGGCGGACTGGTAAATCACCAGTTTCACCGTGCGGCGGCACTGAAACACCATCGGTGCCGCGGCATGGTGGCACTAATTTTAATCAACGCCGCCGTCACCGGTGCCGCGTGCGGCGGTTACCGAAAAATTTAAATTCTCTTTTTTAAAACCACTCAAACTCCTATCACAATAGTGGTTTTCCCCAATTCTTTTGTCCATAAAATCCAAAAACCATAATATCGATCTAATTCATACTCTAAAATACAATCAAATTCAATTTAGCATTCAATCTAAGTATTCATGGAATTTAACTAATCTCAGGAGCTTTTCCACGATCCGCACCCCTTCCGCCTCTCTCGTGATTCATTTTTTCGATCCGATTTTAATTAATTTTTTCTGTTATCTCCCCAAAATTCTAATCGGAATCCGTCGTCGCCCGCCGATGTACCCCGCCGTCAAGCGTCGCCGGAGGAGGAGGAATGGGTGAAGTGAAGGACGGGCATGATGGGAAGAAGGTTAGTGAAGAGTTGGCTGAGTACAATTTTTCATTTAATTTTTGGATATATTTTTTAAGTGAGGGTATGAGAGTAATTTACTAGTGGCTATCTCCGGCTGGAAATAAGCCACCACTATTTAAATGGTATTTAGCCTTATTGGAATCCTTACCAATCAAATCTAGGGCAAAGAACATTATTTTTAATTCTAAAAAAATTAGAAATACTTCATATTAAAAATGTCAAGGATATATATAATTTGTTAGTATTAAACCTTCCATTTCGAAATAAAAATCTTTTTAAATAATGAAAGAAATTCTGAATTAAAAGTTGTAATGGTTATTTTTTCTCCTTTTTCTCCATTTTATCCTTAGCTGAATTAAATGGTGATTTGCCTATTTTCTATTCATTTTTCTATTACCGAATTGAGAATCTTGAGATATGTTAAATATAATTTTGTAAGCGAATCGGACCCCCACAACTGCGATTGGGAGGGGTTTAATACCATAATCTTTGGACCCGCTCCAAATCCGGATTAGTCGGCCCAATGTGGTTCGAAAATCGGATGGAAAAAAAAATATATATAATTTTATAATTATTAGTAATGAAAAGAATTATAAGTACATTAAATATGAAATAAATAATTAATAAAGGTATAATTACATTTATAATTCTCTCTGATTTCAGATTTTTTTACCTAAAAGAACATTTATTTCAAAATAAAAGAAAAAGTATTATTATAATTAAGGATAGGGAAATTCTATGGTCACTTGATTTTTCACAAAGTAAGTATTACTTTGTTTTATCCACCATTAGATCATGGGTTAAAATCTAATCTAATGGTAAATTGGACAAAGTAAAAGCAAAGTAAAGGAAAAACAAAGTAAGCATAGACTACACCGTTAAGGATATATTATCTATCTGTCCCGAAGTACATGTATCTGAAAAACATTGTGAAGATTTTAAGTTGATTAGTGTATGCTAATTTATTAAATTAAATAGCGTTAAAGAGAGAGAAGGTAAGGTGAGGGGGGGACCATGATAAGTCCATTCATGATCGGAAGAAAATCCAATGGCTGGGAGTTGAATTTCGGTGGGGTCCACCTTAAGTTTAGTAAAGCAATGTCAGATATGTTTCTATTTTAAGATAAACACAATCAACGTCAAACATAATGACACGTGGCACTTACACCGGAATTGGATACTTCTCCTCAAGGAAGTCACGTCTATGTGGGCCTTTGGTGGCCCAAAGTCTTCATCTCTACAAGCACTTAACCCTGTTTTTCGTGCCTACTTGTCTTATTACTTGTGCATTTTATTTTTGTATATCATTTTTCTCTCCTTAAAAATGTAAAAATAGATATTGTTTAATGATTAGTTTTTAATGGGTAAATACCCATCTATGGTACCTAAAAATACGTATGTGTATAGTATTTGAATAGTTAAAATTAGCATTAATCATCATCAAATTAGCATTAATTATCAAATTACAATGTAAAATTTTGGATCTTTAACCCAAAGTTTATTATCTTAGTAATCATATTAATAGTAGTCACCATTAAAAATGAACCCATGGTTTAATTTGCATTTTTTTTCATAAAAAAGACTCAATTTTATTAGTTTACTTTCAATAAAATTAAGACGAGTTCAGTCAAATTTTTTGATCATATATAACAAGGTCTAAGGTCCCATTTTTTTGTTTGGTTGCACCAAAAACTAAATTAAATTCGTTGAATTTCCGGGACACGGCCTCTGTGGCCGTTCCTCCATATGGAGAAACGCCCATGGAGGACGTTTTTCCATATGGAGAAACAGCCGTTTCCCATAAAAATTAAATTTTTATATTTTACTAATTACAGTCTACTCTATGTCTAATGTAGGATTAATAATAAATTTCAATCTACAAGAATTCCTTCGGAAACTTCATATTATTTCTCTATATATTTGTTTTGATTGCGACTAATCTTGCAAACAAATTTTGTTATTCTATCTCATACGAATGAAGTGTAGACAGACATTATCTCTGTCCAATTTTATCTCCTACAACCATGCCTCTTTCTGTTTAAGCTGCACCAGTTTCACATTGCCATCCGTATCCAATTTTTTGTGAGACTCCCCCATTTAGGCAGCAACAAGAACATATAGATGGTAGAACTCTTAGATGATAGGCTGGTTCCCTCCACCTCATGGTTGGGTCAAAGCTAACACTGGCAGAACTTCTACAAGTTTAATACACTTAGCCAGTGTAAGAGGGTTTGTTCGAAACAGTTGCGGGAGGTGGTGTATTGGGTTCTCTACGAACTCGAGTGATTCAGTTACCACATCAGAGATTGAATTCATCGCTATCATAGAGGTTTAAAACTTGCATGGAATATGAGGTTTAAAACGTTGTTATGGAGAGCGAGTGTGAGGTCGCTGTTGATTTTTGAATACGAGTTGTGATTATGATGATCATCTAGTACGGAGTATGAAACAATTGTTGGAAAGGGAATGAAATGTGGTAGTGCAACATCAGTATCTGTTGACTGGTTATTCAATTGTGATCCGGTTATGAGTTTCTCCATCCGCCTCCAGGCATTTTCGACCAGATTATCAAGGATTATAATGGTGTCAAGTACCCTAGACTCTGATGTATTTTGTTAATTTGTTATGTCAAGGAAAAACAATACTTCATGTAACTGAATTACAACTTCTTTCGAAACTTTTGAGGAAAAACTTTAAGATTTATATAGGAATTTATAGAGAGAGTACTGACGTGGTACTTCGAGCCAATAAATTGTTGAAATGTGTTACATCAATTAATAAGATTTTTGACAACATGCAATTAATCAAAATTCTATTGTTAGTTAATTGTTTGTATAAAATTCTAGGTACTAAAACAAAAACCTAGACCTTAAATCACGAATCTTTTAAATACTAACATATATTAAGTGTCATCAAATTATTAGTCTGCAGTACCACGTCATCTGCATTCCGAAAAAATTCTAAAATTTCTCAAATTTATAATAAGATTTTCTTTTATTGAAGGCACATTTGTAACTATTTAATTTTTTGTTTTTATCGGTAAAAGAATTGTGGTTTATGCTGAGTCATCTCTACTAGCTAGCGCCACATATGAAAAATATATTGGGCGGTGAGTGTGTGCATTAAATACACTATATTGTTTAATGAGAGAGTTATATGGTTTTAAATTGTCATAATTCATCTCTAAAAGGCACCTTGCTGAAGCATGAAGTTTGTAGAAATGAACATATGCGGTGATGCTAATAATGAGTTTTCTAACATTGGACTAGTAGCTCTGATACCATCTTAGATTGACCCTAACTCATTCCTAAAAGGCACTTCGAAGGGAGATGATTGTCACTACACTTAAAAATGTTTCATCATCCATATGGCTAATTAATATAAGATACATAACATATGACTTTTATGTAAACAAAGACCAAACTTATCCTAAAAAGAGCAACAAAACATGAGAATGACATCATGATGAATTGCTAATGTTTTCAGCTAAACGTTCCAAATTCAAACCTTAAAATATAAAACAAATTTTATACATATTTTTAGACTTTTAACTTTCAGCATAAATTTTTGATTTAATCGATTTCTTTTAAACTAATAATCAAAATTTATCAATATCTTTTTATATTAGTTTCGAATTTGTTTTAGTAAATACGAAGTTTGTCGAAACCTTTAGCTAATGAAAGGAACCTAATTAAAAAGAAACATCTTCACCCACAAAAAATTAGTCAATTCAACCACTTCACATGGAAAAAGCAGTGCATAAATAGCGACATCCATCCATATATTCTTTACCTATTATTATTGTTTTCACATTTATATTCCCCCCTTTTATACTTATACTTTCTTGCATACCTCCACTCAATCTATTCTTTATAATTTAATTAGTCAAAAAATTATTTGTCATAATTCAATTTCTTAGTCAAGCCATCAATTTAGTATATGATACAATCAAACAAAATATATTTGAAATATTTATTTTAAAAATAATTTCACACTACTTATAAATATCAAATCCAGTCATTAAAAAGTTAATTCACGTGTAATGATCTTTCGCACAATATTAATGCAAACATGAGCATTTTTGTAAAAGAATTTTTTGCACAATTTGATGCTTTTGCCCTGACTCACACTAGAAGAGGTGCACACTAAAGTATGACTGTAAAATCTCCTTCATTCGTTAAAGATTTTGATGCAACTCTGCGTCAGTCCCTTTATTTTAGATTTTTCCTATTATAGTATTATTATTAGAAATTTGGTCATGCGCAGTTGAGTTTGATTTCAAAGTCCTTTGTATCCTAGGAAATGATCACCTCTTCTAGTGAATACTTTCTTACAGAAACTGATTTCATGTCTCAAATTCAGCTTTAGTTTCCAATTCATTTGGTATTGCATTCGGTTTGATAATATAATTTGCAACCTGATTATGTTCTTTTAGTTTCAGGTCTCAATTGATTGTAATTTGATTCGATATTAATATATTATATTTTTTGCTTATCTCTTACACTAACCACCTCTAACAAAACTTGTCGTAACTTAGAATGACATTAGTTAATTAGTAGTATATGAAAAGACCCATGAGAATAGGAACTAGCCAGATTGAGTATAATATATGCTCTAGTAACTTCATTAAATACTTCAAATTAGGCAAGTCTTGCATAATTATTTTGGGATGTCTTTAAGTTAAATTATTTTTACTTTTTTGATAAATTGCAAGGAGTAAGATTCGAAGCATGAACTCTCCACTCATACATTCGTGAGTGTACCAATTGGATTACAACCACTTGACAAATATGCCATTGCGTTTTGACTTATTAAAGAAGAATGAATTTAAATATTATCGTGTATGTATCATATAAATAAACATGTCATGTGACATTTCTGTCTCGTTCAAAACATATAAAATTGAAAAGTTTTCTCTCTAAAAAAAATTGAATAGTTTTCTTCTAATGTGGAAATTATTTTTACTAATTAGGATGACTGCATATAAGCATTTATTTTAGTAAAATATTCCATTTTTAATTTTCAAAACCATATTTAATACACATTGAACAACTAAACACATCAATATTATTATTAGTATAAATATATTCAATATATATTATCCATAAACCTCATTCATAATTTTTTTTAATATAAATTGAAAATTGTATTTTTTATTATACCATAAATAGTACTATGATGGACTAGTTGCACATGTCTTTTAATTTTTCTCGTGGTGTAAAACGGAGAAAATTTTAAAAAATATACTGGAAGTATGGTGCTCTATGAAAAAGTACATATGCAACGTGTTCATCTTAAGGTTATTTAGAGTATAATAAAAAAATTACAAACTCGTACTTATAACTATGGGAGTATATACATTGAAATTAAAAATATAATAAAATTACTCTTATAAATAAGTTGTAGAGTATTTAATATATTTGAATTAACATTAATGTATTCAAGAGTTAATGCACAATAAATATGAATTTTGAAAATATAAGTAGAATATATCAAAACCCTTGAATTATTTACAAAACGCTGTTGAATTGGACTGAATAAAAATGAAAATAAGTATTGATAAGCTCAAATGAAAAGAGCCTCGTACAATTATAATTGAGTGCTCAATGTACCTTCGTGAAAAAAGGAAAAGATTGAGGACTAATTAGAATGTTTCAATTTACTTATTTTATTTTGGGAATAATTTTCTTTTTACATTGAATTTGGATATGTAGAGGCAAAGTCAATGTCGATCCCATTTGGTTAACTATTTATGGGAGAACATAATATTAACTTCAAGTGGTAAAATAATGGGATGTTATTTATGTCTTAGCCAATCACGTGTAAGTCATGTGTGTGTTTGTCATATTTTTGGTTCAAGCATGTCACCATCACAAGTTCTTATGATTCTTGGATAAAATTTTCATTAGTTTTTAGTTTTATTATTTGGTGGCTATACACCCAAAAATCAACTATCAATATTCTAATATTTAATCAATTGAATTATAAATTCGATTTGATAGTTAAAGTTTACAACATCTTTTATATTATTTTCTAGTATATTACGCTTATTTTCAAGTAACCATTAACTTACTTTTATCATAGTTAAATTAAAATACACTTTCATCCTTTAATGATGAAATTAAATAAACAAAGTAATAATTACTTTATAAAAATAAAATAACCAAAAAGAAATCCTTTATAAAATGTTTGTTGCATTATTACATTAAAATTTAATTATCTATAAGATATCATAATATTTTATTTTTTTATTATAATATCTCATAATTAACCACTTAAATTACAAAATTTATGATCCTAATATTTCTGATTTCGGGTTAGTTATCAAAGATTGTAAAAAGCTTCTTCCATCTAGACCTAATTATTTTGTGTCTTATGTTTCGATGTTAGCAAATGAGGTTGCGTATACTATTGCTTGCAAAGCTTTTTTTGATGATGGACATTTTGTTTCGTTTTGTTTTCCTAGTGGTTAGAAGTTATTTACTATAAGGAGGATTTTGTTTCGGATTAATGCATCTTCCTTCCTTTCTCTAAAAACAAAAAAAGAGTACAAGATACTATTTTCTATTAATCCATATATCTAACTATCTATCTTTCTATTTGTGGCCTATTATTGAAGAATATTAAAAAAAAAAACTCTAACTTGGGATAATATATAGTCTTGGGTAAATAACAAAATGAACTTACAAAATCTATATACTATTATTTCTAATTGAATTATTACTTGATAACATTTATCGACTAACTTGGTTACATTAAATGTCAACCCATATTGACGGCAAATAATTGACTGAGATTTTACTCAATTGAGACAAGTCAATTAGATAATGCTGTCAAATAATAGGTTTGAAAAAGAAAAAAAAACAAATTTTTTTGGATAGTTTTGAGCAAATATTATTGAGATTTTGTTGTTCATGTCTTATCAGTACTTATCATTGCGTAGTTTATTTCATTTTAGTAGATTTAATTAATTAATTTCACTTCAGTAAATGCATTGCAATTCAGATCAACTCACTAATTTTGTATTTCGTACGCCTCATTCTCTCTCAAAACCCTAATTCTAAAAACTTTTTGTTTTGAACTTGAAATCGAGGAGGAAGAAGGAAGTTGTTTCTTTCTTCCTCCTCCCGACCCCAAATATGATTTACTTTTCTCATTCCTTTCATTGCTCCTTTTGTTTAGCATCATATATCTCAACAGTATTCTTTGCTCATCAAATCTGTATCCGATAACTATATTTTCTTCATTTATAGCTCGTTCAGATTTAGTACGGGCGGAATGTTGACTTAATCCATAGATCTGTAGATCTACGGGAGTGCAATTTCAGAAAGGACGTAGATCCGATTTTCTGGAGGAGCATAAGTGTTGAGAAATGATTTTCGAAAGTCTTCTGCAGATCCGGAATCTTAAGAAATATATGATGTATTATGTTGTCTTTTTGTACCTTTATGGTGTTTTAGGCTCTATGTAGGGTTTTTTTTACCCTGTATGCGGTTTATATTGACTTTTGTCTGTATATTGTGAGGTTTAATTTCTCCTTTTTTCTTTGATTATCATCGTGCTGTAATTTTTCTATATTATTCAGTAATATGGTAACTTTTTTATAAAGGAAAAAATAGGTATAAAGGTTTCACAAGGTTGCCATAAAAAAAAAAATCAAAATTACGTTACCTTTTATATGTTCTACAGTTTCTAAATAATTGGTAATTACTATATTCCTATAAAAATTTTATTTTTATTAAAATAAAGGTAAATGATTTATTAGTTCCTGATTTTTGTCAAAACTCACTGTTTAGTTTTTATATTTTGAAAAGCTCACTATAAGGTCTCCATTTTTTGTCATAATTAACACTTTAGTCCTGTTTGTCCATTTTTTTTTATATTTTAACTTTCAAGACATTCATACGGCAATACAATATGACATTGTGATTATGTTATGTCTTTTCTGTCTGTCTATACCGAAATATAAAAGTTACAGATGTAAAAAATGGACAGAAGGACCAAAGAGTTAATTATAATGAAATATAAGGATTTTGTAGTGAGTTTTTCAAAATATAGGGACCAAACAGTGAATTTTGAAAAATTCTAAAACTAATAAATTATTTTCCTTTCTAAAATGTCTGATTGTTTACAAGTAAATATTGTAGGTGGTATTGTGAAATAGCTATCAAATAATTTAGTTATCTTTAGCTTTTTGGGCCTAAAATGCTAAAGATATTGTTTGCTGTTACCAAAAAAAAGATATTGTTTGCTGGACCCTAGTGGGCTTTTCCTGCAAGCATTCGGAGTTGTTAATTGTCTTTCATTCCGATAGATTTTACTACTCATAGCGCAATTTCAATGGAGGTATTGCAATCACTCGCATGCTCCTATAAGGAGACATTTTAGTATTATATCCGACATACCATATCATTCGTATGTTAGATTAATAATTTGATGACATATTGCATATGGAGACATTTTAGTATTATATCCGACATACCATATCATTCGTATGTTAGATTAATAATTTGATGACATATTGCATATGTTAATATTAAAAGTTCATGATTTAGATTAAGAGTTTATATTTTACGGTCTAAGATTTTTATTTTAGGATATAAAATCTTATATAAATAATTAACTAAAAAATACTTTATTAATTAATTACACCGTCTTAAATGATTATTTGGTGAAGTGTCATGTATCATTAAATTATATATTTGACATATTAAGTCATTCGTATGCAATCATAGTGAAAGCTCTCATTCTAAAAGAACCCCAAAAGCATAGGATTATTAAGCTCTTCAACGTTTTTCTTTACAAAGGAAAACAAGAACGAAACAAACAACAACTACCGACGAACAGAACGAGGAGTGCCAATCCCATGACTATCCACGAATATCAAGAATCACGAAAAGTATCAGGCTGAAATCCAATATTCTCAACTCTCAACCGAAGTGATAGTTATCAACTTAAACCTGAAATCAGAATCCCTCTCATAAGAACACAGCCACAGTTATCAACTTAAACTATTGTCAGTTTAACAAATCTAGTATTAGTTTAGAAGTAATTATAAGTTCTAATGACTCAGATAGAACCTAGCAAATACAAAGTTAGACTGGAGTTATAACCTCTCTAATCCTTACCTCTGGAAAATTCCCAAACAAGGTTGTCAGTTTCTGAGACAATATGAAATTATGAACTGCATCTGCATACTCAATTAGAGAACTTATTGATTCTCTACTGTTCTCATGAGGATCCTGAGATGAAAAGATAGATGTGATTAGATCAGAAGAGAAGATGCTATCTAGTTAAACGAAAATAAAACTTCAAGCTCAGAAAAAATATGGCACCTTAAGGAAACGAGAACAAAAATACACAGGATCGTCACAGACTACTTGTAGAGGACACCAATACGATAAACTATGAATCTGGAAACTCATAAGAGTAAGTAAAATACACATTATCCTACAAGCAAAACAAAAAACATAGCTTACAAGTATTCATTAGTTGGGATATAAAAACATCATGAATGCAACTCACACAATATGGATTTGAGACTGAACACGTTAGGAGTGAATTTAGAGAGTAAACTCAATTTCCCAACTCAAGAGTCTCCGATTCTATTTTCCCTATAGGGTTTTTCACCACGTATATCTCCACCTTGAGCTGCTAATTAACTATTGCATTCCATTTCTGAAAGTTTTATTTACCTTTGGACAACAACAACAAAAAAATAGATTTTGATATTTTCATTTAGAAAACTGCAAATTGTGTCGGTGATTATTATTAAAATTTGTTGTTATTAACTATTATCTCGAATTTTTAGTTCAATTACGCAAAAGCAAAGAAGATTACTACGAGGAATTGAAATAAAAATAAATGAAAAAAAAGGTGTTGTTACTTAAAAAAAGAAGAGCTGTAATACATTTTACTATGACTTTAATTACTTTTGATTCTTCAAATTCACTACTTCTAAACTCAAAAACAGATGATGAATTTAACTTATTTAAAATATCATCAAATCTTAATTTTTTAGATTATTAGAAGTCATTTTGATGATATCAATAAAAAAATTTCTTAATTTGAAAATTCCTTGAAAAGATTTATTAAATGTTATTTCCCTCCTTTAAGTAAAAAGGTGCATCAGACGAGAAAAATTGTGTATCAGAAAACCATATCAAGAAAGTTTTCAAATATGAACTTTTTAGAAAAAAATTTCCTAAAAAATTCTTTACAAAGAAAAGTTTCCTAAAATGGTTTTTCAAAGGAAATTTTTCTTTAAACATTACTTCCTCCATAGTTTCTCTCATGCATAAAAGCACCATGGGAGGATTTTTCCAAACATCACGTCTATTTGAGCATAAAATTATTTTTGATGTAAACATGTACGTAGCATTAATATTAGTGAGGAGGCAAACTTTGCCCGTAATGATATTATATTTTAACGAAAGTCCAAGGCCTTATTATTTTTGGCTTATTTTTAGTACAATTCAATTCACTTCAGGTCATCAAATTCAACAAAAAAATTTAGTCGTTCAACCAAATTCATCCAATTCAGTTCAACCATCAAGGCCTAACTCACTTCGAAAAGTACCTCAGAAATTTAAAATTGTCTCGTATATCTGATAAGGAGGGTCATGAGATGAGTGGATCAAGGAGAAAAGGGGTGCATCAGTGAGAAGAATGGTGCATGAAGAAAAAAGGGTGCATTAGGGAGAAAAAAAGATGCATCAGTGAGGAAAATGGTGCATCAAACGATAAGAAAAAAGGGTGCATCAGGAAGAAAAGGGGTGCATCAGGAAACCACATTAAGAAAGTTTCAAAAAATGACTTTTTAAGAACAAAGTTTCCTAAAAGATTATTTTCAAATGAAAGTTTTCTAAAATGGTTTCGAAATGAAAGTTTCCTTTAAAAAACGTTTCCTCTATAACTTCTCTTGTGGATAAAAGCACTGCACAACACATTAATTTTGGCAAAATTTATATTTGGTGCAAATAGGTATGCATTTTTTTGCAAGTAGAAGTATGTGGTATGAATGTTTTTGCAAAACAGAGTATCTTAAATCACATTAATGAGTTCTATTGATATTTTTATATTTTAAACAACTTATATCGATACATTAACAAAATATTGATCCCCAAATCGAATTGCAGATTTATAAAATGAACTTAAACATCTATTTAGTTCGTAAACTGTCAAATTTTAAAAAATCGTAAAACGACCACAATATAATTCATGATTCAATTTGAGGGTGACCAATGTCATTGAAAGCTGTGTTTTATTGATATGTAAATGTAACTTTTCTTAAATAATAAAAAAGTACTTTGTAGTCATCAAACCGTGAAGTTGTAATTTAGGATACATTAATTTGAAAACAACTTCATACCACATACCTCTGTTTGCAAATTGTTAATCTATTTACAAATTAAGTAAACCACGAGTATTATTTTTGAACTTATCCCAAATATATAAAACAATTATAATAAAATAAATGTAAAATAATATAAATATTGATTGCATTGAAATTGAAAAGTTATAACAACACTCAAATAATCAATGTTGTGAGGAATTCAATGGACGATTTCTAACATATTTTAAAAATGTAATTGAACTTTTTAAATTTATACATTTAAAAAGTGTACATGTGCATAGCACGAACCAACAAGAATTAAACTTGTCAAAAAAATTTATAAAGTTTGAATAAGTAAATGTTATATAGTGAGGGAGGAGTTTGTCAAATTTGTTGCTAAAACCTTGGCAATGACAATGGAAAAGCAATTAAGTAAACATTTTAAATATATATATATAAGAATATTAGCAGAGACAAGTTTAGGTCTCTTGTTGTAATGGAAAGTTTCAACCAGAGAAAATTTCACAAATCTGAATCCATTGATTCCAGAACTCGAATAACTCCAAACGTTGTTGATGTCAAAACTCTAGAAATTCCTCCCTATTAGAATATCTGTTGATATATTTTGTATTCATTCTGATTTAGTTTGTTACCTTTGTGATAGGTTGACTAAATTGTATATCTTATGTATATATACCCTATTTGGGTGATTGAATGAATCAAGGATTGTATTCCATTACTCCCTTCCGGAATAAAAATGCAAAATCTCGAATAACTCCTCTTGATGTTGAAATTAGAATGATTAATGATCGATGTTGGAATTTTTTTGTTGTAGTTTTTTCAATAATGATGCTCATATTGTTTATATTCCTGTACGCTTTTGGATTTGTGTCCACAGTATTGTCGATGAGCACTCCGCCATTCAAAGTAGAATTAGTCACTATTTATCCATTTGTTCTCTCTTCTAATGGCCATTTAACATCGAGTTGGAACATAAAGTTCTCTTTTTCAGATCCGGGATGTGTGTATGAGTATAAAGATATGAAAGCTTCTATCTTTTTTAAGAATGAAAGTATTTCTTCGAGATTGGTCAAACCTTACCGTTATTTTACTTACTTAAAGGGGCGAGTTCGATTAAGTGTCTCGTCAAAAAATTTAAGACCCGGAATCACGGAAGCAATTGTAAAAGGAAAGGAAGAAGATGGAGTGGTATATTTTGTTCTTAAATTGACTGCATCAATAAATGACACATGGAGTAAGCGACATGCCGAGTTAATGGTGGAATGCCGAAATTTAGAGGTTGAATTTATTTCTAATCCTTTGGTTGGAAATTTGCTACATGAACCTCGATACTGTAAATCAAGTCTCACCAATATTACGTCTTATTAAGTTAATATTGATTGCAATTCATGATTAAATGTTTAATGGTTATTGTATTATTTTTTTATATATTTTAATAGTTTGGTTTTCTATCCATCAAGCAATATCTTGGTAGTTATTACATTTTATTAAAGAGTATGAGATTATAAGTTCAAATTCCATAATCGTTGAAAGTGAATGTTAAACCAAAAAAAAAAGAAAGAGTTTGATTCTAATAATTAGTTGGAGTTACTAGTAGAAAAACAACCCAAATATGTATCACTCGTTTGTTTTATTAATTTAATTGATTGTGTACTAGGTCAACTAAGGCCCAGTTTAATATTGTAGCGGACGAAACCTCCACTAATTTTAAAAAGAACAACAAAAATCAGCTTTTAGAGCTTTCTTAATTGTCAAAAGTTATTATAAAAGTTGTCTTTAGCATGGATGTTAAACCCGACATGTCAAGGACCGAAAAGAGTTAAAAGTTCAAGAGTTTATATTTGGTGCAAGCAGGTATGTATTTTTTTGCATGGTATGAATGTTTTTGCAAAACAGAGTATCTGAAATCACATTAATGAGTTCTAGTGATATTTTTATATTTTAAACAACTTATATCAATACATTAACAAAATATTGATCTCCAAATCGAATTGCAGATTTATAAAATGAACTTAAACATCTATTTAGTTCGTAAACTGTCAAATTTTAAAAAATCGTAAAACGACCACAATATCATTCATGATTCAATTTGAGGGTGACCAATGTCAGTGAAGGCCGTGTTTTATCGATATGTAATGTAACTTTTCTTAAATAATGAAAAATGTACTTTGTAGTCATCAAACCGTAAAGTTGTAATTTAAGATACATTAATTTGAAAACAACTTCATACCACATACCTTTGTTTGCAATATAAACACATCATGAATGCAACTCACACAATATAGATTTGAGACTGAACACGTTAGGAGTGAATTCAGAAAGTAAACTCAATTTCCCAACTCAAGAGTCTCCGATTCGATTTTCCCTATAGGGTTTTTCACCACGTATCTCCACCTTGAGCTGCTAATGCATTCCATTTCTGAAAGTTTTATTTACCTTTGGACAACAACAAGAAAAAATAGATTTTGATATTTTCATTTTAGAAGACTGCAAATTGTGTCGGTGATTATTATTAAAAGATGTTGATAACGTTAACTATTATCTCGAACTTTTAGTTCAATTACGTAAAAGCAAAGAAGATTACTACAAGGAATTGAAATAAAAATAAATGAAAGAAAAGTGTTGTTACTTAAAAAAGAAGAAGAGCTGTAATACATTTTACTATGACTTTAACCACTTTTGATTCTTCAAATTCACTATTTCTAGACTCAAAAACAGATGAATTTAAGTTATTTAAAAATATCATCAAATTTTAGATATGTTCATTTTTTAGATTATTAAAAGCCATTTTGATGATATCAAAAAAGTTCTTAATTTGAAAATCCCTACAATCACAAGTTGTAATTTTTGAAGAAAATAAACCACATATACCATTTTTTTTTTTGGTTTTCCGGTGGAAATGAAGGGTTAAATAAAACCAAATACACCATTTTGAAGCACGGTATAGCTACACGAGCTCTTTTTTTATTTTTGTCTAAAATTTACCCTAAAATAAATATATGAGATGAATTGCCTCTCCGTGGGTTAAGTTTTTTCTCCGAGCAACGCTCATCGGCGTTGTTTAGAAAAGGTCTTTTAAATACCATAAATCCCCTTTCACATTCGCAACCTATTACTCAATTTCTATCCGGAAACAAAATGTTATCTGAAAAAGGGACAAGCGTGAAGCCACAAAAATGTTCCATTAATCTCAAAAAGTTGCTAATAAGAGTTGGTCTAAGTGATAAAACACTTCATTCTCTGTTTGAAAAGTTTGTGGTTCGAGTTTTCAGTACTGTAAGTTCATAAAATGTCCGCCTTTTTCAGTAATTTCTCGAGTTTCTTCTGAATTGTTTCGTGGAAATTTGCAGTCTATAATGTTTTGTATGGTTTTTCAGGTACTGAATGACACAGTTCATAGTCCGGTTGCAGCTCCCGCGAATGAAACCAGTAAAGGTGTGAGTATTATTGTTCTTTACTTGTATTAGGTGCTTAGTATGTCTATCTAACTAGATTAGAAATCGAAAACTTTGTCCAAGGTTGTTTGCTTATTTATGTGCATTGAGAAGTTTGGAGCTTGTGCTCTCAGAATATGCATATCCATCTTTCAGATGTCTTATGTGAAATATATTTTCTTAACTTTCCTGTGATTAAGAAATGAATAGGAGTAACTGAACTCTTTGTTTGTTCCACAGCAACTGAAAGTTCAATTATTCTCTAAGTTCAAACTATAGGGAACACTAACCTTGGAAGAATTCTACGTTCTAACTGTCTTCATTTTTTCAAGTGAAGTCAAGTTTTTTTAAATGGAAGAATGCTAATTGTTGAGTTTGATGTATATAAATGTCAGGGAAGATCATCCTGAGTATGTGTTTATGTATATGTGGATCACTGTGAACGAACGGGGTGTTGGAGGAAATGGACAGAGATTCATTCCATTAGAGCTTCTATCTACACTCTTATTGCTTACACAGCCTTTTCATGCAGTAGAAGAGGCATCTGTGGATCCAGTTACAAGCAACAAACAAAATGGGGAACAATCTTGATTCTCCATCTCCTTCTCCTGAGAATTGGAAGATTGAAATGCTGTCTGATGGAAAGAAGATCAGTGTTACTTTTAAGTCTAATCAGAAATAACTTATTAGCTTGGCTACTCCGGTCACCTGCATGTATTTTAGGTGCTCATGGAAGAAGATAGGACCCTACCGATTTACCTTGTTAGATATTATTTTTCAATATCAATCATTTATTAAGCATTTGGAAGTTCTATAAGTTTACAAAATTTTGCCTGAATCTTTTTAGATGCCCTATTTACTAAAAAATTTCATGAGCAACCCTTTTGTATATTTTTTTAATACACAGATGGTGTAGTTCAATGGCAGTTTGAGTATGCTCTACATTTATGTATATAGTGCTTGAAAAGAGTGAAGAATATGAGTTCTCATGTGTCAATACAAAGGAAATGAGTACTCTTATTATGAAATGTTGGGACAGGTTTTGGAAACTACTATATTGTGTATTTCTTCAACATGGAAGTTAGCTTCAAAATTGATATGCTTAACTTCGCTATACTTTTGGTGCTCTTTAATCCAAATAATGCTATGCTTATTTCCAAGTGTCATTTTAGTAGGAATTTATCATATTTAGTACTTATGCTTTGATAGTTTTATTAGTTGATTACATGACATTTGTTTTGTAATGTCAGTTTTTGTTAATTAATATCAACTATTCACCATGCGCGATATGTTATTGTTAATATGATAATGATCCACAATCTCGTAGAATCGTCAAATTGAGTGATTCTTTGTACACAGTCATGTGCAATACGAAGCAGTGGACAACCATACATGAAAACATAATACATAGCATGTATGCTATCACCAAATAAGTCCATAAGCAAAAATCCACTATATAAAAGAGGACCCCTAAATTGAGAGGCTTGACCCAGTAACTTCCGAGCTTCAACATGACAGTCAAAGCAACAAATATAAATCCATACTTCCTTTGCCTCTGTGAAAGTACTTAGAAAAAGAAAAATCTCTAAAACCCTGCCTAAAAAGGATATAACAATTTTTTCTAAAAGAATATAACTTTATAGCATAGCTGGCAGCATATATAATATATAATTGACAAATGTCTTATTAAAGATATAACATCTGTAATTGATAAAAGGATCTTAACATATGTAATGACAAATGTTCTATTAAGCACATGCAAATTCACTCTCCATAATGGGACAAAAATCTTAGTGTAAAAAGAGGATAGCTAAGCTAGCTAGAGTTAGATTGAATGGCATGAAATAATAAAATCCAAACTGATCAACGAAGCACACATGATTATAACACCAACATTGACTTTTTGACCTACTAATAATAATAAAAATAATAATAATAAATATTAGTATATATGTTAAAAGAATAGATCTACCTTTAGCTAAACTTTTTTTTTACCAAAATATATAAAAAAAATATATAAATATATATGTTAAAAGTCCATCCATAATATAAATGTTATGTATATATGTTAAAAGTCAATCCATATCTCAAATTTGTCTAAATTTGCACTGCATAACAAAAAGCTAAGTAAATTACAATAAAACCCATACTAACAAAAGCACATTGTAATCTCAGCATATTGACTTTTGTTGACCAAACATATAACAATAAATCGCATATGCTAAAAGTGCAGCCATTTCTCTAAAATTGCCCACACAACAACAACCAAACTATTGAAATTTTGCACAGCATAACATTGAAATCACCCTGCAGAGTGGGATCTTTTTACAGCAAAAGGAGAAATTCTAGGCTAAGCCATCATATTTGGTACTCCTAATCAATGTGGAGTGGACACCTAATTAAACATTACAAATCACCATTTATATTCTCTTTCCCCAATTTCAAATTTTATTCCAAAACTTTCATTTCACATTCACTACTTATTTTTCTATTTCACCTTCAATTTACAGTTGACTTCTTCAACAATTTTTATGAAGAAGAAAGTGAACCTAGAAAAAACACATTTTTATCATATTCAACAAAACACATATTTGGGGAAAAAAATAAATCCAAACTAGTCATATTCAATTGACACTTAGGGAAATTTGTTGCAAAGACTAATCCAAACCCATTTTTATTCAAACTCTCTTTTTTGCCAACTATGTAAAAACACACATGTGATTTTTTATAATAAAAATATAACTACATCCATTTACTTAATCAAGACAATATTCAACGAGTCAATATGACACATATAAAATTCAATATACAACAAATTCCAATACAACTATAATAATACTAAAACCTCTTAACTTAATGAAACGATGCCTTTAACTATTAATCCTACTACAATCTCCTTGCATTTGTTCATCACAAGCCTCCTAACTGGATTCTAACGATATAAAATTTCATGCTAGCTATAAATAAAGTGTAACATATAAATATTAATTACGAATGTAATTCTTAAAAAAACTAAAAGCTGAGCATTTTGTATGTATAAAAAGGCGCCACATCAGCAGAATAGCTTGAGTGTGACCACCATATGTAGTGGATGCCGGTTGAGGAATATGCAGCTCAACCTATTGTGAAAGAGCATGATCTTTTCAAGTACAGTGCCTAAGATCAACTTTCAATAACAAGATAAGTTACCTCTACTTTAACAAACACCAAGATTTGAATCAAGCAAAGTTTTGAGTCTGATGATTGCCAATATAAAGCATTAAATTGTGTTTGCACCTTGTGTTGTATAATATAATATGATATGATATAATTTCATTTTATATTGTTTATAGCCCTTAAACTGGTGATGGATAAGATCTCGCCTCAAAAACGTGACAAATTCCATGTGTATGCTTACCGACACTGGCATAAAGAGGGCTTAGTATAGGCATTGAAGCATTTAGATGGAACATCTACTGCAGCAGACTCCAGACATTGTAAACCAGACTTAATATAAGCAAAGCTTGGAAGTATATGAATCAGTTTGCCTCAATTCGACTTCTTTATTTTGTTTTTAAAGAAAAAACGAATCAAACCGGTTTGAGTTTGGACGAACTCCTACTAAACTCGAGTCATCTGTTGTTGCACAAGTTTCAAACTGACTTCCTTTTGTGAGGGTTGAAGAAACTGAAATTTCCTTATAAGTTCTTTCAATCTTCGCAGGAGTAGTATTTAATGTAGAATGTATTGACAAAACAAGGTAAGCATCATGCATTCATGTTCAAACTTAACGAGCTAATAAAAACTAAAATATTAATAATTATTCCTAAAGGCGTTGAACTTTGGAGGTTTAATGGTTTTATTTTATAAACTTCTTGATCAGGGTTCATATGCTTAATGTTATTTTATTTTAAAATCATGTACTGCTCCTTAGTAAAGTGAAATTGCAGGTCTAATGGTATGAAATTGTTAACTTTAACATTGTTGTTTACGCTTATTCCATATTCAAAACAAGAAACTCCTTTTTTTAAGTGTATATTTAGCAAGATTATTGAATTGAATTTAACAAATTTCCCATCATGGATAATGTTCAATGCTGTTTTCAAAATTCTGAGTTGATACCTCAAAGTGCAAATTAGAAACGATCTAACGGTCTGATTTTATTATCTTCTTATTTCTGATTTGCAGCAGGTGCTACTACTCTCTCATAAAGTGAGTAGTTTTTTCCAAATCTTACATCCAAAAATCCAGAATCTTTGAAGAGCTTAGAAGTTGCAATGCGGCCTTTAATCATATTTGTTATTGAATATTTCTTTCTTTGTCACAATGATAAAGAAGGTTTTATGGCCATTTCTATCAATGAAACATTTACATTCATTAAGTGTTATCAATTTATTTCACTAAATAAAAAGGAGAAAAGTAAATTGCAGTATAAAGACTTCAAATATATATTTTTACATGCTGCTAAAAAAAGTTGAAGGATTCAAAAGACTATAATAGTATTTCATATTTGCTTTTTCTCATTGTTAAATGCAATGTAGTAATAGAAGTTAAACTCTGTTTGGGCGGTGAGAATTCTATAGACTTATCGGAGATTTATTGAGAAACTATTCGGGAATATATAAGCTGAATTCTGAGAATCTAGACGGATTTAGGTGGTCAATTTAGTCCAAATTGAACACTCAATTTTGAGCTATTAAACGGACAAACGAATGTCAAATATAATGTCATTGATTTTACAAATCCATTAAATAGTCATTTACCTAAAAAAAATTATAAAAGTTATTACAATTTTTTCAATTTTAGTAAATATGATTGGGACATCATTTTTGGATTCGGTGTTTGGTGGCTTTGGAAGGCTCGGAATGATCGGGTTTTTAATGGTGGTGTGGGTGTTGATATCTCGGCAGCTTATGTTCTTGCTAAAGCCCGAGAATGTACTTTGGCTTGGAATACCTCAGCTCGGGTTCTTGTTTCCGAGAAGGTGGAGAGGATGATTCGTTGGCTTCCTCCTGATTTAGATTGGGTTAAACTCAATTCGGATGGGGCAAGCAAGGGTAATCCGGGTTATGCTTCGGCAGATGGTGTTTTGCGCAATAAAGATGGAGATTGGATTAGCGGGTTCGTAGTTAATCTTGGTAATTGTACTGCTTTTCTCGAAGAGATATGGGATTTGTATTATGGTTTATCGTTAGCTTGGTCAAAGGGTTATAAGAAAGTTTGTATGGAATTGGACTCGAAAGCGGTGATTGCTCTAGTTAAAGATCAGATTGTTGGGCACCATCCTCACGGTTGGATTGTCAGACAGTGCCGGGAACTTTTGGATAGGAGTTAGGATGTACGGTTACTTCATGTTTATCGAGAAGGGAACCGTGCCAGGCTGACTGGATGGCGAATTTCGCAGGTTCTCTAACCTTGGGTCATCACGAGTGTGGTGCGCCTCCTGCAGGCCTCCAGGATATTCTTCAGGATGATCGCGTTAGACGGTCTTTTGGTAGAATTATTTCTAGCTAGTTTGCAAACAGGTACATTTAATTTAGTGATTTGCAAACATAATCTATGTGGTTTGAAAATTTGCAAACAGGTACCATGAGATTTGAACCGTTAGCAAAGTCAGTCTAATTTCCAAAACAATGTTAAAATTTGTCGTCGTGGCAAAAAGAGTGATATTTCATGGAGGGTATTTTTGTCCGTTGAAAAAATAACTCATAAAACGTTACATATTCTCTCTTCGCATCCTCTATTCTCTCAAAGATCGTTCAAAGTTAGACATTTTTTGTGAATCAAAAATACAAAATTCGGTACGTCAACAAGTTTTTGAACAATTTTCATATGAAATTTTCGAATAAAAAAAGAAAATCATATAGAATGGACAAAAATACTCATCTAAGAAATATTAATCTTTTTGCCACGTCGACAAATTTGAACACCGTTTGAAAATTAGACTAACTTTGCTAACAGTTCAAAACTCATGGTACCTGTTTGCAAATTTTCAAACCACATAAATTATGTTTGAAAATCATTTAAAGCACGAGGTTTATTTCTGTACTTTCCCCAAAAATTAAATATTTAGTCTTGGTTTCCTTTTAAAAAAAATGCTCAAATTAATTGAACATATATTTGATCATATTGGGCATTCACAAAATTCCAATACATGAAAATACTACTTAATTTGAATGAAAATGCAAGAACGTTAATCCATTGATGTTTGAGTGATTATCTAACAACATTGAATTCAATAAGTTAAAAAAAATAATAAATATATTAAAAAAACTATCTATTTTCGCATAAACGAGTTTGTATGACATAAAAAAACTTGAAGAGTTAGTTAACATGAGTTATGATTAACTGGACTAAAGTTAAATCGCTTAATTGACTCAAAAATAGTGAATGTCTAAAAAATTTAGAACTGAATATAACTAAATAACCTTAAAGAAAACCAAACTTAAAAAAAAAAAACTAAAAAAAACCTAAAATTAAAAAAAAGAAAAAATAAATAAATTGGATTAACCCGCACAATCTAGTTCTACTTCTATATAAAATGTGAGCTAAAACTCTATTCTCACACTATGTCACCTCATCAAAATTAATCAGATTTGACCCTAACTTCAGAAATCATAAAACTGACTGCAAATTCACCATTTATTTGCTCATCACAAGCCTCCTAATCAATGGATTATAACAATATTTTCCAAATAAGCAAACCGATTTCATGCTATAAAGAAAGTGTAACATATATATAAATCTAAGACACATTAGGACACACAGAAACAAATATGAACCAAAAGCAAAAATTAATTAATCGGATTTGATAAAGTAAACGTACCATAACTTCAACTTGGAAACCTTTAGAGAATGCAGCTTTATCAACGATGTTGTCTTCAATCAAATCCTCTATACTCAGAAAGGTTATTAAATCAAGATGGTTTGTAGAAACAACAAATATCACTGTCCAATAAACAACAGTAGGTGCGGTAGAAACACATAAAGAGCGAGTACGGGTCTAGGGATATCGATCTTTTCTGTTTGTTAGGATCCATAAAAAGCCTGAACATCAATAACGATGAGGAAGAGATGATAAAGATGAAGGCCATAGTACAAGGTATCGATAAAGATTACGGCTGAACCCAAACAAGCTAAGAGAATGCAGCTTTATCAGCGATGTTGTCTTCAATCAAATCCTCCATACTCAGAAAGGTTAGTAAATCAAGATGGTTTGTAGAAACAACAAATATCACAGGTCTAAGAAACAACAGCAGATGCGGTAGAAACACATAAAGAGCGAGTACGGGTCTAGGAATATTGATCTTTTCTGTCTGTTTGGATCCATAGAATGCCTAAACATCAATAACGATGAGGAAGAAGATGATAAAGATGAAGGCCATAATACCAAGGTATCAATAAAGAATACAGCTGAACCCAAACAAGCTAAGAGTGTACTCATTCTTGAAGTAATACATCCTACCCACAACTTCTTCAAGTTCAGAATATCGCTCCGAAGAAGAACATTCAGGCGTCTCATGACATACTACATTTAGAAGACTTGTCGACGATGAAGAAGATGAAGCGTCGTTGTCTTTTTTAAGTTGGCTACTAGAAACCGTTCATTTCTTAAGTAGATTCTGCTGATAAGTAGGTGTCTGAGGTGGCGGTGGTAGTGGTGGACATGGCCGTCCCTGAGCATGGGCAGGATAGTCGTCTGCCTAGGGCTAAAAAATAATAGGGGTCCAAATTTGTCCGGAGTTTTCATGTAATTCAAAAAAGTTGAAGTCATTTGAGTTCTTTGCATATATTTCATTAAAAAAAATTTATAATGAATAAAAAATGAAAATTTTGCAAAAGATTTTACCAAATAACTTGATGTCAACTCTTGAAGTGTTCAAGTTTGTCAAAACATCGTGATGAAATCCAAATATTTCCATTACTTTTGGAGTTTACTTTATTATGATACTGACTATCACATATGTTAAAAAAAATTTCTAAAGTTGTTGAAAAATTTATTTGATATCATCGATGTCATAAGAAATGTTTTGCCACGTTATATACTGAGACAAATATGTTAGATCATATCGATGTATACACTATAATTAGTTATTTTGCATTTAAAAAATGCTCGAATAGATCATTTTGAATATAAAAAAACTCGGTAGTCAAATATAACATTTGTTTTCTCATGTGAAATATTTTCTTTCGTTCATTTTGCAAATATAATAAATTTATGTTGAATTCATATATTTTTACTTGTATTTGATAATGAAAGCCCATATTTAGCTTTTTGCCCCTAAGTCCTCGGAACTTCAGGATCGGTACTGGTGGCAGAGACTGTGACCGTGGCGGTGGCCGTATCTAATAGACCATCTTCCAGAGTTCCGACGAGAGAAATAGTATAGTTCTTGAGAGCGTTGGAAAATTTACTAATTCTTGCGTTTAGTTCTTGAGAGATTCTTTCTTTCGTCTATCTTTCACCACTCCATATATGACCCCATAACCGTCTTTAAAAATTACTGAGATGATTTTTTTTTCTTGGAATGGAAATTTACTGAGATAATTAATTTTTATTTCACCTGGAGTTCTAGGTATTGTGGTTATTATTTTTAAAGGTAAGATGATATTATTACGAAAAACAAATTAATGAAATCGGGTGATATAGAAAACCGCGATAATAAGTCGGAAGATGAATACTCTTTGCTAAATTATGAGCCACTCATTGATTGTACGTTTTGCACACATAACAGAGTTGTTAGAAAGTTCGGATAATAATAAATTATAATATGCAATATCTAACTATGTCGCTTAAAGGTAAATAAATGGAGGTTTGTATATTATATTAAAACTCGTATGTTCGAAACATTCATTTTATACGAAATGTCTATAGCTGGATAAGATAAACACGTTTGATGCGCTAGCCAATCGGTTTATGGTAAGATTACAATAATAACATTGGACATTAATTCTTAATTATATTATTACATTAGATCTATTAAATTTTTGGGTTTTAAGCTCTCAATCAAAGTTGCATTGAACACTAGTTTCTTTCTAAGACATTAACATTAGTTTATTATTTAATATAGGTCACTTTTTGACAAAGAATTTGGATCAAGTCCAACAAAGCTCATAATAGAGCTATATGTGCCACGTCACCACGAGATTGACTGATCCTATCGGGTTCTATTTCTTCATCCATCCATCCCTGGAGTCGAATCAGACACACCACCACCACTAACAACACAACTGATGAGGCTCCTCGAACGTGGTGTCTAATAAGCACATGAATTTAGTATTAGGAAACAGTTGGTAAAAACGTTTTATATCTATAAATACCTTCACCATAATAAATGTTAGTATAGTTACAATATCTCTCTACTTTATTTATTTTGCTGCCTTTCTTTCTCTAGAATTTTAGTAACTTAATTGTTCGAGTATTTTGAAGAGCCCAACCCGTAATAGAAAAGGGGTTCGAGAGATCAAATTATGTGACCATATCTTATCTAAAACTCTCACTTTGTCCACTTTATCATTACACTTTGGACCGTAAAATTAGTTGGACTTCAATTAAGGACTAAATACATTAAAGCCCAATGGATAATTAAGGTTTGAAAAATCTCATTGACTATCTGAATTTTTTTGTGAGCATTCACTTTTTACAATCATGGGATTTGAACTCATGACCTCACATTCCTTAGTGGAATGTAATAGCCACCAAAGCATTGCTTGGTGGGTAGACTATCTGAATTTTAGCGAGTTTTTTTTTTCAGTTTCTTTTTAGTTAGAGGGGGCGCTCTGACGTTGTTTCAGAAGCACCTTCTTTTGAGCATTTTTTTTCAATTATTTGGTGGTAATAGGTTGATGAGCATAGCTAGATTAATATTTAAAATCGAATTATAGAAAAACTCTTAAATATATACACAAAAATGTATCGTTCTTTCAAATATATTTAATAGTATTAAGTTCCTAAAAAAAAAAGTATTAAAATTTTCTGTAGAAATTCCAATAAATTTTGGAATTTATTTATCGGTTTGGTTAAAAAGTTTACCTCTGTATCCAATGAAAACTAATAGTACAATTCAATTTGGTCCCAAAAAAAATCGAAATTCAATTAAATTCTAGATAATTTTTATTTGAATATTTAATGTAGTTCAAAAATCTTCAAAATATGACTCGAGTTATAAAAGAAAATTCTCTATAGGTTAGTATTTACTAAATGAATTAATTAACTAGTCTAGATTGTTCTTTGATGTGTAGATTCCATCTCTAAGGTTAAAATTTAAGCATTAATTTTAAATAAGTGCTTTGTAGTACTGCGTTTTTGTAAATAAAAAATTGTGATTTGCCTTTGAGCAAATAAAGGATTGTGGTTTGCTTTGTTTGCAGAGTTAAAGAAAGATCGATTTATTGATGTGAATGAGAACATTTTTTGTCCACATACTTTTTCAAACATTTTACTGATTATATAAGAGCAAAGTACAATAATCAGAAAAAATTTCTGGACTAAAAATGCGTTGTTCACGTCAACAAAATCGACCATTTTCTTAATTTTGCAAAGGATACAAACCACAGTCTTTTATTTGCAGAAACGCAAAACTACATAATACTTATTTGAAGTTAACTCAAAACTCAAATATCAATATCTCTATGATAAGAAGGCTCTCTACGCCTTCCAACTAATTAAGATGCGTAGGAAAAACTCAAAACCAACATATTATTGAGTCATACCCTTATGACACTTGGGAACCATCAGTATAATCTAATCTAATTCTTATCCACTTTATACGGATTTTACTTTTGATTAAAAAATCTCCCCACAAATCCTCAATTTCTCTTGAATAGGTAACCAAACAATTTGAATAGCAACATTAAAATCTACAAAACATTCCCATGATTCACTTTAACACTTAAGAAAATATGCTCAATAAAAAATGTTACATTTTACTCCCAAGAAAAGGCAAGTGTCTGATGAGATCCACTTGCTGATGATCCTTCAATTCCAATCTGAAACAAGTCCTGGTTATGAAGATTAACATTGCTACTTCCACCCGAAACCAGCACTGGTTCGACCGGTCCAGTCTCCATTCCGAGGCTGTTAAAGTTCAGACTCGGGTCAAGGGACTGAGCCGCCCGAGGGTTATGGTCATGCTGCACCATGTGACTCAAGCTAATCTCCCGAGTCTCGGTCGGTGGAGATGACAGAAGAGAGAGAGCACGGTTCGAGTCGATCACTCGGGAACCGGCATTGAGAACGGAATGACAAACAGGAGGTGTAGAACTAGCACACTGCAAGAATGGAAACTGCTTGTCGCCTCTATAGCCACGGGACTCGGACGTGGGGAAACTTTTTCTCCCAATTCCAATGTTTAACGAGGATTGATCAGCGTAAAACATCGGATCATTCTCCATTTTGACTGCCCCGAGCCAAGCAGAGTTCGAATCGCTGCTTGAGAATATTTCGGAGCCACCAAACTGCAAATATCTAGTACCTGAAATGTAGCAAATTCAGATCAAGTCAATGGAGAATTAGTATCTATATGGAACATAAGATGAAAATTCCGTTGAGTTGGAAACCAAACCTTGGTGATTGGAAAACAACCTTGCTGAATTCATGGCTAGAGAATCAGGCTGAGGCTTTCTTCGGCGTCTGTTATGTCCATCAAGACGTTTTCTACAGCTTCGTTTTCCTTCATCGAACTCCACCAAGGAATGGAACCTATTACAAGGTGTATACATTGTCGATATTAACTAAGTTCTGAGCAACGACAGAAGACTCGAACTTGAAACATTGTTTAAAAGAAGAAGCACGTAGCAACTCCGACTGAAAGAATGTTTGCGATATCTAACATGTAGAATGTAATATATACTCGAAATGCTTGAGGAAACCCCCTCTGAACACCATAAGCCGGTCTTAGGGCGTCTCTCTACCCGTAAAACATGTACGTTCGAGGCTTTCATTGACATAAAACATGTATGTTCGGAGGTAAACTGAGTTCATTAGCATCTATCACTGTGAAAAAAAGAGTTCAATGACTCTACAAACGAAAGCATAAACATTAAGGCTGACATATCAAACCTATAATATATACTCAAAAACACTCAGAAGAAACGCCCTCTACACAATGTAAGATGATCTTAGCACTTCCCTCTACCCGTAAAACATGCATGTATGAGGTTTTCATTCACGTAAAACATGTATAGGTAAAATGGGTTCATTGGCATTATCAACATAAGGAAACAGTCCAATGGCTACAGAACATTAGCATACATATAAAGGCTAAGTAATTCTACCACAAAACACGAACAACACGAATGAATACCCCGAAAACACGATAGCCCTTACCTGCTGCACTGCTGGCAAAACCGCTGCTCATGACCTCTAATGAAAACCTTCGAAGTCTTCGAATGAATTTCGCAGACTTTATGGCGTCGATGATAATCTCTACATTTGCTAAGATCTGAAGTGCATCCATCAACCAAGCATGACGGCACTTGGTTTCCGGTTGCAAGAGTTCTAACCCGTTTCATTGATCCAGACGATGATGCCTCCATCAAACTCTCACTTGGTACCGAAAATTCTGCTAACCAGTTGCCCTCCGAATTGCCTGAACTTCCTAGTTTCAAGTCTACTGAGCAATTCCAAGTCTTAAGATTATAGCCCATAGGACATCCTGCAATCAACAAAAGTCTTTTCCAAGTAAATTCATTTAATCAAATCACTCAAACTAGCAAAAAATTAAAAATTTCGGATTTTTCCTTGGAATATTGATGTTTCTGAGGAAAATTCCTTATGTAACGTCCGGTCAAACTATACGGGTAAAATGCTCATGTTCGGTTTTCAAAAGGCGTAAGGTGTTCAAAAGACCGGTTTTAAATGCAATGTCTCATATCTAGTACCGGTATCAGTCAACTAATAGATGTTTGTAAACTTTCAAACCACGAGAACATTCTTGTAAAGGATCAAAAGCACATTTTATTTGGAAAGGTAGTTAGACAAACAATTTCCTGGAAATTATTTGAGGAAACCACAAGAAAAGATTGGAGATAATTGTCATTTTCTTTCCACAAAGTGCAATTTTAATGCTAAAAAAAAGCTCGTACTTTCCACAATAAGCTTATGTACTTTGACCTTAATTAATTAGTCTATTGTACTTGATAATTTTGAAATACACTATTTCGAATTCATTAGTCAATTATTTTATAGACAAAACTTCATTTTACAATTTCTTTTTTTTTAAAATAAATTCACTATCTTCTCATATACAAATAATATAATATTTTATGATCATTATATATTTTTATTGTTTAATGCAAAAAAATTAACATTTAACATGTTTTGTTTAAATTTAAACATTACTACAATAAATTAATTTATACTACAATATCAAAATATAATAACTACATACCATCTTGCTGTCAAAAAAAAATAACTACATACTATATTAATTCATCCAATTACAATTTATATTAAATGTGAAATAAAAATTAGAAACAAAACAGAAAAATGTTTAAATAAAAAATTAAAATGTTGATCAAAATATACACATATGAAACGTAACTACAACACTATTTTCATATAAAAAAAAATGTTTAAAAGTGAATATTTTAACAAAGAAAATGGAGTATGAACAGAAATAAACAGTAAACACAGCAGAGAAAAGCTAAAAAAACATATAAAAATCATGTGATCCACAAAAAAGGCATAAACAGAAAAAATTGAGTAGTGGTTACCTGAGAAAATCCAAGAAATCAGGCTCAAAAGAAGTAAAAATTCAGTCTTTACAGTGACTTCTAGCTCTCAAAGTTGCAGAAAGATGAGGTTTTTGAGAAGTACATATTCAAGAAAAAGAATATAGCAAATCCAAAACAGTTAAAAACTTACTAAAACACAATAAAAAAGGACAAATTAAAGGAGAAATTATGGAGAGATAAATGAAGTGAAAGATTTTGGGATTTTTTGTGGTGAAAATGATTGTAAGTAACCAGGAAAAGTATTGGATAATGTATTGAAGTTTTGGAAATTTTGGAATTGAAGTGGAAGAATGGAGGAGAGAGAAAGAAGGATTGAATGAAAATGGAAAGGAGAATTTCAGAGTGTTAACTTTCCAAGTCTTCTTCCCTTCCTTTTTAGGCTTGTGATGAGAGATGGGGAACAAGTAAAATAATGTTATATTTGGAAAAGTAAAAAGTTAAAGAAAAAAAAAATTAATAATGTGGTTTTGGATGTTAGGTAAATTATATTAATGATTACTTTTTTTTTAGGAAAGATTACTTTTGTTAATATTCTGATTGTTAAAAAATAAAATCTAAAACAAAAATCAAAATTTATAATTGAAGTGGCTGAACTTGTGATTTTCTAATATAAAATCTAGGAGTACTTAACTTTGACGGAAGATATAATTCTTCCACCCTAGCGCTAATTGAAATAAAAATTTAAGCAATTTCACTTTTATTTTCTAATTCTAAGCATTGTTTAATTAATAAATCAAGTAACAGCCTTTTTAGTGGAGTGAAAAGGCATCAAATAGAGCAAATTAAGCAAAAGAAAATTAACTACAAGTAGATAGAACATATACTAAAAATGATAATTTGAAAAATCGAAAATGTGCTTTTGATATCTTTAATTCTTGGTTATTATTTTTAAAAAGTTTCAGATCATATATAATTTTTCGTTTTGATGATGTTTACTTTTATACATGTCAACGATACTATTAGAAAGTAGATGTTTTGAAGACTAAAATCTTAAGATATACTAGTAAATTGTAAAATCGAAAATTTGATTCCACAAAAATTAAGTTTCTAAACTATTTTAGAATTTTGAAACTTTTCGCAATTGATCATTCTGAGTCTAGTTTCATACTGAATTTCTATGTTAGTAAAAAATAAAATTTACAAACATTTATATTATTTTACATAAAAGAAAGTGAAGAGTTGATAAAATGCTAAAACTTATGCATAAGAGGATTTTAACAAATTGAAATGTATATACAGTAAAACCTCTATAAATTAATACTCGATAAATTAATATTTCGATAAAATTAATAATTTGTCCAGTCCCAACTTGGGACCAGTATAAAATTGGACCTCAATCTATAAAATAATAAGATAATAACTTTTTTGAAATTCCAGTGTATATATATTGGTCCCAACGAAACTGTAAATTAATAATTACTAAAACATTTCATGTATATATGTGATATACTTAAAAATTCTAAGATTGTCTACTAAAAACTGAATTTATAGTCACTTATTTTTTTGTTGAACTTCAAATGTATATTGATTTCATCTTTAAATCTCTTCATTGCACTTAAGAGTTAGGACATTGTCTTCTCGTATTGGAACAAAAAGTTGTGAAGAGTTGCTACTACTTGCAATGCTTCTTTCCGAGTGACCGATTCCAAAGCTATTGAATCATTCTCAACTTCGTCATCGACCGGATTTTGAATATTCGTCACAATTGTTTTAATACTTTGAATTTCGTAAGATATAATATTTTCATCTCTAACTAATATACCTTGTAATTAGTATACTAGACTTGAAAATTTAAAGGTCATACGTAAACCTCTTTAAATTAATAAATTATTAATTTATCGATATAATAATATCTCGCTAAATTAATGAAATATCATGGTCCCAACATTATTAATTTATAGAGGTTTTACTGTAAATTTATGAGACTGATGTGGGACTAACATAAAAGGCTTTATAAGTTAAGAAGTCCATAAGAAATCATAAACGAAGAGTTTTGATATAATTCTGCCGTTTTCTATTTAACTTTTCCAAAAAGAAATTGTTTTAAGAAATTGTTTTTCAAGTTTGAGAGAGAGAGAGAGATAGAGTAATTTAAGTTTGTTTGTTGTTTTTTTATTTTGCTTCACATTTTGATTACATAGTAACATTATTTTTAGTTCGGTTTGTTGATGTGTTGGCTCTTTCAAGTCTTGAGCTGCGGTATTATGGGAACTCCCCCACAGTCTTTGTTTGTGTCCTTCTTTCTTTGTCCCTTGGATCTTTTCTTTTTCTAATTTATTTGTATGTGATTTGTCAACATTTTAATACAATGGTATTCATAGATTAGAGGGGTAATATACCCAAACAATATCTTAATTGTTGCAAACTTAAAGAGTAGTTTATTGTTAATAGGCATAATGCTTCAAGACTTCTTTGAATTTATTCAAAAATTTATTTCTCATAATTGATACATTATAGTTTATTTTCCTTCCAACTAATAGCAATAATCATAGTTAGCTGCATCTTAATTAATCTTGAGTGATACGACAATAAATGAACTGAATTGCTCTTTAACAATTGGGTGAGCAGTAGCTCCATAATCAAGTCATTACGATTCAGCTTGATTCTATTTGTAAATAAGCTGCTTACGAGTATGATTATGAGCGCAATTCATAAACAAGTCAAGTTTGAACAAATCAAAACTCCGAGAAAAAATTCAAAGCAAACTCAATCATAAGATCATGAACGAGCTCTTAAGCAAGTTCATTTATAAGAGCACATGAACGAGCTCGAATATTATATTCATTTATTGTTCTGCAATTGTATGAAGAAATAAATTTTTTTTTAAAAGTCGACTCGTGAGCAGTTCATGAACAAATGGGCTTCTAACAAGTCGAGCTCAAACTAAATTTGAGCTTGAAGCTTGACTCAAACTCGTTCGAACTTTAGCGAGTCAAAAGTAAGTAGGCAAAACTGATCCGTACAGTTCACAAGCCCAATACATTAGATATATAATTAATCTATATCAAACACTCTTCTTTAATCTACTTGTACATGTCCTTGATCATTATAAGGGCATAAATGTGGATAAATTGCCAAGATTGACCCAACACCCTATAAATAGAAAACACCACAGCTAACGTATATTATCACAAAACCGTAAGATTATCTTATTCATCATTTTTGACTTACTTAAAGCCTTCTTAACTAAGCATGCGCAATGAAATTGGCGGATCCTCTTTTGACTCTTTCTCTATCTCATCTCAGGTCATCGCTATTTTTTCTTTTGTAATTTCACTGATTTTTCGGTTTGAAACTTATTGAGTACTCTTTACGTGGATTTTTTTCCAATTAAAGTTTTTATATACATCAAAATTCGAGAAAACAATACAAACAATTTAAACCCTTTAACCACTCAAATCAAACTTTAATTAATGGATCATCTCTATTTGATGAACTCAACTAAAGCTATCCTCAAAGAAATCCAATATATACATATAACTAATTTAACATTTATAATTAAAAGAAACTAGTGAGAAGTTGATCAACTTTCCTTCCAATAGAAAAAGTGGTCCCTCTCGAAGAACTAATTAATAAAACAACCATCAAAGTCGATATCTCTTTAATGACATCCATCCACCTTCTGACCAACTTTCTTTAAATTAAAATACAATAAAACTTCCCAAAAACAAAATTCTCAAAATTTATTTTTAAAAAATGCAATAAAGTTGCATAATACCGGCGCACTTAATTTAATTTTAAACTCATTTTTTAAGGAATATACCACTCTAAATATCTGCTTCTTTCATTAATTACCATTTGCTTAATTCCTTTTTCTTTCCTTTTTGAGGTTAATCCATCATTAATTAATGCTAAAGCATGGGCTTTAATTCTTTAATTAGCATATGTTTCTTTTTAATACACTTTTTGAGATGCTGAAGTGTGATATGATATCACCATATTCTAGATATTATTATAGCTAGATTTGAGGCCTTAAAATTATTAGTCTATTTGAAAACAATAATGCTACTACTACTAGTGATCATCTCATGATCAACAATGCACAGTACAAGTAGGGGACCAAGTTTAGGTTATATAATTGAAGACGTAATAATTTCAATTGAGTTTTAAGTTAACTTTTGAAGTGAAAATCTCTATTAACCCAAAAATTATGAACACAAAAGTTAAAAATTGGAAATCTTTTACCTTTACTACCAATTTTATTGAAGTTTACCTAAATAAATTAAGATGGTAGCATATGTTTGTGAAGGTCTTAATCTAAATTAAAGATTCTACTTATATCAAGGAGATCATGATTTTGAATTACACCGAGGTGAAAGTTTTCCTTTCTTATTTAATATAAACACCATTGCACAATTTCGAACAACTATAAGAGCATATCTTAAAAAAAGTATACTTCCATGATTATAAGATATGAATATAAACCTTAATACATGTTCATATAATAGGATATTAATATATTGAAATAAATTATCTTTTTGTTTAATAAAAGGAGAGTAGGTAACCAAAAATATAAAAAGAGTAACGAGTAAAACGAATTATGGACGAACATTCCAACTAAGTAATTTAAAGACCATATATTCAATCCATTTTCTAATTATAGTAATAATCATAACAAAATTGAGACCATAATGGCAATTCTACCTAAGATTAGAAAACACTCGAACATCAGCTTACTCCTATACAAAAAGAAAAAGAAAATTCTAATCCACCCAAGTAAAATATTTATAAGCCAGTGATCTACTATAAATTATACTATAAATTATTTGAGTTTAATAAATATTTAACATATAATATATGCACTAAATTAAAGACTACACCTTCAATTATTACACGTGCCTATGAGTGATACGATACCAATCTCTCGTGCTCACCTGATCAAAGAAAAAAAGGAACATCATGAATGAAATTTGATCATCACTCTTTCATATAAATGAAGATATTAACAAATCAAAAAAGCATTAAATAAAAAAATATATAATTCAATAAAAAATAATCAACAAAGCCAAAAGAAAAGGACTAGAGAGCATCTATGGAGACTAATTTGTTTTAATTTTTTCAGATTTGATTAAGAAAAAGTTAAGGAAATGTAGAAAATTCAGTAAGTTCTAGAAATTCAGTAGGAAAGTGCAATGCAGGTCAATGAAGTCAAACCGACATTTCATTGTTTTTGTTTGTTCCCTAAATACTACTATGGTCCCATGTCGGCAAGTATCATCATTAGATAGCATATGGACTTGGTCGAGTTCTTATATTTCTAATTTTTATTGATTGTAATCTTTCAAGCTTAATATATTGAGCCCATAGCCCATTAGGCACATTAAACTTTTGATTATTATATAGGATTCATTATAAGTATCCAAATCAATATTAAAAAAAGTATCCAAATCAATTAAACACATACTTATTTTATCAAGTCCAAAATAATATATTTTAGAATTAGAAATATATAGCCAAAATAAGTATATTTAAAAAGTAATTGCACAAAAAATAATGTTCAATCGTCCAAACTCATAGCTAACTTTTTTGAACACAATGTGTTCAATTATTAGATAATGAAAGCTCAATATATCAAGTTAAGAAAACAAATATTTATCAATGAAAATCAAAGAATTAATAATGTTATGTTTGCAACTTTGAAAACGTCATGACCAATTCTATATAAAGATCAAATTTTTTTGGACCACTCAAATAGCGACACGTATTCTACAATTTATTTTTTTAATGGATATTCTAATGCATTTTGAAACCTGCATCTCTTAGCATTTGGGTCCACCTACATGCAACAAACTATATATACACTATCCAACTAATACTGCTAATAAGTTCAAAAAATGCATTTAGCTTAATGAGCTGATCCAAGTTCAATCAGAGAAGATCACCCAATAGGCTAACTAGCACAGGTGTGTGAATTGTCATACCTATAGGACATTTTCCTGCCAACCAACCAAATTTAAGGACCTAAATGGGGAGCTTAACAACCAATGCACGCTCCTGTTATCCCATTGGTTTGGCCTTGTTCATATTGGTGAGGTGACTGTCTAATATTAACTCTATCTCCACTGTCTTTTCAATGACTTAGTTTCTGATTCATCTTCCACAGGTCTCAAATTGTCAGAGTTCCATTGAAAAAGTAAAGCTTTTTTCTAGTGGCATATTCTACTGAATCGTTTCTCGAAATTTGAATAAAAGTGACCTCAATTTCAATAATATTTCAAAGAAAAAATTACTCCATAACCAATACCTTAATGATTATCATTTTTCGAAAGAAAAAAAAAAGTAAAATATTGAGTTCAAATTTTGAAATTGAAAAATAAAGCTCTAAAAAAATATTTTAACAAAAAATAATGTAAGACATTTTTACCTATATCCATAGGACAAATAAACTATAAGTATATTTGTTAAAGAGGATGAATATTTATTGACATTGTATATTTCACCCATTATCCGTTATTAAGATTATAATATATGTTCATTTTTTCTAGTTGAATTTCAATAGAAATATCTAACATAAAAGTTTTACTTTCCAGATAGCCAAATGAAATTATCTTGTCCTCTATCAAAAGTTAATTATTAAGACTTTCAACTATTAAAAAGTGAACATATTGAGCCATCTCCCTCATTAATGGAGGTATTTTGGTTTTTTAGCAAAAAAAATATGTGATGCTGCAATATTTGTAGAGTCAGCAATCAAGTATCAAACAACAGGTTCACTTTTTAATAGTTGAAAGACTAAATAAATTATCCCGAAAGTTTAAAAAATTCCAGTAAATTTTTTGAACAAATTTAAATACCTGCCTATGTTTTATGCCAAAGTTAAATTTGATAACTTCTAAAATTGAATTAATTAAAAGAAAATAATAATTGTAGCTCTATTAGTGGATATTGTGGTCCTATGTATGCCAAACTGAGAACTGCATTTGCACGTGAAGAGGAAAATAGTAAAGGATTTAGTCCAGAAAATGACAAACCTGGGGAAGAGAGCAACGTTGTTGATTTCCAATAGATTCTCCTCACTGTGTGGAGTGGTTCTGCAATGAATGAAAGTATTAACTAGGTTGTACTACTCTATTACAGGGTAAATCAACTCTATTATAGGGTAAATCCCACCTCCTGTTTTACAAAAAACAATGAGTTTCTTTCTTTTAATAAAATAACTCTAGTTAGGTTTCAATAAATTCATTACTTTTGTAAAAATTCTCTAAAATATTGACAGTGGCAAAGTACAATTGACAATAAACAAACTAGTGACTTAGATTGTGGCAGATGGCATACACATGACTGCAACAAATCCATCAGACTAGCCTAAGGAAGCTCACGCTCATGCTCCCTAATACTCGAATCGATTCTAAACACAAGCCAAGCTTGAATAGTTGCAGCCTATCTTGACATATTAACACCCTAGTCTCACTAGTCTAAGGGAACTCAAGCTCCGGCTCGTTTGTATTGGAGTCGATTCCAAACGCGAGCCAAATTTTATCAATCTAAGTGAACTTAGATTGAGCTTGAACCCTTCGCAACCTACCCTTACTCGTAACACCATAGTCACACCAGCCACAAAAACCAAACATGTTTGATATATTACTTAGTTGATATATAACCAACATTTTTTTTGTCACGTCCAACATTCTTACAAGCTTTCTATACATGAATTGGCTGCAATAATTTTATTAAAATCGACCTAGAATAGATCTCATATGATAATTACTGTAGATGCATCATGCATTTACCCCTCTATGAATAAAAGAGAAAAAATTTCCACACTAAGTGGTCCAGGCACGCAGGTCAATCATGAGGCTTGCAGGTATAATGCATCACAAATAATAACACGTAATAGTCAACAACACAAAAGAATGCCAGCTGCCGCATCACTAGGATACAGTTATTAAGAAAACAGATTTAGGTAGATCTTGATGAAACATTATGAATGTAAAATGATTCATCCATTATTGTATTACTTTTTCATTCTGCCGTCTTCCATTATAATGTTTCATAGATCCCATAATTCGATTTTGTCCAAAATCTTTTTCACTAGGGAAGGTGAAATGTAACACAAATATCTTGTAAAAAGATCCTAATGAATGTGTGGACAGCACTATAATCTTGGTATACAGCAAAGTAAACCACAAAAATAAGAAGGATATTTTAAGCAGTTCATGAAGAGAATATCCACATAGACTACAAAAGAATTTTATTATTTCCAAACTGATATGTTTCAATAACAGAAAACAGGTGGTACACCTCCCAACTTTTTTTAATTAAATTTCAATCTCCCATCAGAAGTGAAGAAGAACTCACCAACACTCAGCTTATGGATTAATATATGTCAATAGGTAAAATCTTATAATTGTTTGTTATCAACTCTGACACGCATCTTGCAACTGAAGATTAAAGTGCGTGTAGTACAGGTTTATCTTACTATATGTTGAAATTCCACCAAGAAATGAAGTTATTAGGATTTGAACCCTCGACTACTTATCTAAAATGTTCTAACAGCATACAAAAGGATAAACTAGTAAGTAAAAATAGCTATTATCATAATAATGACAACTAGCCTACTCAACTGGAGGCCAGCATATTATCCTCTTCATTGCAAAATAATGTATGGTTTAGTCATTATTTGTCAAATGAATAGATGGCAATTACTCAACGGATCAACAAAGTAATTGTTAGGGTATGACTAGAATCCTATTTGGTTTGGTTTTCCTCTTTTATCCTATTCTGAAAGAAAAAGAAAGTTATATGTTTGAGCCTATATAAAAGGATTAATTGCTTGTCTGTGTGCTCTTAAGATATTAAGATATCTATGTGTAAGCTATGATTGCAGTTTGGTTTTACGGAATTTGTTTGGTACTTGGATAAAGGATGAAATTCCTAACTGTCCTACTAACTAGACGATTAATAATTTAGTTATAAATTGTGTGCTCATTGCCTTGGATGAAGGAAAAATAACAGAACCACGTTAATGTCATATTCTTGTGATTGTATATGCCTAATTTTCGATTCCGCGTATCAAACTTGTTATAGTCTAACATCAATCCAAATCTTAACAGTAACCTATCATAAAGATCAAGACTTTAATTAACACGTTAACTGAAGTTAAAAAGATCATTGTTAGCATCTACCTTGGATTTCAGAATAGCTTGGCTGTCGGTGAAATACTGATTGGGATGATTGATACCAGCATCACACGATACACCGTGAATTGCTTCAAATGTCAATGTGCAAGCTAACTGCAAGATACAAGGTTGACCACATGAGTCAATGTATTAAAATGACGTATACAACAAGAGGCAAAATTCAGAGCTAATTGGCAATCTCATAACCTGATAATGTCTGTTTCGCACTTTGTCCATTACATCTTCTGTTGCACCGCTGTTTACTCCAAGTTTACTGAGTGAAGCCCTTAAGTTCTCTTCGCTGTTGCAGCAAAATCCCAATTCAAGCATTAATAACTTATTTCAAAGAAGCAATGGAACTAATAGCATAAGAATTAGTCTGATATAGACACAGCATCAGTAAACATGATGTTTGGGAAAAAAATATTCACTTTGCATAAGAATCAAATAAGGTAATGGCTAATCCTAGATCTGCAAAACGACATTAAGATGAAAAGCCAGAACGATGCAGCCAGATGCATGCCAAAAACCTTGTCACAAATCCACCCTAAACTAGCTCACTATCTTATGAGAACAACAGGACAAATTCAACACTGAACCAGAAACATAAAAAGGAAAGACTCCTCACAGCTGCCTGGACTATATACAAGAGCAAACCTATGTACACAGATTCTGTCCAGCTTCCAAAGTTCATCAATCTCCTTCCCAAACTATGGAAATAGCAAACCTACGATCATCTGTGACAAAAGTAAATTCTGAATATAGCTTTGCCATATCAAAATTGCACTTGCATCAGTAAAAGCTACAGCTGACCGTATTTAAACTAGCCAGGTAAGGAAGTTTTCAGAACTCCAATGATGACCAGCATATATAATTACTGCAACTTATCAATCGACCAAACTAACCAGGCAATGAAGTTTTCAGATATCTAAACATCTTGTTTTCCCTTACCAGGACGGTGATAGAAGTTGTTTCCATCAAACCTAAGCTATTTTCAATGTAGTAAACTTATCTGCAAATCTTCATGACACTCTCCATGCCAGATTCGGACAGCCATTTAACAGCATAGAAGAGTCCAGCTCAAAAATCATTTAAATTTTAAGAAACAGGAAACCTTTTAGAACTCTGACAAGCTTCTTTTTTTTGCAGCCAACACTTCCGCATGATTTGTTAACCCCTCCATTGGAAGAGAAAAGATGTAATATTTCACCTTCAGCATCTCTTAGGACTCCCCTAATTCCAAAAAGGCCAGGATTAACTGGAGAAGATCCATCAGTGTTGTTAAGCTTGCAGATCTTGTAGCCTCATTAGAAAGAATTAGATTTTGACCATTTAAATCTGCCAAGATACTTTTAGCTTTTAAGCAAAAGGAAGCTCTATACTAAACATAAGATCTCTACTTGATGAACAGCCATTGAAATGACTAGATTTATTTCCAACCATAAAGTCCATAAAAGAGCTAAGAAATAGTAAACCATACTTCAATAGCCTCCCAAGCGATAGTCCACTTTATTGCCTAAAACATCAATCCAATCACTCGCTGTGCAGAGTGAGATTCCCCACTAGTTCACAATTTTATACCCGATCCATGATGCTACTGGACAAACTACTGTCACCGTTATACACCAGGCACCAAATATTTTCCCCATCTTGGATTCCCCTTCTGCAAAAGAAGTCCCTACTAATTCTACTTGGAAGGCTAGCCAATGAAAATCTTAACTGAGTAACTTCCATTGTTGAAACAACAAAATAACTCACAAATTTCCTAATCATTGATTCAGAATAACTAACTAATTTCCAGAATACTGAAAGTCCATTATCACCTATGGATCCCAAACATTACCAAAAGCAAAATGAATATTTATCAGAAGTGTCACCAGGTGATTTTGTGTTTGATCTGAAGTTGGAACTCATATATATTAAGAGTTTAGCATTTAGTATAAACTGAGACTTGATGACCCCAATTAGTTTAAGGAGTGGTATACAGAAAGGGGGGAAAGAAACTTCGAAGTATATTGTCATGTACAGTCATTTTGAAATGTGCCTAGTATCAATAAGGTGCTATTGTACCCAAATTATAGTGACTTCCTAACGAACATATACCCATAGGTAGTATGTTTCTAGTCCATACAAATAACTGTTACAGGCAGTTGGTATCATGGTAAACATCAGAGAATGAGTAACAACAAAATTTAAACTGATTATGTAAATCTAGTCACAGATAGTTGTAAATAAAGTTGTTATTCTGCTGTCTAATTCTATTTCCTCAAGTTTAGTGAGAGATTTACCTAAAATGTCGATAAGGACAACCATGATGATCACCAACCCCAGGAGTTGAAGATATAATCTTTTGACAAGAAAAAGGCGTATAATCCTGCGAAAACAACAAACACACAAGAAATATAATATAACGTGATATGCAGAAAATAGAAATTCCAGCGTGAAGAAGACAAAAGGTCAAGATTAACAAGGAACAAATATCAAATAGGACCAACATGTCCGTAGGAACAAAAGAATAAAGCATAAGATCTTCATTCTCACATAAGAGTTTATTTTGGTCATTATTCTTCCTAAGTACATTCTATTTCTGATCTGAACAACAACCTGATCCTAATTATATTCTATCATAATGAAGATGACATACATCATCAAAATAAGGAACTACTGCAAATTGATTCGAAATCTTACAGTTCTTTTTCCTTCTCTTCCGTAACTATGGCGTATGCCGTAAGCATATTCCTTGTCGAACCTCTCTGCACCAACCTACATCAAGTCAAAGATGACAAAGCAATTGACATTAGGAGTCAGTTTACATGCCCCAAGAAACTAGTATTCCTAAACATGCCAAGTGGAACAAACAAACAAACAAAGATTGGAAAAAGATGCATCTAATGCACCACTTTCCCATGCATGTTCAGGCAGACAAATTGAAGAAGTTTATTGATAGAAGCACATTCTATCCTGGCTTTTCCGATTACTATACCAACAGATTATGAATGCAATTAAAACTACAATGTTTTTTCTGCTATTTTCAAATACGCAATTAGCATGGCTAAAATTGCAAAAAGAAAAACGGAAGAAATTGCAGTTATAAAACCACCACAAGCTTCATACTGCATACATATGGAATATAGTTACCTTTTGAGAGAATTCAGCTCTCCAGAATGCAAGAGCATCATCCAACTTTAACCCGACACCCTAAAATGCAGATAGAGACAATCGTTAGAGAAATTGTGAGAATTACTGTATATTATGCACACACACACTTATATATAGAAAGGAATGAAAATCTAATTTGAAAATCTTGGATAAACTAGATTAAAGAGAACAACACAAGTTATCATGTATTAGAGACTAAAAGGCCACAGCTCAATAGCAAGAAAAAAAAAAGTAAGGAATGCACGGATTTCAAAGTAAAGAGAGAGTATGGGAGAGAGCCAAGACAGTCAGACTTCTAGAGCATCTAATATGAGCAAAAAAAACATTAATAGATCAAAGCAATTTGCACATAAGTGGACAAGACTACAACCTTAAGAAAAAGACCTAACTGCATCCTCCCTCCATGCTTTAAATGGTGATCCTCTCGGAGCTGCAAAATAAGACCGGAAATATGTAGCCCTCAATTACAAAGATAAGGAGGTAGGAAAAATTGGAGTAAAAGAAATCAGAACAGACTTGTTTGAACCATGACTTACTTTTTCAAATAGTTGTCGCATGCACAGGGGGAATGAACTCTTAGCTACCACATCAATGTCTTTTATTGATATTTCAGCAAATTCCTTAGGCTGTAAAGGCAGACAGGCAGTCAACCAAAATTGTCCAAATAAAACGAGTTTAAGGAACAAGACTGAATACAACAACAGCTACAGGAATACCTCAGAATAGTCAGGACCCAGATAGCTTGAACATAGGGCCTCCACAATCTGAAAGATAACCAAGCATTAAGTCTATCACCACTATTAAGTAAAAGAAAATTTTAATTCACAGCATTCATAGTTTAAAACCCACAGGAGTTAGCCGATCCTTCTCTTGCTCTCTGATTGTCGATGTCCATTTCCTGCAGACAAAAGCCACTGCTTCAATAGTTTATTTGAAAGGAACAGAAATATTATACTTAATGCAGATATGCAAATAGCTTGTTCCACAAAGCAGAATAACCTCAAACCCAACTATTTTTTTATTACTAAACTTGTTTTTATGAGTAGTTAAATAAATAAAAAATGATGAAGACATTCATAGTCAAACATGAAATATAAGAGAGCTTTTGAAACATCAAAATGCCAAACTTAACCTGTTTGTCAGAGTAAGCGCCTTAGACAGAAGACTGCGAAATTGTGTAACAACAAGAGAAACAACCTAAAAGATGAAATTTGACAAACATCAAATGGATCTGTCATTAAGACTAAGTTTTTGCCTTCAAAAGTTGATCAAAAGGATAGAGTACCTGATTTGCAGCGACATAAGCATACCCTTTGTAGAGAAAAACTCTACGACCAGCAACAAGTTCTGGAACTTCTTCAAATGGAACCTTCAGTGTGCAGGTAAATTTGAATAAGAAGCATAAAGAGATAAGAGTATGTTCTTCTGCATGATAAATCCTTCATTTGAACCACTAACAAATCTCTGAGGTCATCTACTCATATAGCCACCAAACTGAGTAATAATGAGATCAAAGTCTAAAATTTTCAAAATGATGTTTTTGGCCTAAGGAATTATATCAATCAATATGATGACAAACACAATGATCAATACCACATATATATATATATATATATATATATATATATATGCCAGAAAGCTCGTATACGCTCTTATGATATTCTTTTCAGATAGTCACTGATATAATAATTGTGATTCTTATAAAGCAAGGGAGATTGAATCAATAAAGCAAATAAAACCAACCTTGTAGAAAATTGCATCAGCTGCAAACAGAAAAGAGAAGAACAAAAATAAAATATGTATTAGAACCAGAATAAGCAAAGAAAAAGATCAACATGAAACTTAAACGTACTATTCATCTCTAAGCATCCTCCAGCGTACAAATTTTGTAAGAGAAACAACATTTTGATTGCCCTTTTAAAATATTCTCAGCAATAATAAGGATTTTACATGTCTAGGCATATCATAACATTCTACATATGTAAAAGTACCACATAACTTTTAATATTTCATAGCTGATAAACACATCTGCAAAACAAACTCTAAAAGGCTAGATGGTTGATGATACTCGGATACACTTTCAGCATAAGAAAATTAAGCTACCCCCAAGAGTTATTCATTATGCAATTAGTAAATGGTATAATAATCTCCTCTAAATAATTTAAACATTTAAATAGATCATTCAGGTTTCGACATTAAATTTATTGTTCTGTTATCTAGAATTCATACAGCTTAAAAGAACTCTATGATGTCAGCCACAAAAAGATCACAATTGAGATCAGAACAGGTAAAAAGAAAGGTAATAATGCACGGGAATGCAAACAAATGAGCTGCTCTTACAAGAGAATAAAGGTTGCCCAATTGAACGCGCAACTTGGGACAATTTGTCCTTTAAGCTCTGCATGAAAAAGGAAAATCAAATACTAAACCAAACATCGGCTGAAACATTTGAAAAGCAGACACAGGCTGTATGTGTGTAAAAGAAGCTAAAGTTATATCTATAGCAGAAAGAAATGTATCTTAAATTGCAGAATTCCACGATAGAAGTCTAATCAAAACAGTAAATTAGTGGAGTATAATAACCTCAAATTCTGCACTAGCAACTGCCTTATACGGAAGGCCAAACTCTGCCAACAGCGCCCTCTACAAAACCTCATCATCATGAAATTAGAACTAATCATCATGAAATCCAATCACAACAAACATACAGTTGATCAAATCAGTAAACAATTCCATCAATCTCACCTGTGCTTCAGCAGTTAAAAGCCGAAACCGGTAACGAAACAAACTAGTCTCCATCGACAAAAACCATTTCCTCAAATCCTCCCTAACAAAACAAGCAATCAACAAACACAAAATAAGACAAAAGCAACCGCAAACGAGTCATCATCATCGACAACAAAACGAGCTTACGTTCTACAATAGACAAGCCGTAGAACAAAGTGAGATATAATATCCTTGTTCAAAACCTCTGAAGCCAACGGATGCTTCATATTAGCTTTCCACAACTCCTTCACCTGTTCAAACACAATCAATAGCTAAAAATCGAGCTCGAAATCGAGATTAATCACTATAAAATCGAAAAACAAACAATAATTACCAGTTTTTCGATCTCATCTGGCTTTTTCCCGCGAGATAATCCGTCGGAAATGCCTTTAAGAACTGAAATAGCAAAATTAACTTAACATCAAACACATAACACTTAAAATTGATCGGAAATGATAAAATTAGTGGAAAAGAAGTAAAATGAAGACCTCGAAGGCGATCAACGGCGTGAAGTTCGAAATCTTCGAGACGGACTTCGAGAGATGGAGCGGATCTGTAGAGAGGGAGAGTTGAAACGGCGTCGTTGGATTGAGGCTTACGTTGTGGCCGGACGATCTCCATTTTCGTCGCTGATTGTGTTTATCTTGCCGGTTATCCGGTGATTTATTCCGGCCGGCGAACGCAAACTGTTCTCTCGCTTTTTTGGTTCTTTGCAGATTTGAAATTCCTCTTTCTGATGAAAACTGAAGCCCGGGAAACAGATAAGGGAATTGGCGGGAAACGATTCGGTGGCATATGACACGTGACCTGACGTTTGACTAATGGTCACTAATTCAAAGAATGACTAAACTGCCACTAATATTAAAGATTGAGAGGTTAAACAAACTATCTACCATTAATTTGGTATATGTTTGTTCTTATACAAAGTTAATTTTATTGGCATCGAGTCAGAATATTTTCTATTATGCTCAAAAAGTAGGAAGGCAATAATGCACTTTTTCTTTTTTTCCGAAGATGCAATAATGCACTTTTAAATAGTTGAACGGATAAATAAATTATTATGTAAATTTGGAAAGCAAAATGATCAAAATAGTTGTTTATTATTTAAGCTGAGTTTCTAATTTGAAGGATCTATGGCAAATGATATTTGCCCAAATATATACATGTTTTTGAGCCCGAGTAGCCGTCCACTTGTATGAGCTTACAACCTATGGGCTGGATTTGGTTATGAATATATTGATGTTGTTTGATCTCATCTTTTTAAGGTGTATATTCGTACATTTAGATGCGGGGGTGGTTACTTTGTTTTTCTTTACTTTGTTTATACTTTGTCATATTTACCATTAGATTAGTTTTTAACCCATAATTTAATGGTGGACAAAACAAAGTAATGATTACTTTGTGAAAAATAAAGTAACTATAGATTTCTCATTTATTTATGGGTTAATTGTATAAAATTATATACAAACTTTCAACTAAAATATGAGGTTTAGATTCTAGACTATAAAACCTTAACCTATATAATATTTTATGTAACTAAATCTTTTTCATTTTAAATAAAAAGCAGAGGAGAATTTGATCTATTAGTTTGATGTAGGAATAATGTGCGTTACAAAGTTTTCTTTCAGTTTTTGTTTTTTAACTACAGTACGATATCAATAATTGTAGCAATAGTTAACATAACAATTACGAAAGCCACAACCCACCTTCCATATTATAGACTAGTAATAATCCTAAAAGCTAGCTTCATGTGGTCGACACTTCAACAATCAATTGGACGTGTTACAAGTACAATCCGACGCAGAATACCACGACATACGGAACGCATTTTGTCTCTGTTATATATTTTCAAAAGTCTCTCATACCTTTTCATCAAACAACACTAATTTAAACATCACAATGCGCATATCTGATGCTCTTCTAGATATATTACAAGTGATTAGGGAGACTTCATAGAGGAAAGTTAACAAGAAATCTCATAGATGCCGCTTTGTTTCTATCATAAAGAAATGACACACGTTTATGAGAATGATCTGATTTAGATAGACAGTTTTATTAATTACAGATCAAAAGTCAATAATATTACAATTTTATTTCAAGTTTATTTTTCTTATATAGAATATGCATAAACAAATTTACAATAAATGTGTGTTAATCATACATCATAATAAGTCTAGTAATTAAGGCTAAAACTAATTTTAAAAAGAATTACAAGGTAGGGAATATTTGCATTTGGCTTAAGATATGCTCAAAATTATCAGTAGACTTTTCAATCGGATGAGAATGCATTCCTTCGTAAGTCGTAATAACAACTCCTTCATCTCTCGTTAATCTTTGAACTTGCTTTTTCACATTGCATCCTTGATGAGTGCATCTATAGTAGCTTCTGCATAACCAAAACAAAATAAAAATAAATCAATAATACACATTTAACTCAATATATAATAATAATAATAATAATAATGATGATGATCTTAACTACATATGATTAAACTTATGAAAGTAGTGAGGGGTATCAAGATACGATACAACTATTTTCTATGTTTCAAACTTTTAGAACAATTGTGGCTTTAAAATTTTGATGTATGATGTATATCAATTTCTAATGTATCCCTTCGCGTGAATGCTCGTTCGATTTGAAACGTAAACAATATAAGTTCAGTCACCAATAAATAAAATTGTCAGAATTTGAACTCATGTCACTTAGCTATGATCAATATCATGTTAAGAAACTGATAGGTAAAAACCAAATAATATGTCCAACCGTTAAAATCAGAAAATAATATATGAAAGGATAATCATAGTGTACTCCCTCCACATACATGATACATGTCAAATATATGCTGAGAATCTTTTATACATTCTAAAAGTCATAGTTGGATAATGTTGACTGTCCAAATATTCCAAATTGATGAAAATTAAAATATTAGTTATCTTCCATCTCCAGTTGAGGAGCTCAAATTTAACACTAATCTTAAACTGAGATAGAAATTTTTAGAGCATATAAATGCAACATCTATATTGGCAAGATAACACATCAAATTGATTACTAACCTTCAATTTCTGGCCTTAAAAAAAATCTTTCTCATTTCTAACACTGCTAGTTAGCTAGCAGTGAGAAGCAACAATATCATATATAGGTACTTTTTTAGTAAAAGTGGAAAAAATCATCGGATTAACATTCCAACTGTATTGACACCTTCGGACACCATTGGAACGAACGTTGCCAATTATCTTAATCATGCAACTCAAGTACTAGAACTAGTATTATATATAATTTAAAACAATATTGTCTTCTCGATCTATCCTGAATGTTTGTTTTGTCTATTTGGATATGTCCCTAATACTCAATCCAAAATGCTTATTTTCGTATGCTTAGTAACATTTAACTCAATAACTTATTAAAATTCAGTCAAATTCAGCAAAATTTACCCTCAAACAAAAGTCAATTAAGCAAATTCAGTTTATTTCAACCATAAAAAACTAAGCCTAAATGAATAAAAAGCATATATACCTGGGGAATTTGTTGTTCTTGACAGCTTTTTGACCATATTTTCTCCATCTATAACCATCATCAAGTATATCAACTTGGCTTCTTGTTTGAAAAGCATATCTTTCTTTCCTAATCTTCTTCTTCCTTTTCTCATCATGATCTCCTCCTTTTTTTATCATTTTCCCCACTTTTTCTTCCTTAATCTCATCAAAACCTCCATTCATATTCCCATAAGTACCATTATTGGCATCACCAAAATCACTTCCATTTAACCCATGATTATTAGGAACTTCATGAATGTCCTCCTCCAAACCATGAATCAACCCCAAATACCCATTTTGATCCTCCTTGTGGCTTGCTTGGAAGTAGTCAGTGAAACCAGCAAGTGATGAACAAGTAGTAGCATTAAACGGTGTCGGTTCGGAGGAGGGAAGTGGGAACAATGATGAGTAAGTGTAATTCTCCATTGTAAAATTAAGAAGAAAAAGAAGAAGAAGAAGAAGAAGTAATAGGAATGAGGAGAGAAGAGAGTTTTTTTTATAGAGAAAGATAAGAGGCGGCTGAGAAAAAGATTGACAGATTTGGTACCGTAAACGGCACGTTTCAACTTCTACATTTTTTATTTAATTAATTCTAACTATTTAGAGAGTCAATATACAAATATACAAATATAGGTATGTGTTTTGTTAGAGAATTTTAATATATAAATTTTAATTAGGTTTTAACTAAAAATTCGAGCTTTTAGTTCAAACAGTTAAGTAATTGTTTGAAAGGTTTTGAGTTTGGTTCCTGACAATCTCAATATTTGTTTAATTAAAAACACATGGTCGATGTGTTAATATGTGTTGTGCACGCTTCAAGTTCAAGTGGCATTCGTGAGAGGGGGTGTGTCATAAAATGTTAATATATAAACAATAACGGGCCCTTAATTATCAGCTCGAACTTTTAGTTCAATCGGTTAAGTAACAGTTACTACACGATATGCAATTTTCCCCTATACTCAGTAAACGGTTAATTGTATTCCATGTTTGCCAAATTCACTCAAGTGATGTTCCTGTATTTGTAAAAACTTCTCAAGTATGTTTTCGTGTTGTCGAGCTCATTCTGTTATGTCCTAAACTAATTGAACATGTATGTGATTTAAACAGTTGTCAATGTCACTAGCCATTAAAATCCACATCATTTGTCACAAAGTTAAAAAATCATACATGAAGTCCATTTAAGCTACTTGATCACGTGACTTTTTCTCTCTTCTTTAAATTGATCGTAACTTTTTCGACTATATATATGTTCATTCTATTCAACAACCGAGTTTGAGTTTATGGTTACTTTATATTATTCATTTTGTTTTTAATTTTCATCACATTGTGAGTAAGTATACGTGTTTTATGAAAGTTAAGGACAAAATAATACTTCAAATTATGAATTTTATGAAAATATTATGAATGTAGATTACTTCTATTTTTGTTTTCTTTTTTTTTTATTTTGACAATTTCAATTCAACAGGAATTTTTTTAAATTATATCTCATTAGGGTTCGTGATTAATGTTTGAAATTATAAGTAATAAAATAAATAAAAAAATCTTGACCATAACATATCAATACTAAACTAATGATATACATTATCGTGGGGGCTGGTTATTGAACCTAGCTAGATAGAACTATATCTGTACTTTTGTTTGAAAATTCTACATTAGGTGTTTCTAGAAAAAAAAAACAAAGAAAAAGAAATAACCAGTTAATAGAAGAAATTGTACATAAATAATAATAGAAAAATATTCTTTCAAAAAAATTAAAAAATAATAGAAAAATATTATTTTTTTTAAGATTGTAAGGATCCGGATTTGAATGTAGTTTTTCTAGAATAAATAGTAATAAGCAGTTCAATATAAAAATTTGACATATTATGTTTAAATTTTGTTTTTGGAGGAAAAGTAATTAATTCAAATATCCGGATATCAATGTTGAATTAGAAACTTAGAGTAAAGGATCCTGTAAAGAAATGTTTATATTATAATATTATCAGTTAATATTTATCTGAATGTAAATATATAAATTACATAACATAATTTATACAACTTAATGGGTTTTTTACTCTACTCTTATTATAATTACAATACAGATAATTTTGAATTTTGAATTTGTTAATGGCACAGAAGGCTAACTGATGCTCTTTGCTCCATCCACTTTACTGGCTCGAAATCTGATACCTCTTTATTTTTTTTATCATGTTGTGCATATATATGTGGATGACATTATACTTATGGGTAATATTGCTGCTGCTATCCAATTGTTGGTTTCCAAACTGTAACGCAAGTTTGATCTGCATGATTCGTTACGATCTTACTCTGTTGCGTGGAATTCTTGGGAGTCTTCAATACTTTCACACGTCCTGATATTTCATTTGATGTAAATCGTCTTGCTCAATTTATGCATGCTCCACTCACATTTAATGGTAGGGTGTCAAACAAATCTTGCGTTATCTTCAAGACACAACGACACATGCATGGTATCTTCTTTCGTCGCAAGTCTCCTGTGATTCTTCACGGTTACACTAATGTTGCTTGGGTAGGTAATCTTGATGATCATAAATCCACTACTTATGTTTTATTTATTTGGGGCGTTCTTTGATTTCTTGGACTTCAAAGAAACTAGAGTCGGTTACTAGCTCCTCTATGGAGGCCGAGTATCACGCCTTGGCTATGGGTGCTTCGAAATTGGGATGGTAGCAAATTGTACTTGGTGAACTTGGGGTTCAACTAACAAGGTTTTTCGCTTACTTTTGTGATAATCTCTACGATACATATTACTTTGAATCCGTTGTTTCATAATCATAGTAAGCACATTGAGGTTGATTTTTTTCATTCGTGATCGTGTTTCGAAACGGCTACTTGAGGTTCATTAGGTTCCAACTGTTGATCAAATTGTTGATTTTCTCACCGAACCCTCACTAAAGATCGGTTTCAACTTTTACGTGACAAGTTGAGCATTTATTCGCCCCCTGCTCAACTTGAGGGAGGATGATATATTATTGTATCATTATATATAAGGGGTTCTTATGTAATTCTCTTCAATTAGAACTTTTACTATTTTGTATATATACCTGTTACTATCATGAATAATATACGTTTGCTATTGTTTCCAACCAAAAACAACTTTACGAAAATATATAAATAAGTAAAAATTATCGTTAAGAAAAGGAAGCGGACATACCCACACCTCGAACAAATAAAAGAATGGAGCTGCTTTTGCTAGGCAAAGAGCTCGTGCATCCGCTAGGTTGTACGTTGACTCTTAGTAAGAGATACAATGAATTTGGAAAATATGTGAAACAACTGTTTATGGTCATTGCCTCTTTGACTAAAAGCCAAATAATTAAAAAGAGGAATATTGAGTTAATTAGTCCATATTCCAAATTCAATGTGATAATAAAAAGAAAAAATATTAGATGTGCAATAAAGGGAACATGTAAATTTTAAAATATTTATGGAAAGTTTGAATTTGAATTAATTGTGTATTTCAGTCATAGTCGTTTTACCGAGAAACCATAATTACTAATCAACACTTTGGTTTACAATTTTCCATTTGACTATTTTTCTTTTTCTACAACAATTAGTGGAAAAAAGACAAGGAAAATTAAAATAGATGTCGTGTAGTTTATATGAACCTGTTACTACTTTTTATTATTCTTTTAACAAAAATAAAAATTAAATTAAAGGTATTATTTAATTTTATTAGACAAAGTTTAGTAGGTAGACGTATCTAAACCTTACGTTTATCAAGTTACCAAAAAAACCTTACGTTTATCAAAACAAAGAAAACTTTATGTTACGTGATGATGAGTTATTGGATTAAAAGTAGACCTATCCAAACTTTATGTTACGTTTATCAAAATTAAACCACGAACTTCTTGATAACAACAAGATCATAGCAAGGTTCATATGGACTTAGGTATCACTAAGCCTAGTAAGGTTAGGAGGGTTTTCATCGTTATCCGCTGAAAAGACAATAGAGGCATAAAGTGGGAGCTTTTCATAATAAGTGGATGTCCATTTCGAGAAGGTATATTTTGAATAAGAATCAGTAAAACTCTCTTATTTTTGACTAAATAAAGCTGAACTGAATTAAACTGAACTGAAATTGTTGAATAAAATTGAACTTGCTAAAATTGTTGAAAAATTCAATGTCATATCTTTCAGTAAGGACTCAATAGGTCAACATTTTAATAGTTGAAAAATTCATTAAATCGTCTCAAAGTTAAAAAACTAAATTAGCTTTTTTATCTACATATAATTTTCTTAGTAAAATTAACGTCATCTACGGATTTTTTTCGGTTAATAATGTAAAATAAATAATATTTTCTTGTTTTGGAAAAGTAGGATTTAGAAATTAGTACTATCTTTTTATTTGCAACTATGATTAGATATTTAATTTTCAATGTTTCGAAACAAATAATAGTATTTTGAAAGGAACACGTGGGTTTGAATGGAAAAGCTTGCACGTGAACGATCTACTACCGCACGTGGTTTGAAATATTATTCAGATAGCGCCGCCTCTTACTATATTAATTTAACATATTTATATTAGTTTTTTGGTGACATTTAACCCATGTACAGTAATGTTGTGGAAATTACGACTTAACGGCCTAAGATTTAGCTTAAACTAGTAGAGGAAATGTATGATTTGAAGGTCGGACGATCTATAATTCTATTATAACGATTAAGTTAAGTACATGAAAGGGAAAAGAAAAGACTTAAAAGAATAAGGAAAGCAAAGAAGTTACCCTTTTAAATTTTAATGTTTAATTATTTTAATGATTGAAATCTACATGTTAGAAAATAGTTAGTAATGATAGTGTGGACGCCTGATGGTTTGTTTGGCTACTGAGTTGTAGCCGTTAGTCCATTCACGTAAATGAGTAGAGTCTTGATAATTTTCTGATGATCAAGTTTGTAAGATTTAAAGTGAGAACAAATAATTAAATTAGAGAAGGGAAGTGACTTTAGTTAGTTGTACCAACATTTATTATATTGGAGGTTTAAGGTGAGAACTAGCCGAAATGTCTAGACGAGAATGTGAGGCCAACGCCGATTAAGTTATTCGAGGCTGGATAGGATATATGAGTCACGCACTCAACGTGTGTCTTGGTGGTCTTGCATGTGCTGAGAGAAACATCAAGGATTTGAGTGTGACGTATGGTTCAAATATTTTGTCATTAGAATAAGGTCCTTAACCTCACAATACTTGGCAGCTAGTATCTCACAGTTTTGCAATGACGAAATCATAATGTTGAATGACGCATGTTCAAATTTTATCATAAACAATTTCAAACAACAATTTAAAGATATACAACTAAAATTATAATACGATGCAAAGTATAGATATTTCGTAGAGAGAAATTTACAAATAACAAAAACTAAAATTATTATGAAGGGGTGGAGGCTATAAATTAACGAAATTGTGCACGGGGATACATGCATTCTATTGAAAAGCGAATTACAATTCAATTTCACCATTCATATAGGTGTGAATGTTTTTATTTTTTGAAACAAAAAGTTGAGTGTGAATGTTTTTATTAGTATGATATATAAAACGTTTAAGTTATCAATGTTATGCTCTCATCTCTACTATTTTAACATTCCATATCCTACCCTAACATTTTTCTTCTATAATTCACATAAAATTGATTTTAATTCTTGGTCAACAAGGTAATTATGATGCCTTTAATTAATTGAGTCAAACTACTGATTCATCACTGAAATGGACATTCTTGGAATTATATTAGCAGCCATACCTTTCAGAATTTAGAAATATGAAAATTAAAACCTAGAGATTTGAATTACACAACAAAAATGGGCATTCAAAAGGGAAACATGTTTGTCTAGGTTTTGTTCTTTTGACTATTTGTTTTAGGAAAATTTTGAACATGATAGAATAATTTGTATTGATTAGAACTCTCTAATTAATATTATATAACTAATACCAATTGATTTGTGCATATTACTTAATCGAGTCAAGAATTCGAGTTGATAGTTAATGTGCAGTTATGGTGTATATGTTAATTTCTAACAAACCTTCCACACTCCTTTGAGCTTTAAGCGCGTACAACACATGACCATCTCATCATGGCAAAATTCAGTTCAGTTTAGTTCAATTCACTTAAGCCAAATTCAACAAAATTCTTTATTTATTCAGTTAAATTCAATCAATTCAATTTAACAATTTCAGTTCAATTTATTCATAAAAAACGAAGCATTAACTGATTAATTTATAACTCCTAGTTTACGCATTAATTTTATGATTGGTAATTGTAAATCCTTAATTTGAGATATAAATGATTGTAGTGTTCGTTCTGTTACAACTGTTTTTTCTTGTACTACTACTGCTGCCGAGTTTTAATCACCTTAAAAAATGTCAAATTGATTTGATTTAGATAATTAATTTATTATTATTTTATTATTACCATGAACCAACGTCGAAGCATCTGCATGATTGCAATATTCTTCCAGTCAAAACTTGCATACGCATGCCACCTTCAACTTTCAACCTTTTTGTAATTTTTATTATTATGGTTACTAATATTTATACATTATATTAATCTATTTCGTGTCTGATTTTTTGATTTCAGCCTATGAGTTTATGTTTGCGTGACCTTATTTATCTAGAGAAAACAAACAAATTATGCATATGATCATGATGGATACATAAGTGTCGTTAATGGAGCGTTGTGGATTAAAATTGAGTTTGACACACAAACTCATCTATAAGACAAACTTATCTATAATATATAATATCGATCATCTTATTTGGACGTCAGTTGGTCACAATATTTCGATCTACACCAGAAGCATTTTAGTCCATAGTTTACATGGTTGGACAATTATATCCTTGCACATCTTGAACGTCCTAATTTAAATTTACATTTGAATTTCATTTTTTCTCTAAGTTTCGTTTCTCATTGATAACTAATGCAATTTAAGGAAAAAATTTTGCACACATCATCTTATTACATTAACAATGTTATATATGTTTGACACTCACAAACATTTTCATTGTCTTCTTTTAATCTTCTTCTTCTCCACCATCTTTTTTATTTATGCATTACCAAAAGTTATATACCTCGTGAAAAACTTGTTATGTTTCTTTCATAATCGGTTTAAAATACCGCATTCTCAAGAACAAATTACGAAAAACTGTTTGTTCTTCTACTTGCATACACAATATAGATAAATTGGAATCATTAATGAAAAGGATGAAATATCATATATGCACAACTGAAAAACAAATGCGGACGTTATGTCCTACAAGTTCTTGTACATTCCTTTCCATGATTTGAGTAAGAGTACATGATAGACTATCTTTGGCCAGCTCTTGATTTTAGAGCAGACAGACGTTTTTATTTTATTTTGGATAGGTCACTCCAAAGTTATCCTTTCCATTTGTTTTTAGAAGCTATATTCTTTATTTCTCATAATAGAAAATAAATACTCGCGGATGACATGCGTGCGTAATACTCCAGTGGATAGGTTGTATGAAGAAAGGTCATTTGATTCCATGACCTACATTAATTACAACCGTGGGTTTGGGTGTGTGAATAGCACACCAACATTATCTCATGCAAGCTCTTGCACATTCCTTTCCATGATTTGGGTAAAAAAAACAGGGCAAGCTTGAGGCGCATCAACCGACATCCAAACAACATTACCGATATATTTTTATTGGAAACAAAAGAATACTTTAAAAAGTAACTTATCAAATTCAAAGGTTGTGTGGTGGATGTGCCAATGTCTTGAAAATAATAATGGAAATCTAAACTAAACTATTAAGTTTTTGCCTAACTCCCTAAATGTATGTATTTGTTTGAGGTGTAAGGAAAGTGAAAAATGAGCAAAATGGGTTGATGGTGTCAAGACCCATCCCAAAATTGTGATCGGTGTTAAGAAACGGGTAAGCATAAGCCACCAGAACCTGTAGCTAGCCTTAATAATCAACTTTAACTATCATCAATATAAATCATGATTTGGCATTTTACATACAGAACATATATGAAATATAATAATATAACTCTCGAACTGGTACTTCGGTCTAGAATATAATATTTAATACAACCGTACAAAAATAAATATCATGCTCGGATGGAGAACTTGGGCTGCATCTGACTTCTAAATCACCTGGAAAAATAGTGAGAGTTAAACCTGCCGTAGTGAATTAATTATATACAATTCATGAATGATTTAACATTCAAACTGACACACAATAATATAATATATATAATGTACAACATACATGCATTCACACAATATGATTTTCTCAAAATCATTTTTATAAATAAATAAATATATACGTGGTTTAGTACATAATGGACCCCAAAACCTCAAAACCTCAAAACCTAACCTATCAATCATCTAATCATAGCCATAAGGATCTCTTTAATCCAATGACTGGTTGACCGAGAATGTCTCATTTAGTCTCTGTTATTTTTATAATTTATATAAACCTCCAATTTTCTTTGTATTTATTTTCCATCTCTCTACATTATAAACATGGTAATGTAATTAGAATCCTTGTAATAATACCTTGAACATGCTCATCAACTAATTTTAAATACCTAAAATTTGAATAATTGGAGTGTCATAGATGGTTGGCCACTTCATTTCAACGCTCAACTTAAAGGTGAAAATGGCCAAATGGAGGCTAAGAAAGAAAATTGTAATAGTGAATATGTCCTTTTGAGAGATTGTTTCTTGTCTTTTTGGAGTCAATTGAGATACGTCCTAGACACGTGTCAACATGGGATTGGACCAAGGACTATGACGGCGAGAGAAAAATCTCTAGAAGCTTTGGTTCACATGCCTGAAACACGTACGTGTTTAAGGTGAGGTCCTTAATGGCGTATAAAATTGTGATGACGCCAAATGTATAAGGAAAGAGTTTCTTGGTTGGGATGGCTCCATGTGACTTCGGCCATGATTTGTCCTGATATCATGAATTAAAAGTTTAAATTGTTAGTTAAGGTTGAATGACACATATTAATCTCTGAACCCATTCACGTGAATGCTATTAGGTTTGAAACATGCACAACATATGCTCATCTCACCATATTTTTTCAATTTACCAATAAATAAGGTTATCAGAACTTAAACACATGATTTTTCAATTTGAGAGTAAATGAACACAAAATATCTCCATTATTTTTTATTTTTTTTTTTATGTAATTCTCAACTTCTTTATTTTATTTCCACTAATGATCTATGTTTAATATAAATATTTAGTGGTTGTTTGGTATACATGCATTTGTGTAGGCAATAGAAATTTCCATGATTTTCTAATATGGCTAGTTGTTTGGTTGACATAAAATTGAGGAAATGGGGGAACTCAAAATTCATGGGAATTTCAAATTCCCACATAATGTGGGAAATTAATCACCCACCCCCCTTGGTCATTCAAAATTTATGGGAATTTCAAATTCTCACATGTTAACCAAACACTTTAAACTATTTCCTAGGAATTGCATTAGGGAAATAATTTCCTATGAATTGGAACTTCCCACGGGAATTAAATTCCCATGTATACCAAACGACCTCTTGGTGTATGGTCTACAAACGTAATTTATCATGTAATCATATCATTTTTCACCATCAAAGTGAAATATAACCTTATTTTTGGTAACTAAATATAACCTTATTAAATCATCAGTTATTTCAATCTCATAAAACCTTAACATATATCTCCTTTAATTTATCATGTCTTACCATTTTATTGAAAAGGGTACGAGGAGGCACTTGACTCAAACTATTATAAGTGGATTTGAAAAAGAATAAAATGCATATATAATTTAACCTCACCAAGTTTAATTAGGCGAAAAATCCTTTTTCAAAAATGGTATGAGGCTGGACTCCGTTGAACAAGAAAATGAATGAAGAAAATTGAATAAAATTGCTCAGATTGACATTGATGATGTGTACGGCTTACATGTTATTTATGTATCTTTTCCGAATACTACTAGAGGTGGACCCATGATTTCAAGACTGGGGGTTAATTTTGGCTCTAGCGTAATTTTTTTTATATATGCGTGTATACAAAAATGAAGTAGAGTTGATAAAATTAGGAGAAACAAATTAATGATCTAATAAATAATTGTTGATAAAATTATTAAAAATAGAAAGGAAAAACAAAAAAATAGAGTTTTCGATCAAAATAACATTAAAAAATTAAAATTGATGAAAAACATTAATAATGTTGGAAGAAAAAATAATGTAGATGGTGGGATTTGAACCCTAATCTTTAGACTCTAAACACAACCTTCACCTTCTTACCAACTCTCCCATCCTTTCACTTTGTCATTTTTATCATCTTTACTATTAATATACATTAATTTGGGGGAGGGAAGGGGGAGGGAGGGCTAGCCGAAATATGTCACTACATCTCTAAGGGTTGTGCCGGAACTGAGGGGGCTTCCGCCCCTGAATACTACTATTATAAAAAGGACTACATGAGAAATTAACATATCAAAAAACTAATTTTTGTGGTATTATTAACTTTTATTGATAGACAAATTTCAATATGAATTCTCATCAAAATATATGATTTGTCTTGACCTTAAAAGTGAGTATATCTACCTTTACTCTTAAACATTTTGTTTAAAAAACCAATTTGTGATACTTACTTGACTGCAAGTCCAACTAACGCCTATATTAGATAGACAAACAATTAAATCTTTAAAATTTTCAAACTAAAAAAACAAAGTATTTCATAATCATATCACAGTATATATGTGTGTGAAAGCCTTTATTGATTGGATTGATAACTTATGAAACAATGAATGGTATAAACCATTAATTATTTTATTGGCATTATAAACAAATCCAACAAAAAAGAAAAGATCACATTCACATCACATATATATATGCACACAAAAAACAATATTCCCATGTTCGTTTTTTCAACAATTTACACAAAAACCAAACACTAATCAAGGATGTGTTTTAGATTGATTGATAAGACTAAAAAGGATTGTTTTGTTATTTATTGTTGTTACTAAATATTAAGTGATTTTTCTTTCAAATAATAGTAAATTTTTAGCTGTGATTTTTCTTTCAAATAATAGTAAATTTTTAGCTGTGATTTTTCTTTCAAATAATAGTAAATTTTTAGTTGTAACTAGCATCAGTGACAGAACTAGATACTTAATTTATCTAAGGCTCAAAAATTGACCAACAAATTATTTTTTATTGAGAAACATAATTGTATTCAAAATTATACAACCAATATACTGCACAAAGAGATAAGGGTGCCAGTAATTACATAGGATAGTTGATGGAAAAGAAAAATTATTCATGCAAAATCAATCTGTAATATTTTTTTCAAATTTTGTGAAAAGGCTTCAATAAAATAAATAAACTATATACTTAAATGGGCTTTAATATTCTTTAAAATAAACTATAAGGAAGTCCAACAAATTGGGCTAAAAGAAGAAGTCCAACAAACTATATGCATAAGCAAATGACGTTGTTTCACTTTCTTAGAGAAACGGTATCGTTTCACGATTTTAAAAACAATTTAAAAGATGACAAACACGTCCCTTTAACATCTTCAACCTTGGAAACAGAGGGGGGCTAGGTTTCCAGCCGACTTGATATGCCAAAACCAGAGGAGGGGCTAGGGTTCCGCCATAGATGTTCTTGGCTAGAAAAAAAATAAATTTCAGCAATTTTCCGGCGGCCAGCCAGGGCTCGCCCCTGACTAGCATTTTGATATAGTAAAATTTTGGTAAAATGAAAGATATATATATAATAGACTCATCGATTTTTATTAAAATATATTAGACCAAAAGAAGTATCACTTGTTTAGATTAAATGACGTAAATAAAAGAGAGAACCAACCAAAAACACAATCACTCATAATCATTAAAGTAACTCATCATTATGTAAAACATAGGTGAATTAGCATGATTTGATTAAGATGTCTAATATCAAACTACTTAAAACTTGAAAATTTTAAATACATAAACAAATAAAAAATCAAACTACTCAATACCCAACTAATGTATTTAACCCTAAATTCTATTACATAATGGGCCGTAAGGCCCATAAATCCCAATGGGTAATATTTCATCAAATCTAAACTTTATCAAAGCTTATATATTTCTAGATAGAACCTTGAAATTTATAAAAGTAAGGGGATATTCTATGGTCACTTTGTTTTTCACAAAGTAACCATTACTTTGTTTTGTCAACCATTGGATTATGGGTTAAAAATTAATCCAATGGTGAAAAAGACAAAGTATAGACAAAGTAAGAGAAAAACAAAGTGACCATAGCCTACACCAAAAGTAAGAACCGATGGATGCTTTGATATTAAACATTCAAAATATATTATAATGTATAAATGGACTTATATCTACTGAGTTTGAAATTTGATTTGTAAGTGGCAACCCGAAGCATCAACTTAGAATAAATTTAGTTAAGAGTGTAAGCCGGATTTATATTAGTAGGGTTAATTGGAGCAGTACTAGCTTCTATCGAGATCTAAAAAAGTTTTAGCACCGCATATAAATATTATTTTAATTTGAATATTTTCCTCATTCATTGTTGGCCAACAAAAAAATCGTGTGATAATGATGGATGATATCCTTAATTGTGTTCTCTTCCTTCAAAACAACACCGTGATATTTTAATTGAGTTTGCACGACATCGTTTTTGTTAAAGATGGAAGACAAAAATAATGAAAACAAATATTTTAATAAAAAAAATAAAAATCCATGAGCAAATTCAAAGTACACATCACAGACAACCCTCACATTTCGAATTTTATAAAATTAAAATGGTTTTCTTTTTTTGGTGTGTTTTAACATTATCATTTTTACTTCTTCTTACAAATAAATCTTAAATAAATCATCCAGTGTGAAAGTTAAAGAGTGTACAACAATCATAGAATCGGACTCGAGTTATACATTTTGGCATCCTATAAACTTTATCCAACTCAACGCCTCCCGACCAGAATTGAAAGCGCCTCGAAAGGATCAACATTCCATTCCTCTGGCAGCAATAAAAGCAGTAATAGTACCAAAATGTAAGTTTGAAATATTAAGGGTACTATAGATGATAATGTGAAAACGGCTCGACGCAAAACGGCTTGGCCCGCCAAAAGAAAGGAACGTGACGTGCACGCGATCAAATAATAATTAATTAGTCCATAACTTCCATTTTATAGTTTTGTTAATTCAAACATTTCGTCTTCTTCCTTATATTAATTTGATTTTTCATATCTCGGTGTCATCGCAATGGAGATGGATTTGGAAGAAATGAAAGGTGTATTGATGGAGTTTAGAGGTTCAGCGAATTCATTCTTATCGAATTATGAACCTCTTACTTTACTTCTTCTTCCTCTCTTCACTCTCTTTATCTCGAGGATGATTCGGTCATTTCTCCGTTTGTTAAGCGAAAAGGGGATTAAAGCTAGTGTTGTAGGGTTTATTATGACTTTAATTAAGTGAGTATTTCATTTTATTTGATTTGTTTAATTCGGTTTAGGATTTGGATGCTGATTTTGTTTTTGTTTTCAAGGTTGGTGCCTGGTGTTAAGGGCTATATTGATGCAGAAAAGCAAAAGGTTACTTCTCATTTTTTACTATTTTATTTTTATATCTCTCTATTCACTGTATTAAAGTACTATAATAAGTGGTCTGTGGTTTCGTGTTGTTACAAGTAACGGTGTGGTTTTACTTTAGACAAATAAATTGTTTGCAGAATTAGCAAAATCGTCGATTTTGTTGAAGTGTATGAGGATATTTTTCTTCTCTAATCTTTTTCCTGAACGACCATTGAGGTTAAGTCTAACTTAACCAGTCAAAGTTTCCCAAAAATATGTGGACAAAAAATGTCCTCGTTGACATCAATAAAATCGGCAATTTCCTTAATTCTGCAAACAATGCAATTCATAAAGCTTTATTTGCTCAAAGACTTGCCGTAGTCGTAAAAACGCGAAACCATATATGACACTTCTATGAAATTAATCCTTAATTTTTTTATGTGCTTCTAGTTTATGAATGGTTGGTGAAGTCGAACAGTGATTTTGTGTTTTTTTGAATATTTAATTGTGGTGTAGTTCTGATTCATGGGGTCTATTTGGATATTGAAAGCATTGAATGAGGAGTAAGGAATTTGATAGTTGTCTGTTTAATTTTGCTTTACCTTGGGAAAATGAAGTTTATGTAGTTGCATTAAATGCACAATTTAGTTTTCAGGATGAGGCTATCCCCAAAAACTCACTGTTTGTAGGGCAGCTATTAATGAGCATAGATTTTTGAGTAACAGCATTATGTTCTTATTTTTTTTTTTTATAGAACTCTGGTTGATGAACAATTCTAGGTGGGTAATGTTTGAGTTGCTCTTATTTATAATAATTAGATAGTGTTTATAACCGGATGGTTATGCTGGGTGGCATCTGGTTGGAAGGTCTGAGCAATAAGCGGCATTTAAGGATGACGAATGAAAATAGAGTGACTGAACTATATTTCTTTGTAATACATGTCTTTTATAGCCGTAAGGTCCGAAGAATAAGACTTGAAACAAACAGACAATATCTACATTATACTTAAAGTATCTACAGTGGTAAACCTTCCATTGAATCTACTAGTTTAGAGGCAGGAACTTATGTCTTTGTATTAACTCATTTCTTTTCCGGAAGTTACTATCACAATCAATAACTTTTCAAAAGCTAAGTAAGGGGCCTGCTCTAGTACCTACCTTAAGTATTCAACTCAAAGCAAATTTTCTTGCTCATGTTCTTACTTTTCAGACAGAAGACTAACTATAACTCTTTCAGTACATTCTATTCTGCGATGAAATTCCAATTCTTCGTCGATGCACAGTTTTCGGGTGTTTCACTGTTTGTATGGGAATAATAATTGATACTATGTTTTGTTCTGAAACAGCTACCTTTGTTTTCTTGTTCGTTTAAGTACAATCTGAATCTGTGTGTATTTTCTTTCCCCTCAATTACCTTATGTGGATATTTTGGTCTTTGAGAATGCAGGTTGTAGATAAGTTACAGGGTGATAGTAAATCTAAGCGGGAGAGCTGGAGGTCGGAGTTGCCAAGGGAAGGTGTCGGAGCTTCAATAATAGATAAACTGAAAGAGGAGAAAAGAAATGATGTTGCCTGGCAAGGAAAATGTTCTGGTACAGTGTATGTTTTCTATTGTTTACAAATGTTTTCACTTAGGAGTATCTCATGCATTAATGAGGAAGGTTCTTTCAGCTTCTGCGCCAGTTGAAGAAATTTTGTTTCCTTATTTATTTTATTTGTTTTGTTTTGCAGTTATATAGGGGGAAGTGAATCTGAAGGACATTTTTCTTTGATAAACGAGGCATGTTCAATGTAAGTAAGATGTGACAAATGTAGTACTTTTGCTTCTTCTTTTTATGTGTTTTTTCTTTTTTTATTTTTATGTTACCATCCCTAAAATTTACTCTTAGTTGCTCTTTTAAGTATGGAGTTTAGTCTAATTTCCTTGTCTTTTCTTGTACTGAACTAAATATATGCAACTGCGGTGAACTTTTACTGTTGTTTACTGCTCCTTTAAATTTTTAGCTAAACTTTTAGTGAGCTATGGAAGGAATCTAGATGTTAAAATCTTTCAGCATAGTGCTTATTGTTGAGAAACGAAATTATAGTATGAGTCAACCGTTGTAAAGTTGGTGCAGATGTATGGTACTAGATAAGTTCTTTGCTGGATCAGTTCTTAAGGAGACATTGCAGTTTGTCTCAAGTTCTTCAACTCGCAAGTTGCAACCATTAGATTTCTTCAACTTTGTTTGGAAATATAAATATTACCCTTCAAATTCTACTTTAAACAATTTTCTATTCTTAAAACAGTGGACCAGCAAAACATCAATAATCATCGACATCGAATAGAATACGTCTTAAAACAGCGAACCAGCAAAACATCAATAGTCATTGATATTAAGTTAAATGATTTTGTTGTGCTTCAGGGATATCTAGAAACCAACAGTTTAGGCGTAGCCAATTCCATGAATATTGTAATATTCTGTTGAAAAGCATCATGATTATGTGCCCCCATGAATTTATATCCTTTGATGGATGCATTCCATGTGTGCTTGGATACAATGTCTATAATTAGCTAAGGACTTCTCAGGTTTGCACATACCAATCCGTTGCATCTTGATGTATTCCAAAGTGTAGCACGATTTGAAGCAGAAGTGGTTGCAATGACAGCTTCCCTACTTGGTAGTAAAGAAAAGGCTTCTGGAGGAGAAGTATGTGGAAACATGACATCTGGAGGAACTGAAAGTATATTGTTGGCTGTAAAATCATCTCGTGACTATATGAAGGCTAAAAAAGGAATAACCACTCCTGAAATGTATGCTGCTGCTTTTCAAGATTGAGTTTCTCAGTTCATTGTTCTTTTTGTTTTTCTGATTTTTCCTTGAGTCTAAGGACTGCTTATAAGAGTGGTTTCTTTCCCAAGCATAGGATCATACCTGAATCTGCACATTCAGCTTATGATAAGGCAGCTCAATACTTTAACATCAAGTTATGGCGTGTTCCGGTAAATAAAGACTTTCAAGCAGATGTGAAAGCAATCAGACGGCACATTAACAGGAATACAATTTTGGTACATCCTGCTGCCCAGTAACTTTTACTTCATTTGTCTTCTAGTGTTTCTTCCTAGCCAGAACAAAACTCTTAGTGTATATGCTGCTCTACCTTAAGCTTTTTTTTCAAGCATAGGATGTGATTCAAGTTGATCTAATCTTATTGTCATGGTGCTGTAGATTGTTGGATCTGCACCTGGGTTTCCCCATGGAATTATTGATCCTATTGAGGTACGTGACTTCTACCTCCTTTCTCCATGCCCTTGGTAATGATGGAATTGTAACAAACACATATATTATCAGTATATGTAAATTTTTTGTGCTTTCATGGCTGTTAATTCAAATAAAAACTTTCTTTTACAGGAGCTTGGTGAGTTGGCTTTTCAATATGGAATATGTCTACATGTTGACCTCTGTCTTGGTGGTTTTGTATTACCTTTTGCTCGTACGCTTGGGTATGTCTGATCTCTCTAAAAATCTCCCTTTTACTGTTTAAATTTTATAGCTGTAGCCACGTTGTGTGCCCTGGTTCCCGTATATATGGTGAACAGAGTTCTTGAAACTGAAGGAATAACTTCCTCAAAAGCCTACTTCCATGCGTATTCTATTCATCGCGTGTGCTTGAGTGGCATGTTGATTTTTAATTTGGAGGGTTTTGGGAATTGTTTGTGCATCTGTTATATTTTGCTATATAAATTATACTAAGACAGTAAGACATGTACAATTAGCTTAGGGGGACGCTATAGCTTAGTCACATTGTGTTTCTCGGGTGAGTGAAAGCTATATATAGCTCTTTTCTGTATTATATCATATGCATATATTTCTGTGAAGTCATAAGTTTGTGGCTTTCACTTTCAGCGGTTCAAATATGGCATCATATATCAGAGCCATGTTTATGTTTGTCGTTGGAAGGCTTCAGAGCAACTACAGGAGCCTACTAATGCGTTCTGGGCCTTCTTTACTGCACTTGATATTTTGTCATGCATTAACAGCTCTGTTTGTTATCCATTATCTGTTACTTAGGCTGATCGATGAAATATATCTATGAGGTTTTCAAATCATTTATTTGGTCTCAGCTCCTTCCTTATCTTAAAGTATCTCACTAGATTTCCGTGCTTATTTTCTGGTTCTTTTCCTTTTCAGCTATCCGATACCACCCTTTGATTTTTCTGTTAAAGGAGTAACCTCAATTTCAGTAGATGTGCATAAATATGGGTTGGCTCCTAAAGGGACAAGTGTAGTTCTATACAGAAATCATGATATTAGAAAGGTAAAAGTCTATTACTTGCTCTTCTTTACCTTTAGAATATATTTTTCCATCAATTAGATACTATATATGCTGCATAGAAACTTTGATTTTAAAGCTTTTCACGTTTTTGCACCTATTTTATAAACTGGAACACTTGGAAGCTTGTACAAAACACAAAAGGGCACGTTTCCTTAGAAAAATTGGAAACTCGTTTCTGAAAAAATGGAAACTCATTTCCTAGGGTGCGATGTGTTTCCAAAAGTGGATTCATGTTAATCATATGTTCAGTAAATCCCTAATATTTTCTAGATCATCTTCCACAAGCTTTTAAAATGTAAAAATTTGCCTTTTTTCTTTATTACATGATTTTGTATGAGTTTTTTTAGTGTGCATTTTTTGTGTGTGTATATAAAATTAAACATATAATTTTACAAATTTATAGATATATCCATATGTTTCTATTATTACATGTTTCTTTGTATGTTTCCGTTTGGTTTCAGCTACGTTTTTCATTTCTGTTTCCGTGTTCGTTTCAACTTTCCATATACTATAGGTACAATTACCAATTGAATACTCCTTCTCCATGTCTTGAAGTTTGAAAAAGTGAACGTTACTATTTAACTATTTTAGTTGTGTAAATGAATTGGATAAACCATAAAACTGTATTAATTTGGTTTACCACAAAAAGTATTGCTTGAGATGCATATCTTTTTCCTATCTCTTTTATGCATCTTATGTTTCTGGATATACTTCTCGAATTTGTTCTGATACGAGTTCTTTGTCATGACATTGCTTATTTGTCTGCTTGGTCCTCGCCGGTCTTTCAACAGCATCAATTTGTTGCTGGTAAGTTTACTTTCTGTTGCCAACTAACTTCTTACAGAAATGTCCTGTCTTAATAGTATTTAAAAGAAGTATTCTGGCTCTTGTACGATGAACTCGTTGAATGGTATCAGTCAGATATGTGCTTGCAATGCATCTGTACGATGAAAAATTGCTTCTTGACTTCATAACTTTGGTTCTTTTGAGCTTGTGTTTAAGTCAGCTTTTTCTGTTTTTGTGCTTTATTACAGTCACTGAGTGGTCTGGTGGGCTTTATGTATCTCCGACCATTGCTGGAAGCAGGCCGGGAGGTTTAATTGCTGGGGCTTGGGCAGCAATGATGTCTCTTGGAGAAGAAGGTTTCGGCATTTGGTTTCCGTTTTTGCTTTGCCAGATTTTTACTGATGATTTATCTTTGTTGGCTGATTATGGGTTCTTTAACATCTTAAAAGGTTACTTGGAGAACACAAAAGCAATAATGGAAGCTTCCAAGAAACTACACAACGGGTTTGTACTTTTGCAATCTTGTTTGTTCCATCTTTAGTTTATTTTATAACTTAATTGGGCGAGGGTTAATTTTACATGGATTGTTTGTTAGGGTTTGCTCAAATTTACTGTCATCGTAGAAAGCAACTTGATTTTTCCCTCATGATAGAAATCCTACCTCAGTTTCACCCTTTTCCAAGAACTACTGTAATTAATTCTTTAGGCATATACTTAGTTAGGGAAGGGTAAAATTGAACCAAGTTTTCTACTATGAGGGTATAATCGAGTTAAAGTTTCTACCATGAGAGCAAAATTGGGCCATTTTCGACATCATGTCTAAAATTGATCTTTCCCCAATAAACTTAGGACAAACTTTAGCCGTATCCCTAATTCAATTGAAATTTGACATTATCTTTCTCAGAATGATGGAGCTGCCTGAGTTGTTCGTTGTTGGAAAGCCGGATATGACCATTGTGGCATTTGGATCAAATGTTGTGGACATATTTGAGGTCAACGATATTATGTCCTCAAAAGGCTGGCATTTGAATGCATTGCAAAGACCCAACAGGTACACATTTTCGTTAAAAAAAACATGCTTGTAAAATGCTAGATAGCCATTCATTGTGAAGGTGATAAGTTGATATATTGGGCAATTGGAAATCGAGGTGTGGAACTAGTGTTTCCAATTTAAATTGATCAATCCAAGTTTTTCACTGGCACTATTATAGATTAAACACCCATTTGTCTCATAGAGCAAGAGGAGGAATCTAGTTCAGTCCATAATTCTTATTTTTTTCCTAAGAAAAAGCTCAACTTATCAGTTCATACTTGGTAAAATTCGTCCTGAGTCGTGTCCGTTTTGTTTTTGTGCCGTGTTTTGGGTCACATGTAACCTTACTACACCTCTTTAATGGTGATATTTAAAAATATTGGAGGACATTGTAATACTTCAAGTCGGAGGAACCCGTTTTTTACAGTGGGTGTGACACAGACATGAGTAAATACTGATAATTTGTCTACATCATGGGAATGAATGAGCATTTTGCTAATAAGCTAGATCCACATGAGGTGTGTAATGCATAGCTAAAAAAACAAGTCATTGTCAGAACTCTCATTGAGTTTCGACTTATTTTTTTATGTTGCAAGCTTGTGACCGTGCTGTCGGGGGAATTGATTCTTTAACTATTACTTTGTTCTCCAAGTTTCTGCAAAATGCTAACTTTATGTTGCAAGCTTGTGACTGTGCTGTCGGGGGAATTGATTCTTTAACTATTACTTTGTTCTCTAAGTTTCTGCAATCCTATCACTTCCGTTTCAAGCATACATTTTAGATGAACATTTTCAATATACTAATTTATGTTTGATGCTTTTTTGCCGATGTATCTGAAACAGCCTTCATATATGCATTACTCTGCAACATGTATCGGTTATTGACGACTTCGTACAAGATTTACGAGAAGCTGTGCAAACTGTAAGTTCTCAATTACGAAATCATGAAAATCACCACCATATTAAGGGAAAAGTTAGAATTGTGATTTCGCTCGTTTTGCCACTTTGAGAATTGTAGGATTTTTTATGATAAAACGGTACATATGGTTTTCTATGTCAGCAAAAAAAGGAATTTTAGTAATTTTGTTAAAGTTGATGTGATGGGAGGTACTTTTGTCTAAATATAAATGATAATAGTCACAATCATGAGAAAGAAATTTGAAAATAATAGCTCATTGATTATTTGCTCTCAATCAGCAACTTTTCTCGTGAAAATCATGACTTGAAGTTGCTAGAGTTATCTGTATAAATAGCGAAATGGAGTAATATCTAGGCAAGGAAAAGTGATTGGATAAAAATGTTTTCCTGCTTCTGAGTTTAGCAGTGTTTCCGTAGAATCCTTTTGCTGACGTTGTAACCATGTATATCATTTTATCGCAAAATTTCTACAGTTCTCGAAGTGTCTGACCGCGAAACCCGAAGTTCTCTTTTGAACTTTTCCGTATAATTAACTCATATTAGGTCCCAACCCGAGTGCCTAAAAATGTAGTAGTTTACTCTCGGAAGGGTAATTTTATTGCATAGTTAACATTTACTATGAGGTAATTTTGTTTTTCTTTTCCCTTGAATTATCCAGGTGAAGAAAAATCCAGGTCCAATAAATGGAGGAATGGCTCCAATTTATGGTGCTGCAGGGAAAATACCAGACAGAGGTATGGTTTCAGAGTTGTTGGTAAATTACATGGATAGTACATGTTAGTGTGCATTTATTCACACTATTTCACATCTTTAATGTGTATCCAAAAAATATTTGGTAATCTGTTGCTGTATAATTAAATTTTTAGTGGTTTGTTTTTATTCATTTGTCCGATTGCTTTTCGGTTGAGTACCGATTCTAGTATACGCAAAAAGAACTTTTAATTGATAAAAGCCATCTAAAAAGTGTAGTATCGAACTGAGTAATCAAATAAACTATATAGAAAAAGTCTATTGAGTTTATCAAATACCAAAACTGAATGTTCTTTTCATTCTATGAAATGATATTTTATGAAATGATTTTTTTTTTCCGTTGAATTCACTTTTGTTGATTGTTGATCGTAAGGATTGAATGCATAATCTCACATTTATTTCTTTTTTAATGTGGCGGCCACCAAGTTCTTGTTGATATTATGATTTTATTAAACAAAATGGTCTTGATTTTGCAACTTATTATGCTATGAGAAATACATTTTGCTGAATGTTGGATTCTAATGTACAAAGTTTAATAGAGGGCTATTGCACGATTAATTTGCAAAATATGCTCTACACAACAACAAACAATAGAAAAATATTCGCAAAATACTAACATAACAACAATTAAAAAATATTTCTTTTCTTATCTAGTCACTTTCTGCCCGGATCCCCGAGACATTTCTGCCCGGATCCCCGAGACAGCCAAGAAATTTGCCTAGAAGCAGCCACCCTTGAAAGACTGCAGACCTCATTGGTTGTGATATTGATGGAGGAACTTTGAGCATTAAACTTTTCGATTTAATATATATAGCCCAAAAACCACTGACCTCTTGGATTCAATCCAAGAGAGGGCTTAGCGTGTTTCAAGCTCAAATTTTTTTTTTCTCTATAAATATTTCCACTTTCTCAAAATTCAGGGCGTAATTTTTAAATTAATTGAACCGTATTAGGTATTTTTCCATGTTTCACTATAAACTTTCCGTTACGAATGAACCACATGATTATTCATGTGATCGCTTATCAATCCAATTCACCTACCCAGATTCCACGCATCAAGCTTAAACAAGAAACATTAATATTAGATTCAATCCCACTTAAAGTTCGCTAATGCCTATTCTTTGAATGAGTTTGAGATTTATGAAAATAGCATGGACCGGTTTGGCCCGGTCCGATCATGTTAATCCATCTATTAATATTAATTGTTATATTTAAAGTAGGGAAAAATTTCAAAAAAATGAATGTGGTTTCAAAATTTTGCAAATAAAAGTTTGTGGTTTCAGTGTTTGCAAATAAAGGTATGAGGTTTCATTCCGTTAGCAAATAAAGGTACGGTCACTAACATCGTTTATTTTGGGTGACGTGGCACTTTGACCACAATTTGACCAAAGGGTAATTTCGTCATTAACAAAAAAATAAAAAAAGTAAAAGTAAAAGAAATGTTTGTGGTTTGGTTTTTTTGCAAATAACAACCCGTGGTTTGATGTTTAATTAAAAAAGAGGTACGAGGTTTGATTTAATTACCAAAACAACAAATTAAAAATTACTAACAAATATTATTGCAAAAGAATAAAACAACAAATTTTTTTATAATGTTTTCGAGTATTTTGGATTCATAGAATTTTCATGAATTTGGGTATTTTCTTTTTTTGAAGGAATTTTAATTTGTTTGAATGAACATTAAAATTGAAACATGAATATTGAAACTTTATTATTGACCTTATAATCAATTTATTATTTTGAATTATAATTTTGTCAATGATTTATTTTCATTAAGATTAAGATTTGGTATAAATGGATCAAGTTTTTAAGTATTAGTCTTACATTATAAGAAAATTTGTTGTTTTGTTTTTTTACAAGAATATTTGTTGGTAGTATTTAATTTATAAATTAGCCTAATACCGTATTTGGTAATTAAATCAAATCTCGTACCTCTTTTTTAATAAAATATCAAACCACGGGCTATTGTTTGCAAAAAAATCAAACCACAAACATTTTCTTTTACTTTTTTTATGACGAAATTACCCTTTGGTCAAATTGTGGTCAAAGTGCCACGTTGGCAAAAATAAACGGTGTTAGTGACCGTACCTTTATTTGCTAACGGAATGAAACCTCGTGCCTTTATTTGCAAACACTGAAACCACAGACATTCATTTGCAAAAGTTGGAAACCACGAACATTTTTTTAAAACTTTTCCCTTCAAAGTACCAATATTATTTTTCACAATTAAATAGCATGGACCGGTTTGACCCGGTCCGATCATCTTATTTCTTTTAATATTCCTTTATGGTTAGTTGACGCTTTATGTAACGATGATTTCTCTTAATAAAGCGGTCTTTTCCGTGTCAAAAAAAAGAAAATACACTCTTTTCTTTTGAGATTTGATTTTGAAACCCGAATGGGTCTAAATTAAGATCCAACTGCACCGAGGAGTTTTAGAGAAAAGGCCACCATATCCGGTCAGCCCAACCCATGAACAACAATATAAAATCCGATAAACAAAAATGAATCGATCAGTCTCAATCAAGTGAAGTCAGCTCTGTAATTTTTTTCTTTCTCTCGATTTCGATTCAAATTATATTAAAATGTTGATAGCATTGATCGATGAATGTATTTCAATTGTTCATTCATTGCATGTCAATCCTCCATCTACTCATTTAGAGCGTGTCTGTGTTGAGCATGATAGCTAGTGTGTCAACACACCCTAATTTTTGTCTACATTTTCGTGCTTTGTTTTGACTTTGCGTTTCTGTGATGACTTTTCTTCTTAACTTTCTAGTTTGATGAATTTTGTGGAGATTCAGTGCCTATTTTCTATGTAAATTGCATTTTTTATCGTGTCGACACTTCGGATCATATTAAATTGACACATTCCTAATTACCTTTCTAATTTTCGTGTCATGTCGTGTTATTTGTGTCAAGATCAGGTCGTGTTTTTTGTAATTTCGTGATACGAAATAATTTTCATGTCGTGTTTGTGTTTAAAGTTTTGACACGAACGCAAAATTTGACTTGATAGGAAACGCGAAATTTCTCAATCATGTGTAATGGAGCGTGGCTCTTTCGTTTTTACTCTTTTTTTCTCACTCTTATGCTATTGATTAGAGAAATTAGAACGTCTTTTAGTTTTTGATTGTTGTTTATTTTCTTGGTGTGTGTATAATTTGGTGCATTTGTTTGGCTTGTTGCTGTTTCATTTTTCTCTTGTACGCGCTGATTTGTATTGTTTGTAGCCATTGTCTGTTAGATTTTTATTTAGATTGAGTCAATTTACCATTGATCGCATGTCAATCCGGTGCAACAGCTTCGATTAGAGGTTTGTGGCCCGTCCAATCGTGCATCTTGTCATTCACGTATAATGGAGTGTTGCACATTCGTTTTTACTCTTTTTTTCTTACTCTTATGCCATTGATTTGAGAAATTAGAAATTCTTTGGTTTTTGATTGTTGTTGATGATGTTGTTGTGTGTGTGTTAATTTGATTGGTAGAATTTCAGGAAAAAATTTCCGAGAAGATATCGATGCATTTGCTCGGCTTGTTACTTTTTTTTCTCTTGTACGCACTGATTTGTATTGTTTGTAGCCATTATTAATTTGATTTTCTGTTCTACAGATTATGTCAATATAACAATGGTCGCATGTTTATCCAGTGCAACAGCTTCAATTAAAGGTATGTGGCCCGGCCATCTATTCATTCATGTATAAAACAGTCCTAGGCACATTCATTTTTATCCTTCTGCTCTTGCTCTTATGCTATTGATTGGAGAAATTAGAAATTCTTTTGGTTTTTGATTGTTGTTGATGTTACTTGTTGTTGTGTGTGTGAATTTGATTGGTAGAGTTTCAGAATAAGGGATAAGAAATTGGTGCATTTGTTTGGCTTGTTACCGTTGGATAATGTTTTCAGTAGGATGTCACTTCGTTTTTGTTCTTATTTCTTTTTAGTCTAGGATTTTGAATATGGATGATATGCTTTAAATAGATTAGGGGGAGAAAAAAAATCCATTTTGTTGTCAATTTTATACAAGTATGACATTGTATTATTGATTCCTTCTTGTTTCAGTTGTCGTTATCAATAAATAGAGATATAGGCCACTAGAATGAGCTCTAAAGCCAGATGTGTTTAATGTGTTATTCAAGCATCGAATACTTTTTCTTTCTGATATTGCATAATTTGAGTGGTGTAAATTAAGGAGCTAAGCTATTAGCTTCAGTGCATGTGTTTCGTAAACGTATTCTTTGTTGTTTTTTTCCTCCAAACTAAAGATCAAGCTTGCATGGTTAAAAACTTAAGATATTGCTTTGTTTAAGAACTAGTAAAATACTTGGCAAACGATTTACTACGAACTGTTTATTTCATAACTGATGAAGCAGTTCATTTAAATGGTTATTGAGAGTTAATAACATGAGTTGTAAATGCAGCAATAATATTATTGTTTCAGGTAAATTTTCAACATGAACTATGTCTTTACATTACACATTCAATTGTTTAAAGACAGTCTATGATGGGACTGCCTCTTTTATTTACTTTTTCTTACTCAAATTCTTCATAGTACAATCACTCATATAGTGCAGACAACAACCACTACAAAAACACAATATTAATACAACTCACCAAATTGAGGATGACAATATTAGTACAATAATTGCTGTATCTGCCTTTTAGAGCTCCAACACCAGGTCTACAATGCCAACATATAATCAGATTATAATGGTTGCATTTAGAATTTATTACCAAAACAAGTAATGAAATCAAACATGGAATTAGATATTACTAGTGCTGAAACCTTAGGGTCCTTAAATGGTCCATACTTGTAATTGTATGAACCTAATGTTTAATAAAGGCAAAAGTCTGGTGAAGTACAACTAGTATAGTAGCTAGTGTTGGGTAAGTTATGTAGTACCAGATTTTGATAAAATAACACATCTACTCAGTAAACCAAAGGCATTAATATCCGGTAAGTTACACCTATGACCTCTTAACTTTGCTCTTACTTTGTTTATGACCTCAGAACTTCAAAATGGGACATTGAAGCCTCCAAATTTTGCACTTTATTAACATAACGACCCGTTTACCATTGACCAAGTTAAAATGATTGATGATGATTTCTAAATGGAAATGTGAACTAAAATTGTTTAGAACCATATATAACCACTTTCTCTCTACAATAACCACTTTCTCTCTTCTAACCAAAGGACAGCTAAAGGACATAAAAAACAAAATGTTCAAGAATTCAAGTTGCTTAAAATATCATCTTATTCAGCTCTACAATGAAGGGTTACCTGATGTTGGAGTGGTCACCTTGGTCAATGGTAAAAGGAGCTTTTGTGTTAGTAATTGACAAATATTAGGGGATTTTATATCCAGTTTTGAAGTTCAAGGGCAACAAAGAAAGTATGACAAAGTTGAGGGGCCATGCATGTACTTTACCCCATATTTGCTTGATATTAGAAGTGGGGGAAATTGCTTCAAGCTATGTGGTTCATACTCTAGTTTCTCCGAACTCAGTAAATATCTAGTTGGTTTTCAGTAATATATTTCTGGAATGTAAGTATTGAAGTACTTACAATCAGCATCTGTTTTGATCCAACATTCCCTGCTTCCATTTGAATCACTGCTGCTAAGAGTAAATTGAGGTGGGTTTGATTGACTCTTGTAGCGCCTTATGCTCCTCTTTGATAGAACCCTTTGAGGAAGTATTGTTATGTCTTCTTCATCTAGAAGCATCTGGCCACTATTGTTGTATCCTCCATTGTTGGTGTTCTTCTTGTTCATATTTTTTTGTGGCTTATCTGACTTCTTTGACGATGTCTCGGGATGTACTTTCCTGTGGAACATATGTAGGATCTGTTTGCAGAGCATTAATAAGTGCTTTAGAACTACGATTGTGATTGTGAACTTATTACGTTATTACCTTAGATTTACATGATACTTTTCTGAAGAGACAAATTGACTCACAATTTTATTGCGTTATTATTTTCATGGATTATTTAATTGATTTTAAGGATAGTCGCAAAGTACTTTGATGACCATTTGGCTACAAAATATAGATTGTCAGCACTATTGTTGAAGAACGCTTAAGATAAGATGCTGCTTCTTGCACGATATCTTGACATACCTTGTGCACTTTTTTTTCTGCTGAAGTAGAATCAACAGTACCAGCAGCATTAGAGCTTCTAGGAGAAGAATGAAGCATTTTTTTCTTCAATATCTTTTTCATAAGATGCACAGCAGATTTATCAGTTTCCTTGTCCATACGCTTTTCATCCCTCTCACATTTACTGCCAGAATTCTCTTCTATTATTTTTGTCTTCTGGAATAACTCACCAAGCGATGTCCTATTTTCCTTCTTTGCCACAGTTGTTGTTTCCGATAATTCAATTGCTGAACCAAAAAGATATTCCTGGAGGGGGCAGGTTGTTGTGCCATTCAGATTGGTCTCTTGGCCTTCTACCAGCTTGCCACTGAGGGTAATAGTGCTGCCATGGCTGCTTCTCCCTGCACTAACATAACTGCTCCTTCCTGATGAGTCATTGCAACTATCATCTCTAGCTTCAGCTCCGAGAACCTTCTCCAACTCATCGTTGATGTACTTCAGTTCATTTTCGGTTACTTCCGTCTCTTTTTCAGTTATGTTGTCAACAGAGATGGCAAATGTTGGTGTTGAGGGGCCAGTATTTACTGCATCTGAACCAAGGGTGCCGATTGCAAGAAAGCCATGAAATAACTCAGACATGGAAGCTGATGAGTCCTCTTCATAGTCTCCTTCCTCTTCCTCTTCTGTTCTTGCTGCTTCCAAACCAGCAAACGATTTTCGAAGGTGTTCTTTCGGGACTTGCTTGAATTGTCTGTTACTGTTGCCATAGTTTGGCTTTGGGTAGTACTGTTGCTGGTCATCAAGTGATGGCTGTCCAATAAGACAATTGCATGCATGGCCTGACACAAAATACTTAATGAAATTGACTGAAAAAATTTCAACACATTATATCTAAGCCGGAAATTTTAAATTATTCTAAACACTTCTTGCAGACGTTCAGATCAGTCCGCCTGTCCATAGAAAGAAAAGTTAGCAGACTGGCACAGATAGCATTCTGCCTGTCCAACAAGCTGACTGTTTTAAATGTCTGCTGAAAATGTGGGTACGCCATTATGACTAGTGCAATGAACCAAAAACACCACCACATAACCAGATCCCTTTTATCTTTTCATAAATAGGATTGTGTTGAACATAAAATCTGCGTCAGTGTTGCCATGTTTTTGTCTATTTCAAACAGGAAAAGAGAAATAAGTTGAATGGAGAACTTACCAAGAGCAAAATCTTTCAGTGGTTCACCGCTGTTCTGCCGAAACTTTCGATGCATCCAACCTAGTAACTGCAATAAAGTGTGATATGGTTATTAACTCATCATAAAGCATTGTGAAACTATTCACTTATCATCACAAAGAATGCTCTTTTCTTTAGGTCAGTGAAGAGCATAAGCTTCACCTTCATTTTGTTGTTCTCTCTTCAGAATCCTGAACTTTTGTCACTTTTGTTTTTGATAAAAAAAAAAATACAATGTAAGCTATTTTTTCATTTATAAATTTATACTGTTTATGAATGAGATTCTGATTGCTACCTGGCAGCCTATGGTGCTTGTATTCAAGGTTGCTGGAGAGACACAAAGATAGTTACAAACTTCGGGTTAGCTGTGATGTCAAAGATCAAATCACCGTAAAAAATGACTAGTGGGACCTGGACCGCCCAGCAAACTTTTGACATGTACTTGTTTTTAGCCTTCTCTTTTTGCTGTGTTTGGCTTTGATTGCTGAACATAACAATCCTGCAAATCATTCTTGTGATGCCGTTCTTATTTGCAGCAAATGATGAGCCTATAGATTGAGATGCATTTTTAAGAAGTTTGATTTGATCAAATGGACATATATGGCTTGTTTGAAACTGCATTTCCAATTTGACATGTTTCGACCAATGCACTTTCTGCTCTCTTTCCAGATAGTGGTTATTAATTATTTATTATTCTATTGTACTTTTTGAGAATAGTCTACTCAAAGGTGGGTACAGAAAAGAATATATTGTCGGATTTTAATGAGTTCAAAGATAACCTGACAAACAAAATAGATCTTTTTCATTTGTAGTTGGGTTACATCAAACTCAAATGCTTGCTTCTTTTGGTTGATCTGCACAATTGGCACGGTATTTTTCTCAAATATTGTTAAATTATCATTACCTTCAATAAGTATCTTGGTTACTGTTTTATTTTGCTCTCAACTATGCATGCTTGTATTGAGCAATTTAATCCAGTATAACTCTTTGAAGCTTTAAAATTTGTTCGATATCGCACGTTGCTTAATTAGGGAGTTATACGACCCCTTCATATGTAATGAGTTAACTGCAGAACTCAATGCATCAATATCGGTATTGAGATAGCCCAAGAATTCCGGCTCTTTGATCCTGCTACTTCTTCCTGTAGAAAGTTGTTCAAGTTGACACATATATCTGAGAGATTCATCCACCCGCGATCAAATTCTATACCATCATCAGGTATGTTTTCTTTAACTTGTGATCATCTCAAAAGTAGCATCATGATTAACTTTATGAATAGGGTTTGCTGAAAACAAGAAGAGGTTGTTAGCTTGAAGACAAACATAATAGTTTCCTTTCTTGATTAGAACAAATTCCTTCCCATGCATTAACCTTTAATAATATATCACAACACAATTAATGTCTTGTCATTCACAAAATTATTTTGATTTATACTTCTGTAGATGCAATATACATAATGTGAAAAAGAAGGATAGTAAGTGCATATTTTGGTTCTCCTTTTATTTTTTTGCTCTTTTACTTAAAACATAAATATAGGTGTTCGGTTAGGATTGCGAAACAGCTGCTTACATCTATTAAGGAAGAAAAATGAATTAGCATCTGCCAACTTCTAGAGAACAAACAACTAATAGTAAATAACAATATTGTACTGAACAGACCCCAAGTCCTTTATTTCTCTTAGAAGTTCCACTTGCTGTTATATATGTTCTCTAAACTAAACATTCATGCTTGGCCTTGTTGTCTTCCATGAGAGAAGTACAGTTGGCTTTAAGCTACTCTAGTTACCAGCTTCTAGTGAAGTCCTTATTCCTGAATAGGTAACCATGTGTTATAATATCTCGTATCTGTTCCTTTGGCAGCATTTCCTTACAACTTAGTCTCCGAATTTTATTTAAATAATAAAATAATAAAAATAATTCAGGGACGAAGTGTTCTGAAATTTCAGAAATATTGATGAAACTAGAAGAGCGAAAATCATGACTAAACAGTTGTAGTGCTACTGATTGATTGCTATACGCGTTGATATATTCCATGACTTGGAGATCTATTTTTCTGATTGATAATGATGAGATTTACTGTAATGATTGATCATAGCAGTTGCAGGAGGTAGAAAAAGGTCTCAGACATATACTAAGCTATTATACACTTGGCAATCCCTAGGAAAATAATTGCACTAAATTGTCCTGAAAATATGAAAATGAAATAGGTTAGCATGATTCTCTTAGTTTTACATATAATATATGTTTGTTCATCATATTTTATATTTAGCTAGCACACTAGGATTAGGATATGATGGACAGTACATGGCTGAAGAGAGTTGATAGATTCGATTGCCAAAGATGAACCTCATTGTTTCTGGATCACTTCAAGTTAATTACAAATATGGCCACTCAATTCCATCAAATGGTTTGCTAATTTCTGGTTAAAAGGACAACGAAAGAAACAGAAATCAAAGGATGAGGGGTCTTGTTAAAAAATAAAGAGTTGTAGCTATTTCGTTCAATTCCCGATAGTTGGATGACCATAAAGTGTATTTGAGTTCTACACAAGAGTTTGTGCTGGTGGGAAGGGTATGAACTGAGACCACTTGATAGTCATTATGATTGCTTAGTTAGTTTGGTTAACTGGGGAAATTAAAAATGTTTCTGGTACCGAGTATTCTATATATTTGTTCAGGTTTCGTATATATATTTCTATTCCATGTATGATCATGGAATTGAACATTTGCATCAGAAAGGGAAATTCTCGATACGAAAGCTGGAGAAAGATGATCCAGATCATGTGTTAAGCTTCTATATTATGAACGAATCATATAGAGAATTGAGTGGAGTCAGGTCAATTTTTCAAAAGCAATCCACTTTTGGGGTAGACAGCATGAAACTAAAATACAAAATATTTAACAGTTAGCAGTCCACTTTTTGGTAGCCAACATGAAGCTAGAATACGAAATCTTAACAGTTACTGAGTCTTAGATGGACCCAATAGTTTTTTCTATTTTTTTTTTGGTGGGGGGAGGGGGGGGTTTAGAACCTTCAATCTGTTGCAATAGTGGGACTAAGTTATCATTTTCTTCTGTTAAATAGATGTTTTTTGATGCAGAACAGCCAAGAATATCAGGCAAACGCATACGGTCAACAGGTGGTGGAAGCATCAAAGTCATGTAAAAGGAGAATGACTTTTACTGGAACAAGTCAGGTGATTTAGTTTTTTCATGGACAAGCGAATGTCCACGACTTAAATGAAACATCATCACCAGTATCAGCTGTGGTTGAAATGGAATTTTGAATCTCTGCATGACGTGTTGTGATCATGGTTCGGCCATGTACATGGTTAGTACAAAAAATTGGTGGTTATAGTTAATAAAGGCGTGCCTAAGGCTCTAGGTGCCTTGCCGAGCGCCTTAGAATTCCAAAGGCCTAGCATGGCATTCAGGTGTACCAAGGCGTGCAGTTGTGCGCCTAGTTGTGGTTATGGAAGGCGCAAATGATGCGTCTATTTATCACCTGGGTTACTTTTAGGGTTTTAAAAGAGGTAGGTAGTTTCAGAAATTATAATTAAAACCTAGTATCCGGCTTTGACATGGTACAAGTCTATCAGAACAAGTGCCGAGTGTTTGAATCCTAGCAACCCATTTATGAGAACTAGCTATATGTCAATTTAGGATTTATTATTTAGTTGAACTCTTTGAACTTTACAATATAAGCTCGTTGTATGTTAATTTTTATGATCAACCAGCTAAGCCTTACATGACGTAACAAAATGGAGATTATGGACAAGTTGAAACATGTATCATTTTACGCAAGTACAGAGGACCGAGACAAAAGCATAAGACATCCCACGCTACATCAAGAAATATGATGGCTTTCATTGATGAGGGCCTGCTGGGCTTCATCCTCGAAATGGCAAGTGTTCACTACAAGTTAGAAACTTGAGCCCCCCCTACAATCATTATAAAGGTCTGTAATCTGATCTTTTCAGCAATTTTCCGTGGGACTTTTCTGCAAGATTTCTTTTCATGATGTTCATTATAACTAGTGTTTGGTTTTTACAGAAATCTAGTGAGAGATTGTTCCTATAGTCAATAATTCATCTGTTATCAGAACTTGTGTTTCCCATTCTAAGGGTCGGGTCCAATGTAATATAGATATTTGTTTGAATTTGGTCCAATTCTCATTTTGTTTGAAGAATGGTTTTAGAAACGCGTATAGACGTAATGGAAAAGCACCTAACATAGATAAGTTACTCTTTATCCTTTGGAAGAGGAATTTACTTCTCCAGGACCAGGTACAGAATTATTAGAAACATATCAACTTTTGGCCAGTCATTCTCAAGTAATGGTATGTTTTTAAAATATAATGTCACTCCTTATCCTAAATTTTCTCAAATTATATGGTAATATATCATTTTCCAATCATTATGCGGAATAAATAAAAATAGAAATAGGCAGAAAGACATGATAATAAATTGCATGTGAGAAGATTAATTGGATTTTTGAATATTATGTTCCTTCATTGAAAATCTCTTTTATTTTTCCTCTTGTCCATTCTAAATGGCAACAATATTCTCTCTTTCTCTAGCAATGTCACTTTGTCCTTATTCTTGAACTGAACTGAAAATTACAAAATTGAAAAGCATTTATTTTAAAGAAGTTACTGATAAGGCGTGAACGTGTTCTTTTGAAAAAAGGAAAGAAAAAACCTAATTTTTGTCGGTTTTTGTTTTCATGCTCTTTGAACGTTTCTTGAAACGTTGAGTATTTGATCAAGTATAATACAGTTAAACCTCTTTAAAGTAATACTTTGGGACTGGAAAAAAAATATTACTTAATTGAATTTATTACTTTAACGATAATGAACACTGATGAAATGACTAATCTTAAACTGTACAATAGCAGTGGAGTTGGTAATGAATATTAGTGAAGAGACTGATCCTGAACCGAACGATATCAATGTCATCCCAAGTGTGTCATCAAATGAAGCATTTCAAGCAATCAACACTTTGAGCAATTACTTGTTACAACACGAGCAAAACATACTAAAAGTTATTTATGCATTACATTAAGCAAATGATGAAGTTAATTTTGGTTTTGCTGGAAATAAGAAACACATTACTACAGATTCATAAATCATATATATCATATATATGTATAATTCTGGAATTATTACTTTACATATTATTTGGGCTCTTCAGGACTTTCTAATTTTTTATTATCTTATGCTTTTAACGAAAATATTATTTTACCACATTGGCCCAAGTTGAGACCGACGAAATTTATTACTTAAATGAGGTTTTTACTTTATCAAGTATTACTTAATCGAAGTTTGAATATAGCATACATTCAAGCCCTACGTGTGAAGTTATAGTTAGATGCTCATCCAAATTAGTCAAAATGGTTTGACTTATTTCATCTGCATTTGAAATTGTATCTTTTTATACTTCAGAATAATACTTTTAAAATTTCTTAGTAGATACTATAGATGTGAAAAATTGAAAAGCAAATTTTAAATGCAAATGAAATGAATATCTTTCTTTTGTCCTTGTCCGAGACTTGTGTTCAAATTTGACTTCTTTAGTTATTAGAAGCGTAACCTGGTCTAATCACATGATTGACTAGAAGTTCAATGTATTAAATTTAAAGATTATTGGGTTAATCAACAAAAATGGAAAACAAATATAACCCCGTAATGCTTTTTTCCAGTAGAAAAATTGCTAAGGCTAGCAATAAGTTATAATGTTTTATGCTTTTGTTTGTTATAGTTTGGACTCATACAGTCTAATAATATATTATTAGTGAAAGAAAGACATGAACTTCCAATATAAGAAATCTTTTCAGCAAACAATTACAAACATGGTTGGTTGATGTTTATGTGACTTCTTATGATTTCTAAAACGACACGTTGGTGATGTCAATGTTTTTCTTTTTTTTGTAAGTTCTTCCACTATTTTTTTACCATTCCTCCTTATCCCAACCTAACTCTTTTGTCATTTAAGGAGATTCATAGGTTTTGTAGAATTCATTTGTGACTGATTTTTCTAATTAGTTCACCAACTGTAACAAAAATATCGTGATAATTTATCTATAATAATATACTTGGGACTGAATTATTTGTATAACAATTGAAATGTTATTACTAAATAGAGGTTAGTACAACAAAGATTCTCAACAGTTGAAATGCAATTATTTATATAACAATTATTAGTTTAATTTAGATCAAATAGATTTTAACATGTTTTAGCCTTTTTAGTCAATGGTCAAATCCTATTTGATTGCTTAAAAATCCTTATTAATTCATATCAAAGAAAGCTTTCAATTTTGAATTTCATTTAGGAAAATCTGTTAAAGTTGGAGTTTGGCAATAAAATATTATAAATTGCATCGACGCAAGGCCGCTTTGGATCACCAAGGTTGTTGAGTGGAGATGTAAAAGGTTGAGAACCGGATAAAAAATCTGATGGACAAATGATATTGTGGTGCCTGACTATGATTTCTTTAGGATGTGGTTGCACTATGTCGCTTTGGAAACCATGGTTCAAGAGAGTAGGAACCATTTTGATAAGACTAGATTGAGTCGTGTTAGGTCTAGTCAAGTCTATAAAGGATTCCCTTTCCGCATCCAAGAAGTTTGATGGTGGTTGAAACCTATTATGCCGGTGTATGTGGTAGTTTATTTTCGGAGATAGGATGGTGGTTTGCTATAAAAAAAAGAAGGGAAAAACACTTGTGAGATTATCGCATCCGGTTTGCAAGTCTCTTCATTGTTACTTACTTTTTGGGGAAGGTGGTTAGCAGTTTTACTGAATTTGAATCCGTACTAAGTAGCTGATGGGCTGACTCATAAGTAATCTCTCCATGATAGCCACTTTTTTGAACAGGATACGAAAAACAGAACTGGAGTCACTAGGATTAATGTAGCTACAACTCTTTCTATCAACGGTGTTCAATATAGAGTCTTGTTATTAGAGGATACGTGTTCGTAACACCTTTCGAAATAATGATTCGAGTTGTCATTGTTGATTTAGTGCATGATTAACGCATTGATTTCTCAAGGTTATGCTCACTGCAACAATGATAAAATACAAATATTTGTTGATATGTAAATTAGTATTGCAATGGAATAAAATAGAACGAAAAGAAATTAACAAAGTGTTACCTTAGAGATACAAAGAGGAAATACTTAATATGATGAAACAATACAATTGGATTCCAATCCCAAGAGAAATCTAATTTGTTTTGGCATTGGGTTGTTTGTTACAGAAAGTGACCAAACATCATATGCCTAGCAGATAAGGTCTCAGACCCCTGCCTTTTTAAGGTAAAAGAGTGTTGTCTTTACTTGAGTTCAAGTTTTTACCCCATGTCCCTCTATTTATCCACCAGCCAAAACCATGGCTTTTTTAACTATGATCAGTGTGAAGCTCGGTAAAATACTGAAACTGTAAAAGAATAGTAGGCAAACTATAGATGGTGCAAATATGATATTTGAAAAAAAATAAAACTAAATAAAATATATTTTAGAGTAAATTTCAAAAAAACTCATGTGATTTTACTTATTTTTAAATAAAGGACCGTGGTTTACTCTGGTTGAAAACAAAGATTGTAGTTTCATATTTTTTTTTTAAATTGCAAAATTCTACCTGAAAATGAAATATTTCAAGAATTCAAGTTGTTTAATATCATGTTTACCGTAGAATCATATTTATGGTTTTCGAAATCATCGTTTTTTAATCTTTCTCTCTTTAAACATCGACTTTTTCTCTTCTCGTCAAAAACTCAACCTAATGATCTCTAAACATTGACTTTCTCTCTCTAAACATCGTTATTTATTTGAATATGTCATTTTTTAAGTCGTCAGCGGTGATTTTAATAGTGTCAAATAAAAAAGTCCTATTTTTGAGAGAAAAAAATGTGAAACCATAATCCTTGTTCTGAGTAAGAGTAAACCATAATTCTTTATTTAAAATTAAGGCTTTGTTTGGATGAGCCGTATGATGGACTAATAAAGGAAATTTAGGGAAAGGTTTTTACGGTTTTGTATCTAAGTCTTCCTAACACTCCAAATTTGAGTGTTAAGATTTACAATAAAACTCCCACAAAACCTTATTAACCCATATCCTCTTACAACTCTTTCCTCCAAACATGAGTTAGTTTGTAATCCTCCTCAACCATCCTCAACCCTCCTACCAAAAAAAGCCTTCAGTGAAACCTAAATCAAATTTACCTTTTACAATATTAGTCCATCCAACACCGGATACCAGGGGTGGACCCAACTAGGGGCTAGGGTGGGCTCGAGCCGCCCAGTTCCGGCACAACCATTAGATGAGTAGTGGTGATGTTTTGGCTAGCCCCTTCAAAATAACATATATTTACTATACAAATGACAAAATAGACAAAGTGGATGAGTGAGAGAGTTGACAAGAATGGTGTGCTTAGATATGAAGACCATGTTTCAAATCTCACCATTTGCAATCATTTTTTTTTCTAATATTATTGATGTATTTTATCAATTTATAATTTTTCAATGTTATTTTGATCGAAAAATCTACTCTCTTTTTTCTTTTTATAATTTTAACAACAATTTCTTTATTAAATCATTCATTTTCTTCTTGTAATTTTATCAACTCTAGTTCATTTTTGTATATACGCATACCTAACGAAAAATCTACGCTAGGGCCAAAATTAGCCCTCCTAATCTTCAAATTCTGGGTCCGTGAGTTTTCTAATACTCGGTTTTCCTTCCTTTTTATTTTATTTCCATCACTGCTGACTAATATAAATTTAATTTTTCTATTAAATCTATATATAATATAATTAGTAATCCAAATCCATCTTCTACAAAGATTAGAAAACCTATAACTCTACCCTTCTCGAACACTAATTAGAAAACCTATAAAATTATATGATATCGATTACAAACCTATTTGCAAACCAAATTTCTATCCGCAGTCAAATACAGTTTCTATTGAAACCTACAAAACGATGATGTCTGCCCGATTATTTTTATTACTATCAACACTCGTATTTTTTTCCAACGGGGTCACCGATTCCAAATTATTATCAGTCTTATGATCTGTGTTTAAGCAAGAAAAGAGGTAGAGGTAGATATTTTGGAGTCCTCCAGAACGTGATGGCCAGGTCAAAATTAACACTGACGGAGCTTTTAAAAGTTCGATGAACTTAGCCAATGCAGGCGGATTAATTCGAGACAGAAAGGGAATTGGTGTGTTGGGTTTTCTGTTAATTTAGGTGGTTCGGTTACTGTTGTAGTGGCTGAATTACATGGGATTAAGCAAGGTTTGGAACTTGCATGGAATGAGGAGTTCAAAAACGTTGTTTTGGAGATCGACTGTAAGGTTGTGGTTAATATTTTGAATAGTAGTAATTAGGGCTAGACACATATATTGAATTTATTCATTTTGATCAAATATTGAATTAAAATGATCCTGAATTTAACTATACTATTGACTTGGTTTGACTGAATTCGGTTAAATTCGATCAAAAACAGTTACAAATGTGAATATTTTTCTTTTAATACTTGATTCAAGATTGAATCACATATCTAGAAGGAAATCAGTCAACTGATTATGGAATTAAACTACCTATCGCTACATATCATGAATTTAAAGACCCCTCCACAGCTTAAATACCACATTACTCAAGATATGAGAGACTTTGTTCGATTTTAGTATAAGTTTTCTAGCATTTTATGTAATTTTTTATCGTTATATTTTTTTGCAACTTTTTGGCAATTGTTGATTTTAACTAAAAATCAATAAAATAATAATCGTATAAGTTCTTTCGAAAAAAAATAATCATAATCATAGAAGTAAATATCAGTGTAATATTTTTTTCTATATATATGACCAAGAAGGGAAGATGTTTTTTTTTTAACTACATAATATCACGTAAAATGATGCCATTTTTTCTTGATAAAAATAAATAAATTTGGATTGAATGAAGGTTTATATTAAAATGGAATCTAAAGTACAAAAATATAAATTCAAATCGAGTTGAGAAGCTATGATAATTCGAGAACAATTTAAATCCAAGAACAATTCAAACTATATCTCAAAATAATGTTAACTGCTCAATAAGTTAATATAGGTGTTTCCAAAATTTTGTTCCATACAAGTTAGAATGGGCATTGCCAAAGCAAAGCAACAAACCAAGATCTACTAATCTATTATTCCCTCCGTTCCAAAATGTTTGTTGTTTAAGACATTGTACATAGATTAAGAAAGTTAATTAATGTTGTTTTTTTATAAAGAAAAATACCTTTTTACGCCCATATTAATATACCTTTTTTGATATGTGCAAAACTATGAATGAATTAAGTATAAAATTAATTAAGGGTATATTGGAGAGTACATGTTATTCGAGCAATTAATATTTCTTGGAAGTATGAAAACGTCAAATAAAATGGGACAACTATACTTGCCTAAAACGTCAATCATTTTGGGACGGAGGGAATAATAAGTAACTTAGAAAAGAAAATCAATCTTGTTCGAGTCCAAAATTAACACTATGTTCTTATGTCAGAGCAAAAGTATACGAATTTAACTTATATATTTGGGCTGACAATAATAGCAGTTTAAATTCAAAACCAGTGTTATGAAAATCAGACCAGACCGGCCGGTCTAGTTCTATACTAAACAGTTTGTTCACTAAAAACCGGACTGAACCAATAAACCATCCGGTTTGACCAGTAAACTGGGTTAAACTAAACCGGTTTGACTCCGATTTTTCATAAAAAAATCAAATTAAAAAACTTAAAAAAAAAATTGTATATGTATTTTAACTATGTATTGTTTGATATATAAATTTTTATTTTATGTTTAATTAAAATAGGATTTTCTTATATATATGTATATGTATTTTAAATTTTTTATATATTATATATGTCATCCGGATGAACCACTGGTTGAACCTATTAAACCTTGAACCTTTTGTTACGCCGGTTCAACATCCGGTCCGATTTTTAAAACATTGTTCAAAACTTTTGCTGCTTCTAAAAACTAAATTAGGAAGCTGCTTCCAAAAACTAAATTACGAAGCATAGTAATCGTAGAGAATAAGGAAATAAAATGGAGAATTAACAAACAAAAAAGATTACCATTGAGTTAGAGCCAAGGAAAAAATTGACTAACTAAGTCAGTAACAATCTTGAAACATGGATACAAAAAGTCCTTTTACCAACATTCCAAGGTCTGCTTCCTAAAAGAAATCCCAAACTTGAAAAAGATTCATACAAAGAGATTAGCAAGTTAAAATATTGAAACACCAACCAATTCCAGCTCAAATCACACTCTTAGTCCACATAATAGCAACTTAATTAGCAAGTTTCGTCTTATACAAAGAGATCTAACTAATTTAATTAGCAACTAGCACCTCTATGGACAAAGAGATTAATTTAATTAAGTCAAAAGATAGTCTCCTGACAAATTTCAAGAACAGCTTCATCGAAGAGATCGTAAGCTTGCTAACTAGCCAAGTAATACCGAAATTTATAAATCTAGTTTAGTTAAAAAGACATAATGCTAAGAAATAAAGCTATCATTCAAATAATTTGCAAACCCACACAAGGACTAACTCCCTTGAACTTGAAATAATCAAAATTACCGAAAGTTGACAAGCAAAATCAAATTCCTTAGTTCTGAATGCACAATCTAGTTTATGGACAGGAATTCGATCAACAGTCGAGACGAAACATAGGATAATAGTAGTATTTTTTTGTAATTTTTAAATAAAAGATAATCATTTGTGACTTTAAAGAGTTAAGAAGTTAAGTGAAATTTCGAGATAAAATTATGGAGCAACATATTTTTTAAGCTTAATAAAATTATTAATATAGCTGAATATCTTAGATCATTATTGATAGTTGGCCAATATCAAAAAGTATTTGGGACTTGATCAGTAAAATAAAAAACATTAGAGATATAAGGCTAAAAAAAGACATTAGAGATATAAATATTATTTTTCTAAACAATCAATTATATTACAGGTGTTGTCCCAATCAACATTAAGTTCAAGAATTCTAAGGTAAACTAGATCTATGGTTCAACAACTTGGTATATTTTGAACTTTCCGAATATAAGAGTGTGACTTGTGACTATTCCAATGTCTATTTAACCTCCATCTAAGAAGAAAAAGTTTCAATTTTAAGAACATTTTGGTATTATTCGGTGAAGTGAATTAAAATTTTAAAAATTCTAATGTAAAGACATGTTTATGAAAAGTGGTAAACTTTTTTATTTTATAACTATCAACAATCATTTTAAAATTACTTTCAGAAATAACTTTACACAATTATAGATCAAAGTGATGGCCAATATAGAATAATGTCTCTAGGGAGACTAGTTTTAGTCCTAAATTTTCAATTAATATTTTGAACTAAAAGCTCGAGTTGATAATTTAGGCCGACGACATTTTTTATATTAGTTTCTAATACACATCTTCACACGAATGCCCTTCGAGTTTGAAGTGTGCACAATGCAAACTCATCCCACCTTATGTTTTTAATTCAACAAATATTGAGGTTGGCATGACTCGAACCCATGACTTTTCAGTTGTAGAGGCTCTAATATCATGTCAAAAAGTATTTAAGGCCAACAATATCTTTCATATTAATCACGTGAATGAATATTATCATTATTAAGATAACCTAGATTGAAGAGACCAAACCTTCCCATCTTCAAGAGACATGATGGTCGGAACCACCACTCAGGAGGGGTGATTTCGACAGGGAAAATGCAGCCTACAGGCTCCTTTCTATCTTCACCTCTCTTTGGAACAAAGTTTAAAAATTTATATATTGAAATGCATAACTAATATTAATAACTCACTGTGGAGTCATGAATGTTACTCATAAATAAAAGTATACTAAGCTACATACATCAAATCTCCATAATTTGAGAAATTTAATTGGATTAAATTATTGGGATTGGTTGGTTGAACTAGTACACAAGTATGGCTTAATCATTCAATTTCAATCAAATTGTAATTGGCCCTAAGATAGAGCAAATTTAGACCATAAGGAATAAATACTTCAATTTTATTTATTGTTGCATTTATTAAATTGGTACACAAACTATGTAGCCCCACATAATTGTTTAGCATTCAGTAATAAATTTCATGTCCCATTACAAAATAAATAAATAAAATTGAGAGTTTATATATATACATGAAAAAAAAACATCCTTTTTTTGTGTTCTTTTGCGGTGTGGTAATACTAAATGGAAAAAACCAAACAAAATGACGATAAATAATTTCATCCCTAGAGGTCCCAATTCCATTATTATTTGAAAACTCTGGAAGACATTTTCAATGTGGCCAAAACTCAAAAGGATAAGCCCTATCCTATTCATACATCATATTGTAATTTATCTATCAATCAGGTAGTTATAAGTATGGACTACTAAGTTCAATTTGATGATTACTAATTCTCAATAGCAATGACTGACCAATTTTGTTCCAATAACAAGATGAGATTAATACTGGATAGTAATAGAATATTCGCTAGTTGTCCATTGTCTACACCTTTTTCAACCGATCTTAGACCCGAACTCACCCTCCGTGGACGAATATGCAATGTTAAGTCCGATCTAAAGTAAAAACTCATCAACTCAGTTTACATAACCATAAAGTTTCTAATAAAACTAACAAAATTTCCAATTCGTTTATTTTTAAAGTCTCTCGGCAAACTCCTGACGAGGCATAACTCAAATTCCTTTTACTAGTTTAGTTTCTTTTGTATTTGACTTTACCATAACTTTTGTATAGAAGTGTAGCTTATTCCAAATATTTCTAAAAAATGTGAGAATTATTTCATAAATATATAAGCAATCATTTAGCTCATTTGTTAAACAACAAAAGATATTTAACTCTATCTCACACACACATCAAGTTTAATTTGTTTGGGATGTGATGATAATATTAGCAAGTGATCCAAACTAAACTAAACTAGAAAATAAAACAAACATTAACCCATTAATTAAGATTTGAAAACTAAGCGTACCAAAAGGTCCGAAAAACATAGAAAACATAAAAAAATTATAAGAATGACAAAATTTTGTTACTCAAGATTCTAATTTCGAAATTTAAAATATAGTTTGCCCAAATTAGTAAATAATTTATTTGCTCAGCCCGACATTACACTTTGTACTTTTTCTCATGAACGCATTTTTAGTTATACTAAAAATTGACAAATATTACCCATAGTTGAACCCATTTAGCAATACCACACCATAGAGGGCAAATTAGGGTTTTGAAAGCTTCATTACCAACCAAAATGTCACAATTATAGGGCACCTAATCCAAAAGTAGTGGCTTTTATTAATATTTTAAGTAAAATAATAGGTTAAGAAAACTATAAATTTAAAGAAATTATTGCATATGGAATCAAAACAAAAGCATAGGAAAACACATCCAATTGAAAATGTTCAAGAAGGAACGCCAAATGAGCTAAAAAGCAACAAATATTTGTTTACTAATTATTATATAAGAGGTTATTATATTCTATATAAATACATGTCTTTTTAACTAGAGAATTCTGTATTTATACATGTTTTGTTAGTTAATTTTTAGTGCTAGTTTAGTTAAAAAAAATTAGCTCCTTTTGTTGCTTTACTAAAAATAAATGGATATACTTGCTTAGCATTAAAGAAAAGACAATTACTTTATTCAAAACCACCTAGCATCAAACATTATAACTAAATACAGTTACTAATGGATATTTTTAGCTAATTGAATTAAACAAGTCTTTATTTCTAAACAAATATTAGCCTCTATTTCATTAGTTGCTTTACTCCGAGCATAAAACGCTATTAAGATTTAAAAAACTACTACTGATAGCTATTTTAAAAGAAAATAGTGATATTATCTACTAGCTAATAGTAATCACAACAAAGCTACTACCAATAGCTATTTTAAAAGAAAACCCGATATTATCTACTAACTAATGACAAACATCAACTCGACCAAGACAACCAAATGGAAATATTAAACCAAGATTAATATCCACCAAATTGAAGAAAAATTTAAACATAAAGTAACTATCCTCACCTAATCTTTTGATCTTAGTTCCTAAGCAAAATGATAATTAAAAAAAACCATCAAATAAAATCATGAAACCTCAAAAGGGTCATGAAAATTTTCCGGGAAAAGTATCCAAACAACTTCACTGCCTAGAAAATGACATTCAACCAACAAATATAATAAAAATACCTAAAAGAGATTGAAATTTTCAATTTTCATTGACATTGAGATTTGAGAGATGATAATAATATCATAATATACTTAACTTTCCCACCAAAAATATAATTTCTTTTTGTTTTCTCGGCTCAAAAATGTGAGAAAGAAAGCCAAAAAAGAAAAAAATAATAATAACATTCAAATTTTACTTTTTTTATATTTTATATTATTATTCCTTGGGCACTAAACATTTGGACCCCAAAGACTCCATAAACGAGAATTCAATATCCCTAACACGTCCGGCAATACCTTCCTGGCCAACCCTTTGTGGTTACTCACACCCGCCGCCGGCGACCTGACCGCCGGCAACTCCCCCGCCATCTCCTCCGCCGCCGGAACAACCTCAACACCCAAAATCTCTCCCTTTTCCTCTCCATAATCATCACCCACTTTCACCGGCGAAGCTCCAACAAACCCATCAATCTCCGGCGAAATAAAGACACTTCCATCCATTTCAGACACACCCGCCGGAAAATCAAGAACCGGTTTTTCCCCGAACCGACGACCCGTTTTGTTGTTGTTACTATTATTACTATCTCTTTTCTTGCTACCCTTTTGGTGCTTCTTTGACTGTTCGCCGGAGGTGAGGTGATCCTCAAAAGCTTCAATGGCTTGATGGATGAGCTCCCGGTTCTCCGACGAGTCCCACCGGAACCAGTAGCTAGTGTAACAATCGAAACAATCACAGTCAAAGATTGGAACTTTATGGTTCAAATTTGGGGAAACCGGAATTTTGTTGGTGGGGTTTGCAAAGATTGGGTTTTTGGAAGTGGGTTTTGAATTTGGGGACTTCTTGACTAGTTTTTTCTTGGAATCTTGATTTGGGGTTTGAGGGTTTGCGGCGGCGGAAGCGGCGGTGGTAGTGGTTTTGAGGGAACGGGTAATCATGTAAGCAAGAACTTCTTTGTCTTCTAGAGAAAGGATGGAAGCAAGTGTGAGAATGGTAGTAGGAAGAAGCTTGAGAACATTGAAAACATCACCTCCATCGGAGGAGGATGAAGAAGATGAAGGAGATGGATGGATTTTACCTTTCTTTATCTTCATTTTTTGGGTCTTTTTTTAGTGAGTATTTGGGTCTTTTGTGAGGGTTTGGTGGGAGAAGAAGTGAAAAAAAAAGAGAGGTTTTAGTTTTGGGGGATGAAATTGTAGAGAGAGAAAGTGAGAAGGGGGTAGAGAGAGAAAGTGGTGGTGGAGGGAGGAGGAGAGGCGGTAGGAGGTGTAGGGTTTCTTTTTCCTTTTTTCAGTTTGACTTGAATTTCAAGGTAGGAAAAAGGGACGAAATTTAGGAAGAAATAGTGAGGAATAGAGATAGGGGAGGAGTGAAACGGCGGCGTTTTAGGTTAATTTTGAGAGTCAAGTGTTTGTGTTGTTTGAGCACGCGCTGGGGGGTTGTGAGTGTTGTGGATTGGTGATTGGGGAGTGTGAGAAGAACAAATTTTAATTTGGAAGGGGTTAGACTTCAATTATTTATGTGGTGCAAAATGAATTTTGTTTGCCTAAATTACCTTAGTAATTGAGTGAGTATAATATTGTAACATGTAAACTCGACTAGTTTTTGGGGGAAAAGTACATAAAATTGATTTTGTGAGAATGAAAATTCATTATCTTTGACAGTAATTCGGTAATTAATATGTTGTTTATTAATTGTAAAATAACATTTAACAAATAGCAAATAGATGCACCAAAACGTCAATTTAATCATAGTTGTCAATATTATTACTATGAATTTAGATGTTTGAAGAATATTAGAGTTAAAATAAACCCATAAAATTAAAAAAGACTATTTCGCAAAAGTAATTTTAAAACTGCATTGCTTTTATGTATATAAATTGAACAAGACTAGATTGAGAGAAATTTTAGTCTGAAACGTACATTTGATGATAAATCTCATTTTCGACCCTAAAACATGGGCTTGTTTTTCCAATCATTAATATGTTTCCAAAATCCAAACTTTTTTAAGAAATTGAAGGATTACGTTTACTGTGGGCGATAAAAAAAATGGAAACATCCAGATAACAACTCATTTTACCATTTAAACTGTTATGGCATGAATTTTATGTGAACTAAAATCGTTATCATTAATGAAAGAAAAATGAATATAATGTAAGAAGTTCGATAGGACAATGAATTATTTTGAATAAATTCATGTGATGATAAAATTTATTTAAGTATTCTTATAAACTTAGAAGCTCTTGATATATCCCTACATTTTTTTTTATGTACGAATGTACTATAAATATAGGCGTATGAATGAGTTTCGTTTAATTATATATGTGATTGGTTAAACTATGTGTCGTTGTAGGCATCTAAAAGATTCTAACTACTGATATGACGAGAGTTATAAATATTATCTCTATCTCTAATTCTCTATTATTTTTCTCCAACCCACAACTTATTCTACTATTTAAATTGTTTTGACGAGAGATTCTAGAATACACTCGATGTACGGTGACGTGGTACACCAAGCGAATAAATGATTGACATATAAGATTTCAACCAATCAAATTTTTACACCGTGTAAATAATTAATAGTATATTCTGTAGTTAATTATTTATACAAAATTTTAGATGACAAAATAAAAACCCTAGACCCTAGAAAATGAACCCGAAACCCTAAAATATAATGCATACACTTTAATAGTTATGACATATTGCTAAATTATTGATTCGATGTACGGATAACGTGATTCACCAGATATATTGTTTTGACATCACTCTATTTGAATTAGAATTATTATCATTAATGAAAGAAAAATTAATATAATGAAAAAGTTCAACAAGACAATAAATTATTGAATAAATTCACCTTAATAATAAAATTTATTTAAGCATTCTTATAAGTTTAGAAATTCTTATATATCATTACTACACTTTTCATAAAGGAATGTATTATAGGACTTCCGCTCACTTACACTTTAATAATTAAACTATATTTTAGTTATTAAATATTTATTAAAAATTTATATTCTTTATTATATAATAATAAATTCATGAATGAACTCGACATCTTTAATATTTGCAATAAATACCACAATTTGACGGCATTCAAGATTTTTATTTTTTAATTATATAGTTATAGAATAAAATTTAATAGCTAAGACTAAATATAATTTAGTGTAGATAAATAATTATAAATTCAGGCGCATGAATTAGCTTCATTCAATTGCTCATGATTTTTAAGAAATTGCTTCCCTGTTAAGATCTTGTTTTTCTGATAATCAATACTTCTCCAAACTTCTTCTTTTTAACGAAATATGTATCGGATAACAGTTCATTTACTATTTGAGGAACTTCATTTTTCTGTAACACTATTTGAGGAACTCTTCTCGTATCAATTCTATTTAAACTAATATTGTCATCATTAATTATAGAAAAATGAAGATAGTGTAAACTTGAACTAGCCAATAAATTACTTTTTAAATAAATTGAAATGTATAATAGAATTTCCGTTTGGTGTTGCGGTGGCTGTTAGCTGTTGCGGTTAGATGTTGCGGTTAGCTGTTGCTGTTAGCTGTTGCGGTTAGCTGTTGCTGTTTGTTGTTGCTGTTTGCTAATAGTTGTTGGATAATTAGTGTTTGGAAGAATTATAAAAACAGTTGCTGTTGACATGTGAAAAGACTTATACGGGTATACTATTTACCAATATAAATTAATAATAATATAAATTAAAAAAATAAGTTGGGGTAGTTTTGTCAAAGTCTACTTGTGGTTTAAAATACAAACTAGCGTTTCACGAAAAGCTCCAAATTGGAGCTTTTCACGAAACGCTCCGTTTTGGTTCCAAAACTCTAAATGCTGTAGTTCCAAAAATATAACCAAACACCTATTTGTGAGCATATTGGAACAAAAATGCAATATGCTCCTACGAAACGCTATATGCTCCCACGAAACGCTTTACCAAACGGGGCCTTAGAGATAAAGTGTTGAAATACATACATTGTACACTGAAAACTTCTATAAATTAATATTTGATAAAATTAATAAATTATCTAGTCTTAATTTGGAACCTGCGTAAAATTGGTCTCAATCGATAAAATAATAAGATAATAACTTTTTTGAAATTCCAGTTTATATTTATTAGTTCAACAAAACTACAAATTAATAATTACTAAAAAAATTATATATATATCGTACACTTCATAATTCTAAGATTGTCCAGTAAAAAATGAATTTAGAATCACTTGTTTTTTTTTTAACTTCAATTCAAATTTATATTAATTTCATCTTTAAATCAGGTAAATACCACCGCTCATTTTCCCAAAGTGGTACCTAAAAAACTATTTTGTAAAAAGAAGAATCTTCTCCTTTGAGAATAATCAAAAAAGGAAAGTGTTCAACACATATATGTACCCAAACTATGATGACCTTCCAAACGGATACCTAGTGAGCTCCTATAACCAGTCAACGTTGGTCAAATAAAGTCAATGCAAATTTGTTGACTTTCTAAAGTAAAATGACTAAATTAATTGTTACTTCTTCTTTTTTTCTTCATTTTTTTTTATTCCTATTTTTCTCCCCTTTCTTTTTTAAATTTCTTCAATAAATATTAAACACGATCGATCCGAAATCAAGAGTTTCTAGATTCCGGCGGCAACATTACGGTTCCCACCGGAATCTGAAAATTCAAATTTCGGACCGACCTGAGATCTGGAAAATCCCAGGGACGAGGGATTTCCAAATCCCAGGTTGCCCTGGGAACTAGTCCAGATCCCCAGATCCTGCCGGCGAGTCATGGCAGATTGCCGCCGGATCTGAATTTTCCAAATTACAGGCATTACCCACCGAAATCTGGAAGTTTTCAGATTCTCAGATTTCGAGAATTCAAAAAATTCTATATTCCGACAGGTGATGTCCTGGAATCTGAATTATGTTCTTTTTTAAAAAAAAAAAGTAAAGGAAGAAAAAGAAGGAAAAAAAAAGGAAGGAAAAGAAGAAGAAAGAAGAGAAGATATGGTGGGGGAGAGAGGAGAAATTGTAGAATGGAGGAGGAAGAATGGTAAATTGGACTTTTTACATTTAATGGTCAATAGGGTCAACAAAAAACTTGGTCAAATTCGCGTTGACCGGCGTTGTCTTGAGGAAAACCTGCTATAATAGGTCACTAGGTACCAATTTGGGAGGTCATCGATAGACATAGATGTGCAAAATAGTTTTTTAGGTACCACTTTGAAAAAATGAGTATAGTTTAAGAACCTAGGGTGCAATTTACCCTATTTAAATCTCCTCATTGCACTTAAAAGTGAGGCATTGTCTTCTCGTCAATACTTCTTTCTGGGTGGTTGGTTCCAAAGCTATTGAATCATAATCACTTTGTCATCGACCGGTTTTGAATGATATTCGCCACAATTTCTTCAATGCTTTGAACCTCGTAATATTCATTATTTTCATCTCTAACTATATACATTATATTGGACTTGAAATTAATAAATTATTAATTTATCGATATAATAATATCTCGCTAAATTAATAAAATATCATGGTTTCAACATTACTAATTTATGGACTTTTTAGTGTAACAGGCTAAACGCATAGAGTTGTAATAATTTAGACTCAACATGTAGAAAATTGTATTAACTTAAAATTTGGTAATGAAGTCTGATGGTTTGACTCACATTGTCAATCATATTACCTTTTTCTAAACAACAATCACATTACTTTTTTGTTTTGGTCTTTCATTTGGTATCTGAACCCACACTGCACCAACTAATCTGGATTCGGGACATGTCTAAGGATTATGGTAATTAAACTCCTCTCATTTGCCGTTGTGGGATTGACCAGCAAACCGTCCTACTAAACACAACTCTATATTACCACTGTGTCAATCAACGGTTGGTTACAATCATGTTACTTTTAGTTTTACTTAGTGTGCAAAAACAAATGAATCATCTTCTTTAACAATGCATGTAATAGCGTGTCGATTACAAAATCGAAATCTAAATTGATGTTATTTTCTAGAAACTTAAATTGATGCCATTTACTGAAAATAGGCTAAACTGATTCATTTTATACAGTTATGCTCACATGGTCAATGATTGACCAAATACAATTTGGTCAATCACTGTTAGATCAAAATCTAAGGGTTGAGATTAGTTTGGTGGTTTCATTGATATCTAATCTCCACCCTTAAATTTTGATTTAATGGTAATTGATCAAATTGTATTTGGTCAATCATTGATCATGTGAGCACCATTCTCATTTTATATATTAGGCTTTATTTTCACTGAATTTAATAAAATAAAAGAAATATAGGATAAATGAAGTAAATATTTTCAAATTCGATACACGGTCGCGTGGGCGGGCTTTGCTTAATGCCCATAAATTTTAGTATTACTTTTATTATTTTAATATTACAATATCGTACATGTTTTTCGGACAAAAATTAAGAATAAGGGACACAGGTTGCTAGTAAGGGTGTTACCGGTATTTCATTGATTGATGAAGGATATAATTGTCTTTTCCAGTCTGCCATGGATAAGGACAACCGACCTAAGGCAACTGGGCTGGACAGTTTAAGAGAATATTTTAAATTGCATTACGGTGCGTAAAAAGGCGGTGCACTTGCTGACGTGTATGACTTCTATTGGTTTCAAGAGTAATAATTATTTTTCGGTTTTTTGTGTTTTTACATTTTTTTGAAAATGGAAGAGATATTTTTATACTATACTATATTATACTTACATTTAAGTGATAGATTGCTACCATGCTTAAAAGTTTAATATTGTCAAATTCAACCATTCAATTGAACCAAACATTATTATACATTTCACTATTTTATCCGTAAGTGAATAACAAATTAAGATCATGTCCCATTTTAATTGATGTCTGACGAAATAATCATTATCTTTTAATATTGTGCTTATGCGTAGCCTTTCGTTTCTGCTCAAATTAAATAGGTTAGAAGACTTTTAGTTAGTCTCGAACTACCTATACATTTTTGTTATGCCTCAAATAGGTAACCGACTATATTCTCTATATAAAGTGAGGATCATAAGGTGTTAAGGTACACACATTTATTCATCCAAATATGCTTGTTCCCTTTCAATTCCACTTTTTTTTATAAACCATTACCGACTTAGGCATCAGAGAGAGGTTGTCGTCCATCGACCTCGAGCTAAACATGTTTTCAATTTTGTAGGACAATCAAGGCTTCTCAGTCGTCTGATATAGCTCCGTTAAATTCAACAGATACCAAGTTAGTACGATGAGCATGGACTCTTGTTGATCAAACGCATTCGCGATCAAAAGCAAAGTTTACACACACGTTAACTGGGTAATTTAAGGCGAGTCTTATTTATTGATCATTCAATGATGGGGTCGGTCCATACCAATCATTTCGAAGATGAGCAGGGCGAGCGGAATCCATCCAACAGTCAGGAACGACAACTCTGATATCGGATATCGCCAGAGTCGTCCATGATAAACTTGCTACGGATGATGACTTCTTGAGATATCTTGGTTATGTGGATCCTACAAAGTGTAAGGTCATTGGCAGCTCGCTAATTGCAGCCCAAGATAATCTTGAGAACAAGTTGTAGTTCTTCAAGCCCAACTCACGACGCTCACTAAGGCTTTTGAGCAGCTTGCTTAACCTTAAGTCACGCATATAGGCCATAAAGAAAGGGACAAGCCACCCTAGAGAAGCAATACCAATGCAAACTACGATACATGGCATCGTGACTGAAATATATGCCTTAAGGAACCCCATATAAGGAAATAGAGAGGAGCACTCAACGTTCCCCCGCAAATCAACGCGGGGCTTCAATGAGCAAAAATCTAAATTTTTGAGTCTCCATAATGACACGCCGAGTGACACGATCCCTCCAGAACATCGATTTTCTCCAACACTCAGAGAAATTAAACCTTGACACAACGTGTCACCACTTGACATGAGTGTTAGACTATTTTCAGGAATCCGTTGGCTTTTTCAAGCATGTGTTTTGAGAGTTCATATTTGTTCGCATAACCCAAATTTCTGTATAAATAGGGGTGCATTTCAGCTAGGAGATCGTCACTCTTTACTTGTGTTTAATTTTTATATAGATTTAATTTTAATTCCTCCATTTAGTTGTGAAAAGAGGCGATCCAAACATTAAATTCATGTTCCATTATCCCTTTTTACTTGTGTTTAATTTCCATATAGTTGTAATTTTAATTCCTCCATTTAGTTGAAAAGTGGTAATCCAAACACTAAATACATGTTTCATTTCCCCTCTTTACAAGGTTTGTAATCCAATTCCATCAATACAAAGTTCAAGTTCTTGTGTTTACTTTCATCCACTCCATTTCATTTTCAAGCTTTGGAAAGAGTTCCCTCTCTTATGTCATAAGTGGCGATCGAGAGTCCGGTGTAGCACGGTAAAATGGAGTAGCTAACATCTTTATCTTGTTAAACTAGTTGTGACCCGTCTATGTGCTAGTCTCAGTAGTATCATTTAATCTTTTGCATAGTTTATACAATAGTTTTGTATAAATTAGAATCTTTGATTTACCATCATCATATGCTTAATTTTATGTTGTTTTGTGAATATTTGAGATGAGCTTGATATTTCTATAAAGATTCATATAGGTGTTGCTCCCATCGAAAGTGACAAGCCGGAAACCATAGGTAGTAACGACACCATGGAACTTCAAGGGCCCTAATTTCTGAATCTATTGGAGATACTTTACCTTGGAAATATAGGACTAACAAAGTGTGTGTCCACAAGTACATACAAGTTCATAAGTCTCGTAAATGATAGTTGCGATCGTTTGATTTATCTTGGAACTACTTTATAAGCTACTATTGTGTCAACTCACTATCGCCTTTTTCCTGCAAGGAATATGGAAAGTGTTTGTGTGTTGTAATATATGAGTTGATTATTAATCAATCAAAACTCTAAAGTATTATTTGCTTAGATAACACCTGAAACCAAGTAGTTTGATACTTGTTGGTATAAATTCCGTGGATTCGATACCAAGACTTAAACCCCGAATTATTACTTGACGATATGTTATACTTGTTGCCTTTTTGTAGCATTATCTCAAGGCGCATCAGGCTAAATTCAATCCACAGTGCTCCGAGATCCTTCTAGTGGACAAGCGAACCATACCAAAGGAAGAGCATAAATGTTTGACTAGTTCAACCTTTTATCTTTAAGTAATTTCGTTCTCGGGAAACTTTTTAGAGAAGTGATATAATTTTTCTAATAATCTTGATTCTACTTACCCACATGATGACAACCGTAGGGAAAGACACATGGGGTGATTTCCTAAACATCCCAAAGATTGCAGAGGACGTACACCAATCTGTTTTAGTTGTAGCAGAAACACTTTCGTTGTAGCAGCTGACAAATGAATGTATTTATGCAACAAATGTATTATTCATCACCTAACTCGAGACTATATGTAAATGTAGATGTAGATCTGAATCTCTAACTTCTTGCTTTTCACAGGCTCTAGTTTCATCCGGGTGTTGCATGAGAGATTATGGGAGGTGTAAAGCAGATGCATAGAATTACTTGAAGCAAGGTGATGCTTGGAATATAATGGGATGAGGAATGCAGAGATAAAAACTGTGTGTGCTGATATGGAGACAGAGAAGAGTAAGCTCAAGAAAGCTAAGGAATAAGGAAAATAGTTTATTTTTTTTCATAAATTCTCAAGGAGCAAGATTCGAACTCTTGACTCTCCACTCATACATTGGTGAGTGTACCAATCAGGCTAAAGCCAATTAATAGAGGAAAAGATTTTGAAAAGAAGTATTTGTGTTGTGTTATAGAGAATGCTTATGAGAAGAAGGATATCATCAGAGATTTGAGCACTTCGCTGATATCAACTCATTTCCTAAAATCTGAGGTATCGGCCCTTGAAGAGTAACGAAGCTGGCTGAAGACAAAATGTGCCTCCCTAAAACAACAACTAGACGAGGCTGCAAAAGTTCACATGGAAGAAGTGTCTAACTTGCATGGGGAAATAACAACTGTCTCGACCAAAACTGATGAAGAAATCAAACTGGCAAGGGATGACATGGAACAACAAATATTGAAAGATTCTGAAGATATTGCATCTATGAAGAGGAACAAAACTTGGTGGGCTATGTGTTTTAAGGTCAAGTTTGTTATAACTGTAAATAAAGGTTTCGTGAGGTATCCCAGGAAGAACTTAAATTCTTGGTGAATCTGACCCTACCTGAGAACGATATGCGACACTGACTTTAGATGAATCGTTCCCTCTTCCCAACCCTATTTAGGATATGTTGACGACGAAAACTTTTTCCTCTTTTCCTTTGGTCGAGGAAGTAGTTGATGGGGTAGTATAAACTCCGAAGGATGATGACACAAGTCTTTTGACTTAGTTTCTTTTTGTTGTTTACATGACTTTGGAAGGACCTTTGGTATTGTCTGTTTTGTTTTGGACAATCGATCGGAATTTTGTTGTTTTTAGACTTTTCTTCTAGAATGGAATTCTCCTTATGTACTTTGCTCTCATATTTCTTGTTTACAAGAGGATGGTCGAATTTCAAATTGACAAACAAATTTAACAATTTCGTCGTGTTATTGATTGTCTTTTGTAGTGTCTCCCATTGGTAAGACAATTGTTTCAAAGATGGAATTCAATCGAGATGTTAATGACTTGGTTTTGATCAAGACCTTGTAGCATGCATATGCGTGGTTCTAATTTTTAATCGAAATATATCAATATGAATTCATAAAATACGTAAAGTCATTTTGAAGAATAAATAATGCCTTAAAGGCATTTTATCGCATAATGATTAGCCCTTTAAATAGGTCGGGCTGTTACATTAGAAGAAAAAGACTTTGAGACATTTTGAAGCTTTTAGCGATGATACTTCCTTAGAGGAACTGCGTTCCAAGTCCTTAGAACCTCAGAGCCGTCTATGTTCCTTAATCGATAAGTATGTTGCCCAACACATTCAGCTATCTAGAATGGTCCTTCCCACTTGATGTCCAACTTGCCTTTTCTAGGTCGATTTTGGGATGTTGCGGTGATTCGAAGCTCCAAATCTCCAACGTAAAATTGTCGGGGACAAACTTTTTGATCGTAAAGGAGCTTTATCATTTGCTTGTAAGCAGTTATCCTGGTGTGAGCATCTTCTCTTCTTTCCTCAAGGTTATCCAAGCTTTCTTTTAGGTTGAGCTCGTTATGCTCCTTGATGTAATATATAAGTCTCGGACTTGGCACTTTGATTTTGACCAGAATGAATGCTTTGGTTCCATATGTTAAGGCGAAAGGCGTCTCTCATGTGGTTGTTTTTGGTGTTGTTCGATAAGACCAAAGAACGTGAGAAAGATCTACAACATAATTGGAAAGGTTCTAACTTTGTTAGCATCTTTCTGATTCCTGCCATGATAGTTCTGTCAGACTACTCAGTCATCCCATTACTCTGAGGATGAGACACAGAGCTAAAGCGAAGTTGGATCTAGTTCTTTGAGCATAGCTCTTTGAAGGCCTTTCAATCAAATTGTTTTCCATTATCGACAATGGTTGTACGGGGTAAACCAAATTGATAAAAGATGTTGCCTTGAATGAACTTGATGGATGGGGATCCGTCGCAAAAGTGTTCCTTCTTTTTGTGAGCTATCTTTTTCTTTGGAGGAGAAGTTAATGTTGAACGCTCTTTCCCATCTTTCTTCTTGAGAGGAGGATTTTTCTCATCATTCCCTTGTTTCTAGCCCTCGGTGTGGAGAGAGGTAGTATGTTTGCTCTTAGACATGCTTTTGGAGTGTCTGTGACTCTGATGAGTGCTCCTAGAGCGATCATCCTCTCCCCTTTTCTATTAGCTGTCATGACTGAGTGTCTGAATGAACTTCGATTAGTCCACGCTCACTGCACTAATTTGTTACCAATGGACTAATCTTGACGTCGATGTAAGCTATAAAACCTACAAGAAAGCAAACGTAAGCTAAGAAGGACCCATCGACCGTATGCTTAACTAAGTTGATGAACTTAGTGATTGAAAGAAGAATTTACTCAAAGAATTAAGTGTAGTGAACGTACCTTGGGCATGCATATACTTGTCCTTATATAGGAAAAAATAAGATCCTAATCCTTGTCGGTTTACGACTTTTTAGGAGTACCTATAGAGGTCGGTCAAGGATGTTTCCGAATTAGTGGAAGCTTTCCTATTTGAGATACTGAATTAGAAGTAGAATCCACGTAAAAGAGAAAACTTCTTAGAAGTTTTGGCTATTCAATTTTGATGACATGGTATGTATGACTTTTTGATAAAGTCATTCAAGCGAACATGGCGTGAGAACAATTCTAATTGGTGGCCAGCCATTATAAAATATAGAGTGGCAATAACTACTAATTAAACACATTCTCCTAATTAAGATACCATAATCCATTAGTGTCTCCTAACCTCAAAGTATAACTATAATGAATAATTATATTAGATTCCGGAATCCTTCCAATTTTTATTTTAATGATGATACACATTCAATTAATTAAACACGATTTACAAGTTCATTGAATGTTGAAGAAACTTATCCGATTATAAGTCCAAAATTAAGTCAAGAATATACCAATAATATAAAGGAGATTAACAAAGAATTAAAGTATAATTAATATTTCTTACTAAAATTACACTTTATTCCCATGAGTTCCATGGGGAAACTTTTTGTTTTACATCAAATAGTGAAAGCAGCTCTAGTAAATCCACTTTTTCTATTAATTAGCACTGGTTTGCGTCTCAATTTACCAGTTTAATGCAAGTTTAAAGTGCCAATAAGTTACTCCAAGTAAGCCAATAGGGAAATTTAACTGAATCAAAAGAATGATAAAATTCCTTAAAGGAAAGCAAGAAAAAGAGTAAATCAAACTAGTGATACAACACTCTCTACTAACAACTAAAATGCTAAATCTCGAAAACAAAATCGTACATTTATTGTGAAAAGCCATTGTACCACCTACATTATGTATCTACTCCATCAGACTGAACGACGACATATTTTGAACATTAAAGCGATGGGCGAGCACACAATAATTTCCAAAAAATAAAAGGTCGCTCCTTACTTGCTAACCAAGTGATATTTCTTCCTCCTGTTTTTCACTTTCTGTCAAAGCATCTACCTTTTCTCATTCTCGTTTCTTTACTTATTGTCGGAGCATGTACTCTTCTCATTTGCTATATAGACACCTAACAACTATCTTTTGTTAGATAGATATATGCATATAAAAAGCATATGTTTCTTATTTCTTATTTAGATACATAACGGCTATCAACTATCTTTTGTTAGATAGATATATGCATATAAAAAACTTTTTTTTTTTTTTGGTTTTTCATCCGGTTTCCGAACCACATTAGAACCGACTAATCCAAATTCGAGGCAGGTCCAAGAATTATGATATTTAAACCCCTTTCAGTCGCGGTTGTGAAGGATCGATCCGCAGACCTTTCTACCAAGCGCAGCCTCATGCTACCACTGCACCAACCATCGATTGATAACTTATTTCTTATTTACATACATAACGACTATCTTATAATAGACAACGTCCATATAAGCAACACTGGATATTGTAAACTTTATTTCCGTAAAAGCAAAAAGTAAAAATAAAATTGCATATGTAAACCTATGTTTAAAGTTGAACATCACCGTACGCTCTCTAAAATTCTAAAATAAGAACAGACAAGGTATGAAGATTATTCTAACCAAAACCACCACTTACTTTAATCTTATTTCGATGATCAAGTTATAAATAGAGACAATTAAATTCCTTCTGAGGGCATAGTTTTATAGCTAGGAAAATACTAATACGCCCCACGTTCAGATTCGAACTCAAAATGGGCGGGCTGGCCCTATGTTTGGGTTGGTTGGGTCGGGTATAGGCCATGTCCTCTCCTTTTGGGCTTGAATCTATTTTACATGGTTGTTACCTAATTTCAATCAACCACATTTTAAGCAACAAAAATAAATTATAACAACATATTACACATATGTACATCTAAAAGCCTCTAAAAAAACACCACAACGAACACACGCAAAATCACTTAAAAACACTAATTATTAATTAATTAACTAATTAATCTGATTTCTTGTCTTCTGGTTGAGATTTATTTGCATTTGGTGAAAACTTGTCTTCTCTCATCTTGGAGTTAATTTCGTACTTGTCCTCAAAATACTTCTCAAAAGCAGCTGGAAGAAATTTTGGAATTACAAATCCAAAGAGATTGATTGTAAAATATCCCAAATTAGCAGCAGCTAAGCTTCTTCCGAACCAAAACCATGCCGATTCCTGCCACACAACAACAGTTAATTAGAACTATAACTCATGCCGAAAGGAGTAATTGCTATTATCACCTTGAGCATCCAATTGAGTTAAAAAAAAAAAAGGTGCTAATTGATCATTGAGTGTTTAAATCATTTTCCTAACTCAAACATGTACTAATTTCAGATCAGGTTTGGACCGGACTGGGCTTATCTAAGAAAACTTAAAGACTCAAATCCAGCCCATCCTAGCCCAATCCACTAATCGTTGCAATGGGGCTGGAATTCTCATCCCTATAAGCATGTAGGGTATACAAGAATAAAAATTGTATATCAACTTCCCTGGGCTAGGGTGGGGAAAAAAATTCTCATCACTAACATATGCTCATTTATATATGAGTTAGAATTAGAATCTGTTGGTATTAATACCACTTAAATTCAATCAAAAAAGTAAAACATTGCCAAGGTTTGAACCCCCAAATCACTTGATCCTAATGAGAATAATGACATATTGAAAAACAGATTGATGTAGAAGCCCAAACTTAAAGTTAGGACCTAACACCCTTTATATTGGTCATCTAAATTCTATGGGCAAATTGTTAAGAATCTCGATATTTAAACCTATGATTTCATTTTATAGGTTACATATATATTCTCTAAAAAAAGCCTAAGTTGGTTGGCGTGATTGTACTTTCATTCTTATATTTCATCCTTTAAGAGTCATTTGAGATTGGATCCCCACTTCTTCCTCTCCCTTATAGAGGTTAGACCTCATATCGCCTATAAAGGTTTTCCAGGGATAGAAATCTTTTTCTTTATTAGACAAGTATATATTGCACCCGAACATTAATAGAAATTCCACCTTAAAGATTACCTATCGAAAACGGAAATAAATGAAGATACTGAAGGTCTAACAAAATAAACACGAGTAACTAATTTTTAGGGATCGGGCGGGAATCACACGTTGCACTTGACAAAATTCAAATAAAAGAATAATCTAACCTGAATTTTAGCGTCAACAGGAAGATTTTTATGAACCCAAACATCAAAAATCCAATCAATAATAACAAAAATCCTCCTGGTCGTATACAGCAAGGGCACCAAAGCCCTGACCGGCGGAGACAGCAACGAAAACCCATTCAAAACATTTTCCGTTAGTATCTGAAAACTCAACAGAAACAAGTGTGGCGTGGCTGACCGGACTGCATGATCATCCCCTCTCGCGAACCCCCCGAACACAAACGCTAAGGGTAAAAACAGCCCGATAATCGTCCCGACCACCACGTAAAACCGGAAGAACTTACTCTCCCGGAACACCGCCTGGGACCCGGGAGTGAACTTTGACCCGAGGCGATGGGACGGGAAGACTAGCCGGGAGAGGAGGATGAAGTAGGCGGTGGAGAAGAGAGGGAACAGCATGTCTACGAGCGGAACAACCCCGCTCGCGGCGAAGATTATTATGAAGGCGACAAGTTGGAGTTCGATTACTCGGAGCGATCCAACGAGGTTTCCAACGGATTTTCTGTCGGGAATTTCGCGTTTCGTTTGGGAGGTTTCGTCGGTGACGTTCGTGGGGAATGTTGCGAGTGAAACGCCGGACATCGTTGTCGTTTGGGGTTGTGAAGTGGGAGATGAAGAGGGAATGTTGGGATCTTTGGGTGTAATGATTATAAGGAGGTTATGAATTTTGGTTTGTGTATACAGTAAAACCTCTATAAATTAATAATGTCGGGACCGAGATATTTCATTAATTTAGCGAGATATTATTATATTAATAAATTAATAATTTATTAATTTAAAGATATTTTACGTATGACTTTTAAATTTTCAAGTCCAATATACTAGTTACAATGTATATTAGTTAGAAATGAAAAACTAAATTACAATATATATTAGTTAGACGAATTTACATTTACAAATTAATTGAATTTGTCAAGTTCATTGTAAGCGGCAACAACTCTTCACAACTTTTTGTTGCTATATGAGAACACAATGCCCCAACTCTTAAGTGCAGTGAGGAGATTTAAAGATGAAATCATTAAGGATTTGAAGTTCAAGAAAAAACAAATGAATATTAATTCATTTTTAACTAGATAATCTTAGAATTTTAAAGTGTATCACAGATATATATAGAAGTTTATAGCAATTATTAATTTATAGTTTCGTTGGTACCAATATATATACACTGGGGTTTCAAAATAGTTATTATCTTATTATTTTATCGATTGATGTCGAATTTTACACTGGTCCCAAGTTGGGACTGGACAAATTATTAGTTTTATCGAGTTATTAATTTATCGAGTATTAGTTTATAGAGGTTTTACTGTATCTGAATTTGTGAGGTGGCAGTGTTCAGATATGCCATGTGGAGGCTGTGATTTTCAAATGCGGTGCTACTGTATACGTGTCATTTGTGTCGTTTTAAAATGGAGGTGCCGTTGTGAGAATTTCCATTTAATCTCAAGATAATATAAGGTTAATTAACTTAAATTAATAAATTAGAGATAGGATCAAGTGAGACAAGGTGATTATGGAGAGACTTTTTTTAGTGTGAGACAATTAAAAAGTGGTGGCATTTTTGAAATTTTAAAAACATGGAGGGCATTATTACGGGAAGAGGAGGTGATGTCAGCGCTGACATCACATTTGGAGAGAGAAAAGTTTTTATTATTTTATTTAAAATGCATTTTCCCGCTCTTTCCTAACTCATTTTTCAAAAAAAATTATACCACTGAATTCGTATTAATTAGGCGGTCATTTTGAGATCCATTGTTGTTATTTATAGACGATTTTTATTTTTTTATTTTTGTTCCAAGTTGGGTACTCGGTTGTTCCAGCAGAATACTCCATTTGTTCCACCAGACTACTACATTTGTTCCAGCAGAATATTTTCATTATTTTTTTTTAAATGCACTATAGGAGTGTAAAAAAATGTAGTATTCTGGTGGAACAATTAGAGTAGTCCGGTGGAACAACTATAGTATTCTGTTGGAACAAAAAAAATAAAAACAAATCGTCTATAAATAACAAAAATGGATCTCAAAATGACCGCATAATTAATACGAGTTCACTGGTATAATTTTTTTTGAAAAATGAGTTTGGAAAGAGCGAGAAAATGCATTTTAAAGAAAATACTCCCTCCGTCCAACTTTGATAGGCAATATTTTCATTTCACGGGAATTAAGAAAATTAGTTAATTGGGTATATCGTTACCATAATACCCTCATTTATTTGGTTAACTAAAAAAGATGAGAAACAAGTATATTCCATTATTGAAATACTCTATTAATAAATGTTGGACAAAAATTAAATATGATTGTAATTTTTCTAGTTTTCTATTGGACAATGGTTGGTTAGTTAATTACAAGCATGATTTTAAATTTCTTGATATTTGAAGTTACTCGTGAACCAAAAAAGAATAAGTTTGACTAATTAATGGTAAGTGATAAAAGTAGTTATTGGAAAAGGTATTTTGGTATATTTATCATTAACTAACAACTAAAAATGGAAAAATGTCTATCTTTTTTGGACACCCAAAATGGAAATATTACCTATCAAAGTTGGACGGAGGGAGTAATTAAAACTCTTTCTCTCTCCAGATGTGACATCAGCGGTGACATCAGCAGTGACATCACCTCCTCTTCCTTCTCTTCAATTCACGCATGAGGGGTGTTCATTTAATTACAAGTTTGCCACCTTCCCCTATTGAATTACAAAAATACCCTATGTCTCATCATAAAAACTAGTTTCATCCTAAACCCTTGTCTCATTTGAACTTGACTCTAATAAATTAAGTGATTATTCAGTTCAGAGATAAAGATTCAAATGATTTCAACGTGGGTCTTTTTATAAAGTAACCATCACTTTGTCCATTATTACTATTGGATGAGTAGGATAGAACATGATCCAATGGTTGGAGAGACAAAGTGACAAAACAAATAAAGTAACCATAGCATTCACTCAACATTTATGAAAAGGTATCAAATGAACTCTAACGTATAAAATAGTATCAAAATAATTTCAATGTTTTTCAACTGGTAACATTTTGACCCTTCTTAACAGAAAATGTCACATAAGTACATCCATTCCGTTATCAAGTGCCAACTAAGTGTTACAACACTTGCCACGTCACAAAACAAAAATCTAACATAAGGTACTAAAATGACCTCAACGTCTTAAAAGAGCATCAAAATAACCCAACGTTATTAAATTAGTATCATTTTGCCCTTAATAACAAAAATTTACATTTTTTATGAGTTAAAAGATAATTTGTAAACGTATGATTTGAAGCTATTTTAGTTTACATTACATTTAGTTCGCCTTGATTAATGCTTTTTTGAATTGTTTTTGGGAAAAAATTTAGGACACATCCAACATACATCGTTATATGTAGATAAGACCAATAATTGTAGAATGCTTTGTTAATTACATAGCGTCAAAATGTTGTTTGTTGAAGGATTACTTGTAATCAATTAATGAGCGGTGCTCACCTAGTCGATAACTGATGCAATTTGGTCAATCACCATTAGATTAGAATCTAAGGGCGGGATTGAAACCTAATGAAAGCATATATTTTACTTTAATTATAAATAATGTCTTTTGTTTTTTTATTATACCTTAAAGAGTCCCGTATTAACCCGTCATGTTTAGGTGATTTTATTTGGTTTTAATCTCTACCCTTAGATTTTCATCTAATGATGATTGACCAAATCGTATTTGGTCAGTTATTGACTAGGTGAGCACAACTGTGAATTTGGTTATTTATTTATTTCTAATTCTTGTTTTTTTAGGGAAACAAGGAAAACAAACTAAGAAAGATCAATAAAAAGAACATTGCTAAGGAACGATGGTGGTCATACTCACTCACCACGAACAGACCTAGAAACTAATGCTCCAGCTAAGCTATGAGCCGTAGTGTTCGCTTAACGTTTAACAAAGGAAATTGAAACAAACTCAAGGTCCTGAAATAACTGAACACACTCAGACACCACATCCGAAACATAGGATAAATTTGGGCTCGGAGTAATAATTGCATGAACTAAGGACAAGCAATCTGACTGCATAATCACCTTTCCCAAGTCCGAAGATTTGATCCACGAGAGAGCTTCTTTAACAGCTGAAGCCTCGACCAACAACTGACCACCAAGAACATCGAAAGCCTCATGACGCGCAAATGAGCAAAGACCTTCAGAATCTCGAACAAGAAAACCAAATGAACAATAACCATCGTCATCAAACACTCCAGCATCGACATTACACACTAGAACCCCTGTCGCAGGAGGCTGCCACCGAGTGATAGATGGCGTCGCAACCTGAACAGCCCCTTGCTTCAACAGCCGAGCCTCCACCCACTTATTATATGCTTGAGCCGATTGCGCTACCACAAGAGCTGGTCTTGACATACACTTATTCCAAACCACCGAATTTTTGTGTTTCCATAAGCTCCATAAGACATTAACAATTGCAACAACATCAGTAATAAGAGGATCCCCCATACACGCAATAATCCAAGGTTTCACATTTACCACATCCACCATTCGATGATCCTTGAAGAATTGATGTCAAAATTGTCGAGCAAAAGAGCATTGTATAAAACCATGATCATTCTAATTCCTCTTAATTGCTCATAAATGATTATAAGGGATCTGCAGTGTGATCTATAATTAGACTAAGTTATTAACGCCAAGTCCTCTACTGAACCATTTAGAACTTTTGGATATATTAATGTACCTTTAAGACCATTAATCTCTAATTTTTGCCTAATTATTGTAGGAGTTATGTAATGATTCGATAAAGAATTTTACCTCACGCTCTCCCATGTTCGACCAACTTAACAATATTGTTTGCATTCTCCTCCCGTATGCGTTGAGCTTCCCAGAATCTTGGCCTCTTGTCACTTTGCAATTGACAATTGTATATTGATTTTAAACATTCTTTTAATATTTGGAAAATTATGTGTGAATATAGGGTACGCGACAGTCATTCACATACTTAAACCAATATGTCATCACATTTGGTGTCTTTGTAACATTCTTGCTCTTCAATTTTTCCATGATTACGATGAATAAAACCCAAAATTCAAGATCCAACTAGGAAAAGTCAAAATTGGCACATAAATCAATGGGGACAGTAATTACAGAAATCGAAAATTGTAGGGTTATGTGAATTTGTAAGTATTTAAATAAAAATTAGTGCAATGCATGTCATTTGCATTAAGTGAAATGAAATCAAAAATGATACCGAAAGTCATGTAATACTTGGTTCGTCTTCTTGCTTGAGTTTTGAGAGGATTTGGATTCCTATAGTGCAACAAATAATCTTTAGTTTGGTGATGTTTACACGACGGCCTATAAATGAGCTTCTCTTAATTGCTCATAAATTTTTACTCATTTATATTATAATATCATACATGTTTTTCGAGAAGAAAGATACATGTGGCTAAAGAGTGTGTTATTGGTATCACAAATAATAAGAAACATAAGGCTAAAAACGACGTTGCGCAATATGTTGAATCAACCTCATTAGTTTTGATGACTTGATTTTAACTCTAATTAAAATGGACTTTTATATCAAAAGCTTTTTCAAAGACTACTATGATTAAATAAAATTTATACTTAATATGTTGATAACATATCACAAATATTCATGCCATGATCAAACAAATATTTCAAAACATCAAATACATGCCATTCGAAATACCATACTTGTTGAAATCAAAAATGCCATGCCATACGAAAGGTTATAACTCCTTAATGGAATTCTAGCATAAGAAGATGAGTTAAAACATGCTAAAAATTATTGATCATATCATACATTAACTCTATGCTTGCTAGAACATTATTCAAACTTTCATATTATGCAAAGTGAGCCCATGTGTGCTACATTCGTATGAAAGAAGAGTGGTGAACAAATGAAATGCATCCCATCACAAAGTACAACCTACTTTACAAATGACAAAAGTCTTTTTCCATTGGTAACTAATGAAAGGCTTACTAATTGGGTTTCTTGTTGTCCTTTGCCATCTCTCAAACCGTATTAATCTTGGATGAATCTAGCTTGATTCAAGGGTTTATACTTCAACCGTACAAAAGCAAGGAGTTGGCTTCCAAAGGAGAGTTTGTAAAGTTGTCATTGAAAACGAAATGGGATTAAAAGATGTACTTGTTTGAAACTAAGTGCATGTGCTCTATCTCCTCCAAACGGCTACAACATATTTGTTGTTCAAAATGAAGAAGCTAACGGACAGAAAACTGTCTATATAAAGCATGGAGGAGCAATGGTTGAAGTCAAGGGAAAAACACACTGAGAATTAAAGCTATCAACTGAGTATTCAAGCAAGCTTTGATTATATTTTTCCTTCAACTGTATCTCGAGAGTTTGAGTGTAATTTACTTCATTCAAAAAGATACTGTAAAGATTAAGCGGTGGGGCTTAATCTGGGTTTAACACTAGTTCCCTATAAAAGTGTAAAAGGTTCTTAAGCACCCGCAAGCTTAGGAGAGGTTATCACTGAGCCTTGAAAAGTGCCATAAGTTTCTTAGTTGAGCTTGAGAAAAACTAAGAGAAGTCACTCGACGCTTGGAGTTCGAGAGAGTAAATACTGGTAGAGGTATTTGCTGACAGTGTCTCGGATTGTGAGAACTGTCTCAGGCTTGATTTCTGCCCGTAAAGAAATCATTAGTGGAAAATCTCGAGAGGTTCTCTCGGGGACAGGACTAGGCTCACAAGGAGACCGAACCTGGATAAATACTCTGTGTCAAATCCTTCTATCCCTACTCTTTTCATTATTGCTATTTAATCACTTACTTTGCATTTAATTAATTATTATAAACTGTTTGTGATTAAATCGTGCCTACATCCTTTATACTCTTAATTTCTTTAGACAACTTCTACTTCCGCAAAACTATTTGAGTTGTTGTTTAAACAAATAGGCAAATACTTTTAAGAGTATAATAATTGTTTTTAAAAGCAATAAATCCTATTCACCCCCCTCTAGCATTTATATAGTCATTTTTGGGCCAACACAATAGACAAGACAATTGAAGACCCCAATGAGAAATGCAAGAAGACTTCAATTGCTGAGAATTTGGTTGAGGAGAAAACTTTGAGTTGATAGCTAAAGCTCATTTATGGTTTATATATTAATCTTTTACAAGAATTGTCGATCAGTATTAGTTTTGTACAACGCTTTTCAGATTTCTATTTTTTGACATAAACATAAGTTCTAATATTCTTCATGCTTTTATGTAATTATGCATGGATGGAGATACATTAGATATTAAGTTGACGGAAATATTGGAGAAACAAGATTCATAACTATACTAAAATGTTGACCATCTATTGACCGAATTGGACCGCATTGAATCAAAATAAGTCAACAATTTAATGAAACTCTAAATCATTTTTCTCATATATTAAGTCAAATTAAATAAATGTTAGATTTGTGACTGTCCCTACTTGTAGTTAAGGTAAAATTTAATAAAGTATGATAAAAATAGTTAACTTACCAATTGAAAATGAACATGAAAAAACACAATTATTGGAGGCATTCCACTAGCTAGCGAGTGTGACGGAAAAATCAATGAAACTCTGTAAAATATACAAGTTTCCGACAAATAAGTAATCAATAATTATGAAATAATGGTGTTTGCTCGTTAGCATCTTGTTGTTGTATCAGCTAACATAATATTTAGATGTATGTAAGCTTTATTAATGGATGAGCTTTAATGTTACTGGTTTATATTTAGATGTCATTGTCAACCCTAAGATAGAGTAGACATTTTTATTCCGAAAACTACATAAATCCGTATGTCCCTTGTGAGGATTGTTTTGAGCAAAATAGGAGTATAGTTCATATTTCTTTTGTTTTTACTAGATATATAATATACGAGTATGAACTAGTCGGCATAGCATGTCTTGCTCTTTGCAATGTCCTACATAAAAATTGTGGCAACGAAACTTGCTAATTTGTTTAAACATGTGCTTGAGTTCACCATGTCGTTGTCTTTGGTCATGGCTTTTGAGCATTTCAACTAGCGTTTAAAAAGTGGTATGTTGGTTTCGATGTGGGTGACTAGTCACCCGACTATATTAGTCCTTAATTAACTCCCTTTATCGACTCGAGAGCTAAGAAGAATAACCATTACAATGTTCAGCACTAGCCTTATTACATAGTACATGATTAAAATTAGCATCCCTTTAGAATTTAATATTACGAAGTCAGATGATCATTTAGAGCTGCACTTGTTGAGAGGTACTTTGCACCATTTAGGTTTGATCAACTATGGATTCGCTCGATTATGTTGTCTATCAAGGCTGCGCGTTTCAGTGTTGACAAGTGCAAAAGAATAGTAGTTGCAATGTAGGTACTATATCTAAATTCATGGTTGTTAAATAAGTCCTTTTGCTCTAGTGAATTACCGTTTAAGAAAGGTTTTTTTTTTTGAGATTTATTTATTAAACATCTCGACTTAAGAATTCCTAGATTTTCTAATAAATTATACTGGTTTTACGTTATAGAACTTCTCCTATTTCTAGATCTTTCATTTTGTTTCTTTAATAATCACATCTTCAATTTTGAAGTCTTTTCTTTGGTTACTTAATGGTTAACTGTGAGATACTCTTTTATGATTCTTTGTATTTAGGTCCTTGCTAGTTTACTTGGTCAAAATCAATGGAGAACAAGGCAGTTAAATTTAATTAAATACAGATTTATCTAAAACATTGCAGGTATTGATCGGGTGAACTCTGGGGCTAGATTAAGGTCACTGAGAAAAAAACATGTCGCGCGCAACATTGTAAAGCACGTTCTTATGTGTAGTCGTGAGCAACTACAAAGTGATGTATTGTGGATATGTTTCTATTTTTGTATTTTTTTTTTCTTTTTGCTATTCTAAGTATTTTTTTTTGGAAGAACTATTGTATTTCAAATCGGAGCATTTTATTAGAATTATGAAACTCATAAATGTATATATTTGAAAATAATAAAGGGTTAATACACTAATATATATATTCTGGTATTACTACTTGATGACAAATTGAGTACAAATGAGTTCTAGATTTGAGTTTGGTTGGAGATATTGGTGGAAGAGTGTGATCCTCCTGTGGAAATGGTGGGCATGAGTCTCGAGAAAACTCGGAGAATTAAGTTAATCCCACGTTATGGAGCAAGAAAGTCCAAATATACAAGACATGTATAGAGAAAATATCCAAAAACGACCTAGCATTTATGATGGTAGATGTTTATATATGAGGAATTTTGTTTAGTCAGCACACCGATATATGAACCTGATGTCCGAATCTGATTAGACGCCTGATGCAATCAGGCTCCATAAATCTTTGAGTAACTTAAGTGGACTCCATGATGTTTTCTTTAATTTCGTTGTAGATGACATGAATTCTAATGGCTAGTGACATGGACAATCGTTTATACCACATGTATGTTCAGTTAGTTTACGATATAATTGAGAGAGTTTGACAAATACAGAAACTTAATGGGGAGAGTTTAATAAATATAAAAATGTAATTCTTTTCTTTTTTAAGAAATATAAAAATGTAATTAGAGATATTGATAAACACAAGAATCTAGTTGATTGTTTATTGAATATAGGGACAAAATTGCATATTACATGTAATAACACTAAAATATATTTATGTAGGAATTCGGTTTATCTTAAAAATTGCAAGGTCCAACATACATGGACTCTTTCGGCCGTTGACTGGTATGCCCAATTGGTCTAAGGCCTCTGGGCTCATTTGTAGATAATGATATATTTATCAAAATTTCTTGAACTCGATGTGAATGATGACTTGTTTGTAAATCGTACGATGACTTTTATAGTCGTAATTTTGGAGATTTTCACTCGCTTGGATTCGATAGTGTCGTATCCACTCCTAGTTACAACAATATCGTGTATCGTTCATCTTTTTTTGTTACCGTGCTTCTTTTATAGTGAAATTATCAAAAATTTCGGTTTTGATATAATGTATGTGTACTTTTTGATGTTACTTATAAATACCAAACACGTTGAAATACTCTCGTATTTAATACTTTCATATTTATTATTTAGCAAGCTTCCAATATTACCAAAATCTTATTATGCAAACTAATTAATCAAAACCTAAATGTATGAATATCAATGGTGTCACATGGTCAATGATTGACCAAATATAATGATTGACCAAATATAATTTGATCAATCATTGACCATGTGAGCACAACTGGTATGCATATATGTTTCAAAGGTTTTGATAAGTTTGGAAATTTTTATTTTTTAAATAATAAACGTACATGTATATTAAGTATAAGAATATATTCTTCTTTTACAAAAAGTTTTAATAATTGTTTCTTTTATTTAATACTTATATGTAACTTTATAGAATGCGTATATTTTTTGTTATATGGAGAGGTCAAAGGATCCAAATAACAAAAGAAGACAACAAGTACGGAGTCGAAACATAAAAGAACAATTACACATGTACAAGACGAGGAATGTGTATTTTTTTTTTTTATGCAGCAAATGAGGTTAAGGACCTTGAAAGCACAAATGAAAGATAACAAATGAAACTTAACTAAGAAAAAAATATCACTCGCAAGTCACGTCGGCCGACAGAATATCTATTATCACAAGTATCAACAGAAAAATAAGAGATCTTAGAAGCTTGTATGCACTACAATATTAAAACTGTATTTTTTTTATAACAAATGTTTTAGAAAACTCAATCTGATTAGATCTACTTACCATAATTAAATTTGCTAATAATAAATGGGTTGTTTGAAAAAGTTTACTTTTCAGTGACCATTACTTTAACTTTATTACCATTGAATTACATCTCACAACATTTATTCATTGATAAGTATCGACAAAATAATGTTTAATTTGTAAAAACAAAGTGAATAGAAAAAACATATTCCATAAAATAGATTGGGGAGGAAAGTAGAAATTGTGAGGCAACTTGATGAGGAAAGAAAGAAAAGGAATATTTTAGGAATCAAAACAAAGATTTAGAACAAGAAATTAAGGAATATTCTCAAATCCTGAAAAATATTTCTTGGAATTTCGATTTTAACTAAACTTGCTTTTACTATTTTTTCACCCCTCCAGGAATCCATAGTCATTCTATCTGCTAGCAAAAGTAATACTCCTATTATTCTAATTTTCATGTTACTATATATAAATAAGGAAAAGAAAAAACACTATTTAGCCACTAATCTATCTTAAATTTGTGCATTTAGCCACCAACCTTTTATTTGGTCACATTTAGCCACCCACTTTTGTAATTTGGTCATATTTAGCTATTAGATTATAAATTTAATGAAATTTCACAATTCTTTGATCAAAATTGACAGGAGATAAAAATGTTAAACATGAAATTTCCTCTATTTCAAGTAAGAAAATTAATATCAAAACTAAATATTGCAAAATTATATAAATGTAGAAATGTCAAAAAACAAAATAGTGGTGAAATTTCACCAAATTACAAATTTGAGTAGCCAAATGTGACCAAATAAAAGGTCAGTGACCAAATGCACAAATTGCAGATAGGTCAGTGGTCAAATAGTGTATTTCGCCTATAAACAATAAATAACAAATTGATGTTTTTTAAGATAGTATACAATAATTTCTAAGATTAATTTCAATTATGTGGTTTCGTATTTTTGCAAATAAATAACTATGGTTTGCTTTGAGCAAATAAAATACCGTGATTTGTGTTGTTTGCAAAATTAAGGAGATAGTCGATTCTGTTGACGTAAACGATGACGTTTTTGGCCAAATAACTTTTCAAACCTTCGGCCGATTATGTAAGAGGTGAGTTCAAATGTCAGAATTTCTTTTTTGACAAAAACTGTCTTCGTTCATGTCAACAAAATCGTCTATTTCCTTAATTCTGTCAATAATGCAAGCTACAGCCCTTTATTTGTCAAGGACAAGTCACAATCCTTTGTTTGTAAAAGTGCAAAACCATAAAGTATTTATTTAAAATTAATTCTAATTTATAAAAGTGAAAACCTAAAAGAATATTGACTTCGTCAATTGGAGAGTGAAAGGAGTACCCCGAGCCTCTCTTTACCTCTACCATGTAAAAATGGCAATCATATATTGCAAAATCGTGGTATTTTTTTTTATTTTTTTATCTACAAATGAAAAGAATAAAAATAAATAATGATAAAAGAACAAGAAAATAAAGTTTTAGCACCCAAATTGTGCTATATGGGTTATGGGATATTCTATGGTCACTTTGTTTTTCATAAAGTAACAATTACTTTGTTTTGTCAACCATTGGATCATGGGTTAAAAGCTAATCTAATGGTGAAAAAGACAAAGTGTAGACAAAGTAAGGGAAAAACAAAGTGACCATAGCGTACACCATGGGTTATTAGTTATGAAAATAATGTTCCATGTGGAAAATAAAAGCTTAACATTTTCCCACGTTTATAATAATTAGTTTGTTTTTACAATTATTATATACACAAATAATCATTCTTCTAAATAACTCAAAAAATTAAATACTTTTATTTGAATTTACATATGCATTATACACCAAGAAGACAATCATGTCTCTTTTAAGAGAATCTTTAAAATAAGAGACTAGTCGTAAAAATACATTAAACAGTTAGATTCTAACTTTTATAAGTGTCTTTGTCTCTAATATTAACATATTGGTCAAATTAGATGTAGCTTATCAAACAGTATATTTTAGTCATGAACATTGTGTATTACTTGTTACAAATCATTAAAATATATTTTAAACAGTTCCGAAACAAAAAATATAAACATCCCTTCAATTTTAGATGATTCCAATCTTCCAAAGTATTGTTGATGATGATTGGCCCTTCTTTGTAGTAAGTGTCTTATGGGTGGTCTGGAGACTTTGTTTCTAGCATGCACCAAATGACACACATCTCCAATTTCGATACCACATCCACAACACCATTCTTTGAGAGTAATTAATTCACTACCAACAGTGATGGATCCAGGACTCTTCGATAGGGGGTGCTCCACCGAAAAGACTTTTTTTACTGTGATATGAAGTTATCCGAATCAGACCACATTAACAATGATGATAACGTGAGTTTTCAAAAAAAGAAAAACAATGGTAATAACGTGATATGATATATATCGTTATAGAGTAGTTCTCAAACTACAGAAATTTTTTGAATGGTTATAAAAGCTAAAATAACTATGCCTAAAATCATGTTGTTACTTTTTCTTTAAAGTGATGTGTTTAAGCTAATCTATGAATTTTTGTAAGTACAATGAATAAAAAAACAAATATAAATAGTTCCTTACTTGCTACAATTCCAACTTTTAATTAAAGTTGAAACATAAAAAAAAGTACAATGTATTCCTCATATTTTAAATAAATCAACTGATGAACCAAGTAATTTAAAGAGTGGGATTAAAATTTGGTTTTGAAAGGTTTGGACGAATTAATTTTGGAATTTTGGTGGAGAAAGAAGAACTTTGATTGGGCTTGAGAGAACTAATTTGGAATTTATTTTTTATTGTTTTAAACTTCCTTTCCCAAAACGACATAGTATCAATAGGTGAATTAAAAATAAATAAATAATTAAGTCTTCTTCTTCTTCCACAAATGTTCTTTTTGTCTGCAACCCTAAAAAAACTTCATGTTGATTTACATGGTTAAAACCTTTAAAATCCGACCATTAAATTATCAACTATTCATCTTAATCCATAATCTTATGCAAACTAATACGTATGGGTGCTCAATTTACATTTTAAGGGTGCTTTTATTCAAAAAATTTAAGATTCATCTATACCTCTAATGAGATTTTTCTGGTGACCATGGGTGCTTGAGCACCCCCCTAGATCCGTCCCTGACTACCAACTAACGAGCAATTTTGGAATATTGTGGAAGATAAGTAGCAGCCATTACTCCAAAAAAAGCGTTCATGGGGCTAAATATTGCCCATCATATTCTGCAATCGGACAACTTCTTCTTAACCGTCAACTATTTTTGTAATTAAAAGCAGAATCAAAGCGCATCTTTAGGAACGGATCCCAACTTTGTTAACACCCTCTAAAAAAAAAATAAAAAAAATGCAACCGTCGACTATTAGATGTGTTCTTCTTTGAGGTTGTCATAATTGTAAATTTTTAAATTCACGTATTAGTCTTGGCTCTTTAACATTGATAGTAAATTAGTGTTTCTTTGGTAGTAAATTAGTCTTTTAACCTTTTTTTTTTTATGCCTTATTAGTAGTTCATTTCAATGCAGTTCAATAATTTCACTTCAGTTAGCGTATTTTAAATTCAGTAATTTTCAGTTTACTTTAGTTTAGTAATTTACAATCATAAATAACAAGGTCTAACTCTCGTATTTTTACATCTTATAACTTAAAATTAAATAGATGTTATTTTTATGTCAATTTCACTCAACTTAAATTTTGAATAAAAGATACTCCTAGTATTTTTGAAGACATTTATTTTTTAAACGGAACAAATTAAAAGAAAAATAGCCGTTAAACAAATTTACAGGTTTTATGTTACTACTATTAATGGATAAAAATATAATGCCACCTCAGTTTTTGACCGTTACTCATATCGGCCCGACACGTCGGAAACTTCTTACATATGGCCAATCATCATCGAACAACCTCGATATTCGTACTGCATAGAGTTCCACGTGGCATACTTCTATTGGCTAGTGTTACACACGAGTTACCAATTAAGAACACAAAAATTGCCAACTACCACCAACGTCTAGTGGAGAATATAAAAGTAAAAAGAAAGAAATAAACAAAATGGAAAGGCAATTATCTTTATGAGTCCTTTTAGATTCAACTTTTTGTGAATTTAGCGCATAGTTTGTTTTATAGCTACAACACATCACACTTGACCATTGGAAAGACAAATCTCAACAGTTAACACTATAATAACATAAGAAACAAAACGTTTCCAACTATGAAAAGTCAACTTGTTTGCAATGAATCCACTACTCTTATTCAATACTCAATATACTCATGTTTGTCCATAGTATTATATGTTTACTTATCAAAGTAGTGGAGTATTTATTTTTTCTTATAGGAGAAAAATTTAATGAGCAAGACAAAATAACAAAGCATGTGAAAGAATATATCTCGCTAAAGCATTATGAAATATGCGCCAATAGAAGAATAGGTCGACTGAAAACGTTTATTGTTGAGAAGGAGAATTCGTCACTTAGATATGGGATCACCAAATTCAGAAATATATTCTTAGTAACAAGCAATAGAATCAACTACGAGCTTCACATCGTTTCAAATATAACATCTTCCACTCTAAATTTGAACTCATTTCGAGGCTGATAATTAACTCAAAACCTCACTTTCCTGAATGACCATGGAACCTACCACCACAAGCATCCAAGCATCAAAGAACTCGAATCACGCAAAACTGCACCGAACAAAACCAACTGTGCTTCTCCAAAATTTATATCACTTCCTAACATCAAATTAAATTCCATTTTATACAGTAAATCTAAATGAACACATTTCCGAAACCTTACATCTATTTTGGTAGCTTTTGCATAAAATTTGCAAACATGGTGGACCTCCAGACATCTTTCGCGAAATAAAAAATATTATCTGGTACAGGTTTGCCCATGGTGGACCACCCAGCTTACGTTAGCATCTTCCACTCTGTTCGTCAGAGCAAAAATGGAAATTCAGTCTTGAGACCATAAACGCCTCCCCAGATACTGCCACGTGCCATTTATATTTCTCTCCCGCCTCCCCAAAAATCTATCCGTTAGCCCTAATTTTTTTTCTTCCTCTCTCTCTCCTCCATCTCTCTCTTTCTCTCTCCTCCATTTTCAAGAACTTCTGAAACCCATTTGAAAAAAGATCAAGACTTTCTGAAACCCTTTTGAAAAATCTCAACATGGGTAAACTTATTTGTGATTCCACCGCCGTCGCAGACACCGCCTTCCAACCGTCGTCGCCGGCGCTCCGGTGGCGAGATCGGGATCCGGAGGTCATTTCCCCCGTTGAACCGGTCGATCTTGTTACCACGGCGGCGTGGGAGGAGGTTATTGGGTTGGAAGACCAGCAAAGACGGCATTTGCAGAAGCTACACGCAAAAGGGGTCTTGTGGAAACATCCCGGCGACGGGGATAAAGATTCTCCGGCGAGATCGGTGGTTTTCAGGCTGTCTCACGGCGGAGAGGTGTCGTCGGACGGAAACTGCTTGTTCACGGCGTCACATAGGGCGATGGAAGCGCGTGAGATCGACGCGCGGGGTCTGAGGAAGCGGACGGTGCGGCGGTTCGTGGAGGATTTCGGATCTGCGGCGGCGGAGGAGAAGGATACGATAAATGATGCGGTTAGACACATGTACTCGCCGGATCTGAAGAGCGGGTGGGGGATTCATGTGGTTCAGGAAGTTAAGGTCTTGGCCAAGAAGGAGGATCGCGAGGGTCTTGATTCCGCCATTGATGAGCTCGTGCAGCTCGGGATGCAACGGTACGAGAATGTTCCAAAGATCCGTGCTTTTTGTTCCAATGATGATGAATTTGAGATTCTTAGATTCAATTTGTTTTTTGTTGAATTTGTAGGGAAATGGCGGCGGAGTCTATATATAAAGAGAGGTGTATTCCGGTGAATGATGGATCGAGTTGGGCGAAATACATGTCCATCTCGGGTTCAATTGATGATGAATATGATATCATTACTTTACAATATACAGAGGAGGGGTTATTATCTGTAGATGAGAATAGAGAAGGTCATGCTGCGGCTTTCGGAGATGATATAGCCATTGAGTGCCTTGCAACCGAGTTCAAACGAGAGATTTATGTGGTAAAGATTTGAACTTTTTTTCAAGTTCTTTGATTTTATGTTTCGATTTGGTATCTATGTTTGCTGGTAATTGGTTATTTTGAATATGGCGTTCATTTTTTGAAGGGAATGCTCACAATGTTGACACTGTTATTCATTTTTATGCATTTTGTATCATACATAATCGTATGGAACATATTTTTACACGAATAGAGACCTACATTGTTGTTTGTGATAGGAGAATTCGGTGCTTAATTGTTAATCTCCTGTTGATTGTGTTACCTGTTTTGAATTCCATCTGTTGTTCTTCACTTATGTTTTTCTTCTGCTTGCTTATAACTCTTTTTTTCCGAAACAAAATTTGTTAGATTTGGCATGTGAAAGTTGCTTTCTGCTTACCTGGTTTTTGGGTATCTAAAGGTTTGGAAAATGAGAGGTAATATGTAGAGCTGTCAATATTATATATGAATATGATAATGTAAGCGACTGCGACAACCCGCGTAACACGGTTCATTTGACACAGTTTAGTATTTTTGCTGCATTATATCTCATGTCGTCATGTGCAATGTATCGATCACATAACTAAATTATTATGCAAAACCCGTTTTGATTTGACAATATTATACTTTGATTGAACAAACAGATTTCTTAATGTGATGAAACGCTTGCTACCATTGTAAATCTTATTTTGCTTTCTGCTCAAACTTTCTGTAGGTTCAAGCACATGGATCTGATGCAATGGTTGATGAGGATAATTGTGTTTTCTTCCTGCCACATCGTCCAAGAAGTGAAATCTGCGAGCTTCCGTTCTTTCTTTTCATGAAAGGAACAGGTATGAACTGTAACTACTTATGCATATATGCATACGTGTACACCATGCCATTTTTGTTGAATTTTAGTTGCTCTAGATCGGCTCTGGAGTTATATTATTCTTGCTTGTTACATGCAGGATGGTGCGGTGCTGGAGCAGATCACTACGAACCATTGATCGCGCATCCTTCTACAGTCATTTCTAATGAAAAAGTTGCATTAGTTCTATGAAGGAATTAACTAGTCTTGTAGTTTTCGCGGCTTAGAGATCAATCATCGGATCGTGAAGTAGTTGCCAATTTTTTTCGCCCCAAAACACATTCAACACCCAGATTCAGCTTGCCTGATTCTTTCCTGATCATGTAGAATTGATCTTTCGACAATTGCTTTGAGGTTTGCCTTTGTGCAGCCGAGCAGTCTTGTAGCATTAGTAGTTAGTGGTTTTGCCCCGGCTTTTATGTTATTGTTGTTGAGCTTTTTTTCTTTATCGTCTTTCTTCGGAGATTGTTCGGGTCTTGAAAATGTGCTGTTCTGTGTAAGCTGGAATGGTGCCATTCTTGTTGTATTTTGAGCTGGATGGATTCTATTCGATCCATCTTATTGTTCTATTCAATGGTAAGAGATAGAATTGGATTCATCTATTCTACAATTCTTCTTGTATCTTTAGCTGTGGGATTCATCTTATTCTTATGCAACGGTAGATTCTTTTTCTCGTCAACATGGATGGATCTCGGTGGGTAAAAGAAAATCTTATGCGCTACATTAGTAATATACCTGTACTTGAAAGATTTCTTTTAATTTCATTAAAGTCCTTAAAATTAACAATATGATTAAGAGATTTGCACTTTATTAATACAATTGCTATTTTTAACGTTAATCAAAGATAAGAGCTCCAATAGTAAGTAATTTTTGGTTGTGGAGCTAGTCATTATATTCAAAGCAAACTTTATTTTTCAACTTCTTGTTTATAGTTCTTCTATATTACTTAACCGATTGAATTAAAAACTCGAGTCGGTAGTTATGTCTAACAACATCTTTTATAGTATTAAACAAATTTATTACTAATTTAGCGTAATCTTGAGAGCCATTAACAATACTCAGACCACTTTACTCACTTTACCAACACTTTGATGCAAGTTTGCTTAAAATATCCTTATTCTCTCCTTTTCTTTCCTTTTCATTTTCAATCAGAAACCTTTCCTTCAATTCTCATATTAAAAACAAAAATTGATATACTGTTCTAACATTCAACTAAGAACATTAAGGTAAGAAAACAATTATTCTTATGTTGATTTTCTTTCCTTTGTCGTGTTTTATCGCAGATCTACGTCTCCGCAATTGTATATGCTATATAATCATGTCAAATGGATTATCTCTAAAAATCATATTCTCGTATCGTGTTGGACATTGGCAACCTTAATCCTCCATTTATATGTACATGTAGTACCAATTCTTTTTGACAAACATAGATTACAAGAATAATCTAGTGTACATATGGAAGCATACAAAGTTAAATAGATAAGACACAAGATTATTGAGTGACAACCGAACAAATGTGGCTCTCGGGTGAAATCTCCAGAGGTATGAGAGTCTCAAACTGTTGTTCTTCACATAACGTCTTCAGCAGTTCACCTATGTTTTTGGGGCCGTCGGAGCTCGAAATGGCCGTCGTAATCTCCTGGACAAGGTCAACAATGACCCCTTCGATTCCCATTAGTCTTTGAACAAATACAACCTCGGGGGAATTACTGCGGAATGTGTGATTAGTGCGTTTGTGTTAGTAAAATCGAATATGAAAATTAACCAATGAAAATCTTATCAATGAGTTTTAATACGCGTTATTTCTCTGGCATCAAAAGCGAACAAATTCAATTAATGGTGTTAGTCATTACCAAAAGAATTATATTGATGTTTAAATATAACATTATTTTAAAAATTATTCACTTTTATTGAATTTTAATATAACATGTTAATTGATCTCTGATTTTAATGATATGAAAAATATCCATTAAGTAATAGTTTAGTGGTTACTACGTTCTTAAAAGAAGTGTGAGATATTGGATTTCAATTCCATGATTAACAAAAGTGAAATTCTAAAAAAAATGACATGATATTACATTATTAGTTTCATATTAACTTGATCCCACCATTTAAAAAAAACATTGTTACATTTTTCTATTTGCAGTTATGTCCTTCAAATAAGTTTTTTCTTTCTAATTTTATGTTAGTAAAATCGCTAAACTTTATATTTGGCTTTAATAATAATAAAAAGACTAGTCCTTTTGGCCAATTTATGCTATAAAACTTATCAAAATATTGATACGACAGAAAAAGTTTGAGTACACATCAACTAAACGTTACACCACACATATTTGACTGATAAGGCTAACTTTCAGGCACATAATTAGTCACTACCAAAAACTATATCACACCGACATTTTTTTAACGTGAAGGTCAACGAGTCTTGTGAAAAAATGACTCTAAACTTTAGTGACCGTCTGTGCAACTGCTCGATTAAAAATAATATAGCAAGTAATACTTACTTCGATATGCCATAGGTGATGAGAGAAAGATTCGATTGTTTGACTTTTGAAACTGCTTGTGGGTTTCTCAAAATTGCTTTGACTTCACTTACAATTCCTTGAAGACAACCTTCCAAACAAACCTTAATAGCTTCATCTATTGAATTTCTTCTTATGTCCCTATAAATTTCTGAACCCCCATTTGTTAGGAAGAAAACCTGAAAATTTTCAAATTTAATTAATAAGATTTCAAATTTAGAATGGTGAAGAAATTATGAATTAAATAACTTAATTACAGGATATGTTTTCTGCAATTTTCTCATAATTAGAGCTGCATCTGGTTGGAAGCTAGAGAAGATGACAGGCCTGTTCTTGGCATGTTTATTTACTACCTGAAAAAAAATGATAAAAATAATTAAGACGAGCTCAAACCTCTGAACTTGATTCAAAAAACGCATTACCCCTTCAATTTACAGAGCATTTCATTAGCTCTAAAACTTGTTTAGTTAAAGTGACCGATTATAAGTGAGGAACACACCAGAAGTGAGGGATTTTCCTTTGTTGTTTAATGTAAGTGCAATTGCACAATTTTTTTTTTTTTTAAAAAAAAAAAAAAAAGTGACCGATTGTTCAATTCAATTTATTTAAAATGATTTATTACCCTTTAAGAAAGTTCACATGCTATTGCATTTTTGTAAGTTCAACACATCAATCGTTTTTTTGAACAAATTTAGCTACTTTTGTACATGTTTGATGTTCGCAACAATTTAAAGAAATTAGTTGATTTTCCTCACTGAATAACTAACTATAAACGGTTATTTTAACTGCTAAAAGTGAAAATATAATATAACATACCTTCAAGATTGCTTGCACAACATATTGGAAATTTTGGAGTGTGTAGATGATATGATCATCAAATTTTAATTCAATGTTGAAGCCTATTGATTCATCCACTTTTTCAAAAGCCTCTTGGAGAGTACACAAAGGAGCATCTTCTTCTACTTTCCACTCGAAAATTCTTCCATCTTTCATCCTCCTAAATAACGGTTTCGCCATCTGAATTTATAACCAACATTTAATATAACGCAATTAAAAATAGATATATTCATGAGTCAGAAAGAACTGACGCCAAGTTGATCCTCACAAACTTACACCTTGAAACACTCGTCCCAAACTTAGCCCAACTCATTTTGATTCGATTGGGTTTAGATGGGACATGGCCAAAAGCATATACATCCGAGCTTGTTACTAGATTTGTTTACAAGTAATATATGTATTATATTGTTTGACACGTTATCTCATCATACTACGTCAATTAAAAACAATTCAATATGTAACAATAAAGCGAATAAATCAACATGGAATGCTAGTAAGACTAATTTTCTACGTCAATAAACATATTTCATACGAATTCTTAATTTGCTAACGGTATAAGGCATATGATTTTTTTTTACCACAGTAAAAATCAAGATAAGAGGAATAATAGTTACATTTTCGGTCTCCTTTTGAGATCCGTATGATAAAAATTCAGCCAAAGTGAGTTCTGTAACTCTTTTCTCAATTATAATCCCCTGAGATAAATAACCAATAGTAGTAAAATATTAATTGAATTAAGTAAAGGAAAAAGTTAAAAGAGATAAAAATAATAAAATTATTTTTAAAAAATTTTCAATAAAATAAAATACAAGAATTTTTATTCTTATTTTGAAAAAAATTTCAGGAATTAAAATGAAAAGAAGTTACCTGTTGTTGAGTGAGGATGAAGTTGTCATGGTAAATGATTGGACAATCATCTTTTGTCACCTACAACAAATTTTGTTTTTTGTTTACTTTTTTCTTCTAATGATCTACATAAATTTACAACAACACAAGTAAATTATCAGTATCTTCTTAATTAAATGAAAATTTAATTACCAAGACTTTGAATGAAATACTAATTCTGAAAATGTCTAAATACTAAAAATCCGAAGTTCATTATACCAATTGACAATTGTTGTAATTCCCCTACAAATAAAAAGTACCAATTATTATAATTTGATGATAAATTAGCTATCTAAAAAAATCAACGATAAATGAGATTTATTAAAATAGATCGGAATCAATATTGGTTTTGTCCAATTAAATAATATCATGTTCATTTAACTGTTGACGCGAGATCAAATGAGTGCAAGAATCAATACTGGTCCTATCCAAAATTGAGTTTCTAGATAAATGAAGTAGCGTGAATTTTACAAAATCGAAAACAAAAACTTTGTTGAGGTATTTATCTATCTCTAGACTAGCTCATCGATTGTGATTGGCTTTTATAGACATACAATATAAAACAATTAGCAAAGCTCAATCTTGTATCTTATCACTTCAACTGGGCTCGGCCCACGTTTGAGCTTGAAAATTAAATTTTCCTATCAAGCCCTATTTAGCACTTATACATATATAGGTTCCGTTCTTTTTTGCTGAACTGGACTGAATGAAACTGAATTGAACTGGACTAAATTTGTTGAATTTGGCCGAATGAAGAAAGAATTTTGCTGAAATTTACTGAAGTGAACTAAATAAAACTGAATGAATTTTGTTAAAATTAAATAAAAAAGAACAGAGCCATAGTGTATCACTTAAATCTCGTTTAGTATTGTTTTCTTAAAAAATACCTTTTCTTAAAACCTAGAAAAACTCCTTTTAAAGCAAGCATCATTGTTATTGATATTCCACAAAAACCACCACTTAAATATTGGTTCTTTGGGCCACGAATCTAGCCCCTAAATATACAAATGAACATATTAATTGCTAACATTGTGAATCCATACCATAATAATTTCCTTTAGAAAAAAAGGTTCAAGCATAGTCTAAAAAGCAAATAAATTTATTATCAAAAAAGAAAATAAGAAAATAAATTCAAATGAACACTTTATTTAACTATTATTATTAAGTGTAGGCTATGGTGACTTTGTTTTTGAGTTACTTTGTTTGTACTTTGTTTTATTCATTATTAGATCACTTTTCACCCCATGATCTAATGGTGAACAAAATAAAGTAATGGTTACTTTGTAAAAAATAAAGTGACCATAAGATTTCCCTTATTATTATTGTTATTATTATTTTGTATAATACTCAAGACACGTCTTCAACTATTAGAAGTTTCTCCACCATCCCCCCACAACCGCCAAATGAAATTGCAAATAAATATAACATCATGAATCTAAATTGTCTAGAAGACAAATTCATTATTAATTAATAAAAATCTTGGGTTGGAATTAAGAGTGTGTGTTTTCCTTTCTTGAATGATTAAAATAATTTTTTTAAACAATTTTATAGACCTTTAAGCCTATTTTTTCAGAAAAATATTTAAACTTGAAAAGCCAAAAATAATATTATGTTTAGTATTCGATAATTTTACTCTTAATTTTATTAACTTTCCCATACTTTTTTCCAAATTTATTATTTCAAAACTCATTGAATAGTCTTTAAATAAATAATTTCTCGGCTAAAGTTTTCTAGGTAAATCATTTTTAAATGAATAACCTTCCAACTAAAGTTTTATGATATATCAAAATTTTAATTTCAAATTTTTCCAAAAAAAAATTTAATTTCAAATCCGAGTAAAGAATCTTGAAACCTTTAACTACTAAAATCAACCAAATCATCTACTACTAAAAAAAGTTATATACGCAAGAAAACTACAGATATGGCCCTTTTTAGAAAGTGTACGTTTAGAAAATAGTTAAATAAAGTGATATTCAGTTTATTGATATTTAATTATTAAATTATCATTTAACTCGACCAGAACATACATTCAAAGTTTATGGGACATGTTAGCAAAAGGACAAAACCGTCAACTCTCAAGTCCTAGTACATGCATTTATATGTTTAATTTAACAGGTAATGAAATTATTTCGTCAGAAAATAAATAAATAGATATGAAACTATGGGATATTCTATGGTCACTTTGTTTTTCAAAAAGTAACTATTACTTTGTTTTGTCAACCATTGGATCATGGGTTAAAAACTAATCCAATGGTGAAAAAGACAAAGTATAGACAAAGTAAGGGAAAAACAAAGTGACCATAGCCTACACCATGAAACTATTATAAAAATAAATAAAATAATAGTTAGTGAGATTATTAGACGTGGCTACTTGAAAAAACCCCTTGAATTTAGTCCTACGTACGTGAGCTTTTTCGGTGATTCAACAATATAATAACTTTTATCAAAAAATAAAAAACAATATAATAACTAAATTTTATAAATTCGAAATATTATGAAAAAAAAATATAACGATATAATAATAAAATTCATACCTGAACATCAAATTCAATGAAATCCAGAGGAAATTTAGCTGCAGAATTGAATGATAAAATTGAATTTTCTTTGATTGATTTCATTCTCTGATCAGAAGATTGCAACATGTTCATTCCACTCCCTCTATGTCCAATTACAACAAATTTTCTCAATTTCAATTCTCCATTATCATCTTCACCTTCAAAATTTTAATCATTTCTCATTAACTGGTTACAAAAAATTATGCAAAATTAAGTTTTGATAAAATAAGGAGATAAAAGGTCGATTTTCACCCCTTAGATCTTCTTATAAATGCTCAATTTTGCATTCATCATATAAAACAGTTTAATTTTATTACCGTCACGGTATAAATATTATTTGCTTAATTTTCATGTTACACGGAATTTTATCATTTAATTCCATCTGCGTTTTGAGAATAAAAAACTGAAATAGAAATTTTATCGCGAAGAATTTCTGTGATAACTTCAAGAGCAAATTTAACCCATATTTGAAATAAAATAAAATGAGAATCTGAAACAAACCTGAAAGGATGGAAAGGGCAGCATTCTCATGAACTTGATCAAGAATTGGCACTTCTGAAACATGAACAGCCATCTGAATATTATTTAAATTTAAGATATATATAATTTTTTTAAAGAAGATGGAGAATTATTAAGACTTCAATTGAAATAATAATTGAAGCCTTTTTCTCTCTTTATTTTTTTGAAATTTATTTTTTCAGAAACAGTCTGAAAGTTGAGCAACATGGGAGAGCTAATGCTATTTATAAGGTTACAGATTAAAATTCTATATTTTTTAATTTATTTATTTATATTTGAGAGGAAAAAAAAAATAAAAAAAATAATAATAAGACAGCATATTCCTAGTTCATGGAATAGAAGTCTCGAGAAAGATGGGAAACATATTCCATTTAAAGATGATTAACTTTGGCGTAGGATTTACTTTCGGGGATTAATTAAGTTTTTGAGAATTTTGCGGTGATCTTTTTAATCCTAAAGCTTAAGATAAGATTAATATTTTCACCGGATATGTAAATTTTGCCGTAGGGTCGTACATCCTTATTTCCAGTGATGTCTCCAGTATTGTGGAAGTTCTAATCAATAACTTTTTATTCAGAGATAATTTTATGTTATTGTTACGTCTAAATTTAACTATAATAATTAAATGTATTTGTTTCATAATCATATATATATATCAATAACTTGAAACGAAAAATTATTAATCTGCTCATTTTTGTATGCGTAAATTTTTTAATTGAAACAAATCTAGTCTAGCTAAAATTTTATTTTTAATAGATAACATGGTTGAATTGTTCAAACTCTCTAATGACATAGTTGATTGTAGATAATGTATTGTCAACTTTAATTTGGAGAAACTTCTTTAAGCACTAGCTGTTGTACTGGTATTGTCAAATAAATTATGTGAAGAACCCAAATATTAAAAAAAGCATGTAGACTTTTGACATAGTTCGACACTTACGTTATCCGATAATGATTTCCCCAACAATTGCAATTCTGAAAATAATTCAAGTTGATGAATATATCTTAATCATTTTCATTTTCAAAAGCTCTCAAGTGTGACACATAATGTTTGATCTCATTCATAAAATTTTAAAAGAATGAGACTGATATAAGTATTGTTATGGAATTATGAATTTTGAGGCCCCAAAAATGGCAAGGCCTTAGGCGGACGCTTAGGCGAACTCTTCTTGGAAACACCCCTGCTCATTCCCATAAAGATATTCACTCGAATTTAGTAGAAATCAATCGGCTTAAGCCATATGCATCGCCCTATACTCGACCAAAAAAATCACTTTGCCCTTTCAACTCTTGGGACGTCCTATTAGCTCTCTCAACTTGTGAAAAGTGATACATTTAGCTCTTTTTTCATCCATATTCACTCTCTTGAAAATTACAAAATTAATTCTTACAAAATTGATCCTTTAATTTCTGTTATTTCTTCTTTTTTTGCATCTTCTTTTTCTTCTTCCATTTGAAAATTCGGAATTCGGCCGCCGGAATTTCGGAATTTGGCGGCCTGTTTTCTGGAATTCAGAATTTCGCGGCCATATTTTGGTGGCCGAAAGTTGGAATTCAAGAATCCGGTAGCCGAAATCTGAAATTCCCGGTGATTGGAATCTAGAATTTCAGAATTCGGCCGTCAAAACGCTCTTTATGTGTTTTTTTAAGAAAAGAAAGAAAGAGAGAAAGAAGATGAAGATGAAAAATTAAAGAAAATAAACTTTAAGGTCTTTTTGATATTTCTCTTATTCTTTTTCACCCTTCCACTCTCTCTTTATTTTAATATTTTTGCCGCATCATCGCCACATATGACATGGGGGCTAAGCGCATCATTTTATATAAGTTGAGGGGGTCAAGTGTATCACTTTTCACAAGTTGAGGGGGCTAATAAGACGTTGCAAAAGTCGGAGGGGCAAAATGACTTTTTAGATCAAGTTTAGGAAGCTGCATACGGTAAGCAAAATCAATCACTAAATAACTAAAGTTAAGCGAGTGAAAATGGAGGAAAAAGAAATTTTAGACACAAAAATGAGGTAGTAGGGAAATTACTCTTCTGAGAATATTATATTTTAGGCTTAATATACAACAATCCCCTTGAATTTGTTATTTTTTTCACTTAGCCCATTTAATTTAAAGTTAAGCGAGTGAAAATGGATCAGATTTAATAAGTTGAGGGGACCAAATGAAAAAGAATTACAAGTTCAAGTGGCTAATAGATTATCCTTTAAATTGAGAAGGCTAAGTGAAATATATAAACAAGTTCAGAGCTGGTTATATATTAAGCCATATTTTATGACACTATATTAAAAAATTTGACAAGTTAATATAATTCGCCTTATATTCATGAGTGGTGCGAACCATGCAATAACTTTATAACTAATTAATATGTTTCCGTATTTGGGTATATATTAGTTCGATATGATCAACGTTTGACAAATCTAGTGTAGATAAATCAATTAGGAGATTGACTTGTTTCAAAATTGATTTGCATGCGCAAGTTAATTTAAGACCGTCCTAAATATTTTCGAAGCTCTATGCTAAATGAAAATCAGATCCGAATTATTAAAAAAAATACAAACTCCAATATTTACATAATGTCTACATAACAAGATACTTTCATATGACAAATATTTTCAATGGGACTCGTGTAAATGAATTTCTTGTACAACATTTACTACATCAATAAATCAGTTTATGTCTTAACCAATTAACTTGATAATAAGTTGGCTTTGATTCGAATTATGTGTTTTCAGATATGTGCATGCGTAACTCAATCAAAATATGACCGATCCAACCTGTAAAAAAGTTTAGTTTATAAAAGAGATTGTTTTTATCTGAAAGAAACAAAAGAGATTCTTAACGCAATATATAAAGATAGAAAAATTAAATTTTTTGAAATTATTCCCAGACCCTATAAAAAAGAAAAAAAACATTGAAAAAAGAAAGTCAGAAATCACATCAAATCAAGAAAATCTTTTATTCTTATCTCACGGTTAGTTGAATAGTAAAGACCTTTTGTCTTTTGCTAATAATTCTCGAGGTTTTACAAATGAATCCTTTTTTATGCATTTGAATGGGCTTTGTTATTTTGGGTATTTTTCATATTCGGCTTTGGAAAAGATACTTGGGCTTGTATATTTTAGAACACAAAACAATCTAGACCATTAATAACGAAAATGTAAGTTTTTTTTCTTTTAATTGAGTTGCTAATTTGACAAATTTGTTGAGTTGGGAGTGGAACAAATAGCCAAGGGTTCCTAAAATTACCATTTATTAAAGAAGAGAAGACACATAGTAGATATGGTCTTTTTGTATACGTCTCAAGTTTAGAGTTATTCGTGTTAATGAATGCATCAAAGATTATAATAAAGCTATTGTTGAAGATTAACTACAAGTTTAAGTTTCTGACTCAATTGTTTTATGGACAAGGTATTTTAACAAGAAACCAATTGAACTAAGCTTTTAAGCCTATAATAATAGTAAAAAAAACAACAACAACAATTACGTACTACTACTATTAAACCTTCTCTCATGAATATTCTATGTACTTGAAATACAATGCAAATGCATGATTTGACATATTGACTTCAATAATGTGACACGTTAACTAATTAACATGGCATAATAAAATATCAAGTTTTACTGATACGAAAAAGTTGAAACGTTGCAATGCTAAAGATGTTATTCGAATTCTTTTATTTGCTAATTTATAATCAATACATGTCTATTTATAAGAAAAAAGCAGATTCTTCTACTTGTAAATTGATTAAATTACATGAATTTTCTTCATTACTTTTAGATTTTGTTTCTTAAGTCTAATATTTATCACGCTTTTCAGGAAATAATAAAATTAGTTAAATTGGGTGAATTTGGATTGAGTTTTGGAAATTGATTTTCAAAGTTGGACCAGGCTTGAGCTTAACCGCTCAGAGAGCTCCATCTTTGTGGGCTAAACATGGGCCTTACTATATATCTTTATTAGTCCAAATAAATGAACAATCCAAGCCCAAATTATGAGAAGGAAATCTTTTTCAAATAACATAGTTTAAAAACTTGGCATCGTCCCTCGTCGGGTTCAAATAAGTGCTATTCGATGCTGCATTTTTTAGGGATACTATTCAAGTTGGGCTTCGCTCAGTTTTATCGGTTGCATCAGAGCGTAAACAACGGTGACTGATTGTCTAATGGATGTTCGCGAAGGAGAGGCCGTGAGTCTTCTTAATGCGATGGAGTGGATTGAGAATCTTGGTTGGTCGAGGATTGTGTTTGAAACTGATTCGAAGATGGTTGATGCGATTAGTTTTAATCCGAAAGACATCTTTAATTTGGGATTTGATTTCTAAGTATCGGGGTTTTTCTCCTAAATCATGGATATTAATCAGTTCAATTTGTTTGAGGACAAGCTAATGAGTTGGCTTATGCTTTGGCTCACTCAGCTCGATTTTATTCTTATCATATGCTCCATTCTTATTTACCTAGTTATGTTTCTCCTATTGCTTTGAACTTTTTCTCTTTTAAGACTCATTAATTTAACTTTCTAAAAATAACAATGCACTTGAAAAAATTTATATAACAATACACTTGCAATTACAATCTTCCTTGTTTTCTCAATCGGGGTGTCAATCCATACTGATCAATCTTCAAAAGAATAAAATCTGTATTGAAATACATCGCACATATACTTATTTTTAGTTTTCGTACTACACTCGATTTGAACAATATCAATAAATGGTAGTTTTCAATTTTGATATCCTTATACTCTTGATTCAGATCATGTCATTAGGATCAAATACATGTAAAATTTGTTGCGTATTTTACATTGGCTAGCTTTACGAGTAATGAAAAATTCAAAGTATGTGACAATTCTATTTTTAAGGCGCCTTTAGTTGGGGATGACATAAGCTCAATCTAAGATGGTATCGGAGTTTACTAATCTAATGTTGAGAACCCCGTTGTTGGCGTTCCCCACAAATTTACAGTCCTACAACCTTCCCCTCCAAATGTATATTTTATGATGTGAGAGAGTGTGGTGAATAGTAAGAGATATAACTAATTAGTCAATCAATAATGAGGGCCTTTCACCCGTCTTACAAAATAAAAAATAAAAAATGGCTTGTTTGAAAGCCTTTTTAGAACAGATTGATTAAGCCCAATAAAAAATCTAGTAGTATAATATTGAGAAACACGTTATTGGCGCCACGTTTAGATGTCTAGTCCTGTAAACTTCACACTTCAAATGTATATTTCTAGACGTAAGAAATCGTATTAAATATTTCATATTGATCAGCTATGAATGAATAAATATTTATAAGTGTATAATTGTCGTCAATTTAATTAAATTTTTTTTTTATATATAATAGCTTTTTTGTTTATTCTCAAGCAGATAGATAGAGATGTCTAATAAATCTTGTATGTTTGATACTCTGGGTTGTCGACAATTATTGTTGACCAAATCAAATTTCCTATAGTAAAACTTATCTTTCATTCATGTGAACACAATTCCAGCCGCATTTTGTTTGGGTAAATTCTAAAACCAATTTTGTTTTCATATTAAACCTAATATTTAATAATAATAATAATAATAATGTTACCAAATAATAATAATAATAAAACGTCTCCGAACCTCAGCCCTCAGAAACCACCCCTATCTGCAACTGCAACGATGGTTTTAGTCTCTGCATTAACTTAACTATTTCTAAAATGAGTAGTTCTAGTCTTCTACTTGAAAATGTAATAGTAAAAGATGATTTTTTCATCGTAAATCTATAAAATAGTGTCAAAATATGTTATATTTTGTCGAAAATCAACAAGTTTCGTGAAAAAAATTGTATTTTTTTTTCTCTTTTCGAAAAAATATGAGCCATTATAAAAATTTTCACTCTAAAAAGAAAAACTTATATAATACTCAAAATCCTAAAAGTTAGATACTCTTTTACTCATTCAAGAGCTTTTTGCAAGTAACTTGTGTTTATGTTTATGAACACTTCTGAGCAGCTCATTAATTCCCTTCATAAACTTTAATTCCCTTCATAAGTTGATTAATTATGTCTGTCATTCACGAGCTTTACAAAATAAACAAGCTTATGTGATAGCAAATGAAATAGTATCACATATTTATCGTTTAATACATAAATATTTTAATCAATCAATAATCAGTACTTGACGTGAAAAGAGTTATAGTTCACACCAAATTACAAGATAAGAAATAGAGAAATAGAGGAGTGGAAACTACAAGTTTTGATGAGATTTATAATCGAGTCTGTTCATAGATATTAAACCGGGCTTATTTATGCGCTTCTCACTCGAAAGTAAAGAATGTATACTAGCTAGCACCAGTTTTGTACTCAACGAGTACCTCAATCATCTACTATACAACTACATTACAAAAACAAGTATGCTTCTAACCTATAATCAGACCCGCTCATGAATATATCTCTAACCTATAACCAAGCATGCTCGTGAACTTTCAAGTCGAATTTTATCGTGCTCACTTCGGCTTATTTGTGATTTGACCCAAATACAATCGAGTTTTTGTCAAATCATGAGCGACTCGACTCACTTACCGCTGCATGCATTTGTCCACATTTTTATTTTAGTTATCCTAAATCAGAGATATATTTGAATATAGCAAGCTGAGTACGTTCCTAGTCATCTAGATATATATACTCCAATTTGTGGCAGATCTAGATGCATAATTGATTAAAGTAAAAAGAAAACAAAACGTGCTCTTTTTTTAAAAAAAATATTAAAAAGTAAGGTGCAATAATTAAAATAGGGAATATGAATAAAATCAATAACAAAAGTACTGAAAAAGTAAGTCAATTTTAATTTGGATTATGGGACATGGACAGGAAAAAAAAAAGAAAAAAAGAAGCTGAAATATATATATATATATTTCTGGTACAATAAAGCTGAAATATTTGATGGAAAAAAAGAGAGTTAAAAAGGAAGAAAGTGAAAGGTGAGTGAGGTGAAAGACATTATTGATGTTTCCAAAACTTAACCCCATATGTTCCACTCTTGCTGCTTTCTCATGCTAAAGTAAAAGTATAGATATGAGATCTTTACCTTCATTTGTACACCTTACTTACTGTTTAACGCTATCCATTTGGTTTATAGAGATATATCTAGGGGTCTTCCTTTTACATTTCTTCATATAATTTTTAGTTATACTTTTTGTAATTTAGGAATTTGTTGATTATAATTATAATAATTTCATTTTTTAAAATCTTTTCTTTAGTTCCATAATTTTAACTATAGTAACATGTAATGATTAAGTATTTCATTAAACTATAAATTTCAGGAGAAATTCAAAAAAGAAAATTGTGGTTTTACTTATTTTCAAATATATGACTGTGGTTTACTTTTTGTCAAAATAAGGACTGAGGTTTCACACATTTTTCAAAGTTATAAAACTTCATGTTAACGGCTTGAAAATGAAAAATTTCAAGAATTAAAATTATTTAATATCATTATTATCATAGAACTACATTTACGATTTTCGAAAATCATCATCTTTTAATCTCTCTCTTTAAACATTAATTTTCTCTCTGCTCATTAAACTCCATCTAAATGATTCCAAAATAAAAAAATTGAAAAATTGAAGTTTCGTAAAACATTGTTCCAAGATAAATGATTCTAATAGTGTTAAACGAAAAAGTCATTTATTTGAAAAAATTGTGAAACCTCAAACTTTTTTAATAAGTGAAACCACGTAAGTTGTTTTTTTTTTTAGAATTTACCTTAAATTTTATCTAAATATTTCCTAATTTTGTAAATAATAATAAATGATCCAGACTAATAAATAAGTATTATATTGATTTGACAAATGATATATACAACTGGGGTTGTATATAAGCATTTAATGCTCCACATTTTTTTTATATTTCCAATAGTAGATTGTTTTAATTTTAAAAAAGACATTTATTACATTGAAAATATACAATATATTAAATATTATTGTATGTAGAAATTAATTTTAGGAAATATTAAATAAATAGAAACTAGTATTCTTATAACAAAAAATCAACGGGTTATAAAAGTATTCTTAAAATCAAGGGTTAACGGGTTGTTACTATATATGTGCTTTTAGGGTGTACTAAAAATAGATCGATTTTTGTAACTAAGGGTAAACATGTTGTTGCTAGGGATATTATTTTAAAAATATATAAATAAAGGTTAGCGGGTTTTTGCTAGAAACTTTTAGGGTATAGAAAAATGGAAACTATTTTTATAACTAAAAGATAACGGGTTGCTATTCGAAAATTTTAGAGTATAATAAACAAACATTTTATAACTATAAGAATACATATATTTATTGTAGATTTTTTGAAAAAATAAATTAATATTAATCACTAACATTAATTGCTAACTAACATTAATGACAATGAGTTTTATTTACAGCTCTAAGGGTTGTAAATATCAGTATCCTATTAATTTATATAGATTATGATGCCCTATAAACTAATGTCTCTAATATATTATAATTGTTTTTAATCATTTTCTTCAACTTCATCATCATTGTCATCTTCATTTTTGCTCGTTTTTCATTCTCCCCTCCATTTATTTATTTATTTACATTTAACTCTATATAAATTAAGCTAAAAAATTTCAAATTATATTGTTAGTGTGCATGTGTGTTGTATGAGTGTTTAATGCAATTTTTCTCCAAAAAGAAGTGTATGAATAATATACTCAAAAAAGTTATCTTTTTTTTTGAAGGGAGACGTTATTTATTTTTAAGTTTCAATATATCTCTATAAGATGTAGTTTCTTTAATTTCACTTATTTATGTTTCTAATGCATTTAGATGGATTTGATATGTGAATCTCAAACTGTTGGAATTGGATACTTGTTGTTTGTGTTTAATCGTGTTAACGTTATATCACTTATTTATTCCCTTTTATACGATAAGATATGCTATGCTATGATATATACTAATCTCGACCATAAAACTCACAATCCCAATTATATATGGACGAGTCAATCCGTCAAGTTAGAGATGTATATAATTTGACAGATCCAATTCCAATAGACTTAGGTCTTGTTCTTTTTGAATTATATTCAACACATTTCAGTTCAACCTTTTGTTTAGTTTAGGAAATTCAACAAAATTCATTAGATATTTAGCCAATAATTCAGTTCAATTCAGCTTGTTTTAGTTCACTTCAGTAAAAAAGAACATGACCTTGTTGGAGCATCCTATTGCCGTGCATCCAATAGGAATTTTATCTACGAATTCGCCAATCATGAGTTGGGCGCTTTAATCATTCAACCATGGATGCTTAGCGGGGATCCTCGTACAGGCTGTATAATCAAATTCCAATTGAAATGAAATCTTTAGGATAAATCAATGCAATTTAGAGGAAATCATGAAGGAACATAAATTAAAATCATGGATTTTCGAATGAGAAAGATGAAGAATTCTCCTATTTTTTTGATTCATAGACCCAATTCAATTCGACGGAACCTTTCATTCACATTGTTTTCGATCAAGAACATTTTATAAAATTCATGGACTCCCAAATTTGGAGTATCTTACTTTTACGCAATTGACAGGGTTCGACAAGTAATCGATGTTTCACTATGAAGGGTGGGTGTAGTACTCTTTGTAGTAGTGGTCCTTATATATCATGTTAACAATCAAAAAATGCCAAAGGAAAAAAAACTCTATTTGACGAGGCTTCTTGCTATAGCTATGAATCACATTTGACCCAGAAATGATATTGGTGTTAGGTGTTTGATGTTTTTAATGGATAGCAACCCCCAAACCAGAAACACATAATATAATGGGATAATTTACCAAAATAAGTTTAACGTTTCTGAAAAAAGTATCAAAATAGGCCTAACGTATAAAATGGAACCAAATTAGGCTAAAAGTTTAGAAAATGGTACCAATTGAGGCCCAACGTTTACAAAAAGACACCATTTTAGGCTTCGGTAACAAAATTTGACACGTCATATATAAACAGTGGATGAAGATAATTTGTCTGTTTTCACACAGTAAGTATATACCGGAAGTAATATGATTAACAGTGTAAGCTGGAGTGTCAAATTCCGTTACTGAGTTCTAATTTGGTACCTTTTTCTAACGTTGAGCCTAATTTGATACTATTTTATACGATAAGTCTATTTTGATACTTTTTTTTTTTTTTGCAAACGTTAGACCTATTTTAATATCTCATTCCTAAAATAATTATTTCTTGTTATGGGTTGATATGAAATATTGTATTAACTTTTATCGGTAGCTTATACTTAAATCACTCATTAAACCTTTTGGCTTTAATGGTGATTCCCTCCATTTATATTATCATTTCATTGTAGCGAAAAACCAAAAAGTTTGACTCTAATGTTACAGAAAGTATATGAAAAAGTAAAGTACTTTGTCTCAGAAAATTGTTATGTTACTTTTTTGTCCTTTAAAAATAATAATTGGTGAAGGTTGAAGAAAGAAAAACATAATGCTCTATGGGCTTAAAGTTGATAATTGTTACTAACATTTGTTGAAGTTCATAATGATCTTAAAACACAATAATCATGCTAGATAATTGATATACACAATCATTGATGAGATGTGTGGATTTGTTTCACGAGATTATCTTGTAAATTTATCGGCAAGAGATCGATTCATAAAGAAAGACGAAGCATGGACGAAAAAATAGAAGGCAGAGTTGAGTAAAATTGTCCGTTTCTTGTCACATAGAGAAAGAACGTTTTTCTATTTATTCGAATCGTTATGTTCTATTAAGTTGTTACTCTTAAACAAGTTTCAATTATATATACTTAATAACTGAATTAGGTTCGACCGGATCCTACCAAGGGGCATCTGTCCAGATTTTTTAACAATATTTAAGAGATTCCGAATTAAGGTAAATCCTATGATTACTAAGTTCTTTTGATAACTTAAAAAACTTAAATTTCAGGATCTCAATCGAAACAACTTTCCTAAAAACAATTCCCTTCATGTTTTAAGATTCTATGGCCACAAGTAACCAATCTAGAGCTCATAATCTCTTATTGTCAAAACTCCTCTTGAAACAGAATTTCTCATCTTAATCCGGAATGTAACGAACCTTACTGATTCCAGGCAGAACCAGCGAGCTGCATTATCTGCACTAAAAACCAGATTACAACTCTGAACATGTTTGCTTATGAGAGCTTCTAACAATATATATTGAGAACTTCCAATCCCATAAAGAATCAGCAAGCTCTGTTGTCTACACTATATAATTCAGATAACAATACCGAACATGTTCGCCTATTACAGCTTCTTCCAAATATAATGAAAATGTCCATCTCGTCTAATAAACTTTCAGTAACATGAAACAAAATTACAATATATATGACAAGGTTGATCGTGTATTGGCTCACCATTTATTTGTGTTCGAGAACCCGAGAAGAAAGAGTGGAGTATGTGAGAGGAGGCAAGTATACTTATTTCATCAGCTAAAACAAGTGCCGAACAGATATTAGAGCTTGGCAAAGACTGGGGTCTTCTTTTGGATATGTGCTTTCATGGCCTCTTTAAGATCATCAGATATAAGCATTGCCGAATTCCAAGTTGCAACATAGTCTAATCCTTGTTCAACATTCAAATCCCGGCTTCTCAACAGAACCGCTTTAGTCCCTGTAATGGCTAGGGGAGACTTGGCAGCTATTCCTGCAAAAACGACAAGAATTACCATCATCCTAAATCACTTCAAATTGCATTCCGCTATACACTAAAATATCAAAAACATTGGGCATGTTCAACAATGGCAATATTCTTTTAACTCGTAACAACCATAGAGAGAATGAAATTCGATATTGAACACATTTTAGTACTCATTAACTAATGGGATAAAGTTCGATTTTGGGTGAAAAATGCAGAGCCCAAAAACAAGCGGCGCAATGTCACTCTCGTGAAACCCTTTTAGAAAGATTCTGTCTGTAATTCATCGGCAACTGCATTGCACGATAGATATAACATTACAAATGATTTTGTCCGTGATCACCGACGATTTTAATCCATCAATACAGAGATAACATCACATCTACTATGTAGTATAATATGTTCAAATCTATTGTTTCCCGTCTGTTTGGTTTCAGCCGTTCAAATCTATTTTTTCCTGTTGCGGGTTGCTGTTACCAATTCCTACAAGAAATTAGCCAATTTCCCCTCTGAAAAAGCTAAAAACAGTTGTTTATCAGTACGAACTAGACATTTTGTTCTACCCTACGGAGTGAAAAACAAAAATGAACTACGAAAAAAGAGATCAAACCCACTAAACTAAATATTAACGAAGTTCATGGATTCAATACTCAACCTCTTGAAACCCGAAATACAATAAAACTAAAAGAACATTTCTCACAAACTTCTCAAGTATACAAACTTTAGAAACAATGTGACATCAAATTTGCTATTTACGAGATAAATTTGCAATCTTTAGACATAAAAACAACATAATTTAAGAAACTTACCCTCAGCAACAAGCTTAACACCTTCATCCAATGCTGCATTCGACCCGAAAACCCGAGACACCAAACCCAAATCTTTCGCCTCTTGACCCGAAAACCTCCGACCCGTTAAAGACAACTCGACCGCATTACCATACCCGATAATACCCGGCAACCTCTGCAGCGTCCCGAGATCCGCCGTGATCCCCAAATCAACCTCCTTGACAGAAAAAAAAGCATCCTGAGTACAAAACCTAATATCACAGGCAGTCACAATATCAATCCCACCTCCGATACACGCCCCGCGAATACTCGCGATCACCGGCTTCCGGCACCGCTCGATCGCCGTGACCGCCTCTTGCAAGAACTTGATGTCTCGCCGGAGGAACTCATTGGCCCGCCCCCTGTCGCCGGAGGAAGACTTCTCTGAGATGGAATTGAATGTCTTGAGGTCTATTCCGGAGCAGAAGTGATCGCCGGCGCCGGCGAGGATGATGACGCCGACGTCGGGGTTGTGATCGAGGGCGGCGATGGCGGCGGGGAATTCGGTGAAGAATTCGCGGGAGAGGGCGTTCCGGTGAGATGGACGGTTGAGATTGAGCTGGAAGACCCGGGAATTTGATGGGTTTGGAAGGATTTGGATAGTTCTGTAGGTATGCATATTGAATTTGGTTTCTGATGAGCTATTTTCCGATGACATGATAGCAAGTTGGGGAAGAAGAAGATGATGGAATTTGGGGATTGGAAGTGCGCAAAAAGATGGTACTATTCAGTTTGATGTGGATAGGCAGGATGGGAGATTGGGATTCCCGAATATCCCTCGGGATCGGTCCTGTTGGGACGGAGAATCTTCGATTAAGAAATGAGTCGTGTAAAGTTGTACATGCTTTCGTCTCGCGAATTTCTATGACAACAAAGGTATTTTTACGAGGCCACGATAGTTTGGATACCATCCATGTTTAGTTCGAGGAGGTAGGGATGAGGAATACCTTAGACGGGGATATTCTCGGAAATTGGGAATCTTCGATTAAGATCTCTACAAATTAGGGTAGACATGGCATGACGGTTGGAAATGGCTCGGGTAAGGTTATACATGGTCTAGTCATGTGAATCTCTATGGGAATAGAGGTTCTTTACGGGTGGGGGATGGTTTGAATTGAATTCCATCCACATTTAGTTTGTGGGTGGCAGGGACGAAGAATACTTGCTTAGCAGGTCGGAGATGGTTATTGTGTGACAGAGAGGCATATCTTCGGAGTCTGCACCTCTTCGAAGAAGATCTTTATGGAGTAGAGATGGTATTTTTTGGTGCAAGACCGTTATAAATAGGTCGAGTGAGGTTGTACATGCTCCGATCGACTTAATCTCGATTATTCTTCGAAAGGCTTCCACCGCTCGACTTGCGCTTGACGTCACTAATGAAAACTTAATTCTATATTATCATAGTTTAAAAGAACAAAATGATATAGGTTAACATTTTTTGCTAAAATAATTGCTGGAAGTTATAATGTTTGTTTTAGTCTTTGGAAAATATGTAAAAATAAATAACTATAAAAATAAAAATAGAAATTCATTCCAAAGTTTCAACCATGATAACAATTTTCATAGAGAAATAATAAATGCCCTAAAATAGGAAAAGTTTTGCTTATTGAAAATAATTGTTAAACAAAATATAACGAAAATTAGAAGGAAATTTCAAAAAGGTCCTACCGGGAGTCGAACCCAGGTCGCTGGATTCAAAGTCCAGAGTGCTAACCACTACACCATAGAACCAATGATGATACGTTGTTTTGTTTTGGTTATACAAAATATAAATATCTGTCGTTTTTTTTTACCAAAAAAACAAAAATACGAAAGCTTAAAAGCTTAAAATTTATGTTTAAAACAATACGTCACATGTTCAAAAACTTAAAAACAAATTCAAAAAAATAACTCAGATGTTCAAAAACTCAAACCTCATGTCTCGAGCAGCAATAAAGTATAATTTTTATTTTCAAAAACTTAAAAAAACTTAGTTCAAAACAATACCTAATGTGTTCAAAAAATTTAAAAATCATTTTTACCTGAGCACCATTTATCTCAAAATGAACATACAGTCGACACGAGTCCAAAAGTATAAAAATTATTAAAATTAGAGTTCGAGAAAGCCGGAAAAATGATTTTGAACTAAAAAAAAGTTAAAATGATGAGTCATCAGCACCACATTGTCTCTCGCCAAATTTCCTTTTTGGTTCTCTCTCGTTATTAAAACTACGTAATTTTGAAGGTGTTCTCGCATTTGAAACTGTTCTCACCTGATCCATTGTATATATGTCAAATGTTACCAATCATATATATATATATACTACATGAGTTAAAATAACATAAATTTTTCCACTTTCTTTTCTTTTAATAAATTGAGCCTAGCTTCGTTTCAATGTTTCAAAGGTGTCGGCCTTTAGGGATGGATATAGATGGGAGCTAGGGGGGCTTGAACACCCACCATCCATTAGAAAATTCTGAAAAATCAAAGAAAATTGTGTGTGAAACTTTAGTTTTATATATAAAGACACTCAAAACATATAAGTTTAACATTAAAAGCACTAATTGCAAGAGTTCTGAATCTGTCGTTGTCAACCTCATCGGTATTGCTAACCCATTTTCGTTTACTTGCTTCCCGTTATTACTAAAAAAAAATAAAAAATCTCTATGATAACTTAGATTACATAAATATGATTAATCTTGATAAATAAAATAGGGGAAATCCAAAAAAGATTCATTAACTTTCACCTAAATAACATCAAGAACTCAAATAAAAGTAAAATGACAAAAAGTACTTAGACTATACGAATTAGAAAAATGATTGGATACATTATAACTGTAAATGATTATTGTTAACACAATTTTAATTAGTGTTACTGAGAAAGGATCAGGTGTGACATTTATGTTATTGTGAGACTGATTTTTATTGTGTGACAAGAGGTAGTAATTGTGTAATTAAATGAAAAAGGATGGCATATTTTGAGGGGAGGACACGTGTATGGTGAGGGAAGGGGACTGATGATGTCAGCGCAGAAGAGAGAAAAGTCTTTTATTTCTTTTCTTTAAAATACATTTTCCTGATGATACCGAACTCGATTTTCGAAAATTTTTATACCGTTGGGCTCGTATTAATTAGCCGGTCATTTTGAGATCCATTGTGGTCAAATAAAAACGATTTTTTCATTTTGGAATATTTGGTAATGACTTTTGGAAGATTTGGTAATGACTTTTGGAATATCAAGAAATTTGAAAAAAAATCGTTTTTATTTGAACACAATGGATCTCAAAATGACCGGCTAATTAATACAAATCCAACGGTATAAAAATTTTCGAAAACCGAGTTCATGATCATCGGGAAAATGTATTTTAAATATAAGTTGTCACACCATAAAAGTTGTCACACCTAAAGATCTTGTCTCACTTTATCCTCCCCTAGTGTTACTATATATATATCGTAAGTCTCAATTTCACTACACATCATATTAATATTTAGAACGAATATACAAGTGTTACGTGGTAAACAAACTTGATCTCCTTAATCATCATCATGATCTAGATAAGAAAGTGTTTACTTATCATTAATCACTAATTATAGATTACTCTTTCCTTTTCTTTTCTTTTCTATATACATATCGTTTTAAGTTTGTTCTTCCACACGTATGCTTTTTTAGGAAATTCAAATTTACCTTTATTTATATGAATGATCAGTTTGATATTGCTTTCTCAATCTTTTAAAAGTACATTTTTCGACTTTTCCATTTAAAAACAACGTTTAATGAATACAAAATTAATTTAATTGGAAAAACTGTAAAGATTGTGAAAGTAGAAAATAATGTTTGGTGAATGTAATGTTATTGTATTTACACGCAAGGAAAATTGTAAAATTTTTGTTGTTTTTTTTTTCTCAAAAAGAGCTATAAGTTCGACGTTTTTTTTTTCCTTTGTATTCCACCTTATAAAATAAACAAAACTCTTGATAACAAGAATGCTAAATTGGACTTGGAAAAGCGCTCTATTATTTGAGTAAATAATTTAATAATTTGTATACTGTAATAAAATATACCATTTAGTAGGAGCAATATTGTTTCAGAAATTATATATCTTTTACAGTTACAAAGATAATGAGAAATCTTAAAATACTTGACGGACTTTTAAAAGAATTTGATTAATCATAAAAACGTAACATTCAGTCTTATTCATTCTTTGTGTTGTTAGAGTAAAAACAGTAAAATTTTAAGCTTCTCAGATAAGAGATGTATTATGTCATTTAGAAAGACAAAGTGCTGATTCAGTATGCAAGTTCTCTAGTAAATTATGAACTTGAAAACTTTGATTTCCTTGCATGCATGGTTATTTAGTTTGCGCTTTTACAGAAAGTGAACAAAGTAAGAGCATAGATATTGAAACATCTTCTAATTTGTTACAAGACCTCATTCAATTTTTTAAAGAGTATAGAGAAAATAGTCTTGAAAATGCAATAAGTGAAGGTGAAAAGATTGTTTTAGAAATAAAGATCGAACCCACTTTTCATGAAACTAGTGTTTAAAATAAAATAATTTTTTTATGAGAATGCTAGAAATGAACCAATCAAAGAGGTTAAGAAATCTTTTCGAGTCAATTACTTTTTAAAAATGATGAATACTTCTATCTCTTCATTTAAAACAAGATTTGAGCAATTTGAAATATACAAAAATGAGAACACATGTTGTGTTATTGTTTTTTTTGTTTGTTGCCTGGAGGCTTAGTTATGGTTATGAATTATATTTTATGTAGAATTTATGATTTATGAATTAAAAGCAGTCGAGAACCCCAAAAATGTTGGAGCTGCTCCTGGGAGTATGTGTATGTGTTTTGTCTCACTTCATTTGAGTGTGTATTCTTTCTCCCGTTATGTGTGTTGTCAAGTTTTCATAAAAATACAAAAGAGATTTAGCTACTATTAATGTAACACATTGGAAGATTGTAAAGAGATTTATTAGCTACTTTGAAGTCCACTCCCGGGTGGACTGCCACTATACCAAAAATAGTTAACATGTCGTCTACTATTTTTCTATTACAGTTTATGTATGATTAGATTAAAACTCATATGGTGCACATTTGGATTGTAATTTTTAATTATTATCATAAGAATATATTATTGATTGTAAATTTATTAGCTACTTTGAAGTCCACTCTCAGATGGGCTGCTACTATACCAAAAATAGTTAACATGCCGTCTATTATTTTTCTATTACAGTTTATGTGTGATTAGATTAAAATTCATATGGTGTACATTTGGATTGTAATTTTTAATTATTATTATAAGAATATATTATTTTTCGTTATGCATGAAATAATTATTCTTTTAAAAAGAAACACATAGAAAAAAGAAAGATATTATTTTTTCAACAAAAGAAGGAAATGGTTAATCGATGAGAACAAAATAGTAACTACAGTGACTATCCCAATAATGTCTTTGAGAAAAGGAAGTAATTAATCAATATATTGCTGATGTTTGTAATCATTAAAATAGTATTTAGCTAAGTTGACCACAAAACTTTCTACATTGATTGAAAATTTTCAACATTAAGCATACCTTTCCTAAATTGTCTTTTAATTATTTTATTTTAGATACTCTTTTCTTTCAAGTAAATCAACTTCCACAAATTAGAATTTCAATTGGTTTTTGTACACTTTATTAAGGTAATTAATTAAAGAGTTATAGCCTTTTCAATTTTTCGTATAATAATTAATAATAGTAAAATGATAATGAGATATTTGCTTAAATGATTAGACTTTTGCCCATAAAAAGGTATGAAGTTGCTTCCTGGTTTTCATAAGCATTTACCTTTTGTGCCTAAAGTTGGCAAAATTTAGTTATACAATTTATTTATTTTTATAATTTGATTATGTATGTTTTCTCCTTGTGAATTTGTTATATACAGTTCGAATGTTATTGTTTGCTATATATTGTTTCTATTAGATGTTCATTTTGTTAATATATAGAGAGTACATTTTAGTTGATATCTATGTTAAAATAGTTGTTTTCAATTGTTACAAAAAAATTTTTTACATGTATTTTGTTTAGAATTAAACTCGAAAAAGTAATCTTTAAGAGGGTGGCTCTGGACACTCCTATTGCTCTAAACACCGCTTAGCTAGCTACACCCTTATCCTTTTACCAATCAGATTTACGATATCCTAATACATAAGAACTATTTGACCTAATAATTACTCCCGACATTCCGTATCAGTTAGTTACATGATTTTTTTTTATCACGAAAAATACCAACTAACAAGATTAGTGAAGCTATAAATATCTTTAAGTTTTTTATATAATAAAAAATACCCAAGAAAATAACAAGATTATAATTACTTTACACCTCATTGTATTTTTTTTGTTGGGAAGTCATAATGGAACAAGGTTTCATGATAATAATTGAATCCCCCCCCAAAAGAGAATTCTCTTACACAATTAGTTTACAAAAAGCATGTACATATATTCTTTTGCCTTAAAATTGGGTGAATATTCATGTTTTTATATAGTTTTATGAATTCACAATCAAGAAATATATAGTCCACGTTATATGCCCAAAATATTCCACAATTTTCTCAAACATTGTCTTGTTTATTACCCCACCAACACCAATTATTATTTTCGATGCATTGTCTCAAAACCAGTTATTAATATTTTACATCAAAAAATGATTAATTTCATGTTTTAAATTGATTGGACTGAATTTTAAATTTAGATTTTTCAACATTTTCTACACAAATATACTAGATTAGACCATCTTACCTTAAAAAATAAACATGAAAATTCATGCTAATATATCAACGAATTTTGTTTTTAAAGTCTTTGTATTAATTAAATAATTTTAATATGAATCAATCAACATATAGACAATCTTATCTACATATTATCAGTTAGAGACATATGGCATTGCTTATAACTTCATCCTAAAACATATAGCTTCAGAAAGACCGCATTATCTTTATAATTTGACCATATATAAGATATTTAATGTATTACACATACTTTAGAGTGTTTTTGTTTTTTTAGTTTCTTTTGTTCTTCTAGAAAATAAAATCCTAAACTTATATACATATAGTAATATATGTGAAAAAGCTTTTCTGATTCAATGATAGAAGATCTCTTCGGATAAAACACTCAATTATAGTAGTGGGATATGGGTGTCACATTTGGATATTTCTTTCTTTTTTATCAAAACTTTGTATTTTTATTTTTTGTGTGACAAATGTCAGGCTATCAATAAGTATTGGGTGTATACCGTGCATGTTGCATGTAACTTTCAAATAATTAAATAATTTGGTGAATTACGGTTGGTTGATTCAAACCCTATAATTATTGAACTCCATTTTGATTTATTCTTCTCACCATTTTAATGAAGAACATTTTTGGCCATTTAGGTTATTTAGACTGTTAAAAGAAAAAATTTCAACTGAATCAATCAGTATGTTAAATACTGCTCAAAATCTGGCTTGTTTCATTTTAATTTTTGAATAATTTTAACTAAACTTTGAAAGTCTTCAACTTTCATATTAACACCCAACGCTTTTTAATACATTAATTTTTTATTTATTTTATTTTATTTATTCAATCATTGATGACTGAAAGCACCATCATTCTCCTAAGATAGTGATTGTGGTGCAATTTGCTACTATTTATTTCTTATCATTTCAAAACCTGACAAAATCTCAGATTTTTTTTAACTGGATTGCTCTAAATAATAACACGTATATATAATATGGAATGGGAGCCAGCAATTTGTGAAAAATGGTGCATTCATATGATATATATCTGCAAATATGGAAATTTATAGATCGTACAATGCATGGTATAACAAAAGTACAAACAGATTTTTATATTGGTTAACAAATTATTGTTAGGCTTCTTTTTTTTCACTTATTTTTAGTACATTTCAACTCATTTCAACAATTTCAGTTGTATTCAGCAATTTTTATTTAGTTCAGCAATTTTATTTTTTTTTTAGTAATTTCAATTTTAATAATATTATTTTTATGATTAACTTACCAAGTAAATTTAATTTTGTAAATTTAATATTTTTTTTTACAACAAATTTTTATTTATTTAGTTTTATAATTTAGAATTTATTAATCTATACATTTTAGAAAATTTTAAAAATAATTCCATGAGAATTTATAGTTTAATTAGATACCCAACTATTATACATTATTGTGTTTAATATTATATAATCAATACGTAAGTTATGTTTTTCCAAAGAAAATGATAACTATTTTTTTTGTCGGTAATGAAACATCAATAGTAAAACGATTTCAGAAATTATTTTTATTTATTTATTTATTTATCATAGTTTTAATATTAATTTATTTTAGATTGATAAAATTAATTTAATTATATTCAATTGAGTAAATTCAATTCAGCAATTTCAGCAAGTTCAACTTTATTCAACAATTTTAGTTCAGTTCAGCAATTTCAGTTTTATCCAGCAATTTTAGTTCAGTTCAGTTCAACTTTATTTAGCAAAAAAGAACAGAATCTTAAACTCTTCTTGAAAATGATGTGAATGTGTGTATATTGTTAACCAGGAAACATAACGTCTATGGCCTAATCAGAAGCCTCATTTTTTAAACAGTCAACTTTTGGTGATTCGGTTAAAGTCTTAGGAATCCACGTCTATTATTTCAGAATAGTCAATGCTTTGAAAAATCTCTCTCCACCGAAAGCTCAACTTACTAATTAGCAATTTTTCTTGGACTAGGAGAGCACCAACCAAAGATTAATCTTTTAGGTTAATTGTGACTTACTCAAGGAGCCCTAATCATCTCGTAAATTAACTAGTACTAGGGTTCAATCTAATTACTCTTATAAATAGACATATATATTCATAATTTAGAATATATGCTTTCACCATATATCATATCTCTCAAATTACTTCATCTTCAATCTTAATCTCGCTAACTTAAGTATTAGAATGCGGTTGACGATCAATGGTTTATCCTTAACTTATTTATTTTTTATTTTTCCTCTTAATTTCTGACATTAACGAATAGATATTAGCTGATTTTTTCCTTTAAAATATCTATTACTGTTAGTTTCTTCAAAAAACATTATTTTAATATTTAAAGGTAAGAAAAGTAGATATAAAAAATTCATGAAAAACAAACCTACCGTACAAAGAGAAATGAAATTTCAGATTTTTTCGTCATGTTCACTTGAATATGATAGATCATGTAGTAATTAATGATTGGAAAGTGATTATAGCTGTATATAATAATTGTTATTAATCTTAAATTGAATGATTGGAACATTTCTACTTATTTTTTTTTTGTTTTGTATTTAAGTGAATAAGAAAGGTGTAAATTTTGAAGATTGGAAGAAACAAAAACCTCCCAAACTTTTTTTGTTGGCATGATGAAGTGTATATGTACATCATATCAAATAAAGAAATTTAAAATGCATAAAGAGAAATATAAAATGTGTAATTTATCTTAATTAATTACCTAAGCTATAAACAAATATTTAATAGTGAGTAGGAATTCTCCGTTTTGAAAATTTCTTATAAGATAGAGTTAGGCTAAAAGTTTAGGTGGTATCATAACTTTAATCTAATAACTAGTCATTTAATATTTCTTTTGAATATCCGGTTTTTCGACCTTCAGACTCCAAATTTTAGTGTTAGAGAATATTGTATCAAGTCTTTCAGCTTGGTTATAATGTGTGTTGTGTAATTCAAAAAATTCTAATTATTGAAAAGTTTAACCTCAATTTAAAAATATATAAAATACATGTCAATCTCTAATGAAAAAAAATAATATCACAAATTAAATATCACCGTTAAAGAATTAATTATGGTTAACCGAGTGAAAATATCTTTCATCATTTAATATTTTTTGGGCAGAGTTTTTCCAATTAAACCAAGTCTTGAGTGTTTATATATATATATAAACCTTAATCATTTTTGTAACAAAAACCCTTAAAAAAAGAGCTTATTAGAGCAGTACTAGTGTTTGATTAGATTAAATTCGTCACTTCTAAATATAATCAAATCGATTAATTGAATCACAACCAAGAATTAATCTAATTAAATTTATCAAACAAAAAGAATTAATCTAATTAAATTCTTTTAAAACATGGAAAACCTGTCAAAATCTTATAATCTCCACCTAGCATGCTCAAACAAATCATAACCATATGTGGCAATAGAAACAAAATAAAAAAGTGAAATAAATTTAATTACAAGACATGAATTATCATTATTATTGTTAAGATGTCATGGATTTTGTCATTGCTTTATTAGATGGATTCACAAATAACTGCAAAAAAAAAGAAGCATTAAAAATATTAATTTTGTTTTGACAAATAGTTTTATATTTGAAAGAAAAATAAGTACATCTTGACAAAGTATTAAAAATTACAATTCTAAAAATGCACCAAGAAACATATTGTTTGTAAACTATTCTTGGCACGGCTGCGCGTGAAACAAACATTGCACTTGGAGTTGACTTCAAAGTCTTCATTTTCAAGAATGACTTTATAACCTTTCAATGAGCCAGATATATGCGTTGGTGGACAAAGCTTTTTTGTATTTTCATGATAAAAAAACCTGATAATACCCATAATCGATACAAAACGGCACTTTTATCATAAAACAAAAATGCTCCAAATTACAGGAATTTTAAATAATAAATAGAAAGGATACAGAAAATAAAAGTAAAAATAAAAATGAAAATAGATAATCTTCTGCCACACGGCTATTTCGAAAGGGCATGCAAAACGAATAATTGGAAACGCTATCAAACAAAAAACAAAAAACAGAAACTTAAATTAGGGCTTACGAAAAATATATAGTAATATTAAAATAAATAATACTAATAAAAATAATAAAAAAATTTACTAGAAAAAAAGAAGAATCCATGAAATTAGAGAAGAAGAGAGAAAAATGTAGAGAGAAGAAGAAGAAAATATGGAAAAGAGGCGAAAAGGGACAAGTGATGGTCACGTGAATTAAGCTTTCAAAAACACAACACAAAAGATGAAACACCTTAATGTTTCATGTTTCCTTCGTAACGTAAATGAATTTAAGAAACCCTAATTTTTGTTTTTCTTCCCCCCACTCGCTCTTAATGTGATTGAGTGCATGCATTTCCTCATTTTCAATTATTTAACCTTAATTAATTATGATTTGTCAAGTCTAAACAAACACGTACTACATATACTACCTTCAAACCCAATCGATCTCGTATATGCTTTCAATTTAAAACACGAGATGTGATTGTTTGGTTTGAATTTGAGGAATTCTGCGATTTTGTTAACGTTTGAAACCACGTTACTCTATTTGCAAAAAAAAAAAACCACATTCCTCTATTTATAAAAATGTGAAACCATATGGATTTTATTTGTACTTTTTCCTATTATTTAGATAGGTAGTTTGGTCAATAATTTTTGCTTTCTAACATGAGTTTTTCTATATTTTTAAAAAATATTTATATTAATTTATTTAAAATAATTAAAAATTAGAAAAAAATACAAAACCGATTAATCTCCGATTCATCTCCAATTAATTCATGGTTCATCGTTTGAGGAACTAACCGCGCCACGCCCGCATAGCAATTTTTGAACACTGATTCAGGCACACTCATCAAACACTCTAATCACACACTTATTGATGAAAACATATTTCCATTGATGTGGATGATATTGTTTTTATAACAATTATATATATCTGTACTAAATTATATATGAAACTTTAGTGATGAGGTTATATTTTTTGTTTAGTAATCTTTTATAATCATGTAAACTATTTTTAGTAATTCTTTTAACTTAAAATTTTAAAATGTCATATGGTAATAATTTTTGAAAGCTTAATATATTGTGAGCTATTTAAATTTGTTCATTTTTGCACTTGGGCTCAGCAATTTAGAAAACAATTTATTAGCAATATGAATTTATTCTTTTTATCACGTAGTCACCTCACATCAACTCACTAAAAGTAGTATACTATTGTATTTTCGTGCTGACGTTTCAAAATTTGTTATTATCACTTTTATGATGTGACAACATGCCATATCAACACGAAAGTAACTCAATTTATAATATTTGGCATATTGAGAGGGTAAAGTGAAAAAAAAAATACAAGTTCAATTAGCTAATAGACTGTTCCTTAAGTTGAATGGGCTAAGTAAAAAAATTGAACAGGTTTGGAGAGCATGAGATATATGTTAAGCCATTTTTATCAAGATATTATTATATATGCTAAGCAATGATGAGTCTAAAACTCACTAATACCGAATGCTTTTGTATGCTAAATATATATTTTTTACGTATGTTTTTGTATATACAACTAAAGTTCTTTACACCATTTTCTCATACTTTTAACATTTTTTAACAACTAGGTGTTAAAACCCTCACAAATTCATTCTGCCTCAAATTCATTCCTGATGCTTAAGTGTAGGTTTATTCCATTATTTTTTCCCCATTATAACCCATTTGGATTATAAATATTTAATCTTTTTTGGAAAAAATGGTGTGAAATGGTGATCCATGGAACCAAAAGGTTACCTTAATTATTTCCTGGCCATCTAATCACTTTTATTTCCCACTATCTAACAATTTAATTCAATAAAATAATAGTAAACTAATAAAAAGATTTGATTGGATGGATTGTGAAATTAATTAATATTGCATGGCCATCAATATTAGCGCGTACGTAAAATTAAAAAAGAGAAGAAAAAGTCGATTTGAATTATTAAATTGATGGGTAAATTATTTAGGTCGGTCTAACATTTAAATTTTGAATAACATAAACAAAATATTAACAATAAGGGTATGGTTATTTGGTTTATTCACTTTATTCTATTATTGGACCAATTCTCATTTCACTTATCCAATGGTGGTGATAGTGAACAAAACAGCGAACTACTTTATTAACAAACCATAGATTAATTGATACAACTCGGATATTACAGTCCAAGATTGGTTATTGTGTAATTAGGAGTCTTATTATTATTTAGTTATATTTATATTGTTATAGTAACAATAGGTTTATAATTCTTATTTTGTTAGTCTTCTTATTTTGGTAGGGTAGTATTTATTATTTTATTAGTTAAAGTTAATTGATTATCTATTTAAAGGCTTTTGAGTTATATAATCAATCATTCAATCAATTAAGAAGAATAATAATATTTCAGTTTGCACAAACTAGAAAAGCGAATTGGTGTTTTAGGTCATTTCCACCCCAAAACGATCTCTCTTGATCGATTTTCAGGTAGAGTCGTATCAACTGGTGCTTTCATTGAGAGTTTTCTACCCGCATCTTTCATTGTTTTTTCTATTCATATTTTATTGTTTTTTACCCCATATCCGATTCACCACCATGAACGACACACTACCCGACATACTTCGTGCTGGATTTGCCGACCTACAAAACTCCCTCCAACTATCCACTAAACAATCACTCGATGCTTGTATTCATAAGTTACAGACTCAAAACCAACCAGAACAACCGAGCAATGACTCCAATAACAATGACGGTAGCACTTTTTTATTTCGTTCTTTACAACAACCTCCTCGATTAACAGGTGAAGATCCGCATGTTTGGTGCTCGAAAATGGAAAGAAAATCATTCTTGGACCATTGTTTGTAAACATGAGAACTTTTGAAGGAACTTTGGTATATTTGAGCTTAAAAGCGAAGACATCCTTAACCTTCAAACCTCGAGTCATTAATCTGCTCCAGGCCATGTAATTGTTCCCATTCAGTTGAATGTTGTTGATGATCAAGCCAGATTATCTCCAACATTTCTTGAATTCCGCTGACAATTTACATTGTCATTGTTTCCTCCATTGATGAAGGTTGTCTCATCTTCTTGAACAATTTCTTCTTCTTCTTCTTCTTCTTCTTCTTCTTCTTCTTCTTCTTCTTCTTCTCTCAGATCTCGTATGAGATTTGATCTCACCATACATACAGCTCCGATACCATGTAAAAATTCTATGATTGTTATTAACGGAATTGTATTCAAAAGTTATAAATGGAATGGAGAAAGGAAGAAAATGAAGAAGAATGATTAACAAGATGACGATATATTGATACAAAAAAAAGAAGAAAGAAGAGGGGTCGTATATATACACCTTAGTAAGTAAAGTAGTTAACTGCCAGTAACAACTAAAACATATAAAGCTTTCCTCGAACTGATTTTGTTATCCAATCAGCTCAGATAAGAACTGATGTCAACAGTTAAGAATCATCATCTGGTTTTACAACATGCAATAAAAACAACTAAAAAACTTCACGCCCTAGGTATTCAAATACTCTCCACCTCTAAATTTTGGATCTGACACTATTCATGCTTAAATTCATAAACTTTCAATTGTAGAAATGAATTTTAAATACTAAAACTCAAAGTCTATATACCATAAACATACATGTCTCTTTCACCAATGAATGACTATCCATGAGAATTTGATAAGTCATCGTTAAACCTAAACTTATTAATCTTTTCAACAAGATGCTTTTAACCCACCGTACTTTTTTGCAATAAATCTAGATTTATTGTGACACACCAAGTTATAATAATCAATCTCTAACTAGGTGAGTCACAAGCATAAATTTATTTAGGTTTGAATCAGAAAAATATCAAGAAGTAAAACTCTTCCCACCAAATATTCGAGTAAATTACACTAGAGGTTTCCTAAGCTATATTCACTTTTTCAAACTGGGACATAAAAAAATATTTTGTACATCTATGTACCCAAACTATCAATGACCTCCCAAACTGCTACCTAATAACCAGTTACCCTCCAAGCCAACGTTGGTCAACAGAAGTCAACGCGTGTTTGACTAATTTATTAGTTAACTCAGTTGATAGAAATATGTAAAAGACCAATTTGCCCTCCTCCATCTTCTTCTTCCTCCTCTCTCTCTCCTCCTTCATCTTCTTCCTCCTTTCAACCTTCTCTCTCCTCTTTCTCTCTCACACTCTTCCACCATACTCATAACTCATCTATTTTTTTCCTTATGTTTCTTCTTTTTCCTTTTCTTTCTGAAAAAAAACAAAATTATCTAAAATTCGGTGGGTAGTCAAACCCGCTGAAATCTGGAAAGCTTCAGACAAGATTCAGGTTCAAGACCAGATTGCGGTTCCTAATCCTTCGGTTCATGATCCTTCCGGGATCTCGAATTCCAATTCCCATCGCCGTTGGGAACTGGATTTCCAGGTCCCAAGAAGCGACGGTCCAGTTCCCGACGGCGACAGACCTGGAATTTTCCATATCCCAGGTAGCCGCCGAGATTTGGAACCGGCGGCAAACGAGATTTGGAATTCCAGACCTCTAATCGCTGTCGGTTCCTAATCCCGGCGGCTACTTGGGATTTGGAAAATACCAGATTCCGGTGGGATCCCCCCTCCGCCGGAATCTAGATCAATATTTTATTTTTTAAAGTAAAGGAAGAAAGAAAAAGAAGAAAAAGAAGGAAGAAGGAGATGAATTATGGAGTGGAAGAGAGAAGGAAGAAGATGATTCCGAGGACAAAATGAACATTTCCATTTTTGGGTTATTTTAATTTTGGTCTGACCAGGTCAAACAAGATTGAACCAGTGTTGACTTTGAGGGTGACTGGTTATAGGAGGTCATTAGATACCAGTTTGAGAGATTATCGATAGTTTGAGTACATAGATGTGCAAAATAGTTTTTTAGGTACCTGTTTGAAAATAGGTATATTTTAAGAACCTATGGTTTTTTCTAATCGCAACTTTGTAAGTTATATTCAAAATTCTGTTTTTAAAAGGAATATTGTATTAAATTCAATCACTTTTAGGAAATTTCAGCATTTTAACCTAAGGTACTTTTAAGAACTAATTATCAAATGTGTGTATTTATCATTGTTGTAAATGAATAAGCTCCTAAAATCGAGAATTCCATTTGAACTGATATAACTTTCTAAGTCTGTATAGACGCTCAAAATCTTATTTGTTCTGATTAGTTTTCCAACTAATTTTCAATTAATCTATAAAAAATTTTGACTGTCCGATTAGCATCTAACGGTGTTTATTACTAATCAACCCAACCCAAAATTATGTAAAAAGGTAGAAAATAGGATGAAAATGAAGAAAGATGAGTTGGAATAATTTGGAAGCGAAGTGGGGGCACGTGGGTGAGGATTATGTGGTTGTGTGTTAAGAATGAATTTTGGGCTAATTAAATTTTCCACTTGTCATACACCCAAAATTGAGTTCAATACGCACACTCTCTCTTTCCCTTTGCTATATAAATTTACTCTTCATTCTCTTCTCCTCTCCATCTCCATGTGCTCTTCTCTTCTTCTTCTTCTTCTTCTTCACTTTTCTAGCTAGAGAGAGAAAGAAAGAAATTTTTAGAGAGAAAGTGAGAATTTTTATTTTTTCTTGATCCCAAAGTAAATTCTTAAAGAGAGAGGAAGTGGGGAATTTTGGTGTGTAATTATTAGTTTTGAAGAATATTATGGCAATAATTAGCACTCACCCACCCTTGGCATTTGCATTTGGGCTTCTAGGTATATATACATGTTCACTATACTATCTTCTACTATTTATAACTCTCCATGAAATTATAGTTCATTTTTTCTTGAAAAAATTCTTGATTTCATTTCTCAAATGTTTCTTGCATTCTCCATTCTCTTTTTAAAAGAGAGAATGGAAGTATATACACTACTTTAGTATACCTGAACAAGAATGCATAAACGTTCGGGTTCAAATGGTTGTCATGTAATGATGTTAAAGTAAGTTAGATCAAGTAGTTGAGAGTTCGAATGGTGATAATATCATGGGATGAGTCCGTGTTATACATCTTTCAAGTTCAGGAGCTCTCATATACATGGTGTACTAGAAATACGAATAAAAACTATTCTTGAATCTTAAATCTCAAGAATCACTTTGAATTCTTTTAGCTTGTTAGCACAAGTTAGCCTTTTATTCTTTCTTTTAAAATAGGTATTAGTAGTTCTTTAATTTATGATCAATTACTTCAAATAATCATGCAAAGTGAACACACAATATACTTAGCTTTTCTAATCTAAAACATACCTTAATTATCATCTTTCTAATTTTTGCTAAAAGAATTTCCTAATTGAGTTTTAGTGTTTGTTACTCTACCTAACTCCTTGTACTAATGAATTTCTTGTTTCTTTTCTTATATAGGTAATGTTATCTCATTCTTGGTCTATCTAGCTCCAATGTAAGTCTAACTATATTTGAAAAAAATAAATCAAGTAATATTAATTTTCTTAAATGGATCCAATTAATGTAGTTTTTTTTTTCTTGCAGGCCAACGTTTTTGAGGATTTTCAGAAAAAAATCAACAGAAGGATTCCATTCAGTGCCTTACTTGGTAGCATTGTTTAGTTCAATGCTATGGCTATACTATGCAATGTTGAAGAAAAATGTGTTCCTTCTTGTCACCATCAATAGTTTTGGATGCGTTATTGAGACTATATACATAGTCATGTATATTGTATATGCAACAAAAGAAACAAGGGTAATTATTATTTTCACCTACTACAATTATTTATTATTTATAATCAGTGACGGAGACAGAAACCACAGAATTCACCCAGTAAGGGTCGATTTCAAACAGTTTTCTATCTAGAAAGATAGTCTGGTAGTAAGAGGTGAATTTATGCGGTTTTCTGTCTAGAAAGAAGGTCTCGTGGTGCAATAGTTGTGCCACTAGATTTGAAATTCTGAATCCGTCACTGCTTAAGTGTAATTAACTTTTTTTAGTTAGTTTGTTGAATTATGTTTAATATGTGTAGGTATCAACTTTCAAGCTTCTTGGGATGATGAACATGGGCTTGTTTTCTTTTATTCTGCTTTTCGTAAATTTTGTGATGAAAGGTCCGGTCCAAGTACAAGTTCTCGGTTGGATCTGCGTTGCTGTTTCTGTTAGCGTGTTTGCTTCACCCCTGAGCATTGTGGTAAGCTCTTATATTACATATGTTTCTTTTCGGATCCTTTCATATAGAAATAAAGAGGAAACAAAATAAATCAACATAGTCTCATTATTATTGAAGGAGAACAAATTTAGCGTCTATATATATATAATAGTCAAATCTTAAGCGTTTTCAGAATTACGTAACTTCAAGTTCTATTAACAAAATATGGGTTTGCCATGTCGTGTTTTGGTTGCTCTAGAACTTCAAAGTGTTTAGCTATATTTGAAATTGAACGTCTTTCATCAAAAAAAGAACTCTTTTCGTAAATATGACTTAAATGTTAAGTTAAGATTGCATAATCTTGTACGTGAATACTGAATTCAGTTTCCAGGATTAAATTTGTAACTTATCTCAACACAACAAATCTAGAATGGTCCATGACGGATCTATGAGTCATGAAGGATTGTGCAGCCACTCGTATTCGCTAGAGAGTACGTACATCTCTCAATAGATCACAGATTCGTCACTATCTGAATTAATAATACCCTTAACAATAAGAAATTGATACATGTCAATATATGTCAATTTCGTATTGAATAAGTTGATATCCACTCTACCATTCTTCAATTAATTCACTCGAACATATCATATATTTTGTTAAAACTCCACCATTCATTTCAAAAATGTACAACATATATGACCTCTCAATAAGGCAATTTAATCTGCATTAAATTAAATATTATTATATTAATTTTAATTGGTTTAATTTATTCTTTTTATTTTGATTTTGATGTAGGCACAAGTTATTCGGACAAGAAGTGTTGAGTTTATGCCATTTAATTTGTCATTATTCCTCACATTAAGTGCTGTGACATGGTTTGCTTATGGTTTAGCCTCCAAGGACCTCTGTGTTGCGGTAAGGAACTTGCTATTTTACCCCTTTTTTAATTATTTAATTAATATTTTTTTATTTTTTTATCGAAGACATTTAATTAATATTATTATTTTTCAAAATTAATGTTTTTATATTTTTGTGAGAAATTCATTTATTTTATAGAAGTGAATGCATGGTTCTTTTCAAATAGTATATCCCTAACTACGAGGTGTTATTGCAGATCAGAAAAGTCATTTTCAAGTGGTATCTAAAAATAAAATAATAAAACAATTATAATTGTTATTTTACTTACTATCCGTCCATTTATAATTAAATAAATTGGGAGAGAGCTCCAGCGAAGCGTTGATATTCTAGATTCTACACGTAGCAAATCCTCTTTCAATTTCATAAAAATTATTATCTTTAATTACTTCTGGGCTTATGAAACAAAATTTAGGAGTAAAAAATTAAAAGATAGGAGTAAAAATTTGCCAAGAAAGAAATTTACACACACAAAAAAAAAGTTCAACTTGTACAAATTTATGTAAATTTCAAAGAATAAATACCATTTTAGTCTGACCTACTATCATTTAATGCTTAATGGTGCTTATAAAGGGTGTTAAGTGATTTTCTTTCGAAAATAACTACCATAGCAAATATTGTTTAACTTCTTCAATAGTAGAAAAGAGCAACCAAACAAGCTTTATCGTATGAGAGAATTAGGCTAAAAGTTATGATGGATGCATCATGGTTTAAGAAGTATTTACCAGATAACCAACTAACCGAAAAGCTTAAGTTACTTAAATCTTTTACCTTTAATTAACTTCTATTTTTAATATTTTTTAGGAAACTATTATGATATAGTTAAAGTCATAAAGTTTGAAACATGTATAATACAAGTCCATCTCACTTCATATCTGAAATTTCACAAATAAGGTTGTCAGCCACTTGGGGTTACATGTCCCGTAACCTTTAGCGGATGTTTTCATTCTTCACCCAATCCTTAGTAGCATTTTCAATTTAGAGCAATTGATTTCTAAAAACTTAAAATGCAGTTGATGAATAGCTTATATTGTTATCTCTGATTAACTCATTTATCCGTAATTATGACATGATTAATCTCGTGTGCAGCTTCCAAATGTGATCGGCTTTGTATTGGGCATGCTTCAAATGATGTTACACGTGATCTTCAGAAAATCAAAGAATGTGATGGAGGAGAAGAAGATTCAAGACACCAACTTAAAGAGCATTGTGATACTAACTTCATTAGGAAGTTCAGATCAAATACATCCAATGGATGTTCAAATTACTACTGAAGAATCCAATGACAAAATTATTACAAAATCCAAACAAAACCCACCAAAAACAACAAATGATAATATTGAGGATATTGAGAAAAACAATAGTGACAAAAACATAGGAACTTTAAACCCTAATAATGAAACTTATCATGTTGTGTGATTTGATTTGATTGATAGATAGATATAACTCACATGCTTTTGTGTATGTAAAGCCCTTCTTTACCCTCCCAATGTTTGTATACTTTTTTTCTTTTCTTTTCCAATGTACCTCTCATATGATTCTCTTTGGTAAAAGTGATAATAATTATTGAATGATGATGAGAAATATATTGCATACCTTTTTTTATATATTAAAGTAATGTAATTTATGACTCAACACTGACTCTTACGACCGTTGTTGTTTTTAATTTATATTAACGCTTAAAACTTTATATTAGTGACTGTCGTTGACTCAGTTTTATATCAGTAACTGTTGAGTCAGCTGTATATATTTATTAGTGATTATTTATCTTGTAATGCTTGTTATTCTAGTAGGTTTTTGAGTAAATTGACAATTATTATAATATTAGAATAAAATTTTAAAATTATTTCTCATTTTAAAAATCATTTTATAATTATTTATTATTAAAATTATATTTTCATCAATTTTCTATTTATTGATGAATTTTTTTTGGAAATCATTTATGTGATGAATTAGATATTTCATATTAGCAAGCTTGTATCTTTATATTTATAAGTATGAGGTAATTCTTTTTATTTGATGTATATTTTTTTAGAAAGTAAAGTTCTTCAAAATGGTGCTACCGGCTACCTTAGTACATTATTAGGTTAATCTTGAATATCCAATCTGGCAAATTTTTTGTTTTACTAAAGTGCAGAGATGGTATGTTAAGTATCCTACAAACATGAAACAAATGTCCTCATTCAAAATATCTTTTCCAGCAAATTAGGATAAGTTTTTTCAATAATTGATAGGAATAAGATAGAGTAATTAATTACTATATTGGAAAAGAAAACGTGCCCATAATTTTATAATCTTGGTGTTGCATGCAAGTTGATAACATAACTTTTATGATGATCAAACAAAACTTGTATCAATTAATTGTATGTTATTTGTCTTCTTTTATACTAATAACTGTCGATGACTCAGGTTTATATCAGCAGTCTTTGGATTTATACAATGACTATTGTTGACTTAAATTTATATCAGTAACTGATGAGTCAGCTTTATATATTTTAATCGATTTAAAATAATCTTTTTTTTTATTCCAAAAAAGTAATTGGTATTCTATAAAATTAATAAAAATTAACTTTATAAGATTTTTATTCATTAAAATGGTTGTCACCACAACTGGAGATGCTTTAAGTTTGAGACATTATATAGTTTCAACTGATCATTTGGAACAAATAACCAACAAGGACGCTCGTGGTCAATGCGGACGCACAGTAAAATAAGCAAGATTTGCACATAATTTTTAGAACACGTTGTAGAGTCTCTAAAGAGGAATCTACAAATTCAAACTTCAACATAAAATTAAATTGCAAAGACGCTAATATGCTTTCACACACGAATGATCATACTTTGTTCTTATAGTTCCACTTCCACATTTTTAAATATCTTTTCGAGCGAATCACAACAAGTAATTTTCAATAACTAATATGAACTGAATGGAGTAATTAATATTATAATCAATCTAACACTTCCATACCTTAATTGTAATCTTTGGCTTCATTAATTTTTTTTATTAGAAACTAATCAATCAAATTACAGGTTATAATTACAAAAGTAGAATCAATAATATGTGCTAGGAATTTGTTGTTAATCATATGCTTGCCCAATAATAGAAGTGCGTGAAAAAAATGTTGACTTGAATATGTGCTTGTCATTATATGGTTAGATAGATTCATGTATGTATGCTTTTTAACATGGTTTGGCTCTTTTAGGCTAATCTTAATTTTAAATTTAAAAAATTTGATTTTAATTTTAATTTTAATTTTGAAATTTTTGTAGAAAATCTGACCCATTTTTTTAATACCACGAGATCATTCTAAAGAGCATGCAACCATAACAACACTTTTATATCTTATCTACATTCGGATTAATCTCGTTCATGGACTTGTATGCATCTCATTGAATAGTGATCAACTAATCAAAGAATTTAAAAATTCTTCATGTTCAAGACATAACCCGAATCTTGACTATTAATTAAGGTTAGACGAGTTCAATTACTCCCCTTTAGTAATGTGACCCCATAATTCAATCAATTGATTCACTACGTACTCTTGATTTTAGGCATGTTTGTCCAAAGCAGTGCCAACGTGTAAAACTTTCCCAAACATGCTTTGCTTTTTAAATTACAAAACGTGGTCCATATATAAAGGTTGCAGAAATTGCAAAAATATGAATTTATTTATCAACTTTTATTTTATTATATACCTTTCCAAAATTCCAATAATTAATTATATGTGGTTCATCGTACTTCTAAGTTCTAATTGCAGAATATATAAAATCTCTGGAAGTTTCAATTATCCATAGTTAAATCAAAGTTTCATTGAAAGAAACTATTCAAATAAAAAGTTGAAGTTTATAGATAAAGATAGAAAAATAAATCAGAAATTTAGAGGAAGATTGTTTAGGGATAGAATTGATATTTCATACGTAATTTATGATAATATGCATTTATTATTATCATAATTTCGATGTTTAAAACATTTAGAATTGTAATATTAATAATATTATAATTTAGGAACATGTGTGGATGTGTTTTATCCAATAAATTACTTTAAAAATAAGTGAATAGTATAGATGATTAAATACATGGACAACGATCAATTCAGTCATGTTTTATTTATCTAGATCAATATGTTTTATTTTCGTTTATAGAAAGAAAGCTACATTAAAATACAAGATACACAAATCAATATATGTAGACGTAGCTCTCACAACAAACATGAACTCTTTTTTTACGCAACAGCAAACATGATCAACTTCTTCAACTAACTAACATTGCGTTCTCCTAAGGGATTTCGCCCAATTGGCTAAAGTGAGCCACCACATTTCCATCTCGTTGCGTATGCAAGAATGAAATGCTAGCAAAACTCGAGCAACATTTTCGATCAATTAATTTGACATATTGAAATTTTTTAAAAATCAGTTACATTTTTCTCAAAATTGGCCTTAGATGTGTTAATTAAGTGCAATTATTATTAATTTATTATAAAAGATTAAATTCAAAATGAATTTATGAAGCTCGTACATAATAAATTGTTTGAGTTGCATAATAAATGGTTGATTGTGAAATAAATAAATGTTTTTAGCTGAATAATTGGTTGCTTTTTTAATAAGAAAATTTTGACAGGGAAATGTTTTTCTAAAAACGACAATAATTATTCACAAGGAAACAAAAATATATCTAACTAAAAGAAAGTGGATTTACTTTTTAAAATAATTAGATCCTTGGACCCTATTTGTTATAAAAATCTTGCATTATATAGATATAAAAATGTTCTCTAATGATTCGTGCTTAAGATGTTTCTAATTCAACAAATATTGAGGTGGTTACAAATCGAATTTATGAGCTTTTAATCGTAAAAACTTTAATACCATATTATTTAACCGATTGAACTAAAAGCTGGAACTGATAACTAAGACTAATAATATTTTTTATATTAATCTCTGACAGATTTCATAAAAAGAAAAAACAACTACAATTTTATTTGATAAAAGTGTTAGACCTTTGAAAATGTTTCTTAAAAGGGATATTCTATGGTCACTTTGTTTTTCACAAAGTAACCATTACTTTGTTTTGTCAACCATTGGATCATGGGTTAAAAACTAATCTAATGGTGAAACAGACAAAGTATAGACAAAGTAAGGAAAAAACAAAATGACCATAGCCTACACCTTCTTAAAGTATATTCTCTCCATTTTGAAATAAATGTCTTTTTAGACAAAAGATTCTGAAATAAGAGAAGCTTAAAAATATTATTATATTCTTATTAATTACTTATTTCATATTTAATGTACCTATTATTCTTTCCTTTAATACTAATTACAAAAATATATTTACCATATCTCAAGATTCTCAATTCCTTCAATGGAAAATGAAGAGAAAATATACAAAACACCATTTAATTTAGCCAAGGTTTAAATCGAGAAAAAAAAAGGAAAAATAGTCAAAACGACTTTTAATTTAAACTTTCATTATCTAAAAATACTTTTATTTCAAAATGTAGAGAGTAACGTATTAAAGTTTTTAATAACATATATATTAAATATGTAATTAGTACGTAAAAAAGTTATCTTTGAATATAATATGTTACTACAAAAGGATTTGTTATTTCATACTATATTCTTTTATATTTTAAATTATTCAAAAGAAAAATATCATTTTTCCTCTAAAAAACAAAACCAAACATCATTCGAACTATATAAAAAAAAAAAACAAACAAACATATGCTGAATTATGTAATTATAAGCGCTAGAGAACTCAGTATAGTAATTTTAAAAAACATGGAATACATATATGAAAAAATCAAGTCTAAAGATGTTTTTTTTTTTCATATAAAAAGAAAAATTTAGGTTTTAGTCTTTCAGTCTTATAAATAATTATTTTTAAAGGTGTTACCAAAAAATAATTTTTTTTAAAGGTTGATAATGGCCGGCAGGAATAATAAATAAAAAAAGCAAACAATTAATTAGTGTTATTTATATTATGAACAAAGTTAGAGTATTGATAATTACATTGCATGATCAAATTAACAAATAGCCCTCAATCTTATCTTTGCATTATAATTTTGGAAAATGATTGAGGGCCATATATGATATATAAGTACTGATAATTACTTTTGCAATAATTCTCAAGTGATGTTTTTTATAAAAAAAAATTTGAAATTGAGATGTAAATGTAGTGAATTCATTCATATTGTACTATATAGCACATAACAAAATTTTGAGATTATTTGAAAATGTGTAAATGTAATGTAAATATCAAACTTTTTAAGATATCTGGGTTTCAAAATTGTAGTAATTGTGTGATAGTATAGTTATCTATAGTATATAGTGTGGAATATCAGGATAAAGTTACTATGCAGATTTTTAACTAAGACATAATTTATCTTAAAGATACTTTAAAGGGTTAAGATTCTTTGCAACTCTAACTAACCTCAAAAAATACTTTTAGTGGATAAAATTGTTTTTTATATTTTTGAAAAATCAATATAGCTTGCAAGTTACCAATGTGGGACATTCAACATCTATTCCCTCTCTCATGTCCAATTCATTAGGTGCATGATGCCAATATAACAGGTGCTCTTACATTGCTCAACCATGGCTCTGATACCATCTTATATAGCAAAGTCTAACTAACCCCAAAAGACACCATAATGCGATAAGATTGTTTTCTATATTTAAGGAGCTATTTTGGCTTCCAAATTAGCAGCGTGTGACAATTTAACACACCTCCTTCACACCCAAATCATATGGTGCATGATGTTGTACCAAGGATGTTAATATTGTGTTGCTACAATGAAGACGAAGAGGACCATTCAATTCGTTGATTGGTGCCCTACTGGATTCAAGTTTTGTATCAATTGTGTGTATGATCTCCAACTTCACCAATGTTGTTGAAGTGTTCTCCCGCATTGACCACAAGTTTGATCTCATGTATGCCAAGCGTTCTTTTGTGCACTGGTATGTGGGTGAGGGTATGGAGGAAGGAGAATTCTCTGAGGCCCGTGAGGACCTTGCAGCTCTTGAGAAGGATTATGAAGAGGTTGGTGCTGAATCAACTGAGGGTGGTGATAAGTCCAAAATGTTCTTATATTTCGAGGCATTTAATCGATGTATTTATGAGAAATTGATCCATTTAGCTTAGATTTACATAGGTTAGGGGCAACTTTACTTTTGTATTTGTGTTTCCATGTGTAGGGATCAAGTTTTGTGAAATCAATCGATTTGGTGCTAAAAACGGGCTTTACTCAAGCAAACGAGGCAGTTTCGACACCTTGTAGTATTGTGGCCATAACTCCCTCATACAAACGTATTTTTGGGCGTTTCAAGTTGCGTTGGAAAGCTAAGACATAGACAAACAACTTTCATGTTTTAAGTTTTTCCAAATTCGGAGCAGAAAGCGGTCAAATCAGGGTTCAAAGTTAAACTCAATCGAGCCATTCTTCTTGCTCGATCGAGCCACATTTCTTGCTCGATCGAGCAGCCTATTCTTGACAAACAGAATGGCTTGCTCGATCGAGCCAATCTTCCTGCTCGATCGAGCAAGGCATTCTGTTTGCCTTGAATCTCCCCACTCGATCGAGCACATTCCTTGCTCGATCGAGCCACATCTCGACCAACTTGCCCCTTCATCAAATGTTGTGTTTTATCGCCCAAGCGACACCCCGTATCACCCAATAGCTTTATCCTTTCATTAAGCAATGTAATCCTTGAGTTTTTGGCTATAAATACACCATTCTCCAGCGAAAGAAGGATGATATGAATCACGAATCATAGAATAATCTACAAGAAATCACATTCATAGTTATTACCATTTGTTCCACCGAATTCCCTTCGGGGAATTCGTAAACACCATACACCTTACCATTCATTCTAGATTCCATGGCATTGTAGTGCTAATCGAGAGATAGACTTCTTTCATCAATTCATCGAGGAGAAGACGAGCAAGAACGCCCTGAGGATTGACAAACCTCGCGATCAAGAGTAAAAAGGATTGACAACCCTCTTTCCCTTTATCGATTACAGTTCTTACATTTCTCTGAATTTCCGTTGTAATTTCTATGAATGTTTGATAATTGAAATACTTATAATAAAAGTTATATTCATATATGTTCATGTGTGAATGTTCAAATCTTATTGCTTGGTAAATTTACTTAGTTTATATCAAGTAAAATCAATAGAATATTCATCACTTACGCTTTATTAATCTAGGATAGGTCCAGTTAGTAAGTCGTAATCAATCTAACTTACGTGATATTCATTAATCTAATTAAGATTATCTAGGATAGGTCCAGTAGTCTTGTTAAGTTAATTCACTTAAGGACAATTAAACATAAGTATCGAAAGATCGTGTTTAATTGTGTTCTAGAATTGGTTGAATTGTATGAGTAAATTGTTATAATGTTCATTGTGCTTAAATGAATTGTTGTTTTTGCTTGGATGATGAATGTTGGTTAAGATGTTAGTGTAGGAATAAATGTTAGTTTAGGAATTAGTTTAGTTTAATCACCAATATCCAAACTATCGCTTTTCTATAAACCTAGAGAAAACGAATAAAGTAAACGATGAGAGTGAATGAGTAATTAGCGTTTCCATGTGGGATCGATATTTTATTACTACATGAGTGACTCCGTACACTTGCGGAAATCGCCCAACAGGTGGGGATGATCATGGGGAAGAGTATTAGAGAATCTAGAGATTTATCCGGGTTCTTGAATGTACTAACCCTAAATGGGACCTTCAAGGGATAAGATTTATTTCTATATTTAAGAAGTCAATAGAGCTTCTAAGTTAGCAATGTGGGACATTCAAAACAAAAATTGTCTTACATATTTTTGGAGTCAAAATAACTTTCCAATTTAAGAATGTAGAACATTTAACAAGACCATCAAAATTTATGTTGGGTGTGATCACTTATATAAACTATAATGATAAAATCATTCCAAATTAGGTATATAGTATGATAACAATCTTGAACTAGAGGCCCAGAAGCCCATCAGCTTATCAAGCCCATCCAAACAACAACCATCGGCGCCTCCTCCTCATACCCAACCTGATGCACCCGACCAGGTCGACCTAATGTCTCCGACATAGTCGGTAACGGACATTTCACATGGGACACACGAAAATGAGACGGCCCCCCGACTATGTCGACCCTCACCCATGAGCTCGGTAAGAATCATTTATGATCTTGGTGGGCCCCCTAGTCTTTTGTCTTATAAATAGAACATAGGAGAATGCTAGGGACATTGAATCTTCTCTCTAGACCTCTCTCTCTCTCTCTCTCTATATATATATATATATATATATATATATATATATATATATATATATATATATATATATATATATATTTCTTCTTTTTCTTATTAAATCTTCATAGAACTTGATCTTAGGAGCTCACTTTAATCCAATATATCATCATAGTATAAAAATTAGTTTTCAATGGGTATTACCATCTATGGGTACCTAAAATAATGTATAAATTTATTGATATAATATTAGATGAATATTAAATGAAAGTTAATCGTAACCATTTAATTTTAATTTAAAGGTTATTATTGTAGGTAGTACTTGTGAATGAGTAATACTCATTAAGAGAGTACACTCATAGTATAAATAAAAAAGGTTGAAAGAGGGATAATGAATTTAGAAAGTCTATCTGGTGTTTTCTAGGCATTTTTTTAACCCCACTAGCTTCTTTTTACCACTTGAGAGAACTCGGATTGGAAATGCCTGAATGATAGTGAGGATAAAAGAAAACAGAATCATAATTCATTTTTTCTAATAATCACTTGTTTTTTGTATAAATTATGTTTCTTACTTTCAATAGTTTTGTTTACTTAAGTAAATTCTTTACTTATTTCAATTATATGGTAGAATACTTGACGAGTTGACCATTTTGCCCTTCTTGACGGTTATTGGTAGAATACATGTCGGGTTGACCCATCTTTATGTTTTAGGCCATGCCATATCATTATACTTAGGTCCTGTTCTTTTGGACTTATTAGAACTTATTTTAAGTTCAGTTCAGTTCAGTTCAGCAACATTCAGTTCAATTCAGTTCAACAACATTCAGTTCAGTTCAGTTCAGTTCAGTTCAGCAACATTTAGTTCAATTTTCAGTAGCATTCAATTTAGTTCATTTCAATAATATTCAGTTCAGTTCAATTCAGCAACGGTTCAGATATAATATGTTAATATTTATTATAATTTTAATGTAAGTAAATATTATTACCAATATACGTTACAATGTTCTACCAACTTAATAAAATCTACTATATAAATTTGGATTTAATATACAAAAAATTTCGATTTTGCTTATGTATTGTAATAAGAAATTCAAAAATTTTATAACAGTGTTGTGTTAAAAATCTTATAATAGACTATGATGTATAATCGGTATCTCAAGCGTGCACAATCTTATTATTATTATATTTTTAAATTTTTTATTATAGTTATTATTAAAAACTAATATTATTATTATTTATTCAATTCAGTTTCAATATTTATTTTTTAGTTTTAGCAAAATTCAGTTCAGTTCAGTTCAGCAACATTCAATTCAGTTCAGTTCAGTTCAGCAACATTCAATTCAGTTCAGTTCAAATTTTTTCAGTCCAAAAGAACGGGGCCTTAATATATATTGCAACTTTTGGAGATAGTTGTCATTGTATAACTTAGTGTAATTATCAAATATTGCATTATAATATGGAGTCCCACCTTTCGACATTTTTGTAATATACGAATGTGGTGTAATTATCAAACATTGCAGATATGAATGTACTGTATTTTTTGGGATTGTGGTAACGTGTTGTATTTTTCACATTGTATTATATATGTAGTGCAATATTTTGGAGTATGTTGTAGCAACATAAATACATTTTGTAATGATTAACATTGTACTATTCTATATTGTTTTTTAAAAACAACAAAATAAAATTTTATTTGAGCATTGTAATAATTAGACCTTTCCACGATCTTGTGAGTCCAACTCCGGCAACCAGTTGTTCATTTAGGAGGACTTCGATTGGTCCATGCTATTTTTACAAAATAAGCTCTTTAATTAAATTGGATAGGACCAATCGTTGGTTGGTGTAGTAGTAGCATGAGACTGCGCTTGGTATGGAGGTCTGCAGATCGACCCCCCACAACGGCAACTGGAAGGAGTTTAAATACCATAATCCTTAGCAGCTAATCTGCACTCGCCCACCCGTCCCAAATCCGGATTAGTCAGACCAATGTGCTTCGGAAACCGGATGAAAAATCAAAAAAATTAAATCGAATAAGTTTGTGTCTAAGATTATTTTTGTTTGTACAAATATGGTCTGGAGGAGGATGCGGCTGGACAGATATACCCTGACCATTGGACATGAAGGCTAATTTAGGCCCGAGGAAACCTTTGCACGCCTCCAATGCCTTTTGGGAGGGCTGCGCCCACAAAAACTGTCTACCTGAAACCATCCCTTGGCCCGTACCCCTGCCAAAAGGGGCTTTCTTCGCTACCCACCGAAGTTGCACCGAAAAGGCCAAAGCGAATCCCAGGGAACAATGAAGCATTATAGGGTCTTTTTGTCCAAGTCGTAAGCATGCCAATGTGTATAATAATAATAATAATAATAAACAACGACGATTGAAGGTCACGGAGGAGTTCCGATCTTTAGATTGCAAGTCTTTGGTAGAAGGTTTAGATAAGGGTTAATTAACTATATTCATTGATCAGTGAATCAAGTTGCTTATACTTGGGTTATCGGTTCTAGTCTCGTCAAAGAGCTAAATATTCTATCCGTCTTGTTCTTTATAATGTTTTACAAGATTTAGATAAGGGTTAATTAACTAATTCTTTATAGGAAAATTCTATGATACATTGCAAGGTACCACAATGTAACATAACTCTATCCACTAAAAATATCATCCACTTATATTATGACACATATTCAATAAATAAATATATTTTAATCATTTAAAATATATTTTATAAATAAAAATTAATTCAAATTTTATTAAGACATCATTAATATTTTATATTTTATTGTTTTCACAATACCTTTTTACTTGTTGAACGGTTTTTTTAGTAACAATTTGCAATTACTAATTTAACATCCCTTACAATTAGCAATTACTAATTTACCATTATTTAAAATTTTAAATTACTTTCTAATAAAACATATCAATAGCCAGAAAGATAAATAATTATATGTTATCATGATAATGATCATGACCCAAATTACAGAATCAAATTAAATATAATGTTTACGTAACAATTGAAATTTTCTTAGTATAATATTTTTTTGGTTGAATTTTCTTTTATTTTTCTTTTGGAGAAATATCAATTTGATCTCGAACTTGTCACATCACCATTATTTATTGTCGCGGTAGTGTTACCTTACTTAAAATTAAATTGTCATGTATGTATTATAAAAAACAGTAAGGTCATTATGGTACTCCTAAAAAACTTAGATTGATTAGATACCTCTCAAAACCATTAGAATCATTTTGATACTCCTACAAAACGTTTGGATCGTTTTGATACCTCCTCAATAGCTTAGTGGTTACTACAATTCAAAACGAAGCGTGTGTCTTGGGTTCAAATCCCAAGATCGAGAAAAGTGAAACTCTTAGATAAAAGAAAAAATTCTCTCGCATATTTAATAAGAAATAAATTTGGTTCTAAAATAATAAGTTTGTCATTTTGTAGTTACTACCTATGATCAAAGAGGCATGAGCGCGAATTACACCAAAGTGAAAATTCTCTTTGTTATTTTATTTTATTTTTTAAAAAAATTTTGTTATTTATTTAATTCAATCGTGTATTTTTTAGAAAAAACTATTCAAATCAAAAAGTTTTTCAAATATTCAAATCATCCAAAAAAAAATTGCTACATATATTTATACATAACATTTTTGGATTATTTTGAGAAAGATTTAGTTAAATTAGTTAATTTTAGCATAATTTTTTCCCTGTTCAGCTAAATTCAGCTCAGCAAATTTAATTCACTCTAGAAGTTTAGTTCAGCTATAAAAACTGACACTTAACCACTTGTTAAAATCTTCACCATCATGGATAGAATATCTTATCTAGGGACTAAACAGTCCGATATAATAAAATTGAGGGACCTAATAATAATTTTTTTAAATACAACAAAATATGTAAAACCATAAGAACTTTATAATTGTTTAAATGAAAAAAATTTATCGAAAAAGTTGTTTCTTCTGTTTCTGTAGGGTAAAAGTACCAAAATTAAATTATTATTTTTTGAACAATTATTTGTCTAACTTCAATGTACAAAATGACCTTATGATCAAGGAGGTCATAGGAGAAATTTTAGAATACTCCTGGAGTACGGGTGATGTGGTACTCCGGACCTATAATTCGATGACACGTCATATCGATTAGTATTTAGGGTTCATCATTTAGGATCTAGGGTTTATTTTTTGGGGTCTAGGGTTTTTATTTTTGGATCTAGAATTTTATATAAATAATTAACTAGGAATTACATTTTAATTAATTACACATTATTAAAATCTTATTGATTAATGTGACACATGCCAACTTTTAATTCGCTTGGAGTACCACGTCATCGTGCTCCAAGAGTATACTAAAATCTCTCAAGGTCATAGATGTCAATAACACGAAAGGGATTTTTCTTTATTATTTAATGTAGGTCCACACATTTAAAAGAAAAACTATTCAAACATAAAAGTATTCTAATTATTTAAATCATCTAAAATCAAAAATATTGTTACATGTAGTATCAAATCGTCAGTCATATCATAAAATTAATAGATCACCAACTAACAAAATATTCACCAGCAAAAACTTGAAATTAGTGTGCTTAATTGTAACTATTAGCTTTTTTTCTTGTTCTATTATTAACGACAATTTTTGTCAGTGATTTTTTTTATGAGTGATGATAAAATTGATCTGACAATAAATCTTTGTTCTTTTTCACTTAAATTTAGTTCAACAAATTAACTTTAATAAATCTAGTTTTCAGTTCAGTTAGCTGTGATCAAATTGGTACCATTTAAATAACGTTGAGATTATATTAGTACTATCTTGACATCTTTACTATTTTATCAAATCATAAATCGATTAGATAAATAATTTACAAGTCTTAGGCCCTATTCTTTTGGACTTATTAGAATTTATTTTAAGTTCAGTTCAGTTCAGTTCAGCAACATTCAATTCAGTTTAGTTCAGCAACATTCAGTTCAGTTCAGTTCAACAACATTCAGTTCAGTTCAGTTAATTAGCAACATTTAGTTCAATTTTCAGTAGCATTTAATTTAATTCATTTCAGCAATATTCAGTTGAGTTCAATTCAGCAACGGTTCAGGTTAATCATCTTTTTTCTTTTTTTTAATCATCTTCTCATTTTATTAGCATTAAAATTAGCAAATTAGAAGCAAATTCAAAAATTCACTAATACCATCATCTCATTTTATTTTTTTAATCATCTTCTTCCATATGATCCATGATCTCATCATTTTGTTCAACTTCATCATCATTATTGTCATCCTCCTCTCCCTGCAATTCCCAAATTTGGTGTGCTATAGCATTCCGGACTGCAAACATGACGTTTTTACGATCTGTATTAAACATATCTGAACCTACCATTCCATTAACATTCAGGCCATGATGTATACTCGGTATCTCAAACGTGCACAATCTTATTATTATTATATTTTTAATTTTTTTACTATAGTTATTATTAAAAACTAATATTATTATTATTTATTCGATTCAGTTTCAATATTTATTTTTCAGTTTTAGCAAAATTCAGTTCAGTTCAGATCAGTTTAGTTCAGCAACATTCAGTTCAGTTCAGCAACATTCAGTTCAGTTCAGTTTAGTTCAGTTCAGCATCGTTCAGTTCAGTTCAGTTCAGCATCGTTCAGTTCAGTTCAGTTCAGCATCGTTCAATTCAGTTCAGATTTTTTCAGTCCAAAAGAACAGGGCCTTAATAATTTTACATATTCTACTAATTAGTTCTTTTTTTTTCTTTTATATAATTACAACTTCCCTCAATTTGGAAAAATTTATTTTAATTTAAGTGTGAGAATGGTAGAAAAAGAAGAACTATGGATGAAATATGAAATTTATTGAGATATTTAGAAGATTTAAAAAGATTAATTAATAATTATTTATTGTTGGTTTCAAAAAAAATAATTATTTATTGTTAAGAGGAATAATTATTTTTTAGCACTTAAATATCATAAACGTGTAAGTGTTGTCTTAATTAGAATATTTAATTGAATTTTTAATTTTTTTAAATTAAAAATATTTTATTATAATTATTTTTATTACAAACATACATTTTTATTACAAAGTGGATAGAATTGTGGTACATTGCGGTACCTCGTAATGTACCGTAGAATCATCCTTCTTTATAATGTTTACAAGTTGATGTCCAATAATATTCTTATCCTTTTTTCAAATAATAATCATAATAACAATAATAATACACAAGTATTTTTCTTATAATTTTACCATTATTTGTTAAAGAGCAAATAATTCTATAATTTTCCAAGTCGACCTGTCATTTGATGACATGCAAAGTGAAATCAAAATTAAAATTAAACATTAACGACTTTCACGTTAACAATTTATAACGTAATTGTTTCTCTTTCATTCCTAATAATCGGAGAATCATAGATGTAATTAACTCGGTAAATTTCCATTGAAGGAGACAACAGAAAATGTATTTGCTCAGGAAAAAAAACAATCCTACAAGAGCAAGCAGAACAAGACACCCTCCATTTTTACTCTCAAACTAAAGCAACAAAAAAGGAAAAAAGAAAAAATTGTTCTTCCCTTGCTCTCCTAGCAGATTAATGTACACTCTCAATTATGCTTTTCTTCTTCATTATAATTTACTCAGCTCTAAGTTTTCGACAAATGTAGAACCGAAGAAATGAAAAATACAAGTTAAAAGTATTATCGGCAGACCAGACCTGACCCACCCAAAGATGTAATATTGAATGCATCTTCGTGAGGTCCGGTGGCTAAGTCAGGCAAGGCGAAAAGCTGCCTACGGTACTAACTATGACTACCCATTAGTGCCATCGAAACTACCTTGAGCACTTAGTCTTCGTTTTTCTCGCCAATTTTCGCCCCACATTTTTGCCTCAGCAACAGCTCGTTCCCTATCTAAATCACGGTTAAGCATCCTCGCTGTTTCTCTCGGAGAATCCTCTTTTTCGGACCCGTCTAGATCCCATCTCCGTCCGGATCCTCCGCCTTCTTCGTTCTTAGACAACTGTCCGCCTCTGTCGTCTCTGCTTCTCTTGTCATCTCTCTCTCCAGAACCTCGGTAGCCATGCCCGGTATTCGTTTCGTAGCTTTGGTTTGCTAGATAAGAAAGAGCAGTGACCACATCCCCAATTAGAGGCCGTGCAGCCGCCTGTTCCTGGATACACATGGAAGCCACGGCTAAAGCTTGGTAGAGTCCTCTCATAGGATATCGCCCCTGTAATTGCGGATCAGCCAACTTTGAAAACTTCCTCCGGTCATTGAATAAGGGACGAGCCTGCGTATTTGCAAAAACCATCATCATTTTGCGATCTATACGAAATATAAGACGTGCAAATGTTTCTCAATAGTTGCAAAAGATCAATCCATGCCGAAAAATTCATAAATCTATTAGTCTGCATTTCGGCCAACAAGAGACTGAACAGCTAATTCACATGTCATAATGCCGTGTTATCAAGTCAGTCAAACGGTATTTCCAGGACAGAAAATGTGCTTCATCTACATCAACATAATCCTAAAACCAAATCAACTCAATTCAAAATCATGCTAATTTTTCGGATCATATGATCTATTTCAACAGTGACAAATTCGAGTTACCCTTTAATTAGCTGGAACCTAGACTTTATGACTCAAATTTCTCTGTTGTAGTGTCATTAAACTCAAACAGAACTTCAGATCTCGATCAATCTGAGATCGGAAAACTAGACTGACAACTCAAAATGTCATGTCATCTATAAGCTGTTAAATAACATTTATAGGGAAAAAGAGAGGTTCCATCTTAAAATAACAGAATCTCTAACTCCGAACAAGGTCAAATCATTCCGTCAATTTTACCAAGTATATGATCTCTTTAGATGGCGATCATTTTCGACAAGCAGTAACTTTATATTCAATTTAGCACACATGGAATTTCAGGTATCATCTCAGCCGTAAACTCAACAATGTTTGGCAAACTAGTCCAAATGCAACCAGCATCTTTCTGTGTTAATCATGCTTTTTACCATGAGAAGCTAAACGCTAAGCCTCTGTAAGCAGTTCAGCATGCATTACATATATGGCCCCTAAACTATAGCATTACTAAAATTATGGCCCACGAACATCATTTCTTGATATACAAGTCCTTGAACTTTACATCATAATGATATTGAAGTCCAAACCAAAGAAACCCTGTTGAAAAAATTAACACGACGACAACCTGAAATAAGTATTTGACCATAGTTTAGTGACATGAGTACAAAAATAGTTAATGTAGTCAAATTTGCCCAGATCGCCATTTAGTTAGTATTTTAAACGTAATTTGTTTGTTTAGACCTTATTATTACAATACTGTAAACGTCAAAAACTTTTTGTCATAAGATGAAGTTTAGAGGCCATAAGTTGCTAGCACTAGAATGAAATTATAGGTGACCTGCAAACACGACAAAAAACCGACACTAACCCAATTAGATTGACCCAATCATTACACGAAACTTTTTTAAGTTGGTAAGGGACAATTTGTTTGGCACAACCGATAGATCAAACGAGACAAATAAAGGGGCTACATGTTACTAGCACTAGAATAAAACTACATGTGACACACGAGCACGACAAGTTATAAACACTAACCCAATTGGGTTGACAGTGACATGACTATAACACACAACTTTTCAACTTGGGTTACAATCGATTCATTTCAGACTAAATCGATAACTGAACCAGCACAAACACAAACTAGGCAACTACTTTCATTTAACCCAGAAAAAAGGGTAGACAAGAAAGAAAAGGCTGACAAGAACAGAAAATATGGGGCCAAACCAAAGAGAGGATAAAAAAAAAAGCATCAAATACCATGTGGCCTGCTAACACGACAAGAAATCGATACTAACCCAATTGAATTAACACGATACAACAGAAAAGAATTCGAGTGAACTACCGTTAGATTCATCCAACACTAACCCGATAATTGACACGATAAAAAGAGTAGACAAGAAACAAAACATTGGCAAGAGCATAATGGGGCCAAAAAGAGGATCCGCTAACGTGACAATAGAATCAAATGTGACCGGCTAACACAACAAGAAATTGATACTAACCCAATTGGAATGATCACTGTCGATTCATTTGACACTAACCCGACAATTGACACGACATAAAAGGCTACACAAGAAACAAAACACTGACAAGAGCAAAAAAATGGGCCCAGACCATAAGGAGAGTGACAAAAGAAAAGCATCAAAAACACTTACCTATGAGACCCGCTAACACGACAAGAAATACTAACCCAAGTGAATTAACATGATTATTCACAAAAAACACCAAGTTAATCACCGTTGATTCATCCAGAACTAACCCAATAATTGACACGACATAAAGGGTAGACAAGAAACAAAAGATTGACAAGAGCAAAATGGGGCCAAAAAGAGTGACCCGCTAACACGACAAGAAATCGATACTAACCTAATTGGATTAACACTATTACAACAGAACTAATGTTGAGTTCATCACCGTCGACTCATCCGACACTAAACCGATAATTGACACGACATAAAGGGTAGACAAGAAACAAAACATTGGTAAGAGCAAAATGGGGCCAAACCAAAGAGAGTGATAGAAAAGCATAAAAAAAAAAACTTACCCATGTGACCATGTTCTGTTCACCATGTGGTCTAGTGCTATCAATGGCTTTACGGCCAGTAATAAGCTCCAAGAACACAACACCAAAGCTGTACACATCAGATTTCACAGTCAATTGTCCAGTCATTGCATACTCAGGAGCACAATAGCCATAAGTCCCCATTACTCTTGTTGAAACATGTGATTTGTCACCAGTAGGACCCAATTTTGCTAGCCCAAAATCAGAAAGCTTTGGGTGAAATCCTTCTTCTAGTAAAATATTTGAGGATTTGAAATCTCTGTAAATCACAGGTGGGTTTGCTTTGTCATGTAAGTATTCTAGACCTTTGGCTGCTCCTGCTGCTATCCTCATTCTTGTGTTCCAATCTAGTGGTTCTTTATCCGGTGGAACATCTGCATTTTTAGGTTTTTATGACAAACCCTTATCAGCAATAGCAATATAAAATAATTGGAGGGTGTAAATTTCTGACACAAAGATGCAGAGACAAATCGATTGGCACGATAAGTTTGACGCGATTCGTGTTTTTGGTGCATGTGTATTTTATGTAATCAACCGTATGTATGGAATATGTAAATAACATTAAAAGAAGTATGACATGACAGCATTACAAGGACAACCCGATTGACACTACACGTTTGAGACGACTCAACATTTTATCTGGTGGAACATCTGCATTTGAGGTTTTTATCAAACACCCTTATCAGGAATAGCATTATTAAATAATTGGAGGGCGTAAATTTATGACACGATGATACATAGACAGATCGATTGACACGACGTGTTTGACACGATTCACGTTTTTGGTGCATGTGTATCGTGCATAATCAATTTTATAGAATATATAAATAACATTAAAAGAAGTATGACAAGAAAACACTACAAGGACAACCCGACTGACATGATTTGGGTTTTTCCTGCATCTCTATATCATGCATATTCGTATGGAATATCCTCATTCCTGTGTTCCAATCAAGTTCTTTATCTGGGTGGAACATCTGCATTTGAGGTTTTTATCAAACATCCTTATCAAGAATAGCACTATAAAATGGAGGGTGTAAATTTCTGACACGACGATACAGAGACATATCGATTGACACAATACATTTCACGCAATTTGCATTTTTCGTGCATGTCCGTATGGATTATAGAGTAACATTACAAGAATGTAACACAACAACACAACAAGTATGCCACAACTCACATTTTTGTTGCATCTTTATAACATGCATTGTCGTATGGAATATCTGCGTTTGAGTATTTTGTCTTTTTATTAAACACATTTATCAGAAAAAACACTATATAATAATTGCATGGTGTAAATTTCTGACGCAACGATACGGAAGACAAACTTATTGACTAGACACATTTGACATGATTGGCATTTTTGGTGCATGTGTATCGTATGGAATATATAAATAACATTAGAAGACGGATGGCATGACAGCACTACAAGGACAACCCGATTGACAATACGTAACACGACCTGTTTCTTTTGCTGCATCTTTATATCACATAAGGAATATGTATTATGTATACATATATAACATGTTATGATACAACAACCTGAACTGGCACCTTATCAGGTAGCACCAAAATAGTTATATTAACATGACAGCACCATTTACAAAGACGGTCGCCTAACGCGACATGTTTAATGTGATTTGCAGATTTGCTGCATATATGTCATGTATACTCCCTACGGAGTATATAACAATACAAAAACAGTATGTCACAACAACAATAAACTCTGAGGATTAGAGCCGAACTTATTTTAGATTGTCGATTACTGATATGGTTAAATTTCATTGACAACCATAAAACTATTACATTGTTAACATTATGGTCTCCTAAACTTCATTTCTTGATATAAAATCCTTGAACTTTACATTATTTAAATTCCAAATCAACAAAAAATGTTAAAATTTTAATGAAATGATGAGGACAAAATAGGTATTTAACCATAATTATGGTATAACAAAAAAGCCAATGATGTAACCAAACTTGTGCAAGTCATTACCTCCTTAATTATTTCTACACATTTTGTTAATTTGAGCATTAATGTTACGATAATGTAAAGTTCAAGATTTTATATGCCAAAAATGAAATTTAGGAGTCATAATATTAGCAGCACTATAGTTCAAGAATCATGAATGTATTTTATCCTTTTTTATACGAGAAAGTGATTTACAGAAGAAAAAAAAAGAGACTCGCATGTGACATTTGATGCAATTCATATTTTTGTTGCATATATATATCATATATAGCCATACCAAATGTATAAATAACATACCAAGGTTAAGACACGACAATACAAATTGACACCCCTTTTATAATACTGATGTGGCACACGAATCTAAACATTCTCTTGGTAGTAATAAGAATGAGATTAGGGGACAATTTGGTCATTCAACTTGACCAAATCAATTTGGCTAAAAATGAGTTCAAAATAACACATGTCGACATCAACATTAACATGTGCCACAAAATCACGAACCATATGTTGAAACATTCCACTTGAGGACTAATTTGAGCAAAAGTGCTGAATCATAGACTAAATTGATAATCAAAGAATAATTTAGTCCAACTGAAATTACTTGTTCATAAGTTCTAATCATCGCAGAAGTTTCTAATGTCTATCATCTTGGCCTGATGGGTGGTGCCGGAGTGTAAGGCCTGAGTAAGAAGCTGCCTAAAGGATGGTGATGATGGGTAGAAAATAAATTGAATATCACACTGGAAATGAAGAGAGAGAGTGGCTCAGCTATATAAGTGAAGCGTGTTTTCGATCATCAAGACCCATTTTAAAATTATGAGGCCCAAGAAATAAGACTTCGGCCATACCAGACATATATCTACATGATTATGGGTCGTACTGTTACAGTTGATATCGGAGCCGAGTCGGATGAATTGGGGCGACAAATCAGGGAGAAGTTCGTGCTCTTGTAATCGCCAATCTTAAGATATTATAATAGTTTGGCACATTACCATGTAGATATTGTCAGCGCCCAAGTCTCATTCCTCAAACCCCATGGCTTTAAAACGTGTATGCATGAGATGGAAACACTTTTAGCAATATATCTTAATCATTCCCTCTCTATTTCAAATGTGGAATCCAATTCATCATACCTCATTGTCATCTCTTAGGGACGCTTCCTCCCGCGTTGCGCTTGGGCGATAACCTCTGAAAACCGGGTCCTTGTTCCAATTGTCTTCTACAGGATTCAGTTGAATAAACACATGGAACATTTCCAAGAGTTGACAAAGACTAGTTGAAAGACTTTACATTAAGAAGAGATATATATCTCATCAGGCTTTCCATCTACCACCAAATTCCATTGAAGAAATTTTCACTCATCATGAAAGAGATAAAGAAAGATACTACCACAGAAATTTTCCTTTTCCATGAAAATAGCAAGTAACTAATACCCGCAAACGCAAATTGGTTAATTCTAACCTTAGACCCGACCATACTATTGTATTCGTTTAACCAACGATTGAAGGTTCTCTTTTTAGCTAATCAATGAGAGAGAAAATTTAAAACCTGAAAGTTCAGAAAGGCGAAAAGCAATTACCATGAAGATGATCTTCCAGCGATCCCAAAGGCATGAATTCGTAAACAAGAAGCCTTTGATCCCCATCAGCACAATAACCAATTAAATTCACAAGGTTAGGATGATGTAAAAGGCTGAGCATGAGAACTTCTACGAGAAATTCCCGGTTACCCTGAAGACCATTTCTATCCAATTGTTTAACAGCAACAACCTGCAACCAGCAGAACAAAGTTTACGAGAGTGCAAAATTCTTCATAATAACCTAAATCATATTCAATGATCATGCAAAGTCCAGATTCAAGATTCTCACTTCCCTCGATTTTTTTTCATGTGAGGGAAAGATAGGTTTTATCAAGAATAAGAGGAATGGCTAAAATCTGCACAAAAAAAGTTACCTGACCGGTGCTCTCGAGGCGGCCTTTATAAACTCGTCCGAATCCGCCTTCTCCGATGAAACACTCTGGCCTGAAATTCTTTGTTGCAGCCGCAAGTTCCCGGAAGGTGAACGTTTGAGCTGCAATTTTCCCGCCTGGTCCATCCTTTGGACTTACTAGTATTTCTTTCTTTGACCTTCCAATATTGCTTCTTGATTTCAGCCTATCAGCTCCTGTACAATTAACCCAGTAAATCAGAATCTACATATTCGGACCAATTAATAGTGTATATATTTATTATACGCGCAAAGCACGTTAAGACGCCAGGGGTCCAGGACCCAAGGCACAGGAGTGGTCTGAGCGACACAAAACGAACTAACGAAAATAATATATAAAAGGATCAATACATCCCGAACGCCTATACATGGCCAAGTAATCTGATTGGCTCCCTAAATTTTGCAGATATATCATTAGCCCCAAAAAATTTGCTTAAAGCAACATGATTAACCCTCTAAGTCTTACGTGGAAGATTAAATGGAAAATTTAGGCAAGTTGAAGCATGTAACAATTTAAGCAAGTTCGAAAGACAACTGCGACATTTCCAAAGTTCAAGAATGGTTTTGTTGGTCGAGTATAGAGGGACCGTGATGTATTAAACCTTTATAAAACCATAATAACAACAATTAACATGTCTATGATACAATAAATAGTCGGATCCAATCCAATAATCATTTAAACATATCTAGCATGGAATAAATTCCAAATTAACTATTAATTCTTCCATGATCAAATATCATTTAACAATAAGAAGACTATAGTTCAACAAAATCCTAAGTTCATTAACTATAAGGTTAAACTACTTTTCATCGAGACTAAAGTCTTTGTAATCCATATTCATCACTCATAAAACGTATCATCAAATCCATCTTCCAGGTTCTTCATCTAGTAATATTGAATATACTCATCTACAAAATCTTAGGAGTTTCTTTTCTAGCACTAGAAAATGGTGCTTCGGTATTATCCATCATCTTAGGCCTAGCGCGTGGAGAAGTAAAGGCATTCATTACAATTTTCCTACTCTGGTATGATAAACACTTTCCTCAACCATATATGAAGGATTGAGATTGAAACAACTACTTTCCAACTTGGAAACACTATAAAAACGATCCAACTTGCGCCTCCAGCAAGGCGACAGAGGTGCTCTCAAGCGCGTGCCTCTCAAACATAGCCCGCCTTTTGGCTTCTCAAGCGACATAACCGAAAGCCTATTTGGTAACTATGAATGGGATACCAAATGGACTCAAAACCAGCAAATCCCCTTCTGATTTCGTCAACGAAAGATCAACGAGCTGAAATTAGCAATCCTTAATAACAGATTTCAATTGCAATATTCATGAAAGCAATAAATCTTCCAAATAGATAGTTCAATTAAGCCAAACAACACAAAGAACACTCTAATCTTCTCAATCAAACAACAATTCAAATCAATCTAACTTGATTCAAATTGATCAAAAGATCCCATCTTCTCAACACTCATCACAAAGTGAAACAGAACCCGGTGGGGTCTACATCAAACAAAAACCACCCAAAAACTCTAAACCTCAAAAGCTCAATCAAGTACACACATGACATAATAACAACATCATGAGTAACCCAGATCAGATCAAGCTTTGATGACATACTAAACAAGAAAATGAAGAATTGAAGAGATTAAAATAGAACTAACCAGATGATAATTTAGAGATGTTAGAAGATTCTAAAGCCAAGGTTTGCTTCCGATGATCATCAGATTCCTTTTGAGGATTCAAAGTCTCTTCTTCTTTTGAATCAAAACAAGGAAAACAACCCATCTCTCCTATTAAAAAACCAATCTTTTTCCACTTTTCTTACTTGAAATCAAAAACCCATCTTCTCAAATTCAATCAAGATCATCAAAATCGCATAAAACCCATCAAAAACCAACCAATTGGGTACCGATCAAAAGAGTCAAAACTGAGAAATCCAATACTAAAATAGCCGGCTTTGTCTTCTGCTATTCTTCACTACTCTATGTATTTCACACGCACACTTTAATATATATAAATATCTCTCTCTCTTTCATTTGACTATCATTATGTGAGCTCAACAATCTCGTCTAGACGCTTAAAATCGGATTAAACGATTTAAATTGAAGTATGAGGCACATTGAGTGCTCAAAATCGAACTTGTTTTCTACTAGTTTTCGGGTGGAATTTGTGAGATTAAAAGAAGGAAAACGTGTCCATATGTAGCGGAAAGATTGACGGAGGTAACAGGGAAAGAAGGATAGAAAGATTAGATGAAAAAAAGATTTCTTTTTTATGTTTTTCTCAGTGGATACTTTCTTCTTTTTCTTTACTTTATTAGCTTATAGATAGATTAGGATTAAAATTAAAGTTAAAGATTAGTTAGGCTGTTGTAAATGAATGTCGGTTATCCAGCATTTAATTTGAATCGAATTGACTGGCTTAAGCTTGCATAGCATTTAAAATCTGATTTTCTCTAAACCCGTTCTCCGACTTAATATCTAATTATTTTTAAAGAATTTCGACCACTTAACTAGCGCCTAATATTTGTTAGTGCATTAATTATCTATTATCTATTGTTTAAGGTGTGAAGGAATTTTAATTTTTGTCCTTATTATTTGTTCTTGTTTGTCATATTTTTAGATTAGTAGAATATTCTTTGAGTTAAGTAGGTAAGCTAGTTTTGGAGTAAAAGAAAATAGAAAAAGGATTGACTTGTTTATGTGGAGAAATTTTAAAGGGAATTCACCGTATCGTTATAAATATTTAATTGAGTAATTGAGGTTTGATGTTGATAAGTTGGATCGACTTTAGGTATCATCATATATTCATTACAAAAATATATTATGTAATTATGAATTTCGTTATTTCGTTTTATTTATGTGTTGTGTTATCATGTTCAACTGAAATTCATTGAATACATATTTACATAAGTGACATTATATATTTGTTCTTCTATTTGCGTTAGTATTAGCGGGTTGTTTGACAAGAGTAATGAGATGGAAGGAGGATTAGAGTGAGATAAAAGAAAGGGGATGGATGTGAGATTAAGTTTAAGAGATGTGTAGTCTCTTGTTTGGTACATGAGATGAGATTGAGGGGATGAAAGTTTAGTATAATTTTACCCTCATTTACAATTTGGAAATGCAACACAGTGCGACACAATGCGACACAGTATGGTGACAGGACGAAGGATGGGTAACGGCAACCGAGCGGAAGACAAGTAACGGAGACAAGTATAAAAAGTGTTGTGAAGTGGGGGATATGAAGGGAATTTTAAAAAAATGGGAAGGACTACTTAGTCATTTCTATCACTTCCCCTTCCTATTCCCCATCCCTACCTCTTATAAAAAAAATAAATTGAAGGGATGAGATGGGTTTCCATCCCCAACCCTCTCTCTCTCATCTCACAAACAAACATAGGATTACCACATCCCTCTCATTTCATCCACATCCCTCCCATCTTATCCATCTAAAGAAACAACTCGTAGGAGTTTTAATGATATGGTACTCACATTACTTAAGACATAAATGAGTTAAACTAACGCACCTAGAAAATAGAAAAAAAAAATATAAATAAAACCTTTGCGGTTTCATTGATTTGCAAATAGAGAAATGTGATTTCAATTTTTGTAAAAAGGGCATGTGGTTCACAAAATTGACTAAGTAAAGGTATATGATTAAAGGTGTTAGTCTTCTATGACATGTCATATTGATTTTGATGATGTGGCGTGTTAACTTGTTCACTTTGATGACGTGACATTAAAAATATATTATTATTTTAATGACATGTCATGTTGACTTGAAGACATGTAGGGTTGACTTGATTATGTGACAAATATTGTTAGTCAATTTTCGTTATTTGTCAACTTTGTAAATCACATGCTTACTTTTGCAAAAGATGAAATCACATTTCTTTATTTGCAAAACGTTGAAAACACAAATGTGTTATTTGTACTTTTCTCTAGAAAATAATAAGCAAAAAGCATTGATTAGCCACCGACCTATCCTAAATTTGTGTTTTTGGTCACCGACCTTTTATTTGGTCACATTTGACCACTCACTTTTGTAATTTGATCATATTTGACCATTGAATTACCAATCGAGCGATATTTCACCCTTCTTTGATCAAAATTGAAAGGAGATAGATGTATTAAACATTAAACTTCCTCCATCTCAAATAAGAAAACTAATTCTAAAACAAAAAATTGTAAAATAATACAAATGTAGGAATGCTATTTAATATAATAAGAGTGAGATTTCACCAAATTACAAAGGTGATGGACCAAATGTAACCAAATAAAATGCCAGTGATCAAATGCACAAATTTAGGATAGGTCAGTAGCCAAATAACGTTTTTTTTCCAAAATAATATAAACATAAGGTTAAATAATTTTAAAGTTCCCAACGTTTTTATATAACACTCGTTTAATTTCCTTATTTTAAAATCCACATTTTCATGTCCATATTATTTACTATAATAATTTTTTTTATCCTTTTTGTCTATTTTTTAGATTTCTAATATAATATATTTTAACTTTCTAAATATTTATATTGTCATACAAAATGATTTTTTATGGTTATGTTATGTTTTGTCATGTATGAATGTTTATGTCAAAATATAACGGTTTACAACTCTAAAAAAATAGATAAAGAAATTAAAAGGTTAATTATAATAAATGATAAAAATTTAAAAATATATTTTTTAAAATATGAGAACTAAACTGTACGTTATGTAAACACTTTTTGAAAACTTTTAAACTGTTTTCCTTAAATATAAATATAAAGAAAATATTGAAATACTGATATTTAGAGGATAAGGATTGTTTCTGATGCATGAATAGAACAAGAAATTTCCTTACTCATAATTTAGCTCAATAATTCAGTTTTAGATGAAAAGAGGATAGTTTACTTCTTCTTCTTTTACTTTTCTAAATTTTTTGGTCAGAATTCTATGATTTATTTATTTAGAAATAAAGGTAAAAATCTTTTAACCAGAAAAATAATGTCCTTAGACTTAAAGAAATTTAGTTAGATATGTTTGGGGACAACCTATTTCCTTCCGTGTATGAATTACATTACTTTAAGAAAAAAGAAATCAAATATCATACATGGCGATATATAATTTGGTATCATAGTATTAACTCCCATTTTTCGAAATAGAACTTTGTTTATAATATCAAATGTAACAGATTAATTATATTTATTTTTTTGGTTACAACGGATTAATTATATAAATTTCAAAAGTGCAATATATTGTTCATGATATTAAATTTGACTTTTACTCATATTAATTAAGTTGAATCAACGATTAAGTGATTATTATAAAGATTCAATTCTAAAATATACATAAAAAGTATAAAAAGAAATGTATATTTTAATTTCATTACTAATATGTCATGCATATTTCAATTATCCAATCATATTAGTCCATGTTTACTTGAATATTTCACTTGGATGGTACCACACCTAATGTTATCTAGTGATAATCATGGACCACAAATTTTATATATATTTTGATATTTAAGTGTTCTAAATTAGGACATTTGGCATGAAATTTATAATTGGGAAAAACTGAAATCAATCTTCACATTGTTGGCAATGACAACAACAAAGAAAATGCTATGAATATCCAAGTGGGTTCACTTACAAATTTTCAAAATTCCATATATGCCCTTGTAATTTGGACGTATTCATTTATTAGATTTGTGGGCATAATGGGCCACCGACAACATTTTAAGTATGAAAAACATATAATGCATAACGGAGTAAACGATCTTATAATTCTTGCATAATTCTGGTGATAATCGAAAATTGAATGAAAATGAAATTGGCTACTTAACAATGATTTATATTATAAGATGTAGATATGTTTCACGTTAATAGCCACAATATTACTGCAACTCTCTTGCTTTACATACGGAGTTTTTAAGAATCGTGAATTAATATAGAAAAATCATTCATATTTGATTGGATGTCTTAATGTGGATTTGAGAAAAGTGTTTGGCAATAAAGACGTTTGAAGTACAATAAAGCGAAAATAAAAAGATTATATGAAAATAACAAAAAAAGAAAATTGTAAAAAAAACTCATAAATTTTTTATCAGTGTCACAAACTCAATGAGCATATATTAGTATTGATATATGAAACGATCATTTTATCTAAAATTGAAGAAAAGTCAACTTTTAAAACACAAGATTTGTAACACCGTAAATATAATTCATTAAACATAATTTCTCATATATATATTTATATATTCAAAAATACTTTAGTGATATATGTTATTATAAAAGGTTACTGAATCAAAACAAATCTTGATAGACACTAGTTGTTCTATTAATAGCTTGATAAGTAAAGCTGCCATAGAAAAACTAGAAATAAACCTAAATATAGTAAACATGTTTCAACTTCTTAGTGCATCTTCAAAAAATTCTTTATATAGGTTTTTAAGTTCAATTTTGACAAGTTTGGATAAAAATCTGACTTCAATAGCTTTCCAGTCACTCCTCAAATCACTAGAAGCGATATTCTCTCCTCAAATTTAGTAGCATTCTCCTAATTTACTTTTTATTAGTAATATTTTATGATGGTGTAACATTTCTTCTATTCTTATTGGCAAATATAATAATAGAAAATAAATTTAATCATAAAAAATAAATAAGAAGTTAGAATTAAAAGTATTGTTGGAGAAGATATAATTTAGAGCCTCTCTAAACGACTAAAAATCAATATTTTATACTTCATCTGTTTCATAATATATGTCATATTAGGTTCATGCAGAAAGATTAAGAAAATCAGTTATTACAAGTGTAAAAGACTTTGTTACTCTTTCTTTAGTTACTTTTACAAATTTCAAGACAAAGAAAACTACTTAAATAGGGGGATAATTGGTAAAAGCTAATCAATTTGCATATATATAACAAAAATGACATGCATTGTGAAACAAAAAATTATGTCTAGAACATGTAATAAGAAACTGATGGAGTATTATTTTAAGAGAATGTACTAATAGGCCCTTGGAGATGCTCTTAAGAAGTTCTTATATTGCACTATTAAAGTTCTCATATTGCACTCCAATATTGCGCCTATGAAAATGGACTAAATGGTAAAGAAGCGATTATTGTTATAGATTTGCTTAAATTTAAATCAAGTTGTCATTATCAAAGTCTTTATAAATAGAGTAAGACCATGTTCTTTTAAACTTATCAATACTTATTTTCAATTTTGTTTCGTTCTAACAATATTTAGTTTATAATTTAATGGTGCATATATTGTATCAAAATACATTGTTTAGTCCTCATATTTTCAATAATACAGTACAGTCTCTATATAGGAATACACTTGGGAGTGGACTATTTGTATAACAACTGGGAGGTTATTCCTATATAGAAATTTGGTACAACATAGACTCTAGTACTTGGGACCGAACTTTTGTATAACAATTGGGAGATTATTCTTATATAGAGTACACCTATATAAAGGTTCTATTGTAATTATAAATCCTTCATTTTTGTTATATTCAACATTTAAGTCTTTCAATCAATTTAAATTACCGATTTTATCATTTATTTATTAAAAGTAAATTACATTCTGGTACTTGAACTTTAACATATTCATAATTTGATGCCTCATAGGTAGTTCATATTTTTTTTTCCATGAATTTAAAAAAGTATAAAAGTATAGTTTTAATATTTTAAATAATAGTTTTAAGTGTAAATATAGCTTTTAGGTATCAAAGTGTAAACATGTAAAAGTTCATATACCAAAAATGTATTTTTCACCTAATATGTAAAGGTAAATAAGTAATTTAAATGGATGGATGGTCTAAAATGTTGAATATAAAAAGAATGTAGATTTTATGACATATTATTGAAAATACGAGGCTAAACGATGTGTTTTGACATTATTTATCCAGTATTATAATATAGAGAATATTTTTATCGTTGACTTAAATAAAATGACTAAATAATTAAATATAACTAAATTAAAGAACTATATAGTTCAAAAATAAATTGAGTAGCATTCAATTCAATTTAGTTCAATTCTAACGGAACTAATATAAGAATCTCTTATAATTTCTGTTAGCTAAAACTTTTTTTCTCGTTTGTTTGTGGAAGGTTCGAGTGGGCACATTAAAATTCGATTTATATTTTTTGTTATACTTTTATATTTTGAATAAATTGTCATTTTCATACCTTCAATTTCATGCATATATGTTGGATGAAACCGTGTGTTTGAGTCTAATTCTGTTGACCAACTTCCTAATATTATTCCACAATCCACACGTAAATTATGGCCCTAAACATCTTGTTGCTTCAAAAATTGTTTATTTAATCATTTTCGCACCTTTGATCATACCAAACAATAACAATAAATAATAAATTATCTATAAAATAAAAGGAGTTTATTGTTAATGTATAATGACGTATGTGTCTTTAATATATAAATACTGTTCATTTCTCTTCAAGAAATGCTTTTGATATCCTTTATCATGTTAGATTTTCTTTCAATATATTTTTTAGAGGAGAATGTTTTCACTATTTTGTTGTAATATATTGGATACAATCTTGAACTAAATATATTAATCCTATATAACAAGTTAAATTGCTAAATTAATATCTAAGAATTCCATCTTTCTATAAATTAAATTCATTTTAATGTTGGAACAGATGTTTGAGTTTTTTTAGGGAAGGGAATCGAGTGGCGAATGCCTTAATTTGTCATAATTGTAGGTCTTTGGCGCTAGAATGTGAGATACTTACCCATCTTTTTACACTTTTTATTTTTTAGATAATTTCAGTGGACAGTTCATGTATCGATTTACTTATATATTTCTATTTGTTTTTACATTTTGTATCATTTTCTTTTAATATACTTGGGCTCAGATTAGCAGTAATTTATTTGAGAGTGTCAATCTAATTGGGATGTCAATCGGTAGCTTGCGCTCGTTCCTTGCTATTATTCCATTTTCTTTAGGCCTTTTGCCCCTTCATTTTAATTTGCATGAAAATGGGTTTCTATCTACTTGGCCTTCATTAATTTCTTTAGAAAAGAGGCCCAAATTTCTAATTTAAAACAAATGGAAAAGCCCAAGAGCCCATTTCTTACAGTTTATGAAATCATTTTCATTATTCAGGCCTTTCACAATAAGAAAGTTCTAATGGCACAACAAACTGAAATTCGTTACTTTTTTAAATGTCGTGCCATAACCACGTAGACAACGATAAAATCTATAGGGTTGAGAGGGATTTGAACACCCAATGATGACTTAAAACTCCATAGAAATTACATAGGACTCTTTTAATTTGTAGGGTGCATGCCCCAAACAATTAACACCCCTTGTGAATTTTAAATCCGACATTGTAACTGAAAATGGGAAGGATTTTGTAGGTCTAGTAGAGAGAGTATACATTGGATCCAAATTATTTTTCCCGGGTAACTATAAAACTAAAACCTATATCTTATTCAAAAAAAGATGGTGTCTTATAAATTTGACATGAAATTCAAATAATTTCTTAAAAAAAACCCAAATTTCAGATATGAAAATTTTGAATAAATAATTGTAAAAGCCCATGGGGCCTAATATGTTCCAAGCCCTTCACTATTTAGGCCTTTTGTCCCTTCATTTATTTTCAATATTTACAGTTAAAATATCTGTTTTAATTTTTTTTTTATCAATTGTTGAATCCATTTTATATGTTTAAGATCGAACAGAATTGTACCGTTAACTCTTATATGGATTTTTTTATTGAGATTTTCAAATTTTTAATATTACTGAATAAATATGTTAGAATTGTAAAACCGAACTCAAATAAAAAATCCAAAGCTGTATAGAAGAGTTGATTCTTTTTTATTTAATATCGAACTTTTACAAATAAAATTCGAATGTTTTTAAATATTCAGATTTTACCTATTCATATTTTGCATACTTAAAACCACATCATTACACAAAGTTTTTTTCATGTTAAAAAGAAGTTCTTCTTTCTAATAATTAAGAGACAAATTTACTTCTGCATAACCTCCAAAACAAGGAAAAATCAGAGGTATCAAAATGGTTTAGTGTGTGAAAATCGTGTTATGTGTATTTTTATATTCTACATTATTAAATGATGAAAATCTTGAGATTTAGGCCATTAGCCCATGGGCTGATCTTCATCTCTGCTCGGCCTGTAATGCTCCCGATGCAGTCGGATACATCATTAGCTCACGTAGATATAGAGGTCCCGAATACTGTTGCCAGATCATCATATTGAGGATCTAACCTTTCATCCTCTATAAATAGCTAAATTAAACTAAGGCTAGGGGTATCGGAAAATAACACTCTTTCTTACTCTTCTTCTCTCTCATTCTCTCACATATACACACACAATTTAAAAGGGGTTCACTTTAATCCAATGTTAAATCATTAAATATATTATAATTGTTTAAAAAAAAATTGACAATCGTGTCATGGAAGACAAATAATTTCTCTAAATAGTGTTATTGTGTAAAGAAATTAGAAAAAAATTACCCTAACATCACTACTAGAACATACATGTGCACCTTAACATATTAATTTAACCAAAAAAATAAAATTTGTAATAAGAAAATAAAATAGTGGAAAGCACGACCTTTTTAAAAAATGGTCAATGGTCAACTAAGAAAAACTCCACTTTACACGAAAATTTTAACGGTTTAAAACTCAAAATAAATCCTCACTTTTTCTTCAACCAAACATCTTTTCTTCTCTCTTTTTTTCTCATCCAAACAATTTTTAGCAACAAAATTTCAAAAATACCTTAAACTAAAAAAGAAAACAAAAATCACAAAACAAAAATTAAATCCCAATTTTTCTTCCTTCTTTTTTTCCTCTGTGTAATTCCCTTATTCCATTCCCATATTTTTTTCTTGAATTTCAATGGATAAATCCAGTGAAGAAAATGTGGGACATGGAAAACCGGAATCAACGGAGGCGAAAACCGCCATTGGAAATTCTGATCAGACACAAAATTCCGAGGACATTCCGGAATCATCAGTTCCACAATTGATGGAAGATACCGAAAAATTCATCGTAACATTGTCGGATATCGACAAGTCGAAAAACGCTTCACCTCCGCAACTCCCAGATTCCGTGCAATCATTGGTGAAGATCACGGAGAAGATGATGGCCGAGTGCAGTCAAGTCAAAAATGTCGAAGAAGGAGACGAACGTCGCGTGTTGATATTCCGGTGTTTGACCCTAATCTCGAAGCTAATTAACGGGTTAAACGAGTTCAACCCTAATCCATCTACGTCCGGGATTCTCAATAGGGCGACCACGGTCTTGCATTTAGCAATGTCTTTGTTAGACAACGAGTTTCGGACAATGTTGGACATGTGTTTTACGTTTTATAGTCGGACACCGAGAGGGGAATCAGAATCGGAATCGGAAAGGAAGCCCGAAGAGGAATTTCCGTTTTATACAGAAGAAACAATAGGGAAAATGTCGAAAATCGTGACAGCCATGATTACTTTAGGCTACGAAAAGGAATGTTCAATGACTTATAATATGATTAGAAGAAATGCATTCAATATGGAATTGGATAATCTTGGATTCAACAAAATTAGTATTGATGATGTTCAAAAGATGCAATGGGATTCTTTGGAAGCTGAAATTATTTGTTGGAATCAACTTTTAAAGCATTCTTCTAAAATTCTGTTGCCTAAAGAGCAGAGTCTTTGTGATTCCGTCTTCCATAGATTCCCATCCGTCGGTAAAACGCTATTCTCTGATCTTGCCTCGGGGATTATCTCGAGATTTCTCAATTTTTCTGAGGCGGTGACATTAACGAGAAGATCGGCGGAAAAGTTGTTCAAATTCTTGGACATGTATGAAACTCTAAGAGACATTATCCCGACGGTCGTTGAAACTTTAGCGACAGGGGTAAAACCGGAATTTTACACTGCAAAAACTCGGCTGGGAGAGGCGGCGGTGAGCATTTTTTGTGACTTGGAAAACTCAATCCGCTCAGATAATGGGAAAGTCCCGGTCCCGAGTGGGGCCGTTCATCCATTGACCCGTTACACAATGAATTACCTCAAATATGCTTGCGAGTACGCGGGCACATTGGAAGAGGTTTTTTCGTTGCAACGACAGAGGAAAGAGCGGAACTCGGCTACAGGACAACACGAGGAAGTGGACGGAGATATACCGTTGGGAGCAAATGAAGACGGGACACCCAAAACGTCGCCGTTTTCTATGCAATTGAATACAATAATGGACTTACTCGACGACAATTTGGAAATAAAGTCAAAGTTGTACCGAGACCCGTCTTTAGGGTATGTTTTCTTGATGAACAATGGTAGATATATTCTACAAAAGATCAAAGGGTCGGAAGAGATCAATGATATAATGGGTGCCACGTGGTGTCGAAAGCGTTCATCCGATCTGAGGATGTACCATAAAGGGTACACCCGCGAAACATGGAGTAGATTGCTGCAATGCATGAGTCTTGATGGACTTCAGAACCAGAACCAGGGGAAAGTTGCTAAGCCAATGTTGAAAGAGAGATTCAAAATGTTTAATAACGTAATTGATGAAATTCATAGAACACAAAGTACTTGGGTGGTTAGCGACGAGCAACTTCAGTCCGAACTGCGGGTTTCGGTGGCCGCGCTTGTTATTCCGGCGTATCGGTCATTTCTCGGGAGGTTTCAACAATGTTTTTCGTCGGGGAGGCAAACAGAGAAGTACGTGAAGTATCAACCGGAAGATATTGAGAATTTGATTGAAGAATTGTTTGATGGAAATTCTAATTCGGCTTCTAGGAAGAGACCATGATTATTTATTTTCTTGATTTGTTATTGTTTTGATTTGTATATGTTATTAATTCATCATGTATTCTAATTTTTTTATTATACGTATATATTTTGCCAAAAACAAGTTTGATTGTGAAGTTATTTGAGTTTTGTAACATTCTCTTTGGGAAAATCTTGTAAATTTTATTGTGATATTTTGTAATAGATCAGATTATTTTGTTTAGATAATTAATAGTATGAATAAATTCTATTACACGCTTTCGGTTCAATGTACACAACTATAAAAATGTCGCATTTACACCCTATCTATATAATAGAATTTCTCGGTAGTATAAGGAAAAAATAATAATTCTTTCAAGTGGAGGCATTAAGTTATAACTTATAATAACAAAAATGTTTAAACATTGAACACTACTATAACAAATATCAATGGAGAATTAAAAGTAATTAAAACAAATTATAAACAAACAGTTATAAAATCCATAGTCATTTGGATTCAATTATGAAGTTTTTTCTCCTTTTTGAGTAAAATTAGAGCGGGAAGGAATAAAATTCTTTACAATCTTAATTAGCTTGACACTCGAAAAAACTCCATCCTAACCAGTTCCAAGATTAAAGGAAGAGATAAAAATGTATTTACAAATTCGAAACCATATCAGCAAAATGAGAACGAACATCATATGACAAAATATAGGAGATGAGAGTTCCACCAAAGATACACCGTTGCAAGGAAATCATGCTTAGCAAGAGCGTCATCTACCACGTAAAAATCCCGCAACTTTATCAATTTCAAAACTGTAGAGAATCCTAACTTTTTTTGGTTTTCCATCGGTATTCGAACCCACATTTAGCCGACTAATTCTTATTCGAGGCGGGTCTAAGGATTATGATATTTAAACCTTTCACAGTCGCCGTTATGGGGATCGATCCGCAAATCGCCCTACCAAAGATAACTCATACTACCATTGCATCAACCAACGATTGAGTGTAGGGAATTCTAACTCATTAAATATGCTTCCGGTCAAAATATGTAAATTTCAAACAGTTGACCAAGCTACTCTAATGGTAGAAGAAATCACCCAAAATTGATTTTTTTTTATATATTTGTTTCTCGATTTAAAACTTGTCTAACTATTTAAATGGATTCTCTCTTCATTAAAGTTTTTTGCATATTTTAAGACTCGAATTCAAGACTTAATTTAAGCCACTTAAGGACCTTAACCACTCAAGCAATTTTATTTTTTTCAAATTGAGTTGTCACGTGTATGTACTCATGTTAAACTGAGATGGGGGCAAAAGATAATGAACTTGTTATGTTTCCATCAGTTCAAGGGCTAATTGTGACGAATTAGGATACCACAAAGAAAAAATATGATGAAATAATACCACGAGAGGAATACCAGCATTTTAAATACTACAAGAAGCAAAAAATTATTTAAACCATAAGATTTTAATTTTGTGCAATTAATTGACAAGACCCTGTTTCATTTTATTTTATTTCCAATAAAAGTCGGTTAAAGTTAGCTAATTAGTTCAAACTAGTTCATTTCAATATTTGTGATTTTAATCATTTTTATAAATATTAAAATAAAAATTTAGTTTTTAAAAAATAAACATTTCACCTTAAATAATAAACTCTCAATACTAATTTATTAAATGATTGGTTGGATGTATATATTAACTATGTATATTTCACACACACAACTTAAAAATATTAAATATATATATACCATCATCATATAGTGAAATTTAATCGGAAATAAATTATATATTATAGAGTCAGCTTTATGTTTAGAAAGGTCAACTTATAGATTACATAATTTTTATTTAAAAAAAAGAAGTAAAAAGTAAATAAAAAGAGCTGAAAAAGTAAAAAGAAATGAGAAAAGGGTCGAAACATGACCATTCTCCTCATACTTCGCCACCGTACACACCGCCGCCTGAAACCGGCCACGCTCCCTCTTTTTTGTCCCTGCTTTATTCCACACTATTTTCTCTAAACCTACCTCTTTTTCTCATGTCTATTATACTAAATAATAATACTGTTTTTTTTTTCTTTTATAAAGTAAAAATTACTGTTACTACTAGTGCCAAGATTTTATTTATTTAATTACTTGTTCAAATTTCTCATTTGTAAATCATAATAAAAAGACTTAAATTATATATAAATCTTTAAAGTCGTTTAAAAAAGTTATTTTAGTCTTTTAATTTTAGAGACGACCTACCGGTCTTTCAACTATCAAAATGTGGACATGTTGAATTCTTAGTTGATGGCGTGTCACTTATTTAGCATTAAAATTAATATTTTTCACATTTGTCAACTCAGAAAGTGAACCAAAATTTCAAGAATACGCGCCACACAAAATTGTTGTAGGAAAATTAGCACATTTTGGGTAACGCCATAATGTTGTTTGTATTAATTTTGCTAGATTTACAGCCACAACAAGAACTTGTAGCTGTAAACAGTCTTATGTTTGGCAACGACTCCATATCGTTTTTATAAATACTTCAATTTAAGCAACGCAGACTTGGTTGCATAAGTTAAAGGTTTTTCTCCTATGACGAATTAATTTGATCTGAATTTATAATAACTACCATTGGCAACTACTTTATCGTGTTCGTTGCAAAATAATTTATTTAGCAACAACATTAGTGTGTCGTTGTCAAAAATCAATTTTCTTGTAGTAATACAAAATATGACAGGTCTGTGTTATATACACGTTTCAAACCGGATGAATATATATTTAAAGAAGTGTTCATAAATTAATATTTAAGATATCATTGATCTTTAACTTTGTAGATTTTTGGAGGAAGTTTCTATATGGAAGTTGTGGGAGACATGTTTCAAGAATTTTACATAAACCCATTACTATATAGTACTAGTTTAATTTGCTTTAGTTTGCTTGACGAATTACTAAAACTATGGCCAAATTGTTTATTGTTTTCAAGAACCACATGCATGCAACATTAATATCTAGTACTATATATGATCTTATAAAAACATCAGTCATATAGCAAAATAAGGTCAATTCTTGGATAAAGAGATAGATCATACTTGATGTTTTGTCGTTGTCCATCATCGTAATGATTAATTATAAAAGAAATGCTTTGAATGTTCATGATAGTCACTATCTTATACTTGATTATATTTTTACCCAAAAAAATTTAAATAACAATTTATAATTTAAAGAGATAATGATAAGTAGATATAATTAATATCATCGGTCAACAAATGTCACGGTCACTGTTTTGAATGCGCCGTTCGCTTTATGTAAAGCAAACTGGATTTTGAGAACTCTTTGAAAATCAAGTCAATCCAACTTTAGTGAGAGTGTAAATTAAGTAGATAAAACTAGAAAAAGTAATTGTTAGTGCATATATCAACATTTATTGTAGTGCGAATATTTATAGAATTCACTCTGGCAAACCGTTATAAGTGCGGGTCCACATTTTGTAAACCAGAGCAGTATGCTCTACCTTCATATTACACTTTCTTTGAACGTTTGGAAAAAGAAGGAAGACAAACAGCAATTCCTTGATGTTCGTAGTTTATTCCCCAATGTTACAAGCATTATGCTTGCTTAGTCAAGGTGAGAGCTAGGGATGAGCTTAATGGGCTTGAAATTGGATTCTTATATACTCCTCACCAGGTGTATATAAACTCAGAAAAATTAAAATCTTTATTGGAATACAACGATTCTTAGAAATAAGATGGTAAAAGGTTAATGCAATGGTTATTTAAAGGATAATAAACATATAGAGCTTATTTTTCATGAGGTGCATATTACATCTACTAAATTTGTATTACATTCATACCGTATTTTCAGATTATACTTGTATAAACACAATTATCACTTCTAATTTTAACCAAATTATATTTTATAATTGATGTTTTAATGTTAGAAATTGAAAACCCTAACTACAAATACATTGAATAAAGAATAAGTTAAGCATTTAATTCCAATAATCCGACAACAAGGACGGGGAAAGCCGTCTATCATCTTAACCTACATTCACCCAAAAACAGTAATTTCTACTTTTACCTTCTCTCGCTACAGCAGACAAAAAACACATAGCCGCCTTCTAAAAACTGACACAGTAAAAACATATGATGTCTTCTTATTTACAGACAACACAACACTAATTAATCCTTTTAACTATTTACATCCCAACCAAACCTTCTTATTTCCCTCCACGCCCCCCGACAACATCAGACAAACCCCCCACATTTACCATTTTACCCTCCACTTCCTTCTCTATATAAATCAACCTACCCCATCTCACATTTTCACTCACATTCACCCAAATTTCACTCAATATCACTTATATTCACCTAAATTTCACTTACTTTCACCTGAATTTCACTTACTTTCACCCACTCAAACAACCTTCAAAAATGCAATTCCAGGCAGCAGAATCATGGGGATCAAGAACATACTACATGCCAGTGATGATCCGGTCCGGGTCAGACCCGTTGGAGCGGGTGGTGAGACTGGCATCCGAGAGTGCTGTTGTGATATTTAGTGTAAGTGGATGTTGCATGTGTCATGCTGTGAAGAGGTTGTTATGTGGGATGGGGGTCAACCCGACCGTTTACGAGGTGGATCAGGACCCGAGAGGGAAGGAGATGGAGCGCGTATTGATGAGACTAGTCGGGAGTTATTCGGGTCCGGTTCCGGTAGTTTTCATTGGAGGGAAGCTTATTGGTGGTATGGATAGAGTTATGGGTTCCCATATTAATGGAACTCTTGTTCCTCTTCTTAAGGAAGCAGGAGCTCTTTGGCTTTAGTGTTTTTTTTTTTTTTTTTTACTTACATTTTTTTTTGAGAAAGAATTTTAAGAAAAAAAGAGAGAAATTAGTGATTAATCATCTAATTATGTATTTAGGTAAGTGTTAATTAGTTGACTTGATTATGAGATCTAACTTTTGTAATGAATTTGACTTCTTATGGAGTAATTTAATTAATGTTGATTCCTAATTTCCTTTGAACTTAAATTATTTAGATTATTATTGTTAATACATCTTTTTCATGTATATGAACATACATTATTGTGATATTAAAAAAAAAAGCAAAAAGATATATGAAAAAGTTAATAAGGTGATAAGTTTAATTGTGACATTAAGTGAATATGTTATTTTTCCATCATATATATGATTGAATAAAAAGTATATAAAGAAAATACAAGATATATTATCCATATTTGGAAATTTATATTTTATTGAAATATTTGTCTAAAAAGCTCAAGTTTTAATTCATTTTAGAAAATTTAGAATACTATTCCTTAAAAGTATGAATACAAATATAGATTTATAATTATTTCGTATATGTATATGATAAATTTCATGGTTTGTTTTTCACAAAATAGTCATTATTTTGTCAATTATTACCATTGCAATGAAATAATTTAATTAATGGAGAAGAAATAAAGTATAAATGCAAGGAGCAGAATTCGAACCTGATCTCTCCACTCGCACATTATGAGTGTACCAATTGGGCTACGACCAATTGGTAGAAATAAAGTAAAAATGAAGTGCTGTAAAAACAAGATAATGTATATAAGATTAACTTTGTCACTTAAGTGGAGAAGCAAAAGTCAAATGATTTAAATTCATTATTAGTGAGTTTTAGGTTATATATTTCAAGGGATATTTTATGGTCACTTTGTTTTTCACAAAGTAACCATTTCTTTGTTTTGTCAACCATTGGATCATGGGTTAAAAGCTAATCCAATGGTGAAAAAGACAAAGTGTAGACAAAGTAAGGGAAAAACAAAGTGACCATAGCCTACACCATATTTCAAAGGATAATGTTAAATAATCGTAACGAGAAAGTTGACTTTAAAATGATAGTTTTGTAAATAAATGTACTAATTGAAAAATTGAATTTCATAAAAATGTGTATTAAAGTAAGAGTTCATTCTACATCACTAGAAGTTGGGATGATATAATTGGGAGACTGAACTTCAGATTGATTTGCTTTAATTTTGGGAAATCCCCAATATCCTCCTGAGGTCCATTGTCCTATATATGCTGCCCGAGTTCCATCACCTACCATTTCCACTCGAATTATTTATATGAAAGGAAGAATGATTTTGTTGTTTGGGTTTGCTCTACACTTATATGGTTGCTACTGATTCATTTGTTGCACAACAGATTTGAATTTACTTCTCTGCTTGCGTGATTGAAGCGTATCGACAAACAATGGATAAAAAGACTTTGCAACAAAATATGATTGTATAAATTTAAAATCAATGTTTAAAAAATTGCACTAATTTATGTTAACATTTAATATCTTTCTATTTTAATTAGTCTCCCTGTATAGGTAGAATTCTATTTCTTTCCTAACTTGTGTAAACCCTAATTGTACATAGGGTATATATATATCTGTGCGTGTAATCTTTCATCAATCAATTCAATATACGGCACATATTTTACACAAACTCACCGTCTATCATGGTATCATTTGCCGGTTCAGGTTCTGAACCTCCATTGCTTCCGCTTCCCGGTCAAAATCCGGCAGCCTCCCACGCAAGCTCCGCTCCACCGGAGAATTCCCACAATTCAGCTGCTAATTCTCATGCCTATTTTTCTGATCCGGCCTCTTCGGGCACATTCGTACTGTTTTTGCCTTTGTAGCAGCCAACAAGTGGTTTATCAATCAATTGGATGTTTCTAATGCCTTCTTACATGGCAATCTCACTGAGACGATTTATATGGAGCAACCTCAAGGCTTTCGCGATCCTGATCGTCCGGACTATGTCTGTCGTCTCAAGAAATCTCTCTATGGACTGAAACAGGCTCCTCGGGAGTGGTTCTCTCGCCTTAAGATTTTTCTTCAAAGTTTGGGATTTCGCATGTCTCTGGCTGATAACTCTCTCTTTGTGCACCGTCATGGCAAGGATGTCACGTACATCTTGTGCTATGTTGATGACATCTTGATCACTGGCTCGTCTCCACCCATGATCAACAACACCATTGGTTGGATCGAGAAGGAGTTCCCGATTCGCAACTTGGGCCGTGCCTCGTATTTTCTTGGCATTGAAATTCAGTATGGTCCGTTTGGCCTTCATCTATGTCAAGCGAAGTACATCTCTGATATTCTTGAGCGTGTTAACATGCTTGATAGCAAGCCCTGTCAGTCGCCAATGGCCACCTCTCCCACACTGGTCAAAGCTTCGGGGAACCCACTGACTAGTGCGACTGAATACAGGAGTATCATTGGTGCATTTCAGTATCTCACAGTCACTCGGCCAGACATCTCGTTTTCTGTCAATCGTCTCTGTTAGTTCCTGCACTGTCCCACTGATGAGCACTGGAAACGCATCCTTCGCTACGTTCAAGGTACGCCTGATCATGGTCTGGTCTTCGCTTCCTCCCCTATCAAGCAAATGCATTGCTATACAGACAGTGACTGGGGTGGTTGTCCTGATGATCGGCGCTCTACTGGTGCCTATTGTGTGTACATTGGCAAGTCCTTGGTGTCGTGGCATACTCGCAAACAACCCACCATTGCTCGTTCCTCCACTGAGAGTGAATATAAAGCCATTGCTAATGCCACCGCTGAGCTTCTCTGGCTTCGTTCTTTACTGGCCGACATCGGTCAGCCTTTACCTTTACCGATAAATCTCTGGTGTGATAATGTTGGTGCTATTTACCTAACAGTTAATCCCGTCTTTCATGCTCGCACCAAGCACATTGAACTTGACTATCACTTTGTTCGCGAACGTGTTCAATCTGGATTTCTTACGGTCCGATTTATCTCCACGGATGATCAGGTCGCTGATATTCTCACCAAACCTCTTGCCACTACTCGTTTTCAAACGCTTCGCACTCGCCTCATGGTCACATCACGGCATCGGTTTGCGGGGGGATGTTAACATTTAATATCTTTCTATTTTAGTTAGTCTCCCTGTATAGGTAGAATTCTATTTCTTTCCTAACTTGTGTAAACCCTAATTGTACATAGGGTATATATATATCTGTGCGTGTAATCTTTCATCAATCAATTCAATATACGACACATATTTTACACAAACTCACCGTCTATCAATTTAGACTCAACGTTTAAAACACAGTGGAATTAAAGACCTCAATGACACTAGTTGAACTTTGATACTCTACTATGGACTAATTTCCACTTGGGAGAAGGATATCGAAAGAGTTATAGTGAGGTTCGACTCTCAAATGGTTGTTGGATTACTAGTCCTCCTATGGACATGCACTATCTTGTGCCCATATTTTTAATCATCGCAAAGCTCTTGAAGCTAAGAATTGAGGTATTTTTGTTGTTCATTCCTACCGTGAAAATAACTGAACTGTTAATTGGATGAAAAGCTTCAGAAAAAATTCATTGTAATGTTATAATCTACACACAACCCGTAACCCTTGAAATTTATGCATTACACATTCAAATATCAAAGTTTACTCCAACAAATATAAATGTTGTTACTCCGAGGTAGACAATTTCAATGCTCCAACCTGGTGTGGAGGATCATTTAATTTGTCATCTCGATAGAAAAGAAATTTACACAATGAAGTCTAGATATCACGTAATAATTGCCAGAATCCCTAAAAGTCAATTCTTCCTTTAGTGGTGTTGTAACGATCTTATTCCTAATCGGACCAACCTTTGCCTTAGAGGCTTATCGGTCCCAAATGTGAGTATCTTTTGCAATAGTTATTGTGAGCATGAATAATATATATAGTTTTGTAGACTAATCGTCACATTTTTTAAACTGAAAATGATAATGATGAGAAACCTTATCCACAAAACCATCAATTTCAATGCTATTGCATTCTTAAGTGTAAACTCAATAAAGTGTAGAAAAAGTTGACTAATTTTTTATGAGAGGTTTGTAACAGCAATCTTTAATCGTGATACAAGGCGATAAGAGTGAAACCACGAGACACTAATAGAAAATTAACCCCTTAATAAAGTATAGAATGCCAACTGTTAATTTTATAATTAATGTTGAGATATATTGAATATAACTTCACCCTAGTCGTTTTTGAAATTCTTATTGCTTCAAGCTAATAACGAGACTTTTGTGATGTTGTATCTTTGAGGAGATGAGTCGGTATGTTCTCGAGGGCTAGAGATCCTCTAGAGTTCTAAGGAACTCCATGTGTGGAGTTCCTAAGATATCAGCCACACAATAAGATTCTAGGGCCCTCATTAATTAAACAAAACACCTTTTTCTCTCTCTACCTTTAAATGAGGGCCTTAGGATCTCCATGTGTGGCTGAGATCTTAGGAACTCCACACATGGAGTTCCTTGGAACTCTAGAGGATCCGGACCCGTTCTCGAGACGAAGGTATTTACATAATTTCTTATTTAATTATGTATAGAATAAAATTAACACAACTTGTCAATGATATTGGTGAGCTTGGTCTTTACGGTCAACTTGGGTATGTTATGTATCTTATCTATTTTGAATTTTCAACATGCATTTAAGTTGAAGTTAAAGCAGAGGGTACCATAACTATTTGGTCACTGTACCATCTAAACATTTTTCAATTGTTTTTTTAAATTTGGATATATCTTCTCAATGACTTAAATTTCATGATCATGTTTTGCTATAAATATACATAATCTGAAGTGAACTTAATTCTATAAGCCATCCATTAACTATCTCTAAAAAAATCATGTTTTTACAATCACTTTGCTTTCTTGTCTTCTTTCATTTCCTTTTTCTTGCTTCTTTTTCTGCTCCTTTACTTGTTACTGAGGAAGCTCAAGCTCTTTTGAGGTGGAAAGCTACTCTCGAATTCGATACTCGAACCGATAATTCTGTGTTATCTTCATGGTCTCTGTCCACTCCTCTTTGCAACTGGTCCGGCATTTCGTGTGATCGTAAGACTGCAACAGTCACGAATATCAGCCTTTCGGGTTATGGTTTGAAAGGTACACTTCGTAGTCTCCACTTCTCGTCTTTTCCCTATCTTAAGGAGCTCACACTTAGCAACAACTCTTTCCATGGCACCATTCCTTCCCAACTTGGTAATCTTTCTAAACTCCGAGTCCTTGACTTGTTTTTTAATGATATCATTGGGTCCATTCCTAGGGAAATTGGAACTTTGAGTTCTCTCAGTTATCTTGATTTATCGAACAATGATCTCGATGGAACTATTCCGATATCTCTAGGAAATTTGAGCAGCTTATCGGTTCTTTATCTACATAGTAATCAGCTTTCAGGCTCAATGCCTCAGGAAATTGGGATGTTGAAATCCATGAGCATTCTTGCATTGTCATATAATAATCTTACAGGTCCTATCCCAGCTTCTATCGGAAACTTGACAACATTATCTCGTTGTTATCTTAATAACAACCAACTCTATGGTTTCATTCCCGAAAATGTTGGAACATTGAGATCTATTACAAATCTTCAATTGTCAACCAATGATCTCGTTGGTCCGATTCCAAGTTGTATAGGAAACTTGACAAACTTGTCCATTCTTTTTCTTCACACCAATAAACTTTCCGGTTTCATACCTCATGAGATTGGAATGTTGACATCTCTCACAAATCTTCAATTGTCAGTAAATAGTCTCACTGGTCCCGTTCCGAGTTGTATAGGAAACTTGACAAACTTGTCCAATCTTCAACTTGATTCTAACCGGTTAACCGGAGTTCTTCCTTTAGAGATAAATAACCTTGTTGCCTTGACCATATTGCTTATATACGACAACAAATTAAGTGGAGAGTTAACAGAAGGCATATGCCTTGGTGGGAGACTTCAATATTTTTCAGCTCACCATAATTATTTGAGTGGGTCTATCCCGAAAAGCTTGAGAAATTGCAGTAATTTGCTCAGACTTAATCTCCGAGATAATCAATTAACAGGAAATATATCTAAAAACTTTGGTATATTTCCTCACTTGAACTACCTGGACTTGAGTCGTAACAAATTCTATGGAGAACTTTCGTGGAAATGGGAAATGTTTCTCAATTTATCGACCTTAAAAATCTCAAATAATAATATCACTGGCACGATACCATCTGAAATTGTAAAAGCACCTCGATTACAATGGATAGAGCTCACATCAAATCAGCTTGAAGGGACCATCCCAAAGGAGTTAGGAAACCTAACAAAGTTGGTGAATTTTATTCTTGATGGTAACAAGCTTTCAGGTATCATTCCTAAAGAAATAGGAATGTTATCTAATCTTGCATACCTTAACTTAGCCGCCAACAATCTTAGTGGAGCAATTCCGGAGGAACTTGGAGGGTGCTCAAGACTAATAATGTTAAATATTAGCATGAACAATTTAACGAAGAGCATTCCATCGGGACTAAGAAAGTTAAGCTCTCTACAAAGTTTTGACCTCAGTAAAAATCAGTTGACAGGTAATATTCCAGGACAATTCGGGGAGTTGCAGAGATTGGAGGTGTTCAACATTTCCCACAATTTTCTGTCAGGTTTGATTCCAAAAACTTTTGAACATTTGTTGAGCTTGACAAATGTGGACATATCATGGAATGAATTGGAAGGCCAAATTCCAGACACTAAAGCTTTTCGCGAGGCTCCACTCGAAGCACTTGCAAACAACAAAGACCTATGTGGCAATATAACGGGGCTAAAGTTGTGCCCTTCTCATAAAGTGGACAAGAAAGATGAAAGACTAATTGCTCTTGTTGTTTTTGGTGGTCTATTGATATTGTTTTTCTTGGGTGTGGTGTGGTATCTTCTCTACCGGAGAATTAGAAGCAAGAAGACCCATCCAAGGGAGCCAAATGGTAAAGTAAATCATAACATGTTGGGAAAAGATCAAGATTTGGAATTTGAAAAAATTGTTGAGGTCACTGAAGAGTTCAACTCAAGATATTGCATAGGGGAAGGAGGCTATGGAATCGTCTATAAAGCTGTGGTATCACCAAATCGTATAGTTGCTGTGAAGAAACTTCGTGATTTCCAGGATCAATATTTCAAAGCATTTTCAAGTGAAATTGATGCATTGACAAACATACGCCATCGGAATATTGTTAAACTACACGGGTTTTGTTCACATCCCAATCACTCTTTTTTGATCTACGACTTCATTGAGAGAGGAAGTTTGAGAAAGATGCTAAGTGATGGGGAAGAAGCTAAGGAGTTGGATTGGATTAAAAGGTTGAATATCGTTGAAGGAATAGCGAATGCATTATCATACATGCACCATGATTGCGATCCTCCAATTATTCACCGAGACATTACAAGCAACAATGTGTTATTGGATTTAGAGTTTGAGGCTCATGTTTCTGATTTTGGCACAGCTAGAATGTTGATGCCTGACTCCTCAAACTGGACATCATTTGCAGGAACATTTGGGTATATCGCACCAGGTACATTCCTTAGTTTTGTTTGTTTAGCAATTATGAAATTTCTTACGACTTGATTTCATTCTTTGATATCGTGTTTTATTCATGCTTTTGTAGAGCTAGCATATACAATGAAGGTCAATGAAAAATGTGATGTTTATAGTTTTGGTGTGGTGGCTCTCGAAATAATTATCGGAAAACATCCAGGAGACCTTCTTTCTAGTATTTTTTCACCATCATCTTCATCTACATTAGACGTACCAAATTGGCAACATACATTGTTGAAGGATGTAATCGACCAACGCCTCGGGTCTCCTTGTAGTAAAGCTGCCGAAGGAGTGATGAAAGTTGTTGAAGTTGCATTTGCATGTTTGAATACAAATCCTGAATTTCGGCCGACAATGAGACATGTTTCGTCGCAAGTGCTTGTAACGAAATGGGTTCCTTTGACGAAGCCATTATCTGAAGTCAAATTGGGAGACATTTTGGTAGATGGAGTTATGCTTGGCTAAGCTTTGGCCTGTAATTACAAATCCCAGCAATATTATGATATCTATATAACTTTTTGTTTCAGTTCACGTATATGTTGTACATGTTATATATTTGTTGCTCCACAATAATTATTTTATAATTTCAATATAAAATAGGAGATTAATATTTTCAAATTCGGTGAATTATTTGAATTTTTTTAGTTCCTCTTATAGAAAATACAATATAATATTTACTTTATTTTTTAAAATTATTTTTACGTGTATGTAGACATGAACTTGTTATGATATGTCACTGATGAGCGATAAATGTGATGCACAAATGCAGCGGAATGACAAAATCAATAACTAGAAAGATAGTTTAATAAGTTAGTTTTCAAATTGACCTAAATCAACAACATAAGGGTACAATTTGATCCTACCTACCAATAATAAGAGTAAATTGCACTACTTTATACGTTATGGATAAAACTGCTCTTGACAGTTAAGGGATATTTATTCCATTTTTACAGTATAAGGTTATGTTCATTTTTATTTAAAATTTAGTTTAGTTCAATCTAGTAAATTTAATAAAATACACTAATCATTTTCAATTAAAAATTCAGTTTTATATTTAATTCAATACAGTTCAATCAAAAGGAACGAAGTCTTAGCGTTGATAGAAACTTGGATCCACCAAGCTAGCTTGGGTAGAATATTTATTTTGTATTAATTGTGAAGAGAAATAAATGTATGTAGAAATAAATGTACGTATCAATTTTGCAGGAAAATCCGTCTAATTTGACTTATTCAAGTGGACATTGGAATTGAAATTGACTTATCAGCAGCAACTCTATCTTCTCAAACACCATTACTTCAATGCAAGTCTTTCAAGTCATTTCAACCAATTTTTTTTTTGTTTTGCTTTTTTATTTAGGAGCATTTCAACTAATTAATGCTTCATAATAATTCACCTAAAAAAATAAGAATTAATACCTTCATAATTCCTTAGCCTATAAAATCTCTATATTATTATATAAGGTAATTCGAAATTCTTTTTTATGGTTCACGGGTAAATAAATTAGGGTTAATTCAAATAAGTATTTTATGGTTTTGTAATTTTGCAAATAAAAGACGGTGGATTGCATTGTTTGCAAAATTAAGAAAATTGTCAATTTTGTTAACGTAGATGAGGATATTTTCTGTCTGAAATGTTTTTCTGACGTTTAAGCTTAACTCTAACTTGATTCGTACAAATTCATAAAAACATTTCGGGCAAAAGATGTCCTTATTCACGTCAACCAAATCGATCATTTCCTTAATTCTGCAAAAGATGCAAACCACATTCCTTTGATTGCAAAATTGCGAAAAGATAGCACTTATTTGAAGTTAATCCAATAATTTATTAATCCTTAAATTATGATGAAACAAATTGTTAGTCCCTCTATTTTTTTAGAGACATTACTACATCCATGAGTTTGGTCATAATCAACATTTTAGTCCCTCTTGTTAAAATTTATTACAGAATACGTTAATCAAAACTTCTAGTTGACTTGACTGTGCTTATAATAAATCAGATTTTCATCATTGCCATTGTCTTATTTAAAAAGTTGCATTAATAAATTCTCCAAAATTCTCCAAAAAAATTAGCGTAAAAGACTAAAGTGTAGATTGTGGCGAAACTGAAGAATTTCAAAACATACAGTAACTAAACATTATATTTTGTTATAACTTAAGGATGATAGATTATTTCCCCATTCTTTTACACCAATTTTTCTACTTTAGTTGTACATTTCTATGTTTAATTCTCTATTTAATTGATCACATCCATTAAAGCATAAATAGAATCTCTCATATACATCCCTTATTTTCAAGGGATAACATAACACCCGTGAATTAAGCTACATTTTATTATTCACAGATATTATATAAAATATCTTTGCAGATTATTTGGAAAAGTGTATATATAAAAAAGAAAAAGAAAAGTTTGCGATTTACTCAGTAAACAAATGCAAGTTTAAATTTTTTGAAACATACCAATTTTCTTACAATGTGTAAGACTGTAAAATTAGACTCAACGTCTAGATGAGCTTAGAGACTCTACTATGACCTAATTTTCACTTTGGAAAAAGATGAGGGTTTATATTGAAACTCGACTCAGAAGCTCGGAATTGGGATATTCGGATTGTCAGTAATGTTCAAGTGGTCCTTGAATGTCCAAATTGAATTTGGTTGAATGTCCAAATTGAATTTGAACATTGACTACTAAATCTAACAATTTCGTTTACATTCACATTAAAAACTAAACCCTAGACACTAAAAACTAAACCCTAGACCCTAAATCATCGACCCTAAACACTAGAATTTAAACTCTAGACCCTAAATCATCGACCCTAGATGACGTGATACTCCGGACTAATAATTCGATGACACATCACATGTTAGTATCTAGGGTCGATGATTTAGGGTCTAGGGTTTAGTTTTTAGTGTCTAGAGTTTAATTTTTAATGTGCATATGAACGGAATTGGACATTCAAGGACCACTTGAACATTACTGTTCGGGTTGTTTATTCCTACCTTGAAAGCAACTAGATGCTGATTGGAAGACAAGCTTCGTAAAACAAAAGAAATTGTAATGCAATAATCTACACGGTATGATTACAATCCAATCACATAAATTATAACCCCTAATTGTGTTTTTGCATTACTCATTCAAATTTCAGAGTTAAAAAACTCCAACAAATGTAAATTTTGTTACTCCGGGGCACACAATTTTAGTGCTCAAAGCTATTTCTTGGGTACACTCAAGATTCGCGTAATTTTTTAATCTGGTGACACTCAACATGGGATAACGGAAACAGATTTTACTTTAGTGTATCCACTTCCATGAACCAGAGGTCACCGATATTTCATCAGTAATTCAACTCTTTGAATTATGAGGAACTAACCTTAATATAAAAAGAACCCATACCATCAAGAAGTTCTCGACATAAATCATGCTAGGTACTACAAATATAACAAGTCATCCTCCTCGCGAACAAATAGCTTAAACAAAATTAACAAAAATTGTCACTCTCCACATTCTGAACGGTGTTAAAAAAAGGGAGCGGGCAATCACTGGCGAAGTTCGGTCTTTTTCTTTTGCCAAAGCCTGTCAAGAGCACTGTCGGCATCACCCTACAACATTATATTTACCAAATACTCAGCACTTGTTTGGCAACGTAATCATTTCCATTGCATTCATATATCATACATAATAAACAGATCGTAGAACGTATTATGACCAGGTTCCATTTAAAAGAACATTTAGATTTAGAATTATTAAAATGAGGGGATGTGAATCCCCTAAAAGCCAAAAATTTTGAGTTGAGATCTACACACCAAACATAGTACTAAGACAGGCATGAGCAAATCTAACAAACTATGCCCAATAGTTGAGCGTAAGAAGATATCGATAAAAACCTCTATATAGTTGGCATAACAAAGATCGAGATTTTTTAATACGACGATATTGAATGGCGGAAGCCAAATAATCATTTCATACACTAGATATCATGTGCAATCGATAAGAAAAGGAATTCTAATTACATAATCTCTACTTAAATATGTTAAGAAACATACGCCATCATTTACCATTGCCAAGTATTGACATTCATGCTTGAGATTAAGGCGCAATGCCATAAATGGTGAAAGGTTGACGTTTATAAATACTGCAGCACTCATGCTCGGGGAGGCTTATGAATGACAGAAAGGGAAGAAGGGATCTTAATGAAGTTGAAGCAATCAGCAATGACAGAAGGTGCAAGCTTCATCATCTAATTGAAGGAGACCAACAAATTTCTTTTAGCTGAATTAAAAGCTAAATTAACGAGAGGGAACCAAGGAGGGGATTTGGGTGTAAATGGTGTGTTTCCTTCTAATTAGTGGCAGACCTAGGACCCCTGATGACCAAGGGCTCAAAATTATAATGCCAAAAAAAAAATTTGCAATGCCAATATAAGGGAGTAAACTATTAAATTCAACAACAAATTTCACAATACAGAACAAATCAATTGAAAAAAAAAACTGAAAATATTTTCTTCTAAATCTCTATTTTGTTTCACTCCTATACTTATCCCAATGCAATAAGAAAACACGTATAAACATGACAATAGATTAACTGATAATCAACAAACCACCAAATATGATCACATACAATACAATATATTCAAATACTAAGCAAAACAACGAGAAAAGCAATTCTAAAAAAATACCTGAGCACGGACAAAACCGCAGAGAGCAAAAGTAGAGAATTGACCAGTGTAGTGGCCATTGGCATCCAAATGGCCAATATTGATCTGCACAGAGGCATGATCTTTGGAGGTGATGAGCCTGTTAGTCGCCGAGCTGCACCCATATATATTATTGAACATAAATTCTAGATTCCCATATGAAATTGTCAGGTTTAATGAAGGTTAACGGAAATAATGTAATGTAATCTTTCTATTTAACCTCGTTTGGAAATTTTTTAATATTTTACTTGCGTTAAACTCGAAACCTTAACCTCGAAAGAAAAGCGAGGTGTGGAGTCTTACCATTTCCTGGGGATGTAGAGATCCATATTCTGACCCTCTTCGTTCTGCATCTTCACTAATTCAGAAAAAACCCTAGCTCAAAAATCACCTGTAAAAACAACCAATTCCCAATTCAAAATCAAACATTTGCAGATTCAATTAGGGTTAGGGTTAGGGTTAGGGTTAGTACAAAATTGATTACCGGAGAAGGAAGCAGCGACGGCAAATAAGGGCGGAAGATGGCGTTCTCTGTAATTGCGGCTATATATATTACTCTAAATCCTAAACCCTAATTCCGATCTTTATCTTTGGCGGCCTCTCTAATATGGCCCATCCATTTTAGGGCCCGTTATTCTTTAAAATATAATATTTTTTAATAGGCTTAATATATAAAAATCACTCTGAACTCGTCCTTATTTTTTACTTGGTCCCGTCAATTTTTTATTTTTTTTGACGGAAACAAAAAGCTTTATTAAGGAGAATCACTAGAAATAACATCGATAAGAAATGGAGGTGGGCATACCCACTCGCCACGAACAGACTGAGAATCAACCGCTCGAGCTAAGCAATGAGCAGCAGAATTCGCTGAACGTTTAACAAAAGAAATTGAAATAAAATCAAGGTCTTGAAGAAGCTTTCCACAATCATCTAACACATCCGAAAGGTAAGAAAAATGACGGCCCGGGTTGTGAAGTGCTTGCACTACAGAGAGACAATCAGTTTGAAGGTCTACTCGGGAAAGCCTCGAATCTTTAAGCCATGATAAAGCCTCCTTTACTGCAAAAGACTCAGCCATAAGAGGATCCACCGTTGCCTCACTAACCCCATGTTGAGCAAAAATGCAGGTTCCCTTAGAATCTCGAACCAAAAAACCGAACGAACAATATCCCTCCTCAACAAAAACTCCGGCATCCACATTGCAGCAAAACGAACCTGCTGGGGGGGGGGGGGGCTGCCACCGCGTAATACCTGCAGAAGGACACAAAATAGCATGCTGTTTTAGCTTGTGAGCCGCCTGCCACTCCGATAGCTCTTGTCGAGCGTTCATCACCACAATTTCAGGTCGCGATGTGCGTTTCTCCCAAACAACCCCATTTCTGTACTTCCATAAAGCCCAAAGCACGCTTGCAATACCATCCGAATCCATACCAGGATCAGCCATAGCATTAAGAAGCCACAATTTGAAATCTCCCACCAAAGACATGCGATTATCATTGAAAAACCCCAACCAAACTTGCATAGCAAAAGAGCAACGTAAAAACGCATGGTCATCATCTTCCCCAAATCCCAAACAGATAGGACATATATTCGGAAGGACACTATGACGAGAGGCTAAATTAGCCATCGTCGGAAGGCAGCAGGACAGCAACCTCCACAAAAAATTTCTAGCTTTCGGCGCCATGTTAAGCTTCCAAATCAGCATCCAGTTCACATCCACCGCTGGTTCGAGAACAGTTGCCGCTAAAATTGCAGCTTTATAACCGCTACGGACTGAATACACCCCAGACTTTTCAAATTGCCACATCCATCCATCCTTTTGCTGTAAGTTCCGCCTTGGAATAGCTCGAATTAGCGCTTGGTCTCGATCATTAAAGAGTTCCAACAGTAAAGTTTGGTTCCACCGACCATCTTCCAACAGCAGATCACGAACCATACCTGTCGGTAACGTGAGGTCCACTATGCTTGTCGGCTTTGGATTTACCTCGTCCGGCAACCAAGGATTATCCCAGATATCAATAGCCGCTCCATTCCCGACCTTATTACGAAGGCCTCGAAAAAGACAATCACGACTTTGAAGAATACTACGCCAAATATACGAAGGGCTATGACCTATCGTAGCTTGTAAGAAATCTGAGGTGGGGAAATACCTTGCCTTAAGAACTCGAGCAACTAAAGAATCTGGTTCCTGTAAAATCCTCCATCCCTGCTTAGCAAGTAAAGCAAGATTGAAAGTGTGAATGTCTCTAAACCCCAAACCACCTTTATCCTTGGGGATACACAGCTTGGACCATTGCTTCCAATGAATACCCGAATCTGAACCTGAGGCCTTCCACCAAAACCGATTGAGCAATTTATTCACATCATCACAAAATTGGTCAGGCATTAGAAATACACTCATAATGTAAGTCGGAATCGATTGAAGGACTGACTTAATCAGGATCTCCTTCCCAGCTCTAGACAAAAATTTTTCTTTCCAATTATTAATACGGTGCCAAATTCGATCTTTGAGAAAGCCAAAAGCTTGCATTTTGCTCTTTCCCACCGCAATAGGAGCTCCTAGATAGAAACCCATATCATCTACTTCCGTGACCCCTAAGATACCAGTTACCACATTCCTCGAGTCGGTAGGCGTCCCATTGCTAAAAAATAAAGAAGACTTCTGAAAATTAATCAGTTGTCCCGATGCTTTTTCATATTCTAATAAGCACGACTGCACAACGTTGGCTTCACGATTGTTAGCTTTGAAAAAAAGATAACTGTCATCAGCGAAAAACAAGTGAGAGATACGGGGGGCATTAGTCGCGACTGAACAGCCATGTAAAAAACCAGCACGCTCTTTTGCACGAAGAAGAGAGGTCAATCCCTCAGCACACACTAGAAATAAGAAAGGGGAAAGCGGATCACCCTGACGTAAACCACGAGAAGGAGTGATTGGCCCCAACTCACGACCTCCTTGAGAAATCTTATAAGTAACTGACGTCACACACATCATCAACCACTCCACCCATTTGGATCCAAAACCGAGTTTAAAGAGGATACTTCGCAAGAAGTTCCATTCCACCCTGTCGTAGGCCTTACTCATATCCAGTTTCAGAGCCGCCATGCCTGTTTTCCGCTTCATTTTAAGTTTATGAATCACCTCATAAGCAACAATGATGTTATCAGTAATCAATCTCCCAGATAGAAATGCACTTTGATTTTCAGAAATTATAGATGGAAGGACTTTTTTGAAGCGATTGGCTAGCATTTTTGACACAATCTTATACAAGACATTCCAAAGAGCAATAGGGCGCAAGTCAGAAACATATTCAACATCATTCTTCTTGGGGATGAGAACGATTAGAGTTTCATTGAGCTTGTTCGGCAAGAGACCAGCTGACAAATAAGAAAGACAAGCTTTAGTAACATCGGATCCTACGATCCCCCAAAACCGCTGGTAGAAGGCCGGATTTAACCCGTCAGGACCCGGGCTTTTATCCGGGTGCATCGAAAAACACACCTCGCGAACTTCTTCTCCAGTGAAAGGACGCAGAAGAAAATCATTGTCTTCCGATTTTACCAGTGGTGACACACTATCTAGCACAATCCCCGCTTCACTGCCCTTAGTCGAAAAAATCTCCTGAAAGTAACCCGTGAGGATGCCATCTAACCCATGGTCCCAATCACACCAAATCCCATCTCCATTCTTAAGAGCATTAAAAGAATTTTTCTTTTTGCGAGCGGAAGCATACGCATGAAAATATTTTGAATTAGAGTCCCCATCTTGTAACCAGAACAACTTTGCTCTTTGCTTCCAAAAATCTTCTTGCTGTTTGAGAGTCTTAATATAATGATGCGTTGCGTTACTGAACTGCTCCATCCCGTAAACATCAGTACAGCCTCGGAACTTCTCACATAGACCACGAAACTGAAACAACAGTTTCTTAAAATTGCCATCAATACTTACGCTCCACTCCTTTAAAGCCATTGAACAGTTTGACAATTTTTCCTCAATTGAACAAACACCAGCAGTACCCCAAGCCTTTGCAATCACTGTCCCACATTGTTCTTCCCGGAGCCAACTATTCTCGAACCTAAACCGCCTAACAAAAGCCGGCTGAACCCACGCCTTAAGCTCAAGCAGCAAAGCCGAGTGGTCTGAACTAACGGTAACCAAATTGTGTAAAATAGAGTTCGAATAGCTGCTCTTCCACGACATATTAACCAATGCACGATCCAGGCATTCCTCAATCCAACGAGCCGAGCCACGTCCTGATTCCCACGTAAAAGGGTGACCCTTCATAGCAAGCCCTACTAGCCCACAATCCTCCACTGCAGCCTTAAAACCTTCCAGAAGACTATTCGATCTAGCACTCCCACCTCTCTTCTCTGAATTACTCAACAAATCGTTAAAGTCATCGACACAACACCAAGCTTGGTTACTGTTATCATACAGAGATCTCAAAAGATCCCAGGAAGCCCTCCTCTTGCTCCTCTCCGGAAAGCCATAAAAGCCAGTCAAGCGCCACTCCGGAAGGTTACTGATGTGAACCTGAGCGTCAATAAAATTTTGTGACGAGGCCGTCACATTCACAGACACCCCAGTCTTCCACATCAAAGCTAAGCCACCACCATGACCCACACTATCAACAACAAAGCAATCGTCAAACCCTAACTTTTGACACACCAAACGAACTTTATCAGATTTAAACATTGTTTCCATGAGAAATAGCAACAATGGTCTATGGGCACGAACTAAGTCCTGTAGGACATTAACTGTCCGTGGATTGCCCACTCCACGGCAGTTCCAACTTATGAGACTCATAATCCTTGACGGGTCTGGTGTCCAGATCCCGTCCCATCTCCGTTTTTTGGCTGATCGGTACAGCTTCCATCAACATCCATAAAACCAGCAGTACGTTGTCTTTTAGGGTCAAACTTCATACTTGCATTGTTGCTCACGTTTTTATTCCCGAGCTCATCTGCACCAACGTTTGAGTTTGTAAATTGGGCCTCCTCCTCCTTATTCCATAACTCGGCATCATCCGTAGGGTCTTGGATCCATTCTTTACCAATTTTTGCCGGGAGTTTACCCAGCGGTGCCCTTAAATGGCTACCAAACTTTCTTTCAGTAGGGTTTTTAGGGTTATCATACAATATCTTGCAAAATTTATCCGCGTGTCCTATCACATCGCAGTAAAAGCAGAATTGTGGGAGTCGTTCGTATTTGAAGTCAACCCAAAACGGTTTCCCACCGCTTCTCTGTATCGAAATTCCATCTTTGAGCTTTGCTTCAACATCAATGGTTACCTTGATCCTTAAGAAACTCCTTCTAGCACCGGTAAAGTTATTGGGATCAGTCTCAATGAATGTGCCTATCGCATTACCTAGGGCTGTACAAGTTGCATCCGTTTGAAAACCAATAGGTAAACCATATAGTTGCACCCAGATAATCAAAGCCTTCAAAACAAGTTGCGCATCCTGCTCTTCCAGTTCCAGTTTTTTAACAACTAATAGATTTTGATTGAAAGTCCAAGGTCCGTCGTTTAGAATACGAGCGACATCGCGCTCATGGTACAACTGAAAAAGGTATCTCCCAACAACCTCAGTTTCCGTCACCGTGACTCCCTTCACCGGCTGCCATACTGCCGCTAAGGTATTTTGCATGGCATCAAAGTTGATCGTACGAGCCAGCAAGAATTGCCCGACAATAAACAACAGCGGTTGCGTTTCTTCTCGTACCAACAATCCATCCCCCAACTCCAGGATCTCTTCCCCAGTTTCACTCAACTGCAGTCTTGCATAATTAGTAACCATCTCCTCCGTCGTAGCCATAAAAAATTCAGAAGATCAAAGATCGAAAAATAAACGAGAGAATTAGGGTTCAGGCGATTAGGGTTAAGAAAACTCCAAAAGGAGAGACGATAAAAACTCCAAAAGGAGAGGTGTCAAAATTAGTTTGGTCCCGTCAATTTAAGAGACAATCTATTAGCCTTTCTGTGTGAACATGTTATAATATAATTGATGATAAAAAAATTCATTCCACACCAACATAAAATAGGTGTAAAATGGGCCACATTTGACAAGTTGAGAGGTTAAAGTGAAAAAAATTACAAGGGTGCGAAATGGAAAAAAATTACAAATTCATATGGATGATAGGTTGCCCCTTAAGTTAAAGGGGCTAAGTGAAAAAAAAATGGACAACTTCAAGAGGCTATGAATGATGGAAACTAGTGAGCATCTAGATGGATAAGACTAACCTTTGAGTGTTCAACTTGAGGAATGTCACGATGGTGTCTTTGAAAACTCCTACCTACTAAGAGTTACGTTAACATTGCCTTGTTAGGTTCTAAAACTAGCGTTTGCTGAATGCAAAGTTGTTTTCCTTAAAAACTGTAAAGGTGGAAAAGTTGAAAGGACTATTTCGTAAATATAATATTATTTTCTTTATAAGCTAGAAAACTAGTTGGAAAAGCTACAATTTATAGCTTTTTAGGAAAACAGCTTTCTATGCTATAAGTTAAGCACAACTTTTGACAATAATAATGTCAAACTCGGTCTAAAAGAAGTCAAAGCTAAAGTCTAAACTGATTGTTAAATTGACACACGTTTCAAATATATTACACATAATACGAAAATATGATATGAACTCAACAAACAATATGATTTTAGATTATACTATAATAGGTATCATAAACACACGAAACTTTTACATCAACTTAGGGTGAATAGGTTTAAAAGATGGCTCCAAATTCTCAAATTTTTATATATTATTCTTAATAGAGATGATAATTTTACACATGTGTCCCAATACTAAATTGATGGGCTAGTATGTTGTGTAATAAGTCATGGATCATTTTGTATTAACCCGACAACGATACAAAATTCCTTAGTCGGAGGTAAATTAAATCACTAGATTTTTAGATTTTCAGATTTTAATACTAGGATTAATATCATACGAACACGACACATTTACACAAATCTAATAACAATATTCTATTTGTAGCATAGTGGATGACAAAAAAGAAAAGGAACATGATGAGCTGTGTTATATATTGCTGGAAAATTGGGTAAAATATGGCAGAGAGAATAATAGACAATAATTGATGATCCACAGAAAGCAAAAGAAAACCAAGCAAGCAAGACATGAAAATTTAATCAATTTGCACAACTTCAATATATTTTCAATCTTTATTGTCGAGGGAATGTTGTTCTCTTTTGAATTATATGGGTATCTTTTAGTCATTGGTATCTTAGAAAAATAAAATAAAAATATATGTGTATCTTTTAGTCATTGGTATCTTAGAAAAATAAAATAAAAATTTACGATTTTAAAATGTGTTTAAAAGATTTAGTTTCATATTCGTGATATACTAATAAGTCTCAATGAGTACTCTCAATTTGCCATGCTTGATTGCTTTTATTTACATTCTTATCATCACTCACCGGATCAGTACATCCATACAAAAAGTTTTCATTTCTAGCATCCAATGCTATAAACAAAGGATGTTTATCCACCTAGTTTTCACATGTGCTATCAAAATCAAGCATTTAATTTGGACCAACTTGACTGTCTTCACATTTCTAAACACTCAAAATCTGATTTGCTCCTAACTAATATACCAACTAGCTCTTTCAAAAAAAAGATAACACACCAACTAGTTTTCAACTAGTCAAAACTTCTCGACCACGTCCGACTAATGTGTAACGTATTTTACTAGACATAGCATAATTATTCTTTTCAACAAATCACCTTTATCCATGAGTAAATTTTGTGGTCATTTTCAAATGTTTAGACTTTATTTTTCCCCAAATGAATCCACACCCACCATTATCACACAGTTTCAAGTTCTTTTTCATCACAACCTTCCAAAAGTCCAAACTCACATGTCTTTGTTTCTAGTGATTATTTAAAAGCAATTTTTCTTTTTTCTCGTTACAGTTGTTCCTAACACCAAACTCACTCACGGGCCTCATTATATGCACTTTTCAAGATCTCTATAACTTAAGAATATTAGATGATGCATTTGGAGATATATTGGTTAAAATTATTACTTTTATATTTATATTATATGCAATCATATATGATAATTTAAAACAGAGTACATAAATTAATTTTGACACATTCACTCAAAAGTAAAATTGCTGATTTTTAAATAAAAACACATTTGACACAAATTGTTTGACGGTTTTTTTGTCTTAGTCATGTCAAGTGTAACTATTTAAAGTATATAGGCTAGTTATACTAGTGGGATACGAGTACATTTGACATCTTCCCGAAAGTTTAATTTGAAGTTATTTATTATGACTTGTGAGTTATCTATACATATATGTGCAATAGAAGACCCCAAATCCTATATTTCTTTTTTCATGGCTCCAATTGCTTTCATCTTCTTTCTAGCAACATTTCTAGCAAATTCATCTTCTCTAGTTGCTCATAAACCACAAATCGCATCTAAGATCAGTGTTGTTGGTGTTGTTTATTGTGATACTTGCTCTGCCAAAAGTTTCTCCAAGCATAGCTACTTCTTGCCGGGTATGTATTTATTTATTTGTCTCTCCTTCTATGTTGATAGTAAGAGAGTTTGCAATTATAACAGCATCAGACCATTTGAAAAAATCCCACTTGTAACCACCACTTTCCAATTGTTCGTTCGATTAGCAACGGTCGAACCAGAATTCCAAATTTAGGGAGGTAAGTATAGACATAGTCGTTTATACTTACACCCTAGACCATCTTTCTAGATAGAGCACCATTTTGAACCATTATATGGATATAGTAACCTTCTACGCATCCCTACCACTTCCTAGTCGTGGAGTCGTCTAGGACCACTTTTGACGTGTGTGTTTCAATGCTCAAAGATGCAACATACTCCTCGTGCATTTCCTCTCTCCGCCACTTCTTAGCTAGAGAGTCACCTGGAACACCCATCAAAGGGTGCATTCTGATGGCTAAGGATGCTACGGATACTCCAGGCATTCTCTTTGTACACCACTCTTTGTGTCAGAAAGCCGCCCGAAATCATCCCTCCACTACTACACGAAAGAAGAAAAAAGTCGTTATTTTCGAATTTTAATCGGGTTTCTTTTTTCTTTTTTTTTTTTTGTCAGGTGTAGATGTTCACATACAATGCAAATTCAAAGCAAACTCACCAAGAACATCAGAACAAATAGACTTCACAGTGAACAGAACAACAGACAACCATGGAACTTACAAACTTGAACTATCAAACTTGGATGGAGTTGATTGTATAGACACATCATCATCAACAACATCAATCTCATCTATATGCCAAGCAACCATCATAAAATCCTCAAACTCAGTATGTGAAATTCCATCAATAACCTCGACATCTGACCAAATTACCATCAAATCCAAGCAAGAAAATCACTGCATTTACAGCTTAAATGCCCTTAGTTATCAACCAAGGACAATAAATAACAGCTTGTGTAATAGTCAAGAGGAAGAAGTAGAGGAAAAATTGCAAAAAAGTCTCTATACTTCTTCAAATTCATACAATTCTTCAAAATTATTTCTTCCTTTTTTTCCACCTTATTGGCCATATTATCCACCATTTCCATACATTCCTTTTCCTCCTTTTACTTACCCTCAACCACCGCCGTCTTTGCCTTTCCCTTTCCCGCCTATTCCTCCGTCTCCCACGGTTTTCAGGCCACCATCTCCTCCACTGGGTTTCAATCTAGGCGATCCTAGAACTTGGGTTCCGTCTCTCCCTCCATCCTCGCCGAATTATATCCCGTGATCTTTAAATTTGACACATTGAGGGTTTGATCAAACTATAATCGTGCACATCAAGTTACTAATATATCAATTAGGTATGAACATCAAACTCTTGTGCATGTGATTCTTATTTGTATTTTTGTATTAAGTCTAATGTTTTTACAGGGGCATTGCACCTTTTCAAGTAACAATGTACGATGCGTAAACGAAATACATAATGTAAAAGCAAATAAATGCAAAAAAATCCATTAGTTTTAATTTAATTTACAAGAGAAGGGCAATATTATTTTCAAAAATAAAAATCTGGTTTCAAAAAAAAATCTAATAACAAAAAAAAATTGTAAATTAATATTGTCGCTCAAGTTTGCATTCTTCCATTGTTTTCTCTTTTATTAGTTGTATTCCCTGAGAGATCTTAAGAGTATTCTGCAATAAAATGAAAAAAATAAAATAAGAAATTCTAATATTTGTATGTAACTACTTGACAAAAACAAAAATAATATGGTAAAAAATAAATATATAGTTCTAACCTCCAATTTCGTGTTCAAATCTTTCTCCTTCTGTAAGATATCTAGTAGAGCAATAATATCTTTTTCCAACTTCTCTGATTTTGTTTTTTCGGTCGCGAGCTCTTTCGTCTTCTCGTTAAGCTGGGTTAGAAACAGAGAAGCAGTGATAGGATTTGTCAAAATGAATTATCGTATATATATGTTTATAAAAAACAAACATATTTTCCAAACAGATCGTGTTAAGGGAGTTGTCTTAGTAATGCTTACTTGATTTTCGAGTTTCTGTTTGATGTCTCTTTCTCTTTCTAAAGACTTCATCAGAATGCTAGCCATTTCTCCCATTGTTTTGTGCTTCCTGAAAAAATGCATTTTATTAAGGATCATGTACATCAAAAATAAGAATGAATATCATAAACACAAAATAGTATGATCATATACCCGGCATTCGACGAATTTATGACCTCTGGATTGACTAGATTCGATTCGTTTCTTATGTTATCAAGTTTCTGCAAGTGACAATAAACAAAGGAACCGTTTAGGACCCGAAATCCAAGCGAAACCAAACACAAAAAGTATGAAAAGAATGCGAGAAATTACTCTCAAATGTGGAGCAATCTGTGGTCTGCTTCCTACAGAACTTGGCACGGCTATGGGAGAAGCAAAGCTTGTTATTCCTACACTGCCATTTTGTTGAGAAGGTGGTCTTTCCCCTTGTGGTTGTGGAGTCAGAACAACAGGCTTAACTTGTGGAAATCTTTGAATTCCGGATGGAGGCATTTTGACACCATCAGCACTACTTCCTCCGGTCTTATTCGAGGGTCCAGAGCTCGAGGGACCCCGGTATTTTACATTGCGCCTCGCAGCATAGCCGATCTCATGGCATTTTGTAGACCTTTTTAGAGAACAAATTGTCAATAACTAATGAAAAAGTTCTGAAGGTAAACAGAAGTAATATATGTATGAGAAGAAGTAACCAGTAAGCCTTTTGAATAACAATTAATCTCGCCTCGAGCCGCGAGAGGGAAGTTGTTCGCTCGAAACCTTGCTTATCATGGGCAGGTTCGATGAAATTTGCTTCTAGTATACCTGGGCAGCAACAACAAGTGAAAACCCGAACCTAAAAACAAGTGCTTAAACTCACAAAATGATATGCCACTCTATCGGAAGTACCTATCACACCGCGACCATCACTTCCTGCAGCATTCCACACCCTCCAGAAAGGCTAGTTGGTACCCAAAAAAACACAAAATAGTCAGCTAATATGTATATCATTCCAGCAACAGGTTTTCATCCGAAAAAAAGCAGCAAGTTCTAACCTTGATTAGTCTGTTTTTGTGATAAACATTGAAGCCTTGAACATCTATATGATGATCAGCATCCTTAACAAAGCCGATCTTCCCAGTTGCAACCATCTGGTTGAAGGCAGCGAAAGGGTCAGAAAACTGAGCAGAAATTAAGACGAAACAACCAAAATGAACAAAAAAAAGTCTCAAACTATAGAAGCTTTACATTTCTATTGTTTTTTCCATTCCCTTCAGCAATGCTCACAGGTTTGTATGTTATGTCCTGCACCATTTTCATGTCATTCTCTATATCGTGATGTTCGATCTCCTTTCCACGTAGAAGTATTCTGAAACCGGTTGGAAGCTTCATATAGAGAATTCCTGCATAACTCTAACAAAAGACGAAACAAAAAACATCATTCAACTTATGGAAAAATATATACACAAATATTTTCAATTTGTAAAAGAAATCAGAAGAAAGTTACCCTCAAGGAGTGCTTATAAGTCAGAAAATGTCTTGAACTCGGAAACTGTCTCGCCATTTTCATCATCTTTTCATCTTTATTCGTGCCTCTGATTTGTATGTCCTGTAAAATCAATCAAAAAGGAAAACTTCTATCAGACACTACACGAAATTTCTTTTCTATGCATTCATGTCCGTTATAAAATCCTCTGTAAGTTCTATCAACCAGACGGCAGGGGTTATTAAGGTCCATTGACTCTCCTGCCCATAAATGAGAGTCAGAATTGACCTCTTCATGAGTCAAGCTAACCCCAAGCTCGAGTCAAGCCTCACAGACTATCAACCCATGTACAATCTATGTAGCCACTCATGTCCGGGTTTTGTCCTCTCTCCGCCACAAGTGACAATAACAAAAATAGACTATAAAATGAAGATTTTCTAAGAAAATATACACGTACATAAGGATCGGCATCAAAATCAAGCTCCAAATGGTCTTCATCATCCTCCCAAAGATTATAGATTATGATTCTTGTGCCTTGAGTTTCCAACAGATTGAACTACATCTCACAGCAAAAATACAAGAAAATCACATTTAGAAATTTAAAAAATTAATTAAATTTGAAGAAGATAAATCTTAGATATTCAACTAAAATTAATTAATTAGTTACCTGATTTAGGAATTCTTGTGAAGTTGCAAATGGTGACCACTGCAATATAATTTCAAAAGTTGCATCCCAGTCTTCCAAAGTTCTTCCTGCCTTAATCCACTCTCCATCCCCTTTCTTCTCAAAATGCACCTAAATATAGATGGGAGAAAAAATGAATATTATTGTAAGAATACGATTTGTATAGAGATAGCACGTCTCATATCATATGTCTCACACGACATGTTTGATGCTATTATATTGTTTTTGTTGCATTTACATCATGTAACACGATGACTCATTTGGAGACTCCTAATTAATGAGTCTCAACTTACTAAGTGCTACGTGCATATAAGTCGAAAAATTACTTTCTGATTTTAGTCTAAAAACAGAAACACCTAATTAATTATAGAGACAAATCGACAAGTGAGTCTCGTTTGATACGCTTATTATCGTGTACTAATTATGACATACCATTCGAAATTTCCCATACCTAGCTAGTGTTCAATACTGAATTCACTCCCAATTTGGACTAAACTAACCCAAAAATAGAAAAACATAAATATATTCAGTTAACAAAAATTAGCTTAATTCATTTATTAATTACACTTCAAACACTTACCATTGGAACAACAATATCCTCCTGTCCTGTTGCCGTCAAAAACGTGTAAGAGAGCAATCCCACACTCAGAGTTGAACTTTTAAATCAAATGCAAAAAAAATAAAAAATATATTAGTTTTCTTCTTTAAAAGAAAAGAGGAGAAGCTAGCAAACATGACAGACACTGGACATTCGTATTAGTTTTCAATATTATAATAAAAGGTAAGAAAAAATTATTACTTGTTCTCATCTTCTCCTTTACAACTTGAAAACACAATAACATCTGCTCCCAGCCTCATGCTACTTGTCTTAAATCCATTTCCATCTGATAGTTTAATTATTAAAAGGAAAAATGATTATCATAAATAATTAATATTCTAATTTAAATATGTATATGTAGAAGTATTAAAAGAGAATTACATACATTGACCAATGGTATTTGCCATCTTGCTTTTAGCAGAATATCCAAGAGACATACAATGCCTCATTTTATTAGGATTCATCCCACCACCATTATCTGCAATTAATCAGAGATTAATCTATAATTAGGAATCCATCAATCAATTTGCACATAATAGCCTACTTAATTAATAGAAAGTACAAATAATGTGTCACAAAATAACATAATTTAACGAGAAATTATGTTCAATTATTTCACATGTAATCATGTGAAATAGATAAATCACGCAATTATATACAATAACCAATAATCAACTAGTTAACTGAACAAGTTACCTTCCACAAGCAACATAAAGCTATTATCTCTCTGATTTTTCAACACATCGACATGAACGAATGTGGCTCCGTTGTCGGCCTGAAGTAAAACATAACTAATTAAGATCAGAAAGATTGATGAAAATAGAAATGTAATATACTTTATACATATGTAGATTCTATACTTAGTAATAATGTAATATGTTAAGTATTAAATTGGAGTAAATGAGAACAAAAATGACCTCATCCAAAGCATTGTCCAAAAGCTCAGCAAAAGCTCCAAGTGCCCATTTATGACTAGTTGCATTTGAATGTAGAAACCTCGGATGTACTCTCACATGATCCATACCAACTGCATATTGATTAGTAGTTAAGTTCTAATATGTTAGCATACGAAAAAGGAAGCAAAGCTGAAAGGAAAACACGAAAAAGCAGAAACAAAGAAATGCACTAGGTTCAGGTGCAATATAACTCATTTGACACAATTATTATTTTTGTTGCATTTTTATCGTGCATATAACCATGTGGTATACATATCACATAACACAATTACAATAACCTATTTTTTAAATATTGGATTTTTTACGCATTCATAAAGTTTCTTGACATAAATTGTCTAGCATATTATCAAATAAACTATGTTGCACAAAAAAGTAAGCAGAATATAGGAATAAGGAAGCAAAGTTGAAAAGAAAACGCGAAAACATAAACAAAGAAATGAACCAAAAATAAAAATAAATTTATTATATGATTGTATTCTATTGCTCTTGATAATTTAAATTTATAATTCTACTCTTCTCTTATCATCAATTACAATATTATTTTAATCAAATTTATATTCTCTATAATTAGTTCTAACTATATGATTGTGTCTTAACATCCTTTATTCGTTTGTCGACTTAAATGATGAGTAAAGATCAACCGAATTCGATAAAATTTCAATTGTTCGTTTGAGTTTATTAAATTTAAATGTCTCAATTCTTTTCTTTTTTTTGAAAACCGAATGTCTCAATGCTTGTTCTTTGTTTATCTTGTTGTTTTAGACTTAATATGTTGTCAAATCAAGATCGAAAGAGAGTGACACTTTTTTTTTTTAAGACAAGTAACGATGTGACAAAAGTTACAAGTGATACACCTTCCGCACCGTCAAATACAAAAAAGTCAAATGTTGCAAACCATATTCCTTCTTTAAACTTTTTACATTAATATTTTAAATAAATATTTTTTGGTATGGAAAATAATGACATTTTTATTTAAGTTTAGAATTTAGCCCAAGAACGGACAAATCCTCCGCCCCTGCATTTTTGTCATACATGATGATGTGGCATGCGTGTACATAACGCATTACACAATTATATAATAACCTATTTTGTTGATATGAATGTTGATGCATTCCTAAAGTATATTAACATACATTGTTTGACACGTCATCAATTCAACTTAATACCATCTTCAAATTAATATATCACATTATTAAAAAAAAAGGTATATTATCTAATTTACTTGTTGTACAAGAAAGCAATCAGCCCTAACCAAAAATATAACAGTTTTGACGTTTGATTGAGGATTCGGGTTCGAGTCTTGATGTACGCAGAAAACGAATCTATTATTATTAAAGAATCAAGAAGATAACTAACCAGAAGAACGAGCAGAGTGATCAGTCCCAGTAACTTCCTCATAATCCCCGGCTCTCCAAAACTGTTTACACCCACGCGCCACCACCGGCGGCGCCGCTACAACCACCCCCTTATCATTAATCTCTTGATTCCTATAATAAACAGATATCGGCATCGGCGATTCAACTTCTTCCTCTCCTCCGGCGGACATCGACGCCAGAAATCCCGGCGGCACAACATTATTATTACCGTTATACTTCTGAATTGCCTTCATCTTCTTCGACGAACCGTCGCTACTTCCTCTCCTCCGCTTATTTCCGTCGGAAATATTGGTGCTGCTGAGGCTGCTGGTGGTGGTTTGAGGAATTAGAACGTGATTCGGACTCTGGATTTGCGGCGGAGATGCGGTGGTGAGTACGAGATCAGGATTTTCTTTCTTGATTAGGGAATCCATGGGGAAATTTTCTGTTTGGATAGTGAGAAAACGAGAGAAAATTAAAATAGGAAGAAAGAAAATTTGGCAAAAGGTTTTTGTATTTGAGAAGAGTTGTGGCGCGATGTTTGTGTTTATAGTGAGGAATATGGAGGGGCGTGCATGCCTTTGTCACGTGACCACGTTTTTCCTAATTCTTATTGGATAGGGGTTGTGGGAAGAGTTGTGATTTTTTGTTTTTATTATTTATTACTTTGAACAATTTTACTTTTTTTATTTATAGAAAAATATATATTTTAATAAGTAATATAATAAAAATTCTATATAGTAATACACTTAATACCAAACTATTTATATAATATTTGAAAGATTATTACTAAACAAAAGTTTGTATTGATCTCTATTCAGTAGTAACCTATTAATTTGTTATACAAATGGTCTAGTTTAAGTGTTGAGAATTTTTGTTGTATTGATCTCTATTTGGTAGTAATCTCTCAATTGTTATACAAAATAGTCTAATCCTAACTGTATTCTTATATAAAGGTTTTACTGTAATTGGAGTATTTTTTTCTAGAACATCAAAGTCAAATTGAATCTTTCTGTACAACGGACATATTGATTAGACCAGAACTCTGATTTTGCAGAAGCAATTGGAGTCTTATTTGGAAAGAAATTTGTATTCTCCAAATTTAAGATGACGACAAAATATTTGTAACATGAATACTTCTTTAGTTTAGAGTCGGTTTAAGGAAAGTATAACGTTAGCCTTACATTGGGCCACTCATGTCTAAGCTAAGAAAAGAGTCCTTGTGAAAGCTCTATAGTACTTGTCTAGGCTAGAGAGTCTGAGAAAGTTACCAATTCTAAACTGGATCAAAATAAGCGAGTAAAAGACCGAGACTAACTCGTAGTCGGGACATAGACATAGGCAAGTCAATGATGGTAGAGAAGTTAAGGATAAGGTAATAGGGCAAAAAAAAAACTGGCCAAAAGGTTCCGATTAGGAAGCTAGCAACCCTTTTACCTAGGAGGATGTAATTAGAGAAAAAATAAGGATGAAATGAAAGAAAAAGATTTGCAAGAGCAAACATTTTGAATAATATTTTTTGTTTTAAATTCAAAATGAAACGGAATCTTTCTACACAACATAGTCAATTTAAACGTTCGATTTTACAAAAGTAACCGATTTCTTATTTGGAAAGAAAATGTTACTTGCCAAATTATGATCATGATAAAATCTTTCAAATATAATTTTTTTTTATTTTAGGGTGTCTTACATGTGTCAGTCACGTCACGTGACCAAATTTTTCAAGTTCTTATCGAAAAATGATAAAGAAGAGTTATATAGGAAAAAATAACATTTTAAACCATAAACTTTCTAACATTTACTGATTAGACCGTGATCTTTCAATTTTATACATCATAATCACAAATTTGAATTATTACTTTGCTACATAAGTTAATTAGTTTTGAACGTTTATTCAGTTAAGAGTGTTATGGATTTTGCCAAATAATAGAGTAGTAACTATTACGGAGTACTTTTTTTTTGGTTACGTGGTAACTACTTCTTAGTATGTATATCATATTTTTGTTCTAGTATCAAAGTCAAAATGAATCTTTGTATACAACAAATGTATTGATTAAATCAAGCATCTAAATCTAAATTTACATAAATAAGTGAAGTCTTACTTTATTATTTTTTCTTTTTTGGGAAGGCATCAATTTAAGATCCTGATAAAATATTTTATAACATAAATTCTTCTTTAGTTTAGAGTTGGTTTAAGGAAAGTAACCCCACATTATGATAGGAGTAATATTTATGCACTAGTATATATGCTTTTACATATAGGAAAAGGAAAACAAAAATTAAAACCTTAATTTTTTAATATTTCATTTTGATCTTTAGATTTGATATATATATTGAGCTTTAAATCAATTTTATTTTGCTAATTTGTACATTGTTTTCAGTAGTTTTTTTTCTTAGATTAATTGTAATAGTAACTTATTTACTTCAAAAGTACAACTCCTTTCGTTTTATATATTGTTGTTTGAGAAAGTTAAGAAATTCACACTTATATATTTTTTCATTTCTTTTCTATTTTAATTTTTTGTTGTTTACTTTACCTCTCTTTTAATTACGTTAATCATTCAGACTTTTACTTAAAGCATATCAAAAAATATGGTAAAGAAGAATAAAGGAATGTGTAGAGTTAATTGTTTCAGAGGTCATAAAAGTTTGCCTATTTTCCATGAATGATCATAAAACTTTAATTTGTCCCACTAAAATTATAAAACTTTAATTTTGTCCCAGTAAAATCACATTGGCCATTTTCCGGCCAACAACTCACCGGAGATGATGATGTGGCATTAATTTTAATTTTTTAATGACACGTCAGCGACATGTCATCGCCACGTGGCAAAAAATTTAAAAATTTAATAATTTTTTTTAAATAAATCAATTCAATCCAACTCAACCCAATGTTATATAGCTAATTAGTTTCAGAGGTCACAAAAGTTTTGAATATTTCTCTAAATGGTCACAAAAGTTTCGAATAATTTCCTAAATAGTCACAATAATTTTGAATATTTTCTCAGATAGTCACAAATTTACAACTAATTACTTTTAAAGGTTAGAGGAGTTTCAAACATATCCAAATATAGTCATAAAAAAATAGTTACATAAACTCAACATAAGACATCCATAAACTCAATATATGAATGTTTTTATGGATGTCTTATGTTGAGTTTATGTAACTATTTCTTTATTACTATATTTGGACATGTTTGAAACTCCTCTAACCTTTAAAAGTAATTAGATATAAATTTCTGACTATTTGAGAAAATATTCAAAATTATTGTGACCATTTAGAAAATTATCCAAAACTTTTGTAACTATTTAGAGAAATATTTAAAACTTGTGTGACCTCTGAAACTAATTAGTTATATAACATTAGGTTGAGTTCGATTGGATTGGTTTAAAAAAAATTAATAAAAAAATATTTTTTAAATTTGCCACATGTTGCTGACGTGTCATAAAAAAATTAAAATTGATGCCACATCATCATCTCCGGCGAGTTGTTGGCCGGAAAATGGCCAATGTGATTTTATTGGAACAAAATTAAAGTTTTATTATTTTAGTGGGACAAATTAAAGTTTTATGACCATTTATGGGAAATAGGCAAACTTTTATGACCTCTGAAGCAATTAACTCGGAATGTGTACTAATTTAAATTGACAATACAATTACCATATATTAACCCTTAATTAATGAGTATATTGAGAGAACAAAAATGCATTTATGGAGATATTAAGGGTACATTAGTATTTTACACAAATATCTTAATTTTTAACCTTTTAGCTTAAACGACATATGTTCGAAAACGGATAAAGTATTTGATTTCATTCAATTTTTTTATTTTTTTTTTTCAAAGAAACATTCATTCAATTATTTTAGGCTCCGTTTGGTAAAGCGTTTCGTGGGAGCATATAGCGTTTCGTAGGAGCATATTGCATTTTTGTTCTAATATGCTCACAAATAGGTGTTTGGTTATATTTTTGGAACTACAACATTTAGAGTTTTGGAACCAAAACGGAGCGTTTCGTGAAAAGCTAGTTTGTATTTTAAATCACAAGTAGACTTTGACAAAACTACCCCAACTTATTTTTTTAATTTATATTATTATTAATTTATATTGGTAAATAATATACCCGTATAAATCTTTTCACATGTCAACAACAACTGTTTTTATAATTCTTCCAAACAATAATTATCCAACAACTATTAGCAAACAACAACAACAAACAGCAACAGCTAACCGCAACAGCTAACAGTAACCGCAACACCAAACGGAGCCTTAGTGTGGTAACTTCTTATTTCTTAGTTAATGAGTAAATTAAAAATAGCCAAATAATATATTTAATATTATTTTTGGTTTTAGATTCAAAGTTAAACGGAATATTTCTATACAATTAGTCCGTTTAAACACTCAACTTTATAAAAGTATCTGATTTCTTATTTGGAAAGTAAATTTTATTTGCCAAATTATGATTATGACAAAATCTTTCGGAATGGAATTTCACTTTATTTTAGTGCCTGCATATGTTAGTCACATGACCATGTTTTCCTAATTCTTTTCGAAAAAGGATTATATAAGAGTTATATTTTTCTTTTTATTATTTACTGTTGGGTAAAATTTTAAAGTTTTGGAGATTTTACTTAACATGTTGTATAGTCTTTTATTTTAAAATCCACATTTCTATCCTATCATTTACCATATTATTTTTTGGGTCATCTTTCGTCAATTCTTTAGATTTTTAACATAACTATTTTCTATTTTCTAGACATTTACACTGTCACACGAAATAATTTTGTGATTATATTATGTCCTATATCTTTGTTCATGTCGAAATATAACGGTTAAAACTCTAAAAAATTAGATAAAAGGACCAAATGTTATATATGACAAAAAAAATAGGGCCCCTAAAAATGTATTTTTCAAAATAATTAGGATTAAACAGTCTGTTATGCAAAAATTTGAGAATTTTAAAATTATTTACCCTTTACTGTTTTATAGGAAAAAATAAACATTTTTAAACCTAATCTTTTTAACTTTTACTAATTAGACCGTGATCTTTCAGTTCGATACACAATCCCACATTTGATTTATTTTGCTAAATAACTAAATTAATTTTGAAATGTTTATTCAGTTAAAAGAGTATTTATTCATTTTGCCAAATTATAGTGTGGTAAGAGCAGTTTCAAGAGCCTCCTAGTTTATTGTCTAAACGTAATATAAAATATTATCTCTTCATCATTTAAAAATGTTCTAAATTGTGTCATCTCCAGTAACACTATGATTAAATTTGTTTCATACTTATGTTTTCCAATAGGAAAAGGAAATAGATTACACAATCATAAAATATTAATAAAAAAAATAACTAAGGAGGAGATGAGGGACTCTAAAAATGAAGAGAGAGTGTGTGACTTATAATGTTTGAATTGATTTTTATCCGAATTCTTCAAAATTTAACTTAAGAACCTAACAAGAGTTTAAGAAGCTAAAAATTTAAATTAAGAACCTAACAGGAGTTGAAGAACCTAAAAAGAGAATCTCTTAACTTCTTAGTCTTATCATAATACTAATTTATTTGAATATCATTTTTTTTTATAACAACATCATTTTTATTTTTATTTTATAAAAACAATATCATATTTTTTTAGTATCAAAGTAAACCCCACATTTGCCAAAAAGATGGTAGGAGTAATATGTATAGTATTCATGCTTTTACATATAGAAAAAGGAAAAATAATTAAATCCTTAATTTTATAAAAATTCATTGATTAATCCGTTGAATCACAAGGAAAAAGGAGTAATATATATAGCTTCAAAGGTTTATTTAGATTCTTAATTAATAGAAATTGATTAATATAAGTGGTTTAATGATGTGTAAATTAAAAATAGCCTAATATTTGGTTTCAAATTGAAATTTAAATGAGAATTTTCTATACAACAGACATATTCAATTCATTCGATTTTACAAAAGTAACCGACTTCTTATTTGGAAAGTAAATTTCACTTGCCAAATTATGATCATGACAAAATCATTTGAAACGTAATTTCTCTTTATTTTAAGGTTTGTTTAATGAAAATATTTGACACTTCTTAGATGTTCTTTTTAGCTAGCTAAAGTATGAAAATTGTATCAAACTATTGCGAAAACAATATCAAAACAATTCTGAAACTATCATTCATATGATTTTAGTTGCACACGATGACGTGGTACTCTAAATCAATAAATGGTTGGTATATGTTACATCAAACAATAAGATTTTAATAATGTGTAATTAATTAAAAATTTATTGTTAGTCAATAATTTATATAAAATTCTAGATCCTAAAATAAAAACGCTAGACCCTAAAAACTAAACCCTAAACTCTAAATCATCGATTCTAGATACTAACATATGTAACTTGTTATCGAATTATTAGTCTGAAGTACCACGTCATCTGTACTTCAGAAGTATTTCAAAATTTCTCCAATATAACTCTATAACAACCAAAACATCTAAAAGGTTAAAATTTTGACAAAGATCTCATTAAAAATAATAATTAAGAAATAGAAAAAAAAAAGAATTATTAATTTTTATACAATTTTAACCTTTAGTCTTCCACCATTTCACAATTCCCTTTTGTCTTCCAGTGCATTGTAAACCTGATGCAAAGCTTTTTTAACTGCAATTAAATTCATCTAATTAAACTTCAATTTCCATAAACATCTATCTCATTTAATTTGGTGCACTATTTTATAGACCTAAACTATTGAAGCTCCTTCATTATTTTTAAACTTTCAAGCATCCATCCATTTGCTCGTGTTATTTTATCGAATTTCACACTGACATTATTTCTTTCTTTGAGTTGGAAGATTTAATTATCACTAGGGACGGGATGATTTATAATTTCTCATAAGTTTTATAATTTACTGAAAAAAACACAACATATTATAAGAAAATACTTTCTTGAAATATTATTTATAAAATATAGTGAAAAATGCAATAAAATGAGCTGTCAATATAATTGTAAAAAATTTTCTATCAAACAAAATATAGTTGTGTAGAAACATATATAAGACAACGTAAATACTAATTGAAAGTATCATTTTCAACTACAAAGAAAACAATCATGATGATTTAAAAAAATCAAAGAAACATAATTAAAAATGTGATATATGGAGATCACAAATTCTTGATGTGTTACTCTTTTATCTTTTCATTGACATACTTAAAGTGAGCTCATTATAAAAGACAACACATAATTTCTATTGCCAATTCAGATTAATATAGTTAAGAACGGAGACATTGTTATAAAAAAAAGAGAAAGTCTTTTTCTTAAAATCAAACCCTAAACTCTAAAAATTAAATATAAAACATAAAGCGTTCGTATGAGCACAAATTCATTATGAAATGAGAATCCTAATGAATTATTCCAATCCTATTACCTTTATGAGATATGGAATATGACATTTTCTCTTAAAAAGTTGGATTGACCAGTCCATACAACACAAATCAACATTGTGTATACTGAATTTGGTCCATTTGTAAGGTATGCTCTGCAATAGTTTTAAAGCGTCAGTGTTGTCAATTTATAAGACTGCGTTGGAAATTTTGACATAATTAATTATTCATGTAATACCACACTAAAAAAAAAAAAATTGACTGAGAAAGGATAATATAAAATGAAAATCTGAAGTCTTAAAGGTAACATGAAATTCTTAACAATTAAAAAACAAACATGCATAATCAAACTGAATAAAATTAATTGAAACAGAAAAACTTTAAAATTTAATCTTCAGTCTCGATCTTCACTTTTGTTGCTAAACTTTCATCTTCAAGGGGACTATTTTCATCCGAGTTGTCCTCAAGTATTATGCATTTCCGCTTGAAGCTAGTTGGGGTTGTTGAACACCCAACATCTTGATCTTGCAATTGTGCTGCAACAGTTTCCTGAATTATTTTATAACCCTTGCTATCTCTTCTTGTCCTTGTCAAGCAACATATGTTCTATCAAGAATTCTAGCAAATATACATCATCAAAATCTTGTATATCATACAAAATCTAGATCTTAAACATGACATTTAGACTGCATAGTATTTTAAGTGAAATAACAGCAGAAATAGAAAGTTACTACAAAATATAACACCCAACTTCATGTTCTTTAATTCCTAGCTCCCCCTCCATATATGTATATGATGCAGCATTAAGTTTAATGACCATCAAATAATGTAGAAGATAAAGAAACAAATTCCTGTAACTTTCAATCAGAACCCAAAATAAAACCAAAGCTAAGTTGAGGAACATGTATGAAAACTAAACTCATGTGAAGAATGAATACATAAAGATGATTCGTAGTTTTTAGCAAAAACATAGCAGGAGAATTAACTACACAGAAAAGGAAGACATAACAGAAGTAAAATAAAGCCGCCAGGAATACATAACAGAAAATCAGAATCAGTGAGAAAAAATAAGAGATAGCAAGGATTGATCAGAAGCAAACTAACATGTGAGAAATCATTCCGAAGGAGAATAGATGATGAAGAAACCCGTTGGTCAGAACCTACAACAAAGCTGGAAATACAACTGAATAGCTTGGCACCCACATCATTGTTTACCACTTTTGAATTAGTAATGCAAAAAAGAATACACACTTGAATAGTAGATCCTTGCTAAATATTACATATGAATTGCAGCTCCAGAAACAGGAATTCAGTCACCGACCATATGAATCCCGAGAGATGATAAAACATGAATTCCATGTAACTTAAAATGTTAAGGGAGTGAATAGAGGAACCAAAAATCAATAAGAAGACAAAGCAAGAAGGAACTGGCCGTGTGGCTACAAAAAATATATAGATGTTATGGGAGGCAGTTCCAAATGACAAATACAGATTGAAAGTTGCAGTTGAGGAATATGAATACTGATTGAGAAAAGTAGAGACGATAATAAGAGTTAGTTTGCAAAAATATATTATTTGAAGCAGTTAGATATTTATTAGAGAAACAATATTTGAAAAAGTAAGAAGTTTCTCAATTGAGAGAGGCGAAAATTGAGGCAGTAGGGATGACGCAGTTGTGAACCTGTGCGTCAGCTGTGTGCTTAGAGTAGCTAAAACATCATTTTTTTTCCCAACACATATACTTAAGATGCATAATGATTATTGCAGTTTGATTATCGATGTATACCTGCTTAGCCAGAATTCAAATTCTCATAGTAAAACACAAAGAAGTTCAAAGTGAATCCTAGACGAATGAAGTGAGTTGGAGCAAGTTCTGAATTTGTAATATCCTGCAAGAAGAAATCGACTGTATTATTTGACAAAATATTCAACAACGGAATACACATCTCCTAAAAAAAAATTCAAAGTTATAAAAACCTGAATTTATAGAAATATTCATAAATTAACATATAATGGTTGCTAATATATATGCAAGGACTCACAAATACTAATACATTAACCTCTTTTATTGACTCAAAAATTGATGGCCAACCGAACATAAGAAGCAAAATGATCGTGTTAATTTGCAGGAAAAGTTCAAAAAGAGCTAGCAAATCTAAATCAAGGTCAGGTAATCAGAAATTTCAATTCAAAACCTAAAGAAAGAGAGTGAAAGATATCAAGAACAAACCTGAGCAGATTTATAAGGAGTGGGTTAGGGTACTTTCAGCAACCTCCTTCTGCTTAGCTCGAAGTTTGAACTCAGCCAGATATCTTTGGTAATCTCCATTATTGCTCAAAGTTTAATAACGGAATAGAGCGGAAAGAAGAACATATGGTAGGCGCAAAACTGCGGAATTTGAAATGCCAATCAAATATGCATGTAAAATCACAGAATGAACAAAGATTAATCCACTCTATATAATAACGATTAGAAGAAAGATACAAATAGAATTCATTCAAGAAATAGATTAGCAACAGATCAGTACTTTGTAAATAAGAGATTAATAACCTTGAGTAGTGCAGTTATCTTACTAATTGGCATACCATATAGCAGTTTGTGTCCCAAATGTTGCTTATTTCCCCGCTCTCCTCTTTATGCTCGTAAAATTACTGCAACAACATATTACAAAAGATGTAAATCATTTAGGATAAACCCATCTTGTAAAATGAAAATGGGAAAAAAAAGACAAAACGCATTTGAGACATAAATGGCAAGCAAGTTGATGACTCTGATAGATATAGTTAAATAAATGGATGGATTTGGAAGCAATGAAATCCCCAATCTTTATCAGGAGTAGGCATTTGAGAGAGAATGGAGGAGTTGAGGTTATGAAAAACACATTGTAGAGAGAAGCAGTAAAAAAATTTAGGAAAACAAAAATCGAACTCATATAGTAATATCGGAAACAGAGTAAAGAAAGGTCAATTCCAATTGAAAGAGAAATACACCTGAATAATTGGGTGAATCCAGAGAGGTTAAATTGAAAGAGAAAAAAAAAATCAGAACAATTCTCAACATGTAATCAAGGCAGGGTGATTAGGAAATAAAGAAAGAGATTAAAATTTAACACGCACCTACCATTTTAATGAGAAGAATCATAATCAAACATATGAAGTATGGTTGAATCATAGATGGAAGATGAGAACCAAATAGAGAATGAAGTAAAGGGATAATATGAACATAAAGAAAACAGAATGTGTAGATGAAGATAATTTAATGCAAATGAGGTAACCTTGGAAAACCACCATGATCAATCTCCGGAAAGTAGAAACAGCAACAACCAGGATCCTAAGGCCAAGAAGTAAACAAATATTATAGAAAATATGAGATGAACAACAATTGCACTGTCAATTAGATTAATTAGGGCAAACAGTTACCTGAATCAGCATACATAGAGCTTAGGAACATGTCTCGAAAGGAGAAGAGAGGACGGTTGACAACGGATTATTCTCGAAAGCATGAAGAATTCAATTGAGGAAAAACTGAAAACAAATGTGGCTATGTTCTGAGCGTGGGCAGCCATTTCAGGAACGGAAGAAAAGAAGAAATTAAAAGCTTTAAGTAAATATAAATAAAATAATTTAGAAAAATGGAGAAAAACATTATAAATGTTTACAGATTTAAGTATTAGTTATAAATTAGTCGAATCATTGTCGTATCATGTTTATAATGCACAGATAGACCTGTAAGTTTCGATATTAACACACTTTGTTGTCTCTATAATTTCATTTCTTTGTTATTGTTTGCAAAATATTGATCTTTAGTTTCATGTTCTTGGTTGTGTTCCATATAATGAAATTCATGCTTCATTTAAAATTCTGGGTTTTTTAGTGGATTGCTCATGGAATATTATTTTGATTTTCACAACATGTAGAATTGGTTTAATTTTTAGATTGGGACGAAGACAAGCATTTTTTTCCCAAAGTTTCCTCCACGTACCGAAAATAAGGTTGGTTTATGTATGTATGTATGTATTTATTACCTTTCTTTCTTGGCAAAATGCATTCTGAGGCCCCTGATCTTTCCATTTTCGGTGCATTAAGCCCTTGATCTTTTATTTGGATACATTAAGCCCTTGATCTTTTATATTTGGTTCTATCAAGTCCTCATCTAACAAAATTGGATGATTTGTGGACTTTCACAAATTAATAAGACCAATTGAAAGATTGCGACACCTAATTAATTACAATTGCTTGAATATTCATTAAATTATTCAACATTTTTTTTTAAAATGAACAAAAAGTCAGTAGTTATTGTTGTTGTTTTGCTCCCTTTCTAGTCATTTCGATAGTGAACTCGAGGAGAATGAAAACATAGATGAAATCTAATGAGTGATGTTTGACTATGTTCTTTATGCCTTATTAGTACTTATCGGTCGTTCATTTCAATTCAATAATTTCTTTTCAGTAAATGTGATTCAGTAATTTTCAGTCATCAAGAATTTGGCATTAATTTGTGGGGCGGAAATTGAAAAGAAAAACTAAGACGGAAAATAAAAGAAGAGCAAAGATGATGACGAAGAAGAAACGATTACAAAAATGAACTTGAGAGATAAAAGAGTACATTTGGAGAGACAAAGAGAAACGTTTGAGAAAGAATGTGCGACGTTACTACATTCCAATAGGCGGGAAAAATAAATTTCAAATTTAAAAAGATAATATTGTCTAGAAATGTAAGTAGAAAGCAACGTGAATCACATATATTAATCAACCCTCCTAAACGGGCTAGATTTGTAATTATGCCAATTGTCAAAGTTAACAAATCATCCAATTTTATTAGATGGGGGCTTGATAGAACCAAAAATAAAAGATCAAGGGCTTAATGTGTTCAAATGAAAGATCAAAGACTTAATGCACCGAAAATTGAAAGATCAGGGGCCTCAAGATGCTTTTTGCCTTCTTTCTTTCTTATTCTTCTCTACAACTCACTTTGTTTTTGCCACTTTGATCATATCTCTTTATGCCATCCGGCAGAATTCTTCTCAACAAAATATGATAACTCTATGAGGTAAGTCTTATATACAGGTATATACTACAACCAGGAGAAGTCTATCTTCTTATTATGTTTTGTGATCTTTAATTTTCCTTGCCAAAGTTTGGTTTATTCTTATGAAAATGCGTCCCAAAAGTGTATATATTATAAGTAATTGGAGCTTTTATTTATATTGTAATGACAAAGTGAAAACAAAGGTGCATGTCGAGCAACAGTTGAAGATGAGTCTTGAGTCATTAGACTCTTCCTAGGAGTTGGACAAAGCCCCTAAACACTCTCTAACAATCAAGTTGATAAGTTTATAGACCAATAACATTGAGAAAACTATATACTGAAATGCATGCAGAGTTTCTTCCAAATTGTAATTACAAAAAGAAACTCAAAAATAATAATTTACGTATATATAGAAGATTTTTGGATCCGTGATTTCCAATTTTTGACATTTCTAAGAATATTTCAAATGATGTTATTAAGCTTTAGAATTTCTATGCATTTGAGACTTCTGGTACACATGTATATGTTTTCCTGTTTTTGTTGGATCGACAGTCGAGATTTGGTGGAAATCACTTGCAATCTTATTGATATCTTAATCTTTAATTCTCTTAAACATATTAAATTTAACAAACTGATTATATATAGATACAGAAAACATAAACGTTACGAAACATTAACTGAACAATGAAGAAATATAAAGAAACTTAAATGTAAATGTAAATGCAGAAAATTGTTACGACGATCAAACTTATAATGTAAATTTATTATTTCAACAGTCTTATCTTCTTCTCTTTTGCTCCTTCTTCCTTCTTTTGTTTTCTCCCGAAAGATTCTAGCTAGCAATTTTTGAGAAAGCAGGACTAGAAAAAAAAAATCCTAATTCTGAAATATATCAACAATCTGGAAAAATTTCAGATTTCTGGAACTTTCTAAAATCTCGAAAATTTCTAAACTTTTGGAATTTTTTCAGATTTCCGAAACATAATTCAGAAATCTGGAAACAAATTATAGAAATTATGGAAAAAAATTCCAAATTTCTAGAATATATTAAAAAAAAAACCAAAAATGAAAAAGAAGAAATTAAGGAGTTTTTTTTTTCTTTTTTTTTATTTTATTTTTACTCCAATTTATCTCTTTTATTATATTTTTTTTAATATATTTTTTTCACATCAGCGTCATGTAGGATTTGTGTGGTTAAATGGTGTGTTTTGTAGAGTTTAAGGGACTATGTAAATGACTATATATTTTATAGATTTAAGTGAAAATAAGTGTCTAACTTTTTTAAATTCAAGGAATTAAACGTAATTAAAAAGAAAATACAACCCCGATGAGGAAGATGGCCAATAGAATCTCTAATTGGGCCAAGAGTCTACCAACCTCCAAAATAAGCCTATGAACTGTACACTGTTTATTTCTAAAAACAACTAATTTAAATAAGCTAACAGTTGAGAAAAAAGAAGCCCAAGGTTCTTTTCTAATTGTAAAAAACAAAAAGCCCAATGTGAAAAGATAGCCAGCCCAATAAACTACAAAAGTAAAATAATATTATTGGAAAATTTTTATTTCATTATGTTCTAGATAATGATTATAATAATTAATAATATAAAATACTACTCCACCGGCCATCAATTTTTCTTTCAGCCAAGACAAGTTTATCTTGGCCTATATAATACGTCATATGATATATAGACGTGGAGTTACAGATTTATATAATATAAAAACTTAAAATATTTACAATTTTTTTAAAAGGAGTAAATATTGTTTTATACTTTTTTTTATATACATTATCATATACAATATGTTCAGCCAACGTAAATATGGAACAAATTGTACATGAAATGTCATTCTACAGGTGGATAATTGACATAGATTTAGGCTGCATTTGAAAGTGTTGTTACAAGAAGCAATTGCGCTTTTAACTTAAAAAATTGACAAAAACACATGATATTAGATGGAGTATGTTTTATTTCATGTGCCACAAATAATTTTAAACATGGTGTCTGTTATAGCTTTATTTTAACTATGAATATGCTAATTTTAGATTTTTTAATGTAATTTATTGCTAAATATATATTTTTATTGTGGAATATTCTATGGTCACTTTGTTTTTCACAAAGTAACCATTACTTTGTTTTGTCAACCATTGAATCATGTGTTAAAAACTAATCCAATAGTGAAAAAGACAAAGTATAGACAAAGTAAAGGAAAAACAAAGTAATCATAGCCTACACATTTTATTGTTATTTTTTAGTTCCATGTATTTTTTTAATGAATTAAACTACAACAAATAGTAGTAACTATTATTAAAATTTAAAATGTCCAAACTCTTTAATTGACCTATCCAATGTGCTATTATTTAAAAATATCGTTGGATGACAAATTGACAATTATTGGAGTTAATCAATTACAAAAAATTTAATACAAATAAATCGTATATCAGCAAACATAGTCAACATTTTTTTTATTCTTAAACTCTTTATACGTGTTATCGTTTCCTTTTTTTCATTATATAGCTCTAAAAATATTCAAGCATTGATCAATTTACAACCTTAAAATTATTTATTCTTACAAAGTGGATAATCGAAAAGCTGATTTGAATGATTAAAAATTGTTTTTGTATGTCCTAAAAACACCTAGCTAGTTTATAGTATAAGATCTACAAATAAGAGTTTTATTTTGATGCCGTTTATAAAACAACTTAGTTTAACTCTATCAGAACTGTTCTGAACTGAACTTAATTTTTCTAAACTGAACTTAACTGAAAATAAATATTAGAACTAAATTTCACAAATAATAATAATAGTATTGCATTATAGATAATAACTATAATAAAAAATTAAAATTAAGATAATAATAATAATAAGAAGAAGAAAAAAATCACAACATGCAATAGCCGACTCAAATACTCTTAGATATTTGTCACCAAATAGAGAACATAAAATTAGATGTCATATGCTAGAGTTCAGGCGTAAAAAACTTAGGAAAATGGAAGAACATTACAACAATTTACATTCATCATTGAGAATGAAAGTAGAAATGACGTTTGAATAGTTAAAAAATGTGGAAAATGCTCTACAATATGTTTCAAATGTCACAAAAGTATCAAATGTCGATTATTGTTTCTACTTTCACCCTTTATACACGTTTGGAATACCAATTATACAATATGGTCTGAATGTTAATGGAATGGTAGATTCAAATATGTTTAATACAGATCGTAAAACCGCCATATTTGCAGTGCGGAAAGCCATATCACAATAAATTTGGAAATTACATGGTGCAAATGATGATGATGATGATGATGATGATAAGATCGTGTATCATATGAAAGAAAACGATTAAAAAAATAAAGTGTAGTAGAATTATTAAGTTGATATTTATATCTTGCAAATTTTGTAAACAAATTGGATCAAATAGTTAAAATTATAATAATATTAATAGATTATATATAAATAATATAAATAATAAATATATATTGATAAGAATAATAGCAATAATAACAATAAATTAAAACTGAACTGAATTTAATGATGGTGAATTGAATTGAACTGAATACTGCTGAATTGAACTGAATATTAATACTGCTGAACTTAACTGAATTGAATATTGCTGAACTGAACTGGACTTAATGTTGCTGATAAGTTCAAAAGAACAAGACCATACTATCTCATATATATTTTAATGTCCAATGAATCAATGAGAAGAGTCTCTTGAGCCACGTCGGTTTTAGGACTTTGTCAATAGTCATACATGTCACACCACATGAGTTGAATAGTCGAAGCTTGTATGAAGTTCTCTCTCGTATATAGACTTCACTTCCTACTTGGTGATCTATTTCAAATACAAAAGCTTCCACTAATCAAGGACACCTTCTCGAACCTTTTTGACCCACTTTAGTTGGAGTTCCTAAACAGTCTAAACCGACTATGGCTAGGATATTATTCCTCCCTATTTAAAGGCAAGATGTGCATATCTCAAGGTACATTCGATCACAACACTCAATTCATTGAGTTCTTTTTTCCTCGATCACAAGTTCATCAACTATCTTAAACATTAGAGAGGGGTCGTTGGTCAACGGCTTCTCTTTAGCTTACGTTTGCTTCTTCTTTTTTCATGTTTTCACTAGCCTACGTGAACGTCTAAATTAGTTTATTAATAACAGTAATATTATAATATTGTTGTACGACGAGTGCCAAATCAGCGTCTTCAATTATTTGAGATTATTTTATTTTCTATACAATATACATATATTGTATATCGTTATGTTTGGTTTATTGAGGAATAATGGACACTTTTGAAGCATAAATGAGATGTCATAATGGTTCATATTTTCCATGAGAGGAATGAATCAGTTGCTTGAATGAAAAATTTTAGAGAAACTTATTTTCTGAATTCCCATAAATTTCATTTTTAGTGATATAGGTGGTTCGGGCATCTATAGAAAAGTTCGTTTGTCATATGTATTGTATGTTTGTCTTTCAATTGAGATTTCGAATCCCGTTTGGAAAATAATAATAGTAATTATTATTATTATTATTATTATTATTATAATAATAATAATAACAGTACAATGAAAAATATCGATTAAAATATGACTATGAAGAAATATAGGTGCACCATCATATAGTCTTTTGAAATGAGTGTTGTCAAATTAGAAAAGTTAAAATAAATAAGAAGTGATCATAGCTGCTGATCAAAAGCCAAATTAGTTTATTTTTAATGGAAACGACAAATTTAGTTTAAGGTGGAATAAGTCTATCTATTGGCTGCAAATACATCAATTTCTAGGAAATTCCACTCGCCAAAGGTCATGGAACTCATCCTTGATTCCTAAAAATTTACTACTTAATTAATTGTAAAAGTCATCCTTAATCTCCCCAACCTTTTACTTTTATTTTGGATGTAAATCTTCTGATAATTAAATTAACAATAATGCAGTTTTGGTTGTGAGTAAATTGAAAAATTGTTACCGTTCAAACATGATTTTATAAAGATATTCTTATGTTTATAAAGTGTTCATTAAACTCAATAACAGTAGACATATTCGTTTTAATGCGTATGAGTTGATGTTTTGTTGAGAATACGTTTATTATTATTAAAATCTAACAGTTTTTAGGCTTTCCTACCAAAATATATGTGCTATTGTGAGAACTTGTGCAACTAAATGTGTATAAGGTGACAATGATTGAAAGATCATTAAAATTTGCATGACCAATCACCGATTAACACATATACACTATTAAACATAAGAATTCTGCATGACCATGCATCAACTAAATAAAAAATAGTTCCATGTTTCTCTAAAACTCAATAACTATTAACACATGAATCAACTCGGTTTTTAAATTGATTTTGATTTGTGGTTCAATTAAATCAAGGTCACTAAAATAAAACATGAATTTAGTAAATTAAATTTCAATTGATCTCGGCTTGAGGTTCAATTAGATGTATTTTGATAGACTACACCATGAAAGTCAAACTTTAATTTGGAATGCATGCATGTAGCAAAGTCAAACACTAAAATCAAACTCAATCGAAAAATTACCGTACTAGTGAAATTGAAAAGGAAAGTGAAATTTTAATTAGGAACGCAAAAATATAGCAAAGTTAACACTAAAGTTAACTCAATCTAGGAATTTCCATATTAGTGAAGTTTAAAATTAAAGTCAAAACTCTAGTTAGGAATACACGCAAGTGCAAAGTCAACACCAAAGTCAAACTCAATTGAGAAATTACCATATGAGTGAAATTGAATGTTAAAGTCGAACTCTATTTTAGGAACGCACGTATGTGGCTAAATCAACACCAACGTCAAACACAATTTAGGAATTCCCGTACTAGTGAACTTCAATGTGAAAGCCCATAACTAATTTTGCATGACCATGATCTACTTGTGCTTTGTGCTGAAGTCTAACTAACTCTCAGTCAGAAGCTAGTTTGATTCTATAACTAAAGTCTAATTGACAAAAGTACTCTAGTTTTGCATAAGCGTGACAAACTTTGGTTGTGTGCTAAAGTTTAATTGTCAAAAGCATAAAATCTCAATCAGATGTTAGTTTACTTCTGAAACTGAAGTCTAATTGAAAGAAGTACATGAATTTTGCATGACTATGATCAACTTGTGCTTTGTGCTGAGGTTTATTTGACAAAAGCATAAACTATTAATCAGAAACTAGTTTACTTCTGAAACTGAAGTCTAACTAACAAAAGCACATAAATTTTGCATGACCATGATCAAATTGTGTTATGTGTTGAAGTCTAATTGACATAAGCATAAATGTCAAACTCTATTTAGGAATGCTCGTGTGTGGCTAAGTCAACACCCACGTCAAACACAATTTAGGAATTTCCGTACTAGTGAAATAGAACGTAAAAGTGAAATGCTAGTTAGGAAAGCACATCTGTGGCAAAGTCAATATTGAAGCACAATGTATTATTGTGTGTGATTTAGTCATTAGAGAGCTACTAAATTTTCTTTTCAGAACGATTAAATGGGGAACGAGAATACCCGCGGGGATGAGGAATCCCCGCGGGACGGGGACAAAATTGTGCCCCATTTAGTTCGTGGGGCGGGGATGGGGAATTCCCATCATATCGCGAGATGGGGATAGTAAACATGATCCCCGACCCGCCCCATTGACATCCCTACTTAATGTGCCTTTTAGAATTAGTTAAGTTTTGCCAAGAAGTAGTTCTTGAGTGATGGTTTATTTGAGCCAAAATTAGCAGAGGATATTGCTCTTGGTAATAGCATATTGTGGGTTTATTGGTTTGAAGTATACCAATGTTATTTTCAAAATGGAAGCGAAAAGGATAGTCGATTCTTTCCAGTAGTCTAAAAGAGAATTAAACCGAGCATGGTAGCTTATGTCAATGCAAAAGTCTTGTTAGACACCATTTAGATTCAAATGTGTCTTTTTATGTCGGTTACTCTTGCTGGGAGTGCACTCTCAAGATACTAATTCTTTTAATTCCCTTTAATTTATTTCGAGTATGTGTTATCTCAAGAATCGTCTCATGTGGCCTAATGATATTGATCGACTCATTTTCATTTTAAAGAACTATCTTAACCATTAATTTCATAAGAGATACAGTTAATTAAGATTATAATATAGGCAAAATCAATTTTAGATATTATCTCCGATCCATTCTAAACATCATATCATTGAACTAACAACAAAATTGAAAACAATTGGGTTAAAGGTTTTTTCATCCTATAACATAATTATCTAAAAATTGAAAACCAAAAATACAAACCCTTACTCTTTGTTTTAGTTAACCAATATATACAAGCGATACATAATAGTAATATACAAACTTTTTAAATGATGTTTGAACATTTCTACACTCTATCCCTTAGATTTGGCTTATCATTTTAGGCTTTGTATCTATGGCTAACTTAAAATTTGGTGAAGAAACTGAATCACAAATTTTAATCCCTATTTTTAAACACCAATTAATTTAGGTGGCAAATATAAAAATCTCCTATATTTTTAATTATATATCCACGTATAGTAGTGTGAACGTGTCATGTTTAGTGGCCATGAATAGGGTCAAAAATGAAAAATAATAATTGTAACTGAATTAATAAATCAGGTACATCTATCCATTGTCAATTAACTTTATTTATTCCGTAAAAAAAAAAATTAATTTTATTTTATACTACTGAACTTTGCTACGATATATAAAAGAAATGTGCTACATTCTAACAATTTTGTGAAAAAAGAAGAAGCAAGTTTAGCTATTAAATTTCAGTTATCGTCTTAAATTAATAATTAACATCCTCTTTATTAAAAAAAAATAAAAATAATTAACATCCTCAAAATAGAAATGATTTTTCTTTTCAATATGTATTAAATTAAATAGGCCATGTTCTTTGTTGCCAAAAAACAATGTTTGCAAAAAATAGAAAATAGGTCATGTAGTTTGTGATTGAAAAAAACTAAATTGAAGCGAAAATTTCTAATCAAATGAAGTGAAATTATTAAATTGAAATTAAAATTAATATTGATAAGAGAATATAACTTGAATATTGAAAATGATGACAAAATTTAAAAATAAATATGACATTTTATATATGTAATAAAAGTTGACCTTTCATTTACAAAATAAATAAAATAGACCCTCATTCATAAAAATAAATAAACAGATATATCTTTAGGTGTAGGCTATGGTGACTTTGTTTTTAAGTTACTTTGTTTGTATTTGCTTTATTCACCATTAGATAACTTTTCACCCCATGATCTAATGGTGGACAAAACAAAGTAGTGGTTACTTTGTCAAAAACAAAGTGACCATATAATTTCCCATATCTTTAATTTAGAAAAATAAATAAATAAAATAGAGCTTTCAATTTCAATTTTAATCTAAAAAAATCTTGTTTATTGCAGAAATGGCCTATCTTTTTCTGTCCATTAATTGGCTTTATATATAGGTCTAACATCAACTCTCAATCTCTCATACCTCCTCTTTCAATTCTTAATTTAATTTCTTCTTCTTCTCTCATCTACCCTATAATTTTCTCTCAGATATGTCCAATTTTTTCTGAATTATTTGTTTGATTACTCTCACCATTTTTCATTAAATTCCATGCTGAGATTTTTCCTTGTTGATTTAGATCAATATGATTAATCATACAACAAGGTCAAGGATTAAGGTGAATATGGTTCACTTGGTTTATGATAGAGGTTGACTTATTTAACATAATTAATTTTCTTAATCCCAAATCAAAATTTTTGTTTTTTGTTTGTCTTTTGTTTTTCTTGTAAATATTATTATCAAAAAATGGATATGGATAGGGGGAAAGGAATGTCAGGAAAAGAGAATAATCTGATAAGCAAGACATGGAAAAGGTGCAAATCGATCGGCCGCGGGACCAAGAAGACACCGGCAACATTGACGGAGAAGAGCAAATCATGGCCGAGGCTTCATTATCTCCGACAGCCCGAGGATCATCGTAGGGTAGCTCCCGAGGGGTGTTTCTCGGTGTACGTTGGACCGGAGAAACAAAGATTCGTCATCAAAACAAAATATGCAAATCACCCGCTTTTCAAGATTTTATTAGAGGAAGCAGAATCCGAATACGGGTACAACCCCGAGGGGCCACTCGCTCTTCCTTGTAACGTGGAAATCTTCTGGAATGTTTTGGGAGCTATGGATTATAGTGACGAAATTTTCCATCGTAAGGGATTTTGTGGATTTTCCAAAAATCATGTGTCTTCTTATCAACATCTTACTAGTCCTTCGTTGGTTAATTAGTATTAGTTTTGAAAAAAAAAATATTTTGTTAAGGATCATGGATAAAACAAATCTATATATTACAGAGGCGGAATCAAGAGGGTCATCATAAAATTTGTTGGCTCTCTTTTATTAGAATACTATACTGCTTGGGAAATCGTCTTCTGAAGAATTTCAAATAGTATGTATTGGTTCTGAAACTATATATAGTTGGATCGAATTAAGTATGGGTTGTATTGTCTTTAGGTGAAAATTAATTAGGTGACATTGTTAGATTGCATATTTGAAAAGCTTGGACTTCTTTTTTTTCATCTCTAAGGGCTAAAAGAGGAGGTTTTGGATTCCTCTTTTGTATTTGTAAGTTACTATTTATAATGTAATTCTAATTTATGTGTATTCTTATAATTGTACGAATATTGTTTGTAGCAAAGATAGGGGTATACGAATTCTTATATTTATGTTTCCTTCTCAAAATTCATTTGAGTATGAGTGGTTTCAGGTAGTCTATCACTCGTACCGAAAATTCAAGAGTGCTATTTTTCAAAAAAAAATTATACTCCAATAATATTTTAGACTTTTTGATGATTAGAATTGGAAAACAACATGGAGAATTGATTGTCCTGGGGGTATTGGAGCGGTTGTCCGAGAGCGTAAAGGAGAGGTTTGTTGCTCGGCTGCAGCTCCTATAGCTCCAACAAGTTCAGTAGAGGTTGTTGAGATGCATGCTATGATCTTAGGGCTTGAAGCGGCATGGAAGGGTGGTATGTCGGAGGTGTTTGTCGAATCGGATAATCTTAATATTGTGAATGCATTAAATTGCAAGGGGGGTTGGTGGAGTTTTCTAATTCTGTTATCTTGGATGATCTGAAAAAGTTGATTGGGAGCTTTAAGAGTTACATTGTCGGGTATGTATTGCGAATGGAGTTGCTCATGACTTAGTTAAATGGGGCAAATCACTTGCTCGTCAGACTATCTTATCTAATTCTGTTCCTAGTTGTGTTGCCGAGTTGGTTGCAAGATATGATTAAAATCATTTCGCTGCTCCTCGATTCGGTTCTTTCAATTGAAAAAGAATACTTCTCCTCAGAAAAAATAAAAATGGAAAACAACTAAAATATAAAATCTTATAACAATTTACGCAAAATTGCAAGTAAATAGTTATTTAATTAAGAAAAAAAATAGTTGAAATGAAGGTAGATAGATAGATGGATAGAGATCGATAACCAAATAACTGAAAATATAATAGGGAGATTCCGATGCCGATTTATCATCATGTGGATTTTTTATAATAATTATTGATTAATAAAATAGGCAAACAAGTGGATTTATATGGAGATAATAATTGCTTAACAATTCAAAGTATTTCAAATTGATCTTTTTATACACCATAAAAAAATGATCTTTTTGTACTATTTTTCTTTTATATTGCATTAGGTGTTTTATTTTATGGCAAGTGATATATACAGTCCAAAGGGTTGTATATAAACATTTATACCACTCATTTTATATAATTGTGTTCATATGGTCAATGATTAACCAAATACAATTTGGTCAATCACCGTTAGATCAATCTAATGGTTGAGATTAGTTTGGTGGTTTCATTAGTATCTAATCTCCACCCTTAGATTTTGATCTAATGGTTATTGACCAAATTGTATTTAGTCAATCATTGACCATGTGAGCACCACTCTAATTTCATAATAAACATTTATTGCATTTGAAAATATGCAATATATTAATTTATTATCATAAACTCTTTATTCTTCACTCAACTGATTTATTTATTGTTTTGGAAAAAAAACTAATTTATATTTATTTTAAGATTGAAAGGATTTAAAAGAAAAAAAAATCTATAAATTTGATAAAGTTCTTTGTTAATGCTACTAGTTTGCAATAGATTTTTGAAAAAAATTACGATATACAGAAAATACAGTACTTTTATAAATATATGTACAATAGGTTAATGCTTGAATTAAGTAGAGTATGATAAAAATTAGGATACCGCAAAAGTATGAAACTCTTTTAAAAGTACTGCACAACATGTTCATGCTTGGATTAGGTAGGGTATCATAAAAATTAGGATATACTAAAAATATGAAACCTTTTTAAAAGTACATGCGCAACAAATTTATGCTTGGATTAGATAGAGTACAATAAAAAATATAAAATTTTATTAATTTATTAAAAATTTTCATTTATTAATTTTTTTTAGTTAAAAGGAATTGAATTATTTATTAAATGGAATGAAATAGTAAAAGATGAAAGAAGAAAGTACGTGGCGTGTTGGTGAAATTAATTAGCAGAAGTGTAATCTACATATGATTATTATTTTATTTATCATGATTTGACTTTTAGTAGTGACATTATTTGCCCTGAAAATCTATGGAAAATAATAAGTGCATTGATTGTAAATGATTGCATTAATTAATTGAGGAGAATGTGGCAGGCAATATTGAAGAAAAATTCAAAGCCACGATTGTCTTGTTTCGAAGTTTTTCTTATGGAAAATGAAAATCAAAATGATGAGGTAACTTAATAGTAGAGGTGCTACGAATTTAGTTTTTGGAATATAAGTTTAGGTGGTTGGACTCATTGTCACACGTTTTTTAATTGAAAAGGCCGGACACCGGCTGACAATAGAGAAGGTTTAGCACGGATTTAGGGTGATTTAACAAGTGCTTGAGCATATTTTTTTTTTTTGAAAGGGAAAAGAACTAATGAGCCACAATCGGACAAAAGTTCAACAAGCTAGAATTAAACGAAATCGGAAAATCACTAATAATGGAAGGACTAGCATATAAGCGGGAGGACCGAGCAAAAGCATCGGCTAACCCATTAGCTAATCGTCGAACAAAACGGACCGAAAAACCGTTGTTAGCAGCAAGCACTTCTTTGCACAAGGAGATGATATCGCCAAATTCGCTAGCATCAGGAGCAGTAGAGTGAACTGCAGAAACTACAGACAAAGAATCCGACTCCAAAACCACCCGCTCCAAGCCTTGCGATTCCAACCAATGCAACGCTTCCAACAATGCTAAAGCCTCACCATCGTTCACCTCAAACAACCCCTCCATAACCCGTACACGAGCTGAAACAAACTGCCCCTCCGACGTACGTAAAACAGCCCCAACCCCCGTCTAAAAATCTGCAGCAAAGAAAGCTGCATCTACGTTACAGCAGACCGTTCCATCAAATGGAGGATGCCATTTAGAACAAACCAGCGGTGGTCCTGCTGGACCTGCTTCTCTACCAATTGAACGCAACGCACGAGCTTGAATCCAACTGCATAACGTCTCCATTCCTCTAAAGTAAATCTGTTGGGGGGGAAACAATCAACGAGTTCCACAATTTCTCATTACGCGCTTGCCAAAGACTCCAACAGGACATGAGGAACTTACCAACTACTTCCTTGGACTGAAAAGAAATAACAGAGAATAGCAGCTCTTTGAACCCATCCACCTCCGGAATCAAAGAATCTATAATAGAAAGGATGCCCGCCTCCCTCCAAACATTCCGAGCGGTCGGACAATCAATAAAGAGGTGCCAATTCTCCTCCGAGTAAGCATTACACATAATACACGTCGAGGCTATATGTTGAAAATCTATGAAAATTATGTATTAAATTTTAAATTATATGAAAAGTATAAGACTAAATATTAACTTTAGTATTAAAAACACTCACTTTTAGCAGTTCCTAAATCCGTAACTGAGAAGGTTGACGTTGCAAGTGATGCATTCAAAATATGGGTAAATGATAAAATTGGAATAAATTCATAACAAAATTCCAACATTATCCATAAATTGAACATAATTCTAATTTTATGCATTTTTGCTCGTGGATGTAAGATGGGATAACATTCATCTTCAATTTTGCCGCTTTCAAATAAGAGAAAAGTCAAAAATATCAAAAAAGAAAATGAATGTTAGACTAGCTTACATCTTTTTAGACTGAATGTTTTATGTGCGCATACATTCAGGAGTCACAATTTCTTAATTTTTAACCTTAAACGTACACGTACAAAAAAAAATTATTTTTTTTCAATTTATCTAAATAAAAATTGAACCAAATATTCCAATTATGTTTTTTTATTAATATAAAAGGATTATCATATTCTAATGAATCCATTTAAATTTTAGTTATCACACTATATTATCCTCCCTTCGTCTTTCAATGTTAGTCGTTTTTGTAAAAATATGAGAAATTAAGATATCATTAATTATAACATGCAAATACTGATTTATCCTCCCTTTAACTCCTTTTTTCTTGGTTGTTTCCTTAAAACTCTATGAACATAATTGACAAAACACTAACCTTTATTACCATAAATGACAAAAACGACCAACATTTGGAAAAAATTCACTTCCGAAAAAGACCAACATTTAAATACGGAAAGAGCATATATTAAACACATATATTTTGTGCATAGCCTAATTGTCGAAGTACTCGATATGGTTGGTGCCACTCTGCAATATGAAAGCATATCATTGACGAGCCGTATACTTTTGCAGAGAATCTTATTGTCCAAATAATGGATGTTAGTATAGAATACATCCACATATGGATGTCAGAGTGAAACACATCCAAATATTTCACATTTTTTTATCGTAATTCTTGACAGGTTGGTGAATAAAGTAAATGAATATTATTCCATTTTACATCCACTTAGAAAAAATAAAACACAAAATTAAAATTACATTGAATTTATGCACTATAAATTTACCCTTCAAAATATATAGATAGAGAATGTTTTAGTTGAACAATGGATGACCAATTAATTATTCATTTTAATGTTCTCTTATAAGAAAAATAGTTTTGCACACGATTTTATTGATAAGCAGTGCAATGATTTTATCTAATGCTTTCCTCTCGAGCACCAAGTATTTTCTTCCCCATAAATCTTTGAGGAATGAGACCCTCTACATGATGATTTGATTAAGGCCAATTGTGACTAATTAATCTAATACAGGGAACCTCGAAAGCCTTGTGGTTGGAGGAGTTATTCCCCATGCCATTGGTTCTTTCGTAGTTGAGTTGAGGGATTCTTGACAAACTTGGGTATCCATAGTTTTGGTTGAGATTTAGAATTCTTTTTAGTAACAAAAAGTTTCGCTAAGCATAAGTCTATCCATTCGCAAAGTTAGGGCAAACCACATATCTCGATGAGAGTTTACAGTGGAGTTTACAGATTGTCTATCAATAAGAGCTAAATTTTGACGAAGTGGGGACTCGAACCGCAAACCTTTCAAGCAGAAGATGGAGTGCCTTATCACTTGGACCAACTCTTATTGGTTGAGATTTGAAATTCTAATTTGACTTGAGATGACGTAGAAAAAAAGTGTCTTAAAAGAATTGAATTGTAAGAACTCGAATTTTGGGATTGTTGGAAGAATATGACTAATAAAAGTGAAAATAAAAAATTGTTTATCTAGATTGAGTCGTGGCGTGATCTAAATCACTGCCCTAAAGTTGAATTTGCCCCGTCAAAGCACACACAGACTCGTAGCAATCAACCTCCAGGGACACGATTCCAATTCTTCGGCGTACTATGAAGAATCAGATTGAGAACAGTAATGAATAATACTCAAAAAAACAGAGGTGGGGAAAGCTTCATCTTTTTGTGTACTGGTATAGGCATCAAACCCATCCATTATCAAAGGAAAACTGCTTGCAATTAGAAAGCGCGAGAAATCTGATTCAATCCGTTACAACATATCTGCAGGTACATCTCTTTTTTGCAATCCTTATATTTTTAACACTGATTCAATGTGTGAGTGGGGAGTTCAGAGTTCGAATCATGCTCCTTACAATTTAATAAAAAAAAATAATGATATAGATAAGACAATAATTCGCTACTAAAATATAAATTTAATGTGTTAAAAATACACATTCAAACATGGGTAGTACGTATTTGTTCGAATACAAGTATATGACTCTAACTCAACACTTCAATACAAATAATTGAGTGTATTCAACTGCTTAATAATGTACAATTTGACTTTAACTTAACATATTTTATGCAGATGTGAGGTATATATAGTTTTAAAGATATATATAGTTGACATTTGGGATTTTTATTTATCTTTTTCTGTTCATATTATTGGCTTTTATAAAGCTTGATGAAATTTAATCTAGCCACTCATTTTATTAATATTTAGCTCACCCATTCTAATGACATCAACTATATATTTCTCTGAGGAGCAATGCAATTTCATAAACTATGACATCAACTATTTTATCTTTTATTTGGAGAACAATGAATCTATTATTTTTGTCTATCCATTATGGTTTGACTATCCCAATAAAAAAATGTCCTAATTTGGTGTGCTAATTAACATATCTTATGGAAGAGAAAGATATTTTTTTACGCATCAATGAGTTATCATTAAGCACATCAATATCCAATTAATAAAACTTGTAGGTTTTTTCTTTTTATTACATTAATAGTTAATCAATTCGAAAATGAGCTTTTAGACATGCATTTTAGATTGATTACTACGAGAATTACACCAGTAGATATATAAGTTGCAACATGATCTCCTGATTATATTGTTTATATTAAAAAAGTAGTAGAACTTCCTTCAAGTAAACAAGAGCAACTCTAAAAAAAGATGAAGCACACGGGCTTGCCTTGAAATGAAAGAAAAAATTCAAATTAATTTTGTTTCCAAACAAGTAAGCCAATGAATAGTACAATTAAGTGTTGGAGAGATTGGTGCCGTTATTTGGATGCGAGCTGGAAATAAGACCGACCAGGAGGAATTGGTGCCATTATTCGGGACCATGATGGCGAGGTAATGCTCTCAGTTGCAAGCCGAACTGCCCCTTTGGTTTCGGTTGATGTTGCAGAAATGAAGGCAATGATTCAAACTCGAGACAACTTGGAACAGGGGCAACGGGTGTGATTCTAGAATAAGATCATCTGTATTGTCAATGGTCTTAATGTGATGGAATGGTGGAGGTTTTGGGTTCGATTGTGTTTGAAGATCTTGAGTAATGAATTAGTAAGTTTTAGTTTGTGCAAAGTTCTCTTTGCTCGAAGAATTGCTAATGGCAAGTTGCACATGCCTTAGCTAAATGGAGAGAGTTACAAGAATTTATGCTTCTTATTAATTCAATTCTTTCTTGTGTTGCCAATTTATTTTTTGCAGATAAATGTAATCTTTTGTTGCTTAATGAATTAGTTCTTTCCATAAAAAAAAAGCGTGGAAGAGATTAAGGGCCTATATGGTGAAGATGTTAGCTGACAGTTGTTGTAGTTGATTGTAGATGTTATTGTTGTAGATAATTGTTTGTTGTTGTTGTTAGTTGTTATTCGTAGCCGTTTAATTATTAGTATTTTATAAAATCGTTACGAGATATTGTTGTTAATGTCTAACATGGACAAATGATTTATAAAAATAAAAAAGCAAATTTCAAAACTCTTATAATTTCACCAATTTTGTGAATCGATATCTACGGATTCTCTTATTATAAAGTTATTGAAAAAATTATGAAATGCAAAATCGACTAACATTCATTAATAAATCAGCTAAATCATTGAGTTGCATTGAAATATACTTAATAAAAACCTTTTTCTAAATTAATAAAAATAATCTGAATAAGTAAATAGTATAAGTAAAAATAAGAATTTAATGAAGGGAAATAATTTTTTAAATTTAGGAACAATATTAAAAAATAAATATATCTTGTAAAAAGTAAAAAAATAATTTTGTAAAAATAAAATATGTACAAACAACATTTCACTAAAAACTTCAAAATAAAGCTTTTCTTAAAAAGCTCTAAAAATTTGCAGTTTGTATAAATAATGTTAAATGTTGTTGTTGGATAATCCTAACCAAACAATATATTTCATATGTTTTGCTATGAAACGTTAAATGCTATTTCAAAATGCTTATAAAAAATAAATGTTAAACTTTAATTATCCGCTTAAGTTGTTGAACCATTTCTTGACATTACAAATTGTCAATGAAGGTTATTTGTTTTCCACCTTTTTTCTCTTGCCAATAAACAATAATAATAATAATAATACCATCGAAACGACGAGTTTTACAAGGTAGTGAGAGAGGGGATCAAAACGGCGCCGTTGGAGTGGGAGGAAGTATAGTCAACGTCTGAGTTAGGTGGAAGTCAAACTTTGAAGCAGGCAGGAGCAGAGAAGAAGAAGATAGAGCAAAACAATGGAGACGACGACGAGAAAATCCTCCGTGACGATCATCCACAATGCTACAATTATCACTATGGACACCTGCTCCCGAGTTTTCAAAACCGGCGGAATCGTCATCGATAGCGATGAAATCAAAGCAATTGGTCAATCTTCCGATATCCTCACCGAATTCTCCTCCGTCGCCGATCATATCATCGATCTTCACGGCCAATTCATCCTCCCTGGTATTCATTTCATCTCTATGCTTTTCATTTACTCCGGCGACTTTCAAATTTTAATAACTGTTATCAGGATTCATCAACACTCACGTCCACACCTCGCAGCAGCTCGGGAGAGGGATTGCTGATGACGTGGATCTCATGACGTGGCTGCACCGGAGAATTTGGCCGTATGAAGCTAACATGACGGAGATGGATTCTTATGTTTCTACTTTGCTTTGTGGAATTGAACTCATTCACTCCGGGGTAGCGGAAATGAAAGTTAAATATTAATTTTGTTTGAGAGTTTTTAGAATTGAATGTACTAAATTAGTTTAAAAAGTTTGCAGTAGTTCTATTAACTCCCGAGTTGTAGGTTAAGTTTTCGACTTTCATGAAAGTAAAATGTTAACACATCACTTTCATTCACTCTCTTAAAAACAAATGTGCAAATGAAGTTAAATGGAAATTTACATTCCATTACTTCCGTTTGTGCTTGAATTGGAAGAGTTTAATGGTTTGTTTGTTTGATTTGGATTAGGTTACTTGCTTTGCTGAGGCAGGTGGACAGCATGTTTCTGCCATGGCTCGGGCGGTTCAGGAATTGGGATTGAGAGCTTGTTTGACTGAGTCTATAATGGACTCTGGTGATGGTTTGCCTCCGAATTGGGCAGCTCGGACCACAGACGATTGCATTCAGGTCAGTCATTGCAATTTGTTACTGGAATTGCAAACGTTAAGTTGCTGATCAATAAGAAACTCAATTGAAAATGCATTGCTCATTTCTTAAAGTAATATTTTCAGTTTTTCTATAGCTAAATTGACCTACAAATAGCTGATATGGTTAAGAACGTGATTTTAAATGTGGATAAAATCAATAACACCATGCTAACTTATATGATAACTAGGGGATTGATGTGTGTGAATATAATTGATCGATGATTGAATGTATTGAAAAATCAACAAAAACAAGTGCAGGGTGTTCAACGTGCTGCTTTCTTACATTTTTTACGAACTAGTTCAACATGAACTAATTCGCTGTTTCAAGATGTCTCAATTAGTGAGTGAAACAGATTTTGGAACGACTATTGATTTGTCACACCACAACACGATTTATAGAGACAGCCTGTTTACGTGACTCATTTGATAGTATGTTTTTTCCGTTATGAGATTGAATCTGATATCTAACTCCAATGGTAGTCTAGTCTCAAAAGAAGCTTTATGAGAAGCATCATAACACTGCGGATGGGCGCATTAGGATATGGCTTGGAATCAGGCAAATTATGAATTCCACTGATCGCCTACTGCTTGAAACTAGAGAAACAGCTGCGGAACTGAAAACTGGAATCCATATGGTAAATTAGCTTTATCTTCATCCATATGAATGCACGTTACAATCTTATTCAGCTAATTCTAAGAATCATTCAGCATGTCTCAGAGATAGCTTATGAGAACAATTTCGTCATGAATACACGAAAAGTTGAACATGGGACCGTCACATACTTGAAGAAGATAGAATTCCTGCAAAACAACTTACTTGCTGCCCACACAGTTTGGGTGAACAATACTGAGGTGAGTAAAATATGATATTATTGTTTGTTAGGCATTTTGGAACTGTATCTGCTTTATCGTTCTTCATTCTTATCGGAAAAAATGAAGATATGAGCTATCAAAATCCATGTCTTTGCCTATAACTAGATCTGGCTATGTTTCTGACAGATTGGGTTTCTTTCACGATCCGGGGTCAAGGTATCTCATTGTCCAGCTTCAGCGATGCGGATGCTTGGTTTTGCGCCTATTAAAGAGATGCTTGAATCCGGCATTTGTGTGTCTTTGGGGACCGATGGAGCACCATCTAATAATAGAATGAGCATGGGTTTGTGTAGTTTTTGACATTCTAGTCTCTAACTTTGCCCATGTTAGGTTTCAAGGAAAAATGTTTTGATGTTTCTAGACTTAATATCTCCATTGCGCTTGTGAAGTTTTTAGCTTCTCGTAAATTCTTTTCTGATAGTCGGATAACAGTGATTGGAAATTGATGGATTGCTTATCTCTTTGCAGTTGACGAGATGTATCTAGCTTCTTTGATTAACAAAGGAAGGGAAGTTTTTGCAAATGGGATAACTGATCCTACGGCTCTCCCATCCGAAACAGTTCTCAAAATGGCAACCATAAATGGTGCTAAAACTGTACTGTGGGATGATGAAATTGGATCAATCGAGATCGGGAAAAAGGTTTGATTCATTAGTCAAAAGTTCTCTTTTCCCTCCCTATATTCTGCCTCCTCCCCGAGTTCCAATTCCTTGATTTTCTTCTAGAATATTGAAGCTGATAATATTCTCCTTTTGTTTTTTTGGATTGGAAGGCTGACTTGGTAGTGATCAATCCGAGCTCATGGACTATGATTCCAGTTCATGACTGGTAAACATATATTATAGCCTCTGAAAGTTTACGTTCCATTTATTTTGTCACGTGTTTATACGAACCACCAGGGATGAGTGTTAGAACATCTGCCAATGGCTATATATGTCATGTTTTGTCAGTGTTTCCGTTTATATGAATTATAACCATCAGGGGTAAGTGTTAGAACATCTGCGGATGACTTTAGGCATGTTTTGCTAGTGTTTCCGTTTATATGATTTATAAGCAGTCAATGGATTCTTATGGCATATTAGTCTCTCTTTTCCAGATGTTCATTAAGAACACTTTTAACTGAGGTGGAGTGGTGTATTCAATTAGATCTGTATGGCGATGGCCTAAGTTAGAAGGCGGTAAGCTTTTTTTAGCATCTTTAACTGAAACGGATGATTCATTTATGCTTGCATAATCAAAGTCGAGGTCATGTGGATCGTGAATCCTCTGATGGATTAAATGCTCCATGAAATGACTTCAGCATTAAGCTTTCTCGTCTCAGTACAATGAGCATGATTGTGATTTCTATTATGTGTTAGTGGAGGTATAGAAGATAGATTATGTGTTATGCTTAATCTGCAACTTCATAGACTAAATATTATTCGGTTTTAATGATTCTGCAGCATTTCAAGCCTTGTTTACTGCATGCGAACTGAGAATATTGTCTCGGTTATGTGCAATGGCAAGTGGATCATGAAAGACAAGAAGATTTTGAATGTAAACGAGGTGCGTTCTTTTATTGTTTGTAGCCTTCATTTCATGCTTGCTACGTTTTCGTTCTATCATATTTGAACACGTACAAAGTTACTCAATAATCATCGCCCCTTTTCTGACGTATAGCACGATCTGTAGAGACATCCAAATTGATACTATAGAATGATGTGACCAACATTTTTCTTCCATTTATTTAACATACAGATAACACAATAGGATTTACACACAATAATCCGAATTCCGGGTTCTAATTCGTTGGTGTTTATTTTGCACAGGAAGAAGTAATTTCGATGGCAAAGGAAGCCGCCGGAGAACTTTTGAAGAGGGCTGGCATCATCATCCCAAGCAGAATGAACATCCTGTAATGAGTTCCTGTTTGTACTATTTTTCTTTTCTCATCATTCAAATTTAGCATTTATGAATAGGTAATCTGAAATTCTCGCCGAAGTACATAGTTTGCCACGGTAAAGATCAAATGCACTAAGTAACTTCAAACTCTAATCTAATATTGAATCTCACAATCGTATGGCTTCAACAATCTAATCTTAATCTAATATTTCTATGTATGTCAGCACTAGTATAATCTACATATAACTAACATGGCACCTTTAGTGTTATTTAAATTGTTGAAGGCATATGATTACATGTTCATTGAAGTAAACTTGATGTTGTGATCATCCTATTCCTCCGTTACAGTTAGAATTATCCCTTCGTAAGTGCTCGTTGATGTGAACGGTTTTTGTCGCCCAGTATCTTGAAGATTAGGGCTTTGACCCCAAGTGGAAATCTCGGATATATCCTCCACTGGTTATGATATTCTATCAATAAAGAGAATGATATACAAAATCACATATCAATCACATAAATAAAAAGAAAAAATTGAATTTTGGTTTAAACCAACATTTGCAACTAAACTGCATAAAAATATTAAGAAGAATATAATGGTAAACTTAGAAAAAATAAAGATAAATTACAGAAAACACAACTAAAGCTGGGACGGAAAAACAAAAACAAATTACAGAAAATGCAACCAACGCTAAGCACAAAAAAGCTCCAACGAAATGTCTGAATAAGATGAACCTTGAAATCCATGATAATAACCAGTAGATAGTTGAATTTCAAAATTTGCTAAGCAATCAACGGCCTCATTCTACTCTCTATATTGTTGTTGAACTTTCATCTCCCATCGTCTCCTTTTGATTCTTTTTTGGGTATGTGTCACCCATACGATCTTTGTAAATAATAAGTTTGAAAATGTTCGAAGTAGTTCACCTAGGGCTGGCTACGGATACTAAATTTATTCATTTTGATCAAATAATTAAGTGAAATGATCGTGAATTTAACTATATTATTGACTAGGTTGGACGGAGTTCGGTCAAATTTAGACAAAAACAGTTAAATATTTTTCTTTTAATATTTGATCTAATATTGAATCGCATGGAGCCCTACAGACCGATGACTCCCATCTTTGCTAACCAGTCAGCTGGCTGATTCCCCTCTCTATATTGATGTTCAACATTCACCCCCCATTGTTTCTTCATCCATTGCTTGATACTTCGTACCAGATGATTATCCCAAACTTTAGGTTCACTAGTCTGTAATTTATCTACATTAACTTTATAATTACTCTCTACAGTAACCTTTCTGAACCTCATATTCGTTCCAAACCTTTCTCAACGCCCTTTAATTCAGCCTCTAATGCAAAAAGTGAACCACCCAAGTTTATAGAGAAGCCACCACGACAATTCCCGCCATTGTCTCGGATTAACCCGCCTACACTGGCTAAGTTTATTCACTTTTATAAGCATCATCGGTGTTAATTTTGACATAATCAGGTTCCGAAGGAAGCCAACCTATGAACGTCAGAGTTAATGGCTCGGCTGTCCTATCATGTACATTTTTTAGGTACCTAAATGGCTCGAGTGTTCTATAAAATGGATATGGATAAAAGTTTGGAATTAACGAACCTTCAACAAAAACTGGTACGATAGTAGTCATATAAAGAGGGGAGCAATTATACTTAGATATTTTGAATAGAAATTAGAGTAGTTTGTAAATGGAAGAAATATAAGTAGTAATCATGTCGGGTTAGTCTTAATTCGTATGCAGTACAATGACAAAAATTTGTTTGTAAGATTAGTATATATTAAGGAATCCGTAAAATTGGATCGGGTTTGGATCGAAATTTTTCTTAATAGAAATACTTCGCCAAAGTTTCACTAACCTTGTTTTTGTATCCCTTATCAATAATTTCAATGTAGTAAATTTAGTTCAATTCAATAATTTTAGTATTCTCAATCCAATAATGACTTTCAGTTAAGTTGAATTTAATAACTCTCAATCAAAAAATTGCAACGACAAAGAATGAAGTCCAAGTCCATGTGTTAATTTGTGCAGATTTTGAAGCTGGACTTATGCTCAAAAAATTAATTTCTAAATCTATACTATTATTAAAAGGATCACGAAAGTATGACACATGGCATGATATTAGACATTTTGCCACATGGCGCGATATTAAACATTAATAGCTTATGTGTCAATTTGAATTAATTAATATTATTAATTAAATTATTAATTAATATAATCTAATATATTATCACGATTGTATGAGATAAATTTAAAACTTATTAAATAATTTCAAAAAAAATTAAACTGAAAAATAAGTTTATGTATTTAATTTATTAATATATGATATATATATATGGAATCTTTAAAAAATATGGATATTGTCAATTATTTAAATTTATCAATTTTCAAATTTATCATCTTCTATTTAATTAAAACTTATCATTTATGATAAATTGAAGTCATCCTTAATGACGCATTTCATTCTTCGTGCATTGCACGGGCTCAAAACCTAGTATTCATATAAACGCACCCAAAAGTTTGTAATTTTAATAATAAAAAGATAAAATTTATAAACTAAATATGAATATTTAATATATAGAGATAAGATCAGCTGAGACATAGTCATTGTGAAGACATGTGAGACAATTAAAAAATGATGGCATTTTTGAAATTTTAAAGACATGGAGGGGCATTATTGAAGGGAATAGGAGGCGATGTCAGTGTTGATGTCACATCTGGAGAGAGAAAAAGTTTTTATTATTTTATTTAAAATGCATTTTTCCGCTCTTTCCGAACTCATTTTTCAAAAAAAATTATACCACTGAACTCGTATTAATTAGGCGGTCATTTTGAGATCCATTGTTGTTATGTATAGACGATTTTTATTTTTTTTATTTTTGTTTCAAGTTGGATACTCGGTTGTTCCAGCAGAATACTCCATTTGTTCCACCAGACTACTACATTTGTTCCAGCATAATATTTTCATTATTTTTCTTTTAAATGCACTCTGGGAGTGTAAAAAAATGTAGTATTCTGGTGGAACAATTGGATTAGTCCGGTGGAACAACTATAGTATTTTGTTGGAACAACCATAAAAAAAAAATCGTCTATAAATAACAAAAATGGATCTCAAAATGACCGCCTAATTAATACGAGTTCACTGGTATAATTTTTTTTGAAAAATGAGTTCGAAAAGAGCGGGAAAATGCATTTTAAAGAAAATAATTAAAACTCTTTCTCTCTCCAGAGGTGACATCAGCGCTGACATCACCTCCTCTTCTTTCCCTTCAATTCACGCATGAGGGGTGTTCATTTAATTACAAGTTTGCCACCTTTCCCTATTGAATTACAAAAATACCTCTTGTCTCATCATATAAACTAGTCTCATTAACCCTTGTCTCATTTGAACTTAACTCTATACATAAAATAATATTAAGGACAAGCCGCTATTTTTATAAGAACATCTCCATAAACTTCTTGGACCATTACAAAAATTATATGAAATATTGACCATTAGTCAATCAAAAGGCTTCAATTTATGTCTAACTTCTTGTTTATTTTGTATGATTAAATTTGTTTCAATTATTAGTCATACAAAAGAGCGACTACACATAAAATATTAATAAAGGATTACTAAGAATGAGGAGAGAGGTTCTTAAAAATGAAAATAAAAAAAGACTATGAAACTTTTGGAGTTTAAGTTAAATTTAAGTTGAATTAATTTTATAAATGATAGAGTTTAAATTTGTATATTGCATGTATAGATTGAAATTTTTTTCGCAGGACAACACTATTGGCAGAGACGTATTCTACGCAATTCTTTAACACGATTATCATTTTTTCACGTTCACATCACATATATAATCATTTTGGAAATGCAAATACATATAACACGTGGTAACCTCTAAACCCATTTGACACCCATTGGAAACTTTAACCTATTTTTATATAGACTAAACACTCTTTTGCTCTTTGTGATATCCAAAATGTTGGCATTTGGTTCATGTAGTATTATTTTGTCACATTTGCCCTTTGTGCTATTTCAATTCGTCATATTTGCACCCTCGTGATATTTTAATTCGTTACCTTTTATCTTTCACTAAATACAAATATAGCAATTCTGACACGTATTGTCACGTGTCACTATTTTGAGACATGCGCATACGACATAAATGTTTAATTTTAACAAAAAAGATAAGTGTATGATCAATTGATATCTCAGTTTGTTTAAAATTTTTTGCAATAATTTTTTTAAAATTAAGTTGTTACGTGGTATGTTGACATGTGGAACTGTGACATGTGGCAATCAACATCAAAAAATTTGTGCTTCCATTCATTTAATGGCTAAATGTGACGAATTAAAATACTACATGGGACAAATGTGACAAAATATACTATAGTAGGCAAATGACAACATTTTAGATACCATAAAGGGCGAAAAAAAAAAAAAAAGTGTTTAAGGCTGGTATATCTTATGCATGTTATTATTACTATGATATGATTATTTCCTATAAAATATTTATAAAAGAAATGAATGAAGAAGTGGAATTGGGCTCATAAATATAAATTATATCAAAATCATGGGCCTAACAACAAGCCACGTTGACATGAGATGCTAAAAATTCAACCAACCGGGCTTCACTAGAAGCTTCCAAAAAACCACTAGAATCTTCATTGATTCATCAGCGCTGAAATCAAAACGTCAAAAAGCCTTCCATTGGCACCCTGAAACTTCTGGAACCTCCTAAATCTTCTCTTATATACCAAAATTCTCAATTTCTATCTCAATTACATTCATCCAAAATATCAGATCACAAATTCACACAACATTTATTCAAAATCCTTGCGTTGAACGATGAATAATCCGTTCTACAGAAACCACTACTATCCAGCCAGACAAATCCCCGTTCCTTCCCGCCGGGAAACAAAGCCGGCGAGGAAGGTGATAAATGTTCCGGTCACGGACGGGTCGGAGAAGCGCAGCCGGAGCAGGGAGGATTCTGCTGTGAAAATACAGAAGATGCTTAGGGGGTTTATGGTCAGAAAAAACGTCAAGAGAATTGTTGGCATTAAAGCTGAGGTTGATGAAATGGAGAAACGGATTTCGGAGACTGTTGAATTGATTAAGACTGATAGAAAAGAGAGGTTGAAGGTTAATGAGATGTTGATGAGATTGTTGCTGAAGTTGGATTCTGTTCCTGGCGTCGATTTTGGGGTTAGGGAGTGTAGGAAGGGTGTGATTAAGAAGGCCATACGGTTGCAGGAGGTTGTTGATTCGATATCCGATGACAGTATTCATCGGATGAGTGATTCTTCTCAATCAGATCGGAATCCTAATTCTAATTCGAACTTGAAAAACGATGTCGAATTTGAAAAGAAAATCGAGTCTGAAGATCGAGACGTACCTGAAGCCATGGCTGTTGAAGGTAGAAGATCTGTAGCAGAAGAGAATGCGCCTGAGATTGAAGCTGATGTTGCTAAATCTGCATCGGAATCAGACTCGATTTCAAACTCGCCGGAGAATAATGCTGATCAGAACCGGGAATTGCAACCTGGAATCGAAGGTAATGCTGCTAATTCTGCATCTGAATCGAATTTAAACTTGAATTCAAAATCTCTAGCGAATGATGTTGTGAATCAGAAGCTTCAATTGCAAAACGATGTCGAATTGGAAAAGAATTTCGAGTCTGAAGTTGGAGACATACCTGAAGCCATGGATGTTGAACCTCGAAAAACTCTAGGAGACGAGAATGCGCATGAGGTTGATGCTGCTAACTCTACATCTGAACCGCGGGAGAATGATGATGATCAGAACCACGAAAAGCAACTGGACGCACCTGAGGCTGTGGATCTGAAGCTTCAATTGCAAAACAATGTTGACTCTAAAAAAGATAGAGATGTACCTGAAGCCATGGATGTTGAAAATAGAAGAAATGCAGAAGAAGCCGAAGAGCTAGCGGTTGAGATTCACGATGATGTTGCTAAATCTGCATCTGAAAATACGCCTGAGAATAATCTGAATTGGAATTGCGATTTTCCACCGGATGCAGTTGAATGTGAAGTTCCGATTGCCAAAGCTGAACCAGTAGCCATGGAAGACGCGGAGAGCATGGATCTGAGCCAGGACGAGAGCCAAACAGGATCATCAGCTGATGATCCAGATGAACATGAAGAAAGCGATTCTGAAACGTGTGTGGAGCGCGGAAATGGGGAAGAGATTGAGAGAAATGAAGGGAAGGGAGGAGATGATGGGAAGAATATAAAGTTGCTGGAGAAGCTGGTGGAGGATAATGAGAAGATGATGGGATTGATGGCGGATTTGTTCAAGAAAAATGAGATGCAGACGCAATTGTTGAGCTCTCTTTCGAATAGAGTTGAGCATTTGGAGAGGGTTTTCATGTCTAGGAGGAAGAAGAGGAGGAATTGAATTTTTTGTGAGAAATTTGGGAAAGTAACTGTTGGTTTGAATAGATGTTACATGAAAAAATGATTGTAGTTGATTTTGTTATTTTCAATAGGTAGTTGTAGTTGGTTCAAGTGCTAAAACTTTTTAATGTTATTTGGTTTTTGCTCTTTTCGTTTTGTCAAAATTTAATTTTTGCTTTAGTTTTCGTCATGTCAAAATTTAGCGTATATTGATAATCAATTTGTAGATGAGACTTGTAATTTAACTTGATTTTTCATCTTTAGTTAAGCTTTATGTTACCAAAAATATTTATATTGAAACTTAAAAAAGCTATGGTCTTGTTTGAGAACGAGCTACATTAGCTGTTTTGACTAATTGTTTGTAAATTAGCTGTTTGAGTAAAATGACAATTAAGAACATTGATATTATTGCATAATATATGTAGATAAAACTTAATAAATATTATAAAGTTTTTAATAATATAGAATAAGAAAAGAAAAAAATAGAAAACAAATAATTAATTTTTATTAAATTACATGATTGTAGTTTATAAACCACATTTCAAATAATAATAAAGTTGCATAATTATGTCATTAATTCATAAACAAGTTTTTTTTTTTTACAAAAGTCATGAATAGAGGTTGTTAAAATATATTAAATCAAGTAATTTAAATGGAGAGAGTTTTGAGAGGAGAGAAATTGTAAAATTAAAAAGGTAAATGAGGATATTTTAGCCATTTACCAAAAATAGTGGAAACAATTAATTCAAAAAGCTCCATTTAGGAGCTCTTCTTTTTAGACTCAAAAGCTCTTTGCCAAACACCATAAAAATTGACCAAAAGACTAATTAAGCTCAAAAAGCTCTTCTTAGCCCAAAAGGCTCTTTGCCAAACACCCCTAGTGAATTTATTGTAAAGTAAATTCTTTTATATGTAAATATTACTTATATAGGTAATCGTGAGTTTGATGCATTGCCTGCCTTAAAAAAAAATATTAACTACATAGTTAAAATAAAATAAAATATTATTGATTTCAGGAAATTCAACTCCTTAATTCTAGGGTTGTAAATGAAGTTAGAATTCCTCATCTCCATTGAGGATCCCTTCAAAAGGGACGAAGAATCTTCATTAATATTTTCCGTGGAATAGAATGAAAAGAAAAATTTCTCAAAGATGGGATGAGATGAAGGAGGAGACACTTTAATGTCCATGGTAATTCGCATACCCATCCTCAATGTAAATTTCATATATTTTTTATGGATACGTTTAAAATTATATATTTTAATATTATAAAATTTACAACTACTTATCCTGTACATGGTAAATAACTTAAATTTTGAAGAACTAAGTATTGAGAGGAAAAACGACTTAATAATTAATGCAATATTATATTTTGTTTTTACATGTATTATACTGTTAAATTACATTAAAGAAAAACTTTTTAGTAAAATAAATGATGGAGGACAGAGGTCTCCACGGAGATTCGAATATTCATAAGAATGAAGACTGGGACAATATTTTCTTCATTTTTTCAACGGGGATGGGGATGGAGATTTCCCATTTAGATGGGACGGAGACAGTAGGAGCGGTTCTCATCTCCACCCCGCTCCATTTGCTATCCTACTTAATTCGTGAGATATATTTAACAATCTCTTATCTAAGCGGATCTGACCCCTTGTGTTAACAGCAACAACAACATCACCAATACTCTCACAAATAACACCTTGCTTGTTCTCTTCCACAAATACATCAATATATATATATAGTTCCATCTTGAAGATGATTTTTAGCTGCCGTAACATAAACTGAAATTTTTTGTCGAAAATTTGGAAATTTCGAGTTTTCAGATGCCAATTTCCATCGAAAAACTGGAAGAAAAAGAAAAAGAATAGAAATTGAAAAATATGGAGAAGAAGAAGAGGAAAAGAAGAAAAAGAAAAATAGAAAGAGATGGGGAATAAGAAAAGGAAAAAAATGGAAAAAGATGGTGAAGAAGAAGTAGAAAAATAATTTAAATTCTAGATTTTAATTGCTATGGTGGAAAGAAAGGGTGTATTTTGGTAAATAGGTCTTATATTATTAAGAAAAATGAAAAATGTTGAGTTGACACGTTAACCACGTGATGACCAGTCATTTTAACATACTATATATTTAATGGGAAGTCACTCTAAGTTCATACATTTATGAGCAAAAATGAAGTTCATTCAATATAATGTAAATTACTTTTGAAATTCATGCACTACAGGTGAAGTTTACCATTTAGCTCCTCGTTGGAATTAATAAAGGGTATAAAGAGTGGAAAGTAAAGTATACTTTACTAAATATTGCAAATTAATTTTAGCTTAATTTTTTTTCTCCTCATTAGAAATTACAATCACAATTTCCACTAATTTGAAAATTTAACATAAATGCTTATATGTCAAGTTGTAGACCATTGTTTGTCTCAACTTTATATATTTATATAAATTAATTTGGAATTAATTAAATTATATGTCAAATTTTGAACATCTATATAATATAAATGACATAATCGTTTCAAACTCGATCTAATTTTAAGTTTTAATTTTAAGTATTTAGATGAACAAACAGCTTTTATTTACTATGTGCGGTTATCTCTCTAATTTCTCAACGTTATTCTTAAAAAAATAAAAATATTAAGTATTTAGTGTTTATCTTGATTTTTTGAAGAAAATTATAAATATTTTGTATTATTTAATATTTAAAGGAAAAAAAGAAAAACCCAGCAATGATATATATCTATGCGAGTAGATTAAGATGATTTTCGCCTCTTCTGTTTTAATCTGACCATCCACAAGCCCAGCCCCTCTCTTCTTCTCTCTCTCTCACCCATTTTCATCTCTCTCTCTCTCTCTGCAGATTTCACAGCTTTGCAAACCCTAACCTCCTCCTCCATTTCCACCACCGCATCCTCCGTTGCATCCTCCTCCTCCGTCGTACTCTCCGCCGTTCATTTTGTAATTACTGCATACTTCACCTCTCAATCAATCAATCAATCTCATTTGATTGGATCTCATTTTGTTTGACTCTCCGATGGCTGATACCAAGCTCGATCTGCCTGACTCCGATCACTCCTGGACCCCTAAAGGTACTCGCCGACTTCGCTTCCTTTTTTTAATTAGGTTTTACTTTGATTTTTTAGGGTTCGATTGATCTCTACTTTCTCTAATTGCTTTCGATTTTGTTTCGAATGCGAACTTCGTTCATTGGTTCTTGTGCTGATAATGGAGATCGTCTTCGTTTTGTTTATGTTTTTGGATTTGGTTTAGGAATGTCTACTTGATGTTTCGAATTTTAGTTCCTGCAATTGTTTTCGTGTTTTAGGCTTAAATGAATTAGGTTTAGTGTTCTTGTTATTGTAATTGGAGGCTGAGGTTTTTCGTATTTAATGCGAAGTTCGTTTGTTGATTTTTTTGTGGTGATAATGGAGATCCTTTTGGTTTTGTTGATGATTTTGGGTGTTGTTTATGGATTTGGTTTCTGAATGGCTGCTTTGCTTGTGTTGTTGCTGTTTCGTGTGTGATTTTGATTGTTTGTCGTCTGCTACTTGCTCATAGTCTTGCTTCATGTTTCGAATTTTAGTTCCGGCAATTGTTCTCCAGTTTTAGGCTTACGGTAGTTAGGTTTAGTATTCTTGATATTGTAATTGATTTCTGATGTATAGATTTCGGATGACAAGTTGGTAATACATTTTCTGTGTGCCTTAAGTTTCTCATTTATGAATTTGGATGAAGAAGATGACCAATGGGTCTTATCTTTGTTTCTGAGGTTTTCCCTATTGAATGTGAAGTTCTTTCATCGATAATGGAGATCCTTCTGCGTCTGTTGATGATTTTGGCTGTCGTTTTTGGATTTGGTTTAGAAACGTCTGCTTTGCTTGTTTATTTGTTGTTTCTTGTATCATTTTGATCCATTTATCAACTACTACTTGCTCATAGTCTTTAGTCAGTGTTTCAAATTTTAGTTCCTATATTTTTTTTTTCGTGTTCTAGGCTTAACTGAATTAGGTTTAGTGTTCTTGTTATTGTAGTCGACGTCTGATGTGCAGATTTCTGATGACAAATGGATAGCAATTATGCACTTTATTCATGCCTCTTAGTTTTCATTTATGAATTTGAATGAGGAAGATGACCAGTAGCTCTTATCTTTTGGATAATTTGTGCAATAATAACATTAATCTTATGTATATGTTTTTCTTGTTGCTCCAGTTGAAGCTCCTGGAAACGATGATAAAGGCACTATGGGATTACATGACGAGACAAAAGGTCTCTCTCTCTCTACCATCTGAACTTTTAACTAGTGTATTATGGTATTTTTTTTTCTTCCGTGTATAACTAATATGTTTGACTGACCATGTATCACAGATCATTTGGCATTAGACAGCAGCATACCTCTGTCTCCTCAGTGGCTTTACAGCAAACCAAGTGAGACCAAGGTGGTACATCCTACCTCATCTAAAGAATATTGCTTTTTAATTTGTTGTAGTTTTCTTTTCTAGTTTCTGTAAAATTATAGAAGTCTGTTATTCTAAAGGCAAAGTATTCTTTGCTTTGTTTTGACAGTATTAATTCGTCATAATTTGTTGGCAGTATCCTTTCTCCAGTTGGTTTCAAATTGCTTCAACTCTGTGGTTTAGTAAACCTAGAGATTTTGAACTTTCTACCTCTTTGTTTACATCCTTTTCTCTTTGTAATGTGTTAAATGCTGAGCATTTGAATCTGGTAACAATCACATTAAGGGTTAACCCGCATTGAAATTTTTTTCCTTGATTTATCTTCCGACATATTCGATTATTGATAAGCCTTGTACATTTATGCCTAGGCCTTCATATTAAATATTACATTTTCTCATAAGATTTCTTTCGAAGTTCAGAGCTATATCGTAGGGTGGACCTTTGGGCAATATGGGGTTGTATTTGTTTTTATTTGACGTGGGTTGTCTTGACTATTTGATGTCTTTTTTTTAATGAAGAATGTCACAGCTAAACTGTATTTAATTCCCAAAGCCAAGTTTCCATGTGTTTCTGAGCATCCCATCAGGAATTTTGATTTGGAACTGTTGCCCTTCCCATACTTAAATCCATTTTTGTTTTGTTTTCCATTTCTTTTTAAATTGATTTTTCTGAAATTTGCTTTCTCCAATTTCTGTCATTAGCATTTTTCTCATGAAGAGTCACTTTCCATGGTTGTATGACAGGATATGCGTGCTGTCACTTCGGTGTCTCTTGGAAATAACAATGACCCAAGCCAGAAGGAAGGTTGGCGTTTGGATGGAACTGATGAGAAAAAAGATTGGAGAAAGATTGCTACTGAAAATGAAAATAGCAGCCGCTGGCGTGAAGAGGAAAGGGAAACTGGCTTGCTTGGTCCTCGAAGAGAACGCAGGAAAACAGACCGTCGTGGTGACAGTGCTTCAGTCCGAGAAACAATGGAGAACAGAGTGTTGCCTTCCTCTGATAGGTGGCATGATGGTAATAACCGCAACTCAGGGCATGAGGCACGTCGGGATAGTAAATGGTCATCTAGGTGGGGTCCTGAAGACAAAGAGAAAGAATCCCGGTCTGAGAAGAGGACAGATTTGGAAAGAGAGAAAGACGATGCTCACAATGACAATCCTTCATCCATCTTGAGCAACCGTCCAACTTCTGAGCGTGAACCAGAGTCTAGGGACAAGTGGAGACCACGCCATAGAATGGAGGTTCATTCCACAAGTTCCCCTTCTTACCGTGCTGCACCCGGATTTGGAAGCGAGAGAGCAGGGCGGGGTGAAAGTTCCAATCCGGGGTTTGCGGTGGGACGAGGAAGATCCAATGCCATTGGTAGGGCTTCATCTATAGGCACAACTGCTGTTCCTCAATTATACAGAGGTGGAAGTGTCATTGGCAAGCCACACCTGACAATGAATGCCTTTTTCTACCCAAGAGGAAAGCTACTTGACATATATCGTCGGCAGAAGCTCGATTCTTCTTTTGCTGGAATGCCTGATGAGATGGAGGAATTGCCTTCGATTACTCAAGTTGGCATTGTTGAACCATTGGCTTTTGTCGCTCCTGGTGATGAGGAGGAGGTTAGTTACTTCGAGTTCTTGCATTTATTGATATATGTTTCTGATGGTGGGCATGTATACCGGCAGATCATTTTTATTTAAGTTGATTCTTTTCTGTGAATCAATTTTTGTGATGCTGACAGGCTATGCTGACTGATATATGGAAAGGGAAGATAACGAATAGTGGAGTGATGTCCAATTCAGTTAGAAAAGGGAAGTCTTATGGAAGTGTTTCAGGTAATTTTAGCTTCACTTGTGTACTTCTAGTAATTCTTATTTATTTTTTACCTGAATTGTTCTCTGCTTCTATTCTCATGCATAGGTGGTGTAGAATATGAAGTCAATGAAGTACCATCTGAAGAACCTGCTGCTAACCTTAATGCCATAGATGATGGTGATCATTCCTCTTGGAATCATGATGGACTAGTAAATATGTTCAAGGGTAAGAAATATATTATCTTTGTCATTGTTTACGCGTTACTAGTTTTCTGTATTTCTCCTGTTGAAATTGTTTTATTTTGCCATCCTTAATTTCTTATATTTTAGAGAAAATGATTGGAAATGGTGGTGTTGTAGAAAAAGCGGTTGTTGGAGAAGAAGGAAAAAAGGCTGCAGTTGATAGAGGCAACGCCTCATTCTTGGAGAGGGACAATGCTTGGAATACCAAAGAAAGCGCTTATCCTGTTGATGGTTCTCAGCTGTTTGGTACAGCTGAAGATAGGCTGGCGGTGAATTCATTGGCAAGTGGACATTTTCATTCTGATGGCATTTTGTCTACTCCTGATGCAACATCTAAGCTTCCTGATGATTCAAATTCTCTATTTGTTATCCCTTCTTCTGATCAAGACCTTGATAGAACTAAATCACACTTGACAAGAAATAGTGAAGCAAAGGATTTGGAAAAGGAGATTTCACTTGAGGACTTGTATTTCTATTATATTGATCCTCATGGAGACACTCAAGGGCCTTTTCTTGGAGCTGACATCATGTTATGGTATGAAGAAGGCTATTTTGGAACAGACTTGCCAATTTGTTTGGCGGATGCTCCTCAAGGTACACCGTTCCAAAGTTTAGGTGAAGTCATGCCACGTTTGAAACAGAAGTCTGGATATCCGAATACTGAGCTGGAAGAGTCTGGTGCTTTAGGAGGAGAACCTTTTCTACCTTCTGGTGCTGCTGGTCAGGAAAATACTGATTTATCTTCTGTAAATGAGCTCTGCCAGCCATTGTCCGATTTCAATTATCTTTCATCTCAGCATGCTCAGCCCAGAAAGTCTGAGCGAGAGAATCCCCTTCAATTGCCGCTCTCTGAGGATCAAAACTTTCATGATTTTGCTGCGCAAGACGAAGGTTATCTCTTGTTTCCTAATATCCATTTTTACTTTTATAATTACTTTCTGGGTTTTCTTCCTATTGCTATGCTAATTGTTTTGATTTTCCAGAAATTGTTTTTCCTGGAAGACCTGGGAGTGGAGGCTACTCTGGTATACAGTCATCTGGAAATGTTCACGATTCTTTGACGAATTCTAATAGCATGCAATCTCTTCCAAATGAATTGACAGAACCTGGATTACCGTATCAGAGTGAAAATAAGTTGCACCCTTTTGGCTTATTCTGGTCTGAGCTTGAAGGTTCTCAAACAAGACAAATTGAGCATCCTGATATACCTTCTGGTGCGACAAGGTCTTCTCCATTTGGTGCGATGATGGATCCAGCTCCTGTTGCTGAGAAATGGTCTGATACTTATAGACAAGATATGCTTTCGGTACCCAACTCATTTCAAGATGCTACTGCTGCTCGCCATTTGTCACTTGTTGAACAAGAATCTAATCGTTTTGATCTAGCTGAGCAGCTTATGTCCCGGCAATTTCAACAGCAGCAACTTCAACAGAGGAACTTAATGTCATCTCATCCACACTTGAACCAATCACTCTTAGAACATCTGCCAGGTGTCAATCATATGCACCATCAACAGCTATCTAACCATCCTGATATGGAGCATCTTTTGGCACTTCAGTTGCAACAGCAACAGCTACAACAACAGAGGCAGCTTCAGTTGCAACAGCAACAACAGTTACAACAGCAGCAGCAATACCAACAACAGCAGAAGCTTTTACAGGAAAGACAACAATCGCAAGCTCGGCAAGTACTTCTTGAACAATTGCTCCATGGTCATATTTCTGATCCTGGTCTCCCCCAATCACATGTTGGAGCAAACAGCATCCTTGATCAGGTTCTATTGGAGCAACAACTCTTGCATGAGCTGCAACAACGATCTCATAATCCTCAGAGGCAGCATTTTGTTCCATCTATGGAGCAGCTAGCTCAAGCAAAGTTTGGGCAAACATCCCAGCATGATCAGCAAAGGGATATGTTTGAGCTATTATCACGTGCACAACATGGACAGATGCAATCTCTCGAGCACCAGATTCTTCAAGAACAGTTGCAGGCAAGGCAGTTGTCAATGGGATTGAGACAACGGAATATGGAAGCAGAGAGACATGTGGATTCTCTCTGGCCTGCAAATGAAAATGATCATTTGTTAAGGAGTCTTGGTAATAATGCCAGAGGTTCTGGAATTAACCCACTAGAATTTTATCAGAGACAGCAGAGGCCACCAATTGAAGAGCACCTGAGCCATCTTGATCGAAATCTTTCATTTCAAGATCGACTTCGGCAAGGGCTTTTCGAACAATCATCAATGCCATATGAGAGGTCTATGTCTATGCCTGCTGGTGCTCCAGGGATGAATATGGATATTGTAAATGCTATGGCGCATGCCCACGGTTTAGATATGCAGGAGTTGAACTCAAGAATGCAATCTGCTGGTCAATTGGGGGCATTGTCTGGCAGCCATCAGCATAATTCACATCATGGTGTGGTTCCTAATAAATTCCATGTCTCTCATCTGGATGCTAGTGATGGCCGTTGGCCTGAAACCAGTGGATCTTTAGCAAATGACTGGATGGAATCGCAAGTTCAACAATTGCATATCAATGCTGAACAGCCGAGAAGGGAGTCTCATTCTCAAATGATTGCTGAGGATCCAAGTTTATGGATGTCTGATGGAATGAACGATGACAAGTCAAGAAGATTGTTAATGGAATTGCTACATCAGAAGTCGGGGCATCAGTCTGCTGATCCGTTACACAACAATGATGCACAATCTTTCGAAAAGAGGTCACCATCAGGCATGTACTCTGTATCAAATTCTTCGGCACATCCTTTTGGTGGTATTCCAGACCGGGAAGCTGGTTTGAGGAACTCATTTGCAGTTGGATCATATGGGTCTAGTTCATGTGAATCAGCAGAGAATCCTTTAGCTGGTGACCAGGCCATCAACATGGGAAATGCAGAAAATTTACTATACAGATCTGAATCGGGAGCATTGCGCGAGGGACATTCATCATTATCGAGCAGTAATGAGACTGCTCAGGCTGTTCTCTCTGAATCGACTTTCTTTGATAAGCCATCTATTAAGAGAGAGTACCTAGAGGTGGAAGGGAGGAAGTATGGATCCAAAAGCGAGGCTATGACAAGGCCAGTTACTGATATTCACAATGGTGTAGCTGAGCAAGTGCGATTAGCCTCTGCTGCAGATCATGGGGAAGTTTTTGGTAATCCTCTGAGCCGACATTCTTCTCTTGGTGTTTCGGGTAAGATTTTCTTTAATATCTGCCGATGTTTACATATGTAATATATGAAGACTTTGAAGTCCTTACTAGTCTTAAAACATACAGGCTTTTATGACGAGAAGAGTGGACAACAGAATTCATTTGTTGAAGATGTCAACACAATTCAGTAAGTTTTTCATGTTCAATTCCTTCTCTTTCTTGTACTGTAGATTGAATAAACAGGGGTTTCCACTCCAGTAGCCTCCAGGAAAAGTTTCAACTTTGTTCCCAGTAGTTCATTAATTATTTCAACTTGTTAGTAGGATCTAAGTCTTGTGGTATATGCTGAAGATGATGGTGTTAGCGTATTAGTTGTCTATTTGCAAACCAGCAGGATCGCCGATCTCTTATGATTTGTCAAATTAGGGTAACCGTTCTCTTAGGATTTGTCAAATTAGGGTAACCGTTTGCAGCATCTACAACCTGTGTCAAATTTGTACTACAATGTCATCGCTGTGTTAAACCTTTTCCTTGAATTCGAAATCCAAATTAATTATCACATCAGTATTTTTCTGTTTATGTTGTTTTATTTTCTCGTATAATGTGAGATTTTAGAGGTTTTTGCCACTGAGTTATCTTCTTATTTTCAATGGTTGTTTACGTAACTGGATTTCATTCTATTCATTGCCTGTACTGTTTTAGAAAGGAAATTATTGTTACGTACCTGTAGTTAACTGTTTTTTGTTGTTTATGAACTTGAAGCATGTGCACCAAACTTTTATGTAGATTTTCAGCCTCCGTTGATGAACTGCACCTGCTTTTTCTTACTGAGATCCGACTTCAAAATCTGATTTTATGCTCTATTTGACAGGGTACCAATACCAAACAGAGGCCAAGAAAATATGCTGTTGAGGCGACCACCAGTTTCTCGTTCTTCATCATCGCATGAAGGGATATCAGAGCTGATCTCTGATGCAGGTACTCGGGGGAAAAGTTCAAGCAGGGTTGAAGGTAGGTTCCTTCTTTTTCACTTTTCAGATCCCATGAGCTTCAGTTACAGTTTTCACTTTAGCCTCATAATTCTTCTGTGAACTCTGCAGGGGGAAACCTACCGAACCAAGCTTCTGATGCAGCATCTGGTAAGAAAGAAACGCGTTTCCAACGAAGCTCATCTTGCGGGGACACTGATGCATCGGAGCCATCATTTATAGACATGCTTAAAAGTAATGTCAAGAAGACCACCATTACATCATTTCAAGAAGCAGCCGGGTCAGAATCGTCGGATGGGACCCAAGGGGGTCGGGGCGGGAAAAAGAAAGGGAAGAAAGGTAGACAAATTGATCCTGCTCTGCTTGGTTTTAAAGTAACAAGCAATAGGATCATGATGGGTGAAATCCAAAGGGTTGATGATTAGTGTAGGTAGTTTTTTTAAAATGTACATTCATTAGTCATTTACAAGTTGTATAGGTTCGCAGTTGCTCAAAGCATATATAGACAATTCTTGATTTTTACCCAAAATGAAGGGAGCTACATGTTACACATTGTTCATGCCTCTCGGAAAACCCCCCATGGGAAAACACTAGCCCGTACATATGAGTCGAAGATGGAAAATATGAGTTCAAGTTGGAAGTCTAATTTTCACCATTGAGTTTCTCGATGGTGAAGTAAGACCAGTCATGAGTTTTATTATCTTAGATTGGAATAAATTGATAGGATTCATTTTTTCACTCCAGCGTGACCTTTGTGCAGCAGGGGTTTTTCAATGTCTCACGTTAGATCGATTTACAAGTTAGATCGATTTACAAGTGCCTGTAAAGAAACGGCAGGGTAAATACACCTGTAATTCTTGCCAGTGTTTGTGTGGTTAAACTTAATTTTGAACATATCAACCTTTAGAAAGGAAAATTGTTGCGTGGCATTGAACACATGTTGCAATATTGTCTTGCAAAGGTGGATAGTGCTGTGTATTATAATAGTTTTCGAAAGAATTACATATTCCTTTACATTAAAAATAATTTTTATTACTGTTGGTCAAAAATGCAGTGGACACGTTCCAGTTTTGCGCATTAAAACTAAAATGGTGCATAAATGTGGTCAAGTTTAAAAATCATTTCTGTATGATCAACGAAATTCCAACCCACTTCATACATATAAGTAATCTTTCATTGAGAACAAAAGAGAACCTGATACGATAACCGGAGTAAGTTTGAATAGTTGAATCTTACAAACGGTACAAAAAATCATGTTACATTTGAATTGTATTAATCTAAAAACGTGATGCAACCGAAATCTGGAATCCTAAAACTAGACAAATTGAATAAGCAGAAAACAGACCAAGCAATCTCTAAGTTGGCCTTGAAAACAAACAAACAGCAGATTCAAAAATAAAGACATATATCTAGATGAGTGAGAATAAATATGGGGGAGGCGGAGAGTTTCTGGTAGGCAAGGGCGCTGGCTGTGAAGTTCATGTGGAGTTCATGCCTCTGAGTAAGGTTGGAACAATATAATTTCTAAAGGTGAGAGTTATTTGCCTGTAGATTACATGATACTGGCACCAGTTGTGTTGGCACGCTTACAATCACAAGTGCATATGCTCCTCGACTCTCTAACCACACGCTCTGCTCTTCGTGTATGAAGCTTAATATTCATCAACTTACCCGCCATCTGTTTAATCCACAGCAAAAACCTCAGTAAAAACAATGATAAACCGATCAGTTGAGAAACTAATCATGTTGGTTAACCGTATTTTGAAACAAGGAAAGGTTTATAAAATTATCTATCGAGCCATGAAAAAGATTCAGCGAAAGACGAGCAAATCCACAAAATGTTTTACGTCAAGCAATATGTGGAGTGAAACTGATATAGCAGTAAAAGCAAGATGTGTAGGCAGATAATTAAAAAGCACTCAAATAACATTCCACTGATGTGCATTTATTTCAAGAACTTCAACCTTAAAATGGCGGGCAAGGTTTTCATGCAATATTGGAAGTTCTTCACTAGGACTAAGTTGTTTTGTTCTAACACACTATGACTAACACTAAAATATCACTAAGAAGAAAATTAAATTAATACTGCCTTTCTAAAAGACTTGGAACATAAATACAAACCTGTATATAACGAACAACAATACCAGTGAAACTACTTTCGCATAAATTGATAATTAAGAGCAGAAACATATGCATTAAATAGTAGAAGCAAATATTTTAAAGTAAAAATAAAAGAAAAAGGGAGATTACGAACCATTCTCCAGACCAAGTCCTCTGGACCCAAGGGCTGAGCTGGGCTTGAATAGATAAAATGCCTCGCATACTAAAAGAAATGAAAACAAATTAAGCAGAATTCAAAAAGCAGCTAAATCTCTGAACTTGTCATTTTCCTATTTGTCACTCTTCGCTAGCTAAACTAACGGTCTAACATGAAGAAATTTGGAAGTTGATTAAAGAAATATGAAGAAATGAATGCATTACAAGTATGCGCATGTGTGCATAGAATCACTTTTATCAACTAAATAGTGATTCGCGTGCAGAGGGAATAAGTTGGCGCTCATGCAAACTAAAACATGGACTACCTTGACAAGGTTGCTTTGCATCTCCCTCACTTGGCCAGGATTAATGGCTTTCAAAAACTTTACCAACCAACCTTGTTGTACGGCATCAGAAGAAGAAACAAATACTGCTATCTGCATTCAACAAAAAGTGACCGAGGTATCAGCTATTGCCCAATATAGATGTTCAACAGAAGCTATAATGAAATCAACTAGTCACATATTATCACCCAAATTGAACTAAACCCTGATCTATATATTCAAATTATATAAGACTGTAATCATCTGGACAGAGTTCTAGCTAAGAACCTTTCTATAGTCGAGTATCCCCTCAAATGGAAGCTCCAATTCATCACTAACTATAACTGGAATACAACCACTAACAATTGCATCAAACAATCTGGCAGATGATGGAGTATCACCAGCAGGATTTAAGCAAAAGATGGACCTGATTACAAGAAACAAACGGAAACATCGAATGAAATCCAGCAAGAAAGCTACAACAAAAAAATACGAGGAAAAACATTAAGACTTGAGTATTTACTTTCGCATGCCATTCTGGGCTGCAGCTTTCCCTCCCTCTCCAGCTGTCCCCTCCTCTATAACCACACCGTCAGCACCACTTAGTTCCGCTACAAGTTTAGCACGTATCTTCCCTCCCTAACGTAGATAAAAAAATTCACTAAGCATCAACTCCTTGAAACATAGCATGGAGAAGAAGCAAAAATTACCACCAATAATCAAATGTTTTAAATGTAATCAACTAATACCATACTCTCAGGCGAATGAGCCATCCACACTTTACAATGTTTATCATTAACTATTGTGAAGGTTAATTAAAATAAATAGCAGGAAAACAGTTAGAAATGAGTTCATTAGATATATGTTACACAGAAATGGAAAGGGAAACTGAAAAGAAAGGGAAATGGATACTGGAACACAATATTTGTAAATATATAAGAAACAAAAACAGGGGAGTAAAAGAGTGATAAGAGCCACATGGCTTATTTATTTTGAAAGCTTGAAGAAATTCATTTAGGAGTAATTGGGGTTCTAACAAAATTCTATCACTCTTTTGTGACTCTTTTTTTTAATATCTTGAAAGCTTGAAAATATCATTTAGGAAAAATTGCGGTTTTAATGAAATTTGAAATTTGATCAGCGCAATTAATTGGTTGAAACACTGCTCTACTTAAGGAACAATATTCTATACTAAGAAGCAACGAAATTTATTAAATTGTAGACGACCCTAACTAAAGCACAATAAAGTGACATGTGTCTTTCTCCACTAATAGTAAGTTTATTCTACCCAACATATAAAGTGCTATATCACATGCAAATTGATCGGTTGGCGAAAATCTTACAGCATTTCTTTTAAGTCTTCCACGGAAGAAAAGCAGGGAAGTTCTCTTCGACTGACTTGCTTCTACACACTTGGCATCACACAGTTCAACATTGGGGACATATGGAAGAATCAGATCTTTCTCGAGAAACACTTGTCCTGGCTTGTACCTGAAACGTGAAACAATCTTCAGAAACATGTGAAGCCATACTAGTTAAAAATCAATTTGATTCCCAATTAGTTGTATAGTCACCAGTTCCCAGTAGAGTCCATATCTGGTAGCAACCAAATTGCATTTTTCATATTTCTACGAACAGACTTGAAAGACCAGGGATGATGAACAGGAAGAATGTGATCCCTGCCTTGAGACCGTCTCCATGCAGGCTGATCAGTCACCCACTTCAGAACATCCTACAGCCATAAGACAAAGTCACATCACATAAAAGTAAAATTAATTTTAACACAGCCAGTTTTGAAGAATATACTGTTAGAAGAAAATTGCAAGAAAAAAAAAAAGCAGGTGGGCAAGTGGCCTTCTAAAGCTATACCCATAAGCACCAATCAAATTCCCAAGTGTTGTTACAAGCTTAGGTTTGAAATGTAAAACTAGTATTCAGTCTCGGTAACAGAAAAAATGATGCTATTAACGTGCAATTAGCCAATTACAACATCATAGTTTCATATGAGGAAGATAATACCAGAAAATATTCAGGAGAAATATCCGATTTCAACATGCACATATACACGAAGTATGACTTCTAAAATGAGCTAAACCCTTGAATACGTGCGTATTCTAACAAGCAAAATTAGTAAAGAGCAACTAAACAGCAAAATTAGTAAAGCAAAACCGCGGAAGTGCACTCACACCCTATAAAGAGCCTTGCATTGCTGCTTCTCCATCAAGAAAAAACTAATTGTGGTGAAGAAGGGGATGTAAAACAAGTCAGCTTCCTCCTGCCTCTGAACTCTTACAACACTTTTCAGTAGCCTTTCTGACTCCGGCGCTATCAAATCCGCCCACAGCCAATAATCAACTGAATGCTGCAACAATAACAGTATCATTCTAAACATTCAATCAGAAAGCACAATCAAAGACCACAAAATTGAAACAAAGAAACAAAACCATCATGATTATGATGATGATCATACCTGTTCGATTAATCGATGAACAGGGCTACCATTGGAGGTAAGATTATTAGTATCCCTATAACTATTCCGAAACAACAAAAGCAAATCATAAGTAAATCTCCGGGGCATCTCGTAAACATAAACCCTAATCGGGAAATCAAAAGGGTAATACGGACTCCCATAAAGTCTCTCACTTTCTCTCAAAAACATCCGTTCATCCAATTTCAGCACATCATCATCCCTCACTTCAACAACAGTATCATCAGAATGTTTAGGAGCTGATTTTGCAGCGAGAAATTGCTCGAGTGAAGTGAGAAACGAGGTTTGGAGTTTCGGTGGCGGATTTGAGTCGGGAAAGTTTTGGGATTGTGAAGAGGAGAAGGAGAAGGAGAAGAAGATGAACACGGTCGACAGACCCACGATGGAGATGGTGATGAGGAGAATTGGGGATCTGGATCTTGAGTTTTGGAATTTGCTCGCCATATTTGCAGAGGTTTTGAATGTTTTTGCAGTTTGATTAAATTTGTGAATTTTTTATATTCGTTGTGCTCGCCCAGTAAGAAAACACTATTTATATAAACCACATCAGTATTTACGGCTCACTTTTTCCAAATTACGGTCCACTTTGACAAAATTGCTCTTTTCATTATGAACACGTGATGATCAATATGATTACACTATTTTTGAAACTACAACCCATTTTTGAAACTCGAACATTAAAAATTCAAAATTTGAGATGTCGAATGATCCAACGAATTCAGAATAAAACAACGATAATCGATCATTAAAGGACGAGGTACTCGAACATTTAAAAACACATTAAAATAATATTTAGAAATATTTTTTTTCAAAAAAAACAACATCCGATAAAGAAACGGCCCCCTAGGCCGTTTCCCCTTATGGGGAAACGGCCAAGGTGGCCGTTCTTCCATAAGGTGAAACGGCGGCCACCTAGGCCGTTTCACGTTATGGAGGAATGGCCTAGGATGTTGTTTTTCTCTATGGAGAAACGGGGGCCGTTTTGCCCTGAAAACGGCCTTTAAGACCGAAAAATGTCCATTTTGTGAAATTTTTGATCAAATTAATTATTTTCGAGTTTGTTTTCGTACTTTATTCGTGTTTTTGTCCATAATCGAGAGCAAAAGGTGTGATTTTGAAGTTAGAAAATTCAATTTTGAAAAGAGGTTGTTGAGAGGTTTTAGAATTTCAAAATCAAGAAGGAAGTTATGGTAAGGGTATTTTGGGAAAAAGTGCGCTGTAGTTTGGAAAAAGTGGGCTGTAAATAGCAATCCACATTTATAAAATATCAAAATTTTATCAAAAATAAATAAATTACATAATACTAAAAAATTAATACTAAAATTAAAAATTTTCAAAATTAACAAAATAAGGGTGATATTTCACCAAATTTCAAAGATAAATTGTTGAATGTGAACAAATAAAAGTATTTTGTTTATCTTTAAAAAAAACAAGTATTTTGTTTAAAGTTTTAGATGAGATCTAAAATATAAAATGGTACTAATTTAAATACAACACTTAAAAAATAGTAACAACTAGTCGAACAGCCGCGCGTTGCACGGGATTATAAAATAAATTAGTAATTTGAAATATTAATATTGATTTTATAATTTTTGTAACATGTTTTATTAAGAATTATATAAATTATTTTTTTAATGTCATAAGATATTTCAATGTTTTGTTTTTTAAGTACAGAAAATATTATTTGTTGTCAAAAAAAAAAAAAAGTATAGGAAAATATTATCGATGATTCTTATACACATATCGAACAAAATTTATTAAAATATAAATTTGAACATAAAGCATTATAAATTAATGAATTTATTAAAAGAAAAATAGATGTTTACAAAAATTTGCAAAAAAGAAAACAAAAACTTTTCATATTGAATTTGGTCACATTGTGTTTTCTATGGTTACTTGAAGTAATGTTTACTTTATTTTTATCATCATTAGATTAAATTTGATCCACTAATCTAATGGTGATAGTAGACAAAGTAGTGATTACTTTGTAAAAAACAAAATAACCATAAAAAAATCCTATAATTTAATCTATCTTTTTTGATATAAAATACAGTTATATGAGATACTGTTGATATTTGATAGTCATTCAAAGAATCTATGCAACTTAATGTTTTGATGATTTGTGTATGGTTTTTAAGGTGTTTTCGAGGGAAAATTCTAAAATACATTTCAATGTATGGTAAATTTATCTATTATTATTATTAAAAAAATAAAATAAATTCAAAAATATTATTTTGAAATTAATATTTGGTTAAAACGTGTTTTAGTGGGTATATGTCAATTACTGATTTACCACTACTACTACTTAAAATTCTAACTTCTTTTTTTAATAAAACTATTCATAAAAATAAAGCTAGTTTATAATTTAATCAAAGAAAATTAGTCCTTTATGAACACCCACTATGCCATTTTCCTTGATAGACGACACTAGATACTTGACAGAAAAAATTTTCCCCGTCATCTGAACTTTCTTTGTGACGGGCATTTAAAAAACCGTCATCTGAATGCATACATTGAAATTTGATATACGTTGTACATGACACCGCTTTAATAATGAGTGTCATATGAACAAAATGTGCCAAAATGCATTTTTAATCAAACGACAGATTATTATAATGTCTGTCATGTGAACTAACAAAAGAAAATGAAATTTTCAAATTTGAAGTAGGCGGAGCACAAATAATTTGAAAAAACACACGGAATCAGAATTGAATCAACGGTTGAGATCAAATGATTTTAATCAATGGTTAAAATTAAAACCCCCAATTTTTCTCTTCTTTCTTCCTTTTGCATAGAAAACCCTAATTCATATCATTCCTTCTTCTTCCTAGCCGCCTCCTTCTCATTTTCTGCTTTCTTGTTATCTCCCAAGCAAGGTTAATGCCCTTAATCCCTCTTCTTCATCTTCTCCGTTTCATCACCTTCTTCCTTTTTATTTCTAAAACCCTAGACTCATCTCTCCTTCTAAACTCCATTCACCACCGGTCTTCCTGGTGACAACGACGGCGACCCATATCATAATCATCATCATCTGTGTCTGTTCATGCAGATCCATTTAGTTTGTCCCAGATGGCCGCATTTTCCAGATCAAATACGCTGCCAAAGCCGTCGTCAACAACGGGTTAGGGTTTTCTTTTTCTCTTTTATATTAGGGTTTTCCACTTTAGGATTAGGATTTGGGGTTTCTGATGATCTTCTCTCTATTATTGCAGTACTGTTATTGGCATTAAGTGCAAGGACGTGATCGTCATGGTAACATAAAATGACCGGAGGTAGTTCTTTGTTGAGTAGAGGTACTTAGCTCTTCATTTTCTCTTTGAGTAGAGGTATTTAGTGGTTGGGTGATTTGCTTTATGCTGTTTATTAAAGGCGTTAAGCTGGTTTATTAGGTACTTAATTTGATGAATGCTTCGACTGAGGTTGTTTTAAGATGTTTATTAGGTAACTTTAAGGTTGTTTTTATGTAATTTATTGAGCATTTTCTGGTTTTGTTGTGCAATGCAGTCTACGCCTCGAGAATAAAAAAACAGGAGGAAGAGAATACTAAAGGAAGAGGAGCTAAGATGTTCCAATTATCCCATTTCATGAAACTGCCTTGAAGTAGTAACAATAATATAGTGCAAGTTTCATGTTCTGGCTTGAAATTAGGTATGTCTCTGCTCTATGTATCCTTGGACATGTTTGATTCGTGGATGTACTATTCATATCTAGCTGTCCAACAAAGTACGCATTTATAATTCCCATAGTTTGAGTTTAAGGATTCCAATGGACTTACATGTTCAAATGAAGAAATATTCCCATAGAGTTTGAGGATTTCAATGGATAAGCAAAGGATTAGTTGTTAAATTTAGCTGTCCATCCAAGTACGCATTTATAATTCCATCTTTCTGCTGCTCTTAGGCTGTTTTCAATTCTGTTTTCTTTATGAAATTAGTCAGTGAAGTTAAAAGTTTCAGCCCCCTGAGGTTCTTTACGTTGTTCTGTTATCGTTTTTGAGTTTGGTTTTACAGTGTATTGATGTCTATCTGTGCATTCTATACAGGCTTGCTAACTGCTGTGCACAAGGACTATTTATACTGATATGACATCTATAGCTAGATGCATTTATATGGATATGGCATTTATACTGAATGCGTAGATGCAATATATGCAATACACCATGGTTGAAGTTGTATTGGATCTTAGTTACCAACTTACTAGGATATTTACTGAGATATTTTACATTTGTCTTTCTACAATCTTCTATTACACATGATCTTAGTTACTAACTTACTATATATGTTGCAAGTCACTCTAGATAGAGGATCATTTGTGTTTTGCTGAAAACGGAGAGTTATCGCTTGGAAAAGACACATAAGAATTTGTTGATGGCCACTTGAAACTTGCTCTTGGTCGTGCTATTGCTGAATGGTATTGCTGCATTTTCATTTTCATCTTGCTTTGTGCTTTCTTGTTACTTTTGACATGTATTTAGATTGACATTCAAGATGAGGAACTTGGTAGTTTGTTTGTCTTTTTGGTCTGAAATTCCAAATGTTTGAGATTCCGTTTCTATTATTTAGTCAAGTCTAAATAATGTTTCATCTTCCTTTTGTGGATTGATTTGGCAGTCTGAATTTGTTTGGTGGCTCAAACCAATGAAAATGGAGAGATATTTGAGCGACTGACAAATTTATGTATATATATATATAGGAGAGCTCCATTCAATCCAAATTATTATATTTTATTGGGTGAATAATCTAAATGACATTATAAAATAAAAAGTGTCATCTTGAGAGAATCAAATAACAGAAAAGAAATGAAAACTGTCATTTTCTTTATTTTCTAATGACGGATAAATTAAAAACACTGTCATCTAAACATTACATACTCCAGCTTAGGATGGTTTGGTTGACGGATACACTTAAAATTGTTGTCATGTGAAATGTACTCGGAGGACGGATTCTTTTGTAACAAATGTCATGCGAAACAATGTACAATGACGTTCCACTATTTGCTGACTGTCATTAGAAATTCATTCACATGACAGTTTTTGACCGTCGTCTGAAGGTTCGATAGACTGCGCTGAGCCCCGTGACAGTAAAAAAATCAATCAGATGACGGGTTTTGCCCGTCATCTTAAGGGGTATTTGGCGTAGTGACCATATATTAGTGTAAATTGTAAAATCAAATAAAAATCATGTTTCCCTTTCTATTAAAAGAAAAGTTATGTTTCTCTTTTCTAAAGTTTTTGTGATTAAAATTTTCTAGGTCGTGTAGTTTTTCCTTTTTTTTCAATTTTAAGATATATAGGAAAAATCTTGGTTTCGAATCACAAGATCGACTAAAAAATAGGGTCATCGTACATTCTCAATAGCTTAAGCGGATACTATGTTCAAAAAGAAGCGTGAGTCTTGTTTCGAATTACAAGATCGACAAAAGTGAAACTCTAAAAAAATTTCTTAATTTGTTTAATAGTTAAATTTAAATAAATACTCGTTGTTTCGCGGTTTTGCAAATTGTTTACACCACATTTATTTTTGGCTTAATTATTATTTTATAATTAAATGATCTCATTGCGTCTATTTTCCGCTAAGGAAAAATCTTTCCTGATAAGTAAATCTCATTCCGGGTGGAAACTTAGAATGACATGTGATGCACCCAAAGGTAAACTAAGAGACCATTTGTTATTTAACGCGTGTGTTTTTGTTAAGCTAATCAATGACAAGAAAATAAAATCTGAGTCAATCAATTATCAGAGATTGTGAAGTGGAGAGCAGTTTTTCTAAAGGTGTATCATGGAGAAAGTAGAGCAAGCGATTACTTTAAGCGCCTATAAGTACAAGAAATCACGATGAGGAATGCCCAACCAAATCGTCAATCAAACCAGAGCAAAACTCTAGCAAATTTCCTTTAGACTTCATCAATTCCGTTCACTTCAACAAATTAACTTTGGAAATTCACTTTAGTTCAATTTAGTTCATTAGTATTCAGTTCAGTTAGCTGGGTTAAATTCATTTGAATAACGTTGAGATAATTTTAATTTGATACCACTTTGTACATTAGTATTAAATTGATACTTTTCAAAAAAATGTTAGGGTCAAATTGATAATTTGGTTATATTAACTTCTGTCATTTTTTACATAAATTCAGTAAAATTCAATTCTTAATTCAGTAAAATTCATTAGACATTCAGTTCAATTCAATTCAAATGGTCTTAGTTTATTTTTTTTCTATTGTTGACGATAATTTTTGTCAGAACTTTTTCTAATATGACAGATGATACAATTGGTTTGACACTAATACCTTGTTCTTTTTTAAAATTAATTAAATTGTGGATACCTTGCAATGTATCATAGAGTCATCCTAGATTGACACATTAATAAAGAATGGCTCAAGAGTTGCACTTTTAAAAACATTAAGAGGCAATTAGAATCCAATATTAGATTAAGGACTCAAATGGAGAAAATAAATAAGTTCAAGGGGGCACGGATGTATTAAGCCGAAGAAAAATGGTGTTTTTTTTGTCACTTTTCAATTCTAATCCCTAATTTTTCAATTTTGTTTTTAAAGTTTAAGTTTTTTTCAGTTACATCCTGATTAGTTGACGTGTCAGGCGAGTGAAGTAAGCTCTCTTTATTGTGACTGGTTGTGACACGATTAAGGGTTAAATGATACCACTTTTAATTAATTTAGGGGCAATTTGGAACTTTAAATAGATCGAGGAGTCAAGTGACATTTTAATTAAAGTTAAAGGGGCAAATTGATTTTATTATAGTTAGTCATTATTACAAACATATATATTTATTACACAACATTTGGATAAGGTTATGTACATTGCAGTACCTCGCAATGTACCATAGAATCATCCGTTTTCGAGATAGTTTAAAAAAACAAATTAATGTTGTCTTTTATTTTTTTGATCTCTCACTCTCAATCCAACCGATAATACTGGATTTCAACCCTTGATCATCTATAGCATATGATGCCTAGCAAATATGTAATCATAACATTCAATACTACCTATATTTTACTAATGAACAACTATATTTTTATTTTACTAATGAACTCCTTCCAAGAGCAGTTAATGATAACTAATTAGTAATTTTGAAAACATACTGGATGTAATTTCTTCTTTTCCTGCATATGAACAGCTCGGAGAAGTTTAGTTATAGGTACCAGAACAATACGCCCCTTGAACGCAAACCGTATAAAAAACCCTTCATCTCTGGCACCCTATAAAATCAAAGATAAAACAATCATCAGAAGAGACCAAACAACAACGCCATAAGTTTCAGAGGGACTCCCTGCGATCACCGAACCATAATTAAGTACAACAACGACCTAAGTGTTTATAGAAATACCTTGAAGTGAACTCCGTGCGATTACCGAACCATAAATTAGCATTTAGAACTTCCATATACCTATCAACTGAAATAGAATGAATTGAATTAAACTTTGTTCTCCAATCATTGGGAATTCAAATAAAAACATGTTCTTACTTTTCTATTCTGCAAAAAGTTCGGCAATGATTCAAACTTAACTCCCAAATCCTTTTCTACCTCTGATGAATTTCATTTTATATGCTCTACTACATCCTTCTCTAGGTTGTGCTCTTGACAAAAGAAAAACATAAAGAACTGTTTATAGGAGAACAATCTAAAAATAAAATTGAGAACAGCTTACATGCATATATGATCTATAGAAACAACATGAGCAATGACTTGTTTTTTCTTGCTGCGTTCACCCATCTGCTAGAAAATATCCTTTCCTCGAATTAAGTGTTTGATAGAGTTTGAACTCTTGATGAATGACCAGTATATATACAAAGACATACACATCAATTTAGAGCCTAAATATCAAAGAATATTGACTTTCCTAAATACAAAGATATTAACATATCTAACGGTCCTTCACGAACAATTCGTACATCAAATCGTTTATATTGGTTGAAGTAAGTTTGTTCAAAACACCTCCTACAAAGAGCTTCCCAATTTAACCTCTTATACTCTACACAGCTTTTATGTTGAATTGTAATAAAACGCCATTGATGCTCCTACGAAGAGCTGGTTTTATCCTGAATTGTAATCATCTCTTTGGCTTTTATCATCAAATTCAATTTAAAAGGCGGATGTAAATTCCCCCAATCTTACCGGAATTCGACTCAACATTTTGAATTTCTTCCTCATCAATTACTATCTAATTGATAGCACTTGTAACGTTGAGTTATTTTGGAGTTTTTTTTTTTTTTTTTTTTTATTGTCAGCAGCTCTTCTAACTACAAAGGAAATCACTGGCTTTTCTTATTTCGACACATCAGCAAAATTGCTCGGTTGTCAATGTGTGAACAGCTGAAATACTCAGCTTTTATATATTTGAAGATTTGTTATTTTAAAAATTTAATCCATTATATAATATTGACAAAATGATCATGAATGGCAATATTAAAATTGTAAAGCATATAAAATATCTAAACGTAAATTTAGTAATAAGAATAAAGTCTGTTAGCAGAAATCTAAAGCTATACGGATTATATAATCCTCTGCTATCATTATTATTATTACCATATATATGTTTGCTTACGGCAACTAAATATACAAAGCACATTTGCTTACGACAACTAAATATACAAACCACATTAACTATCAACCAATTATGGCGGTGGCTGTTCTTCCAAATTCAATAATCTCACCATTTCCAGTCATTCTAGTTCAACCAAACCCACCCTCGGTATCCGAATTTGAATTTTTTTGAAATCCTGACATCTCGACAGTATATGGGAGTAGGGCTGGGCACGGATCTCTGCGATTCAATCTTAGATCAAATATTAAAAGAAAAATGAATTCAGTCAAACCAAGTCAATAATATAGTTAAATTCAGGATCATTTTACTTAAATATTTGATCAAAATGAATAAATTTAGTATGCGTGCCCAGCCCTATATGGGAGTACCGCATATATACTGGTGGGAAGGTGGGAAATCCTTTAAGATGAAAGACTTCCTTTACGATACAGGATTTGGAATTGGAAACTTTTTCTATATATACATATATATTCATTACCCTTACTTTACAAACATTTCAGCAATTTTGTTTTACAGTGTCTTAGAAAAATATGTCTCTAATTTGTAGTATCCCGCCAAGTTCAGTGATCTCTCTACTTCCACCCATTCTAGTTGAACCAGTCCATTCTCGGTACTTGAATTTTTTTGAAATCGTGACATCTCGGTAGTATATGGGAGTACCGCATAACATCATTAAGAAGATTAAGCCTCATAAAATCTCGATAGATTTTCCCACCGTTAAAGTACGGCATAAAATTATTAAGATGATAAGTTGGGATCCGCCTTCTCCCGATCAGGTCAAAATTAACACAGACGGCGCGTTTAAAAGTTCAATAGGTTTAGCAAGTGCAGGCGGTTTAATTCGGGATTGTAATGGGGTGTGGTGTACTGGTTTTTCGATGCATTTGGGTGGTTCTATTACCTCATTACAAGCGGAACTTATGGGTATTTGGGGAGGATTGAATCTTGCATGGAATCGAGGATTTAGGAATGTTATTCTAGAGAGTGACTGTAAAGTTGCAGTTGATTTAGTATTGCGTAATGGTGATTCTGATGACCATTTGGTACATACTATAAAGGAACTTTAGGGCAAAAAATGGACTGTGAAAATACAACATCATTATCGAGAAGGGAATCAAGCGGCTGATTGGTTAGCAAATCTTGGAATTCAGCTATCTAGTCATGATTATTTTGAGTTTTTACTCCGCCTCTAGGCATTTTGGACCATCTCTACGACGATTACTTCCATATCGCATCCCCGGCTTTGTAAAATTTAGTATTTGATTTACTTTATGTAGTTGTAGGTTCTGTATTTTTCATCGTTATCAAATGAAGAAAAATGATGTATTTTCCCAGTTACAACTTACATCAATTCAATTATATTTCAAGTTCGATGCTTAATTATTATTTTTTTATGAAAAGCTAGTTCATTTTCATTCAAAACATATTTCTATTTTATCAACAAAATTTCCAGTTGATGCCCAACTGGTACCCGAGCTCTCCTGCTTTAGAAAATAATGCCTTTCCAACTGAGTCTGTCATCTGCATAGATTATCAAGTCCCTTACACTCGAGATTTCGAATTCAAATCCTACAAGCCTAGTGTATGCAGTAAACTGACACGTGACACGCTATATTTCTGACATATATTTGATTGGAAATATACACGAATGATTTTGGTGCGACAGAATAAATAAATTAACATATAGTTACTTTTAGCTTCATACAAAATCAAACGCGTACTAACCTCCAAATTTTCAGAACGGCATTTCTATCACCTAACTTGTTTGAAAAGACGTTTCTTTTAACTCAACTAGCTTTGAAAGGGCTCAATTTGCTTAAAATGACATTATATTGCCTCAAACTTGCTTAGGGCCATGGAGGCGTAGAGTTTGCAGTACCGCCACGTGAAAATTGGGGGTTAACCGTGACAGTTTAATCAAGTTCAGGGAGCGAAAAAATTGTTACGAAAATATAAGAAATTGCACAATATGACATGATAACGATTGTGAAATCAAATGTGAAATTCAATAACTTTATGGACATAAAGTGAAGTTTAGCGAACTTTGTGAAACATACCCCGAAATTTAGTAACGGTAGGTGTATATTATCCCATGAACAGCAATTTGCGTATAAAGATTATTACCTTTTGATTAGATGGCGACAAATAAGGATTAGAACGAACAACATGATAACCATCCTGGCAACGAATTTGAAAGAACAAAAAGTGTCAACTTTACTCCTCAAAGATAATAATAACTCGGCAATTTGATAACTGAAAATTGATCAGACCTTCAAGACAAGTTCTTGAAGCTGCTTAATCCCACTTCCATCTTCTGCTGGATTTGCAAGACAGCAACCGACAAACTTGGTAGGGTACTTCTTTTAGGGTGCTGCCAGAAAAGATGACAAACAAAAGAGCAATTAGGAACAACTGATCGAATCAAAAGGCTGTGCTGCGGACGCGCCACTGTTTTGAAAATGATTTTCGGTAGACCGAAGTGCAATCCGGGAAAAAAAGATCAGATCTTTCCCCACGGTTAACATAACAGTCTGCAAACCCGTGCACTCAAAGTGAAGTTGAAAACTTTTGAACAACATAACTTATAAAAACAACACCAACAACAAATTCGAACTAGAAACTAATCCAACCACTGTAAAAATGAATCCTAGGCCCTCAAAATCGAGAATCCGGTTAGGACTGACTCGACCACATAGTCCTGTGCAGGCGGTCCAAATCCGACTAGTTCCCAACTACCTCCCGACTATCCTAGAAGGTCACCAACTGTCCGACTAGCAGCTAGTGTCTTTTACTAGGCTAATCCCAACACTAAAGTGTTGAAGAAACTCATCAAATTCTCAAATACCCTTTGATCTAACATGTACAGTTAGGAAAGAGTAACCAAAAAGCAAAACCTCGGAAGTAAAACAAGTCAGCTTCCTCCTGCCTCTGAACTCTTACAACGCTTTTCAATAGCCAATCTGACTCCGGCGCTATCAAATCCGCCCACAGCCAATAATCAACTGAATGCTGCAACAATAACAGTATCATTCTAAACATTCAATCAGAAAGCACAGTCAAAGACCACAAAGTTAAAACAAAACATCATCATCATCATCATCAAACAGTTGAATACTGCAACCATAACAGTAACATTCTAAACACTCAATCAGAAAGTACAATCAAAGACCACAAAAACCATCATGATGATGATCATACCTGTTCGATTAATCGATGAACAGGGCTACCATTGGAGATAAGATTATTACTATCCCTATAACTATTCCGAAACAACAAAAGCAAATCATAAGTAAATCTCCGGGGCATCTCGTAAACATAAACCCTAATCAGGAAATCAAAAGGGTAATACGGACTCCCATAAAGTCTCTCACTTTCTCTCAAAAACATCCGTTCATCCAGTTTCAGCACATCATCATCCCTCACTTCAACAACAGTATCATCAGAATGTTTAGGAGCTGATTTTGCAGCGAGAAATTGCTCGAGTGAAGTGAGAAACGAGGTTTGGGGTTTCGGTGGAGGATTTGAATTGGAAAAGTTTTGGGATTGTGAGGAGGAGGAGAAGAAGAAGAAGATTGTTAAAAGAAAATTGCAAGAAAAAAAAAAGCAGGTGGACAAGTGGCCTTCTAAAGCTATACCCATAAGCACCAATCAAATTCCCAAGTGTTGTTACAAGCTTAGGTTTGAAATGTAAAACTAGTATTCAGTCTCGGTAACAGAAAAAAATGATGCTATTAACGTGAAATTAGCCAATTACAACATCATAGTTTCATATGAGGAAGATAATACCAGAAAATATTCATGAGAAATATCCGATTTCTGCATGCACATATACACGAAGTATGACTTTTAAAATGAGCTAAACTCTTGAATACGTGCGTATTCTAACAAGCACAATTAGTAAAGAGCAACTAAACAGCAAAATTAGTAAAGCAAAACCTCAGAAGTGCACTCACACCCTATAAAGAGCCTTGCATTGCTGCTTCAAATCCGCCTATAGCCAATAATCAATGGAATGCTACAACAAACATTTCAAAAATTCAATCAGGACCATCAAGGAGCACAATTTTTTTTAAAAAAAACATCATCATCCTCATCCATCATCACTATCAAACAATTGAATGTTGCAACCATAAAGTACAATAGAAGTGTCAGAGATTAATACATAAACCGAGCAGCTAGAACTTTTAGTTCAATTGGTTAAGTAACACGTACTAGAGAAGATACATCCTGAGTTCAAATCCTGACAACCCCTCATTTATTGGTGAATCAAAAACTCACGGCGGGATGAGTTTGTGTTGTAAACGCTTAAAGCCAAGAGCATTCGTGTGAACGAGTGTGACATAAATTAATATATAAACCATAATTGAATCTTAACTATCAAGACTTTAAGGAAGCTCCAAAAAGGCATTACCCAATGGAAGATTGTAATATCTAGTCCACAAGAGTTGGATTTAGAGTTACACTCAAGTGATAAACTCTGGTCCATCGTGGACTAGAAGGCGGGTATTCGGCCTAAGGCTAAGAGAGTCGACGAAATGCTGACAGAATGGTTGACCAGATGAGTTGACCGAACGCATATAGGGGATAGACTCCTGCTTATGGGTTGTTTGGCCGTAGAATTGAAGGAGCGTAGTCACTACCTCGAACTTTTAATTCAATCCATTAAGTAACAAATGACACAAAATTAAAATCATCATCGTACCTATTCGAGATACCAACGATGGACAGGGTGATGAATAAGAATATGCCAATAAGGAAGGAGCAATGGTATATATCGGCTAAGGATCCTCTAGAGTTTCAAGGAACTCCATGTGTGGAGTTCCTAAGATCTCAGCCACACAATTGATCCTAGGGCCCTCATTAATTAAACAAAACACTTTTTTTCTCTCTCTACCTTTAAATGAGGGCCCTAGGATCTTATCGTGTGGCTGAGATCTTAGAAACTCCACACATGGAGTTCCTTTGGAACTCTAGAGGATCCGGACCCGTATATATCATGCTCACCTAGTCAATGACTGACCAAATATAATTTAGTCAATCACCATTAGATAAGATTTTAACGGTTAAGATTAAAACCTCATGAAATCACCTATAGACTACGGGTCGATACGGCAGGTATAATAAAAATACAAAAAACACTGTTTATAATTAAAATAAAATATGTGATTTCGTTAGGTTTGAATCTTCACTCTTAGATCCTAATCTAATGATGATTGACCAAATTGTATTTGGTAGGTGACCACTACTCCATAAATACAAGAAGGCTATATATGATTACAAAGAAGGCTTAATACATAAACTATCTCCTCAAATTTCTGTTTTTTCTTTTTATGTAGTTTTTATTTAATATACTGATTAGTATTTTTGTTTCTAAATTCGTATTATGGTTAATTTTTTTTGTCATTCTACCTGTTTTTTAAAAATATGTAATTCTTACCCATCGGTACACTTTCCAATTTATGAGTGGAGTCCACAGTCTGAATCATGCTCCTTACAAATTTATCAAAAAAAAATTGAAGACCTATAATATGTAATTCTTATCTTCCCGTTTCAACAGGCATATAGACAACAAAATCTATTATGTCTTAAAATTTAGAATATTATGTTAAAAATCTAAAAGATAGACAAAATAACCAAAAATTTAATTATGTCAAAAAAATGAAGACCTATAATATGTTTTTCAAAATAAGAGAACTAAATAATGTATTATGTAAAAATTTGAGAATTTAGAATTTTATTTACCATTCTGTTGACCAAATTTTTGTAATAAGGTTTTGTTATATTTACTTATATTTAGCACATTCTTGTTCAGTTCAATGCAGAAATTTCAGTTTAGTACAACAAATTCAACAATTTCAGTTTTGTTTTGGCTATTTTAGTGGAAGTACGGATGTGCTAGAGTTATAGTTTTCTCAAACTGTAATTGAATTGCGCTAGTGACTTTTAAAATCAAAACGACTGTAAAGAATTAAAGAGAACTAAATCCAAAAGTTTTGTAATCAAAACGATATCGGTCTTAAAACTGGAATTGAAAGAAAATTGTAAACTTGTATTAAATATGAAAATGAATGCATACAATTAAGGAAATCACAAAAAAGAACGACGAAGTTGAAACTGCTAAAATCTAAGGTAATTTGCTGAAATTGAAAGGAAACTTGCTGAAGTCTAAGATTTGATCTAGTTTGAATGTTGAGTTGGTTGAGACTTCTTTCATCGTAATTTCTGGGTTTTATAAACACCGGAGGAAAATGCTTACATCAATTAAGTCACTTCTCCATCATTCAACAATTGATATCCACTAGTTGATGAATCTCAACTTCTCATGACCTCCTGATTGATGACTCTAACTCACTCTAGTATTTTTTATTTTTCTATTTATTAATTGATCTGCCAAAAAGACATACGTAAATAATAAATGGTTTACTATTTTACCTTGATTCACTATACGCCACTCTGAGTTCCTCTCAAGGGATGAGATTTACTTTTCAGGATGATTTTCCTTAGGAAAAAATACACGTGGACATGACTTTTTAATTATAAAAAGTAATTAGTAAACTAAAAAATTAAATGTTATGTAAACAATGTTAATTTTTTTATATATTTTTTTAGTTCACCTCAGTTGTTTTACAGAAAAGGAACATAGCCTAAATCCTAAACATTAAATAAATTTTTTATTACTGTCAAAAATAAAATAAAATTTTAGTCCTCATTGTTAAATCCTTTTATTTTAAAAAATATATTATAAACTCTCTATTTTTTATTATAATTAACGTTATGATTTTTTTAAAAAAATTCCGGATTGTTATTCTTTTTAATTAAAAGCGGGGAATTGAGAGAAACGCACACCCAAAAATACAAAATAAAAGGAAAAATAAAAACAACTAAAAAGAAACTAATTTTTATTTTATCATCAAACATAAATTTGCTGATAATTACATAAGATTAAGTAAAGTTTTTGATCAAACATTTAGAATCATAAATGAAGATTCCAATTTTATTACTGTTGAAGTATTTTCAAATGTCAAATTATAGTTTCACACGAGAATTTTAATGTAAGGGTACAAATGAAATAACTAGATTCCACAAAGACGTTACTATAATTTGACGAGTAGCAAATGACATCGACATGCATCTTAAAACATTTATCAATATACATATGTTTCTTGTTTTTTCTTTAAAATCTTAGATAAATGTCATTATTTATCATTTTACACAAACAACTATTTACAATCAATTTTACCAAACAAGTTTATTCGAACGCTAATCAAATCTGCTAATTCAAATCAATTAACAGTAAACAGCTAACAAGTAAAAACCATTATATTGTACGATTAAAAGTTAATTGGTTCAGGATTGAAAATAATAGGTTGAGAGATGAGTATAAGAAGATGAGAATTGAAGATGAATCAGTTGTTGGACTTGGGAATGAAGATATATAAGTTGGGTTGATTAGAAATAATAGAATTAAGGATTTGCTGCAACTCCTCCAGTACTGCATCCAAAGTGAAAATTTAAAGGATTGTTGCATGTCAGGGTGACACGTGTAATACTGCCTTGTGAGAGTTGCCTTCTGAATTTATTTTATTTTTCTTATGTATTCTTGTAACAATTTTTAATTATTTATATTGTTTCTATTATTTTTGAAATTTATTTTTTATATTTTAAAATAATACGGGATTCGTCATTTTAAATATTAATAATAAAAAATAATTATAATTTTATTAAACACTGAGTCGTACACATCAGTGAACAGAAGGAAAGGGAGTGACGGGACCAATAAGTAGCAAACATCAATCACAAATAACAAACAAAAGGTAAACCAAACATTCCTTAAATGTCTTCAAATTTAGAATGTTACGTTAAAATATTTAAAGTTGATAAAAACGCCCACAAAATTAATTATGACAAAATGGAAATCTGATAATATGTTTTTCAAAATAAAGATAAAAATTGAGTTATAAAAAATACTGGAGACTAATAAATCATTTGTCCAACATTAAAAAGATTCAAAGGACCCTTTGAAGTTGGCCAAAATATTCAAATTACGTCTAAAAGGTTATTTGAATCTCTTACCAAATTCACTGGATCAATCTTTTGTCCATATCAACAGAATTGATCATTTCCTTAATGTCACAAACAATATATTTTAAATCATCTTTTTGCTAAAAAAAAGCTATAAGATCTCATCAACAAAAGACAATAAAACATAGGACAGTAATGTGAAATTATCCAAAAATTATATCATACTCAAAGCGTGTACAAAACTTATAAATTAACTTGCCGTAAGTCGGGTTATTAATTATTATGATGTTAAAAAATGTTAGTTTAACATATAGTTCTTTAAAAATGAAATAAATTGAAAAACAGTTCATTTATGATTTAAAAAATAAATTTATAATATAGAATAATAGTACTTTCATGATAGATATATAGTAAAATTTCTAAACTATCACTATTAGTTTTAAAGGAAAAAGATAAAAACTTCTAACCAATAATTTGAAATTTGTAAACGGCAACATATATATTATTTTATATACAATAATAATTAATATTTTAGTTAAAGTTTTTTTATAGTTACTTAATGTTCATTCATTTTTTTAAAGATTTCTTTATATTCTTTTTGAGTAAAAGGACTTCGCAAATGGAAAAAATGGTAAAGTCCCTATGTTAGATTATCAGTAACCTTTTGGTCATTTTATCTACTTTTTAGAAAAAAAGTTTGACATTTCTTCACTTTTAAGACGGTCATAGTGTCATATGAAAAGTCCATGTCACTCTGTTTTCTATTTTACGACAAAATATGATGGTTACAAATTTTAAAAAAACATTGTAGGAGCAAAAGTCACAATGACAAAGGATAAAAACCTTAAAAATGTGTTTTTCAAAATTAAAAGACTAAATATCTCCAACATCTAAAAAATTTATTTTAAATACTAAAAATAATTAATATATTATTGACATAATTTAAAGAGAAATTTTAAGATTATTTTGTTTTTAACAAAAGTCAATATTACTTTGACCTGTGCACCATTAAATCATGGAGTAAAATCTAATCTAATAGTAAATTAAACAAAGTATAAACAAAGTAAAGCTAAAACAAAACAACTATAGCCTTCACATTAAATATACATTTTTGAAGCATCTCCAACATCTCCCCAACAAATTACAAATAGAAGAATCTAAAATACAAAATAAACATTCATTAATCCATCATTAATATTTGAGAGGACTCATAATAATGTGTATCAGAAATTGGCTTTTGAAAAGTTCAATGAATAATATATGTTTCTTTTTGAGAAATTGATATTTCTAACCTCGACAACTATAATGTACATAGAATTTTGTTGCCAACCTTATTCTTTCATTATGTTTACATTGGACTTTTCTCTACTTGTGCCTGCCTAAATACATCAACAATGTTATACCTATTATTCATGTTAATAAACTCAAGCCTTACAACAACCTTTTACATATGTGAAAGTTATAACAATACTATACTTTGCAATCTCAAAGTTTGTTTCGAGACATAGATAATTTAAGAAAATAATAAATTACACCATAATATAGTAGTACAATATATTGAGAAACTAAAAGCTCATGATGAAAACCAACAAATGGCTCTTTATTAGTAATGAGTTCTAGACGTCGACATCTTATAAAATGTCTCTAAAATAAAATGTGAACAGATTCATATAATCATATATTTGCTAGCTTCTATAGCATTTTTTTTTTATGTTTCTCGGGAGAAACTTTCATCCAATTCCCACATGATCTCTTTAACATTATTTTAATTGTCTAACTTCAGTTTTAAAAAATATGTTAATCATATATATAATCAAATACATCATACAGACCTTTGTAGCATGCATTTATGCTCAAGACATTTACACTATACAACCTTCCATCTCTGTCTCTAAAATCAGAGAAAGAGAAATAAGTTAAAAGGTTAAAACGTGAAAAGCTTAGTTTAGTCAAGGCAAGTTCTGAAAATTCTTTCAGTTGTAAACTCTGGAAAATCAAGTCGTCAAAAATTGTGTAGCAATGAATTGAAGAAATCCATCAAACAAATCCGCATAAGGTGGTTTAATTTTCAGAAACAAAGAAATTAAAGATGAGCTAAAAGCACCTTTAACTATAGACATTGCACAATAGAAATTTTAGCATCAACCTGAAAATATATGCAGATGAAAATTAGGATTAAATCATATGGTTGTAATTTTATAAATTTCATCAATTAAGTAGTTTAAATTGTAACCAATCGATGGTTGACGCAGTGGTAGCATGGGGCTGCGGATCGATCTCCCACAACCGCGACTGGGAGGGGTTTAAATACCATAATCCTTGGACCCGCCCCGAATCCGGATTAGTCGGCCCAATGTGGTTCGGAAACCGGATGGAAAACCAAAAGGTAGTTTAAATTGTATCCAATCCTCGTGTTTTAAATTTTTCATTTCACAAATCATCTATTGATGGTGAGTAAGGAGGATGTGTTATGCAATGCTTAACAGTAGGCGATTATGCTCTTAATTAGGAACAGACGGATTAAACAATTTCTGATTTGACAAAACCGAACCAACCAAATTTCATCAATTTCTGATAGTAAGGAGTTATTTTGACATAGCCTCTAATAATTTGTCCCGGCTATTAAGGATAGTATTAGATTACATTTAAAATATGGTTTTGTCCTAATTAAATTTTCCTAATTGCATAAAGTCTAACTCGGAGTTGGAAATCTTTTAAGATACTGACTAGGAAACTTTGCCTGTACATATATATATATATATCACTAGGGTTACTTTTACTTGTACAAACATTTAGCACTTTTATTTAGTTTTGTTTCATGATCGCTTAGTAAACATGGCTCTAGTTTGTAATATTCCCCCAAGGCTTAGGCGGCAGCAAGAAGTGTTAGCTAAAGCTGTTAAATCGATACATTGGGAGCCGCCTCGTAACTATCAAGTCAAAATCAATACTGATGGCGCGTATAAAAGTTCAATTGGCGCAGCTAGTGCAGGCGGTTTAATTCGGGATACTAAGGGGAATTGGTGTGGTGGTTTTTCGATTTATTTGGGTTCTGCCACCGCATTTGAAGCTGAACTTGTTGGTATTTTGAGAGGGTTGGACCTTGCATGGCACATGGGATTTAGAAACATTATTCTAGAGAGCGATTGTAAAAACGCAGTTGATTTATTTCGTCATCGTGATTCGAACAGTGGTCTGGCACGGAGTATTACGAATTGTGTTGATGGTTTGGTACGGAGTATTAAGGAATATTTGGACAAAGAGTGGAACTGGGAAATACAACATCAATACCGAGAAGGGAATGAAGCGGCCGATTGGTTAGCAAATCAAGGAATTCAGCTATCTCAGTATGGTTTTTGGGTGTATCCGAGTCAGCCTCTAGGAATTTCTTACTATATCGAGAAGGATCGCCTAGGTATCCCAACTGACCGGCTTTGTAAAGTTTAGTAGTTTTGATCAGAATTTACTTTATATATAGTTTATGTTGTTATAGGTTCTGTAATTTTTATGGTTATCAATGAAAAATGCTATATTTTCCCAGTTATAAGCTTGTTTAATATTACAAATACATCACTTCAATTGTATTCTGAGTTCGAGTTCGATGCTTCATTTTTTTTATGAGAAAAGCTTGTGCCATTGACCTTTGAAGAGCTCCATTGCTGTTCTGCCCATAATCCACTCCACATCAGAAGATGATAAAGGCACTTGACTGGCATTCCAAAACACTGCTTCTTTTGCTCGAGTGTACCCGCATTCCGGAACAACAAACGGGAAGTCACTGCAAATATAATGTTATGGAGAGTTTTCGGGTTAATTACAGCAATATTGTCTTTCAATTATTGATGGAACGAAATTACCATAATAAAATTACTTGCCTGCCCCACATGACACGGTTTGCACCAAAGGTAGAGACGATCTGAGAGAAAATAGGGGATAAATCTCGGTAGGGGTACGCAGTTCTTGACACCCTGAAGAGAGCACTGAATTTAATGTATACCTGCTTCATAAGAACAAAATCAAAAAATCGATGTCAATTATATTTCCAATACAAAGTTACTCAAAATTGTGTACCTGTGGGAATCTGGATAGCTTTAGAAGCTCAGAAAAGGTATGGCTCTCTTCGTCATTTCTGCAGAATCACATGTACACGGACAGTTTTCATGAGCTTTAACGAGTTAGAGATGAAAAGCAAGACTCCTATCCGGCTTCTCCTACTTGCACCTAAACGACTAACGACTCCTCTAAACTTCAAAACGACCTTTTCCCTTCACTAACTTGCTTAAACTACCAAGCAGTTAACTTATTATTTCCACCTGGGGGATCTGTACATACATTTGTCCGGCAGTTTAAACAAGTTTGAGACGGCAGAAATGACATTTTAAGCAAATTGAGGCAGCGGAAATGTCGTTTTAAATTCCTTGAGGTAGAAATATCATCTTAAGCAAGTTGAGGTGGCGGCGGAAGAATCATTTTAAGCAAACCGAGGTGGCGGAAGGATCATTTTAAGCATATGTTGAGGTGGTAGAAAGCTCATTAAAATATTTTGGGATCATTAGGCGTATACGTGCAAGCTGATGTGGCAGAATGGTCATGTTAAGCAAATTGTGGCGGCGGAAAGGTTGGTTTAAGCAAGTTGAGGTGGTAGAAAAGCCGTTTTGAAATTTCGGGGATCAATAGCATTTGAGTGCAAGTTGAAGGGTCGAATATGCATTAACCCGAAAAGCTATGTTTAAAGAGTTTCTTACGTCGGTGGTTTACAGAAACCAAAATGATCAAGCAATACAACCGTTGATGGAAATTCGGTACACAGTTCTTGAATCTCTGCAATATGAAGATCGAGTCCCTGAAATTTCGGACCGTAAATATTGTTTCAAATCCAGATTGCTCCAGAATTTCATTACTCTTTTTTCTGATTCTTTGAGCAGATTGAAAATACCTTGAAACACATGAAACCAACTGGTACCCCAAGCTCTCCTGCTTTAGAAAATAATGCCTTTCCAATGGAGTTCGTCATCTGCATAGATCATCAAGTTTCTTACACTCGAGATTTCGAATTCAAATCTTACAAGCCTAGTGTATGCAGTAAACTGACACATGCCACGCTATATTTCTGACATATATTTGATTGGAAATTCATACGAGTGATTTTAGTGGAGCAACAAAAATTAACATACAGTTATTTTTAGCTTCATACAAAATAAAACGCGTACTGACCTCCAAATTTTCAAAACAGCCTTTCTATCACTTAACTAGTTTGCAAAAACTTTTCTTTTAGCTCAACTTGCTTTCAAAGGGCCTTTCTGCCACCTCATTTTGCTTAAAATGACATTATACAGCCTCAAACATGCTTAGACTGCCATTGAGGCCTAGAATTTGCAGTACCGCCATGTGAAAATTAGGGGCTAACCATGACAGTTAAGTTCAGGGAGCGAAAAGATTGTTATGAAAATATAAGAATTGAACAATATCACATGATAACGATTGTGAAATCAAATGTGAAATTCAGTAATTTTATGGACATAAAGTGAAGTCTAGCGAAACTTTGTGAAACATACCCCGAAATTTAGTGATGATAGGTGTATATTATCCCTAAGCTAAAACTTCAGGGCAATAATGAACAGCATTTTGTGTATAAAGATTATTACCTTTTGATTAGATGGCCACAAATAAGGATTAAAGCGAACAGCACGATAACCATCCTGGCATCGATTTTGAAGGAACAAAAAGTGTTAAATTTACTCCTCAAAGATATTAATAACTTGGCAATTTGATAACTGAAAAATGATCGGACCTTCAAGACAAGTTCTTGAAGCTGCTTAATCCCACTTCCATCTTCTGCTGGATTTGCAAGACAGCAACCGACAAACTTGGTCGGGTACTTCTTTAGGGCGCTGCCAGAAAAGATGCAAACAAAAGAGCAATTAGGAAGAACTGATTGAATCAAAAGGTTGTGCTACAGACGTGCCACTGTTTTGAAAATGATTTTCTTTAGACCAAAAATGATTTTCTTTAGACCGAAATGCAATCCAGGAAAAAAATCAAATCCTTCCCCACGGTTAACATAACAGTCTGCAAACCCATGCACTCAAAGTGAAGTTGAAAACTTTTGAACAACATAACTTATAACAACGACAACAACAAAACCTTAGTCTCAAAATGATTCAAGGTCGGCTAACATGAACCATCATAAAGAACAGTACAGCTCAAGTTACGTCGGCGACATAAATTCTCTGTTTGAATGACATAACTTAGAAAGGAAAAATTAGAACACGAAAGAGAACCCTTTTCAGTGAAGAATAAATGTGTGTACCTATTTTTTATAATAAAACTAAAAGAGAATTTATATTTTCCAACAAAAGAAGAATAAATCGGGCACTCAAGCGAGTGGCACATGCGTGTGGTTTATTATCCAAAACCTCTCCTAACATACTTCAAACTCAAAATAAGGCACATCTCAAACTAAACCTGCAAATGAGTTAATATCTTTTTAATCTGGAACAAAATTTTAACAATAAAATCCGAAGAAAAGATTAGCCTATTACTCTAATACTTGTTATAATCTATGTTGCATAAAGGCTCTTCTTCAGAAGCGTTTTTGGATTTGTATCCATGCCCATTTCGGTTTCTTTTTTGTTTCCTAGCTATATTTTCTTTTCTCGAAATGACGTTTCCTAGTGCCGTTTCCATTTCTGTTTCCATATAACATAGGCTACTTCGTAAACAAATAGAAAAGCGTCGACAAACCTTGTGACTAAAGAATGATCAAACTTGTGGTTTATAGGCTGCACAATTAGAGCACCATCTACTCCTGCTTCTTCCATGTCCTGCCAGAGTAAAAAACGAGCAATCCGGGTTAGCAAGATTGGACGAAGTACTCATAATATGCACTAGAAGAACAGCTAATGAAATGCAACGAGTCAGTACTTAAGGTGAAGTTGGAGCAGTGGCCCGAGCAGCTAAAATGGATGGCAACGGGAGTAAAAGTTAACACATGTAAACGCATATTAAAGCCGTGAGACTACTAAGTGAGATTTGAGTTAAAATGGACAAGAAATGTAGAGTTGGCTACAACTCATTAACACAGGACCATTCACAAGAAAGTCATAATCTTTTAAGAAAAATTGACAAAATTATGATACAATACAAGTAGATGCGTGTTGTGTATTGAAACAGTGAGACTCGAGAAATCAGATTTGAGTAAAAATGGGCAAATCTAACGATAAGAAAAATGCAAATCATTTGTTTAATAACATGTGTAGATGGCTACTATATCTGTATAGTAGACAATTAACGACGAAGTCAGTAATCTTTTAGAAGATTTGAGAAAGATTATGATATAATATGATATAATACATAACTACATTTATTAAAGCAGTGAGACCCACGTAATAAGATTTGACTTTTGAGCCAAAATGGATACGCAAACTTCAATGACAGTCGCTGAAGTTTGAGATCTCCCTCGCAAAGGAAACTGGATGTCTGGACTCCATATTCTTTCCATGAAATCACTAAAATTAACCTTTGATTTTGATAACGTCCTTCCAACCTATTTGCATACAAAAACTCACCAAAATTTTAACATGACACAAATTATATGCCTACTAAGTATCAACGCGGACAATGATGTGATCGATTGAAGTGTTTGTGTCTTAGGATGTAATACGTGGAATAGACGCGGCTAACTTCAATGAGTCTCTCTCAAATAAAGACAACCTATACCAGTTCTTTCCCTGTGATTCCTATCTTGACTACTTATCCTACTATAGTACACTCTGGTTCGGCACATCATCTAGCTTTTAGTGCTCACTCGGTAAGTAAGCGGCTTATCATCATGAGTAAGCCGCTTCCCTTATTGGCTAGGAGGCTAGCTTTCGGAAACTCTTCTTCGGGTATCTTCTCTATTCAGAGAGGACTATGCCTAGAATACATTCTGTTCCACCAGCATCAGTTCAATGGGTTATGATACAACACTCCTTATTATCAGCACAATTTACGCTAAAACATACAGGATAACCAATCCATCAACTTCTAATTTTCCATATTACATTGAAATTTCTAGTGCACTTGTAAATGACAGAAAATCCTGAAACAAGAACAGCTCAAATTCTGAAAATTCCGAAACTTCAATCGCCATCTACGCATTTTACTCAACAACTAAAGTCCTAAACTTTCAAAAATTCGACAAAGATTATGATACAACACTCCTAATCAGAATAATTAATGCTAAAACAAACAGGATAAATGATCATCCATCGACTTTTGACATTCTCTATTACATCCACAGCATCACTAAATCACTGAAAAATCCAAAACAAAAACCGATAACAAGAAAGTCGTGACTCATGATCTTTCAACAAAAATTGCACAACACTTATGATCGTGAGAGTCACTCAAAATCACCGGAATATAACATAGAAGGCAGTTGAATATATACCAACTAAACGCTGTGCCAGAAGAGTTCTGTTTATAGAAAATTTTGTCTTAGGATGTGTTACATGGCGCACATGCAGCATCAACCATAAATGTCAAAACATGTCCGCTATAATATGCTTAGTTGATATATAATCAACTGTAATCTATGTCACAACTCTCCAAGGTTTTTGTATTCAAATTGGCCAGAATGAGTTTATAAGTATGAAATTGATTCTAGTGAAAGAAAATCACCATCAGTGCATTTTATTCCACAAGAAAGCCATAATCTTCCTAAATTTATGCTAAAACAAGCAGGATAAACAACCCATCAACATCTTACATTATCTACTACTACATCAAAATTTCAATTGCATTATCTCTGAAAAATCTAAAACACTAAATGTACCTGAAGCAAGAACTCTAAATCTCCTTGTAAAGTGGGTTCTTGACCAGGAAAGTAAGGAAATGTATCAGCAGCCTGCAAAACATAAGAACCCAAATGAAAAAAAGCTCTCAAAACATCCAAAGATTGAATCTTTGGAATTTGGAAAGTAATGGGTTTTTGAGTTACCTGTTGAGGAGATGCCCAAATGTGAAGATGAGAATCTATGATTTTGGATTTGGAAGATGATACTTCAGATGTAGATGTTGCCATTTTTGTTAATGTTGATTTGATTTTGGTACTTCTATTTGAAATTGAAATGGGAAGAAATGGAGAGTGTGAAGAGAGGGGAACAACAGCAGCAGCTGAAATTGAAGTGTTCAACAATCTGATTGCCATTCAGAATGATATTTTGATAATAATTATAAGGAAAGTTTTCAACTTTAAAATAAAGATAAAGGTTGGATTTTTATTTTTTTATTTTTTTTCAACTATTAAGACTTTTATTTTTAAGTTATCAATGAGTCTGAGACGTTTATGAGTAAGATAGTTCGATTTATAATGAACTGATCATAAGTACAATTTTAAAATCCCTATTATATAGAGTCGAGTTTGAGTATGTTAAAATTTGACTCTAAAGCTTAAAGGTTGGTTTGTTTACATACTTATGGACTAGGATGAGCAAATTCAATTAAAAACTCGAAGAATTATGTTCATCAACACGTTTAATTAACAGCTCACGAACAAAATTATTGAACAAAATAAACAAGTCACATAACTTGTTAACAAATAAACTTCCAAATGAGTTGAATTCAAATTATAAATTTGAGCTCAAATGAAGCGAAAAGCTCGTTAAAATTTAAGGAGTAATTATTAAAGGAACTCAGTTTTCAAGTAAAGTTTGAAAAATCAGACATTTTCATAATTAGCCAAACTTGAGCTGAGTCAATCTCAGCTCGACTCGACTCGGCTTATTTAACTGCCTATTTAATCACTACTAGTTTCGGTAAATGAGAAAACTAGTGGATATTCGAAATTCCAAATTTTGATGATTCCTTAAGGACCTATTTGCAATTTTCTGAAAATAGCCCATAGTCTCCATTAATTCCAATTGCACCCTCTAAATTCTCATTTCTAAAATCTCAAAACCTCTTGTTCCCTTATCAGCAAGCTTAGCTTCTTCACTCTCATCTTCATCTTCATCCATGGCGGCTCCTTTTTCAACTCTGGTAATTACCCATCTACCCTTTCTTTTTTCCTCCTCCTACTTCATTTTCTGAGCACCCAATCACTAATTTTTCTCTTATTATCTCATTATATGAATCAATTTACAATCTTTTTGTTGTTGTTCCTTGTCTTTCAAATTGCAGCCGAATGTGGGTTCTCTTCCAGCTCAACGCAATATGTTGCAGGTAAAAGCTCGAGCTTTAACCTGCAACGAGGTTCAAATTCCGAGGCGAACGAATGTTTCATCATCTTCTTCTTCTTCCTCAAGCTTGTCCTTTTCGGGCTCGGTTCGGTTTTCCCCAATTACTCCTTGTTCTCGGACGAAAACCCATGTTCTTAATTCGGTTCGAGCTAGTGCTGAGGTTGGTTTTTTTGGGTATTCATTTGTTTTTACTGAATTGTCTGTTTAATTGACTAAGGTGGTTTGGCTATATAAAAAGAAGTACGAGTGATGTGCAAGTTAGAAGGGTCGAAAAGTGTCAAGAGGAGGAAACGGTGAGGGGTAAGCACACTTGGAAGAGAGTGAAGAGAGTGATTGTGAGTGATATGAGTTTATTAGGTATTGAGCAAAATATGGTGATGGATATGACGGAGTGGCGTGAAAGAATTTATGTCGCCGACGTGACTTGAGCTTTACGGTTATTTATGACGGTTCATGTTAGCTAACCCGAATCATTTCGGATAAGGCTTTGTTGTTGTTGTTGTTGTAGAGGGTGATTGAGAGTGACATGAGTCTATTAGGGATTGAGGAAAACATGGTAGTGGATAGGGCAGAGCGGAGGTAGAGAATTTATGACGCTGGCAATACTTGATTTCACAGTTCATTGTGATGGTTCATGTTAGCCGACCCCAAATCATTTTCGGACTAAGGCTTTGTTGTTGTTGTTGTTGTTAGTTTTGCTAAGAATTGAAAATTTTCTTTTTGGAATGATGAATCCTGCAATGAATGAAAGCATTATTGTAGAAATTGATTGGCTTTCTGAACTTGGAGATGTCCCATTAAGCTATAAACATACTTAATGTAACATGATTAACTCCTATTGCTAGGGGGAAGCCTTAGAAGCACATATCGTTTTACCGAGTTCGGGGGGCAATACATTACTTTAAGAGATTTAAGAGGTCAATTAGTCAATTTAAGTGAGTGTAGGGGATTAATGAGGCATTTCTAAAGTTTAGTGAGCCAATCGGGTTTTTGGATGAAGTGCATAAGGCAAGGAATTTGATGTATTTAGTTTTTAGATGTGCTTAGAGTCTTGAAGCCTGTGTTATGGAGATATGCATATGTACGAGCTTTCGGTATATTTAGGTTTCATGAGATTTGAGAATTAGAGACAATAAGATTTTCTTACTGTTGGACGAACTTGATGATTACTAAGGAATTAATTCATTATGTGCTCTTCTTGCCTGTGGATGTAGGCAAAATTAGCCGAACTACACGAATCTCTTGTTCTTGTCATTTCATGTTTTGCATATCAAGCTTTATATTATCAACGAATGATCTAATTTTTAACAGTTTTGAGCTTTATGTTTAATATTAGGTGGCAGACGTGCAATCCAAGGTGACCAACAAAGTGTATTTTGATATAAGCATTGGGAATCCAGTTGGGAAGCTTGTTGGAAGAATTGTCATTGGATTGTATGGAGATGATGTGCCTCAAACCGTGGAAAATTTCCGAGCTTTATGCACAGGTTGTATTACTGTATAGTGTTATTCCTTTAAAGATGAATCTTTATAAGACCAGGGATGGATCTAGGGGTTGGGAGGGGCTTCAGTACCCGCAAGTCGTGGAAAACTCTAGTGAACCTGTTAATGGAGCTTTGGTTTTTTAGGGTAAAATTGTTTCAATGAAGCATCTTATAGGTTCTCGACCACCAATCTGTCAGTGAACCCTTGGTCTGTCCCTGGTTAGAGCTGAACCCGACTAGACGAGAATAAAGTGGTTGCTTCTTGTTCTTGTTGCATCTTTTATAAGTACAATGGATGAAGTAAACATATGTTATTGCTTTTATCACGCTTCTGAATGTGTTCTTATTTGGTTATAATTTTTTGTTTTGATTAGGTGAGAAGGGCTTTGGTTACAAAGGTTCTGCATTTCACCGTGTCATCAAAGATTTCATGATTCAAGGAGGGGATTTCGATAAGGGAAATGTGAGTTCACTATTAGTACTTTCGTGTCTCTGATTTGTATAGTACTGTTAGATATCTATTGATAACATAACAGTAACTAAAAGTTGCCCCCTCTGTCTCAAGAATGATATAAAAAAATTATCGTCTTTTACAGCAACTTGTTTTGTTAGAATACGTACTGTGTGCTTTCATTATCTCACTAGAAATGGCCAGTGCTGAAGCATTCTATAAAATGCAAATTTAGTCAGTGTAATAAAGAGAATTCAAATTGTATTTTATAACCTTAGGAGAGATCAGTGATGATTGATGAATTTGGAGATTTTAATGAAAAACGGTATTCGTCAATTTTAGGATTTACTGTTTAGTTGAATACTCGAACTTTAGGATAAAAGAAATGAGGTTTATTGCATGTCATGATTTATAATTATGACTATTATCATGAGTTAGTATTTTAAATATTGTCAATTATGGTTTTATATATTTTATTCTTTTAGTGCACCTTGTGTTGCTAATTGACGTGCCTGCGACAATGCTCCATGAACTATGCTTAGAGCATTACTGTTTCCGAAATTGAACATCATTATGTGACATCGAAGTGCCCTTCAGTTGAAATTTTGAAAGAAGAAAATACACTATTACTTTCTTTCTTAAGCTAAATATTGCATACACTAGTCCTTTTCTTGTTTTGGAAAGGGAAGTTTAATGATATTGTAGTTATATACTTTAACAACTTCAAGTTTCCTTTCTGCTGGAGTGTGGAGGTATTTGTTTAGGAAATGCTAATTCTGAGTGTCTGAAACATCTGCAGGGAACTGGAGGCAAAAGCATCTATGGTCGGACATTTAAAGATGAAAACTTCAAATGTAAGTTCGATATATCACGTGTAGTGAGTTTGAACCCTGTTCTGAAAAAATTATTAGCCATAAAACACAAGTTATAAGTTTATGAATTATTTCCAATCAAATTGATTTTTCGTGTGGAATGACCCTTCCTTAGCTTTCTTTGGGATATCTCGTTGCGAGTCTACTAGGCGTTGTTCATTGTGGGTTCACGCTAATATATCTTCTTTTTATGCTTCCTATACTTTGTTTAGTGTTTATATTGCTTATTTCCCCGAGTTTCTGCATGTTACACTAGTTAGTCCTTTTATTTTAAAAAATACATTATATATCCCTAGCCTTTTCAAAATCAGCTACTTAGTCTCCCGGTTTTATGACACGTGGTACATTTGCAGTGGCGCATACAGGACCAGGAATTATTAGTATGGCAAATGCCGGCCCCAATACTAACGGCAGCCAGTTCTTCATTTGCACTGTCAAGGTAAATCAATCTCTCCACAGTTAGATTCATTACCTTACCTCTTAAATATCTGTAGATGCAATACCGTAATACGTTTGTGTGTTCCTATTCGGTTATTTCCTCATGTAGCATGGTTTTTCTACTGTGAGGCTCTCATGTTCAAGGGTATATACCATTATTGATGTTTTAGGAACTTCTGTTTCTGGCAAGTCACGGAATTTCACATTTGATTCCAATAAAATTATTTTGGTGAATTTCTCTACAAAAATTCAACAGAACGTTGATTTGACACAGTAGACAACTAACTATATGTTAACTAAAATGTCATGTTGGAGCTGGACATATCCGACTTTCACGTGTGATGTGGCAAAATGCCGCACATCTAAAGCTACTAGAAGAACACAGTTAAAAGAAATTACATCTTTGTCTGACATGACGTTTAGTTGGCAATGTCATACAGTCAATTGTCTTTTGTGTCATGGCAACTTTCTGGTTAGCTTTCATACACAAAATTCACTGAACGCGGAGTTCAATGAATCTATTGAAAGAAATTGAGTTTCAACTTCCAATGACCCTTGTGAAACACCCGAAATTTAGTGACGTTGAGTGCAATTTATCTACTAAGTTTATGTTGCACGATCATATGGACTTCAGTATTAGGTCACCACTAAGTTCAAATATTTTTAAATGCATAAATGAAGTTCAGGTACTAAACTGTGAAAACACGATGAAGTTTAGGTACTATAGATGTATTTTACTGAATAAAAAAACTTCCATTCGTGCACAATGTATGTTTTGTTGATTAATTCTAGCAAATAAAAGGCTCCTCCTCAAAGTACAGGTGCCAAAAACAAGTGACCATATTGGTACATGTAACTTTTATATCCATAGGGTTCTATATGATATAAATAATATAAAAATGATCATCGTGCCTATAGAATTGTTCTATAAATCGTGTTGTATCAGATTTTGAGATTTAGTTACTGAATTGTATCTATAAATCGGGTGTTGCATCAGAATTTGCATCTATTTAGCTTGAATATGACCTCTCTCTCTATTTCGCAAATTGCAGACTCCATGGTTAGACCAAAGGCATGTTGTTTTCGGACAAGTATTAGAAGGAATGGAGATTGTCAAGATGATCGAGTCACAAGAAACAGACAGGGGAGACAGGCCGAGAAAGAGGGTGGTGATCAGTGAATCCGGTGAGCTTCCGATGGTCGAATCTGAAGCATGACGAATTCAACATATTCAGGAACATTAGACTGCTCAACTTTTGTCCAAATCAAGAATCTAATTCAGACAACCTGTAATCTTTCTTTTCATATTACATTGTAATTGTCAGGAAATATTTGGCAAGGAACAATCTCTCCTCGGATTTTATTTTTAATTTTTTTATGAGATGTATCATTTGATATGATTAAATCCCTTTAGTTCATAGACATGTATCTTTTTCATTATTGCATTATGGGGCTTCTATTCAAAATGTTGTCTACTGATTAAATTCAAAGATTGTCAGAGGCGGCGGAGTTAGCTGGGATGTTCGAGCCCCTTCCCTCCGACACCACCCCTGAGGATTGGTGTCCCTCCATAACATGTTTAGGCTCGCCATGTTAAAATGATGTTGATTATCCAATCTTCTCTCTTTGGGATTTGGGGATGAAATGTGGACAGTCATAAAAATGAGGGGTCTCGTTCTCGTTTATGGGTGTCATTAAGTCGTGCTGGAAAATCTGTGTATAAAAATTCACTAAGATGTCAGGTGTTACATAACATAGTTGATTATATGCTAGCTAAGTGTTTTGTTCAATATATATGACTTTTGTGGTAGGATGTGGCATAAGTGGAAAGAGTTTGTTATTCAATATTATATAGTCGATATTCCAGTAAGTTTTTTTACACAACTTGGTCAAAATTATTTTTATTTATCAAACACTTTTAAACCTGTTTTTTTGCTTTTTTTCTTAAAAGCTGAGGTAGTTTTTTACAACAACAGTACCAAAAATAGGCTTTTATAACTTTGTCTTTGATGTCTTTTTTATAAAAGAATTAATTGGACGAATAGCTCATATGTGTTGCACGGTATATAAAACGATAGATGAAACTCCCTTCATTTTGAAATAAAAGTCGTTTTAGACAAAAAAAAAAAATCTGAAATAAGAAAGACTTAAAAGTGTCATCATACATTTATTAATTACTCATTTCATATTTAATGTACCTATTATTCTTTCCATTATTACTAATTCCAAAAATATATTTACCATATCTCAACATTCTTAATCCTTTAATTGGAAAATGATAAGAAAATAGACAAGACACCATTTAATTCAGACAAGGTTAAAATGGAGAAAAAAGAGGAAAAATAGTCAAATCGCCTTTTAATCTAGAATTTCTTTCATTGTCTAAAACGACTTTTATTTTAGAATGGAGTAAATATATTGAAAGTATAATACTACTCATATTACAGAGAAAAACAAAATTACAATATCTTTTATTTTTTCTTCTTTAAGACTTTTGTAGAAAAACATTACAGTGACAATCTGAAAAAAATAATTAAACTAAAAACAATTTTAGTCTACTTGATAAGTTTTAAAATAATGTTCGTGGTGTGTAGTTTAACAGTTTGCAAATAGAAGTATACGGTATGAGGGTTTTTGCAATAAACACAATTTTGTTAAATACACATTTGATATCCATTTACTAGCAAAATATAGTAGATTTATAGCAAAAAATGGCATAAATTTAAATATAAGAACATATAATTCTCTATGTATTCGAGGGTGTAAATTTAATATAATTAAAAACATATTTAAAAGATGATAATAAAACAACCAGTACATCAGACGGGTTATCAACTAGTTCATAAATGATTTGTAGGGAATTGTTTTATGGAAAAATTATAAAAATAAACCTTGTGATCAAATAGTTAACATGAGGTTTGAACCGTTAGCAAAATCAGTCTAATTTTCAAAATAATGTTAAAATTTGTCGTCATGGCAAAAAGAGTGACATTTCATGAAGGGTATTTTTGTATGTTGAAACGTTACATATTCTCTCTTCACATCCCTCTATTCTCTCAAAGATCATTCAAAGTTAAACATTTTTTGTAAATAAAAAATATAAAATTCGATACGTCAACAAGTTTCTGAACAATTTCATATGGAATTTTCGAATAAAAAAAATCACATAGAACGGACAAAAATACTCCTCTAAAAAAATTAACCTTTTTACCACGTCGACAAATTTTGACACGTTTGAAAATTAGACTAACTTTGCTAACAGTTCAAAGCTCATGGCATCTGTTTACAAATTTTCAAACCACATAGATTATATTTAAAAATCACTTAAAGCACGAGGTTTACTTTTGTATCATCCCCTTGTTTTATTATATTGAATTAATGATTTAAATATGTATTTCGACATGTTTATCTGGTTTCAAAGATTGTGAGAATTAAGACACAATCTCATATTGATGTTTGAGTGTCGTAGCCATCAAAATATTTGTGTATTTATCAAATCACCACTAATCTTTTTGCGATTTACATTCACAATCTCATATTTAAATGCGTATTTCATACTACATTTCTCAGACTGGTCCCCTTCCCCGGGCTATACGAAAAGTTAAAAAATTTACGTCATGATAGAAGTTCAAATCATTTCCATGCCACATTTTGTGCCCACATGTTTGAATTGGAGGGTAAAAAGCCCATCTATGGTACTCCCTCCGTTCTCAAATAGATGTCGTTTTAAATAGATGTCGTTTTAAAGTGTTTCGCACAAATTAAAAAATTCAATAAATGTGCACTTAAATTGATAAATTTACATGGATGGACCAAAAAGATAACCTCTTCTTTGATGATTGAAAAATAAACCTTAATTTGTTCAAAAACACATACCAAGACTAATTTTAAATATTTGGAACAAAAAACTATACAATTTTTTTTTTGAAAAACGAAAACGACAAATATGAAAGAACAAAAACAACTCTCTAAAACGACATCTATTTGAGAACGGGAAGAGTAATATATAGCTAGAAGGGAGTCGACCGACCCATCCAGATATGAATCTACCTTTTCAGGTATGTCAAAGAGTCATTTCCAAGGGAACAATGAACCACAGGTATGTCGGTAAATTATATTGAAGTGGTGCTAGTTAAATGCTCTATGAGCTATGATTATTGTTTCAAATTCTTTGTTTACTTGTCTAGTTTTCAATAGTACTGACCAGTTCTTTTAAAATCTATTTCGGGTTGGAGTATGCAGTGATTATAATTTACTTAATGAAAGACGATGATAGCTTCACATAAACATGGACTGGTCAATACCTAACACTATATTGTATATATAGTGTCCGGTGTGAGACAATGTCAACTCATGTTTCATTTGGAATTATTCTCATCTAAATTATAAGTAGGGGATATTTCAAACGAAACATATTTTTCAGATATTGTCTATATATGTACTATATAGGGTTGGGGCATGCCAGTTCATGTTTCAAGTAAAGTTATCCCCAACTTTCATTAAGCAAATTAGAATCCTAGGATAGTTCCACATGAAACGGATATTCAAACACGGCTATATAATGTTCATATATACTCTGTTAAGGAGGGACATATTTCACTCCATAAAGAAAGGAACACTTATCAAGCTTCAATCGAAGTCATCCCCATCTTTCATCATGCAAATTAGAATCCTGGGATAGTTCAACATGAAACAGATATTCTGAGACGGGCTATAAGTTCGTATATACTCTGTTAGGGAGGGACATGGACACTTTTCAAGTTTCAGCCGAAGTTATCTCCATTTTTCATCAAGGAAATTAGACAAACGGGATAGTTCAACATGTGATAGATATTCAGAGACGGAGTATATAATGAACTACATTATATTAATACACAAATTCAATAACTCAAATCCTGGGGTTGAAAGTCATATTTTGGCAGCACAGAGCCAAAATTGTTGTTTTGGCTATAAAATGCTTAAAAAAAAAAATCAATGCAACAAAAATAATTGTAGAAGTTGAAGCTGACCTTCTTGGCTGGTTCCATTTGGGAACCACCATGCTATGTCATCTGCTTTGGTTTCTTGTCCAGTGACTTGTCTAGAAAAGCATAAATCTTTACTTTCTTTTTCTCTTCAAATTAGTAAACTAGAAACTTTCACCACACCCAAAGAAAACAATGAACTTTCGATTGAAGAGGAAAGAAGAATGCCAATAGCAATCCTCCCAATACCAGAAGAGTAGAAGCGAAAATGCAAGAAATGCAATAAGCATATGAAATTGATGGAAACAACAAGTGTAAAATTTAACAAATGCCAACCTTGAAATAAAAAGTTCTTGAAGTGCTTCAAATCTTGTTAGTTCCAGTAAACATTGTTACAAAAATCTTAATAAGTTCCACTTCCAATAGTGTCAATTGCACTAAAGATCTAAAGAAGTACAGAAATGAGAAAGATAAATTTCATTCAGGCAGATTGACCTGATAAATATATGCATCTTTTTAAGTGGTGTTAATCATGAGATACTTGCTTAACTACCCAAAATGATACAAAGACATATATATGGATGTACATGTTACTAACCTGTAATACACGCTTCGAGAAGGCAGAAACACGCTTCAAATTTACATCACCTTTCATTGCACGCATAACAAGTGCAATAAACATATCTACCTGAAACATATAATGAAATATGTTAAAATGGTAAATTTCATTAAGATTATTGTGAAGCAGAAATAAGTCTTATTGCTACCAAAAGCATAGGCTAGTACACAAAGATAGAGTTCATCAAATTTCATAATAAACAAAGTTGGGGATAGGATTTCAATGATGTTTCACTGCTAAACATTAGAAAGTGTGATCAAGAAATAGATTAGAGGCAATCATAGTTACCGTGACATGTCTAAAAACATGATGTACGGAAAGTCCCCTTGCATGTATGTAGCTGCCTCCCTGTTGGGTAGTATAAAAGATTAACTAATTGCCAGCTAATACAGCTATAGTAAACTTAAGAATAAAGGAAGAAACAGGAAACCAGAAAATTCATGGAGTACAAACACGACGAAAAAGAAAGTAGTAAAAGCAAAACTAGGAAAGGATAAGTTAATATATTTATGCAAGCTGCATAGCAGTTTGCAGTAAAATAATTTATGCAAGCAAGAATCTCGTATCAGTTCCTAGTTAAATTAAAAAGATCTTAAAAAAATTCTGAGATGGAGCCTCATAATCCGAGTAGCAGTAACAAAACATTGTAAACTGTAATCAGAAAGCTCAAATGAGCACAGAAAAAGAACAAGCTAGGCAAATTTTAACCAACCTATACTTGGATGTTCAAAGCCCTGCCTAAGTACATTTGCTAAACCCATAACCAGGCACCACAAATCGGAACCTCTATCTGGAACACCTTTGAAATTAGAATTTAACAGCTAATTGTGCTTCTAGCCAGCAACAATTCAACTGAGAATTGCAACCGCTACTATGAAGAGCGTAGCATGTCTTATTCATCATTATATCCACTGTGCAGAACATTGATTTTATAGATGAACTTTTGACTAGAAAATCACATCCCAGGTACTAGAGTCCTCAGCTAAGATATGAGATTGTAACATATGTAGTTGATTTAAATCAAAACTTATGCTACTTGGTCGTGTTCCGAAATAAATTTTAGCTTATACTTCAAATTGTGCTTCAGAGCTAACAATGATGGACAATCAAGGCCCATTAACTAAAAATTGAGCCGAAAATGGAATGATTAAATTGGAGTCAATCAGATCAGAATCAAATGTTTGATATGGTGAGAATACTAGTTACTGTGCAGTTTGCTATCGTACCACTGTAAAAGACTAGAAATCCAAAATAATGTGCATCTAACCATCAAAATTACCTCATCTGGTGAAGAGAAAGCTACTGCATCCAGATCAACAAAACCAGCAGGATCCAAAGACACTATAACTCTGAAGACAGACGGAAGCAAGAATTCAATTACAGTAGCCTTATCAGGGGTAACACTCCCCTGTGACCCAGCGCTTAGTTTATTCATAGTGTGAAAAGTATACTCTTTTCAAGTTTCTATGAGATTTTCATTTGCTGAACTTGGCAGTGAAGAAGCTCTTTTCAACCAATCTAGTCATTCATAAGCGGAAACTTCGAAATTTGGCATTTCTTTTTCAAAATGCGTTAGGATACCTGACAGAGTTTTGCAATCACTAAGATCTTCTTGAAGAGTAGGTTCAAGGTTGTTTAACTTGGGAACTGCAATGTTTTTTTGATACTTCTGCACTTTGACTATCTAACCCATCATCTAGGTGAGGAAAGAAACGCTTTTTAAAAAATGGCACATTCACTAGATAATACATGCTGAGATGATACTTAACATTGATGGTATTCTCAACTTAAAACCCTAACATAGAGAACTACTCTATGCACACTGACTATTTTCTTTTGCAGAAACAATTCGCATATCTTGCATTAGAAGGCTCAAGGCTCAGTTTATGTGCACAAACAACGGTTAAATAGAAAACAGATGCGGCACACGCATTAGCCATAACAACATCAAAAAGCTCTAAACCAACCTGGTTCTGTCAACTGCTGATGCACCAGCCTGGCCAGCAAGTTGCTGTTTCCAAGCATATGCAACGACTGCACAATCTGGACAGACCAATGGCATGTGCAGACCACAAGAATTACTTCGGGACCTTAATGAATCATTCAGAACCCCGGATTCTTCTAGTTGCCTTCCTAACAACATTAATAAGATTCAAATTCATTTACGATATCGTCTAAATCATGAAAGCACCGAGAATAAGATTGAATCACAAGGAAAACAGGAGCTACAGAATGACCACAAACTATGTATGAATTGTTCATGTTTCTTATACGCAGCTGTTTCATGTGGGTGCACTAAGATCTTCAAAAGCATGGACAGTGAAACGAAGCATATAGAAGTTGCTTGGAAGAAGATAAATGATGGTTGATATGGATGTATCACAAAACTGTAATAAAAAAAATGTTTATCATGGTTGATGCCAAATAAATTGCAATTACGGCTAGGTGATACGTGCATGCAAAGCTACTTAAGCTCATATTAAGGAAAAATTTCTAAGATCAAACATTCAATAATAGAATACAAAGAAAAACGAACGTCTAAATAATGTCACCTTCATCGCTGAGAATCCACAAAAATACGCAATCCATTTGGCTGATTATCTTCAAGTCTCCCCTTGACTCGACCTTTGATACGCTTTAAGGCAACAATTATGCAACACTAAAACAACAACTATAATACAAGATCCACAACGTGCTAACTTCATCCTTGGGAATCCACAGAAAGAAGCAACTACTTTGGTGATATCTACACATAATTTCCAGAAGTCCAAACCTTACCAATATTAGCACTCCTTCCAATCAAGCCCATGCTTCAGGATATTAGCGTGCAATTCCTTGCTCAATTTTACGGTAGCCATAATGGCACATGCAGGTAAGACACTTGCCATAGTTACTGTATTTGGACTCATTTTCTCTTTAAGTAACCACCTAAAAATATTTAAGGCATCATCATTTAACCCATTAAGTACATACCCAGAAATGATAGATGTGCATATTACAACATCCATAGTTGTGCTTTGACTGAAAATTCCGCATGCCATCTTTACATTCCTGCACTTAAAGTATGTATCAATAAGTGGACTATTCAAGAACAGATCTAAACTTACACCATGTCTCAGTATATTTCCATGAATTTCCTTACTTTGCATGGAACTTTCTGATTCAGATACTGATGGAAGAAGACTAACAAATGTTATAGAGTTAGGTCTAACACCAGAAGATATCATCTTGGAAAACAAATGCCTAGCCTCATCCATAAACCCATTTTGTACATAAACCCATTTTGTACATAGCCTGCGATCATCCCGTTCCAAGTCACCACACTTGTCTCGGGCATTGTACTAAACAGTTTACATGCATCAGACAGCTGCCCAAATTTAGAATACATAGCAACTAGAGTGTTTGCTACCAGGGGATTGAGTTGAAAACCACAACTAATAACCAAGGCCATGAAGCTGATTACCGAATTCAAACATTGCATGTGAAGCACAGACCGAAAGAACAGCAGCAAAAGTTATCAGGCTTGATTTCACAATTTCTCATATCCTCAAAAGCCTTTGTAGCCCTACCCAGTTGCCCACATTTCACAAAACCATGAAGCCTCACATTCCACAAAACACAATCTTTGTGTGGCATTTTACCAAACAACCAACAATCATCATCTAGATAGTCATTCTCTACATACAACCTTATCAACGATATACCAACAAACTCATCCACTTTTCAGTTACAGATCATAGAGATAGAAAAGGCTGTGCTATCCTATTTTTAACTAGGAATCTTCTAATTTGATCCTAGGCACGCTCTAGCAAGGTCAGGCTCGAAAAGGCGCACTCGGAAGCAAGCCTCTTGATCAGATCCCACCTTTTGGCTTCGCGGGCAACATGCCTCGACCCTAAAGCCTTTTGAGCCTAAGGCAAGCCTTCAAAACTATGGACACTATTCAGCCCTTCAACTTTCCCAAGAGTCTTAACACATCCATGAGAACTGCTCAAACTATTCACGAGCATAAAAAAGTATGGAAGGAAAATGATTTACCGAGAGAGTCACTCCAAAGCTTGTGCTGCTTGAAAATAAAATGAGCTACAGCAGACAGACCACATTTATTAGAAAAACAGATGTTCACATGAAGTATAGTTCATTCCCCATCACTGTATATGCAAAACCATTCCACTTCATTAGATACCAATAGCAGTTCACACAATAAACCCAATCTTGAACCACGATATTTGCGAAAAAGAACTCAGAAACACAACATTAGATCATAAGAATTCAAAAGTTCAAAAGTTAGTGAGCGACAGTCGGAGATTTACAGTTGTTCGGATGACATCACCAGTGCACATACAGCCAAATTCAGACACCATCAGATTTCCTTAGTCAATTTCTTCGTTAAACTTGATTTGATAACAAGGTCAGTAACAACTTCAGCATGCTCTTATTATGAAAGGGGGAAAACCCGACATTCAACTTTTACTAATAGAACACATTTCATTTAAGTGCTACAGAAAGTTGGTTATCTTTTGGCAAACATCAACAAGAAATCTGTATCAACAACCAAGGCTCATAGTCATGGTCAGCATAGTCATAGTGTATTCACAGCTGGAAAACATAGGAGGCAAAACCAAAGATCATTCATTTACAAAGAACTGAGATTATGTTTCTCAACGAAAGTTATTCTCCCTAGTATGTAGAGTTTTTCTTCTTTTTTTTTTAATCCGGACATCCATCGACCACGGTGACTAATCTCTTTCGCAAATGATTTGCACATCTATCGCTTGACATCCACTCCATTCCCGAAATACTAGAACTTAAATTTGAGACACTCACAAGCATATCATAATGTAATTTTGCACGCTCAACAACAAGACTCAAATGTCACTTTCAACAATTAGTTCATCACAATTGATGTATTACAAGGTTATTTATCCAACCCAAAAATAAAAAATATGACACTAAATATTGCTCTCAAAGAGGTCCAGACCTCAAATATAATAAATGCATCTTTTCTCTAATTTCAGCTGGCTCTTGTCTGGTATAAAGTGCAGCTAACTAGTATAAAATATCAACTCAGATATAATATAACTAAACTAACCATGGCCATAGCAATTAAAGCTTAAAAGGCCCACAGCATACCATATTTAGCAGCAAAATAGACCATGTCTGCTAAACCTTGACCACCAGGGACTAAGACCTGCCATTTTCTCCCTCCTCTTGAAAATATAAGAGAATTTACACACCACATTCTGATCCAAGTTGTACTATGATGTAATAATATTCCCCTGCATGCATATGTAGGATTGGAGATTGTTGTTTCGTTCGGACGAGACTCCGTGATATCTCCTGGTCTAGTGATAGTGTCCGTGGATATATGCCTCCCGCGTCCCCTTTGAGTCGATTTTTCTAAGATGTTCCATTATTGGTAGCAAGTAGTTCTTCTGTCCCTACCACCTGTAAACAGAACATGCGGGAAAGAACTACCTGCGACCAGTGGCGGATACATACATCTATAAAAAATCACAATCTTTAAGAAACTGTGGATCCCGATCACCAATGGTATGAGTGGTTTCGGAGGCTGTCGGGCCTACTAACTATGCCTCTGCAGGCAACCTGTAGAGGTACACCTCGAAAATATCGTCCAAACTGGCTTGGATGTCTCATTAAACCACTAAAAACATACTTAAAGTGATCTATTGGCTGCGTCTAGTGAAAGTGATACATGTTACAAATTGCCCAAATATCCACTTAATTTGCCGCATACCAATACAAGTCGATCATGTCATATTACACAAGTTCAATGAGCTAGTGACATTTCCTTAAACTTCAGGCGGTTAATAGGATATTTTTTACGAATTCAGACACCGCTCATCTATTCAGCCAATAAAGAACAGTATAACTTGAGTAGATTATGAATAAGGTAGCACGAGTAAGACAGAACTTTCATAATTATCCATCACAGCTACAGCCAGCAGCTTTTTTATGTACCATCCAGCCATGCATATAAATTGAGAGAGAAAAAAATTAGAAAATAGAACCCTACACTTAAACAATGAAATTGATAGGAAAAAAGCAGCAAAGTTTGGTATAGCAATGGCAAACAATTGAACAGAATCCAATAAAACAATGATAATTTCAAGGACACTAACTTCATGAAAAGTTCTGTTATAATTGAGACTCTGATTTCTGATCACTTTGTTGTAAGAATTACTGAAACAAGTGAAATGGTCCCCAAAATCATTACTTGAGATCAACATAAAACATTACCATCTTTTCTCTATCAAATTAAGCTCGAATAGATATTATAGCATCATAAAATTAATGTCTGAATTGCAATATATGGTGCATATGTTGTGGTCCCTTGTTCTATCTAATGCTATAGACAAATATGTCGAAACATATATTCCTGCAAATCCCAGTTCATCTATCTAATGTTGAAGACAAATATATCCAAACATCATATTCCGACAAATGCCAATAGTTAGTCTTCCCAACAAAACACAGAGCTAAGTTTTTATCATATTCAATCACAAATGTGTAGTTTCTAGTAATTGAAAAAAAAATTGGTTTTCTTGACCATACTGATACTTGAGTAACACCAAGGACGAGTTTGACATTGCTCTGCTAGTCCCTAAAACCAGTGTTTGTTAAATGCAAATCCTTAAAAGTTAAGGAGTCCATAACATTTTCCTTTCCGACATAAATCAAAATTCACATTGTTGAGGTGTTCTTATGAGAACAACTAATCTGGAATGGTGTGTGTAGACGGAGTTACACTGAGAGTAAAGAGAGAATGGACTCGACACACTTGACATATTCTAACATGATCAGCAAGTAGGTATCAACTGATGCCAAAATGATGGCGGAAGCTAAATGCACTATTCGAGATATAATTTTCAAACTTTCAGTGTAAGCAAATAATCAGTCGAATGAAAGGTCAATGTCCTACAAATTAAGATAATTGTCCTCTCCAAATTGTTTAGGAGGAACTTATCCTTTCCCCTAATTGTTGGGGGACCATCTTTTTTGCTGTTTCCCTCAAGTAATAATCATAGGCTTCCTAGCCAATAAATTATAAAGAAAAACTCACAGGATATGAGAACAGGATTTTTTTCACCTTTGGTAGGGACTCCAACGTTCCTGAGAATCAAAAACCATGGTAGTGAACAAAAGATTTTAACACAATAACTCAAGTTCAAAAATAGCATCAAGTTGTGCCGACTTGAGAAACCAGACCGTTTTAGGTAGTTACACATATGATTTAATTGGAGCTATTATAACAGTATAACTACAACATGATATATACTAACTGAATGCAGGGAGGACAAAAGAATGAACATACGATCAACTCAAAGACTAGCTGAAAATGTGCATGTCTGAAGAGGCCTTAATATTCAGAGACAAACCATATGTTGTAGTATATATACTGTTTAGGGTGGGACTGTTTTCAATTTCAATCGAAGTTACCTTCATCTTTCATCAAGCAAATTAGAATCGCGAGACAGCTCAACATGAAACATATATTCAGAGACCGACAATGTAATTTAGTACATTCTGTGTGTTAGGGGATGGACTCTTTTCAAGTTCCAATTGAAGTTATCCTCATCTTTCATTATTAAAATCATTGGATACTTCAAAAGACAACGAATCTTTGAGAAATTGGAGGGACACTTTTCAAGTTTCAACCGAACTTATCCTCATCTTCCATGAAATAATTAGAATCACGGGATAGATCAATATGAAACATATATTAAGAGACGCACTGTATAAGGTAGTATACTGTGTTAGGGAGGGACTTTGTTCATTTCCAATAGTTCAACATCAATCGGATATTCAAAGAGGGGCAATATACTGCTTGTATGTATATTCTGAGTCAGGGAGGGACAGCTTTCATTTCCAATAGTTCAACATTAATTGGATATTCAGAGAGGGGCCAATATACTGCGTGTATATTCTAAGTTAGGGAGGGACAGCTTTCATTTCCAATAGTTCAACATGAATCGGATATTCAGAGAGGGGCCAATATAATGCTTGTATATTCTGAGTCAGGGAGGGTCAGTTTTCATTTCCAATAGTTCAATATGAATTGGATGTTCAGAGAGGGGCCAATATATAAGGCTTGTATATTCTAAGTCGGGGAGGGACAGTTTTCATTTCCAATAGTTCAACATGAATCGGATGTTCAGAGAGGGGCCAATATATAATGCTTGTATATTATGGGTTAGGGAGGGACAGTTTTCATATTTCAATCGAACTCATCCTCATCTTCCATCAATCACGGGATAGTTCACCATGAAATAGAAATTCAGAGACGAACTATATATATAATGTGTTTGGGAGGGACTCTTTTCAATTCCAATCGAAATTACCCTCATTTTTCATCAAGCAAATCAGAATCGCGAGACAGCTCAACATGAAACAGTTCAGAGATGGGGCAATATAATTAAGCACATTCAGTGTGTTAGCGGAGGGACTCTTTTCAAGTTTCAATTGAAGTTATCCGAAACAGGATGAATACTTCAAAAGACAATTGAAAATTTCAGATATGGGGGAGGGACAGTTTCAACCGAAGTAATCTGAGGGACAGTTTTCAAGTTTGAATTGAACTTATCCTCATCCTTGAGTAAATTAGAATCATGGGATAGTCCAATATGAAACAGATTCAGAGACGAACATCATTCAAATTATCCGACCGACAATAATCCCACAAGATTTAGGTCCTATGTTACTAGGAACCGTAGTATCCCGGCAAATTTTCCGACCGACAATAATTTCGCTAAGTAAATATCAGAAACCAACATTTATCCAAACCCTAAAATCATTTGCAACGGAGATCGGAACTCATAAGAACAGACAATAATTTCGGAAAGTAAATATCAGAACCCACATTAATCCAAACCCTAGAATCATTTGCAACAAAGATAGGAACTCATTCGAGCCGACAATAATTTCGCAAAGTAAATATCAGAACCCACATTAATCCAAACCTTAGAATCAATTGCAACAAAGATCGGAACTCATACGAACCGACAATAATTTCGCAAAGTAAATATCAGAAACCCACATTTAAACAAACCCTAGAATCATTTGCAACAAAGATCGGAACTCATTCGGTACGAGAATAATTGATCGAAACCCTAAATACGATGCTCAGTAAGTACGTACCATGAAAAGCACGATTTGATCTTCTTCATCGCATCTTTGATTTCACCCACGAGATTACAGACGCAGAAGATTGAATTCTGTAACCCTAGATAGATCACTTCGATGCAGCATGATATATACTAGCTGAATGCAAAGAGGATAAAAGAATGAACATACGATCAGCTCAAAGAATAGAGCTACCTGAAAATGTGCATGTCTGAAGAGGCCTTAATATTCAGAGACGAGCTATATGTTGTAGTATATATACTGTTTAGCGAGGGACTCTTTTCCTCATTTTTCATCAAGCGAACCAGAATCGCGGCACAGCTCACATGAAACAGATACTTAGAGACGGGGCAATATAATTAAGTACATTCAGTGTGATATCCGAAACAGGATGCTTCAAAAGACAATGAAAATTTCAGATATGGGGGGAGGGGCACTTTTCAAGTTTCAACCGAACTTATCCTCATCTTCCATGAAATAATTAGAATCACTGGATAGTTCAATATGAAACACATATTAAGAGATGCACTGCATAATGTAGTATATACTGTGTTAGGGAGGGACTTTGTTCATTTCCAATAGATCATCATAAATCGGATATTCAGAGAGGGACCAATATAATGCTTGTATATTCTAAGTCAGGGAGGGACAGCTTTCATTTCTAATAGTTCAACATGAATTGGATATTCTGAGGGACAATATACTGCTTGTATATTCTGAGTCAGGCAGGGACAACTTTCATTTCCAATAGTTCAACATGAACCGGATATTCAGAGAGGGGCCAATATAAACGATTGTATATTCTGAGTTAGGGAGGGACAGTTTTCATATTTCAATCGAACTCATCCTCATTGAATCACAGGATAGTTCAACATGAAATATAGTTTTCATGTATATATATATATATATATATATATATATATATATATATATATATACTGTGTTAGGGTCAGGGACTCTTTTCAATTCCAATCAAAATTACCCTCATTTTTCAGCAAGCAAATCAGAATCACGGAACAGCTCAACATGAAACAGATACTCAGAGACGGGGCAATATAATTAAGCACGTTCAGTGTGTTAGGGGAGGGACTCGTTTCAAGTTTCAATTGAAGTTATCTGAGGATACTTCAAAAGAAAATAAAAATTTCAGATATGGGGGAGGGACACTTTTCAAATTCCAACCGTAGTAATCCTCGGAACAGTTTTCAAGTTTCAATTGAACTTATCCTCATCCTTGAGTAAACTAGAATCACGGGATAGTCCAACATGAAAAACAGTTTCAGAGACCAACATCATTCAAATTATCCAACGAACAATAATCCCCCAAGATTTAGGTCCTATGTTACTAGGAACCATAGGATTCAGGAAAATTTTCCGACCGACAATAATTTCGCAAAGTAAATATCAGAAACCCACATTAATCCAAACCCTAGAATCATTTGCAACAAAGATCGGAACTCATATGATACGACAATAATATCGCAAAGAAATAATCAGAAACCAACATTTATCGAAACACAAGAATCAGAAATCAGAGCGATACGATACGAGAATAATAGATCGAAACCCTAAATGGTCAGTAAGTAGGTACCATGAAAAGCACGATTTGATTTCAGCGACGAGATTAGAGACGCAGAAGATTGAATTATGAAACCCTAGATAGATCACTTCCATGCAGAAGATTGAATCCTCAAATAGACAAGTTGAAGGTTGCCGGAAAAATAACGTTGGAATTAGCTATTTATAAGGAGATTATGTCGGTCGGATTAGAATACTATGTTTTGAACTAATAATGTTGATCTGTCGGTATTTATAACGAAATTAAGTCCGAGGGCCAACATATATATATTTGAAAGCCCACCTGAAACACATTTCAAGCCCAAACTATCTTTATTTTTACAAAAACTAAACTGTAACTCTTAATTGAAGAATTATTTTTTACTTTGCAAGTACAATTATATTCTTCCAAAATTTAAAAAGAAATTGCACCCATGAAGCAATGTTTCAGTGTCTATTGCATTCCGCAAAGGAGTGTGAAGTCATAGATTTGAATCCCGTAATTGCAGAAAGTGAATATTAAAAAAAAAATTGCCAATGCATAAAAATACACTAAAAAATTAACAATGAGAATTATTAGAATAACCATTTATTTATTTTTGAATTTAATTATTAAAAGGTACGTAATAGCCAATTAAGTTGGGTTTAAGTAAAAAGACATATACCAGTGTCTTTCAAACGTACAAAGCTTTTTGTTCCTGACTGGCACACACTTTTACCATCATTACTTGTGTGACAAAAAAAATGTAAATGCTTTCTTCCAAGCTTATCTCGCTTTGTTCACTAATCAATGATTCTTGCTTATCGGCCTCAAGTAATCTGCCTAGTGATTAATAAAAAAATTTAGGAACTAAAATTTTTTCCAGATCTTTTATATGAAGTTTTGATTGTAATATGTATAATACTCTTGGATATTTTTGTCCAAATTTTGAAATTAATTGTTATTTACAAAAGCTTATAAATCAGCTTTTTCCAAAAACATGGGATACTGCTTTTAGTAAAAGCAGCTTCTAACGAAAAAGCACCGTCAACAAAAGTTGTTTTTGATCTTCGCCAAACACTACAATATCTGTTTTTCAGTCAAAAGCAATTGTAGCTTTCTCCGACAGCAATATCAAACACAACCCAAATGTAAAGTTTGGTGAATGTAAGGGAAAAAATCGAGCTCATTGATTTAATAACCATTGATACCCTTTATTATTGGGCTATTAGGGCCATAAACATGGCCCATTATATCACTTTGGACCTAAATGCGGCCTTACCAATAAATAAATAACCGGCCATTCTCATTTTATTGGGCTGATAAGGCCCGGTTCTCTATTCTATGTTATATTCAGAAAAAACAACAATACAATTCCCTTTATTTCATTCTAGTTTTATTAATTAAATTTCATTATTGGTCCATTCGGTCCATATTGAGTTTCTGATTAGTAAAATAAACATCAAATTCATTTGAAAATGTGTAGTTTTTTTATTTGTGCTTGAAATTATATTTTGAATTGTCATGTGTTTATGGATCAACGTGAATTATTTTTTGAAAGTTGTAATCATGTGAAAAATAAAACACTATTGAAGGCTTAATTGAACTTGGCTTATATAATGAGTCTCTAAACTTACTAATGTTTCATTATCTTTCTGAACTTATTCAAAGTGGCATAAATTTCATTTAGCATAACAAAAGTGGATGTTGACAAAATGTAAATATATCATTTTAAGCAATTTAATGAGTGGGTATAGTAGTGTAAGTGTCATTATGTACAAATTCAATTGGTCAATAGACTGTTTTAAGTAAGCTAATAAGACTTTTTACAAATATAAAAAGCTAATTTGATTATTTTTAACCAAATTTAAATAATTTCAATGTATTATGCCATTTATTAAATTGAATTAATTTTTAACGGTGTAAACAAAAGACGATAGGTGTTAGGGCGGCAAAAGATCTTTGAAAATTAATCGGTGATTAATCAGAGAACTAATCAAAAATAAGTTGAATTTTGAGTGTTTAAACGTATATAAACAATTTAGTTGATCCAAATTGAATGTGGAGGCGTTGGTTCACAGTAGTGATTTTAGTATATACAGGTGGGAATGGAATCAATGCAATATTTATCCTGGTTGTTATATTCAACTCTGGATACTTAAAAATAGGAATCTAAGATGACGAAAGAATGTGGTCAATTTAATTTAATTTAATTTAATGATTGTTGTGTACAAAATATAATACTACAAATAATGAAAATGATATCCAATCCCATACTGTCGTCTTTGAATTGAATTTGGATTGCTTTTTCTTTACACTTCCATTTCTTTATTTCTTCTTTCTTTTCTTTTTCTTTCTTTTAAACCTTTTTATCCATGATTAAGAAATACAAAATCATTCAAAAATTATATAAAGTACAAAAACATCTTAATCTCTTAATTGCATATTGAAAACCTGACATTAGCATCTAGCTAGATCAGTTTCATATTCTATTAAAAAATATGTACATGTTTTGCATGAGCTACATATCAGTTAGTTCAGAAAATAATAAATTTACATGTTTATGAATCCACGTTAATTTTGAGGACAAAATGCTTTGAAACTTAGCATGAAATTTGGATTCTTGAATTGTTTTGTGTAACTACATCGGAAAAGAATATGAATAACTCAATATCTCAGTTATGCTCACCTAGTCTGACCAAATACAATTTGGTCAATCACCATTAGATTAAAATTTAATGATGGAGCTTCAAACTTCCTGAAATCACTTAAAGACGACGAGTTGATACGGAACTATTTAGGGTATAATAAAAAAACAAAAAACATTGTTTATAATTAAAGTAAAATAGGTGATTCCGTTAGGTTTGAATCTCCACTGTTAGATCATAATCTAATGATGATTGACCAAATTGTATTTGGTCAATTATCGACTAGGTGAGCACCACTCCTCAATATATATCGTTATATTATATATAAGTATATATTTCTAAAATATTCTTATGGAGCCCTAAAAATTAATTTTTGTTAATGGTGTTTGAAATTGATGCATTTTCAACACACTGGATCTTAATATTTTATGACATTGGGATAGAATTACTCTAACTTTTCAATAAAACTTTTGTAGAAATAGAATAAGAACGCAAATATTCCCTTAATAAGATCAAAGATGAAACCAAAATTAGTAAAGTCAGTAATATACTTTTTTTTCCTTAAATGATGAAAATATTAGTACTAAAACACGCTGAAAATATTACAAAGAAGCAGAGAAGAAAGTTAATCTCATATTATACCATCAGAAAAAATCAATTGTTAAAACTATGAATCTGGAAATGGAATTGATGTTTATCAAAGAAACCACGAAGAAGGAAAGTGAAATATAATTGTATTGTGGAGAAAACCCTTAGAGAGGTATAAGGTCTTAGAGAGGTATAAGGTAATTATAATCGTTAACTAAAACACTCACTCTTTTCCGTTCTATTTATACTAAACCTAGCTACAATCTCAATTAACATTTACACTTTATACTTTCTGTTTTGAGTGCGACTTCATTTTATTTGACAAAACACACCATTTTGCAATTATATATAAATTGTGACCAACTAAGATAATGAATTATTTGATTCGATGATTGAAAGATATGTCCAAGAATAAAGTTTTGTATTTATTTTGAATTAAATCTAATTTATGTGTTTAAGTGTTTGTTTGATCCAAAACTATGTCTTCTAAATTTTTTTATTGAAATTGAGATATAATTTTTAAAATAATAATTGTACCAATTTATCATTATCAGTAATAAACAGTTAAACAAATAGAGAAATAAAAAGTGAACCATATACATAAAAGTACAAGTTGATTTGGTTAGTTATTGTGAATAATAATTAGACCATGAGTACGTTGTAACAAAATTCAATGATTATTTATTATTCGATAAGACATCCTTGTTTTTCTTTTAATATAAATTTATTTTATGTTATTTTTATAATTGCTCTCACGTGCTTCAATGAGGATTCTGTGGAATCTGATGCCACGTGACCTGTCCGTGGGCCCCCATCAAAACGGCAAGAGGTAACGCTCTTGGGATTCTGGGTTACATGTGGGCCCCCACCCAACTTGTACTACTGGCGGCTGAGCTGTTGCCCTGATCTTGACACGTGTTATCCGACAACATCAAACCCACAAACCCCCATCCTCACGTGACATTCCTGTCTTGTGACTTTTTTTAAACCAAAAAATAATAATTAGTAAATCTACATTACATTTTAATTAGTGTAAATCATTAGGAATTTTCTTCAAAATTATGATTTTTTTCTAAGGAAAATCTTAAAAGGTGTTTGTAATATATAGTTGTTGGGGGATGACAAACGGTAGAGTAATTGTCATATAATAGCAGTATAGAAAAAGATGTTACATGATGCTTCAGCAATTGTAAGGATTAATTGTGAAATTATTTGAAAATAAGTCACTTTTTTACCGTTTAGACGAACTTAAGTGTCCAGTTCAGTCCAAATTGAATATTCAATTCTGAACGTTTAGACGAAGCTTAGAAAATTAGACAATATTCATTTACAACAATCATCAAATACTCTTGTAATTTTAATGTCATTGAAAATTTATCATAATGTGCGGTTTAGAGCACTGCTATTAAGACAAATAATGTCGAATATTCATAGGTACTCTACAAGTTGGCATCCATATTGATAAATGACGGAAACTATTAGATATTCAAGTCATTCGTGCGTTAAGACAACAAATTTGATGAAACATTTCATCTCCACCAGTAAAATAATTAATTTGTTTAATCTATAATATTAATTATTTTTGTACGAAATTTTATATTTTAAAATAAAAATTTAATCGCTTATAAAATCAATTTAACCCTAATTATATCAAAATACAAAATCTAAAATATAAACGTAATATTAAATTATTGGTGTAATATAAAAATATATCAAACATATAGAATAGTATAATTTTGTGGCTCAAGCTTCTCTCGTTGAATCGGTTTGTAGTAGTTTAGTTGTTTTGTCTTTCTGTTCTTTTTTTTTGTTTTGTTTTTCGGAGCTCATAACCCCTTCTTGTTACCAAAAAAGTATAATTTTGTGAAGAAAATCCAAATAGAATGATTCATTTGTGCTTAATGAATAATATATGATTATGACTTGATTTTTGGAGGTTTTAATATAAATTATTCTATTTTTTAAATCCATTTGGTCTTCATTTGGAATTTTGGAATTTGGCATTTCCATTATCTTGTCTTGTATGTCATAAATATGTCATTCTTACCAAAATCCCAACTCATATTCCCATGCTCCTACTCATCCTGTTCTTTTTTAGATACCATTTGACACAAAATATTTATGAAATAATAATTAATATAGCATTAACATGTTTGATTTCCTCTTAATAATTCCATTCTAAAAACTCCAGTTTATTTTTACCAAATAATTTTTATTTATTTAAGTATATATAGTTAACTCTTAGTGTCAGTTTGTGATTGCTCTTCCAAACTCTAAAAAACAGTTCTACCAGCTTATCCACTTGAAATAGTGGTTAGTAATCCACTTGAAATAGTGGTTAGTAAACACGAAATTGTTGTTTTTAGAAGACGCAAAAATTGGAAAAGTTACAAATAACGTTTGGTAATGTAACGTTGTTGTTCTTATAAGTTGAAAAAACTATAAAAGTTGTTTTTGGAGTAGCTATAATTTGAAGTTTTTGGAAAAACAGTTTTTTTAGCTTATAAGTTGAGCAAAACTTTTGACACAAATGGTGTCAAAATGGACCTTAATGTGTTTAGATATAAATAGAAGTATCGACTATGATTATTTTATTTTATGATTACTTTTTATTTTTGAGAATTCAGTTTTTGTCGATTGTGGAATTAGAACTCACATCCCCACAATTTCTTCTTGAACGTAGTAACCACCCAAACATTGTATGGTGAGTATGATTACTTTGTATTTTTCTGTTTTGGATTAAGTTTATAGCTAAATGTATAAAAATACAAACCATTACTTTATAAAAATTACAAATGAAGCATGTAACAGCCTATAAATAAAAATAATGTGAGAAAAAAAAGTCTATTATTGTAGAATAAGATGTGTATTTACTTTGTATTGTTTTGAAGCGTAAGATGTGTATTTACTTTGTAGAATAAGATTTATGATCTAAAAATACTAGTTAAGACAGTTTTATTTTATAGAAGTGTCAATAAAAACTTATATCGCCAATCCTGAAACCGTCTATTATTGAAAAAAATATATGATATTAGAACACCATAAGTAAAACGAATCACATCTGAGTAAAATCATTTTGATAATTTATATTACCATATCACAAATTATTACCCCGAAAAAAAGTGAAATGTATTTTCATTTGTAGTAGTAGTAGGTAGTAGTGAAAAAATGAGTCCCACATCCACATATAAAAAGGAAGGGACTTAATGGTATCACCTACTCATAGCAAATGGGTTTGCCCTTTTTTGGGAAATCAAATGCAAGAAAAACACTACTACTTTCTTTCCTACTAATTTATATTTGGTGATTAATGCCCTTATGTCACACCTCATAAGTCAATAGGACAATTATTCATACCACTAAAACAATTCTTATCTCAAAACAAAAAGAAAAAAAATTCTAAAAATTTAAACCACAACCTTTAATTTGTTTTCTATGTATTAAAGAATTATTAATTAGTCACTATCCCAACATTTTTGGTCTAGGAAACTGTTGAATTTAGGTTAAAATGATAACATTAGAAGCACAAGTTAAAATAAATTATAACAGTATGGTAATTTTGATCTATTTTTTATAGTTTGAGGATCATGAATATAATTAATTATTGACTAATACCCATATGTCATATAAGTTAAAGGCCATTATTTATACCACTAAAACACTTCATTAGCTAAGAATTTATTTTCTAAGAAAATCTAGTTAATTATTTATACCACTATGCACTTTTGATCGAGAATCAAAATGTTATCCATTTCTAAATATCACAAGTATAACTTTATCCCATTAATGTGATTATGTCACACTTCATGAGTTAATTGGGACATTATTCATACCACTGAATCACCCTCATGAAAGAAAAAATTTTAAAAAATAAGCATTTTAAATATTTTGTGTATTAAAACAAATATCGCAAATATTTTTAAATTAGTATTTTCCATGAATGATATACTTGATTCAATAATGAATGAACATAAAAGTAACGATCACTTTAAAAAATTATAGAGACAACTAAGCGGAATTTTATTGTTGAAAAGTAAAGTATTACTATAAAAAAAATTTAAAATTTTTTTTTTATTGAATGTGAAATTCAAACTGACAACTTTCACTCTTTTTATAATCATATTATAATTATAGTCAATTTAGATATTAGAACGACCATAAATATATTTAACCCTTAATACATGCCCTTATGTGAACCAAAAATATAATTTAACCCCTAATACATACCCTTATGTCACCCTTCACAAGTCAATAAGGGCATTATTCATACCACTAAACCACTCCTTTAAATGAATATTGCTTTTCATAAAAGTCAAATTTGATGGCTTTAATTAAAAATAAAAGAATACACATATTAGATAGAGAGATGTGATCCTCCTAATAAATATTAGCTTGCCCCATAGGCACATGGACATTTACATTTTAGTAGGTGAGAAGCATATTGTTACCCTTTATATCACTACACTTACATTTTTAGAATCTTCTTTTGCCAATCCCATATTAGAGAATCTTCAAGTCATACCATAAAGATTGCTTTTTTTTTCTTATTTGATTTTAGTAAAATTATATTGATTAATTTTTGTATAAAACCTAAAAATAAAAAATATATGAGATTGAAGCTGGTTGATTATATATACCAATAACAGATTATATCCATAAAAAAACACAAACTCTAATCGAGCAGCCAAGATCTTAGTTGGAAAACAAGTCAAATTTTAAGCGTCTAGACACTCACGATCAGGTCGGCCCAAATCAAATTTTGGACTTTAAATGTCAGGCAACCAGATCATGTTCATTCACAACAGTGGTATTTATACCAAAACATGTTTGAGTTGACTCTTATAGTCAACGTGACAGAAACTTCACAACCACGCGACTTGTGGCGCATCCTAAGCCACTATATTATTGAACGTGGCACGAAATAATATCGGGCAAGTCTTAACTATTGTATATAATACTGAGTAGGTTCATATGGTTTTCGGTCTTTATACCGCAAACCAAACCATAAAAAAAGAATACAAAAATCAGTTCATGGAGTGTGAATCTTTGAACCGAATCACTGATCGAATAGCATAATCTTTCCCAAATTAGGAGTTTAGTAGCCGATTAACTAATTCGGGGTTGATCGATCATATACTCGTTAAGAGACCCTTCTTCGATTAAAAATCTACTGTGTACACCGAGAATATAATATATACACACAAAATTATGTACAATCTGAAATCTGTTTCCCATTTCACTGTTTCAGAAAATGAAGCCAGAGATCAACAACTGATTGACCTGAAACTAAATCCTATTCAAACTAAGCCAAACTAAACCTACATTTTTTGCATTCAAGTTTAGCTAATTCTTGTCTTTTTCTGCTCAAGAGTATGACTTGATCAAACCTAAGTTGTAAAGGAATTTCTCGGATCTCGATCGAAAGATATTACCCAATGAGAACCCGCTGTGTCCCTGTGGTGGAGTCGTCGAATATGTGTCCTCTTTCACTCGAAGCACACTCTGTCCAATCTCTTTCCTAACAGCTTCGATAGTTTCGCTTCTAACTTGACATCCTGATGCATCGGTTACGTAGAAAACATTCACGGCTTGAGAGCCCCTGGTTGTAACCTCAGCTCGAGTAACCGAAAGACCATTTTCCCTGAATATGCGAGTCACTTCTGATAAGAGTCCAACCCTATCTTCACCGCAAAGCTCAAGCCGTACACCCTGAATTATGAGAATGAAACCGAATTTAGTACTAATTAGACATTGTTAGTGTCGTAAATTAGCATAAAACTTGAAGTTGGCAATGCTCGTTACCTCGGGAGTTCTTCGCCTAATCGCAGCCTCCAAACAGTGGATTACCCTTTGCCTCTCAGCTTCGGAACTAATTGGGGAACCATCCATATGACGGATATAATACTCCTGTTCAAACAAAACACGAAACAAATATGAGACCAAATGTCTAAATTTGAGGAGGAAAGTGCAGGTCTAAGGAATCGAGAACTACCTGATAAGCCTCTGGACCTTCAGCTATGATGGTTGCATGATACACAACATATTGCATATCCGTCAACGTGCAGACAGTATCAAAGAGTAACTTTGGGCGATCCGGACACCTCAAATTCACAACAGTATATCCCTTATCAGCATAATTTTCGACAGTCACAAACGGGTTGCTCCGCCCGCTTGGCGAACCCTCGACATCATCCGTATCATAATCCCGATCAGCATACATCATTTGATGCAACCTCCTCTCCTTGTGAGTTGAACCAACCGAGACAGCAGTGTTGGCGCTCCGTTTATCTCTGTTCCCCTTCAGAACGTATAGGAGCAGCTGTTTGATCTTTGTAAGCCTCTCGGGATCGTCAATGGGCAATCCAGTAGCTTCATCGGTGATGTAAACAACAGACGCCATTCTCGAATTGTGGGTCCAGACTTCTCCGGCCACCACGTTACATTTGAGGTCAGTAAGGACAGCAAAAACCTCCGAAAGCAAGCCTGGTCTGTCTCTTCCGGTCAATTCAATTGTGGTGTTTTCTGTCGCTGATTGGACACCTACAGACCGTCTCAAGGAACGAAAACTGTATGCTCGTGGACCCAGCGACTGTGACATTGAAATTAACTCATCAAAATGACTTCAAATTCACACATTTCAACATACAGTATTGATTTATATTAAGCAAGATATGACTGAAGCAGGAAATTTCGAGCAGGTAAAATACAAACATGGTTGCTGAACTATAGCACTAATAACAATATGATCCCTAAACTTCATTTTGCGACATAAAAGTCCTTCAACTTCAATGTTACCATAATGCAAACTTCAAGTATTTTTATGTGAAGAAATGAAGTTTCGAGACCATAGTGTCAGTACTGTTAAGAGGATAGTGACTAAAAATATGGACTTAATTAATTCCTTAGTCCTCCAACTATCAGAAATGGCATAAATCCACGGTCCTTTTTTTTTGGAAACCAGTAAACCCGTTTCCCGAAGATGCCACATGGATGAGTTCATTGAAATTCTTGCCACATAGATGACAAGTCATCAAGATGCCATGCGGCAAAGTTTTGATGGAAGAATAATATTTTTAAATATCCTCATGGCGAGAATGTGACGACGTGTCATCCACATGGAATTTCGGGCAAATTGTACTTGCTGGTTTCTAGACAAAACAAACCAAAGTAAAACAACTATGGCTTCTCGTTAAAAATGTAGATTTATAGCATTAATGTTTCTTTTCTTGAAATCTGAAACCAATTAAAGCTGATGAAGAAATGAAGACTGGTTTTGCAGATATCTACCTGTTGGATTCTTTCAGCCACATCATCCTCAGATAGCTTGTTTCCATGTTGATCTGTCACATGAAACACTGCAAGAAAAACACCGATTAATCGACAGAGAAATGAGTTATGAATCTCGATGTTACATGGAAATGAAAACGGATCAATCCATTTCTGAAAACACATTACATCCTAGAAAACGAGTTTCAAAATTTCAAGAAACTGAGCTATCAATCCTTATGTTACATGAAAAAGAAGACGGATTAATCCACTTTGGAAACACATTACACACCAGAAACCGAGTTTCCGAATTCCAGAAAACAGAGTTTTCGGTTTTTTTTAAACATGAACCAAAACGTTTTGGAAATCAAGTAAGGGATTAAGAAACTAACCATCCATAAACCATTCTCCATCAGAAGAAATGTAAGCTCGTCGAATTATAAGATTCAAATCAGTCAAAACTTGAACAACTTCCAACAAACTTCCTCTCTTATTAGCACTATCAACCTTCAAAAATCCATCACAAAAACACAATCAAAACCTCAAGAATCACATTAAACAAATCCAAAAAACAATTCAAGATTCCATCAAAACAAAACACACCTTGATCAGAGTAGCTTTCCTGCTTGATGTATTATCAACTGTAACCCTGAAAAAAAGTGAAATGAAACTCAAATTCAATCATCAAGAATGAAAACTCAAATACCCAATTGAAATTCCAAGAAAAAAAAACGAAACCCAATTGAAATTAAGCGAAACTAAAGAGACCCAATTGAGATTAGGGGAAATTAAGAGAGATTAGAGTCCATACCGAGGTGGGTTCATTCGAATAACGAGCTTTTCAACCTCATCATCCATGGTGAAAGAGGGATACCAGCAATCCATATTAGATTAAGATAGAGAAAAAGATGAGATAGAAGAAGGGTTATGATTTTAGGGATTTCAAAAATCAGTTGTGGGTTTATGTATGTGGCTATGTGTTTGGTTGGCTCTTCAGTTAAATGAAGGGTTTTGGAGGGACCTTTTAAGCTTCAACTACAAAACAACAATACCAATCAAACCCTCAACAATTATAAAAATAAAATTGAAAGTTTTAGAGAGAGAAATAGATGGTTTTAGAGAGAGAAAGCATGGGAGACTGACATTCTGGCTTGTTGTCTCTGCTAAAAAGGGGTCCACCCACCACCATTTCTGCTGCTGCTGCTTGTTCTTGGAGACTCTCTTTTCTTTTTTACAGTGTCAAAAAGTTGTGTTCTTTTGTAATTGATTTGCTTTGAGCTTTTTTTTTATCACTGAAAATGGCTTGTTTCTATGGTCTATGTGGTCTACTTTCTCTCTTTATATAGCCTTTTGAGATATCATATCTCTTTTATGGGTTGTGCAAAAAGATGTTTGGTTATCATTATAAAATTATTGTAAAAATCAGCTAATTTCCATTGGGATATCAAGGCAAGTAAAAGACGCTAGACATTAGTCTGCTGGCAGAAGTCCTTTTGAGAACTAATAGAGAATTATTCGAAAATTATTTGAAGATACGTCGAATTTGGAGCGTCTAAACTTAAGTGGATGATATTAGGGTAAGAAAATATGAGTAAGAAGTAGTCCTAAGGGATGATGGTGATGATAAAACTGAAATGAATTGCATATAAAAGATAAAGACGAGATGACTCAGGTTTATTAATGACATACAAATTCAATGTATGCATAATGCGTTTAAATCTATGAAGTTGAAATTGTTGGATAAGAGCTGACAATATACGGATGATATGTGTCACCGAAAATTCAAAGTCCTGGTAGACAGATGTAATGGACTCGGCCGATGAAAAAGAGAATCATAGGTGTACAATCTCAAAATTCTATTGATGGTCTAATAGATCGATACCATTGTGAAATTTATTTGTTTTCTTTTATATGTCTTCGAGTTTCTAACGCCTAAAATGATAATATTACTTTGATTCAACTTGCAATGATATCGATTTTTTTCCTAAAATCAACTGAAAAGAATAACAAACAATATATATTAACAATTGAAACAATCAATTGAAACAATATATACTAATAAGTAATCACGGGTAATTTTGTGGAATTCATTCTCATCTCAAATGCTTTTATAAGAGTTTTGAATTCGTACTTTCTGTAATATTGAATACTACCGTACGAATATCCGTAAAATCCGTACGCATTGACTTTATTTGTGAATTTACCTCAAAACTAGTAATTTAGGTAAATGTACCTACAAAAATAGATTGATAAATGATAACAAACTAATTAAATCACATAAAATAAACAATTAAAGATCCTTACTATTGGAAGGTTTCAATAAAAGATCTAATGAAGATTTTGCTATCCTACAAGAAGCCATATTTGGAATAAAATTTTTATTATTTTGATATCTAGTTGGATTTTATTCTTGTTTTATACTATTTTAATAAGATCTCTGCCAAATCATGAATTTGTTAACATGGTGCCAACCTCATTTTACGAAAAGTTTGGTGTAAATTCTCAAATCGTTTTATTTAATTTTTGTTACAGTATACTAACTGGTTTTTTATTGAATAGTTATTAACGTCTTTTAGTTCTAACTAAATATATTACTAAGTATTTACTATTTGAAACACCAAAATAAACTAAAAATTTCAAATAATTCATTTGGAATTAACTACATACATTTTTTTTTCTTTTTAGAAATTTACATAATTTGTAGGTATTCATTTTTCTTAAAGCTTATGACATATATTAAAATTTAAAGTTCTAACTATTTTTGGTGAAGAGGAAAGGCTAAGCCCCAAGAACAAAAAGAAAAAGAAGAAAAACAAACAGAACAGAAAACAAAAAAACTACAAATGAATAGCCCGAGGCATGCCAATGCCACACTTGTCCGCTTGCAGAATATCCTGGAGGCCTGCAGGGGGCCTATCACACTCGTGATAACCCAAGAAAAGACTTCCCGTGAAATTTGCCTACCAGTCCGAATTACAGTTCCGAATTACTTTTCACAAGTTAATAATTTATTACAGTTCCCAATTACTTTTCTTAAATATTTAGTCAAAAAGACTAGATTTAAGATTTATTTTCAACTTTATTTGTCACGAATGTTCATTAATTAGGAAGTTGGTTTATCAATTTGGTGGAGAATTGGTTGAGAATGTGATAAAGGATTGGCAGAAATAAGATGGATTTTATCTCATAAGTTTCTGTTGAAGTTGATATTATTTTTAGACTAATTTTTTATTCTCAATATTTGGAAAAAATTTTGTCATTATAACCTTGAAAAACACATATTGCTAGATTATTGTTATTATTATTAACTATAAATCAAGTAATTATTAGATTTTAAGTTTAATTTTTTGTAACTGTTGTTCCATGACTTATCTATGGGTCATTTATCAACAAGGTCTATCCATACTGCATTCAAAGGATTGAATTTGATTGTTCTAGCACGAGCTTACCTAATTAATAATGAGTAGAGTTGAATTTAAAGTGTAAGCTCGTTAACCCTGCCAAAGCCTAGACCATGAATCAATTTTGCGATATAGATTTAAAAAGTTTCAGTTACGATGAAGTAACACTTATATTGATAGTTAATTTATTAAGAAAATCAACTAAGATGAATCTATTAGCTACTAACAACAATTAATAACAACAAAAAGAAGAAGCAATATGTAAAAATACCAGAACTAAACAGAACTTGTATATAAACAAGTGAATCAAACAAAACTTAATAAAATATGTCTGAGCATACTAAATCAATTTGATCAATTCAGTTAATTAAAAAAAATATTTATAAATATTAACTAGATTTGGACCTATATGTTATCCTCCTGTGTTGCAGGAGATGCCTAAATCTTTCAATTATTGTGATGCTTAATTAACACATCTCTCCCCTAACTAATCAACCTCCTAATCTCATTTTGTCTAGTGACTTTGTGGAATAAAATAATTAAGGAATAACCCACTTTGTCCCCATTTCTCTAAAGTGATTATTTACTATTATATTATCATATGCCAAAAGCTAAAAACACAAATTAGAATTTTATATTAGTATTTAGTTACAGCTAGCTATCCTTCTCACTACCCATAATTTTTATGTTATAAAATATAGTTAATCATATAAAAAAAAAATGTATGCATACAAGGAGATTCTATATAAATAATTCTTTTTATTGGATAGGTGACCCATCACAATTGGGAGGTAGTAGAATTGAACTTTAATATTGAAAGTATCCAACCTAGAACTATGATCTAACCAAAACATCTAATTTAAAAATGAGAAACAAATATCTAATGGTGTTTAACTTTAGAAGTTTAGGTTTCAATTTTGCAAGCTTAAATATTTATGTCAATTGATTTCATGGTATGATATTAATAGAGTCGGTTGAATACATCGAGCAAATGTAACTTTGCCCTAAAACTAATTGATCCCTAAACGTATCGGATGTCCATCCTCAATTGAATGTTAAATAACTTATTTGAAGTTGCTTATCAGGGCAATATTGCATTAAAAGTGCATCAAAATGAGTTATTTAAATCCTAGACCTGGCCATGGGCTTGGGTACCCGCTCGGCCTGTCCAGGCCCGCATCAAAATGGACGGGTTTGGACACTTAAAGTGTGCATAGGCCCAGCCCAGCCCGATCACGTAGAAAGCCCGCAAATTTATGTACGGACTTGGGTTGTGTAGAATTTAATACGGACTAGCCCGACCCGAAGTAATATATATTTAAATTAAATATGATAAATATGATTAATAAAAATAAAATATACTATAACACCGCTATTCATTAAACTATCTACCATATATAACCCTGTTTAGATGGTTTTCTTTATTTTACTTTGGTTAGAAATGATCTTTAATAAATTAATTAATATAAAAAAATTATTATGTAATTTTTTTTTATGGAAGTGGGCTTTTTTGGGCGGACTCAAAATTTTATTTGAAGCCCGAGCCCAAGCCCGTTTATTATTAATGAGCTAGAACGGGCGTGGGCAATCATTTCTCCAAAAAAGCCGTTAGACCTGACCCGAACATGGCCCAACCTACGGACATGTATATATAGCATACTAGCCTTTTGACTAAGTAGATGGCTCCATTTATCCGGTGGAATTACAAAACAATATAAGATGAGTTCGTGTAATACACATTTATACGAGAGTTAAGAGTGCATGCAAGAATTAAGAGCATGTTATTATTACTCATAATTACTTGTGAACTTAAATTTTTATTAGTTTCATGTTATAGAATCATAACCATTTGAATTTAATGATCGAGGAAAGATTCAGGTCAGTTAGCCATTATTTATTATCGAATTTGCAACTTGAGTATATTTTGTAGGTGATTCAAGTCGGTTACATACGAAGTATAAGGATATATACGAAATGCTAATAAAAATATCTTAAGTTTATATCTATCTATTTAATTTATTATATTATTATTATTGTTATTATTATATAAATTACCTACTTCCAATTTAGGGTATTACTTAATCCTTATATGGTTTTCCAAAAAAGATATTGTAAAATATCTTTAATTTTTTTGAAAAAAAAAGGGCGAAACTGGCACGATTACCGCTCCACCGCACGATGGAGCATGCGCCTCGCCATGTGGCGGAGAGGAAATACCATGCGCGCCACTGTGAGTGGTTCGTTCCACCACATGGTGGAGCGCGCATGTCAAACGTTCCATCATGTGGTGGAACGTACACCGGTACCGTCCCACCATGAGTGATTTCCGCATTTTTTTAAAATAAAATAAATTAACCCTAAACATTAAACCGTAACCCTAATAATTATGTGGTTTTTACGAACACAAAATTATTTAAAGCTTATTATTTAAAACAAAACTAAGATGAGACTCGTGAATTTTGAGTCTCGCCACAAGGTGAGGCGCATGAATATTGCGCCCACCTCATGATGGGACTCATGATCCATGATCCCCACCACAAGGTGAAGCGCATGGATCATGAGCCCTACCATGTGGTAAGACACAATGTTCATGTGCTGCGCCACCTTGTGGTGAGACTCATTATACACGAGTCCTGTCGTTAAAGTAATTGAAAAACTCATTTTCACCGGGCTCATTATTCATCCGCCCGGTTGTTTAATCTAATCTACCATTCAAACATAATTTTTGCAACAAATTAAATCAAAAAATTTAGTTATTTCAATAAGTGAAAAGTTCCACTAATTACAAATACAGAACGAACGTAAAAATAAAATAAATGGAGATACAAGCTAAGCTACTATGCATATGAACCCTGTGTCATTATGTTTTATGTTGACCCATCTCCCTGACATGATGGATTGTGGAAAATCTCCTCACTAGAAAGTGTGGTAACTCCAGATTCATCCAAATCTGGAGCTAAGGTTGTAGTGGTGTGGTTCAGTTTGAGAAATATGGAGAGTATCGGTGGGTTAAAGGTCTAATTGTTATTTTTTTTGGTGTGGGGTAAAATAATCATTTATTTTATCTTTTTTTTTTTTGGAAAACTATTAATGAATTTAGATTGCACTTTTTTAATCTCTTTGGAAAAATAATAATTCATGTTTAAATAATGTTAGGTCTCCACATATGTAGGAGATGCCTATATGTCTCTCTAGTTTAAGATTAGCACATCTTCCCCAATCTCCTAATTTCGTTTTGGTTGGCTACTTAAGGAATAAAAAAAGATTATGAAATAACCCACTTGTTTATTTATTTGTATAATTTATCATATTATCAAATTCATCATATGCCAAATTTTAGAACATAAATTAGTAGTTTGTTAAAATTGCTCGCCTATCTTCAGATTCTCTCCTATCCATATATATAAATATTTGACACAATACTATACATACTCTAACTAATAATATTTTCACTCCATAGGATAATAGCTTTTTTAAAAAAAAAATAGATAATAGTTTAATACAATACCACAAACACTTGGTTATGATGGTTAAATTATGAGATTAACCATTCAATCATAAATGGTACATTGGCGATGCATTTGCTCGACTTTAGATAAATATAACATGATGGTTTAGTATACCAAGTGGTAAAAGAATCACTTTAATTAAAAGTTCTAACACATTAAAGTTCGTAAATATTTTTTTATATTAATTTTTGACACATTCGCTCACACGGATACGCTTTAGATTTGAAGCGTGTACGACACATACTCGAATTTAGATTAGTATAAGATGACGGTTCAGGATACAACCAGGTTATCAAGGAACTAATTGAACTAAAATCTTCAACGGATAACTAAAGTCTAAAAACATTTTTTCAGTATAAATATGTAATTTAAGTGGGTTGAGATAATAAACTGTTAGCTAGAACAAATGTTAAGAATTTTAGCATGTATAATTGAAAATATGAGAATTACATACGGTATTTTGTTATAACTTAAGTACTTTTAAATTGTTTAACCAAAAAATATATTGTACCAAAATATATTTTTGTCTCAATTTTCATCTATCATTTAAACTCTTAGACATCACGTGATTAGCACATGGATAAATGGAGTGATTGAGTGAAGTGAAGTTGGTGTTAAATTTGTGTGGTGATCCTGTCTACACATATGAGGCATTACCACATGCTACACACATGAATTATCTATCATTTTCCCTTTCTTAATTAATAAATAGATATAACATTTAATATATATGTATATGCATTGATGAAATTTTAGTGAGAAGGAATAATTGAGTATAATGGTACTAATAACATCTGGTTTACTTGAGATGTTAGTTAGCGTATTGGGTGCACATACTCGGCCTAATGGCATAGTAGTCTATTAGATTATGGCGATAGTGGAACTCAAACTGTGGTCTTGTTTCTAACTCAATCTGCCATTAACTGTTGAGCTATAGTTATTGATATCATTATGTATATAATACTTTGTCTTGTTAAGAGTGTAATTATTTTATTAATTTGATTATTTAGTTTGAGGTTTTTCCAAAAAAAAAATTAACCATTTTAAGATTTTTTTTTAAAGAAATAAGTATGTTAATATTTTAATAATACATGTTGAGTACTTTATTTCAAAATCAATGAAATCAATTGGATGGGAAGTAAAGATTTAAGAAGGGGTCGTGTTTCCGTACGACAGGATGTAAAGTATTAAACAAAGGCCCACCTTCACACAATCAAACCTTTGATTGGGCCTTATTGTTTTGCCACATAATTTTCTTGTGTTCCAAAATTTTATGCTAATGTGCTAAAATTGGGATTTGTTGTCTTCATTTTTATTTTATTTATTTTTATGAATATTGCCTTTATGTTGTAGTTTAATATAGAAAAAAGTGGTTTTTTTTATCTGTAGATAAGAATAGTCGTTATGGTACTGGTGAATACTTTTATCATTCATGGATAAAAAAATCACATCAATTTTTCTTGTAATGTCTTTAATAGTATAATTAAATGCCAAATATTAATAAGTTAAGATAATTTTTAAATATAATCAAGAAATTTAAATTTTGTTCATATTTTTAGTATCACTTGATATAAAGTTGAAGCTAGTTCGGATAATTAAGATACTCAATCAGCTCAACCATTCAATCGTGAATTGAATCCTAGAAATATAAAATGACACAGTGAAACAACTTTTCCTCTTGAAATGGACTAACACATCTTGAATCTAAATTAGTTTGGAATGTCGGTTTAAGACATTAGCTGGTCAGAAAAAACTACAATATTTTGTTATATGACTATGATTATTGCGAAATAACAAACTAAAACCTAATATACAAAATGGTTCAAGTTTTGGACCTCACTTTAAGTTAATGGAACAATTTCATAGCAAACTTGCAACACAATAACCAAATATAGTTTCTTGTTAACTCCTTGATATTTGTGTTATCGGCTCATTAATCAACAATCGATACATACATGTCAATTACTCAACACTTAGTTAGGTTTAAAAATCGCAGGACAGTTTGTGATAACATAAATACGAATTGATATATTTATTGTTTATCTCAATCTTTTTAATTTTTTTTTTCTCTCCTCTCAATCTCGTCGAATGTCAAATAACCAATATGCAAAGTCAATTGATGGTATGATCTAATAAAAGAGTAACGTGTCATATTGATAGTGTATGGTTGATGAGAAATGTGTTCGAAATCGTTTTGTTCATATCACATCAAAAGCATTGCCCGGGGTGGCTTGGGGTGCAATGGGCGTTGGAACCTCTCTTATTAGGGATGGTTTCTGACCATCAATATCTTTTAACTATTAGGAGTTTGCTCTCTCCCATTCTCTTAAATACTGTGGGAATTTCTTTTACGTTAAATTTGTTCTCTGTTCACAATTGAGCATTAAACAGTCTTATTTGTTATTCCTAAAGTAATCCTTTAATAATTTAAACTTTTAAATGAATTAAATCATTGACATTTTCAAGAGATAATATTTGATGCTCAACTTGACATAAAAACAGTGGATAAGAAAAACAGGAAAATAAAGAAAGGATAGTAATCAAAAGATATGCAAAAATATTTTCTTGTAGATTTGTGGTGTCTTGTAGCAATTGGCCAAGTTGGAATCTTTTTAATTTCATTACATAGTAAAACCAAATTTTCTTAATTTTGAACATGTGTTATGATCAAATCTTTAGTGGACATGAAATCAGTCTATCTATTATTCTAGTGGTCCATAAACCCACTTGGCCCAACCCCACAATTGCCCATATGGCCATTCAAAACAATTTATGGGTATTAAATAAATTAAATTCAAATGTTTTTTGTGCCATCCTTATTTTCATAAATATGAAGAAACTTTCACTATCCATAAAAAAATAAAATTATTCCAATATACCAATCGGTCATTACAAAAAAATATGTATGCCTTCATGGGTATATGAAAGGATTGTTAATGTCTAACACGATAAGACAATTTATAAACACAACCTGTTTGACATTGATCCATTTGATATAAATTCTTCTTTTTGTCATTTATCTTATATGAAATGTATAGATGTAAATAACATGCTTATTACACGACGATATGATAATCCTCTTTAACACTCATAATATTTGATATCATCTGCCTCCAATACAATTATTTGGATCCTATAAAAAGAGATTAGAAGAGAAATGAGACTAAAACATTATTCATCAATTTCTCTGACAATTATAAATATTTTTGGTTTATGTGGGACAAAAGTTAGATTTAGGGCGTATTCTTCAACGAGTTATAGATCTAGATAGATAATACATACGATAAACAAATAAGAGTAGGTGTAAAAGCATCTTGGTTGATATTTTACCTGTTGCAATACTAATGAAAAGTATGTGCAACAAGCAGAAACGAACCGATTAGGAATCTAAATATAGCTTATGTATGTGTCAATATTGTATGTAGTGGTCACACGAACTATTTTGCATTAATCCTTCGAGTCAAGTTAGAAAGACGAAACTATTCTTCATACCAAGATAACAAGTAGGAAACACGATTTTTTTTTTGTAGTAACCAGTAATTTAAAAAAGAAAAAGGAAAATTGGGGTTGAATAATTCAAAACAAGAAAAGAAAAAAGAGAGATAATTGATACTCTCCCTCCCTCATGGGCTATCATCAATTTGGCCTCTTTCTATAGCAATGTCAATAAGGAGCAATGTATGCATGTTCAGCCCATTACTAAAAATTTGGATATGGCTAATACTTTTTTCTTCACTTGTTTTACAGGTTGCACTTCCAACCAAGGTCGGTTCAACCTGATACATATTTATAAGCATTAAATAAAAATTTATGTTATTTTTATAATATACTAAATAGTCATTTGTATAAATTTATCGTCTTTTATATTTTTAAAAAGTACAAAAATTTGAAAAAGTATTTTAAATTTTTTTCCTTAATTATAAGGTCGTAAAATGAAATGTAATAAGGTGTAGGTGAGCATGCTGCATATTTATATAAGCATTTATATATACAATAATTATAATTATTTTTTTAGAATATATAAATTTTAGTATTTTTATTATATTTATGTATTATTTTATATAAATTAATTTAATATAATAGAAATAAAGTAACTATAAAAACTGTGTCGGTTACTACGTTCAAAATGAATCGTGGAGCGTGGTTTGGATCTCACAAATGACAAAAAAAATAAAAAAATTTCGAAAAAATTTAAAAAATAAAAACACTTTATTTATTCAAATAAAGTTGGGCTAGACTTGAAAATTAATTGGAAAGTTTGAGCCCGGGCCGTCTAAAATATCCAATAGGCTGAGTCAAATCTTTTCCAAAGTTTGGCCTAAATCTTATACACAAACAAGTTATATGCCAAAGCTATAAAAACATTACTTTAGTTTTTAAACCTTGTGTCATTTATTAACTACTTCAACTAAAAATGTTAAGTTGTGAATTAAATTGATAGCCAAAATTCGTTTTTCCTCAACCATATGGCGGACATTTGCATAGGACAATGACACAAGGCTCGATCTAGCTCGACCTGTGAACAAGCCTACTACAGAAAAGAAAGAAGCAAAATCATCGAGTATTTGAGTTAAAGTTTTTATCTTTAATAAATATTGTTATGCTTTTGCGCATTTTAAAATATAGGGCTATCACAGAACTAAGGAAGTGGTTTCAGGGTACAATTTTAGCACATTATATCTCTTTCCAGATACAGAAATATCCGAAACCATTATATTTTCGGTATAGATTCATGCAACGGACCCGTACACCCATTTTTCGCCCCAAATTAATATGACACATTGTGATAAATTAGAAAATCGTTCAAATTAACCACATCCTCAAATGCATATACAAGAAATACTATTACTTTGAAGCAAATAAGTAAGAAAAATAGTCACTTGCCTAATAATAATACATCAAAAATTGCATTTTATATAAACAAACAAACAAACTCAAAATGCAATCTTCAAATCATATTTTTGTCTGTCATATTTCAACTTGCATACCAAGGTAGAATGCAATTAAATCCTTAAGCATTTAACACAAACAAAAAAAGAGCATAATATAATTTTTTTTCAAAACGGATCGTCATTTCACACCCATGTCTCGTGCTATCGTAATCTATATATTACACATGACTACATAAAAAATGACAACCGTGTCAAACATTCTATTTCTATAAATTGTGTTATCGTATAAAAAATTTAGTGCTTACCTCATCGGAAGAACTGAAATTTGTAGCCAATTTCAAACATCAACCATCTTCAAATCTTGAACTCATGTATGGTGCTACATTTTGCTTATTGTATACATTTTTCTATCCCGAATTTTATTGCCTCGATCCTTGAGAATCATCCTTCTCCGGTGGCGCATGCTGCTGCAGACTGAAACAACTTCCGGGTCCGCCCCTCCCCATTTGTTGGTAAAATTGAGAATTCAAAACCCCTAAATTCCCCTCTTGTGAAAGCCCAAGTTCTAACCCTGGAATCTGCTGATTAGTACCACTAAGCATGGAGTAAAAACTCATCATACCCATATTAGGAATTTCATTCCCAAAATGTCCTGAATTTCCCATAAACCCTCCTGAATTAGGCCAAAATCCACCTGATAATAAATTAGATCTCACCAAATTATTCCCCATCATTCCCCAATTTGCCCTTTCTCTTGATCCTTGAAGCTCCATTCTTGATTGCAACCCTGTTGAAACAGAGCTACTCTGTTCCAAAACAGAGTTGCTCTGTTCTGAAACAGAGGAACTAGCAGAAGACAGAGCAGAAGCAGGGATAGTTCCGGTACCCGTTGCTGCAAAAATTGAAGATTCTGAGTGTTGTAAAAGCCATTGAATTGTTTCTCCATCGGATTTATGTCCTAATTCTCTCGTTAATTGAAAAATTCTAGCTGCACATAACGCTGGCATTCGTATTCTCCTTCCTCTCCCATCTACTTTCTTGTGTCTGTCTTTGTTTGAGCTTCGTTTTGGTGCTAATTGCTTCTTAGTTTCTTCTTTTTCCGCTACCGTAATTTGAAAATCTTTGATCTCTGAGAGCTTATGGATCTTGATGCTCTTGTTTTTAGCTTCTTCCATGGTTGATTTTTGGGGGATTTTTAATTTGGGTGCTCTGTTTTTTAATTTAGGTGCTCTGTTTTTTAAAAAACAGAGGAGGGAGAATATTTAGTGGAGGTGTTTGATTGAAGAATGTGACATGAAAGGTATTTTATTTTGATTAAAGTAAATTTGATTTTGTCAATGTTTTTGGCTTGTTGTTGAAACATTGGAATCACAAAGTTTTTTCAACTTAAAGTTACTACTAAATCATTTTAAGGTAACTGTATTTGTCTTTTATTTGACTAAATGCATTTGTTTACATATGTTCAATAATTGCATCAATCCATCACCACTTATCTATCCATTATTGAGAAGAAATCAATAGACCCTAACAATAAAATTTGAGAATCTGACTACTTCTTATGATATAGCTTACGCACAAGTATAAAACTAGATATTAATTGAATTGTAATCTCTTATACATGTCACTTAAATTTTATAGTGGATAGATTTTAAAAGAGATGTGATAGAACATTGAACTAAGTGCAACATGAGAGATGAGAGAGAGATGTGCATCTAGCTTTTGAAACACGTGCAACTCCTATTTATACGTAATTAGGTAGATCTAATTACTGGATAATGTAATTTGATCCATTCTAAGTACGGACGGGTATTCAATTCGATTTGGATACATTTATCTATTCGACTCAATCACAATCGATACGTTCTCTTATTTTATTGTAACTTTTAAAATTTTAATTGGAAAAAATATACAAAATTGCTTAAGTGGTATGTCTAAACTATTGATCCGACATAATTTAGGTATTTGTTTAGCACGTCGAAATCTACATCCAATAAATCGAACTTAGATAAATAAAATCCATACTAAGCATAGTCTATGCATAACACATTGGTACTTTAAAGATTTTACCGCGGAACATATCATGTCTATTGCACCTCGACCCATTAACACGACTACACATTGACCTCCAAAATACTAGCACAGTACAAACCGAACTCAAATAAATGTGTGAGTTGATATTTTATGGAGGAATTAAGCTATAATCTACAAATAGTAACAAATAAAATTCATTATTGATATAATAAATGACAATTTGACAAAAAGACAATGGGAACACGTCGTTATGTCTTAAAATCATGTTCTATCTATCAATTACAAAAACCTATGATTGATTTTTGAAAATAATTGCAATCACCCGTCTGTTATGCCTCGAGTAACTCACATGCTAATGCTAAATTGATATTCTAGTACACTAAAAACAAATAAGTAAAGCTCCTTAAAATAATAAAAATATATAGTTCCACTTGTAACAGTTTTTTTTTTTTGATGGAACCACTTGTAACAGTTTTAAAAAGCTTATAGAACACAGTAAATTTTGATATAAATAATTTAAAAAGTATAATCAAGAAATACTTTAAAGAAATATAACAGTGTTTGAAATTGTTTTTAGAGACATTAGAAGCTTAATATTTTGTTCTATAACGGAGCTTGAAATCTAATTAAGAACTCATTAAGATGACATATGCAGAGTTCTAGAATAGTTTTATTATATCTTAAAAAAAAGAATTTCTTATCCATTTATAATATAAAAATGATAAAATGGGTCCATAAATATAAGAAGTCATCTTAAACTATGTTTTCTCGATGATATAATAAATCTCTGTTTCTTTATTCGGTTCTTAGGAACATTTGTTACATATTCCGTAATATGTGCAAAATAATTAATTTTTACATTTTATAAAATGTGTACAAAACTACCAACTAATTTTCACTTTATTAATATATTCTTATTTAGTATGATGTAAGTTACTAAATAAAGAATACATTATTATGTACAAAAAAAATAAAATAAGGAATACATTATTTATGTCTTAAACTCTTTTGGAAGTCTTAAAGTTGGCACTTATTTTCACTCAGACCATGAAATTTTTGGTTTTTCATATGGTCATTTCAACTCTATAAAAGCATGTCACTTAGCAACAAAAATTCTACGTGACGTTGATGTGGAAAATATATATTAAAATAAGAGAATGAGAGAGATAAAGTGGGGACAAAAAGAATTTGGAAAATTCAAAAACCCTCCGTTAATTTCTCTTGTTGCTTCTTCTTCTTTTTTCTAAATGTAATTTCAAAATTTTGGAAAAAAAAATTCAGAACTTTTTGATTCTTTTTTGGGAAATTTTGAAAAAATTGCAAATTTCTGGAAAAATTTAAAAATTTCGTGGTTTTCCTAAAATTTGGTTTTTTTAAGTCTATATTTTCGAAAATTGAAAATTCCAGATCGGGAGAAAAGAAAAGTGAGTAAAAGAGAAGAATAAATAAAAGAAATTTGGAGGGACCAAAAGAATAATTTTTTGAGAGAGTGTAATACACTCTCTAAGTAAAAATGGTCTTTAATGAAAATGTGGCCAAGTGGTGTGCTTTTATAGAGTTGAATGGGTTATGTGAAAAACCACATACTTTATGTGTCCAGATGAAAATAAGTGTCAACTTAAGGGTCCCAAGAGGGGCTAAGCCAATTATTTTTTCATTAAAACACTACATTAATTGAGGACATATAGGTAAAACATCAACAATATTTAATGTTTTCTTTATTTCGTGTGAACCAGAACCATTTGTGCACATATTTATGTGACGAAATGCGTGATTCACACAATGAATTGGTGCGTAAAATATGTTCTTGTTAATTGTATTGATGTACATAGAGACATATATATACATACAACCCTAAGAGCATTTAGGGTTTATACCAAAACAGGAAAGTAAATAAGTCAATCCTAGGTAAGGAAATTAACTAAATCAAATCAAGAATATTCATACGTATAAACAGAATGATTAATGCTGACACCCCCCACAAATCGATGCTGCGAAGACATCATAAGATGAGTGTAAAGCGCCTGAAAACGAGTTGTGGAAAGAGGTTTGGTTAGAATATCAACAACTTGATCATCCGTGGAAATAATCCGAACTGCAAGAAAACCAGACTGAACAAGTTGATTGTATTGATACCATGATAACACAGTGGATTGGTGCGTAAAATGTGTTCTTGTTAATTGTATTGATATATATATATATATATATATATATATATATATATATATATATATATATATAACCCTAAGAGCATCTAAGTTTTACACCATAACATAAAAGTAAATTAGTCAATCATACACAAGGAAACTGTTGAAGTTTGTGTCCTAAAAACAATTGATAGAATATTTTATTTAGAATAAAGATTGTATAAACTATTGCTTTTATGAAAGGCTTTTATCTTTTATCTTATATGTGTTACGTTGTGATTATTAGTTAAAAGAAATCCATTGTTTATATCAATAATCTTAAAGTGTTCATGCAAGATGAAGTGAGAAATTACTTTAAGAACTTAAAATATCTAAAGTCGAGTATTATATTATTGATATATATACTATTGAGATTTGCATATAATATATCCCTTATTTATGAATAAAAAGTTGATCTCAAAAATTTAGATTATACGAGATATCTGGATAATTATATGGATATGTATAGTGATGTTATATATATTAGAGACGTCTTTGAGTTACTAGTATGAAATAAATACATAAGTGTCGACTAGCTTTAACTCATATGTGATAATAGATATAAAATAGTCATTGAACTCAAATAGTCATTCATGTGACTTTGAATTATAAAGTGTGTTAATTTGATTCTACTATCTGTACGATCCTGTATTCGAATGTCCTTCGGGTATACATTGGAAAACACATAAAGTAATTGCAAAGTAGTAAATGTTAGATTGAGGATATCATCACTATGTATTAGAGAAGTTTTATCATGAGGCTCTTGTGAATAAATAATTCTAAATCCTTGCGCGAGGTAGTATGATAAATTGGAAATGGTTTTTCAATTTATGGAGAATATTTATTTGAGAACAATTAAATTAGTAATGAATTATATGATTGACTTTTCCGTAATCATGATTCATTAAAGATAATATTGATGAGGGATGGAATTATATTGGAGCTATCACTGATATGTAAAAGAAGTCAACTGTTTAATCTTGACTCCTTATGACTCCGGACTAGAAAGACATATCCATATTTGAGTCGACACCCTTCTATATCATATTAATTAATAGATATTATATTAATATACGACAGATTGTGGTAAGGGTCTAGTGGGTCACACACTAAGAGTGTATAAGGATAAAATGGTAATTTGACAAATTATACTAATTCGAATTGAATGTAGGGGCCGAAATTTATAGTGTGGTTAATTGTTCAATTGGATTAAATTATATTAGTATAATAATTGAGATTATTAATTAGTTAAATAGAGAAATTTGTATAAATTACTAGTTTAACTAAATAGTAATACTGGTATAAAGAGAAACAATTAAAAGACTAAAAATACCTCATATGGGGAATTTGGCCAATTAGTGGTTTTTGCCCCTTGATAGCCTAATTTCGTAGCTCTAGATTCTAGAATTTTTGGTTATCGCTTTATTCGTTCTTGCTCGTGTGGACTTAACGATAGAGATGTCATACTTTAGACACTTGCAAGATTAAAATAAAATAAAAGAAGATTTATAGGCGCGACAACAACATTAAATAGTAAATTTTATAAGCTATTTATCTAACTTATTTTCTTAATTGTTATTCAATAAACTAACGGATCTTGGTTTAATGAAATTGAAATTTTTTTATTTTCGCTACCATTGTCATAATCATTCATTTTCCAACATAAACTAACTCAGATTAAAAATAATCATAAGTATAAACTGAATAATTAATGCTAACAAGAGTATTTTTTTAATTCAATCATGAAACATGAGTCGTGTAGAAATTTAGATCCATCTTCTTGAAAGACTACCAATAAGAGTTGGTCGAAGTGGTAAGGCACTCCATTTTTTACTTGAAAGGTTTGAGGATCGAGTCTCCGCTTCGTCAAAATTTAGCTCTTATTGGTAGACAATTTGTAAACTTCACTGTAAACCCTCATCGAGGTCTGTGGTTTGTCATGGTCTTGCAATTGGGTAGGCCTACCCTTAGCTAAACTTTTTGTTACCAAAAAAATCTTATTGAAAGATCCAATATAATTGAATATGTAAAGCCGAAATATATTTATAACAAGTGAGAGAAATATTTACTTGATTTATTTTGCCATAGAAAAAAAGAGAGTCGTGAAATTTTAGAATACTCCTGGAGTACGGGTGATGTGGTACTCCGGACCTATAATTCGATGACACGTCATATCAATTAGTATCTAGGGTTCATCATTTAGGGTCTAGAGTTTATTTTTTGGAGTCTAGGGTTTTTATTTTTGGATCTAGAATTTTATATAAATAATTAACTAAGAATTACATTTTAATTAATTACATATTGTCAAAATTTTATTAGTTAATGAGACACATGTCTACTATTCATTGGCTTGGAGTACCACGTCATCGTACTCCAAAAGTATACTAAAATCTCTCCGTGAAAGTGATACATAATGAATAATATAAATTGAAATAAATAAATAAATATATCTAGCCTCTTATTTTTTGTGATTCATGTTTGTTTGAATTTCGAATATTTAATTGACACCATTAAACTTTCATTATTTTATATAAAATTAGTTAAATATGAATATTTAATCAGATCTAGTTAAAATAAGTTAATATTAGTATAGGAGAGGATCAGTGAGTCGGAATAGGTGTTGTAATTCGAGATGAGGATGTAGTCTTCATAGATTCTGCTCCAATTGCTCCAATAGTTAAAGTCGAGGTGGCGGAGCTAACTACTATTCTTCTCGGGTTGGAGACGGCTTGGGGGGGTTGGTCGAAAATTATGATAAAAAGAAACAATTTGGGTATAGCGAATGCTCTTAATGGCTCGGGTGTGCTTAGGTGTTGTTGATTTTGCTGCGACTATTCTTTTGGATGATGTTATTCATTGGAGATCATTGTTTGAAGATTCTAAAGTTTGCTTTGTCACGAGAATTGCAAATCAAGTCGCTCACGAGGTTGCTAGTTGGGATCCTCTCTTCAAGATTCATTTCTTTCGATCCATTTGTGTCCTAGTTTTCTTTATAGCTTCATTTTAGCAGATAATTTTTTTGTTGCAAGTGGTTAAGGAAGTTCTCTTGCATAAATGTAAAAGAAGTTGATATTAGTGTTTCTGCTCTTTTTAGTGGGATGTGCGAGCGTATCAGAGATTTATAGTTTCTCAAACTAAGAATTGAATTGCTCTACTTAACTTCTAAATCAAATGATTGTAAGGAATAAAGAGACCTAAAATTCCTATGAGTTATGGTAATCAAAACAATACCGATCTAAAGAGAATTGATGAACAAATAAAATATATGATATACTGGATTGAAAAGAAATTATTTGAACTTATATTAAAATTGGATAAAAAAGATTACAACTAAAGAAATCAAAAGTATAAAGAACAGTGATAACTTTAAAATCTAAAAAGATTCTACTGAAGTTTAGAATTGAAATTGCTGAAGTCTAAAGAAAATTTGCTAGAGTTTTGCTCTGGTTTGATTGACGATTTGGTTGAGCTTTTTTCATCGTAATTTCTCGTATTTATAGGCGCTTGAAGTAACCGTTTACTCCACTTTCTCCATGATGCACCTTCAGAAACACTGCTCTCCACTATCACGATCTATCACTATCTCTGATTTCTGATAAATTGGTTGACCCGTATCTTTGATTTTCTTATCTATTGATTGGCTTAACAAAAACACACGCGTTAAATAATAAATGGTCTTTTGATTTACCCCTTTGGTGCACCAAATTTCTATAAATTTCCTCCAAATACACATCAATTTTTATCTAAATAAAAAATGAAGTCCACCATAAAAATAAAGAAACGGGAACTATTTAATTATAACAATAATTAAAATGTGGCGTAAACAATTAGTATAAAAAAGTGAATTGCTAAAAGAACTATTAAGATCGGTAGCAAACTATATAAAATGGTAAACTTTCTCTTGTTCAATTTTTTTCCAATTTACCAATAAGAGTTGGTCCAAGTGGTAAGGCACTCCATCTTCTACTTGAAAGGTTTGAGGTTCGAGTTCCCGCTTCGTCAAAATTTAGCTCTTATTGGTAGGTAATCTGTAAACTCCACTGTAAACTCTCATCGAGGTCTATGGTTTACCCTGACCTTGCGAGTGGGTAGGCCTACCCTTAGCTAAACTTTATATTACCCAAAAGTTTTTTTTCCCAATTTGAAAAATAATACTGGATTTTTTTCGTATTTTAAAAGCAATTTCTTGTATTTATTACTTTGATTTAACTTTTTAAATAAAAATCATATGAAAATGACAACATTTAAAATGGTTAGATCATGATTGATAGTTGAAAGATTCCTAATTTTCGTGCTGGTTTTATGTTTGAAGTTGAAAATCAAGCGTAAATTAATGTAAAACAAAGACTTTTTTTTTTTTTGTTAATGAGAATAACAACCTAATTGATGGTGAAATTAATTAATTAAGTGGGTAGGCATGATTAATCTTATATTGTTTCTCATATAGGGGACAATTTATTAAAAGTTTGCCATTGACATATCAACAAATTTCCCTTCACTATTAAGCATTTCGCAAACAAGCTGTTACTTTATTTAATTAATCTAGGTTTGCTATTAACCTTTCAAAACAAAAGAAAATAAAAAAATCCTAGAACTTCAATCCTTAATTCTTAATTTTTCCAATTTGTGAAGGGAATGTGTCCAACTAGATGTATCGGTCTATGTCTATTTCACTCATTTATGATTCATCATTTATATTTGATATATGGATAAACACTTATCAAATAGATATAACCAATCACTGTTAGATCTAAATTTATTAGAATTTTATAGTAGACATTAAAATTGTCATAAGAGTTAAATTTAATAAGAGATATGATGTTGACTCATCAAAACTATTGAGTTAGCTAGAGTCCATGACCGAATGAATTAGGAGAGAGAAAAATGATATTTAAACCGGTGAGCGTATCTACTTCTAATTATGTGTTAATCGTATTTCTATAAGTTAAGTGATTTCACCTCAAGCTCAATCTAGCTTGAGTTAATTCATTTAGTTATACATATGTCCATAGGTCTTCTTTATATGAATTACTCTCAATCATACTTATTTGATATTTAGTTCAGTCCAACCAATCAATATGAACCATTCTACGTAATACACATTTATGAGTTTGAGATTTGCCAAGTTCACGTTTAAAATTATTTTCACCAAATAATGAAATTTTAATTTGTTACTCCCTCCGGTCCATATTATTTGTCACATTTGAAGAAAAAGTCTTGTTCCATATTATTTGTCATGTTATGTTTCCAATGTAAACTTTTCCCACTTTACCCCTATTATTTGTATGTTAGCTTTTCAATGTAAATTTTTCCCTCTTAATTAATAAGGGTATTCTAGTCCAATTTACATATATTTAATGCAAACCAATCATTTCTTTAATACCCGTGATTTAGTCAATTGTGACAAATAATATGGACCGGAGGGAGTATTTACTAATTTTTACTTTTTTTTAATAAAAATATCCCTATTATAAAGAAAAGGTCTATTTGACCATTTTTGCCCCGTCCAAGCGCTCAAAATTGAAATTCTTATATAAATCATTTAGCCATTTAGACGCTTAAAATTCATCTCGTCTCTACTAATTCTCCAATTTATCCGCGATTAGTTTCTGAAAACCTCCAACGGCTTAACTAGATAGTTTCAAGGTAAATCCATTATATCGAGGCCGGTCCGGCTGGCTCAGCCCAATCCATAAACAGGCCCATGTTTTTCTTAGAGGCATTACACTGTCAAGAAAATTCTCATCTCTCCCAAAACCCACCTCCATCGACGGCGGCGATATGATCACCGCGGCCACCGTTTCCATCAGCTCCGCCCGAAAACCTCCGAAGCCGCCACCGGCACCGGCGCCGCCACTCTCTTCTCTCTCTTTCGTGAGTCTGCCTCACAAATTACAGGTAAATTTTGAATCTATGATTGCATGAACATTTGATATATTCTATGTAAACAAGTAACTAAGTGAGTTCAATTGTTTATGTCACTGATGCTACTTGAGCTCTACGGTTCTTTATAATGATTAATGTTAGCGGACCCCGAATTATTTTGGGACTAATGCTTTGTCGTTGTTGTTGTTGTTTTGATTACTTACTCCATTGTTTGAGCTCCATCACTTTAAAATCTAACTCTTTTAAATTGTAGGGATTAGAAAGAAAACAAACCTAAAGTTGAAATACCAAAATAGAATTTACCACTTTTAAAACTGAGCTGCTGGCTATGTAGATCATGTTTGTTAACTGTTTGTTTTGGTAAGTCGGACTAACAGAGTCTGATTTGTTACCATTTATGCTATCGCGGGGCGAAATTATCCTCCACATCACACTTATCAGACATCCAATGGAGCTGGACCTCTAATAAGAACCTAATTGTGTGATGGAATCAACTCATAGTGATTTGCAAACTACAATTTTGAACCTAAAAGAAGTAACTAAGTGAGTTCAATTTAACAATCACTCGTGTTGCGGTGCCAATCATGTTGTCTATCTAATCGTACTGTCGTGTTAGAAATTGCAATCTCGACAAATCCATCAGATTTACTGTTAAAATGTAGGGAGGAGAGGCGACATCCAGACAAAGTTACAGAGGATGAATCTAAATATCATAAAAAGCTCAGTTATTGGAGCAGCCAAAGTAACATTTAGAGTAGCCAAATTTGGAGCAACCAAAGTAACATTTAGAGTAGCCAAATTCTTGTGCTCTATTCACGTCATTAACACCTATATCTTTACTCTTGCAATTGTAACTATATTTCATGAAACCTCATTTAAATATTTTGTTGAGTTTGGATTATATGTAGAGATAATAACTATTAGAATGGAACAAAGAAAGTATGCAGTTCTCAGATATCAAGAGAAATTTCATACTTTGTTTTAGAGCAATCTAAATTTTTCGCGAAGCAATTGACTATTGAAAGGAAAAATAGAAAGGAAAAAAAACATACAGGCACAAATGCCAAATGTGTTGGAAAAAAATAATAATAATAATGAAACAGAGCATGGAGTATGATGTGAATTTTAAATAGTTATTATCTCTACATATGATCCAAATTAACAGCAAAAGGATTGGTATACTAGAGTTAAGGTATGCAAAATGAAGTGAGAAATTATTTTAAGGATTAAATAAATTTAAAATATCCAAATTCGAGTAGTATATTACTGATATATATACTGTTGAAATTTGCATATAATATTATTCCTTTATTTTAAAAAAAAATTATTAGATAATTGAAAGCGGTTTTCTACCATTACTTTTGGAAAATGACTATGCCATAGAGATTTCTGGTCCCTTATTCATGAATAAGAAGTTGATCTCATGAAATTAGATTATACAAGATATCTGGATAATTATAAAGATATGTATAATGATGTTATATATTGGAGACGCCTTTGAGTTACTAGTATGAAATAAATACACAAATGTCAACTAGCTTTTACTCATATGTGGTAATAGATATAAAGTAGTCATTGAACTCAAATACTCATTCATGTGACTTTGAATTATGGAGTGTGTTAATTTGATTCCACTATCTGTACGATCCTGTATACGAGTGTCTTTCGGGTATACGTTGAAAAACAAATAAAGTAATTGCAAAGTAGTAAATGTTAGATTGAGGATATCATCACTTATGTATTAGAAAAGTTTTATCATGGGGCTCTTGTGAATAAATAGTTCTAAATCCTTGTGCAAACTAGTATGATAAATTGGAAATGGTTTTTCAATTTATGGAGAATATTTATTTGAGAACAATTAAATTAGTAATGAATTATATGATTGACTTTTCCGTAATCATGATTCATTAAAGATAATATTGATGAGGGATGAAATTATATTGGAGCTATCACTGATAGGTAAAAGAAGTCAACTGTTTAATCTTGACTCCTTATGACTCCGGGCTAGAAAGACATATCCATATTTGAGTCGACACCCTTCTATATCATATTAATTAATAGATATTATATTAATATACGACAGATTGTGGTAAGGGTCTAGTGGGTCACACACTAAGAGTGTATAAGGATAAAATGGTAATTTGACAAATTATACTAATTCGAATTGAATGTAGGGGCCGAAATTTATAGTGTGGTTAATTGTTCAATTGGATTAAATTATATTAGTATAATAATTGAGATTATTAATTAGTTAAATTGAGAGATTTATATAAATTACTAGTTTAACTAAATAGGAATATTGATATAAAAAGAAATTATTTATTAATTAAACAAGAGTTAAACTAAAATATTGTTTTGTTTAGAATTCTTATTTTGGAGAAACAATTAAAAGACTATAAATAACTCAAAGGTGAAATTCGGCCAATTAGTGGTTTTTGCTCCCTTGATAGCCTAAATTTCGTAGCTCCAAATTCTAGAATTTTTGGTTATCGCTTTATTCGTTCTTGCTCGTGTGGACTTAATGCTAGATATGTCATACTTTGGACACTCGCAAGATTAAAATAAAATAAAAGAAGATATGTAGTTGTGACACCAACAGTAAATTTTATAAGCTATTTATCTAACTTATGTTCTTAATTGTTATTCAATAAGCTAACGAATCTTTGTTTAATGAAATTGAAAATTTTAATTTCGCTACGATTGTCATAAACATTCATTTTCCAACATAAACTAACTAAATCAGATTAAAAATAATCGTAAGTATAAAACGAATAATTAATGCTAACATGGAGTACTTTTTTAATTCAATAGAGTCGTGTAGAAATTTAGATCCATCTTTTTGAAAAATCTAATATAATTGAACATGTAAAGCCGAAACATATTCATAACAAATGAGAGAAATATTTACTTGATGAGTGGTGAAAGTGATACATAATGAATAATATAAATTGAAATAAATAAATAAATATATCTAGCCTCTTATTTTTTGTGATTCATATTTGTTTGAATTTCCAACATTTAATTGAGACCATTAAACTTTCATTATTTTATATAAAATTAGTTAAATATGAATATCTAATCAGATCTAGTTAAGATAAGTTGATATTAGTATAGGGTCAGGGAGTTGAAATTGGTGATGTAATCCGAGATGAGGATGGAGATGTGATCTTCCTAGATGCTGCTCCAATTGCTCCAATAGTTAAAGTCAAGGTGGCAGAGCTAACAACTATTCTTCTCGGGTTGGAGACGGCTTGGCTTGGGATGGGGGTTGGTTCAAAATTATGATCGAAACAAACAATTTGGGTATAGCGAATGCTCTTACTGGCTCAGGTGTGTTCGGGTGTTGTTGATTTTGCTGCGACTATTCTTTTGGATGATGTTATTCATTGGAGATCATTGTTTGAAGATTCTTAAGTTTGCTTTGTCAGGAGAATTACAAATCAAGTCGCTCACGAGGTTGCTAGTTGGGATCCTCTCTTCAAGACTCGTTCCTTTCGATCCATTTGTGTCCTAGTTTTCTTTATAGCTTCATTTTAGCAGATAATTTTTGTGTTGCAAGTGCTTAAGGAAGCTCTCTTGTTTAAACGTAAAAAAAGTTGATATTAGTGTTTCGGCTCTTTTTAGAGGGGTGTGCGGGCGTGCCAGAGATTTATAGTTTCTCAAATTATGAATTGGATTGCGCTACTTAACTTCTAAATCAAATGATTGTAAGGAATAAATAGACCTAAAATTTCTATGGGTTCTGGTAATCAAAACGATACAGATCTAAAGAGAATTGATGAACAATAAAAATATATGATATACTGGATTGATAAGAAATTGCCTGAACTTATATTGAAATTGGATGAAAAAGATTACAACTAAAGAAATCAAAAGTGTAAAGAACGATGGTAACTTTAAAATCTAAAAAGATTCCACTAAAGTGTAGAACTGAAATTGCTGAAGTCTAAAGGAAATTTGCTAGATTTTTACTCTGGTTTGATTGGCGATTTGGTTGGGTCTTTTCCATTGTGATTTCTCGTATTTATAGGTGCTTGAAGTGACCGCATGCTCCACTTTCTCCATGATGTACCTTCAGAAACACTCATCTCCACTATCACGATCTATCACTATCTCTGCTTTATGATAAATTGGCTGATCCGTATCTTTGATTTTCCTATTTATTGATTGGCTTAACAAAAACACACGCTTTAAATAATAAATGGTCTTTTAGTTTACCCATGGATGCACCAAATTTCTATAAGTTTCCTCCAAATACGCATCCGTTCTATCTTATATTTTTTCTCTTTTAGGGGACAATTTATTATATCCCCCAATTGAAGGTGAAACTCAGGGGTTTAGTTTAGATAGATTCTTTCTCTCCCAGCGTATCGTAGGATTTGAAATTAAGTGGCGCTGCCCTTTTTCCAGCCTCCGGTGAGTTCCCGTCTGTGTTTCTTTAATGTTTTCTGATGTGTTTCTCGACTATATTGTTTTATTTCCTTGATTGGTTACTTTTATGCGAATGCTTCAGTTAGATTTACTGTTAAAAAAATGTAGGGAGGAGGAGAGGATGAATCTAAATATCATAAAAAGCTCAGTTCTTGAAGCAGCCAATGTATCATTTAGAGTTGCCAAATTCTTCTGCTCTCTTCACGTCATTAACACCTATCTCTTTGCTCTTGTACCTGTAACTATTCTTCATTCTCTTTGCTATTCTATAGTTTTTTTATTAGGGGAATTACAATTTCATTCTGTGGTATATATACAGTCTATGGGCCCCAGCATGCTTCCCACATTGAACATCACCGGTGACATATCCCTCGCTGACAGAATCTCCCCCCGCATCCGCAAGGTTCGAACTGGTGATATAGTTCTTGTATGCTCTCCATTGGATCCTAAACTTGTACCCGTAAAGCGAGTAAAAGGTGTCGAGGGTGATTCTGTTACCTATCTTATCGACCCCAAGAACAGCGATGAAACAAATACAGTCGTCGTAATTTTCTTCTTTGACTGTCAATATAAACGTTTCTGCAGTTGGTTTTCTAAAATTTAACAATTGCCCTTCTGTTTCTTTGCTAGATCCCTAAGGGGCATATTTGGGTACAAGGGGATAACATATATAATTCCACAGACTCCAGAACTTTCGGGCCTGTGCCGAATGGCCTTGTTCGTGGAAAACTGTTTTGGAGGGTGAGTGAGGCTTGTTTCTTCTTCTACTTTTAATACGTTTTATGGGGATCTTTTGTTGCTATATTTAATCAAACTGACTTATATCTAGATATCAATTTGAATTATATTTGGATAAACTCTCTTCATCAGTAGCATTTCTTGTTCTTTGATCTGCTCAAGATCTTCAAGTTCTTATTGAGTTCATGCAAGATTAAATTATTGGATAAATCGTGTCCTATCGACATGTAAGGCATTCGGGTCAATAAGAATGGAAGTATCCAAGCATATTGTAAGAAAGAAGTAAAAACTATTTGTCAATCCAGAAATTTATGTTGGGAGACATTTGGAGCTTAAGCTAACACTAAATTTGATTTGAACTCTGATGTTACAATAATGTAAAGTTTAGGGTCTTTTATGTCGTAGAATGGAGTTTTGTGACCATGCTTTTAGTAGCATTGTAGTTCACATTCTACCTAGAGAACTTACGGATGGGCTATTGGTATTTATTGTGAGCTGTGAATAACGTTTTTCATGTTGTAATCTCATCTTTGATTTAAGCTGTTTTTTTTTTTGTTTTTCTTCAGCTTCATAAAGTTTGTAACTTTGCTTCTACTTTTTCTAGGTATGGCCACGAACGCATTTCGGACCTTTGGGACGAAATGAAACCTGAAAAAATATATTTAGGTAACTATTAAACAAATTATCACTTCTTTTGTATGCTCTAGATTTATTTATTGAAGCTAGTATTTTTGCTGTTTTGGACAGAATGTTATTATTTTTAATGTATCAGTAGAAACATAGATTAGCTTTAATAATATCATCTCCGCATTTAGTGCTGTGATTGGTTGTTTGTCTTCTTCAAGTGCTCATTTTCTTTGGATAATCGACTCGGGTGAAAGTCCTCGTGTATAAGGATTACTATAGCAGATGGGATATCTGTGACCCCTCAGCCATTTGCTTAAGTGATCCAGCCTGAGACATACATCTTGCCTAAGAAGAGAGGCATCATGCCTGCATAGAGAGGGGCATGTGAACGCTACAAAAGCCGTCCGGTCCATAGTGCGTGCTGTGATATATGGGGGATCTCGTGGGACAATATTTGGAATTGGATAATGAGTATTGGCTTCATTTGGCTCTACTCTTGTATGTAGGACTTGGCAGAATGATCTTAGAGTAAAATACTCTCGGTCTCAGCTGACTGGCCGAAAGCTTGGAGAAGTTTTGGTGCCACGTAAGAAGCTGCTTTTATTTGCATATGCTTAGCACAACATTTTATTCTTATTTGTACATATTGGATGTGTTGTATGCGCCTCAATTCAAGTTTATTTTGCTTTTCTAGTGAGCAAATTGCCTCCCTATCACAATTGAGTGTTGCATTCCTAGCTTAGAATTGTTCGTCTGTGAAACTTGAGGTTCGATTCTGAGTAAATATATTGGCAATGAGGAGAGAAGAGCATTTGATATACCCGATCCGAATTATCTCAATGACGATACTTGGGAAAAATATATGATTAATTGTTTCAATTAGAAAGTTCCACATCTTATATTTTGGAGCGTGACGGGCCATGGCATTGGCAGTATCCTTAATAATTACAATAGGATGGGCCATGATGGTAGTGAATAACTATATTTCATGAAACCTCACTGGAATATTTTATTCAGTTTGGATTATGTGTAGAGATAATCTATTAAAACTTTGAAAGAGAAGAGAACGAACAGTAATTTTGACAAATTTTCAATTTTGACTTTTAAATCCACTTGATACTGATGTTTGTATCACTTCCCTTAACATCGGCTCACGACACTACACATCCTCATCTATGATTGGAAAAAGATTGTGCTTCTTCTTCTCTTCCTACTTTGCTTATTGTTATTTTGATTTATATATTTCGAAAGGTGGGAGTCTGATTTGTGTTCTGGCGGATTTAACTTTTCTATCAACTCCTAGGCAAGTTTAATTCTCTTTTGATCTGTATTTGTGTTTATTTGAGATTGTATGGTTAATTATTGTTGTTTGGAGTTCATAGCTTCAAGTTGGAGCTTGATTAAGGGATTTTTGGTATGCGGGTGTTATCGTTTCGACTTTTTGGGAAGAAATGGAGCTGATTATGTTAATTTTGGGGTTGATTTCTATTGGGGTTAGTTAAAACTCTGATTTTTGGAGAAGAGAGTTCGGTTTTGGGTTTTTTTTAGATTCAATTGATATAACATGTTTTCCACCTCCTTTTCTAATTATTATCTATGACAAGCTCCCTGATGACAATGAAAGTTTGTCCGGTCTTCCAGATCGTTTTTAACAACACGAAATCAACCGTAACATGGAAGATTTGAAACAGCTTCTTCTTTATCATCTGCTGATTGGACTTTTTCTTTTTGAGTGTCATGGTTTGCTCTCACTACATCGCTACGATTTATTATTTTTATTTAGATTTTTTTTATCGGATCAGGTTACATGGTTTGGATACGTAAGTTTTGTTTGCGCAACTTTGTTTTAGGTAATTTTAGTATGGGAAATGCCATTAAAGGCTATGTTTTATCAATATGTTAAATGATTTTTTTTAAAAAAAATACGAAATGTAATTCGATTTCATGAAAAAATAAAGTTGTAATTTACGATACTTTATTTTGCAAAAAAATTCATACCACATACTTCTATTTGCAAACTGTTAAGTCACAGACTTTTATTTGCAAATTGAGTAAACCACGAGCATTATTTTTATTTATCCCTTAAATTCAATTATTGTATTTTCTAGGAGTAATTTCAGAAATTTGTAAATGTTTGGTTAAAATGTATTTGATAGAGAAATTATTTTTTCATGTGATATTACGGTTCGATTTTTTCTATATTAATACAGTATATAACAAACAAGAAAAAGTTTAGTATTACACAATAGGGTTTTTCTATGGTTATTGTATTTTTTACAAAATCATTACTTTGTCCATCATCATCATTGGATAAGTGAAATAGTGGAAATGAAAAAGTGACAAAAAAAAAAATAAAGTAAACATATATTCTTCACCTAGACAATAATATGACTTTAACCAAATTTAAGTATCACACAAATAAAAACAGTGTTCTATAATAAAATCAAGAAAAATGAGAATAAACTTGTTTCTACACTTTTTTTCAGTGTTCTAAAAATCGCTATGCGGCCGGAGCGCGGTCAGTGACCCAAACGATGAATCGAGGATTAATCGGGGATGAATCGGTTTTGTATTTTTTTTATTTTTTAATTATTTTAAATAAATTATATAAATATTTTTTAGAAAAACATAAAAACCCATGTTAGAAAACAAAATAAATGACCAAACTACCTAAAAATAATAACTATTTTTGTCCAAAATGATAATAATAAATATACCAAAATGTCGACAAACATAAATATTTCGATGTTTATTACATTAATATTCTAAAAACAAACAATTACCAACAAATTTACGTAACATATTTAGATGCTCTTATTCAACCATATCTTGTTCACCAAATTCATAATTTTCAATTTGCTGCTAGTTAAAATGTACGTGATCTGAGTATTTTAGGGATTTTTGTTTATTTTGTTATTTTTAAAAATTAATTATTTAATTAAAATTGTATGGGCCATTTTTATTTGGGTCAAAATTTTCTTAATTGGGCTAATTTTTTCTGAATCGGTCAAAAATCGGTTGACCGATTTAAAACGACCTATTTACTAAAATCGGTACGGTATATTAGATTTTACCGATTAATCGCCGATGAATCGAACAACTCGGCCGATTTTTAGAACACTATTTTTTTTTTTAATGGGTATCATCAATATGGTTCTCTAGTCTCGTCTTTTTTTTCCAAATTTTAATATTCTTGGGGCTTAAACAAACTCATTTAGACAAATATTTCCTACCAATATTTTTACTTGACAAAACGATCATCAAAATAAATGCTCATTGGAAATTAAAATATAATTACACGTCCTTTGCAAATAATTTTAGCTTTCATAGAAAAAGTTGTTCATACAAAATAATTAAATAAATAATTCAATGTTAATGAATAGTAAAATATGTATATACATATATATTTAATTAATTTGAACAAGTCTGTAAAATTTTGTGGTTGGTGAAAAGAATATAATTATAGTAAAAGAGCAAAATTTTGTGGTTGGTGAAAATATATATATTCATGGCTAAAATTAGAAAAAGGCTCTATATATATGGAAAGAGGGTAAGAGGTACTTGATTCATAGCCATATATATAAATTGCTAAGTTGTCTCTGGATTTTGATATATATTTTTGATACCATCCTTATGTAAACACAGATTTTGGAGATTTTTTCTTTGAGAAGACAGATTTTGGAGATTTTATTTAAACTTAAATAATTAAATGAAATTAAATTAAACTGTTGAATTTTGTAGGCATAATTTCAGAAATTTGTAAATGTTCGGTTGAACGTATTGGATAACAATCTCATTCACTTATTCCTTAATGAACAAACGATGCTCATCCACCCTAGAGAATTAGATTCCACATAATCTAATAGTCCAAAGTTAATCTTGCAAAAACTAATTAATTGATTTGTTTTATTTTAAAATCCTTTTAATCCTAATCAATCCTTAAAGTAATGCGAGAGAGAGAGAAAATATCTTCATCATTTTCTCTAATCGTATAAGAACTGTTTTTCTTATTCGTAGATGCGAAACGAAAATTGAAGAGATAAATTTACTTTTCGGAATCTGATACATGCTTTTCAATTGAGAGAAAAATTAGCGAACGCTTGTCAATCTTTTATTGTACCCTACATAACCACCGTATCTCGTCTTCTTAGAGTACATACTCCCTTATTATAAATATATACTATACCCTAAAAAGCTCCGTATCAACCTCTCATCCTTTAAATTTCCAAGGAGCACCATACTACTCTAAAAGTGCTCTAGAAATTCTCCATGTTTAAGAGAGTATACAATTTTTCTACAATTAGAATGAATGATTAAGATGTTTCTTTCTCTCTCATGCCTCAGTGGTTCCATACTTTTAGCAATTTACTAGAATTAATAATATTTAAAAACAAAATAAATCAATTACTTAAGTTTTTGTTAGAGAAACTTTGGACCTTTAAATTATGTGGAATCTAATCTTAGGGTGGATGAACATACCATTATTTGCTCATTAAGGAGTAGGTGAACGAAACTGTATATAAGTATCACACAAATAATTAAGCTTCCTTTTATATATAATATTAAAAATTCATGTTGATTAATATTTATAAATTAAATTAGAGAAAAATAATAATTTTAATATAATATGGAAATAACGTAATTAGCCTTCACCGGATTTTATATATATATATATATATATATATACTTGTGAATGCACTGGAAATAGAGACGGAAACCACATGCGTAGGTTTTGAGAGTTACGATTCGGCAAACATTGGAGTTTAATTGGATTTTATGGACATCGCAACAAAATTTGAAAAATGATGTGCTCTAGGAGAAAGATTCTAATCAGAGTCAAAGATCGCACTAGAAGTGAGTTAATTATCAATTTACTTTCAATAATTTTGATTATATTTTTGTCATCAATCTCTTTTATTACATTTTAGATTTTCCTGAATAGAAAAATATTACAATGTAACTTAAAACCCAATCATGATAGATTGCTATATTTTTATGTATATCGATCAAACATTGCAAAAACATCATTTGTGATATATCAATTAATTAGAGTAATAAATTTATAAAAATTAAAATTCAGCTTAGTTATGCTGCCCATTTTCATTAAAATAATACTCATTTATCATTTTATGCTCTTAAAAATTGTGATATATGAAAAATACCTACGAATCCTAATGTCTTTTCCCCTTCATTTTATGTTGATTCATTCTAGTGTTTTTTTTTTTTTTTTTGGTTTAATTAGCTATTCAAATTTTTAAAACATTAATAATGACAGGTGATGGTAGAAAGAAAACTAAAGGAAGGCAAAGGATTGAGTTGGAAAAGCTCATCACTTTCTTGAAACGTAGGTTCGAAGTCTATAAAAAGGCTAGTGAACTTGTTACACTAATTAGTATACAAACCGCCTTTATGGTGTATTCAAAGGCGGGAAACCCATTCAAGTGTGAATATATTGTCAATCGTTTCCTTGATAGCAAGCAAGCTGAATGACATCACACATCCAATGCTTGAAGCTCTCCGATTAATGTTGTTTAAATCCAACAACATAACGAGATGCGAAGGATGAAAGAGCTGATAAAGGTTTGGTGGGATGCTCCTATGAGAGAGAAAAACTTGCGGTAACCACTCAATATGTTGAATCCATTTGATGTTGATCCAGATCTTACCCCTAAGGCCTTGTTATTTATGTCTTATCAGTAATTTCTTACAGTTTTTCAATTTTCCTTCAGTAAATGCACTTCAATTCAGTTCAGTTTAGTCATAAAGAACATGGCCTAAATATGAGCGTTAATGCACTAACTTTTTCATTTTTTGAATATTTTCGAGATTTGTAATTTCAAATTTCATGCTTTAATAGTGTTTTTGATTTCTTAAGAATTTGCTATAATAAAGTTGAAATAATATTATTGTTTCATTTAGAACATCAAATTAGATTAGTTTTTAAATTTGGAGCAGAGTTTAATCGATCTATTGTCCGTGAGTATCTCAATGCAATTGAAAATTAAAGGGTGGGATAGTTGAAAGATGAGCATGAATTTGTAAACTCACTTTACTGCAAATTAACTAATATTATATGACAGTTTGTGCCAATTTTATATTTTCTTAAGAAAAAAAAAAAAAAACTATTTGGCCACTGATTTATCCAAAATTTATTCATTGATCATTGACGTTTTATTTAGTCACATCTAGCCACTAACGTTTTATTTAGTCACATTTGGCCACTGACTTATCCAAAATTTGTGCATTTAACCAAATGTGTCTAAATAAAACGTCAGTGACAAATGCATAAATTTACTTACATTTGGCCGTTATCTTATTCAAAATTTGTGCATTTTACGGAAATTAATAATTAATAGATTACAGAAATTCAAATTTAAAGTCAATGAAGAATGTCATAATTAATATAAAATATGTCATTGCTAACATATTTATATTAACTCTCATATTTGATTATATTTTCAAAAATTACAAAGTCATAAAATGAATCCAAATACTGTGAAATTAAATTCACTGAAAAAAAATAACAGAATGTTAACATCATATTACATATATATTCTAATTTTTTAGGGTAGGTATGATATAACTTGGATCCCATATATAATTTTAACTATATAGTATATAACAACTATTTTACAAATATAATACCATCTATATGAAGGAGGAAAAGGAAAAAATATATCATATAAATGAGTTGCCTTTTATGAGATTAAAATTCATATTCGTTAATCTTTTTTAAATTGCACTAATAGAAAAATAAAATAATTTTAATTAATCGTGGAAATCAAGTATTTAAATTGACCTTCACGAATGGAAACCGACTTATAAATAAAGGCCTAGGCTTGAGAGTCGCAATCTTTAATTAGTTCCATGGCTATCCCAACGAGATTGTTTTTGACGCAATCTGTGACTAAACTAAAAGTTCGAGCTAATAATTAAAGTTAATAACATATTAATTTTTGACACACCACTCTACGCGAATTCTTTTTGAGTTTGAAGTGTGCACAACACAAACACATCCCACCATGTGTTCTTAATTCACCAGAAAAATGGATTGACATGATTTGAACTCAACAACTTTTTGATCACAAAAGCTCTTATACAAGTCGAATAACATATGTTAAAACACTATTGGACTGGTCTATAGTCACAATGCGGACCAGGTACATCATAGAAGACCAAACAAGCCATAATTCCTTCTTCACCTTACTATAAATACTCTCCATCCCAACCCTTGAAAAGTCATCAAGAAAAAGCTATATTTCTTAATCTTTTGTTGATTCGTTCTATAGCATTTTACTTATTTTTACTAGCTTAAGTTTAACTAGTAAATGACAAGTGAAATTAGAAAGAAAGCTAAAGGAGGATGACGAATGATTGAGATGATGAAGATTGAGAAAGTTAAGGTGAAGTTCGTCACTTTCTTGAAACATAGGTCCAAAATCTACAGGAAGGCTAGTGAACTTGTTACACTAACTCAAATCGCTTTCATGGTGTATTCACCATCAGGAAAGCCGTTCATGTTTCCTCATCCTTCAATGGTGACTATTGACATTCGCTTCCTTGAGACCATATTGAATTTTTTTCAAAAGGAGTCGATTAAGCATTCAATGAGGGTAACTTTCTGTTAATTTTCTTAAAAATTGAAAACATTATGTATATATTCGTACAAAAGGTGAAAATGCTTGTTGTTGAGTGATGTATTTTGTTTGTCTTTGTTAGAGTTATGCAGGAATTCTCTATATGATGCTTCCAACCGATTTTAGAATGCTTCTACGTGGAAAGGAGATTGAACATCACGATATAGAGAATGACATGGAGATGGTGCAGGACGTAACATACAAACCTGTGAGCATTGCTGAAAGGAATGGAAAGAACAATAGAAATGTAAAGCTTCCATAGTTCGATCCCTCTTTTTGTTCATTTTCATTGTTTCGTCGTAATTTCTACTCAGTTATCTGATCCTTTCGCTGCCTTAAACCAGATGGTTGCAACTGGGAAGATCAGCTTTGTTAAGGATGCCAATCATCATATCGATGTTCAAGGCTTCAATGTTTATCACAAAAACAGATTAATCAAGGTTAGTATTTATTGATTTTTTCCGGATGAAAACCTGTTGCTGGATGATATACATGTTAGCCGACTAAATTTTGTGTTTTTTCGGGTACCGACTAGCCTTTCTGGAGGGTGTGGAGTGCTGCAGGAAGTGATGGTCGCGGTGTGATAGGTAGTTTCAGTAGAGAGGCATATCATTTTCTGAGTTTAAGCACCTGTTTTTAGATTCGGGTTTTCACTTGTTATTATGTTGCCCAGGTATACTAGAAGCAAATTTCATCGAACCTGCCCACGATAAACAAGCTTTTGAGGGAACAACTTCCCTTTCGCGACTCGAGGCGAGATTAATTGTTATTCAGAAGCCTAACTGGTTAATACTTCTCATAGATTTATTTACCTCTTTTTACCTTTAGAACTTTCTGTTTGTTACCGACAATTTGTTTTCTCTAAAAAGGTCAACAAAATGCCACAAGATCAGCTATGCTGCAAGGTGCAACATCAAAAACCGTGTTCCTTCAAGCTGCGGACCCTCGAATAAGAACGGAGTAGTGCTAATGGTGTCAAAATGCCTCCAGCCAACGGAATTCAAAGATTTTCACAAGTTAAGGCTGTTGTTTACTCCACATCCACAAGGGGAAAGACCTTCTCAACATTATGGCAGCATTGGAATGACAAGCTTTGCTTCTCCCGCACCCGTGCCAAGTTATGTAGCAAGCGGGCCACAGATTGCTCCATATTTGAGGGTAAATTCTTGCGATCTATTCATATTTTTGCATTTGGTTCACTTGAATTTCGGGTCGTAACATGTTTTCTTTGTTCATTGTCACTTGCAGGAACTTGATATAATGAGAAACATATCGAATGATGTCAATCCAGAGGGCATAAATTCATCGAATGTCGGGTATGATCACCATAATATTTTGTGTTTCTGATATATGTTCTTAATTTTTTTATGAACATTAAAGTGAAATTTATGAACTTTTTCAGGAAGCACAAAACAATGGGAGAAATGATTGGCATTCTGATGAAGTCCTTACAAAGAGAAAGAGACATCAAACAGAAACTCGAAAATCAAATAAGCATTACCGAGACAGCTCACTTAACACGATATGTTTGGCACATATGTTTGTTTAAAAAAAAAATATATACACGATATGAATTATCTTACTAGATATCTTACAGAAGGAGGAAGATTTGAACATGAAGGTTAGAACTACATATTTTATTTTGTTACCATATTATTATTGTTATTTGTCAATTATGTACATACAAATATTTGAATTTCTGCTCCTTCTTGTTTTCTTTTTATTGCAGAATACGCTTGAGACCTCTCAGGGGATACAACTAATAAAAGAGAAAACAATGGAGGAATGCAAACTTGAGCAGAATTATTAATTTACAAGTTTCGTCTTTGTTAGTCCATTAAAATTTAATTCTAGAAAACCTCCACATTTGTAAATGTAGAGAAACATAGAATATGCAGGACAATAAAATACTCCTACTCCAATTGTAATTTAAAATTGAGATTAATGGAACATTTATTTGTTAGGTTAGTTAAAAGATTTTATAGTAGGGAACTTAAATTAGGGCACAACAACATTCCTTTAAGTTCATATCGAGTTTGATTTAGAATGTATAAGGGAGGGATCAAATATGACACATTAAGTTTGGTGTGACAACTTTTATAGTATGATAATTGTGGCAATTTGTAATTAAATGGGCAAAGATGACATAATTTTAAAGAAAATGAAAGGGCCCATGCGCATAAGGAAATGGTGGAGACTGATGATGTCAGCGATGATGTCATCATATGAGAGAGAATAGGCTTTTAATTCGTTTCTTTAAAATACATTTTCCCAATGTTCCCAAACTCATTTTTCAAAAATTTTGATACCGTTGGACTCGTATTAATAATTATGTGGCCATTTTGAGATCCATTGTTGTCAGAAAAAACGATTTTTCTTTGATTTTTATCTATTTAACCACTTTAATAATTTATTGGGACTAAACTGTACGAAATTTGGCTTTAGTCCAAGAATTAAAGTTTCTTAGAATTATGATATATATCTCCTAGATTTTTTCCAGAATTTTTTAGGTGATTTTTGATTTTTTTTTTAATATTTATCAATTTGACCACTTTCATAATTGATTGGCACTAAACTGTGTGAAATTTGGCTTTAACCCGAGAATCAAAGTTTCTTAGAATTACGATTTATATCTCCTTGAATTTTTCCAGAATTTTCTGTGCAATTTTTGTGATAGAGTATTATTTTGGAATATCAAAGTATTATTTGGAAATATCAGAGTATTCTTGTTGCAATATCAGAGAAATATTTTGGAATATCAGAGTATTATTTTGGAATATCAGAGTATTCTTGTTGGAATATCAAAATATTATTTTGGAATATCAAAGTATTCTTGTTGGAATATCATAGTATTATTTTGGAATATCATAGTATTCTTCTTGGAATATCAGAGTCTCCTTTCGGAAGATCAGATTATTTTGGAATATCAGAGTATTCTTTTAGAAGATTGGAATATAAGATTATTCTTTTAGAAGATTAAACTATTCCAAAAGAATACTCTGATATTCCAAAAAGAATATTGTGATATTCCAAAATAATACTATGATATTCCAACAAGATATGCTGAAATTTAATTTGTATTGGGCATATGTGATTTATCTAATATACATAGGAGAGTGCCATTTGAATTTTGAAATCAAGGGCAGATCCTGTGTGGGGAAGGGGGGCGACCCCCCTGCCCCGAGAAAAATGCAAAAAAAAAGGAAAATTAATAAAAAATGAATTTAGTTATCTAGATATATAAAATGAGATGCATAAATAGAACAATAAGCAGATGTAAGAAATATGATAAGTGGAAGGATAACTTTTTATATTAATAAGAGTTCTAGTATTCAAATTTTACCATCCACTTCATTAGTATTCTATTTTTTATGATTTTTTTAAGTGTTATTTTTTTTCCATTAGTGTTATTATCTTATCTTCATTTCAACTATATTTTATCTCATTCAAATTTACCCCTCTATTATTTATTTTTTCATTGAACAGTTCAATTATATTTTTTCCTTAAATTCAAATGTTAATTTTCTACTTTTTCAATTTTTTTTCTTTTTTATTACTGTTTTTATGTTGGTTGATTCTAGTGTTTTTATTAACGAAAACAAGAGTTACATGTGGTTGATTTCAGTGTGTTCGATAGTTTGAATGTGAAAAAAATAATTTACGTGGCAGTGACCCCCTCACCTCGATTCCTGGATCCGCCACTGTATGCAATCCATGATTGAAAATGAGTACATGTCAATTAGTCAAGCAATAATCACGCCAATTATTTTGTGTTGAGAATGATATTATTTATTTTTAAAAAATTAAATACACAAAGGCTTAACAACTGGTGAAATATGAGGCCCTCTAATGTCCGAAGCCCTAGGCGCCCGCCTAAGTGAACTTCCCCTGGCGTCGACCATGCATGAGTGAATAAAGTCTTGATCTTTTTATGGTTGAACAGATCTGAACTGAACTTAATTTGCTGAATTCCTTAATAAATTTTGTTGAACTGAACTGAATTTATTTGAATTGAATTGAATTTTGCTCAGTCTAATCCATAAAGAACATGACATGACACTATTTCATGAAGCCTGATACCAATATTTTGATTCATTTTGATACATGAACACATAATTAGGCTCTCTTTTTTTACTAAAATTTGTTGAACTAACCTGAATTGAATTGAAGTGAATTTGCTTAACTGAATTTTGTTGAATTAAGCTGAATTTTGTTAAATTTAGGTCCAAAAGAACAAGGCCTTACTCTCTTAAATGGAAAACAAGTATGTTGAAGTTAGTTGATAAAACTAGAGGTAAAATTATACACAATCCAATAAGACGCTACAATCATAATTCATAATTTAATATTTGGATTTAGCTAAGCATATATATAATGTGTCATTTTAGGGAAATATTAGAGGGTCCTTAACCTTTAACTTTATTTAAGGACAACTAATCGGACGGGTGACATGTGTATATAGGTCCCACAATATTTTTACATTTGTGGGCCCTCTTAACACATGTCTCACATCCAATGGAGATCCTTAAACTTTAGTTAAGGTCCTGGACCTCCTAATAAATCCCTGTCATTTTAGATTACTACATAAAGTTTTTAGTTAAGTTGTGATTAACATGCTAATCCAAACAATGTCACAAATATTTAAAGTTGCTGCTATATTTTTTCATGCTTTACTTTAGCCGTGTTCTTTTTGACTTATATTCAACACATTTGAGTTTAGTTCATTAGCTTTAGTCTACTTCAATTCAACAAATTCGGCAAAATTGATTAACATTCAGTCAAGAATTCAATTCAGTTCAGTTCAACTTATTCTGTTTTTTTCAATTCAGATTTTCTAAGGCCTTATCATGTTTACCAATAATTAATACTACAATTTCTATTTATAAACACATTAAAATCTCCTATATTTTTATAAACAAATTACGAGACCGAATACGATATTAGTGAAATTGGATGAATATTAACTGTTCATATATGAATCTAAAAATATATGCTTTGTTTTTTATAGTTGATCTGAATTGATGATATGAACTAATTTTTTTAATTAACTTAATTTTACTCAAAAACTAATGAATTTTGTTAAATTGAAGAAATAAATTTAAACAATAAAGAAGATGTAAATTTATATCGATTTTTTGGAGGTTCAATGTACATGTAAATTTATGTGTAAAAAATCTCTCTATATATGTAAAGTATTTAAAATTTTGTGGTTGGTGAAAAGATATAGTAAAATATTTATAAAAATTATTTACATGTGTAAAAAATCTCTCCATATATAACAAGTATTTAAAATCTTGTGGTTGGTGAAAAGATATAGTAAAATATTTTTAAAAATGTTAATAGTACACATTCAAGAAAAATGTTTGATAAATAATTCAATTTTTATGTTTATGTAAACTTTATACACATTTTTTCAAGGTTCACTGTATATGTAAATTTATGTATAAAAAATCTCTCTATATATAACAAGTATTTAAAATTTTGTGGTTGGTGAAAAGATATATTTATAATATTGTTATATAGTCTTAGCTTAAATTAGAAAAAATAATCTCTATATGGAAAGTGGGTAAAAGGTATTTGATTTCACAGCCATACATATAAATTGCTAATTTGTCTCTGATTTTATTTTTTTTTAAAGTATTGTCTCTGGTTTTTTACATATATATATATATTTAATATTATTTTAAAGTAAATACAGATTTTTTTTTACTAGATCCAACTAAAATGGTTGAATAAAAATATTCAAATTAAATTGAATTTTTAATTTTTGGACTTAACTGAATTTGTAAGTTTCCAGTTGAACCGTATTGGATAAGAACATAAATTCTATGGTTATTTTGTTTGTTATAAAGTATCAATTACTTGTTTTGTCACTATTAAATCATGAAGTAAAAAGTAATTTAATGGTGAATAAAATAAAGTACATCAAAATCTAAGTAACTTATAGACTACACATGAAGAAGAAAACCAAAAAACTTTTATGCGTTTTCATGTTTATAATATAGATGGATTTTTGGATGAATAATTTCTTAATGTATTCCTCTCAAAAACTTTGTTTCTTAATGTATCCTAAATTGTAAAATCTCTCATTCTAATTCAACTAAAAAAAAATTCAAATACCTTGGTCGAATCAAAACCGGTGTCACGTCTAGTCACTCATGTTTTAGTATCAAATTCAAAGTGCGGTCGTCAGACACTCTGCAATTTATTACAATTTACTCGTATTACTTAGATGAAATGTCACATGTAATTTTATTTTTATTTAAAAAAAGTTTAGGTTACGTTAGAATAATACTATGATTTGAACCACATGGAACATGTTCTTTTTAACTTAAATTTAGTTCAATTCAATAAATTCAATACACAAGTAGTAAATAATTCAATTCAATTTTTTTTTAAAAAAACTAGTGCATAACAACCACAAAATTTTTCTTACACTATAATAATATTTTTTTTACCATACATGTATATTTGACAACAATTTCACAAATATACTACCATCTATATGAAGCAGGAAAGTAAAAAAAAGTATGAAACAAATGAGTTGCCTTTATAATTTTGAAAATTCATTTTGATTAATTTTTACAAATTACATTAAAGAAAAATAATAATTTTAATTTATCATGGAAATTCCATAATTGGCCTTGATCCGGCAATATATACTTGCAACTGCTTGTAATTCTTAAGAAGACACGGAACCCAACCTTCAATTAAAGACGCAGTTTTTTGAGCGCTTTGATAAGTGTTGAGTTGACATCCCAACGAAATTAGTAAAATGATGCTTATTGAGGGAACGATCCTAATCAAAGTCAAAGATTGCATCGGAAGTGAGTTATTATTTATATCTTTTTAATGTTGATTTTATTGTTTTTCATTAATCTCTTTCACTTATATTTTAGATTCTGATGAGTAGAAAATGTTGATGTTACTTCAAATCTGATTACGATCGAGTATTATATATCGATCACTACAACAATAAAGTTCAAAGTTCGTGATGGATGTATCAATTAATTAGGGTAAAAAATTGTAAAATGAAACTATCCAATCCATTTACAATGCTCCGGAAACCTAAAATGATAAATTAAAAAGAATAAAAACCTATTTACCTATTGTGGTATCGAGATATGGTACTCCAAGAGTATTTTAAAGTTTCTCCGAGATATGTTGTCAAATTGCCCCTTACGATATATAAATTTGCAACATTTGCTCTCTCCGAAATTCAAATATGTAACATTTACCCCATTTTATTTTATTAGAAGTTAATTTAATTTATTTATTATTTATATGAAAATTGATTTATTTTTTGTGTTACTATATAGACTTAACATTGAAAAAATAAAGAAAAAAAAATTATTTTTAACATCCACATATTAAGTTCATATTAAAAAAAGTACGTGCTATATTCCCAAAGGAAGCGTGATTCTTTGAATCCCAAAACAAAAAATGTATTTCTAAAAGAAAAAGTCCACATAAAAAAGAAAATGAAGACAATTATCACGTATTTTGTCATTTATAAAAGAATTAAATCAATTAATTTAAGGGTAAATTATAAAAGAAAACTCCAGTAGTAGTTACAAAAAAGTGACTATGGTTTGACTTTTGACAAAAAGAAATAATTGTGGTTTTTTATTTTGTCGAAAAAGTGATCTTTTATTTGGATATCGTAAAAATGATTGCTAACAACTTCAAAATCGAAATACTTCAAGAAGTGATGATTCTGTAAGAAACTTTAATTCTTCGACTTTTTAATTTTAAGATTATTTAGGTGGTTGTTCGGTGAAGAGAAAGGACGTGAACGTTTAGAGAGCGGGTTACAAAAATGTCGATTCTCGCGAATAAAAAATATAATTATTTGGTAAATAATGTACTAAACAACTTTAATTCTTGAAGTTTTTTATTTTAAGGTCGTTAGATGTCATTTTTACGATATCCAAATAAAAAAATCACTTTTTTGGCAAAATAAAAAACTACAATCATCTTTTTATCAAAAAGCAAACCACAATCACTTCTTTCATTACACTTTTTATAACCACACGAAATCTTTTTGAAATTTACCATTAACTTAATTTTCATAAAAAAAAAAAGGGATAAATGTCACACAATTGACTACTACATCGGCAAATTTTACCAAATTACACCACAAAGTGCGGATAACAAAATCTTGAATACCACGTAAGTCAAATAAATGATTTAATTCTAAATTATAATTATGTACTAGTAAATTTCTCCTTTTATAATATTGAGGAATTGTCATTATTATTTTTCTAAATTTTTTAATCATTTGGGATCATGAAAAACGGTGTTATGAAAAGACCTAATAAGCCCTAATCCTTTATTCCCCTTCCTATAAATACTTGTTTACTCAACCATAGAAAAGTCATCACAAAAATGCTTTCTATTCTTCCCTTATTGATTCATTATCCCAACCTTACAAAAGTCATGAAAGAAAGAAGCTTTCTTTCTTAATCTTTAATCTGTTGATTTATTCTAGTGTCTTACTTGTTTTTTTTTCTAGCTTAAGTTTTACTAATAAATGTCAGGTGAAAATAGGAAGAAAACCAAAGAAAGGCAAATGTGCCTTGAGATGAAGAAGATTGAGAAAGTTGAGGCGAGGCTCGTCACTTTCTCGAAACGTAGGTCCGGAATCTACAAGAAAGCTAGTGAACTTGTTGCACTAACTGGAACTCAAATTGCTTTCATGGTGTATTCACCATCGGGAAAGCCGTTCGTGTTTGCTCATCCTTCATTGGAACCTCTTGCCAATCACTTCCTTGACAGGCCAGGCGAGCCAGTCGATAAGACACACCCAATGGTGGAAGTCCATAGAGTAATAAGGATGGAAAAGATGACGAAGCAATACAATGATTTGCTTCAACAAGTTGAGGTGGAGGAGGACAAGGAGAGCGACTTGAAGCAGAAGATGAAGGGAGTTGAAAAAGGGTGGTGGGATACTCCTATTAAGGAGCAAAGCTTGCAGCAACTGGGTGAAACTGAGGCCAAATTGAAACATATTCACAAGGAGTTGATTAAGAATATCCAAGAGAGGACTTCTGGAGGCTTTTGTGGTTCTTCTTCTTATGTTCAGCCTCAAACTCAAACTCATGCGCATGTTGAGGTTCATAATGCTTATTCTCCTTTTTTTCAGGATCAAGTTCAGGCCGAGGTTCAGCCTCAACTTCTGTCTTGCTTTGATCAATCATCACTTTGTGTGTTCAATCCAATCTCATTCGACTCAAATGATGTTGTGGAGATGACTACTCGGGGTTTTCAGGATCAAGTTCAGACCAAGGTTGATGTTCAACCTCAGTCTTTTGTCGAACAATCACCATCCACTATGTTCAACCCCTTTGACTTTGATCCGGATCTTGCCCCTAAGTATTGATTATTGTGTTGTAGTTTGTGTCCTAAAGACAATTGTCGTTTAGGATATTTTATTTAGAATAAAGAATGTATAAACTATTGATTTTATGAAAGGCTTTTATCTTTTATCTTATATATATATTACGTTGTAATTATTAGTTAAAAGAAATCCATAGTTTATATTGATAATCTTAAAGTGTTCATACAAGATGAAGTGAGACATACTTTAATGATTAAATAAACTTAAAATATCCCAAGTCGAGTATTGTATTATTGGATTAATATATATACTGTTGAGACTTGCATATAATATATCCCTTATTCATGAATAAGAAGTTGATCTCACGAACTTAGATTATACGAGATATCTGGATAATTATATGGATATGTATAATGATGTTATATATATTGGAGACCCCGCTTTGAGTTACTAGTATGGAATAAATACATAAATGTCAACTAGCTTTAACTCATATGTGGTAATAGATATAAAGTAGTCCTAGAACTCAAATACTCATTCATGTGACTTTGAATTATGGAATGTGTTACTTTGATTCTACTATCTGTACGATCCAGTATTCGGGTGTCCTTCGGGTAGACATTGGGTAACACATAAAGTAATTGCAAAGCAGTTAATGTTAGATTGAGGATATCATCACTTCTGTATTAGAGAAGATTTATCTTGGGCCTCTTGTGAATAAATAGTTCTAAATCCTTGCGCGAGGTAATATGATAAATTGGAAATGGTTTTCAATTTATGGAGAATATTTATTTGAGCACAAGTAAATTAATAATGAATTATATGATTGACTTTTCCGTGATCATGATTCATTAAAGATAATATTGATGAGGGACCGAATTATATTGCAACTATCACTGACAGGTAAAAGAAGTCAACTGTTAATCTTGACTCCTTATGACTCCGGGTTAGAAGAGTATCTCCATATTTGAGTCGACGCTCTTCTATGTTATATTAATTAATAGAGATTAGATTAATATACGACCGGTTGTGGTAAGGACCTAGTGGGTCACACACTAAGAGTATTGAAGGATAAAATGGTAAATTGGTAAATATACCAAATATGTGTATTTGGTAATATTGGTCGAAATATGTATATATAGTGTTGATATATATTTTTTTGACAGGAAACAGAAGCTTTATTGAGAATTAGAGGACAAATCCTTACACAAAATAATCTCAAGCCAATTAGGCAAAATAAAACTAGAAAAATAGCTAGCATGAATTAAAGCGTTTCGAGCAATTGCGTGAGCCGCTTCATTTGCTACCCTTCGAACAAAGCAGACTTTAAAGTCTTTAAACGGAAGAAGGAGGTCCCTGCATTCTTGGATGATCCCCCCAAACTCAGAAATGTCATGGTTTTTGGAGTAGAGTTTATCAACAATGAGTTTGGCATCAACTTCAAATAGAACATTTGTAAGATTTAGAGAGATTACCCACAAGATGCTTTGTCTTAGTCCTATCGCCTCCACAATCCCAGGATCAAAAGTTCCCTCATAAACACAGCTATGAAATTGAATACAACTTCCTGTATGGTCACGAAGAAGAGCACCGAAACCACATTTTTGCTCCGAGGCAAACACTGAACCGTCAACGTTACACTTGACAACTCCCGGATTTGGCTTTCTCCACCCAATTTCTCTGCTGGTTAGATCAGAAACCTGACAGGGACGTAACAGCCTAGCTTGTTGCCATTCATTGCAGATCCGGCGAGAGGAATTTAAACCAGCGATTGGCAGCAAACAATTTCCATTCCAGATTTTGTTGTTCCGCTGAGTCCAAACTGTCCAAAGAATTATTGCAACATCAGAGACAATATTACCACTCATCGAATCACAAATGCTTAAAAACCAATCGGCAAGGCTTTCAAGAAAATCATCTGGAACAGAAATTCCCATGTTATTCCAGCAAGCAGTAGCATAGGGACAAGAAATAAAAAGATGCCAATCATGTTCGATATCAATTTCACACATAGGACATGTATACGGGACAGAAACACGTTTATCCCTTAGGCGCCAAGATGTAGGCAAGATATTCGAGGCTAATTTCCATAGAAAACTTTTAACTTTTGGAGGAACGTTAAGGTCCCAAAGCTTCCTCCAACCATTAACAACCACACGAGCATCACGACTATCCTCCAAAATACGATATCCTGATTTCACAGAGTAGCAACCATCCTTCGAATAATGCCAAATAAGTCGGTCTGGTCTCGAACTAGCAGGGATAGGAGTAGAGAAAATAACAGCAGCCTCCTCCATTGAGACAATCTCTCATATTTGAAATGAACGTAGCCTTCAACTTTTGCCGATTTCTGGATTAGTTTCCAGCGCTTCAGAGGTTTTCGAACATCCAAAAGCACTCGTAAGCGCATATACTGCCGCTTTCCACCCGTGTTATTCCTCCCGTCATACTCAATGAATTCCCCGACGAAATCTCCGAGTTGTCTTCCAGCGATCTCCGACATAAACCCCACTGGCAGTTCATAAACTTGGATCCAAATAGGAACATGGAATAATGATATCTCAGAAGCCTCCATTTCAGCCGACCACTCATCCCACACTAGCATGTGGTTATCAAAGGACCAAGGACCCCCTGCCACCAAACGATCCCTATCAATTGCATGGAAAAATTCAAAACCGAACAAGTTTGAGTCAATCACAGAAATTGCCACGCCTTCCTTCGGTTGCCAAACATCCGCCATGGTCTTCTGCATATTGCCAAAACTGATGTTCCTCTCAGTAAGAAATCTGCCAATCATGCACAAGTTACTCCGTTTTGCCTCCACCTGAGGCAAATCTCCCAGAAAATTCAACACTGCATCCTCCCCGTCATCAAGAGACAGTTTGCTTAGATCGTTCTCCATTACTCCACCGTCAAAAACACAAACCTAGAAACTCTTACTAGGAAGAGAGAAAGCTCTTACTGAGAAGAGAGTATAGTGTTGATATATATAGTTTAATTGAATTAAATTATAATGTGTTATAATGTTAATTAATTAAATCCTACTAGTATAATAATTGAGATTATTATTTAGTTAATTGAGTAATTTAATAAATATGGATTTATATAAATTATTAGTTTAACTAGATAGGAATACTAGTATGAGTAGAATTGTTTTATTAATTAAATAAGAGTTGGTCTAGTCCTTTTGGGAATAAAATTCTTATTTAGGAGAGACAATTCTAAACACTATAAATACAACCCCCTATGGGGTATTTGATACACACATCTAATTCTCTCTAGAGAAGCCGAAATTCCTAGACCAATATTGAGGTTTTGATTTACCGTTTTATTCGTTCTTGCTCGTGTGGACTTAACGCTAGAGGTGTTCTACTTTGGGCACTCGCGAGATTAAAATAAAGAAGACTTGTGGGCGCGACAACAACGTTAGATAGTAATCTCCTAGAGGTATTTTATCTAACTAATCTTCTTAATTGTTATTCAATAAGCTAACGGATCTTGGTTTAAGAAATTGAAATTTTTTAATTCCGCTACGAACGTCGTAAATCTTCAATTTCCAACATGGTATCAGAGCCAGGTTACTTGATTATTGAATAAACAACTATATCATGATATAGAACGTCTTATCGCGGTTGTTTTGGTTATTTGAATGTCGAAATTAGGTTTAATTTGATTAAGCTAAATAAATATGATTTATATGATTTTGATGTTAAAATAAAGTTTTGGTATTAAGTTTAATTTCTGGAAATCAAATAGGATTTGATTTGTAATTTTATAATAAAAGAAAATAAAAAAAAAAAAATAAAATTTTGAGACAGAACCACCATTGGTGGTTCTGTGGCTGCTGCCTCGCAGGCAGCAGGTAACCTGCTGCCTTGCGGCAGCAGCACCTTGCTGCCTTGCGGAGGCAGACAGCCACCGCAAACGGGCCGTCTTCGACGGCCCCACCCGAATGGTTCGGGATTTTTCGGCCCTGTTTTTATTTTAAAAATTCCAGAAAATTAATGTGTTTTAGATTTAATTAAAATACTAAATTGTTTGGTATTTAACGATATTGGATATCCTTTGAAAATTAAATCGTTTAACGCTTTAAATTAATACCGAATGTTTAAATTCAAGATTTGATTAAGAGTTAAATGGTTTAATGATTATATATATCTGATATATGTAATTAGTCTTAATGTCAAAATATGAATTTTCAATTGATTATATTTGATATAATTTGCAATTGACAATTGACCAAGATTAAATTTAATTGGTGAATAATTGTGTTGTCTTGGTATGTTTGGTAATTGTGGAATAGATGGACACTTGATAGTCAATTAGGTTGCTTCCATAATTATCAATGTTTGCTTCGAGTCTAGCATATTAGGATTATGTAGATTAGAACAAACTTAATAAATCGATTGATGAGACTTAAGAACCCTTGATGATTAAAAATTAAGTTATATCAGTTGCCTCCTATTATTAGTAATTCAAGCAGGTTTCTATAAATGTTTTAGGGCATTGGCCAAAGTCAAACCTGAAACTTTTCTTAAAACACTTGGATTACTTGAAATAAGATTTCATGAATAATAGGTTATAAACTTAAATTGGAATTAGTATGACCGGATGCGAAAAACTTGTCATGTAATATCTGATAGGCAAAAGGTTAGGATTAATACAATTAATTGTATTAGTTATTAATGTGGTTAATAACCTAATCTCCTAGGAATTATATTTGATATAATTGATTGTAAGAATCTACCCGATTCGAAATAAGAGTCATGATTGGCCAAAGTCAGGGTGAATCTTATTAGATAGGGATCCTAGCCCACTATTGAAATATAATTAACTTATAAGGGTTGCTAATTTTAGTGGGAGTATTTATTATATTTTAAGTCTTATATAATAAATTAAATCAATAGTTAACACTAGTACTCTTTATATCTCAGGTTATAGAATATAATACATCTGATTAATTATGTCGAAATTTGATCTCCGCTCGATTCTCACTGATAACAAACTCGTTGGTTCAAACTTCACTGACTGGTTTCGAAGTCTCAAAATTGTTTTGAGAGCTGAGAAGATTGAGTATGTCCTTGATAGTGATATACCCAATGAACCAGATGAAGGTGCTGCCATAGAATTAGTGGAGGACTATCTTGCTCACAAAAGAGATAGTGATATGGCATCATGTGTTATGCTGGCCTCTATGTCCCCTGAGTTGCAAAAGCAACATGACAATATGGATGCTAGATCCATAATTGTTCGTCTGAAGGAGCTGTTTGAGAAACAGAAAAGGAGTGAAAGATATGAGATATCTGAGAAACTCTTTCGCTCTAAGATGACAGAAGGGACCTCTGTGACAGAACACGTTGTCAAGATGATGGGATGCATCAAGAAACTTGCTGATCTAGGATTCAACATGGATGTAGAATTAAGTGTAGACTTAGTTCTACAATCACTTCCTAAGAGTTATTCACCATTTGTGATTAATTTCAAGATGAATAATCTGGAAGTCAACTTGGCTGAACTTCTGAATATGCTCAAGACCTTTGAGCCAAATGTTGGCATCAAACAAGAGGTCTCGGCTATGGTAGTCGACCGAGCAAATAAGAGGAAGTGGAAGGGACCTAAGAAAGGTTCTTATAAGAAAGCCAAGGGAAGTGATGAATCCCACCTTGACAAAGGTAAACAAGTGAAGGTTCATAAACCTAAGGGAGAATGTCACCACTGTGGAAAGGAGGGGCATTGGAGGAGGAATTGCAAGGTTTACCTTGAGTCACTCAAGAAGAAGAAGCTTGGTGAAGCTTCAACTTCAGGTATTTTTCATATTGAAATACATTCAGTTCAAAATTCCAACAACTGGGTATTAGATACTGGTTGTGGTTCTCACATTTGTAACAATGTGCAGGGACTAAAGGGGATTAGGAACTTGAAGAAGGGAGAAGTTGGACTGCGTGTGGGTAACGGATCTAGAGTTGCCGCAGTAGCAGTTGGAGACTACTTCCTTACATTATCTTCTGGATTAGTTTTAGAATTAACAAATTGTTTGTTTGTTCCTGCTATGTCCTCAAACATAATTTCGATTGGTTGTTTGGATAATGTTGGGTTTGATATTTCAATTAAGAATAAAAGTTGCAACGTTAGTTTAAATGGAATTCATTATTTTTCTGGTTCTGTTATGAATGGAATTTATATCTTGAATAATGAAATTACTTCTTTAAACGTAACAACAAAGAAACCAAGGTTAGATAATGAAATTGATAAGACCTACTTGTGGCATTGTCGTTTGGGTCATATAAATGAGCAACGTTTATCTAAGTTACATTCAGATGGACTCTTAGATACTTTTGATTTTGAATCATTAGAAGCGTGTGAGTCTTGTTTAAAAGGTAAAATGGCAAAGACACCCTTTAACAGTAAAGGAGAAAGATCTACAGAAATCTTAGGACTTGTACATACAGATGTATGTGGTCCCATGTCTACACCCGCAAGAGGAGGATTCAACTACTTCATTAGTTTTATAGATGATCTATCTAGATATGGATATATTTATTTAATGAAGCATAAATCCGAATCGTTTGAAAGGTTCAAAGAATATCGGATGGAAGTTGAGAAACAAACTGGTAAACAAATAAAGATCCTACGATCTGATCGTGGAGGAGAATATTTGTCTGGTGAGTTTTTGAATTATCTAAAGGAGAATGGAATAGTCTCACAATGGACACCTCCATATACGCCACAACACAATGGTGTATCTGAAAGGAGGAATCGCACCCTATTAGATATGGTGCGGTCCATGATGGGTTTCGCAACACTACCTAAATCATTTTGGGGTTATGCCCTAGAAACCGCCCTCTTTATCCTAAATAGAGTCCCAACCAAATCTGCTACTTCTACTCCTTATGAATTGTTCATAGGAGGTAAACCTAAATTATCATTTATGAAAGTTTGGGGTTGTTCAGCATACGTGAAACGTATCGTATCAGATAAGCTAGATCCCAAATCTGATAAGTGTTTCTTTATTGGATACCCTAAGGAAACTAAGGGATATTACTTTTATCATCCAGATGATCAAAAGGTAATTGTATCTAGGCATGCTGGTTTTCTAGAAAAGGAATTTCTTGAGAAGAAAGACACCAATTCTGTGATTGAACTTGAGGAAGTTCGAACCAGTAGTGAAGAAGAAACTGAACAAGTGGCAGAAACAGTGGGAGCTCAACCTGAATATCAATCTCAGGAACAAGTGACATTAGAACCCCGTAGGTCTATAAGGGTGCGCCAAGGTCCCGAGAGATATGGATATCTCGTGGACGAAGGCGAGGAAACACTCGTTGTAGATAATGATGAACCTAGGAACTACAAATAAGCAAACAATAGTCCCGATTCCGCTAAATGGAAACAAGCCATGCAATCCGAAATGGACTCCATGTATGAAAACAAAGTTTGGACTTTGGTTGACTCATCCGAAGATATGAGATATGTCGGATGTAGATGGATCTTCAAGAAGAAGAGAGACATGGATGGTAAAGTAGTTACCTACAAGGCACGTTTGGTAGCAAAAGGATATACTCAGAAACAAGGAATTGATTATGAGGAAACCTTTTCACCTGTGGCCATGATAAAGTCTATAAGGATAATGCTTGCAATTGCCGCTCATTATGATTATGAGATTTGGCAGATGGATGTTAAAACTGCTTTTCTAAGTGGACATTTAGAAGAGGATGTGTATATGATGCAACCTGAAGGTTTTACATCGAATGATACAAAGCAAGTTTGTAAACTTCAGAGATCCATATATGGACTCAAGCAAGCATCTAGAAGTTGGAATAAACGCTTTGATGAAGCTGTTAAGGGATATGGTTTTGAACAAAACTATGATGAACCTTGTGTTTACAAGAAGAATAGTGGGAGCACGGTAGTATTTCTCATATTGTATGTCGATGACATATTACTCATGGGGAATGACGTACCTGCCCTACAACAAGTGAAGGTTTGGTTATCAAGTGTATTCTCAATGAAAGATTTGGGAGAAGCGTCCTATATTTTGGGGATTAGGATCTATAGGGATAGACCTAATAGAATGATAGGATTATCTCAGTCTACATATCTAGATAAAGTACTTAGGCGTTTTAGCATGGAAAATTCGAAAAGGGGTAACTTGCCAATGGTTGTCTGTAAAAGGGAACATCAATTGAGCAAGAAGATGTGCCCTGTAACCGAAGAAGATAGAATGAAGATGGCCGGTAAGCCATATGCCAATGCGATTGGTTCTATCATGTATGCTATGCTTTGTACTAGACCCGACGTAGCTTTTGCTTTGAGCATGACTAGTCGATTTCAAGCTAATCCAGGTGAACGTCACTGGACTGCTGTCAAGAACATCTTGAAGTACTTAAGAAGAACTAAAGAGATGTTTCTAGTATATGGAGGTGGAGAATTGAGAGTGGAGGGATACACAGATGCCAGCTATGAGACTGATGTCGATGACTTCAAGTCTCAATCTGGATTCGTGTTTATTGTGAATGGTGGAGCAGTTAGTTGGAAGAGTTCCAAGCAAACTGTAACAGCCACATCCACAACTGAATCAGAGTATATAGCAGCTTGGGAAGCGGCTAGAGAAGCTGTATGGATTAAGAAGTTCGTTGGAGAACTTGGTGTGGTTCCTGACATTGTGAACCCGATTACTCTTTACTGTGACAGTAATGGTGCAATCGCACAAGCTAAGGATCCACAGTCTCATCAATCATCCAAACATTATGAAAAACGTTTTCATATGTTAAGGGAATCTGTGGCTAAGGGAGATATAAAAATGGAGAGAGTACCTACTGAGGACAACATTTCAGATCCGTTGACCAAGGCGTTGGTGCAAGCGGTCCATGATCGGCACATGAATAATTATGGAATAATGTTTAAGAACAATTGGTCTTAAGTCCAAGTGGGAGTGTTGTAGTTTGTGTCCTAAAGACAATTGTCGTTTAGGATATTTTATTTAGAATAAATAATGTATAAACTATTGATTTTATGAAAGGCTTTTATCTTTTATCTTATATATATATTACGTTATAATTATTAGTTAAAAGAAATCCATAGTTTATATTGATAATCTTAAAGTGTTCATACAAGATGAAGTGAGACATACTTTAATGATTAAATAAACTTAAAATATCCCAAGTCGAGTATTGTATTATTGGATTAATATATATACTGTTGAGACTTGCATATAATATATCCCTTATTCATGAATAAGAAGTTGATCTCACGAACTTAGATTATACGAGATATCTGGATAATTATATGGATATGTATAATGATGTTATATATATTGGAGACCCCGCTTTGAGTTACTAGTATGGAATAAATACATAAATGTCAACTAGCTTTAACTCATATGTGGTAATAGATATAAAGTAGTCCTAGAACTCAAATACTCATTCATGTGACTTTGAATTATGGAATGTGTTACTTTGATTCTACTATCTGTACGATCCAGTATTCGGGTGTCCTTCGGGTAGACATTGGGTAACACATAAAGTAATTGCAAAGCAGTTAATGTTAGATTGAGGATATCATCACTTCTGTATTAGAGAAGATTTATCTTGGGCCTCTTGTGAATAAATAGTTCTAAATCCTTGCGCGAGGTAATATGATAAATTGGAAATGGTTTTCAATTTATGGAGAATATTTATTTGAGCACAAGTAAATTAATAATGAATTATATGATTGACTTTTCCGTGATCATGATTCATTAAAGATAATATTGATGAGGGACCGAATTATATTGCAACTATCACTGACAGGTAAAAGAAGTCAACTGTTAATCTTGACTCCTTATGACTCCGGGTTAGAAGAGTATCTCCATATTTGAGTCGACGCTCTTCTATGTTATATTAATTAATAGAGATTAGATTAATATACGACCGGTTGTGGTAAGGACCTAGTGGGTCACACACTAAGAGTATTGAAGGATAAAATGGTAAATTGGTAAATATACCAAATATGTGTATTTGGTAATATTGGTCGAAATATGTATATATAGTGTTGATATATATAGTTTAATTGAATTAAATTATAATGTGTTATAATGTTAATTAATTAAATCCTACTAGTATAATAATTGAGATTATTATTTAGTTAATTGAGTAATTTAATAAATATGGATTTATATAAATTATTAGTTTAACTAGATAGGAATACTAGTATGAGTAGAATTGTTTTATTAATTAAATAAGAGTTGGTCTAGTCCTTTTGGGAATAGAATTCTTATTTAGGAGAGACAATTCTAAACACTATCAATACAACCCCCTATGGGGTATTTGATACACACATCTAATTCTCTCTAGAGAAGCCGAAATTCCTAGACCAATATTGAGGTTTTGATTTACCGTTTTATTCGTTCTTGCTCGTGTGGACTTAACGCTAGAGGTGTTCTACTTTGGGCACTCGCGAGATTAAAATAAAGAAGACTTGTGGGCGCGACAACAACGTTAGATAGTAATCTCCTAGAGGTATTTTATCTAACTAATCTTCTTAATTGTTATTCAATAAGCTAACGGATCTTGGTTTAAGAAATTGAAATTTTTTAATTCCGCTACGAACGTCGTAAATCTTCAATTTCCAACATATTGGATATGGCAGATTTAAGTGGTTAAAGTAATGACACCAGGGTGGGGGGTTTACCTTTGTTATTTATAATGTAAGTGCAATTGCACAAATTCTTTTTTATAAAAAAAAAAGTGGTTAAAGTACTGGTGACGACTTAGTGTTGAATTTGTAATACGGCCACAAGAAAACCAGCAAACACATCTAACTATTCATAGTCTACCATTCAATTCTAAATTCTGAGTACACAAACTAAAAGCTTAAGCATACCGTAAAGCAATAATGCCAATGTCTCAAAGCTGAAACAAGAACAATTTGGTCCAAGAATAACCCATTATAACTTTCTCCTATTGTTAATAAGAAAAGAAACTGGAGGAGATATTTCTAGTTGTCCCCTCCCCTTTAATAGTTTTAAAATAAGTAACGAGGACCAAATATTTAAATTGTCCTTAGCTATTTGTCCCGAAAAATCAGTTTTTTTTGTAGTGGACGTTGACGGTTGAGGCTATTGGATCTTAATTCATTGCAATAATCCTTTAGGATGACGGTCGGATATTGACTGTTGAGGGTCTTGGGTCTTCTTCGCAAGTGGTACATGTTGCAGTGTGGGAAGTGGTCTTCCCACAAACACTTGGTACTTAGATTAATTGACGTAATTACAACTTATATCTCTTGCCAAAAACCAACCCTTTTTACCTTAACTGAGCATCTATTTATATTTTTTGAAGTAGAAGTTACCTGGAGGGTGGTTACTTGGAGGTTACAAGGATCATGGTCACATGGATCAATCACATTCTTAAACGTGATTAAATCCACTACAACACGTACGACTTGCGAAGAAGATCTGAGACCCTCAACCATCAACGTTCGACCGTCGTCGTAAAGGGTTATTACAAAGAAGATTCAAAAGTCTCAACCGTAAACGTCCTACCATCACCTTAAAAGTTTAATCTCGGAATTAATTCCTTTTTGTTGATTCCTCAACAATTGGTCTCCCATTTAACTAAACTAATTGAGGGTAAGCTGAAATAAAAGAATTTTGGATGAAAATGCAAAAAACAGTCAATGTTAGTGGCAAATCACTCAATCCCATGAAATACCACAAAGCTCAATATTAATCCCATAAATTTTAATTTTCAACCCTTTTTTGATTAAAGATAATATTAAAGCAAAGATTATAGAAGAGTGGGAGGGAATACCAAAATAAGGGGGGAAAGCAACTAAAGAAACAAAAAATAGAAGTGAAAATGGAGAAAATGAAAAAGGAAAATCGTGAAAATAAATATTAAATATTGTTTACTGAGGTCCGATGTAGTGAGAAATATAATGATATTCTTAAGGATTAATATAAAAAAATTTGGTGACCTTTAACTATTAGTTTGAGTTTTTTGTTCAATCAATTAAATGTATGTTACTGAAATCTCTATGATCAAAAGCCCATAAGATCGCTTAAGTCCAAGGGACATTTGAATTAAGCATGTGTCAAAGATTAATATACAAAAAAAAGATGACATTGACATGATTCGAGTTAGGTTTTAACTATTAGCTCTAAGTTTCCGTTCAATCAGTTTCTTGATATGATATTAAAGTATGTATGGCTGAAAAGTCATGAGTTTGTTCAAATAAAAAAACATGAAGGGATAAGTCAGTGTTGTGTGCACTTTAATGTATCCTGGTCGAAATATGTGGTTTGTCCTCGCACTAAAAATAGGTAGATGAACCCTTAACTAAACATTTTGTTTTTATAAATTTTTTTATATAATATGTCTTCAAGCTTTATATATATATATATATATATATATATATATATATATATATATATATTCAGAAATTATATAAAATTTGTGGTTGGTGAAAATATATAATTATAATATTGCTATATATTCTTAGCTTAAATTAGAAATAAATCTACATATGGAAAAGAGTGAGAGGTTGTCCATTTTATAGCCATATAAATAAATTCTCAAGTTGTTTTTATTTTCAATACATATTTGAGATTATCCTCACATAAGCACATATTTTGGAGATTATTATATTTAATTAGATATCAAAATAAAAAAATATGGATAAATAGTTTTAAAGTTCTCAATCTTTTACATTTTTATTTTAGAAAACACAGTCTAAGGTTCTTATCTTTTGTCATAATTAATTTTTTGGTTATTTTGTATACTTTTTTTAGATTTACAAGCGTTATATATAGCATGAACATGCAGTCATGACATAACAGAATCACATAATCAATTGGTATTGACAATATAAATGTCTTGAAAGTTAAAATATGTTATTAGAAATCTAAATTATACAAAAAGACTAAAAAATTAATTATGACAAAAGATTGGAACCTCTTAATGTATTTTCAAAATATGAGAACTAAACAATGTATTATGTAAAAACTTGATAAAACAAAAATTATGTACCTAAAAGGTATTTAAAAAGTAATTCAATCTTTATCTATTTATATATTTTTCTAGCTCCATTATATTTAAATTTATCTATGAAGATTATTTTGAAATAATTGTTATTTTATTTTTATTATCATTGAAATAAGACTAATATTCCTCATTTGAACAAAATAATGTGGAGTTTCACTTTTATTATCACCGGATCAAATCAAAAATTTTATAATTTGTGAAGTTATCTCTCTTTTTTGACGTATGTATTTTATAGTGGAAAAATCACGAATTGATAGAAGGGAGATAAATCTTCATGTAACTTTTTTTAACAAAATATCATAAAATTGAAGAAAATGTAATTTAATACAAATATGGTGGCAATATATATCAACACGGTCTGCCAATTTTAAAGACAAGAAAAAAAATAAAAATATAATAAGATGATAACACTAATATAAAAAGAAAAAAAAATAGAATTAAAAAATAAAATGAAATATATAACAAGACATTTGGATTTATGAAGATAAAATTGAATAATAAAAAGCCTAAAACACCTTTTTGCCCATTGTAATATCCAAAATGTTATCATTTGTTTTCCGTGATATAATTTTAAGCATGTAAAATAGTATATAACAACCAAAAAGAAATCTAGAAATACAGCTAAGAAAAAGTCTGTATAATATATTATTTTCGCCATATAAATATATCACAAAATTTCTAGAAATATACTTACCATATATATGAAGCAAGAAAATAATAAAAAAAATCACATAAATGAGCTGCCTTTTATAATATGAAATTTCCTTTTGACTAATATTTATAAATTACATAAAAGAAAAATAATAATTTTAATTTATCACGGAAATTCCTTAATTGATCTTCACCGACTAATATATATACTGACGAACATATTAGATATTTTCAGATGACACGGAAATCAGCCTTCAAATAAAGGCCTAGGTTTTAGAGTTACAATCTCACAAACGTGGGAGTTAGAATTTGTAGACGTCCCAACAAAAGTAGTAATATGACGCCCTTTGAGAGAAAGATTCTAATTGAAGCCAAAAATCGCATTGGAAGTGAGTCTTTTTCTTATCTCTTTATTGGTTATATTTTTTCATTAATCTCTTTAAATTACATTACAGATTCTGCTGGATAGAAATTACTGTATAACCTAAAATTCGATTACAATTGAATATTATTGATCGGTTGCTACATTAAACATCATTCACAGTTCGTGCGCGATAGATCGATTAGTTAGAGTAACAATATCCATTTATAATAGAATTAAAACCTAAAATGATAAACTGTAAGGGTAAAATACAAAAAAGGGCCACGTGGTTTGAGCCATTTGCAAATAAGGTCATGTGATTTTAAATTGTATAAATAAGGGTATCATGGTTTGCAACATTTGCAAACAAGGTCTCAAACTGTTAAATGTTTAAAAAAGACGAGATAAATGTGTATTTTTTATATTTCATTTGCTAAAAGGAGTTACTTATTTTTTATTTGAAGTTAGCAAAGTTTGTTTACAAATTAAAAATCTTAAAAAATTATCTGCAGTAACGTCACAAATACAAAAATTACTTTGAACAGTTAAAACTGTGAATTTTGAAGGAGCTATCCACTAACCAGTTTCATATTTAAAAATTACAGTTAAAAAATATTTCTTATGGCTCTTAGGCTTTAACTGCAACGCAATCTTTTTTAACATGTTAACAGTTTGAGACCTTATATGCAAATGGTGCAAACCACAATTTCCTTATCTGTACAATTTGAAACCACATTATCCTGTTTACAAATGAATCAAATAACAAATTTTTTTTTTTACTTTATCCAAATTATAATTATGCACCGGTAAACTTCTCCATTTGTGTAGTAAATGAACACTTTTTTATTCCGAAAGGTAAATGAAGACTTTTTTATTTCATTTTTGAAAAAACTGATTGCTATTTACAGTTCATTTTTCCGAACTACAAAATTCACTTTTTCCGAACTACAAAATTCACTTTTTCTAGAATACCCTTACCCTAATTCTCTCTTTCATTTTGTAATTCTAAAAACTTTTGAACTCTTTTTTTTAAATTGTCATTTAATCATGAAAAATGTGATATTAAGAGATCTAATAAATCCTAAATCCTTCTTCCCTTTCCTATAAACAAATCCAATCTCAACCTTAGAAAACTCATCAAGAAAAGCTTTCTTTCTTCATCCTTTGTTGAGTGTGTTTTACTTGTTTTTGCTAGCTAATTAAGTCTAACTAATAACAATGGCAGGTGAAGGTAGAAAGAAAACCAGAGGGAGGCAAAGGATTGAGTTGAAGATGATCAAAAAACTAGATGATAAACTCATTACTTTCCCCAAACGTAGATTTGGAGTCTATAAGAAGGCTAGTGAACTTGATACACTAACTGGCAGTCAAATAGGCTTCATGGTGTATTCACCGGCCGGAGAGCCGTTTACGTTTGCTCATCCTTCAATGGAAGCTATTGTCAATCGCTTCCTTGGTAGGCAAGGTGGGCTAAATGATAACATACACTCGACGGTTGAAGCTAACCAATTAGCCGATATCGAAGAGCTAGCTAAGCAACACAACGTGTTGCTCGAGAAGGATAAAGAGAACATGCGGAAGCAAAAGATGGTAGGAGTTGAAAAAGGACTTCGGAAGATTTTGATGCTTACGCTTCTTCTTCGGTTCAACCTCAAACTTCAACTCATCTACAAGTTGAGGTTCAGGATCATATGGCAATCCACCCTATATATTCAACCAGTTCTCGTTGGACCATAATCATGGGGAGATGAGTGTGGTGTTGATGATGCTTCTTCTTCTTTTCCTCGGGATCAATCTCATCCTTTCATTCATCAATCACCATCCACTTTGATAGATCATGTAGAGAGGTGATGCTGACTTAGTGTATACTGAGGTTGCATTGTTTTTATTAATACAAAAGTTCTATTTTTTCAATATATTTTAGAATTTTGCAATTTCATATTTCATGCTTAAATTGGGTTTTAGTTTTCTTAAAAAGATAGATATAAAATAGAAAAATTTAATCAATGTCTATATGTATATACAATTTTTAAAAATTTATGTGTGTTAAGATACATAAATTTAAACTAAACACATTATAAATAGAAATACTTGAAAATAAATATAGCTACTTAACTCCACTAAATAAAATTTATCAAATACATTTCCAACTAATATGAAAATGATATAGATAGTTTAATAAACATATGGATAATTAAAATTACCAAACTAAATTCTCCATAATGAATTCGGTGATTGACGATGAAAGGAAGATGAAGGGTTAGATATTCTTCAATCATTATAATTGTTAAGTTGTGGGTACAAGTTTAGGTTAAATTTTATATTTTATCTTTTAAGTTAATTTTTTTAGTTAAAAAAAATCAAATAACCTAGGTCAATCCAATTCCCGATCCAACCGCCAGTTCCCGAGTTGACCCAAGTTCAAAGCGTTCTGTTGTGAATTAAAAAATCAGACACAGTTCAGTCTGATTTCCAATCCAGCTCCCGATCTGGTTTAACTTTGCTAAAAACACATAATTTACAAAGACAATCCGATTTAAATGTTTTTTTTTTTGTCATTTATTTCTTATCTACTCAGGTGAAATAGATAGATTACAACTATAACACGATAACTTGTTTTGACACCGAAAATCAAAAGTGCTAAGAAAAGAAGTCATTTTTATGTTCATTGATACATTTTCTTTTGCCTGCACTTCTAATTTGCAAACCAACTCTTTAATTTGTTTTCTAGTTTTTACCTAATCTCAAAAGCTTTGTTTTCTCTATCTAATTCCCAGATTTTACTGCTCTATACCAAGATCACCCCATTTAACATTGTGTCTTGCTGCTAGATAGTGAGCTCCGACAGGGCCGCGGCTGCCGTACGGGTAGTATTCCGGTATGATCTTTTTGTCTTCAAGCTCTTTTAGGACTGGAGTGAACAGTGACCAAGCAGCATTGAGTTCGTCGCTTCGGATAAATAACCTTCTTTCACCTTCAATGGCATCTAGCAAAAGCCTCTCATATGCGTCCGGAATCTCCTTCGAGTACCTAAAACGCACAAGATGGCCAGATTTAATGAGATTAAACAAACACTAAGAGTAACGGATGAAATTTCATGGAACAACATAGATAGAAGGATATGAAGCTCCGCCTTAAATGCTTAAATTCCCGTTTGAAAAACAAGAAACAACAACAATAAGAACAAGAATAACAGCAATAATCGAGCCTAATTCCCAGCCAGCTGGGCTCGGACATATGGATTCTTCCCTGGAAACATCTAATCATGTTCTTTTACATTTAGAAGGCCCATTTAGTATTTAATCCAAGCACCCCATGCAATATTCATCATTTATACCAAACTACATCAGTGCAGTTCGAGAGAAATTGGGAAAATCACGAGATCGCTTACGTGCTTATACTTAACATGCTAAAACAACTTGTTTATGGTCTAACATACCTTGCTGCATAGTGAAGATTTAGATTACTGCGATCCAATCGCATTCCCAAGCCAGGTACTTTGTTATTAATCTTCAAATAAATAGCTTCATCTGGCTGCACTCGGATAACAAGCTCATTCGTAGCTCGATCAAGATCTGTACCAAAGTTCCGGTTATACAAATTCCCAGGCACATGCCGGAACTGTACGCGTATCTCAGCCCTGAGGAAAAGAAAACAGGCGATATGCACAAGTAAACAACACGATCCACCTCAGCAAAGTAAAACTTACGAGTAAATTCTTGTGCAATGCTCACCCTTTCTTATTTAAGGCTTTTCCAGCTTTCATAAGGAACGGGACTCCATCCCATCTCGCATTATCTATGAAGAGGGCAGCTGCTGCAAATGTGGGGGTTAAACTATCTTTTGGGACGGTTTTATCGTCTGTGTAGGCGGGGTAAGTAATCCCTCCTTTTGTGTGACTCTTGTACTGTCCAATCACCACATCTTCAAGTCGTAAAGGCCTCATGGATCGTAAGACTTTGACCTGAAGCCGAGTAAGCAATAACATTAGATCAACAAAACAGAAATATGAAACCCGAGAAGATATAGAATTGGGATGTGAACGAACCTTTTCATTTCGGATATCTTCTGCATCTAAACTGACCGGGGTTTCCATAGCAAAGAGGGCAAGGATTTGAAGCAGATGGTTCTGCATAATGTCTCTAATTATCCCATAATGGTCAAAGTACCTATATTTGAACAATTAGCCGAAAATTAGCCAAATGTTACAAAACAAAGATCAGTTTGTACATGGTAAAATTACATTCATAGCTCTTGAACTATAATACTAACATTATAGCCCCTAACTTTGTTTTCAGCATAAAAATCCTTGAACTTTACATTCTGTGAGATTAATCCAAATCAACAAATTATGTTCAACACTAACGAAATTATGAGGGTAAAATACGTTCTTGGCCATAATTTACGGTGACAAAGATTTGTTTTAAAAACAGAGTCGATGATATAAGCAAACTTGTGCAACTCACCATTATAACGGATATAGTAATGTAAAGTTCAATGCTTTTATGAATTTTAAGGCCATACTGTCAGTAATTATATAGTTCAATGGCCATGAATGTATTTCTATCCAGTTCATAAAAAGTTTGGGAAAGAAGAGTACCCTCCACGTCCTTCTGTCCCGAAATCTTCGGAGAATATAAATTGTACATTCCTAATATACTGCCTCGACCACAAGGGTTCAAAAATTAGATTGGAGAAACGGAGGACAGAAAGGTTCTCAACCAGCTCTTTTCCCAGATAATGATCTATCCTGAAATACGAACATCCAATCAGTCATGTCGAATCTCGAACAGGTAATAGCCAATTAAAGTTCAAACGAACTTTACCTGAATATTTGGTCTTCTTCAAGGTACTGTTTGAGCGCTTTCGTTAAAGCAGCGGAGGATTCAGAATCTCTGCCGAAGGGTTTCTCAACAATGACCCGTGTCCAGCCGATACCAGATGAAGCTGAATTGCTTGCACATTTTACTGCATCAATGAAAATATTTGGAGGAATCGACAGATAAAATAAGCGGTTGGAAACTCTTCCACCCTGCATATATGCAAATCTCGCTGTTATTAAAAAGTAATAAAGCACTTGCTTTCAAAAAGAAAAAGAATCTTAACGGACTACAACAAACAATCAGAGTATTTATTATCGTTACGGAGATCATGGGATGCTTAATGGACTATAATCCATGATCCAACAAAAAATGTTCATTTACGCAACTGAAAAGGAAATAGCACAGCAAACTTACCTCATGTTCTTTCAGTTTCTTGTCTAATTCTGCAAAATCTTTCTCGGAATCATACTGACCAGAGTGGTAGAAACATCTCTCAAGAAACTGTTCCATCTTTTCACCACAATTCTCCCTGAAAATCCATAAGCAACAATATATCACATGCTTCAGCTCATAACATATCAAAACCAATAAATGTGAAACTCCCTCCGTCCTATTGTCTTTAATGGAAGACATATATCATACATGGCTTAAACATATCCAGTCCCGTCAACTTGCACTCAATTTCCTAAAATATCAAAATAACCTTTTCATCCCCTCAACTTCCTTGAACTGACATGGTTAACTCACTTGATAAGCAAGTTCAGGTAGCGTTAACATCATTTTAAGCAAGTTGAGCTACATGGGAAGGCCCATAAAAGCGAGCTGAGATAGCAGAAAAGTCGTTTCAAAGAAGGTAAGATGGCAAAAAGGTCGTTTTTAAGAGCTAAAGAAGGGAACCACAGAGTCTAAATAAAGAAATAGAAAAGGGATCACCTCTTATCAATTCGGCAAGTCAGAGTTTTGCTAACCATGTTTCTAAGTTCAGCATCGCTCATCTTACTCCGAGCATAACCAAACACAGTGAAGTGCTATAAAAAACCAATGATTCCACAAATCAGTATACAACATCAGCTTGAACTAAAAATATTGTTGAAATGAAACATTATAATCAAAAATCAAATAGCAGAATCATAATCAAACCTTGGGGAGACAATCCTCATAATAAAGTGCAAAAAGTGCAGGGAATATCTTCTTCTTGGCAAGGTCCCCGGAGGCTCCAACAACAGTAATGCTAACAGTTGATTCATCTTTGTTAATTTCAAAACCAGCTGCATCTTTCAATTCCTCAGTTGAATTAATTGAAGACAGAATCCCGTCTTTCAGTTTATCCAAAGAAGTATCACTATTTACTGGATTTACAGGAGTAGCCACAGCACCTATATTCAAATTGCATTAGAATAAGAGCCAATTAGATTATGCCATCCCTTTGGTTTTTCCGTTCCATTCTTCTGTTTTACTCCAAACAGTAATATAAAGTGTTTGGTTAGGATCGAGAAACAATTTCTAGCGGTGTTGGATACAAAACCAACTAATATTGAGCAGCTACCAGCAATAGCCAAACTACACACAGGTAAAATCAAGCAAAGATCAATGAAGTTTCAGGGTCTTTGTCACAAAACCCCACGAACTTCATTTTCTTTTAATAAAATGACAGAACTTCACATTGTATTTCAGTAAAGCCATTCTAGCCAAGTCGTGTATCTGAAATGTCAATATGCCACGAAAGACAGTTGACTACATACTAACTAATTGACACATTGGACATGTCTAACTATTAGGGCTGACACACGAGCGTGGCAACCCCGTATGTCCCATGTGGTGCTTAGTTGGCATATACTCAACTGTCTTTTATGTCATGTCAACATTCAGTTGAGTTTTTATACACATATTGACCCAGAATAACTTTATTGAAATCAAATCAAATGTCAACTTCTGTGATATTTCTGAAAAGACTCCAAAACTATTCAGTCTAATTTACCAACCTATGTTGCACAGACACTCCGTTTAGTAGCCCGCACATCCGCGTCTGTGTCCTTTTGTTTTTGTTTATATTTACAGTATTATTTTATGAAGGTTATATATTTGAGTAACTTTATACACCAGTCCGTGTATATTTTCCATGTCCGTGCAACATAGTTATCAATAAAAGAGGCCTAAAGATGAAAACTTTATGACTCCTAAAGAGTTCAGTATCTATCAAACTGCAAAAAGTAAAACATCACATCTGAACATCAATATCACAATATACCATCAAATTCAACAGATTCATCACATAATCAATACAATATTAAACCCAACTCAACAAGCGAGCCAAACAAAAATCAAGTAATATTGGGCTACCAGCAATAACTGAACTACACGCGGGTAAAATCCAGCAAAGATCAATGAAGTTAAGGGTCTTTGTCACAAAACTCAACGAGTTTCATTTTCTTTCAATAAAATGTCAACTTCTGTCATACTTCTGAAATAGACTCCAAACTTTTCAGTCTAATTTACCAATCTACATCGCATGGACACCGACACTCTATTCAGTAGCCCACATATCCTTATCGGTGTCCATTTCGTTTTTGTTTATAATTATAAGGTATTTTACAAAGGTTATACTTATGGGCGAACATTTCACGAATAAGTGTCCATTTCCTGTGTTCCGTGAAACATAGTTATCAACTGAACAGACCCTAAAGATGAAAACTTTATGACTCCTAAAGAGTGACAGTAGGGTATTTTATGAGGGTTATATTTTTGAGATAACTTTGTATACTAGTCCGTGTCCGTGCAGCATAGTTTGAACCAAACGGACCATAAAGATTAAAACTTTATGACCCCAAAGAGTTTCACTATCTATCAAACTGCTAAAACATCACATCTCAACATCAATATCACAACATAACATCAAATTCAACAGATTCATCACATCATCAACCCAAAACTAAACCCAATTGAAGAATCAATAAAAAACAAGATTAACAAAAACCCAATAAAATTAAAGAAAAACCCAAGAGAAAACTAACCATCCTGCATAAGAATGACATCAGAAAATGAGTTATTCTGAGAAGCAGCATGTAAGCAGAATCTAGCAGGTAAAACCCTTTTGGAAGAAGATAAATGAACCCTTTGAATTGGGTGTCCTGATGAAGAAGATGAAGGGATTAAGGAATATGAATTGGAAGAATAAGAAGAATGAATTGAAGAAAGGGTCGCCATTTTTGCAGTGTCGATTTTAATTTTGGAGGTATAAGAAGTGAGGGAAGAAAGAGCTTCGGATGTATCGAGAGCCAAAACTCTTGAGATCTCCGAAAGGCTGCTTTTGTCTTTGCCTACAACTCTACTTGTCTGAGTTGTTCCACGAGATGAACAACAATTTAAATTTAAATACTCTTACATTTTAGAAGACAAAATGGACCTTCTATTTTGATTCTTTTTTGCTCAAAGTCTAGTTAATAAATGGTTTTTTTATTAAATACATCAAAAACTAAATTTGATCGTTTTCGAAATTATTCAACGTCTCATTAGCTCCTTAAACTTCCTTAAGCTTATATAGTTGAACAAAAGTAGATTTTTAGAAAAGTTTGTGAAGAGCGATGGACAAGTGGAATGAAGGTGAACGGCTTGATTGACAAAGAAGAATTGCATGCAGTACCACTTTATACAAGTTCAATGAGCAAATATATAAATTTAAACAAGTCTGGAAGGCAAATAGATCAATTTTAACAAATTCTAAGTAGCAAATTAATCAATCTAAGCAAGTTTAAGGAGCTAACAGAATACTTTATAAGTTGAAGGATGCAATATACTTATTGAATCAAGTTCAAGGATTTTTTTGATGTACTAAGCATTTTTTTCAAGATGAGGTATGTTTTACGTTTAATAATACATCATAAGCTCACTTAACTTGGTTAAAAAAGTAGATTGACTCCATAAACTTATAAAACGTCTCGCCAGGTCCCTGAACTTACTCAAATTGACATAATTAACTCTTTAAGCCCACATAGCAAAATAAGAATACATTCCGACAAAATATAAATATAACATTTAATATAAGTTCAAGAAGTGCATGTGTCAATTTAGACAAGTTTTAGGAGCCAATTGATACATTTTATACAAATTCAAATAGCGCAAATAAACCACTTTCAGTAAGTGAAGGAGCTAATAATGCATTATATAAGTTCAGAGAGTCCATCTCCTTTTCCAACCAAGTTTAAGGAGCTAGTGATATATTAAGCATATGTTTTAAAAATTTGCAAAGTGTGTTGTTAATTGATTAGACTTGATTGAATTATGAAAAAAAATATAAAAATAAAGTTTTTGGTAAATGAATGCATATTTGCGAGTGGGTAGACCTACCCTTAGCTAAACTTTATGTAACCAAAAAAAATAAAAAATGAATGCATGTGTTTTAATATTTCACAAACATAAATATGTTGTGTTGATATTTTTGCTAAATAAGACATCTTAAAATATATCATTAAGTTACAATACTAATAAGGTATATTTTATATCCTTTTAAAAAAATTACATTTATATATTCACAAAATATAGTGGTTATTATATAGGGACCCTCTAATAAAAAACACAAGTCATATTGTAAACATTTTACATTTTTTTTCTAGTTTAATAGTTTACGAACTAAATTGATATTTACATTCAATTTCACGGCAATAATTCAATGTGGAGAATTAACATTTTGTTAATATATAAATATAAATTTTAAAAGATAAAAATGACATAAGTACTTATAGTGTATTTACGGATGCACTTATAAAAAAAATGCATACAACACCACCTCTATTTGAAACGATGCTAAATGAGTCATAGATATGTTCAAGTCGTAGAATGTGAATGTGTCGAAGATGGGGAGAATCATTGGTAGGTGTCGCAGTATCTCTTAAATGTGTATGGATATCATTGTTAGACATATCAAAAGAAACTTTGATGGTATTGTTGATCTCTGAGTTATAAGTCCTTAATTTATGAGATGTCGACATGGTTTTGACCATAATGCTCTTTTGTTCTTTATTTTGTTTAAAAAGCAAGTATAACTATTTAAAAAGGGAATTATTCCAAAATCCAACAATGATTTAATTAATTAAAAATCATTTGAAAGTCAAACTTAGACGGCCAAGTTGAGTAATAATATTATTATAAAATTGTATGAAGTCAGGTCAGGTGTGCAAAATGGACCATCAAAAGAACAACAAATAACTATGAGCAACCAAATAAGCTCATCAAAAGACATTATTTGGAAGAAGAAAAAAAAAAACTATACTTTTCTTCACCGTGAACAATTGGAAGGTTACATAAAATCTGACACTATATAGGGTAAATTGGAGAAAATGAGTTATTATTTGTCATGGTGGAAATTTTGTATTATGGTATTATTTATGGTATTATATATTCAATTTTTGTAGTTAGTTCAATGGATATTTATCCTTTTGTATTATGCAAGGTTTGAAAATTAGAGGTTTGAGTTCATGGAGTTTGTTATTCAACTGAGGAACTTAATTTGCTTCCACTTGATAACTCACTACAAGAAATCTTAGTATATGTGACAATAGTTTAAGTGTCACATAAATTGTTGTAACAAATACCCTATTGTTTGTGACATTAAATTTTTAATTGTCATAAAAAATAGTTTTGCGACAATTGTATAAAGATTATCACAAATAGATAAATAAATCTGTGACAGCAATATTTTACTTGTTACTAATTTTTTTATGTGACAACTACTATTGTAACAGAAAATATACAATATGTTACAACACATTTATATTGTTACAAATATAAGTTCTGTGACATATTAGAAGAAATTATCACAAATCGGTTATTCATTTTGTGACAATAAATCTCAGTTGTAACGAAAATATTTTTGTTACAATTTTACAATTAACAATTGTAACAAAAACATTTAAATTATATGACAACATGTTTAAAATTGTCATAAACTCTAATTCTGTTACAATCTAAGAAAATTGTCACAAACTATTTATTGATTTTGTGATAATAAATATTAAAGGTAACCAAAACACTTTTGGTACAACTAAAAGTTGTAACAAGATATTTAAAAATCGTGACAACTTAGTAATAGTTGTCATAAAATTTAACTATGTTAAATAGAATGACAATGGATATCCTACCTAAGGGAACTCGACATTACCTAACTCCATTAGAATTATTTGAACTCAGTTTAAAATAGTACGACATAGCTATGAGATTGACCCTTAGGGTACCTCACTAGTACATAAATGGCCAATAGCATTGCCCCATTGAAGTTGGTTATTTTAGTAAACCGTTCCTAAAGGTCAATCACATTGGTTCTCTTACAAAACCGTCCTCAATAGTAGTAGTATTAGGTACGGTTTTGTAAAAAACCAACACAATAGACCTTCCCCCATTAGTTCTAGCATCGGTTTGAGAATAACCGTTGGAAATAATTTATTATTGAGTCTGATTTTGATGTTAAACCGATCCTAATAACAAGATTAGTAGGGTCGGTTATGTATAAACCAAACGCCATAGCCTTTTAATTTAAGGCAAATGATATTTACAGCCCAGAGGGTTGTAAATAAGCATTGAATGCTTCCAGTATTTATTATATTTTCAATAAAAACACACTATTAATTTTAGAATATGCATTTATTGTTTTGGAAATATACAAAACGCATTTATATTTTTCTAATATTATTAGTGTATATAAATAATTTCTAGGATACATTAAAAGCTACTTTTATAAAAAAAAGAAAAAAAAGGTCAATGGGTTGTTATTACGGATTTTAGGGTATAATGATTAACGAGTTCCTACTAATCTTTTAGGGTATAATAAAAAACAATAGAAACTAATTTTATAGAAAGTACTTTTATAAAAAAGGGTTGATGGGTTCATACTAAAGGCTTTTAGGGTATAATAAAAAAATAGAATTATTACTTTTATAACCAAATGTTAACGAGTTGCTACTAGGGACTTTTAGGGTACAGTAAAAAAATATAAACCACTAAAATAATCACAAAATACATGCCCTTGATGTGTCATAAAATCTCTCGAAAGTCAATCTTAATTTTATTTCGGTTCGATGACCAAAAATTACAAAATAAAACTTATACATACTTTTTGAAATTATTTATCAGTTTACTTTGCAAGGATTACAGTAACATGTATTACTATTATTTATTAAAAATTGGTTTTATATTTACAGCCAATGGTCCCTGAAACTATTTATTAATTTAATTTTTAAGAATTAATATGTTTTATTACTTATTGAAGTTTTATTAGTTTTTGAAGTTTTCTAGAAAAGTAAATTAACAATGAATGAATGATAATAAATAAGATGGTTCTTATTTACAGCATATGAGGAGCCTTAATTTAATTATGTATAAACCGATATCTGGAGGCTCTTTCACTGCTCTTCCTCTCTTCTTCCCGTCAAATCTGCATCTCAGTCATCTCTTTATATGTTTTAAACTATTTGGCTACCCAGATTAATGGTTGTTCATTTCTTGATTTTCTATCCTTTCGTCTTCACTTTCACAACCAAGTATAGAAACTGCATGCTTAATTGGTTATACCTACTACAACAGCCGCTTATATGTTCAAATATCAATGTCATTTTTATACCATTGGAAGCTTTTCCTGTATACATTCAATTTCAGCTCTGAACTTGGAAGAGTATGTTTACAGGATGCACAGACTGTTTAAATGATGCCATCTCATTTGGACTTGTGATTGTATTGAGCTGAATGACAAAACTAAGGTACTTATTGAGCTGCTATGTTAAAGCATTTTATGGTACTTATGATCTTGTCTTTATCAGGCTGCAGCACCCTATTCCAAATGTTATTTAGTTTATATTATTAGATGAAGGTAATCCTTATTCTCTACAAGTGCTGCTCTTGGTGTCTCTGTAAGTTATCTAATCCGATTATAATGTAAAAACTTGCGGGAATTCAGTTTCATGTGTTTTCTCAAGAAAGGCTTGATTTTTCTCTTTCTTTTGACAGCATATATCCTTAAAGCCTTATACGTTGGAAGGTAAAACTCATGATTTATATTTACGATCAAGTTGTCAAGGTAAAATTCTAAACCAACCTTTCCGCCGCCACAATTTGCTTAACATGACCATTCTGCCACATTAGCTTGCACGTAGGAGAAGCCGGATAGGAGTCTTGCTTTTCATCTCTAACTCGTTAAAGCTCATGAAAACTGTCCGTGTACATGTGATTCTGCAGAAATGACAAAGAGAGCCATACCTTTTCTGAGCTTCTAAAGCTATCCAGATTCCCACAGGTACACAATTTTGAGTAACTTTGTATTGGAAATATAATTGACATCGATTTTTTGATTTTGTTCTTATGAAGCAGGTATACATTAAATTCAGTGCTCTCTTCAGGGTGTCAAGAACTGCGTACCCCTACCGAGATTTATCCCCTATTTTCTCTCAGATCGTCTCTACCTTTGGTGCAAACCGTGTCATGTGGGGCAGGCAAGTAATTTTATTATGGTAATTTCGTTCCATCAATAATTGAAAGACAATATTACTGTAATTAACCCGAAAACTCTCTATAACATTATATTTGCAGTGACTTCCCGTTTGTTGTTCCGGAATGCGGGTACACACGAGCAAAAGAAGCAGTGTTTTGGAATGCCAGTCAAGTGCCTTTATCATCTTCTGATGTGGAGTGGATTATGGGCAGAACAGCAATGGAGCTCTTCAAAGGTCAATGGCACAAGCTTTTCTCAAAAAAAAAATGAAGCATCGAACTCGAACTCAGAATACAATTGAAGTGATGTATTTGTAATATAAATAAGCTTATAACTGGGAAAATATAGCATTTTTCATTGATAACCATAAAAATTACAGAACCTATAACAACATAAACTATATATAAAGTAAATTCTGATCAAAACTACTAAACTTTACAAAGCCGGTCAGTTGGGATACCTAGGCGATCCTTCTCGATATAGTAAGAAATGCCTAGAGGTTGACTCGGATACACCCAAAAACCATACTGAGATAGCTGAATTCCTTGATTTGCTAACCAATCGGCCGCTTCATTCCCTTCTCGGTATTGATGTTGTATTTCCCAGTTCCACTCTTTGTCCAAATATTCCTTAATACTCCGTACCAAACCATCAACACAATTCGTAATACTCCGTGCCAGACCACTGTTCGAATCACGATGACGAAATAAATCAACTGCGTTTTTACAATCGCTCTCTAGAATAATGTTTCTAAATCCCATGTGCCATGCAAGGTCCAACCCTCTCAAAATACCAACAAGTTCAGCTTCAAATGCGGTGGCAGAACCCAAATAAATCGAAAAACCACCACACCAATTCCCCTTAGTATCCCGAATTAAACCGCCTGCACTAGCTGCGCCAATTGAACTTTTATACGCGCCATCAGTATTGATTTTGACTTGATAGTTACGAGGCGGCTCCCAATGTATCGATTTAACAGCTTTAGCTAACACTTCTTGCTGCCGCCTAAGCCTTGGGGGAATATTACAAACTAGAGCCATGTTTACTAAGCGATCATGAAACAAAACTAAATAAAAGTGCTAAATGTTTGTACAAGTAAAAGTAACCCTAGTGATATATATATATATATGTACAGGCAAAGTTTCCTAGTCAGTATCTTAAAAGATTTCCAACTCCGAGTTAGACTTTATGCAATTAGGAAAATTTAATTAGGACAAAACCATATTTTAAATGTAATCTAATACTATCCTTAATAGCCGGGACAAATTATTAGAGGCTATGTCAAAAAAACTCCTTACTATCAGAAATTGATGAAGAGAGCAATACCTTTTCTGATCTCCTAAAGCTATCCAGATCAGATTCCCACCGGTACACAATTTTGAGCAACTTTGTAGTGAAAAAATATAATTCACATTGATTTTTTATCGGGGTAAAACTGGACTAAATTGATCTTTTCCATTAATTTAAGGAGTAAACTCGCGCTTATTTTTGTTCTTATGAGTGGCAGGTATACAGTAAACTCATCAAACCTCCAACCAAGCAATGCCTTAATGGCTGTTATAATTCTACTTTTAATAGGTGTACTTGATTTGATAAGTTGTTGCAAAATGGAAGTTTGATTTAGTAGCATGTTAGAGATAGATTAATCAAGGGGCATGATGGTATGTTGTTTGATTGAGTAGAATATTTACCCGAGGTTAACCATTTCATCCAGAGTCGTAATAGTTTGTTCTGGAGAATTCAAGATATCATGAAGATATCTCAATCGCTCGATTCTTTTAGCTAAAATCAAATTTTATTTTTTTCAATAAGCTTCTAGATGGTGTTTGTAAAGATGCTTGTTACATGTACGCTTTAGGAGTTTATAACATACGCTCATTAGTATGCTAGCTGCATAGATAAGATAATTATTTTATGTACGTGTTAATCAAATTGGTACTTACACAACACTCTCAATATTTTTTTAGTAACTTGATCCAGTATCTAATACTCTCATTATTCTTCAAAAAAAAAAAAAACATCTCATTTAAATTTACCCCGAAACGTAGCAAGGGTTCTCTTCTAGTAATATCTACATTTAAAACAAGGTGTAGGCTATGGTCACTTTGTTTTTCCCTTACTTTGTCTATACTTTGTATTTTTTACCATTGGATTAGTTTTTAACCCATGATCCAATGGTTGACAAAACAAAGTAATGATTACTTTGTGAAAAACAAAGTGACCCTAGAATATCCCTTAAAACAAACGAGAAACTGATCGATTTGTAACGAAAGGTTGGGCTGGGATGGGCCGGTGCTGGGCCTTTTAATATCACAACTATCAATGAATTATACTTAAACCCTCTTATTAATTGAGGAAATTACACCAAAACTCATATCTCAAATCTAATTTACAATTAAAGCAAGTCATCTTTTTAAATTTTATCATAAACCCATATTATATTTTGTTTTTGTCAAATACGGTTATACTTTTTTTTGAGAGAAAAAATACGGTTATACTTAATCATTTCTATTATTACATAATTAGGTTAGTAGTATAATTGGTTGTCTTCCTCCTCTTCTCCCATCATTTACATTATTTTATTTGTTCTTTTTAATTTCTTTGTTCTAGTTTCTTTTTCTTCTTTCCCAGGATTTTCTTTTCTCATTTTGGTTTTGAGTTTCTTTCTTTGTTGGCCATTTTTTCTTGCTTATTCACACAATCCAATCTTTATATTTTTATGTTCTTTTATTCGTGATTGTTTTTTACAGGATTCACTGTAAATTCATGAATACAAAATCAAGTCAAGTCAATCTAAACGAAAATCATATGGCATCACATAATTTTTATTATTATTTTGAAAATTAATAAAAGCTATAAGAAAGCTTGTAGTATATTTTGTTTAGATAGTATATGAATATAGCAAAAAAAATATATGATTATTGAATATTCATATTTATAACACGAAAATTATGATATAAATATCAAATTCTTCCTTGATGTTATGAAATTCATATAATTTTGTATAAATTAGGGTTTAGATGAATTAAGATGTAGAATTCATGAATTAAAATCTGAATTCATAACACGAAATTCATGATATGAATATGAAACCATTCCTTCATGTTATGAAATTCATATATTTTTTTGATAAATTAGGGTCTAAGTTTATAAATTAAGGGAAAGAGGTTTAGTAAATTATTAATTTCAGAATTAAGCTCTAAGTTCATACATTAGGGATTTAGTATCTAAAGTCTAAAATCTTAACTTGTATATTTGCAATTCTGCAAATCAGAAAAAGAACAAAAAATCATAATATTAAAATTTGATGGACAAGAAAGAAACTTGAAATAATTAAAAATAAAAATAAAAGTAGAAGCAGCATAGAAAAAGGAAGGACGTTTTAATTTTCATTGGCAGTTAACTATTTGAATTCTTTTTATTTCGATTCCCTAAAGATTAGGAATTCTATGACATTTGCAAAACAGATTTATCACATCTGATAGACAATGGATGAAAATTGAAAAAATGATCAACTTGTATTTATTTGGAGTATTTATGAGTTTCATGTAGATAACCCTATTAATTCTCCTTATTGGGCTAGGCCTTCATTAATGGGTTTGAATCATCTCAACTATCAATAATACTTAATTTTCTAGGCAACTAGACATAATATATATCAGAACTTGTATACATTAATTCAATGTATAAATATAAAGTGAGGGTAAAATATATTTATGCCCCCATCTACTTTTTTGTAAAAGAAAATTTCGTAAAGAATCAATATTGTTATTTTATTTTATTTTTTGGTAACTCAATATTATAATCTTTTTTCTTGATATTTTTTATTCGAAAATCACATAAAACTATAGTTAAGTACATATTATTTTCACTTATAATTTATAACATTCAAAATAAGTTTTGATAGATTTTTCAAATGTACGTTCCTTAGTCTAAAGAAAGATCTTGCGTCTTAAAATGATCTAGATTTTGGAAGAAAACTCTCCCACTAACTTTTTTTTCAATTACATTATAATTTTGAATATGTAAACCTCAATTGAACAATAAACGGATTCAGTTTGTTGAATTTAATGGACTACAAGATGAAGCGTTAGAACTTATAGGTACTTAAGTTGTAATTTGTAAACTGATGTTGAGTTAGCATGATGGTTATTTTGGTGAGAAAGACTGTTGTTGACTGCAACAACTTCAGTCAACAACCGTTTCTCCTCTTTGACTTGTTATGTTTGTATATAAGCTGTGATCAACAGCTTTTCTTCCCCAATTCAATGAAATGAATAATTCTCTCCTTCTCCAATCAATCACAGTTGCTTCATGAATCATAACTTGACTTCATTATTGGTAATCTGCTTCCCATATATTTATGTATTTTTAATTGTATACATGTATTTTGGTTTTTATTATAAGTATTTTCATTTAGATACTCCATCTTAACAATATAATTGTATTGAACTAATTCTTGATTACAAGAGAAGGGAGCAGAAATTAAAGAAGAAGAAGTGAATTACAATAAGCCTAAGTCCTCTATACACACGCGCGCGCGCACACACACACACATTAAGATGCTTCAGCTGATATCTTCTGAAATCAATTAAATGTAACTGCTTCTTGATTAACTGCTCTACCTTCTATCTGCTTATGGATAAGTTATTATCAGGCTTCCAACGATCAGCTGAGTAAACATCAGCTGAGTAAACAACAGTTAACAATCCATGTAAATATTTGGTCACACATTTAAACATCTTCATCTCTATTTGTACATGTACTTAATGAGAATCGAACATAAGATCTCTTTCACACAAACTCAACTTGCATTGCTAATTATGCGTATTTAATGAAGTTATTATTGCATTAAAGAGTAAAAAAAGTAAAATGAATAGTACTCTCATAAATATGAAACTCTTAGGTGCTAAGAAAAGATTATGCAGATGAGAGGTGAAAAAGTCATAGTACATGTTGAATGGACAAAATAGACTCCCCTAGCAGAATCTAAGTGCTACTCATTTGAAAATCTTAAACTACCTTTTTTCATAATATTAATAAGCCAAAATAGAAAGAAATAAATAAATTGTCCCAAAAGTCCTACTTTTCCCCGTATGACCTAATCACAACTTGTTGCTTTTATGATGTCATTCATACATTATTTAAGCTATTTTACTAACTCTTTAATCATTAATTTTCAAGATCTATTTGAACATTTATTGTTTTGATTCGATTATATGTATAAAAGATAATAATTTGTCTTACTAATAAAGTTATAATACTAGAATTCTACATGATATAAAATGCTAACATTTAAGTTTATAACATATAAGTTCATCATAAAAAAATAATAATTTATCTAATATACTTACTACGTTTAAGTTAGAGGAGTTGAGCTGATATTCACATTTCACAATATATCACTTTTTGGAAATAATATTTTATTTTGTTATTGATTAGGTTAGCTGATTTTACCGGTAAGATAGTAGTAAGAATGGAGTTGTTTCTCATAGATTACAGATTTATCAAACGGTCACCAAAATTGTTCATTATATGTCATATATAGTTTCCTTGAGTGGTGAAAGTCTTAGTCTAGTGATTAAAAACTCTACCTATGATCATGGAGGTCATAGGTTCAAATCACACTAAAAATAGGAGTTCTTTTTTTCTTATTTAATGTAAACACAATTATGCAAATTAAAAAAAAAACAACTTTAATTTCCTTAAGTTTTCAATTCGATTGTTTTGTTGACAAGTTGGACAAGTTTTCTTAGATTGTCATTGATTTTATAACTTGCTTCTGAGTTTTATCTTGTAATGCTTATAATTTGTCCCTTTAAGATTCATTAATTTTGTTATCTCTAAAACAACATAGATGACAATTATAAAAGAAGAGAAATAATTAATATATGTATTATTAGTTCACCTTCTTAATAAAATTTGAAAGCAAATAGCTACCTACTAATTGAAGAAAAATACAATGAATAATAAGGATTAATATTGTGATTCCCCAATTCCTTTTAAATATCAGAATGTAAGTGAAACCGACACTTGTTAGACCGAATGTAATCATGCATAGGAGACTAATAATGTAGCTTCTTCAACCCACCTTTGTCTATTAACCCTAGCAATGAACTCTTCAATCTTCCTATTTAATTCTTCATCTCTCTTTTCCTTTTTTACTTCATTAATCCCATTAATCTTTATTTCTTCTTTTTCTTCTTTTTCTTTAACTTTTTCTTTAACTTGATCTTGAGATTCTTCCTCCATTTCTTCTTCTTCTTCTTGAACTAATTCTTGAAATTCTTCCTCCTCCTCCTCTTCTTCTTCTTTAACTTGTTCTTGAAAATCTTCCTCCACTTCTTTCTCATTTTTGAAATCTATATTTTCTACATTTTCTTGTGTTCTTAGGCTTCTGCTCTTCTCTACATACTCATCATAAATTGCATCCATATTTGATTTTGATGAAGAACAAGAATAAGATGAGCCAAAGACATTGATCTTTGATTCTCCAACAAGAAACACTACAATTACATTAACTACAATGAACAAACACTTTGGGGTGAAAATGGAGGAGTAAGAATAAATATTTGTGATTGAAGGGAAGAAAAAAAGAACGGTTAATGTCAATATTGAAATAAGAATGGGAGAATGGAATGAGAGATTGGGAAGAAAATGAATTTTGTAATAACTATTCATGGCTTGAAGTTTTTTAGCTCTGTAAAGTGTATCCATTGTTGGGAGTATTTTATTATGTTTTGAGGAGAGTTTTGAGATATAAATATACGAAATTTATGCACATGCATTGGAAGAGTGAAAAGGGGTTTATATAGTGGGAGAAAAGGAGGCAGTTCAAGGATATTTTGTGGGATTCAATAAATGCTACTTTAAAGTTATCGTTGCTATATTAGAGGTTTCTGACGAGAATGGACTCAATGATGAGAAAACGACTCATGTGGACCTTTTACCTAAGCTTGATTTTTGTTAGTGTCGTTGGAGACTCTATAGGTGGATCAATATGTAAATCATATATGTATAAGATTTTCCTTAATTAACTCCTAAACTCTCATTCACCTAACTTTTCTTTTTGTGTCCGTACAAATGTTAAAGGTTCCGTCTATATAATTATTTTGTCGTCCTAATCGAGACCATATCACATGAAAATTAAGAATTAAAAATATTTACAATATAATTTGCATCGGTTCTAAAATGGAAAATGTAAACTTTTACGAAAGTGGTCATCTTAATCAACATACACTAAAAAGAATTGATGCATTCTTTTCTTATTTTTTTGAAATACCACCAAGTCATTTTGTAGGGTCCGCACAACCGCAGTGGCATCTTTAAGCCATGTTCACATCTAAACTAATTTTTGTTCGCTGACTTATAGGCATCTCATTGGGTGACACAACTTGCCGAAAGATTAAAAATTTCTTATGTGCAAGGTAAGATTTAAACTCTGACCATTGTTAGATGAGTCTCTACCCTTCAATCAATCCCCTTTGTCAAAAATCGATGCACTAAGTGGCCATAATATATAGTTTTAAAGTTTAAAGGACTACAATAAATAACATAAAGTTGAGGGACTATAGATATATTACCCATAAAATTTCTCGCAAAGTATAATAGGAGCTTTTGTTTGTTTTAGGCATAGGAGGTTTCTTTATTACAAAAAGTTGAAATATTTTTTATTTTTCTTTTAAAAGAAAGGCTATGGCAGGTTTAGAATGTGTTTGTGTATGTCTTTTCTTTTCTTTTTACGAAATGGTGCTTCTTTGTTTCTTTTTACTTTTAGCCTCCGTCTTACAACTTCCCAAATCCCACTATCTGGTTTCGATGGTTTTGAATTTTCCACTTAGAGTATCATTGCTTAGTTTGAAATATAAACAAAAATCTAACTCAGCTACAAAAATTACATTAATTGGAAGATTGTTTCACAAACATAAAGAGTCATATGGAGTCATAATTTAATTATTATACTCAATTTATTTAGTGTATGGCTATAATATATCATAGAGAGCTTCAACAATAAACCATATAGTATGTTTTTAATTTCACATTGATAACGTATGTTAAAGAGTGAGGATTGTTTGACATATACAAAGACATATAACTTTCCAGTTTGGCAATTTAGAATAGTTGATATCTTTTCCTAATTATTGATACATATTACTATTGATTTGTACAATTACAAAGTTAAGATTGATTTGAGCAAAAAATATCTCTAATTGTTTAAATTAGATTTTAAGTTACATTCTTAATGTACATAAAAATATTAATTGACAAAAGCACCTAAATATGGTATTTTAAAAATGAGTAACCGTAAACGACACATAATGGGGTGAAGATGGAGGGAGGCCCTCCTCTCCCGCTAGCGAAAACTCTAGTATATGTAAGGTTGTTGGTTTCCATTGTCTCTTAAAGAATGGAGGGTTTAGTCATTAAGTTGCTTAGACCTCTTCAATGTACGAGTTCTACATTCGCCATCGGAAACAATAACAACTCAACAAAATAATGGATTATAAATATTTAAATATTTTATTTTTTGAAAACTTTAGGTAATTGAAAAAGCTATGAATTTGCTTTGTGGAAAATGGAAATTTCATAGATTCCCTAGTGAAAGAATCATTCTTGAAAGAGAAAATGAGAAGATGCATTTGAATATATAAAAAATATGTATGAAGTTTCTACGAAAACAACTTTTCCTAATTAAGAATTAAAGAAGCTGATGTAATATGCAAAAGGCTATGCAACAAATGCATGCATCTTCTATTTTATTATATGACAAAAAAATATTCCTTTCTGAAAATGATCAACTTAGTTATAGTTGGTTAGTACAAATAAGACATATTCCTATTGGATGGGTTGCGTCATATTAAAATTAAAGGGTTTACCTTGTCTTTTTACAAATAGGTAATCATTATTTACTTATCTGCACCATTAAATTAGAAATGATCTAATAGTGATAAAAGACAAAATAATAATTACTTTGAACATGAGTTGGACTTAACTTGGAAAAATCAAATTACATGCACGCCCAGCCTATTTACAAAAAAATTTGCTTAAAAATAAATAATTTTGTATATTTTTCTTTTTGAAACGATAACTATTTTATAAATAAACATATGAATATACTTTCTTTTTTAAGATAAATATATGTATTTTTAAAAATATTAATAAGGCCAATCAGACTGAGCTGGGCTATTTTCATATAACTCAAGTCCACCATAAAGTTATGGTGTTAAAGGGCATGGACCGGCCTTGGTCTACGATTAATTTTCCTCATTCAAACCCGGCTCAAGGGACATAAGATTGGAAGGGACGGACGTGTTCGTGAACACAAATCTAGCACAAACATAACTTAAGTATATGTTTTAGTACTCAAATGATAAAGGAACAAGGTTAGAACCTATTCTCAACTTTACAACTTAAAGAATAATAATTTTTACTCTTTTTTCTACAAATAATAATTTTACTCTTACTTGTGAGTTGTAGTTTAGTTGGTCACGTAGATTGAATATGAATGTATGAAGAGATCTTATATTTGATTTCTAACTTAAGTGCACAAGATATTTGAAATTTTTTAAGTCTTTTTACAACATGTGCAAAATACATGATAAAAACGTTAAGCCAAAATGAAACACACCCGATTACATGTGTATCTTTGACAGTTACTGCTAAGCTATAATGTGGCATATAGATGAAATGTAAGATTACGATTTATGTCTTATCTCTATAAATAGTTCAAACTTGTTAAGATTCAGATATTTTTTGTTTGAGATATTTTTTAGATGGGTTATAAATTTTGTTTGCACAATGTAATAAAATATATAGTTGATTAAGTGAAGTACAACAACGCATGCATTACATAACTTAAATTTCTACTTTTGGAATTCCAATTTAAAAAAGATAACATTTTCTTTTAAAAAAAAAAAAAGAACATTTTTTTGGATTATAATAAGTGTAGCCTCCTTTTTGAGCGAGTCACATCTCTCTTCTCTAAAAAATGAGATATACCCATCAAGGGGAGGATCAAGTGAGACAATGTCCTTAGGTGTGATAAAAGGGACAATTTAGTAATTAATTAGGGGAAGGTGGCAAAGTTGTAAATATATAGAAAAGCTTTACACGCATGAAAAGAGAGGAGGAGGAAGGTGATGTCAGCGCTGATGTCATCACAGGAGAGAGAAAAAAGTTTTATTTCTTTTATTTAAAATACATTTCGGTTTTCGAAAAATTTTATACCGTTGAATTCGTATTAATTAGCCGGTCATTTTGAGATCCATTGTGACTCTAACCCAAACAAAATATGCTGATATTCCAAAAGTCATTACCAAATATTCCAAAAGTCATTACCAAATATTCCAAACTGAAAAAATCGTTTTTATTTGACTACAATGGATCTCAAAATGACCGGCTAATTAATACGAGTCCAACGTTATAAAAATTTCGAAAACCGAGTTCAGGATCATCGGAAAAATGTATTTTAAAGAAAAAAAAATAAAAGACTTTAATCTCTCCTGCTATGACACCAGCGCTGACATCATCAGCCCCCTTCCCTCAAATTATGCCATCCTTTTCCATTTAATTACACAATTGCCACCTATTGTCACACAATAAAAATCAGTCTCACAATCATATAAATGTCACCTGATCCTTTCTCTACCCAGCAATTGACATTTTAAAATTGGTTTAACACATAATTAATTGATACATAACATGCGATCAAGATGGAAAAATCTAATCTTTTGACATATTACTACGTACGACTAAAAAAAAAGTGGGCTTTAACGGGCTTCCTGTAAAAAGAGCTCAAAATGTAGAAATCTTTTTTGTGAACCCAAGCTAAAGGTAGTGAAATAATCAAACCCAATTTATAGATCGGGAAACCGCCGCACACATCTCTCCTTCACCGGAGCCGCCGCTTCTCCGCCGTCACAACCTTCCATTTCTCCGCTGACTAAATCGAGTTCGGTAATCAATTTGATTGTTGAATCGCTCAATTTGTCTTGCAGGTCAGATTTGTGTTTGTTATGGTTGGAATTGAAATTAAGGAGTAGAACATTTTCTCTAATGAATGCCGCATGATTTGAAATCTGATCCCTTAGATAAACTTCTTTTGCGTTTACTTCTTTCGACTAAACATTGCACGTTTGACGTCACTGTGTTATCCGTTACTAGTGTATTCAGCATTCATAGTCATTGTTTCTTGAACATCTTATGGACTGGGTTTGGAAAATTAGGTTTCATTTAGGGCTCTAGTTCTCATCCACCACTTGTTCACTAAGTTTTGATGACTGTTGTTCATCTGCATAGTTTACCCACTTCATAGTTTGTGTCTAGACTTGTTGTTGTAATGCTATAAACTCCTTCAGTTCATAGTTTTCCATTCCATTTACCCAGTTCATAGCTTACCATTATTTCTGTTATTTTACTTTTCCACTCTGAATACTCTACCAAAACATGCCCTTGCAGATTGTTAGTGTGATAAATACATCTTTATACAACAAAACCACTAAATTTCAAACTTGTATGGCTAGCTCTGTAGTTTTTTAGTATGATGAAGGGGAAGAGAAAGTATTTAAACGGCAATTATGCCATTAAATCTTGTATATGCGGTTGTTGAAGTGTGTGATAGGGTCTTGTGACAGATTTTTAGTTCAAGTGTTTGAGCCCCGGGTATTTCGGGACCCTGGTTATGCTCTATGCAATTCGTCCTCCTCCGATCTGCTTCCCTCTTTTCCGTCATTCTACTTCATTTGCCAATCAGGGCCAACGGAAGAGAAAAGTAAGAATCTTACCGCCAGCAAATATGAGGATGGTTGGACTGACCGGCGGAATTGCCTCGGGGAAGAGTACAGTATCGAATCTTTTCAAATCCCATGGAATTCCTGTTGTTGACGCCGATATTGTTGCTCGTGTAAGCTTTTTTCCTCCCTCTATGTTATACTTCCATATGTATCAGAGACTTAGGTTCTAAGTTATACAATAAATGAAGCTTTTGATCTATTTTGTTTGGTTTTTAGACTTCATTCTTATTTTATGACTATATTTATCTAACTGAAACTTAGAAACTATTGTGTTGATTTAAGGTTCCGGTTGTGATCTTGTTTGTTTTCATGAAGGAAGAAATCATTGTTAGGCCCTTAATCTTATTGATTAAGCTCAATCTTTCAGTTTGATGTTCAATAACTTGATACAATTACTTTCAATCAATTATAATCACATACATTGATGGCTATTCCTTGCAGTATGAACATAAAACTCAATTAAATTACAGTGAGTTTTTGTACACAAGTTTACTGGAATGATTGTATTGAAATCAAATGTGAAGTTCAAAGATTTTACTAAAAGAAAACGAAGTTGAATGACCTTTGTGAAATAGTCTCCAAACTTCAATCACCACCTTTGCATTTTAACCACTTAAATTACGGATCAGTATCAGACATAATAATGTATTACGTATAGTTTTAATTTGCCTACCAATGTGTTCCTGATTCCTCTTTCTAGTTTCCTGCTTTTCTGTGTAGGATGTTTTGAAGAAAGACACTGGTGGATATAAGAAGGTTGTTGCAGCGTTTGGAGAGGATATCTTGCAAGCCAACGGGGAAGTTGATCGGCCAAAACTAGGCCAGATCGTGTTCTCTGATCCCGGAAAACGTCAACTTCTTAACCGGTACTGTCTTTTCTGCATCGTGTATGTTTTGGATAAATTGTTAATGTTTTCGTCCTTGTGGATTCTTGTATTTAGTAGTTGAACGTTTACTTCAAACCAATCATCTGTGTTTTTTTATGTCGTTTTCTTTGTGTTCTATGTTAGAACTTTTCTGCAACATCAAATCTTGTTCATGTTTGCAATAGCATTGTTTAAAATTTTGAAATTATCCTCTCCATCATGTTAGAAGCGAGCTGCATTTGAAACTGTTTCAATACTTGCAGGCTTTTGGCTCCTTACATCTCTTCCGGGATCTTTTACGAAATCTTAAAACTATGGTTGAAGGGATGCAAAGTTGTCGTTCTCGACATCCCGCTACTTTTCGAAACCAAGATGGATAAGATGACAAAGCCGATCATCGTTGTCTGGGTTGATGCTGAAACCCAACTCCAGAGGCTCATGGCGAGAGACCAAACTGTCCAAGAGGAAGCCATGAACAGGATAAACGCCCAGATGCCCCTGGATTCGAAAAGATCCAAGGCGGACATTGTCATAGATAACACCGGCTCGCTAGAGGACTTGAAGGAGAAGTTCCAGGAGGTATTGTTACAGGTTACCAGACCCTTAACATGGTCGGAATTCTGGCTTTCGAGACAGGGTGCCCTTACCGCCTTTGTTTCCATTGTAATTGCGGTTATTGTAGGCAAACAAGCTCAGTCAATGTTGTAATGACGGTTTTAAGTCTTGCAGGGCTTGATGTTGTAAATGCATTTTATTGTTAGATCTCTACTTTCTGAGGTTTTCTTGCAATAAACTAGGGATGACAATTTGTGTGCCGAAATCTGCATTATGTTATTTGTATGTTCGATAATATACCAAACAATGTTATTTATATGTTCGATACTACACCATCATTCATTCCATATTCGTTATATATCAGTTGATTTGAAAAACCTGAGTTTGAGTGTTCTTGTGATTTCAGGACATTATTTGGAGATAAAATATATTTGAAAGCTCGACGGATTTATTGTTTCCAATGTTTTCCAACATTGCACACGATACGAGTTTGGACTAGTTGAAAAGCACATAATGATACATGTGTAAAATGTTTCTTTGATCCGTTTTAGATGAGTAATAACATTGTGTATAAAGTAAGATTGGTTTAGGCAACTAAACTGAACAACTGTACTAAACGGAACCTAAACTGTTCATCTTTGAGATTTAGGCAACTGAAACAAATTTCCTTTCTGTTTTGGAGGAAATTTTTCATTCTTTTCCTTTTTAAAATGTACAATTTATTGGGGGTGACGGTGCAATATGAAAGAATCCAGGGGGTATAAACACAAAAGAAAAACAAAAATAGGGTCAAATTGATTTAAACAATAAATATATTTCCACCAGTACCCAATATTTTTCTGTGGGGATCTTCGCTCTTTACCCAAGAGCTTTCCCCTCGTCTTCTTCCTCAGATCTCACCAAAGTTGTCAACTTTACGTACAAATCCCTCTTAAAACCCCTTTTAGATCCCTCATTTCTCTTTTCTTTGACCCCAAAATCACACTTTCTCGAGAAAATTCCACTCATTTTCCCTCTTCCCAAACAGCATCTCCAATGGGGTATCGTTCATACCCTGTTCTCCTCCTCCTCCTATTGGCTCTCCCATTGATCTTTTCTCAGGTATCTCAATTGGGTATAGTTTAGATTGTGTGTTTGATTGAAAAATTGGGGGTTTTTGATAGATTTTGTCATTTGGGGTTTACATTTTGATGTTTTGGGGTTTTTTTTTGTTGGGTTTACAGGAATTTGGGGCGGAAAATGGGAAAGAAGAGTCATCTACTACTGTAGTATCTAAAGATCTTGGCCGGCGCGGTATGGTGAGTTTTTAGAATATTGAGTTGATTTTTTGAATTGGGAGTTTGTGTTTTGATGTATTTGGTGTTTGTGATTTGCAGATAGTTACTCATGATCTTGATGGAAAGGCGGTTAATCTTGGACTTCATGTGGATTCTGGACTCGGGGTTTTTGATGCTTTTATTGCCAGTTTTTCCATGATTCTTGTTAGTGAGGTATGTTAACTGTTAATGCATTTTATAGCCGTCTATCGAGAATCTGATTTGGACCGATTACACTGCCTTGGCACTCCAATTCTGGCTTATAACGATTAGTTAGGGTCTAGCTTCTTTTACTACGTTTATTTTTATGATAGAAATTACGTGGCAAAGGACTGAAGGTCCAATGGACATTGATGATAAATCAGAGGGAAAAGAAATATGTTGTGATCTTCCATTTAAATCTAGGAGATTGTTGTACTTGTGGTTCAATTATGAGCAAGTTGACTTTTTCTACTCGTTGATCTATGATGCTATGTTGCATCCGAATTTTGATTTTTACTCGTTTCACCTTTCCGAACTGAAGGGATCTTTGATTTTAATGCATTTCCCGTTTGTGAATCAAATTCAGAAACTAGTACAATATCTTTTGGGCCACATTTCCATAGTTTGAAAGAATTGGAAACTTGGTTCTTATAATTTGGAAACTCGGTTCGGAAATGATCTAATGCTTATTTACTATTTAGGAATGCATCATTTCTAATCATGTGTGCACTAAATCTGTAATATTTTCTCAATCATCTTCTACAAGCTTTCACCAAATGAAAAAAGAAAGAAAAAAAAGAAAAAACTTTTTTTCCCTCCATTATGTGACTTATAATTTTAAACGCTTCCCCCCTACATTTCCCTTTTCTCTGTTTATGACAAATATTGTTCCCCTATTTCCATGGCCGTTTCATTTTCTGTTTACATGTAACATATATCTGATGTATACTCGTTTTTATGACTATTTTCTTGCTAGATTGGAGATGAGACTTTTATCATTGCTGCTCTTATGGCAATGCGCCATCCCAAGTCTATTGTCTTATCTGGTGCTCTCAGTGCGTTGTTTGTTATGACGGTAACTTAACCTTCTTTGTCAATTTTCCTTGCTTTTAGTGCTTGCTTTCTTGTATTGTTTCCAAAATTCTGGGTTTGATTGAAAGTCATCAACTTATTCTTATGCTAATGAAATTTGAACTTGGTGACTATTAATATAGGTGCTTTCAACTGGACTAGGTAGAATCGTGCCAAATCTGATATCAAGAAAGCATACAAATAGTGCCGCTACAGGTAACAGTTTATAGTTTTGTCATTTGGTAATAAGAAGCGGTGCTCTCTCCCACTTTGTATTCCTTTGGCGATGTTTCTGCTTATGTCTTGTTGATATGCAACTACTGGTTATGTTGCATGTACACTCCTCTTTAGTAGCATTCGGTGTCCGTTTTGTCTGTTTCCATTTTCATTTGAAGGCTATTTTATGTCTTAGAAATAATGTTTTCAGTGTCTGTGAAACATAAACTACTTAATGGTATTGCCATTGCTAACATGATGATGGCTAAGGATCATGTAGAAGGTCTAGAGCAGTATAACATTTACTTTAATCAGGTCAATTTGAACTGTGAAAAACTAAGCTCGGTGTTTTTTATCGGTTTGCAGTTCTTTATGCCTTTTTTGGGCTGCGATTACTTTACATCGCCTGGAGATCAGATTCCAAAGCATCACAAAAGAAAGAAATGGAAGAAGTATGTCGCATCCATTCTAGATTCTTGTTATTAACGATAATATTTTACTGTCCCTCATCTTTTTTGTCTGCATCACTTTTTCAGGTAGAGGAGAAGCTTGAATCAGGGCAAGGGAAAACCACCTTCCGTCGCTTCTTCTCAAGATTTTGTACTCCGATATTTTTGGAGGTCTGTTCGACGCGTAATTTCAGATTTTTTCACTTCTAAAATTCCAGTGTAACTGTATTCTCAGCAGCTCTCTTGGTATTATGTAACCGACTTTTCATTGCCATCTCTCTGAAGTAAACTCTTGTTTTGCATGGCAGTCGTTTATTCTAACCTTTCTTGCTGAGTGGGGGGATCGTAGCCAGATCGCAACAATTGCTGTAAGCTTATTCTGTTCTAATGCTTCTTTTCTTCCCGAGCTTTTTGGTTTGTTCTTGGATTGTTGTATGAGTCCTCTCGGTTTGTATTTGTTGCGAATTCCTGGAGATGGAAGTCGATTTTGCCCGACTTGAAGTTGCAATTTCTTGTGGATACTAAACTAGATTGTTTGTATTGTGTAGCTGGCAACACACAAGAACGCCATTGGCGTAGCAATTGGAGCTTGTATCGGGCACACGATCTGTACATCAGTAGCGGTAGTCGGGGGAAGCATGCTAGCATCAAGGATCTCACAAGGGACGGTTGCAACAATTGGAGGCTTGCTTTTCCTCGGGTTTTCTTTGTCCTCTTATTTCTATCCTCCTCTCTAGGATATTAACCGGATTCTTTTCGATACTTAGTCTCTACGCCTCAACTCTAGTTTCATTTTCTTTTCCTGTTTATTTTTTGTCGTAATAGATATAGACAAACCGGTTAATGGTACATGTTTTTTCCGCTTATTCTTTTGTATAACTAGAGCACATTTTAATGTCTATATAAGGTAAAGAAAGGCATCTTTTAAGTTCTTGATCTTATCCGTTTTTGTTAATCAAGTTTCTGATCTTTTAATTTGATACTTTGAATACCGGTCATTTAATTTCTCTCAAGTTCGAAATCATGATGTCGCCGTTCTTCTTCAACATTCCGATCGAATCTTCTTCAATCCGTTGACTCTGATTTTGAGCAGAAAACCTAATTGCATGAGAGAAAGAGCAAGAGCAAGAAGATAATCGGGAAAGGGGGTGCCCGGGAGATTCGCAAATTGTTGCAGAGAAAATAGAGGGGAAGAAGGGAAACGCGTAAGAGAGAAAGGAATCGTTTTATTTTATTATTCATACAAATATTATTTTGGTCCCTATAATTCTGTTTTAATTCATTTAAGTCCTAATTTGGTGACATGTAAACGCGTGTCTTTCACGCACAATGATGAGACTGGTTTTAGGTCGAGTAAGGGCTAAAAAGTTCCACATAAAATAAGTTCGGGGATGAAATGGGACCATAAATAAGTTCAGGCGGCTGTAGATGCATTAAGCCATCTAAAATATTAGCCTTTTTGAAAATGTTATTCTTAAAAGTATACGGTTTTTGAGGTTGTGATGTAGATATGAATCAATTGAATTTTACATAATTAATAAGGGGCAGTTTTTGAGGTTGTGATTTGGATATGAATCAATTGAATCTTACATAATAAGAAATTCTAATACATGTATATACGTTTTTAAAGCGTGAGTTCTAAAGGGCTTAATGCATTGTTAATTCCTAGCCAAGGAGGGTGAAGACGAAGTCATCAGATGATACTTTAGACGTGAAATCAAAGAGAAAAAAAGTTAAAATATTTCGTTAACCGTCTGAATTTGCAGAAAATATACATGAGTCACCTACATTTGATTAACGTGACTGATTGACTTCTTGTATTTACTTAAACTAAATTTACTCAAAAGTGACATATTTCAAATCCTTTTACATCTAACAAAAAATTCAAAAACAAAAGTCTAATTAAGATTTCCAAGTCTCCAAAACAAATCACCTTGTTATTTTTGTAGACTTTTAGGATTGTTTTACATGTTTAACGGTAATTATATTACTTTAAGCAAATCATGGAGACAACCAAGACATTTCCTAAGTTAAGAGTATGAATCAACCATAAAGTTGCAAGCATTCAAAAAATTCCCGCTCTTACTCTATATAAACTTCCTCCAAATCTTCAGACTCATCAGCCCAATGTCATTTTGATGAGGCTACTAAAAAAATGAGATTGAGTTGTATAATAAGCAGCAAAAACTTCAAATTTCATAAATCTCACAGGTATTATCAATCTTCATCTTCTTCATTCAATTCTAACATACCTGCATTGCACGCTAATGCTATCAAGAAAGGATCTTTTCAACTTTTGGATGTTTCTAACTATTTATTAGACCTTTATGTCAAAAATTATCACAATTTACTCCATGCTCACAACCTGTTTGATGAAATTCTTGATAGAAATGTTCGCAGCTGGACCATTCTTATTTCGGGTTTCGCTAAAGCCCGAAACTTTAACATGGTTTTCGGGTTGTTTCGGAGGATGGGAGAAGAGGGTTTGTCTCCTAATCAGTTCACTTTGTCTACTGTGTTGAAGCTGTGTTCTAGTTTGTGTGATATTCGGAACGGGAAGGGGATTCATGGGTGGGTTTTGAGTAATGGGATTGAATTAGATGCTGTTTTGGAGAATTCAATTCTTGATCTTTATGTCAAATGTGGGGATTTGGATTGCGCGGAAAGATGTTTTGAGGCTATGAAAGTTAAAGAGACTGCTTCTTGGAATATATTGGTTGGTGGGTATTTGCGTAAAGGGGAGGTTGAGAGAGCGGTGAGGTTGTTTCGGGGTTTGGATTGTAAGGATGTGGTTAGTTGGAACACGATTATAGATGGGTTGATGAGGAACGGGTTTGAGAAAGTAGCGCTGGAGTTGCTTTACGAGATGGTGGAAACTGGACCTTGTTTTAGTGAAGTTAGTTTCACCATTGCTTTGAATTTGGTTTCGTGTTTGTCACTGTCGAAACTAGGCAAAGAGATTCATGCCTGTGTGGTGAGGCTCGGGTTTCATGGTAACGGATTCTTGAGGAATTCGGTTTTGGATATGTATTGTAAATGCGGGAAAGTAGAAGAGGCGACCAGGGTTTTTCGGAAAATGCCCGTGGAGATTTCTTGTGGGGATCCATTGGCTGAAGTTGTGTCATGGAGCTCTATGGTTTCGGGGTATGTTAGGAACGGGAAATACGAGTGTGCTTTACAATTATTTTGCTTTATGCTTGAGGAACAGGTTTCGATAGACAAGTTTACCTTAACGACCATTGTTTCTGCTTGCGCAAATACCGGAGTGGTGGAACTCGGGAGGCAAATCCATGCCTTAATTGAAAAATTAGGGCACAAAATAGATTGTCATTTAAGCTCCTCGTTGATCGATATGTATGCTAAATGTGGAAACTTGATCGATGCACGGATGATCTTTAAGCAAAATATTGACCCAAATGTCGTGATTTGGACATCAATGATATCTGGGTATGCCTTGCACGGGCAAGGAAGAGAGGCCGTTTGTTTGTTTGACAGTATGATAAACGAGAGAATCAAACCTAATGAGATCACATTTATTGGTGTTTTAACTGCGTGTAATCACTCCGGGATGCTCGAAGAAGGCCGGAAATATTTCAACTTGATGCAAAATGTTCATCGGATTAAGCCACTCATTGAACACTATGCTTGTATGGTGGATCTCTATGGTCGGGCGGGTCAATTACACGAGGCAAAGCGGTTCATCCTCAAAAACAATATATCCCACTTAAGTGTAATATGGAAATCATTTCTATCTTCTTGTGGGATTCACAAGAACACCGAGATGGGAAAATGGGCATCCGAGAAACTCCTCCAAATTGAAAAATCTGACGCGAGTTCCTACATTCTTTTGTCGAACATGTACGCGAAAGATCATCAGTGGGAAGAAGTTGCTAATGTGAGAAGCTTAATGCAGCAAAGAGAAGTTAGTAAACTCCCAGGACAATCTTGGATTGAAATGAAGGATCGGGTTTACAGTTTCGGGATGGGAGATAGGTCTCATCCGGAGGAGGCAGACATTTATTCAAACTTAGAGAAACTCATTGGGAGATTGAAGGAAGTCGGATACTTGGTGGATAGGAACAATGTGATGCAAGATGTAGAAGAAGAACAAAGTGAAGTTCTTGTTAGTTTTCACAGTGAGAAACGTGCTCTTGTTTATGGTATTATGTGTAGTCCTTCGGATAGAAAGCCGATTCGGATAATGAAGAACCTCAGAATTTGCATTGATTGCCATAATTTTATGAAGTATAGTTCTCAGCTTTTGGATAGAGAGATTATCGTGAGAGATATTCGTCGTTTTCATCATTTTAAACATGGAAGTTGCTCTTGTGGAGATTACTGGTGACTCAGCCGCAACATGTAAGTTGTTCTTGTGGAGATTACTGGTGACTCAGCGTTCTAAAGATAGGCCTCCTGGACTCCCTAGGCGCTCAAAATCGAGAATCCAACTTGTCCAAATGCTTTCTCATGGAGTCTGATCATTCTCATCATCTATTGGAACAAAATTCAGGTATTTTTCGTTGAAGTATGATATGGCATCGTGTGAGTCTCATCTTATTCAAATTTTTATAATGTGAGCACATGTTTGGAAATGAAAAAAGTACAAAAATATTAGATGGAGCTTAAATCTATCCTGAGAAAGTTCAAACTATTGCTATCTGGTGCAAAACGCGCGAGTATTTTGTTAACGATATATGTAACTGGCTCTGGTTTTCAATATTAGACCCTTAGTTATACCATTTGTAACATTAGGAATTTGTCGAATACCATTTTTTTTTTTTTGACAGATGTCGGATACCATTTGACTTTACTGATGTAACATTCAGGTCAAATTCCGTTTAGATATTGTCTGTTTTGGATCAATCAAACACTTTGTTTCTCACATTTTTCAAAAGTGTCTACATGTATCAGAAATCCACCTGCTAAGATTCCTCAGTTTTCTTCTCTCTTTTCCAATATGAGATTTAGTCCGAACCTAAACATGGCTGTTGGTGCAGCTGGACGTTCTTTGATCATCAAGTAGGCGTGTCAAAACAGGCGGTATATCATAATTGTACTATAGAACGTATAACATTTTTCACATGATTATCTATGATCAAATTATTGAAGAAGATAATCGTCTCAAACGGGTTGTATTAGAAATTGGCAGTCCAATAATCAAGGTGGGGAGTTGACAGTTTTACAGGTGAAGCAAGAAATGTTTTCAAGTTTGAATCAAGAAGGTAGAAGCTTTGATTTTAGAGTTGTTTGTCTTCTAAGGTTAAAGTATTGTTACTTCAGCAAACCTGAATCTTTATCCAGGTTGAAATGAAGATACAATTAACTTTTCTTATTAAAAAATTGATCTATTGTAATCCATTTGGCAAATGATGGTGAGTTTATCGGTAAGGAAGCAGCTCTTATGTTCTCTCCATCTGGTTTCAATTCCCATTGTCGTTGTTGGAGTCCCATAGATGGAGCGACGTATAAATCCTCTTGTAAATCCCTCGGCTTTCCTGATCTTTGACTGGAGTTATTCCTCATCCCCTTAAACTTCTCCTTGATAATTTATTTATTTATTTATAATTATGAGAACATTTATCCCTCAAATACATGTTTAGCTGAACCATACAGTCCGAACTGAAGTGTTAATAGCTTTTTGCATCAGTCTATGTTGTTATTTGTTAAGATGTAACTATAGATGGGTCAAACCAATAAGATTTTTCAACTCATTAATCAAATGATTATTGGAATCAATGAGTTCTACTGTCGCATTGCATAATTTCCCCCAAGAATTTTGGACTTCATTTCTCTCAAAATAATCTTCCTAAAGTATGGTCAGATTTCTTTTTCGAACCTAACATTTCTGTCTGGATTACTTGAGTATGTATCAATCAGTATTCAAAACACCGGTTTCAAGAACAAAGAACTCGATGTTTAATATGTAACACCAGCGTTTTCAAACAGTACAGGAACACACACCAATATCAGTTGATTAAATAGTTGATGCTGGTAACATTTGTGGCTAAATCTTTTTCGCTTTCGATTTCATACATCCCCTGATAATCTAAACATAAGCGTTAGCTCAGAAAATATGTTACAGGTCTCCTTAAAACTAACATTAATCTGAGGAAATCCAACAAATTATACTAATTCTATTCAATTAATTTAATCTTGATATGAGATCAATCATGCATGTTTTTGTTTTTGAAGAAGAAGAAATTGAAATTTGGTCCTCCATGTAATTAGAGAAGTCTTAGATTCCAACAAGAAAGATTGCTTCTGTTGCACTCTCAGTTTCAAAGTTGGTTATAGAGTCCAAACCAAGTAAAGCCAACAAATTCAAAATTAGTAAAATAAAATAACAAAATAAAATATTTTCTGATAGAAATACATTTGGGTTGACATAATACTTGCATATTGGGGGAGAAATACTCAAAATAAGGTGTAGCTTGTAGTTTAAGAGTGGCAAGTAGAGAGACCTTAATCAGGAAGATAATCATTATAAATAAGGAGGAATTAATTTGGGTTAGAGAAATCTAGTTGTTCCACCTACTGTTTGATTTATCATATTTATCAAAAAAAATATGGAATTTTGGATTAATTTGGAAAGAAAAGAAAAAGCATTGCTTGTTATCAAGTCTGGAGCAAGTGACCATTAGAATGTTGATAGGAAAATTTTAACTGAGCACATTGAAAATGGAGAGAAATTTGACTGAAGCTTATAGTAAAATGTGTTTCTAAGACATGTTTACACGTTTTAAAATTTAGAGTCCAATGTGTTAAATTTAGATTAAAATGGACAACATTTACATGGTATTAACCAGAATGTTACAATTGATATCACAACCAACTTCCACGTTTGACGTGTTGGCTCAAGAAAGAACCATAAAGAAACTAGTTAGTCGTAACGATTCAGTTCGGTGTGTATATTGGTGGCTTGAGAAAAAAAGTGACCATAAAAGATGATGATAGAGTCAAAAATAAACCAAAACTCATAGTTTCAGAATATGTAACGAATTTAAAATTCGAGTGCTCAAAGTATTAAAAAGTTACAGTTTGCATGAAAGTCATCTCTCCACATATGATGTGTTAGCTCGATAATGAACTATGAATAAGGTATCAAGTTGTAACAATCTGGTTCATAGTGTCTAATGACCTGAGTATAAAAAGCGACTTAAAGGACGACGATAGGGGCAGAAATGAATGGAATATCACATTTTCAAAATATATACCGCATTTTAAAATCATAGGACCAAGACAAGGGTGTAGTAGGTGTACAAAAATCTCAACCGCACAGACTTTCAAGACAAATGAACAATACCTGCATACAGTGGAAGATGGCCGCATGACTATTTAGATCTCATTTAAAAATCGAGAATTCAATTTAAACCGACTAAATCATTTAAGCACTAAAAATCCGACTTGTCTCTGAATAATTCTCGAAAGGTCTTCAATTATTTGACTATAAGTCTATAACATCTTGTGTTGTATTGTCTACATGACATTAGACCAGATTGTTACACTTTCACTTACTCTCTTCCCCTGCCCCCTAATTGGAATTGTTATTAGGTTAAACATCACAATTAAGAACCTTTCTAATAAATGTAATGAAATCACACGTCCAAACATAAACATCACTTGTAACCCAAAAAACAAAATCTCTCCACCAAACCTAACCCATTTATTCCTTATCTTTTTGTACGTTAAATTATAATAACTTTGTTCTAAAGCTACCACACCACTCCACCCAAACCCAATACAACCAAATTTAAAAGCCATAAATTATTTTTGTATATTTATAAACATTTTAATCAAATTGTTGTATATATAGCTTTATTTTGATTTCAATTTTTGTGGGTTTGATTCACTTTTTTAAAAGATTGAATCTTGAATGAGAGATAAAATGGAAAGATTTGTTCTTCTTCCTTTCTCAATGGGTTGTGTGTCTGAATCAAGTGTTGCTATTGGTGGAGTTCATCATAATAATCATTCAAGATCATCAACAAACAAGACATCCCAATTTATAAGTCTCTCTTTCTCTCTCTAAATTTTTCTTAGTTCTCTCTCTAAGAATAGTTAATACCTTTTTTGTTATGGTGTTAATCATGAATTTGAATGTGATTAGGGAAGAAAGAAGAAGATGAGGAGAGCTTATCAAGTACAGAAAGTATGAAGAGTTCTATGAGATCTCTAGCTCTTTCAAAGCCTAATATATCCAATGGATTTCATAGACTAGTCAAGGGTTTCAAGACATTTTTTGGTGAGTTTATTTTATTGTTGTTCTTGTTGTTTAAGGATATAAGTACAAAAATAAAGAGTAAAGTATAAAAAAAATATGGTTTGCGCTGTTTGTAAATATGAATATGTGGTTTAAAATTGTAGAATTATTAGCCGTTAGTAAATAAGATTTGAAAAAGTTGATTGTATTAAAAAAAAACTTGTGAGAGAGACATATTAAACTTTTTCATTTGGTTAAATGAGCTTTAGTCCTTTATTTGAATACAATAAACATCTTAAGAATCTTAAAACCTCTTGTACAATCATGTCACACATATAGAAACTCATTCCATCTTTTATCTAAGTGCTTAGGAGTGGTGTTATGACGGAGCTATACGTCCAATCGAGGTGTCTAGCTGACTTGAGGGTGTGTTTGGTTGAGGCAAGAGCTAGAGATGAGCTTGCTGGACTAGGGCGTGGATTCTCATAAACCCCATCACTACTTTTGAACAGTTTAAATCGTGGATTTTAAATACATATAAAATTGATTATGAACACTTAAGTTAAAATGACAGATAAAAAATTTCCCTCTAATTTTTTAACTTTGACTACACCGTTATATTTTTTTAACATTATTAACCTTTTTAGACCATACACCACATACCATTATTTTACCGTTTTAAACCACATAACTTTGTTTACAAATGGCGCAAACCATGAAATTCTTTTCGTAAAATTTATTTTTGGCTTCATTTGATTGATAAGTATTAAGTTCATTGTATTGTATTAATCAATAAATAACCATCAAGAAATGATTTAATGGTTACTACATTCTTTTACTACATTCTTAAAAAGAAAAAAGCATGAAGTTCAAATTCTATGATCGACAAAATTAAAACTCTCAAAATAATAAATAGCAAATAATTGATTTATTAGTTAACTACTCCACTCTAATATATTTCTCTTGGAATTTTGAAGTGTATGACGAAGAAGAAATGGAAGAACTAGAAATGGAAATTGGAGTTCCAACAGATGTGAAGCATGTGACACACATAGGATGGGATGGACCATCATCATCATCATCATCATCATCAAATAATATAAATCCAATTAAAGGATGGGAAAATCTAATTTCTCCCGAATTAATTTCTCCTAACTTAAAGGCATTTTGAGCTTAATTCAATGGCTTCACAACCTCCTAATAATCATGCTCCCCTTGTTAATTAGGCTTTTTTGAGGTTTCTGATCTTTTTGGGTTATTGTTGATCGAGTTTTTGATCTTTGAAATTGATATATACGTTGAATCTTCATGTTGTTGTAATCACACATATTAAATTGTTGTTTGCTAATTTAGTTTTGGTTAAAATCATCTAATTTAGTTTAAAGAGTTTATTCACTACGTTATTTGATACCCGGTTAAAAATAAAAAAAATTATAAGAATAGTGAATGTATATGAAATGTATAATGTTTTGTTAATTGAATTTATGTTTAAAGTTTATTTTGATACAATGTATTGTGTATTAGCACAAATAGAACACATTGACTTTCACGGTTTTAAAATGTAGCGTCATGTTAACACTTTACTAATAAAGCTCTGTTCTTTTTAGTTGAACTGAAAAAAGCTGAACTGAACTGAAATTGCTGAATAGAACTGTAATTGTTGAACTGAACGGAAACTGCTGAATATAACTAAAATATTTGAATGAAATTGTTGAATAAAACTGAAATTGCTGAATAGAACTAAAATTGCAGAATTAAACTGAAATTGTTGAAATGTGCTGAATATAAGTCAAAAAGAACAGGGCCTAAGTCTTAGTTAGTTTCTACCCCGCAACAAGGGTACTTATTCTAAGCTAGATCATTAAGAACTCACTGCAACCACAATACTTATTCTAAACTATATTAACAAAAGTGATATTTATTTAATTTCTTTTAGGAAAAGGTTATGTATTTTGAGTACTCTCTCCGTTTTTAAATGTTAGTCGCTTTTGTAAAAATATGAGAAATTAAGATATCATCAATTATAGCATGTAAAATTGTTGATCAAAAAAAATAATTATAGCATGTAAAATACTGACGTATCCTCCATTTAATTTCTCTTATCTTGCTTGTTTCCACAAAACTATATAAGCATAAGGACATAATTGACAAAACATTAACTCATATAACCATAAATGAAAAAAACGACCAACATTTGTGGAAAAATGCACTTCCCAAAAACGATCAACATTTAAAAACAGAGAGAGTAGTATATAACTAGTAGCTAACTCGCACGTTGCACGAATTATATAAGTATTGTTTGATCTACTTATTTTTATGAGCAAATTATGTAAGAAAAATCTTGAAGATTTGCAGAACACATAATTTTTAAAAAATATATAATTTGAAATACAAAAGCATGTAGATGCCAATATAATGAAAGATATACGTATATGATTAAAATGTACAAACTTGAAACTTGCTTTGATATTTAACCACAAAATTATTTGCAGCTTTTACTTCATTAGAGAAAGAATTTTTATATTTTAGATTGATATCAGCTGAAGATACAAAGGATCTGAAATATATAAATAAATTTTCAAAAACATGATAAATCTATTGAAATTTCAGTATTATATATATCCTTTAGCTATCATAGTTTAACTATAACTTATTTCACCTCACTGAATTGAAAATGAAATGCGTTATCAAAATATGAAAATGATACTATAGAGTAACTTGTGTCATGTATAAATAAATATATCCTAAAAAAATAACTGATAATAACATAAATATTAAGTAGTCTCAAATTAACATCAGCTTTCGTTCAAATATAGTAGAGCCTAAGGAAAAAAACAGATTATTTATTTCCTTATTTTATATATGTAAATTGACCAGGAAATTGGAATTCCAGTCAATATTTCAATTTATATTTCGTTGTAAGAGTCTCCTATATTGACAAACCTAATATATTATTTTTATTTTTTAAAGAAAAAGTAATATATTCTAGAATAGTTCCACAACAAGATATTCTAGAATACATTAGCGTAGGATTCATAACTTTCTCCTTTTAAGGTAACATAAAAAAGAAAAGCCAACTTCACAAAAGAAAATATGTCAATTGAATTTATTTGTTTCGAAGTGAGAATAAAGTAGATTATGTATACTCTTAGTTCTCTTTTACGGGTTATTTTAGGTGATTGTAAGTTGTTTATGGACAAATTAGACCTTAAAAGTCTAGTGTTTGTTGGTCGATCAACGAATCAGCCTGCTCACGTGTTAGCCCGAGAAGCTGTTTCTATGTCTGGTCAAAGAATTTGGCTCTTAAGCCCTTCAAACTTTGTTGGTACTGCTCTTTTGCTTGATCAATAAAATCTTTGATTTTCAAAAAAAAAAAAGACTATTTATGAAAAAAAAAAAATGTATTTTAGCATGAGTAATTCTAGCATGGGCATGGCTGTACTAGTTTGGCCCAATCAGGTGATTACACATCAATCATTGTGGTGATGTGTTATTACTCGATTGGATCGGCCCAATCTAAAAGAATTTCATTTTAGCAATATAGTCAAGAATAATGGGCTTCTAAAATTAAAGATTGTCCAAGTAAAAATTGTCCAATTGAGAGTTTAAAATTAAATCTAATTATTTTTCAGAAAATACTAAAATCTCGAAAAAATCTGATAACGTCACATTTCTAAAAAATTTCTTCGATTAATTAATTTCTTTTATTTTTTTATTGAATACGAGTCGAATGTTTCAAATTAATTAATGTGATATAGCAGTTGAATTAGAATTTGATTTCGTTGATTTAAAAAAAAGAAATAAAATTTGATTTCATTGTGTTTAAGTTAATTTTTTATTTTTCATCCCATAACACATCAATTTGAGTTCACCACAAATTGGATTCGCATGGTCTTAAATTGTGGCTTCAAATTTGTATTTAATACAATCTTTTTATTCTCTAATTTAGGTTATTAAATTGGCTCTTTTGTTTTTGATAGCGATTTGGTGATTTCAGATTGGTATGGATGTGGCTCTCATGCATGAACGGTAGTGTCTCTTTTCCATGTTATTTTTGTGGAAACCGCCATTGTGAACGAAAACGGACGCTCATAGTGGCTTTAACATTCTTTGACTAGAGTCTCTACCCGACCGACCGGAAAAATATATGAACCGACTTATGTATCAATTGCTTTTGAAAACCAGAAATTTCATATATGTTCGTTGGTACAGCTTATTAGTTCCGACATTCGAGGTCCTAGAGGATCTTTAATGTAACTTAACCCATTATCGTCTTGTATTTATGGTTATCACACAAAAGTCTTAAATACGCAAATATTTAAACGGTAAACCGTAGGGTGACACGGTAAAAACCCTCAGAAGCTTACCCTTGGGGTCGGAGAGGCGTCGGGGACGTTCTCCTAACGGTAGACTTTGGATAACTTTGTGGTTCGGGAGGAACCTTGACTATGCATGACTTGGATGACTTGGATGCACCTATCCTCGAGGAGAATGAAAGTGCCGAGATGACTTAGGCGATAGCCGGGACGTCGGGAGATTTTGTGAGGACTTTTAGTAGGGATGTATGACTGGAAAATCCAGGATATTCGGGGACGGGATGCTTAAAGCGATATTTGTGTCGTGAGGACTTTAGGGAGCGGGGCTATTTAAGGAAGTGGAATACTTCAGAACTTCGGAATTGAGCAATTCTTTTATATTAAAGGCGACCTTAAGGCAACTTTTATCAGAAACTTTTCGGGTCTAGAATGCTCAAAACCAAGAGAGAAGGGGGAGAGAAAGATGTTTGTTGGTGAAATGAATGAGAAATTTGGCCTCCTTATATAGGAGTTAGTAGGGACCGTATGGTCCCTGAAGGGTGACCGTATATTATATGGTTCCCTTTATGGCGACCACGGACCACTGTCTCCGTAAGTCTCGTCTGATATCTGAATCTAGATCTCATACGGTCCTTGTTAGAATGCCCGGCCGGGCCTTATAAGGCCCGACTGGGTGATTTAAGTCATTTGGAATTTAGCGACACGTGACATATAAAGATAGAGATCGTATGGACACTTATGGAGAACGTACGGTTCATGTCATGGAGACCGTGCGGTCTTTGCTTGAGGATGGAGACCCTATGGTTCCAGACTTAACCTAGTGTAGTCCCGTTTTAGTATTTTGAGCATAACCTCTTCATACGAGCTCATTTAGACCCCCCCCCCCTAAAGTCGTTTTAGAAAGCTAAGACGTAGCTCTACAACTTTCATGTTTTAAGTTTTTCCTAATTCGGACCCTAAAGGGGTCTAAATTGGCCTCCAAGTCAGACTATATGATGATTCCTATGTGGCAGAGTTTTATTGGGCAGAGCTGCATGGATGTTTGCTTGGGAAACTTGAAAAGATATTTGACGTGTCATTGAGGGTGGCAATGACATGTTCCCGGGTAGCGGGAGGATTGAGTTATGGCTTCGGGGAGTCGCTCCGTTCCTTAACGAGTACTAACACTTGCTTCGGTTGGCAGTTTGAAGAGCTCAAAATAGCTTTCCTCACAGGGTTCGAAAACCAATGGTTACAACCATCTTCGTTGAACATCAAATTTAAAACTTAATTTTATGTTTTTTGGTTTATATATAGATATTGGTCTAACTTCATATGATCGTTTGATATAATACGCTTACATGGATGAAAATTAATTTTTAACAGTACTAATTTAGTCCTTATCATTCTTTGTATTTTTGGATTTCCTCTTGTCCCTCTTCAGGTTCAAGTTGACATTCTCTATTATAGACATGTTAAAGATTGTTCGATTGTAAGTAAACTAAAATAAAAATTTCATACTTAACGCAACATTAATCTAACTAGAGAGAAGTTGTGTACGAGTATATGTGTATATATTTACGTCTTAGAGACCTCCCTATATATAGGAGATATAGTCGGTGACTTTATTTAGGTAGGAACTGGACTGTTTGGCAATTAGAAACTAACCAAGAGTCTTCATGCATTTAATTCGCGCTGATAAGAAATGCTCCACATAACGCGCGATATTAGTTTATTTAGGAGAATCCGAATCCGGCACACTTCTATTTCCTTTTAGAAAAATGACTCTTAACCAAGAAGGATACTACATGCATCCAATCATGCTAAAGCGGCAAAGTGTGGCTCTAAGATTGTTACACGTGCCATGTATTATTTCATGAGACATCATATGTCCCCCCTAGCATAAGTCACAAACTCTTTAGAGATGTTGGGTAAAATTGAGGCAAAATGCCAACCAAGTGAAAGACTAAATGTTAGTGCTTATAACGATAATAGAGCAACCAAGTGTCGCGGTTATCCAAGACTTAACATGTGTTAATCATCTGAATAGGGTCCCTGAAAAGATTAGCACGCTCCATAAATATTGGAAGAATAAACTATTCTAATTTTGTTGGCCTTTAATTAGAGATTAATGTGTTTGCCATTTTAAATTCCTCTTAATCCTTATATAAACTCAGATAGTTCTCTCCCTCTTTGTCATTGCATCACTTCAACTATTTCCATCATCAAACGCAGAAAAATCTTTTCCTATCTCTCATGTCTCGATCAGATCCCAATGACTGCAAGAGGCAAAACGTGACTGAATTTCTTCAACAAAAAGAAGAATCAAAACTTTTGGTATGATGGTGCCGCTGTCAGAAAGGGCATCCACCATGACCATGCAAGAAATATAACATTTGAAAGATCAGTTTGTTGAACTCTAGGAACTATTTGTTCTTCTTCCCAATTTTATGTAGTGAATAAAGCATGGAAATGGCGATTTGCTTGGAGTCGCTGCTAAGATGTTTGAAATTAGAGTTTGATTCCCACTAGCCTCTTGCATAGTGAACGTCCTCCAAGAATTCAACCTAAGTCCCAGCCAACTACATCTGACTGCCTATCGAAACTTCTTACCATCGTCAAATGTTCGGATCTAAGTTAGACATACGAAACAGAGTCGTTGAGGTAATCGCATGTACACACTCTGACACCCAAGTTAGTAAGAGAAGAACTTGAGAATGGAATGTAATACTATAATGAATTGCACCTTATAAGGGTTCACCTCTGATGTCTATTTATAGGAGATCATATCCGAATAGGACTAGGATTCCCCAATAGTTAGTTTATATTTAGGAAGATTACATACTTCCAGTTTAGTTAGGATTCTACCTCTTTATGATAGACCGCTAGATTATATCTGTGATTCCTAAAGGGTCAAGACCACCGACTAGCCTTATTCATTCTTATTCAGAATATACCTTTTGCATGTAATCACTCGCTCATTATGCGAAGCTCCCACCGCTCGTGGATGTTATCTTGTTGGCGGATAACGGCAGGGACTCTTTTGGGCCTTGGATATTTGGGCCAATACGGGCCTTATTCAAATCTCAATGTTATCATATCTCAACATGAGGTTCTTTCTATTAATGATAATGATGAAGGTGATCTTGTTGTCGTGGAAAGTTCATGTTTTTCGTGAGATTATAAAATCTCATAAAGCCTTTGTTGAAACTTTCTTTGTGCAACTTTTGGTTATTTCTCAATTCAAGAGGCAGAAGTTTTAAGCATAAAAGAAGTGCTTTTTTGACTTAAAAATTCTGATTACATGCATATGATTGAATCTAACTCGACGATTGTTGTTCCTTATGTGAATATAATCTATATGGAATAGTCGAAGTTTGATTCGATTATGGTTCAGTATCGTGTTCTTTATCATATTTCAACATATGTACAAAGTTTGTTTTTCTCGTAGGCAAGCGAATTTGGTGACTTATTTACAAAAGCTGAAAGACATCCAAGTCATATGCTAGCCCAACTATTTGGTCAGAGATTCCAATTTTCTAAGCTAAACTCTTTGATTGCAAGCATTGAATTGTTATTAATAATAGTTTGCACTTTTTTCCTTTTAAAAAAAAAGGTTAGTTTCATATAAGTGACATGTGGTTTCATGTTTTTACAAATAAAGACTGTGATTTGGCTTTAAGCAAATAAACGACTGTAGTTTGCATTTTTTGCAGAATTAAGAAAATGTTCGATTTTGTTGACGTAAACGATGATATTTTTGGTCAAAAAAATTTCTAGACCTTTGAGTTTAACCCTAACTTAACTGGTCGAAGGTTTGAAAATATATTTGGACAAAAATGTCCTTGTTTACGTCAACAAAATTTAACATTTCTTTAATTTTGCAAACAATGTAAAAATAATCTTTTATATATTTGCTCAAAGGCAAATCACAATCCTTTATTTGCAAAGACATTAAACTACATGACAGTTATATAAAATTGACCAGTTATTTTATGCATATAGCCGTACAAATGTTGTATTAATCATTCAATATAAAATTAGTTAATCGCTTATTTATTAAATAAGTAAATTTTAATCGTTAATTTCGCATTACTTAAGATTTTTAGCATAATCTATGGAGTTGAAAGACAAATTGATGCTTGAAATTAGAAAATAATTGATTCCTAATATGTTAAGATTTCAATTACTCTTCCTTCAAAAAGAAAAAAGATTTCAATTACTCTCCAATGTTCGGAGTATTATATACGAATACAGCTATATAAGAAACAATGTTTGAAAAGGAATAAACATTTTCTATAAAAAAAAAAAAAATGAACATTTATTTTTGCCCCAACTAATTTGTAAAAAAGTATATTTACTCTCTGAAGTTATAGAGTGTTCAATTTGCTCATTTTAACTTGCTTAAAGTGAATTATTACTACTTGAATTTGTAAAAATCAATCTATTTTCCTCTTAAACTTGTTTAGATTGATATATTCGTTTCTTAAACTTGTATAAAGTGGTATTTTCTGCAATTATCTTTTGTCGACCGAATCGCTTCAATCCTTCTTCACAAACTTTTTTGAAAATTAACTCTTAGTCAGCCACGTGGACTTAAGAATCTAAACATACCGTTATAAGCAAGTTTAAGGAATCAACGAGACTTTTTATAAATTCAAAAACTCAATTACGACTAAGTTCAACGAGCCTTTGATATATAAAGCTATGTTATTTTATTATACAATGTCCTAAAATTGGATGGAATCTTAGTCACTTGGATAACCAAAAAGATGAATTAATTATTTTGACCAATTAAAAAAGAAAATGTAAATAATGGACCAAATGCAACAACTCAAACCCCAACCCCATTTCGCCGTCCCTTCCTCCACTTAAACCGCCGTGTCTTCACCGCCTCCACCACCCACAGTATTTCAAATACTATAAAGAAATAAATTACAATTATAGTCCTTCAACATTAAACTTATTTGCTTATGGCCCTAAACAATTTTACTCAATTTTGATATGCTTTAGTTGAAAAACGGGATTTTAAGTTAACCAATAACACAGTTCAAAGACTTTTAAATACACTTTGAAAATTCTTTCACAAAAAAAAGTAAAAAAAAATACACTTTGAAATTCAATAGTTTGTAAGAAAATGTTTGATATTGGGACTATTGGGATTATTGGGATTTTTAACATTCATGGTCAAAATGAACTAATTAGCTTCTTCTTCTTTTTCTATGGCTAAGCAAATACTCACAACAATTATGGAATTTTTGTTAAAAGGATAAAATTGAATTGAATTTTCTACTGTACAACAATATCGAGTTTTTAAGGCAAAAATAAACTTTCAAAAGACTTACTCCCTCCGTTCTTGAACGTAAGTTGTTTAAGTAAGTTGAAAAATTCACAAATGTATGTCGTCTTGTCATTTCTTTCATATTTTAATTTTTTATTGTCTATATTGCACTCCTTTGATTATACCAGAAAAAAAGTTAGTAATGCAATTGTCATATATATATAAGACATCATTTGCTAGTTTTTAGAAATAAAGCAAAAAATTTAGGAGTTAATGAGAAAATAAAATCATATCTATTGAGATGCCAAAAATATATTAATATTTTACACAAGATTCTAAATTTTCCACTTTTTAGTTTAAAAGAAATAAATTCGAGAATAAATTCAAGAATAAAAGGAATATATAACAACTTTTGATCATTATAATAATTCCAATAAGAGATAAATCAAATTTATCTTTAAAGTTATTGAAAGAATTCATTTATACCTTTATCGTACAAAATAATCTAATTTTACTTCATCGAACTAGGATTTCTATTTTTTACCAATAAGTAAAGCTGAACTACCTTTTACAATAAACCAAAATTGCGCTATCCTGATAATGTATGGTTAAATTAAACTTTTCATACAATTTGAGAATAAAATGGCCTTTTTTGATAATTTTAAGAATAAAATTGATTGGTATCCTAAAATATACATATTTTATAATTTGTGCATTAACATATTGTTAAGCTAGTCTTATTATATAAATTGTTACTTACACTTTTAAAATATTTTAATCACCCTTTAAACTTAGTTAAAAAGTTTAAATGACCTCATAAACTTAGCTAATGGGTTCAAATGACCCTCTATAATGCCCCTTCAATTTGGCTATAAAAATTAAATGACCTCTTGAAAATTTATGGAGATATTTGAATTTTTTTTATCAAGTTTGTAACTTTGGATAAATTTATGGGTCACTTGAACATTTTTAGTGAAAGTTATTTAAATCTTTTAGCTAAGAGTAGAGCTTAATAGCATTTTTTAAAATTTGAGAGAGTGATCCAACTTTTTGAACAAGTTCATAGAAATAAGTATAATTTTCTTTTTCAACAAAAAGGAAATATACTAAATGGAAACAATCAATTAACTACAAAGAAAGAGAGTGGGCAAGCACGATCTGCATTCAAACACAAAATCAACCGCCCTAGCGAAAAAATGAGCAGAAAATTCGGTGGTCTACAAAAGACACTAAAATTTGTAATTCATCTAGTAAAGACTTATTACAATCTTCTACGAGGACTCCTAACAAATAATTTTATTTTTTTTTTGATAGAAGAGTTATCATATCATTGAATAACATAGAAAAATTACAGGACGATGATAATCAAAGAAAAAATGAGGAACTAAACCTCACAAAAAGGGTAAAAGCCAGTATAAACTGCATATAGGGCAAATAAACGCTACAGAGAGTCTAAGACACCATAAAGGTACTAAAAAAACGACATAACACATCATATATTTCTTGAGATTCTAAATCTGCAGAGAAACAATCGAAAGCCATTTTTCAACACCTATGCTTCTCCAGAAAATCGGATCTATGTCCTTCCTGAAATTGCACTCCCGTAGATCTACAGATCTATGGATTAAGTCAACCTTTTCCGCTCGTGCTAAATCTGAACGAGCTATAAATGAAGAAAATATAGCTATCGGATGCAGATCTAATAACCAAAGAAAACTGTTGAGATATATGATGCTAAACAAAAGGGGCAACGAGAAGAATGAGAAAAGTAAATCAGATTCGGGGTTGGAATGAGGAAGAAAGAAGCAAAACTCCCTTCTTCCTACTCGATTTCAACTCCTAACAAATAATTAGAAACACTAAATCGCGATTACAAAAAGATGTTTGAGCTGTTTTTACAAAACATAAGTAAAAGTTAAGTTTTCCTTGATAATTTAGGGACAAAACAGATCATTTTCCAAAATAATTATATATTTTTTCATATTTTTATTATTATCTTTTTGGTGTAGGCTATGGTCACTTTGTTTGTTTTTGAGTTACTTTGTTTGTATTTGCTTTATTCACCATTAGATCACTTTTCACCTCATGATCTAATGGTGGACAAAACAAAGTAATAGTTACTTTGTCAAAAACAAAGTGACCATAAAATTTCCCTATCTTTTTTTATGGAAATTATTATTATTATTGAATTATCCAAATCCCAAAATCCCGTCAAATAAAACCACTTTAAAGTCCTCCTTTTTGTATTCCCTTTTCTTTTAAAACACTGATACCTAAAAATACTTTACCAGAATCTGAATCGGAATCCCACCCTCAAAACGACATCGTTTAGCCCCATCTCATCCCCCTATATAGATACCCCCATCTTCTTCATCTTCTTCCTAAATTTCTTCGAAAGATGGACTCTTTTCCTCTGTGTTCGTGACCTTTTGCGTCCTTTCCTTAAGGACAAGTCATCTTTTTGGTTCAATTCAAGAGAAGGCTTTGTTGATTTTATTTTAGGGTTTTTGAAATTAGGGTTGTGATGGGTTTGATTTTTGAAGGAGCTGATGATGTGAATGAAGAGATTTTGGTCCCCCCGGTGAATTTCTCGATGGTTGAAGATGGCATTTTCAGATCTTCGTTTCCTAAGCCTGTCAATTTTCCGTTTCTTGAGACGCTTAATCTCAAATCGATTATGTGAGTTTTGGGTTTCATTTTCATTTGGGGATCTTTAATTTTGTGTTTAAGGAAATGGGTGTTTGTTGGATTGATGAATGTGTTGTTTGTTTCCCGGGAAAATTGGGTTTTTCTAATTTTCTGATCTTTTCATTTTATTGCTTTGAATGGGATTTTGGAACAGATACTTGTGTTTTGAGCCGTATCCAGAAGAGAATTTGGAGTTTCTCCGGAAGCATAACATTAAACTGTTTCAGTTCGGGATCGAGGGAGGGAAATCTGTAAGGCATTTTCTTTCTCTTGGTTTTTTCCTAGGAATTTTGGTATCTTTGTGATTTCCTGGTTTTGTTTAGGTGTCTTGAGACAGATTATCGTGTTATATGATTCATTACCGGGTCATAATCGTGCTATATGATTCATTGTCGGGTCATAATCGTGCTATATGATTCATTACCGGGTCATAATTGTATTATATGATTCATTACCGGGTCATAATCGTGCTATAGGATTCATTGTCGGGTCATAATCGTGCTATATGATTCATTGTCGGGTCATAATCGTGCTATATGATTCTTTATCAGGTCACAATCGTTTGCTATTTGATTCGTTATCAGGTCATAATCGTGCTATATGATTCTTTATTGGGTCATAATCATGTGCTATTTGATTCGTTATCAGGTCATGATCGTGCTATATGATTCATTATTGGGTCATAATCGTGCTATATGATTCATTATTGGGTTATGTGATCAATGATATAATTGCGGAAATTTTGTTCTTGCACAAGTTTTCTTCAATATCCATTCAGAATCCTGAACTCTGGGAAACTTGGTTTATTTCGAAACTAGTTTTCTATGATGCAATATGTTTTAGAGGTGGATCAATGCTAATCACATGTTTGGTATAGCTTTCGAAATGAAAAATTTCTCTTTTCTCTCCAGTTTCCCGTGTCCATGTATTGTAGTTTTGGCTGTTGAACCTTGTTTAGATCTCGGTTCCTGTTGCCGTTATTTATAGTAAATTTGCATATGCAGGACTCATCTGAATCTGTTCCCAAGGATACTATCATGGCGGCACTAAAAGTCTTAGTTGGTATGGAATACTATACATAAAACCTCTGTTATTCAGTTTCAGAAGTTACCTTTTTGTTCTTACCTAAAGCAGATGTTTGGTTGTTTGTGTTTCTTATGCATGTCTGCTTGTGTTTTTCAGATGTGAGGAATCATCCTGTTTTGATTCATTGCAGACGCGGAAAGGTATGCTCAAATTTCAACCTGAAATCTATACTTGTCGCCTATTTTTGCTTTGTGATAGGCAGTCATATTGGCATGTGAAAGTCGTCCCTTGTGTTTATCCGTATTCATGCTTCCTCATTAAGTTGATTTACTTCAATAATTTATTTTGATAGTAAAAGTTGTCTTGTTTGATTGAAGTCACTCTTCTTTATTTCGTTCCTTTACTGTGTCTTTCTCTTTGGTATTGTGCTTGAGGCTTGAGCTATTGTGATAAATTTGTTGACAAGTGTAGGGCTGTCAATTTGTGGCCCGACTATATGATTTACAGGCACACTCTCATGTGGAACACTAGATCATATAACACAAATTCATCAGGAATTTGCGCTTTCTCTTTATTATATGTGTGTGCATTAACAATTGCTCGATACATCATTGATTTCGTCGTAGAAGCTCGGTTTGATCGACTTTTGATGAATCTCCCCTTAGTTACTAAACATCATGTCAGCATTGCTCTAATGCCACTGTTCTGACCTTCTGTTTTGTGCTATCTTATTATCTGCAGCATCGGACCGGTTGTCTTGTTGGTTGCTTCAGAAAACTGCAGAGTTGGTGCTTGTCTCCCGTCTTTGAAGAATACCGTCATTTTGCTGGTTTGAAATCAAGGGCTGGTGACCTGAAGTTCATAGAGAATTTCGACATTATGGCCCTGAAACACTGCCTGTACAGCATTATCTATCAGTACCATGGATACGGATCGAACAAGAGGCGTTTACTCTACGAAGAGGACAGTATCCAGAAGCCTCATCAGATTAAGTCTAACTGATATCTCGGTCAGGAACCATATTTTAGTTCGGTTCCAAAATGAACTTATCTCTCTCTCCTCCTTTGATATCAAAAACTTTGTCTTAGTCTCAAACTACTTTTATACAGTTTTTTCGGCTTGTCGAAACAAATATGGAGTTGTACTCTTTGATTCATGAGGCTTTCTTTTTGTTATTATCGCCATCATTTTCCGGGGGTTTTTTCCGTTTTATACACACATACTAGGAGAGGCATTGCCACATTGGTGATGATATAAGTTCATTTTTATGATAGAGTTTGTCTAGTGCTGTTTTCTGTAACATAAAACAGGATTTTAGTGTTCAAATATGAAAATTTGTTCAGTGTAATAATCATCATTTCTGAGTTCTCTACCTTGTAATTTCGTTAATTCGAGTTTGCTATCGGGTTTCGTATCTTTTCTAAGCCACTAGATAATGTCAATAATCATACGTTCTCTGTAATCAGAAATAGGCCAGGAATTGGTTGCCAGAAAATGTCAATAAGATAACGAAATTTATGACTATGTCAGCTTGCATGGCGTTTCAAACACCCTCTTAGGATTGTGATTTTGTGCCATATGCCATATGGCACAATCCTAAGGGGGGTGTTTGAAGAACACCCGGATCCCTCTAGAAAATCCCTAAAAGTAGATAAGACTGATTAATTATTGTTCTCTTATAATTACTGGTTTCCGTAATAAAAAGTCATCTTATTAGTAAAGACTTTTCAGAAACAAGGGAAGAAAAGACCAATAAAATAACGTCTAATCAAATCGGTAAAGCCATTAGGGAATCTATGAGAATCGTAGTCCCGGATTGGTAAGAGGTAGCAAACTTGGCAGTAAACTTAGCAGACCGTTCTACTACATGTAAATGTGAATAGACTTGGTAGACATCCATCCTTAAATGAATTTTCTCGAGTAGACTAAGATTTATCCACATGCTTGGGTAGAGAGCAGGCCGGGCTGGTCTCTCTCCCCAAAGTTGAGATTGGACAAAGAAAATTGATCTTAGGCTCGATCTAGCCTAGGTCCGCTAGACCTCACATATTTATCGTGCGGACTTGGGATTTGTAAAAATATTTCATCCCGGCTCGGTCCAGTGCTTTGCTTTATCAATAATATTGGGTAGTACACGGACATATCTAGAGATGGCTTAAAGTCTGATTTTAAGGCCTAATTGCTTAACTATATGTGGGTTGGGTTAGAATTGGACCTTGTCCCACCCCATGACTGAGCATGTCTTAAATAGAGTAGAAGTGAAAAACTTGGTAGACATACCCTTAAATGAATACTCCAATAGCGTTTATTATATCCCTTATTTGAAGGGCAAAGCTCAAACCCGAGAAAATAGAAATACTGTAGCATCTTGAAAATAGTTTTGAACAATCAACTCTTAAATGTCAATCCAATGAGCAACAAATATACTAGAAACAAACATACCCAAAGCTAAATAGTAAATTGAATGTGAAGAATTTAATCTTCGTACATAATCTCAAAACCAAAAGTCCCCCGTCATTGGTGAAAAAAATCAACAACTTTGATCTTATTTTAAACCAAATAACTGGAGAAATGTTTGACTAAAATCAAAAAACAACTCCTCATTAGAGACAGCAAAATACACGCAACATAACGACTTGACGCAAATACGATACAAATTAATCTGTGTTTGTGCTGAAAATAATAGGTAACGTATCATTTTCGGGCCAACTCGAAAAGACTCGCTAATTTTATTTTCATATTTGGATCAACCTAAAAAACATGGAACTGACACAAAACTTCTAGTTACATTTTCACCTTTAAAAAGTTACAATGAGATGAGGTATTTCTAGTTTAATTTTAATATTTTATGTTGATTTTGTATGATAAATTTTTCCGACATCTTTATAGATTGATGATTTTTGTAGAGATTGAATGGTTATTTTATATAAAAATTGCATTCTTTATATAGTTCAGGTAATGGTGTCAAGACAAGTCATGTTTGGATTCAAAATTTCGACATTAAATTTATTTCTCATCGTGTTAATGTTTAGAATTTTGACACAAAAATAAAATTTGACACGACATGAAATGCTATCCCTATATTGAGCATTCCAGTACTGAAGTTTCAGAGAGAAAACAACTAACAACATCTGCTAATTAACAAAAAAGTAATCAATCAAAATTGGAAAAGATGAGACGATTCTTCCTTTAATTTTATTTCCTTTTCACCTAAACCAACCAAATTCCGGCACGTAAGAAACAGACATATACACCCGACCTTACAGTATTCCCGCCTACACAGCAGATAACCCTATATATAAAAAACAATATCTCCCCTCTTTATCATCGTCTTCCTCATTCCCCCAAATCAAAATCCCCAAATTAGATTAGGGTTTTGCCCTTCTAGGGTTTTCAATTTTCTCCGATCAACCATGACAGGAAAGGCCAAGCCCAAGAAGCACACGGCCAAGGAGATCGCCTCCAAAGTCGACGCCGCCACCACAAACAGAGGCGGAGGAAAGGCCGGCGTTAAGGACCGTACGGGTCAAGAAAAAGGCGGACACGCAAAATACGAGTGTCCTCACTGCAAAATAACTGCTCCTGATCTTAAAACTATGCAGATCCATCATGAAGCTCGTCATCCTAAGATGCCTTATGAGGAAGAGAAGTTGGTTAATCTCCACGAGGTCGCTTCTTCCGATCCTAATAAGCCGAGGCCCGGTATTCGGGGAAGTCTCAAGAAGTGATGGGAAAGAAAAGATAAAGATTTTATCTTTATGTGTTTTATGGTTGTTTTCTCTGTGTGTTTTTTGTTTTTCATCTGTTTGGGAGTTATTAGCTATGATGTTGATGATATTAGTTGTTTCGGAAGTATCAAGCTTTGTCTTTCATCGTGGGGATGTATATTATTTACGCTTTTATGCTTAATCTATTATGGTATTATGCTGGAGTATCTTATTCTGCTGATTATGTTTGTCAAGTTTGAATTGGTTGGATTTGTTTGTTTCGATCTTTTTACCCGCATTTTGAAGTTGTTCTAGCTAGGAATTATTAGTCTATTATTAGACCTAGGAGAAACAACGGGTTCGGATAGAATCATTGAAACTGATGTTTAAGGGAGCGGTAGCAGATTATCAGTAAGACTGAAACTGATACGGTATTGTAATAGTTGTTTTGAAAGTATCCGGCTTTATCTTGTATTGTGGGAATGTATCTGCTATAGTGTATTTTCCATATGATATATCTGATTTTATAGATGATATTTGTGAAGTATGAATAGATAGAATTGCTGATTTTAATGCTTTTCTGCCTTTTTCGAGTTGTTCTAGGGATTTTGTAGGATGCTTTATACTAAATTTATGATGTGATTGCTAGGTTTTTTAGTATCAGGGTATTGTTAGCCCTAGGAGAAACAGTGTGTTGGATAAGATCATTGAAACATGTCGTTTTAGGTAGAGATAGCAGATTATAGGTAAGCGACAAACTGACATGTTTGTGGTTAGTTCCTGAGGTTGATTTGCCATATTGTTATCTTTGCAGATAGTGTTTGTGAAGTTTAGAATTGTTAGTATTGGTGGATTTGCTGGTTTCAATCTTTTTTCCAGGCTTTTAGTAGTTGTTCTAGTGACTTTATAAGATGCATTCTATACTGTGATTGCTAGGAATGTGATTATCAGGATATTGTTAGCCCTTGGAGAAATAACTTGATCGGATAAAATCATTGAAACCTGAGTATAGCAGATTATAGGAGACGTAGAAGTGGTGTGGACTTTCTCTATCTGTCTGCCTCTCACACATCAGAACCACAGGCTGGACGAATTGAGTCCTGTTTGGATTAGTAACAGTTGTGTTATTGGATTTCATGGCTTTTGGTTAGCATACTCAGGCTCTCGTTTAGATTATAGTTAAGTGAGAAACTGAGATGACATGCTCGTGGCTAATTCACGAGGTGGATTTCAAACTTTTTTTAAGATTCTGCTGATCTTGGCTTCCCTCTTGTCAGGATGATTGAGAAGTGTTGTGCAATTTCTAATTCAATATTTGACAATTGTGTAGATTGGATTCTAATCCAAACAATTGTGAAATTGGATTCCTTGGTTTTTGTTTAAATTTGCACAGGCTTTTGTCTTTCCTTAGCTTCATACTAGCTAAGAACGGTTGTAGAATTGGGTTCTCTTTATTCTTATGCAATTTCATCCTCCAGCTATCCGTGCCTCGCACTTATGTGACTGTACTTTTTTCTCTCTCATGTCTCCAAGCGAATGTCATGTCACTACTTCACTCTTGGCTTTTACACTTCTCAATTTGTAATGTGTGACACGGACTGGGATACACTAGTGGCACGAGCCAAAGTTATCAGAAAAACATGATTAGTTTGAAACTCTGTACATGGATTGGATTGATCATGGATAGATTTAGGTTGTCGTGTTCCTCAAGGACAAGCTGACTACATGGCAGTTCGACTCTACAATAGAGTTGGTGTTACCGATATCTTCGATCTTTTCCGGGCACTACTTGAAATTTTTCCTTGTGTAATCTGGATTTATTTGTTCTTAGATGGATGCTTGGAATATATGCCTTATTTGTTTTCTTTTTGGTCTTAATTGTTTGTGGACATGGCATTTGTTGTTGGATGAGTTTTTGTTTTTCCTTAATACTAATACGAAATGCTCTATGGAATTTCGTTTTGATTAGCATTTTTGTGTTCCGTCGTTACTTTTCCAGTTTTTAGTTTCCCATGCAACATAACCCTATAATTTATAATAATTGTATGTGTTAAAGACACATCAGATTAAAACTATTTATAATAATTGTATGTGTTAAAGACACATCAGATTAAAACTATTTACGTAACTAAGCCACAATCTGGAGAAAACACTTAAACATGATAGCTTCAATACTTGAAATTCAAGCATTACAAATTTATACTATGTGCGAGCTCATGAATCATAACAAAATTTTAGGAGTTTGAACTTAGTGGGCGAATTCAAACTATCCAAGAATCCTACTATTCGCGTTTTGATTCCTACGATTCAAGTTTCAGCTTTATTTTAAGCCAAATCTATAGGTAAATCTGAATAATCACATAATGCATTAACAACCGGAAGCGTATTATTCCAATTTCGATATACAAGTCTCTTGTGATCCCATTCAGAAAACGCCATTGCTATATAGTAATAATAGAAAATGATCAGCATTTGTAATTGTTCGTCAAAAGCTACCTGCAGTCAACCACGATAAATATTGTGTTCCTTAAAATATTGTGAATTATTCACAATTCACAATTTGAGTCTCTATTTGAGAACTATGACCAAAACATGAAGGCAAAACTAGAGCAAAGACTTTCATTAACAGGAAATAAAAAACTATAAAGATGGATGCTTACATATAACCTGTGTATACATTCTCTATGGGATAAATTGTTCATATACTAATCACAAAATAGAACTGCAAAAAAATAGAAAAAACTTTTAATCAATCTCCTGAAGTCATCAAACTGTCTTTTTTTTTCTCTCTTCCTCTTCACTTCTTTTCTGTGTTTCTGTTTCTGTACTTTTTTTCTTTCTATGACGGGTAATTTCCCATCATGTGATGATATAATGATGACGATGATGATGCTGAGGCATTTACATGATCCATCATGGACTGTTGTCCGGCATCAAAACCATTCTCATCCCTCTGCTCCTGCTTCGGCCTGATCAGCTGCTGCCCTGCAAGGAACGGTTGATTGTAACCATAGTCAACACCAGCAAGGGAAAGATTTTGAGACGGATGGTGGAGAGTTGGAGGCATTGAAAATGCGAAATCAGGTAGTGAAGCAATTGAGCCGGATTGATGGTGGATACCAAACGAGCCGTAAGGCGCTGTGTGTTGAAAGGTAGGAGGCAACTTCATTGGAGGATAATTGGAGGATGCCGAACCCAGTCCATTACTGAAATTTCCAGCAAAAATGGGTCTCAAGAAATCATTGTTGATCATCGGTTTTCTGTCGTAACCGGACGCGTAATCTTGCATCGGTCTTTCAGGTTTTGGTCCGTTGGCATTTCTGGGTAGAGTCAGACCGTGCTGTGAGTTGTTTGGAGCATGAGATAAGTTGTTGTTGGTTGTGTTTACATTGTTGCTGCTGTTCCGCGCTGCAGGGACATCGTGGTTGTGTTTTCCCTCGTACGTCGTGATTACGAACTTCAGATTGTGTGAGGCTCTCTCGACATGTTTCCTCACTACACATCCCGCGCTTGTGCATTTGTAGTAACTCCTGTTACAATAATAAGTTGTTAACCAAGAAAAGAAATTTTGTTACTCAATTTCAATTTATATCCGTAAACTCCCCACAACTTCACATGCATTACCCTTCACACTTTCAAGTACGGCCCACCGTCGCGGGGCCGCAACCCTTTTTTTTCCCAGCAGTTCTAGCATTAATATCAATGGCACTATGCTGAGGATTCTTAACTCAACAGTCGCAACCAAACACTATGGTCGCAACATTGCTGGACCTAACCCAATAACTTAATTTGCAAACTCAAAATATGGAAATAAATGCACAATGAGAAAGTGATATAAAACTTAGTACCTAGGATTCGGGTTCCCCTTGACAACTTTTTGACCATATTTCCTCCAACGATACCCGTCGTCGAGGATGTCTATTTCACTCTCGATTTGGACGACTACTCTTGGTTCGCGGACAGCTCTAGATGTCAAACTTGTTTCAACCAAGCAGTTTTCTATCTTCCTGAAACGTGATAAGAGAGATAACAGATAATTAAAAACCAATGCATCGGAAATGATTTCCCCACGGCATAGAGATAAATACCTTCTTTTTGACTCGGATTCCTCAGCATCAGCCCCAAACGATTGAGTAGCCCCATCGTCATCATCATCATTACAAACGAGTGTTGAAGAAAGATCTGGAGTTCCTACCGAATCAAATCTGCCCTGGGTGGTTGAAAGAGGATCAGAAAGCTCGGTTACCCCGGACGCTGAAGATGTCCTTTCCAGACCATCGAGTTTCCACTCCGCACTGTGTTTGACATCTCCAGGTTGCAAACCTCTCCAAACAGATCCAACTTCACCTTTAACACAGCGATCGCTGTTTTCATCAATCTCTGGCATCTCATCATATGAAGAAGCAGCAGATCCAAGTGTTCGGCGACTAGGCTGAGGTTTCGGGTGATTATGAGTACCTTTGTAGATGATTTCCGTTATCTGACCATCATAGGAACGCTCTATCTTTTTCTTTACTTCGCAATTAGGCTGTGTGCACTTGTAGTAACTCCTTGGATATTCACTACCTTTCACTTGCTTCTGCCCATACTTCCTCCAATTGTATCCATCTTCTGAATTTCTTGCGATTCCTATTGCCGGAAAGGTCTCTTTCTCTTCTTGGATCGGCTGGTGCGTGCAAACATTTTCTGCACAGACCGGTTCAGTTTGTCGAGAGGTTTGAATGTCAGCTGCATCGGTATGACTCATTTGCATGTCACTCAGATTAGCATTTGCATTCATGCTATTTAAAGCTTTCAAGTCAGTAGCGGAATCACCCGCAAGACTCTCGATTCTAGCTTCGTTTGAGAACTCCACGGGAAATTCAAAATCAACAGCTGACTGAAAATCACCATTATTTCCCTGTCCCTGTCCCTGTCCCTAAAATGAAAGTATAGAAAAAAAAAAAAAAAAAACAACATTCAGTATCCGTTATAACATGGAACTGACCCTATAAAATGACTTTAACGTGTACCTGATCGTCTCCAGAAGCAAAGCCCACAAAAGAACCGGTATAAGGCTTGAATCTGAAAGTATCAGGACCATTGTTCATGTCCACGTCCGCAGGAATCACTGTATTGAGCATTGTACTTCCATAATTCAGATGCGGTAACGGGAATGTTCCAGTTGTCGGAGAAGGCTGTTCTCGAAAAGAATCAAAAGATTCAATATAAAAACAGATATATAATGGGAACGGAAACAACTGTAGAGGAGCACAAACAAGGGAATTAAACAGATATATAATGGGAACGAAAACAACTATAAAGGAGCACAAACAAGGAAATTAGATAAGTCTATCAATTGTCGGCATAACACATTACATAATTTTTTTGTTGAGTCAACGGTACACAAACAGACACTAAAAATGTTTTGCTGAGTCAACGGTACACAAACGGACACTAAAAATGGGAGTCATTACACTCATGATCGTCCAACTTTTCAACTATGATATAAACCGAACAAAAAACTCCACAGATTGTCATTCTGACCAGAATCCAATTAGTCACTGGACAATGTCCAAAAAAAATCAAGTACAACCAAATCCATAAAATGACCACCACGTATTTATCATGCAATCACTTACCTCGGAAAAGAAAAACATACGGAAAGTACAACTCTACACTCTAATGCTGGCATATTCGGAGATCAAACACATTGGATTCTTTCTAGGACCATGGATTAGTGTGCAAATGTCATTCATTAACCCCTAATATGGTAACATCTTGTTACAATTTTTCCAGGAAGTACAAATTTTACAATCTAATGCTGGCATGCTCGTCAATCCGACACATTAGATTCTTACAAGAAGGACCATGGATTACTGTGCAGTGAATTAGCCCTTAAAAATGGTAACGTCTTGTTATTTCTTAACTATCCTTGTCAACATCCAAGAAAGTTCATTGAAACAAGTACCCAACTCAAGTCGGTTTCTCGTATTTTATCTATATTTATTTCCATATTAGTATACACGATATAAATGCAACAAAAATGCTAATCATATCAAATTGTTCATGTCATTCATGCTAGCCGTGTAAATCATGTCTATAATTAATTGCAACACGTACTTGAACCTTAGAATGGGTAGCTCGGAATCAAAATAGAAGCAATACCACTGGCAAAAATTTCCAAAATGTAGTAGTCATTGGCCTGTTGTTAAAACACTAAAAAACAACTACTAGGTTGAATAATCAGTCCCAGCCAACCCCCCCACCCAAAAAAAAAAAATACGACTAGCAACAAGTGTATACAAACTCAGGGCCGTTTGGTTCAACTGTTGTTGTTTGTTTACTATTTGTTGTTACCGTTGGCTGTTTGCTGATAGATATTACAATTAGATGATTTTCCATTCAAAATGGCAATCAAACGATGTTTTTCGATCCTAACCAAACAATATGCAATGTTTGAAGTAAAATAGCGAAAAGGAGCTAAAAACCCAAATGGGCAATTACAAATACTTATACCTCTTTCAGAAGGAAAACAAGCTAAGCAAACAGGAGAAACGGGTGAATCAATTAGACCCAAAATGACTCCATTTTACAAGAACTTCTTTTACACTCCTTGACTACTACATCCCACCAATCAAAAAGAGGGATTTTATACCACTCTACTTGAGACATTTCATGTCAAGAAATAAATTAACGGGTGAACCAAGTATACCCGAAATGACTCCATTTTACGAGAACTTCATTTGTACTCCTTGAGTAATAACATCCCACCAATCAAAAAGTTGGATTTATACCACTCTACACGAAATGATTGGTATTATGAAATAAATGTTTGTCAAATTAGCATCAATTGATTGCAAATTTCTCTAGATTCTACATTTACTATATCCTTTAGATACATCTTCTCATGACTAAAAAAACTCAATCAAAAGTCAACACTTCAACCTAAAAAATCATAGAATTTATTGTTTCCTTTTTCTCACAACACAAACAAATTCCCAAAATAAGCATAAAAATTTGAACTAAAAAAGGTGCAAACTTTAACAACAACAGCAAACAATTAGTCCAGAAATGATTCGATTCGGCTAATATGAACCATCATAACGAATCATGAAAATCAAGTATCATCAGGACATAAATTCTCTACCCCGCTCCATCCTATCCCATATTCCCAAAATGCAACGACAACAGAGCCTTAGTCCCGAAACGATTCGGGGTCAGCTAACATAAACCATCATAAAAAAAACCTTAAAAGCTCAAGTGGTGTCGGGGACATAAAATTTCAACTAAAAAAGATACGAACTTTAAAAATGGAAAGAAAAACAAAAATAAAAAATACATTGACCTGAGCATTGGGAAGCATGATCGGAGAATCAAGCAAGGCGGTGGGGCTAATCCCCGGAGGGATAGTAATACACGGAGACCTCACCCCCGCCGGCGCCGGAGAAGTTAAAGGACTGGTGGTCCGAAATCTGGGAGTACTTATCCTCTCCGCTTTAAACCCACATTTAGCAGCTCTTCGTTCGGCGATACTTCCCCGGATAACCCCACTTCCGGCGTCGTTTTGGGAGAAAGAAAAGAGGGGTTTTGGAGAATTTGGGTCCATTTAGATCAGCCACCAAAAGGGTCACTGTAAAACTCACTGGATTTTCATTTTATCAAGGTAAAGATTCTATCTTTGAGGTTTTGGAACATCAATTTTGGAGAATTCAGCAGCAAATTATCACTCAGTTTTTTTCTAGAGAGAGAAACAAGAGAGAGAGTGTATGTGTGTGTGTGTGTGTGTGTGTGTGTTTGTGAGCTTTCTTATAGTATTATTGTTGTTTTGGGGATAATATATATAATAATAAATGCATTTAATTATTTTTAATTTCAATAGAATTTAGGTAAATTTCAAACATAATACATGTAGTTACACTTATTTTACTAGTCGAGAAATTTGGTTTATTTTTGTCAAGGCGATTATCGGAGTCTCGTTTCATGTAAATTGATGACTAGATTAGTATTGTCGAAATGATTGTTACCAGAAAATTTGAAGAATCGTTGGTGTTTTTAAGAAATCTTAGTTCATTAATTTTTGAGTTTTGAAGTCATTTAGATGTTGTTTGTTTGAAAGAAAAAACTTTAAAAATGATGATTTTGAAAATTGAAAATATGATCTATTAGTAAATAAGGTATTAAATAACATTATTTTGTATAAATTTTTTTTGCGGCGCGACAATGTCACAATATTTTCTACGTGTCCGACAAGTGTACGCGTAAGATATCCAATATTCTAATGTTCGTACGACAATATCGACATCCCTTTTTTGGACTCCATAACAATAAACGATATATCTGTTAAAAATAACCTTGCGCGTAAATTGCTTTTAATGAGTTAACTAAATTTAAGGCAAAAATACCAGATGCAAATGGATCATTTTTTGTATTTCCAAGGAAGTGTATATTTTACCGGAACATTCGGACAACGATTATTTTGAATGTTGTAACTCAAAAGTTATTTGTTTTGCTAAAAACGAAACATCATTTTTTGTCGTGACATAAGTTATACAGTAAAACTCTGTATAGTAATACATTTGAGAGAGGACTATTTGTATAATAATTGAAAGGTTATTATCAAATATAAATCGGAAGGTTATTTATGTATAGAGTATTCTTGTATAGAAACTTCACTATATGTTGCATCGACATGCAAATGATGAAAACTAGATGGACCGTTCTTGGAACTTTGACCTAAAATTTAATAATATTAAGTAAATTCAATTCTCAAAAGATAATTAATTACTAGTTTAATTGTTATAATTTCTCGGGTTCTCTAGAAATTTTTCCGTTATATACTAAAGAAAGACTATAGAGTGGAGCCTACTTTTTTTTTTATATATAATACTTAAATAATTAAAAAAAATTGTTAGTATAATCTTAATTAGTTAAGGTTGATTAATTTTTATTATTAATAAGCTTTTTATGGCATCTACACCATGATTTTGTCTGTAATTTACTATTCAGACGTTTTTTCATTACTATAATAGGAGTCATTAAAATATTGCCAAAAATGATTAAATTCAAAAATATTTTCGATAATTTTTTAAAAAATTGCTATAAAAATACTATTATCCTTTCCAGAAAAAAAATTCTAATTCTTAGAGATTTCTTTTCAGTTCTAGTAAACTCAAGTTTTATTTTTAAATTCTCTAATATAAAATATTTCATATGTATTTTTAGAATATAGAGAATATAGTTGAAAATATAGTAAAAATCTGGTTAAATTCTGTTTGTTTGAGCCGAAAATCTTGAGAGTATGGTTAGATTTATATCCATAATTTTACGGCTAAATTGACATATGGGACTTCTAAATATCATATCATGTAATAAATTATTTGATTATGCTAGAATTCCGAATAAAAACTAATTTACATATTTTAATTTCTTGCAATTTTAATTTATTTTTTAATAAACATATCAAATGATAAAATAAAGCCCTTATTTTTTTTTCCGTTGCTACTTTTTGTTTTCTTAATTCAAATTTTGATTTTTAGTTTTTTTTTTTTTCTTTTTGAAGGATTTTGATGTTTATTTAGAAATTAGTAAAAATTACTTTTTCAGGTGAGAAGCAACTACGAGACTACATATCCTAATTTCTTTTATTATCATATGTTTTTACATTAATAAAATAAATTCAATATGTTCAAATTAATCATTTTATATACTAACAACAACCATTAATTATAATTTTACCAAACACTAAGAATTAAACAGTAAAATGAAACAATAAACCACAAACATGAATAACAAGCAACAACACTAACATCAAACAAGAACAGTTGCACCAAACGGAACAAACATTTCAATGCAACTAAAATGAAACAAAACAAAATAAGATGTCGTGTGTGTGTGTGTATATATATATATATATATATATATATATATATATACTTGCAGGAGATGCATCACACTCATGATGACTCATAAGAAAATATCTTGCGAAATTTGTCATAACACCGATAGTTTGATTGCCTTCGTTGTAGGAATGAACAACTCATAAAAGATAACATTTTAGTATGATTTTATTGCGTGGTAAGTGAATCATATTAATTGACTTCAAGTTATCTAGACACGTTATACATTGTCAACGTTTAATCAAAATTTGCATACAATTCGTGATTTATGAACAATGACTCTCTCTCTCTCTCTCTCTCTCTCTCTCTCTCTCGTTTGTGAAATTTAGAATTTATTTTTTTACTTCCGTTCTAAGTCCATTCGCAGTTTATCTATTTACAGTATCGAGTTTTCAGTAAGTATATATATATATTTCTCAAGTATTTGTTGATAATAATTGACTTATAATTCGCGACTTGTGTCTTCTTATTATTTTTTGTTATTGCATTTTAAATTTTTGCTTTCAATGTTATTTATTTATTTATTTGTTCTTTTAACATCGCACAAAACTTTATCTCGCTTCTAGGAGCTCTTCAAGTGTTTAGAGAATGTAACATTTTATGTGCTTTTAGTTTTTTTTTTTAAAATGAATACATCTCCAATTTGTGAAAGTGCAATAATAGTTTCAAGTTTGACTATACTCACTTACAAACCCATCTAAACAACAATGTATAGGAATGTGTTTCGCTTTGCTCTTCCCTAAAAAAAAAATCTGTGATAAAGTCGCAATAGTAATGTAGTAGAGAACCAAATTAAAAAAATAAACAAATCGTTATTTTGATAAACCTGATCTGATAGAAAAATTATAATTTTAGCCAAGTTTGAACTTTCAATTTTACACACTTCCATACCTACTTTTATCGAAAACAGTGTAACAATCAAAACCACTATATTGTAGCCAACATCGCTTTTCAGTTCTAAAAACACAATATCACGTATTTTTTGGTGCAATTTTCCTTGTTAGCTTCCTTTTATTTTTTTATTCGAATTACCTTTATGTTCGTGTTACATAAAAACTTAATTTGATATAATGTATTAGCTTTTGATATTCTTCTTTTCTTCTTATTTTTCGTGTTCTTTTGAATCAACAACCTTAAAGATTAATTTTAAAATTATCCGTAAAACATTAAAATAAAAAATATACGACGGAATAGTTTTATGGTTTATCAGATGCCTCGTAACATCCAAATAACAAAATATATACCGATATATTAAAAAGCTTTAAAACATTAGTAAATTAAAAACATTCAAAGTTTTGTGAGAATATATTTGAAATTAGTTGGAGATTTGTAAAATCTATACACTCTGGTTAGTCCAGTCACAATCTACATTTTGAACTCCTATTAATCAAGAAGTCCTTCCTTCAAAACAATGGCTTATACTAATATTAAGCTAAACCCAGATTCTTAATTATGTGATTAATCAAACTAACCACAAAAATACATGCTAAAACACATGTCAAACACACCCTATCATCCTCCCACGTGTCACATATTTTGCATGCAAATCACACGTGTACTTCCACCCTTAAAACTCTCTCTCTCTCCTCCCTTTCTCTCTCTAGAATCACTCCTTTCCGGTCACCATCTCCACCAGATGACCAAATGGAAGAACAAGAACAAGAAGAATTACAAAAACACCACCACCACCACCTCCTCCCGGAGCCAAAATGGATCATAAAGCTACTATCTTTACAATCAGACATAATCTACAACTCCATCACCACACTCTTTTCACCTCTCACTCTCTTCTCCTCCATGGCATTTGAATCCTACCGCCGTACCGAGGCGACTGCCGCCTCCGTGGAGGCCAAAGTTGTGAACTTTCCGGTGAAGATGATACGTGGCGGTGTCCAACTGGGGAGGAGGGTGGGATTGGGGGTCTTGGGGGCAGTTCATGTGCTGGTTGTTTTGACCGGACTGATGATTATGGCCGGAATTTTGGGTGTTGGGTTGGTTCGGGTTTGGGTGGAGGATCCGGTGACGGTGAAAGATAAGATTTTGTTTGATTATTCTGAGATGAATCCTAAGGGTGTGTTTGAATTAATTAATGGTGTTCCGGTTGGACATAGTTTTCATGTTTCTTTGGAGCTTTTGATGCCGGAATCTGATTATAATAGACATATTGGTGTTTTTCAGGTTTGTTTAATATCTCTTTTAATGTTCATTTTACTCGTAATCTTTTCGCTTTTTGTTGATTAAACTCGTGATCTATTAATTCAGTATATCGAGTGATCTATTTTTTTTGATAAATTTGTAAGGAGCAGGATTCGAACCTGGACTCTCCACTCACACATTGGTGAGTGTACCAGTTGGGCTAAAATCAATTTTGCATATTAAGCTTCTATATAGTGGCAAATACAGAAACCTGACATTGCGTAGGAGGCCGATTTTGACGATCCGTGTATAAAAGAAATTTTTTTGACAATGGTTACTGATTTCTCCAGTGTTTAAGAAACAAGGGCCCCTGGAACCATGGGGCCTTATAGGAAACCCCTGGCTAAGGCCCGTGCTTCTAATGAGTAGAAAAGTGGGCTAAAAACATAAAACTCAATTATCACAGCGATCACCAAGGGCCTCCTAGGACACCCCCTGGCTAGAGCCCTGCACTTCTAGTGAGTACAAAATGAACCTTAAACATAAAACTCGATTACCATAGCAACTACGAGGGGCTCAAGAGCTCCTTGCTTCTAGTGAGTAGAAAAGTGAGCTATAGACTTAAAACTTTATTTTAGGCTATATTCATTTGATCACTAGCTATAAGAACCGGTTAAATTAATTATATGTTTACGACTAATTAGTGAACGCTGAGTTCAAACATGAAACTCAATTAACATAACGATATTTATCTGATCAACATTCGAAATTTGCATGTTCGTTTATATGCTCGAACGATCTGATGCAAGCAATTATAATTGGTCAGGATTTAATGTGCGTCAAATTGTAAGATCAGGGACTGGAAAAAGATGAAGAAATTATTAGATATTTGTATTGATTTTCTGATTATTTTGTTGATCTATTATCAGTTAAATGCAGAACTTTTATCAGCAAACGAGGTTGTGATTGCGAAATCCAGCCAACCGTGTATATTGACATTCCGAAGCCTCCCAATTCGCCTGATTCGGACATGTATTATGAGCGTACCTTTAGACTTAGGAATCTCATCCGAAACTCAGAAGATGTTAGTCGAAATCTTGAACCATAAAGAAGGTTATCCGAGAACCAAAGCTATCCGAGTTACTTTGATCCCGAGGCCAGGAACATCGTTTGTCCCACAAATATATGAGTCGAAAATCCTTATGAAGTCTAAGTTGCCATGGACAAAACAGTTAGTCCGAAACTGGCGGTGGACGATCTCTGTTTGGATGACGATGTACATATTCATTTTGCTGGTGATATTTATTCTCAGCTGTTGCAGACCAGTTCTGTTTCCGACAATTGGGACGGTGGTGGAATTAACAGAGAATGATCATGACGAGGGAGATATGAGTGCGAAAGAATTGGAAGAGCTAGAAATGGAAGCTCCGGATGAGAAGGAAGTTTCGGAGCTATTGAGAAAATGGCAGGAAAGGAGGGAGAGAAAAGCAAGCATTGCGCAGATGGGCAGTGTCGTTGGACCGATTGAATCATCGCATTCCAGTACAAGCTTTGCAAGTGAAGATACAAGTTTGGTTGTTGAAGAGGATGCTGCTGTCATTGGATCATCATCAGCAGCAACAAGCATGAGCTTTACGAGGGAAGACACGAGTTTATTCGGTGAAGAAGAGGGTTTTGGGGACTCACAATCCGTTTGCTCGGATGATTGATCGATTAGCTTTCTGGTGTACATAACAGCAGCTAATCCCCCTTTTGATGCAACTGGGAGAGGAAACGATTAACCCCAAATGAATTTCCTTTTTTGATGAAACTTGGAGAGGAAACAACCATCCCCAAACAAATGTTTTTTTAGGTATCCTCTTCCACTGCATGTATTGATGAATTGGTTGATTAGAATTTGTTGATTTCTGTAATAATCACAATGTTGTAATTTTGCATTCCTTTTGTTCCTTCAATTATTTTCATCAAATTGAAGAGCTTGTAATGAATTCATCAAATTGAAGAGCTTGTAATGAATCATACAGAGTGAAGAGCAGTTCAATCCCGGTTCGATTTTATGCACGTGACAAACTTATTAATTGATATCCTGACATGTTTTCCGAAAGTATATCAATGACATGATGTCTTAGAAAATGAACTTCCCAAAACTCTAATATGAGTTCTTATTTTGTTTTAAATTACAGAAACGTGATACTAAAATCGTACAAATTTCTCAAAAGTTTTGGTTTTCCAAAACATTTGAGAAACATGACCAAGTTTAAAGTCAAATTTTCGGTGCAACATCGCTAGAAATCATAAACAGAACAGAATTTCAGATTCACCTATTTGCTTGTCTAAAATGAAGAACTTGAGTGATGAGCAACAAACAAGCACACTACCATACAACTTAGCCACAGATAACTCAGACTGATAATTCGCTCCGGGAGATGAGGATCCCGTCAGTGTCTGCATAGAGCCATTCCCCATCAGAGATCCTCGTACCTGCAATGGTGATTGGAACATGTTTCTCACCAACCCCTTTCTTGTTGGCTTTCATAGGATGAGAAGCCAAAGCCCTTACCCCAATATCACAGCCATTAATCTCATCAACATCTCTGATGCAACCGTTCACTATTATACCTGCCCACCCGTTATTCTGAGCTTGAACGACAGGGTTGCCACCAAGAATTGCGCATCGGAGACTACCGCCTCCATCTACCACGAGAACTCGACCATTGCCCTTCTCCTCAAGGAATTCGCGGATCAGAACATTGTCTTCGAACACCTTAAGAGTCACCACAGGACCACAGAAAACTTGGCGACGGCCATAAATTTGAAAGATTGGTTGGAGTGCTCGGAGCTCGCCACTCACGATTAGTTGTGGATTCGCGTCACAAACTTCTGCTGTTGTGACTAACGCCATCTATTCCCAGATTCTGCATTATTAGAAGTAGTAGAATAATTAGACACATGAATAAGGATGGGAAAGTAAACAACACATTCGATCAGCAATCTGAAACCTGAGAACATGAATCAGATACATGTAATTTATCCCAAGCAGGTTGTAAGATCGTAGCATAGTGTAGAGTAATTGACATGTGTGTGATCAATTTTCAAACAGTTTCTTCATTTGCGCTAAGATTTTAAACTATTTCTCTGTTTCTGGTAATTTCAGCTTGCCCTGCCTGTTAAAAGGGCGGATAAGTGGGTTTCGGAGCTTTTATATGAGTCCGCCTGTAGAGGCACTGACAAATGGGGATTGAGATTGTCTATAAACAAAGAGTATTCAACTTTGAGGGTCAGATCGATCATCAAACAATTGTGAAATTCTGAAACCTATATAAGCTAGAATGAAGGCGAGGAATGACAAAACCCATCCTAAGCTAGAAAAAAGGAATCCAATTTCACAATTGTCTGGTTGAATATACAATCCAAACAACTGTAAAATATCTGTCCGCCTGTGTGATAGACGGATTCATATTGTTGGTTCGCCTGTCAGGTTGCTACTATTCCTGGTACTCCTTTGTCCAATTTCTGACAGGCGGGTAACCAAAATCACCACATACATAGAAATAGTTAGAAATTAACCTTAAATGAAGACATTATTTGGTAATTAACCACAAATGTGTTAATTTCTCGGAAAATGATCAAGTGATCTTATAAACCAGATATAAAGAAAACTTTCTCCTACACATTGTGTGAAAAACTGGTCTTGAATCACGTCTTAAAAACTATACTTTTTCTAAGGGAAGCTGATTTCTTTTACAAAAATCCAGACCTGATACTCGTTTGTATTATCCAAAGGCATACAAAACTGGTGCTCAAAACACCGATTTGAAATGCTTACGTTCCTGTGAATGAATCACGGGATTCAGTCTTGTACAACTACAACTGATACTGCTGTTTGAAACACATGTATCAGACACCATCATGTTGACATCTAACAGTCAACCTAGTGACTCAATCACCGAGTTGTTCACATTTAAAATTGATATTTTATATAACCGGTTTATGAACATTTCAACCAGATTGATCTATCCTCAGAAGAAGCATAACCATAAAGAAATATCTAAAAAGTTTCACTTTTTCGTATCCCTAATCATAACATAAGCATACCAAATCATAATGAATTGAAAATCAAGTTTCGTAATTAGATCCAATAATCACAAAAGATTGTAATTTGAGCTAAGGATTCATAATCTAAATTAAGAAAAACCCATGAATGAATCAAACAAAAGAATGATGGGAAAAAAAGCTGAAAATTACCAGTAGAAGAAGATGGAAAATAATAATTATCTGAATCTTATAATCCCAAACTTGAAGATGAGAAACTCAACCAACGTTTGACTCAGATACTCAATGAGAGATGTTGGGTTAAACAGCATTTATTCCTCTCTTTTTTCCATTTCTTGATTGTTTTTTATTCAAAAGCCCATCTTCATTCCTTTACATTTTTAGTAGTTTTGTCAATATGTTTTTATTTATTTTTTTAAGATGAGGGAAAGGATTGGAAGGAATTAAATTATTAGGACAAAAGTAGGATTTAAATGTATTAAGAATAATATGCGAGAAAATTGATAAGGTGGTTTCGTCACATAAAAGGAAAGACGCTAGTTAAATTGCTTGAAATGTGTTAAAAGGAGAAAATGGTTACAGAAAGTCGTAAACAGATTTGGAAGAGAGTGATCGTAAGTGATATGAGTTTATTTGGGATTTAGAGAAATATGGTATTATATAGGATAAAGTGGCGGGAGAAAATTTATGTCGCTGACGTGACTTGAGCGTTATGGTTTGATAATGATATATGTTAACTGACCCGAATAATTTCGGAACTAAGGCTTTGTTGTTGTTGTTGTTGTTGTTAATGAGTGAGATAGATTTAAGGTTCGATCCGAAGATTTTAAAAATTGTTAGAACTGTATTCAATAGATTCTGAGATAAGATTTGGTTTAGTTTTAGTGAAAAAAAATCAAGTATTCAAGTTTGCGAATGGAGAAAGAGCTGCTGCAGGATTTGGGTCGGAACGCAACCTAACTAAGAGAACCGTTCCACTTAAGTAAAATAGAATAATTTGAGGTTCTAGTCAATTTAAAAGGTAATTGTTATAATCGAAAGTTATTATGCTTCATACGTTTGTTAAGTCAGGAGGGTCGACTTTTTATATAAATTTGATTATTGTGATTACGACAGAAAAAGAATTTTAAAATAATTAATTAGTTTTTTAGTTAAAATTATCATTTTGCATGGAATGCTTGAGGATTTTTTTTTAAAAAAAAAATATTATAAAAATACCACTCTAAAGGTCACATGTGTACCATAATAATAAGTCTAAAGATTAATAAATAAATTAAGAGATTTGAGAATCAACAAAAACCAGATCTTAAGGATATTTCTTTCTATTATTTTATCTCACAGGTGGCGATGACACATGATGGATGACGGTGGATTTAACAATTTGTTTATATATGGCTTAGTTCATTGTTTTTGATTTAGTTTAAAGTAATGTACTTTCAAAAATAAAATAAAATTTAGTAATGTGCAGAAAAAAGAAAAAAATTGAAAGAAAAATAAAATTGCACATTAATCTGGAAAACTTGAACTTTATTTTGGACTTTTCATGTTAAAATTGAACTTTATTTTGAACTTTTATGTAATTTGTAAGTTGTCTCGGTACCTTAGACTTTACAATATGAAGGATTCATATATGATTATCTATCCAGTTAACTTTTTCTAAAAAAAATAAAATTTATCCGGTGGTAAATAAGCTTGATGTTCCGGTGACCGAATGTCTTGATCTTCCGTTGAGCCTAGTCACTTCTTGCAAAATGTGAGACATTAGTGAAAGATGTGTGTAACGTACCTTCCACTCCATAGACTTCGACTTACATAGGCTAGTCTTGATCCGGTTCACTAGCCATTCACATGTAGCACACGAATTCTATCTAGCAATGAATCTGGATCCTTCAACATCCCGGCTCAGATTATCCAATCAAAGAGGTCTCGGCCATTCTGAAGTAGCCTTTATAAATTGATAACATATAAACATTATCCACCCGAAACAACTAAAACACCAAAAACAAAAAATTGTCTCAATGAAGTAAAAAAATTGCAATAAAAATCAAGAAGGAAATCACGGGTGGAACCCGTGTCCAGTTTTGAACACACAATGAGTAAATATTATTAAGAACAAACAAAGAACAATGTCCTTAATTATTATGACCAAATCTTAACAAAAACACCATTGAATACCACAAATGTAACAATCTAAAAATTTACTAGTTTTAAGGTATAACTCAAGATTCAGTTAAAAAGGGCAAAGACATCAACAGAACTCCAACTTCCTAGGAAGAGCCGAATGCGATTGTAGGCCCGCCACACGATTTCTGAGTCGGGTATAGTGTATCAAGTTAACTTGTGAATAGTTTTCATGTCAGCAACTTCCTTAAAGGTCCCGTTTTCGACATGTTCCCACCATTTATACAAGAAGTTGTCGACCACGAGTCTGAACCAAGGTGAAAGCTTCAGACCTTCCTCACCCGCATCGGCTTTCCTCAAGAGCTCTTTCAGCTGATCCCGGTTAACATACTTGATATCAGCTACCTCATCTGGGTTCGGGTTTACGTTTACGTCACTGACCATGAAGAGCAAGTAGTCAACTGCAAGTTAGGGAGAAGACGGGAGTCAAGAAAATTGAGCAAATGGGGAGTTAAGTTAGTCAAAGGTGAGTCGAAAAGTTTACGTTCATGCTCTCCCCACTTTCCATCTGAAGGTGCCTTGTATAGAATGCGTCCGAGTGGAGTAAATTGATCAACCGGAACGTCCTCAGCTGGGATACCAAGCTCATCCAAAAGCTTCCTTTGTGCAGCATTTCGCACACCTGATAAGAGAGAGAAAGAGAGAGAGAGAGGAAGTTATTACCCGCCTCTAATAGAAAGCTGATTTTATAGTGATGTATAGAAAACCGAGAATCCATATATACCAAGATAATCATCTTCGATAAGCTCTGACTCACGATACAAAGGATGACTGCAGCAAGTATTTGTCCACACAAGGGGGAATGTCACCTTCGTTGCAGAGCGTTGCTGTTTAGGACATGAATAAAAACACATATGAATTTGAATTTCTCGATGACATCTAGAAAATAAGATCTGTCAAAAAAAGACTACCTGACAAATGTTTAACATGATTCGAGCCAAGAAAAAGTAGACGACACTTTTTTCATTTATTTATCAGTTTCCAAGGTGCGGCAGTTCAAACTCCATCCATTTCAATTTCCATCGATTAACAACTCTTGTATACCAAAAACTACACCTAAACTATGTCAAAATCACAAATATTATTCTCACATATCTCTGATTGGTGAAAACTACTAAAGTTCAAAGGTTTTATATCCTCGATTATCCACTTTCACTCACTTTGTTCATCCTTATAACAAGCTTGAAACGTGATCAACATATGGCCACTTATGGTTCGTTTAGGATGATTCTAAAGCGGGCAACATTATTTTCAAATATGAATCAGTTGCTTGCAAAGCTCAATTTTTTACCCATTAGCAGAGATCACGTACCTGAAGAAGTAACTCATATTTTGAGTTGAAGAGAAATACGCTAAAAGCTCTGTGTAACGAGTTACCCTTCAAAATATTTTCCCATAAATGACCTACAAATACCAGAAGCATAAAAATTAACGCAAGCCAACCAAGAAGATCCTAGCTTCTCGGAACTATACAAGGGGTCACTTTCAAAGTTTGTACAAGACAACCAGTTATGCACTCATTATAGTAATGGAAGATTCAACCATTCGCGTTGCTAAACCACAGACCAATAAGAACATGAGCTGACCAAGAAGATTATAGTCTCCGAACAAAACAAGTGGCTATTCTTAAGTCATGCACCCGATATTGAAGTACCAGTAGTGGGCAGCTACCCATCAAGTTACTACAACACGGAGCAATCAGAACACCAGTCAACAAAGAAGATTTTAGTTTCTACAAGGAGTCTACTCCTAATGTTGGTTGTACAACGCAACATGTTATGCACCCAAGATTCATGTAATGGTAGTAGCAACGGTTCAAGTTATTAAAAAACGGAACAATTAGAAAACGAATTGATATTGTGACTGCAAGGTTTCAAGTCCAAACAAGCTTCTCGTGCAAATTCCTATCAAGGCATTGCATTTTGAGATGGAAAAATGGTGATTCTAGGCTAAGGTAGTCGATCCACTACCATGGTAGTAAAACAAATATCGTTTCAAAATTCCCTAGAAATTCCTCCCTAAGTAGTCCATTGCCTACTTTTTCAAAACAGTCTTGTCTCAATTAAGGGTAGTCAAACAAGGATACTTGCGAAGCGGAAAAAAGTAATCAACAAACTAATGCTAAGAAATATTTACTTACAGCTATATTTGGAGACGTGACCAACAACACCATCACTTTCATCCACTAAAATGCATCTGGAAGAAAAATAAAATTAGAAAATTGTTCAGATTCCAGATCAGATCATACAGTAGATAATAACCCATCTAGATGACATTTCATCCCAAAATCAGATGGCATTCTTGAATGCCATTTCTTCAACATGGTAAACATAATAGAAAAACAGGAAATATCACTTTACAACCATTGTTTTCTTCATTTGGTTCAACTTGAAGAAGAATCAGCAAGACAAAAACAGATTCACAAGTAATAAGAGTGAAATTTGAAAAATGGTAACAAAATAATAGACTAGCACCAAAAAAGATCATCAATAAAGAAGGATCTGACATTTTATACTGTTGGAATCTCTATTTTATCTTTGAACATTCATAACTTCAAAAAGAAAATCTTTTTCTACAACAACAACAAAGCCTTAGTCCTGGAATGATTCAGGGTCGGCTAACATGAACCATCATTAAAAACCGTGAAACTCAAGTCGCGTCGGGGACATAAATCGATTAAAACACCTCAAATTGAAGATTGTCAAATGCTTTTTTTCATCAGTCAACCCCTAAAACCTCCTTCAAAACATAAAGTCAACTCAACGACAGTAGCAAAAAAGATAATCAATTTGGAAAAACCCCAAAAACCGAATTGAACAATCAGACAAAAAACAACAAAACAGCAATACCCAGATGAAATTTGAGGGAAAAACATACTCATCGTCAAACATGAGGCGTCTTTGAACAGCATCCATGCCAGCATCATCAGCCATGGTGATTTTAGTGGAGGTAGAAGGTGAAGTAGAAGAAGAAGAAAATACCCTTTGGAAAGGAGAAGAGTAAAGCTTGGAGCTTTGAGGTTTGGTGAGGTTAAAAGAGAGAAAATGGGAGAAACGAAGTGGGGAAGAAGAAAAGGAAGAGGAGAATTTAGCAGCGGTTGGGGTGTAAAGAAGGCGAGAAGTGAGAGAAGACATTTTTATTTATTTTCTTTAATAATGCCCATCGTAAATCATATACGAATTTTTAGGACTCTCCGCTCGCCTCATTATTATATGTTTATGCTTATTACTATTCGTTGAGAAATGATCAGGTGTGACAATAGACTTATGGTGTGACAAGGAAAAAAGGTGGGGTAATTTTGTAATTGAACATGGAAAGGTGGCAAACTTGTAATTAAGAGAAAAAGCCTTATACGTGTAAAATATGGAGGGAAGGAAGAGGGGTGATGTCAGCGCTGATATCACCCCTGAAAAGAGAAAAGGTTTTAATTATTTTCTTTAAAATGCATTTTCCCACTCTTCCCGAACTCGTTTTTCAAAAAAAATTATACCACTGAACTCGTATTAATTAGGCCGTCATTTTGAGATCCATTTTTGTTATTTATAAACGATTTTTAATTTTTTTAATTTTTTTATGGTTGTTTCAAATTAATATTCGGTTGTTTCAAATTAATACTGTGTTGTTTCAAAATAATATTCTGTTGTTTCGAATGAAATATAATTAACACTTTGGATTGGATGGAGCTCTGCTGATGGAACAAGTGTAGTATTCTGCTGAAACAAATGTAGTAGTCTGGTGGAACAAGTGTAGTATTCTGCTGGAACAAGTTGTTCCGAAATAATACTCGATTGTTTCGAAATAATACTCGGTTGTTCCATGAACTCAGTTGTTTCAAATTAATAAATAACATAATTTTGAGTCTTTGCTCATTTTTGTAGTCTTCTCCATGTGAATAGGCTGTTAAATAACATAATTTTGAGGCTGTCACAACATAATTTTGTATCCAAGTACTAAGAAAATTAATACTCTGTTGTTATTCCATAAAAAATTCAAGGTAGAAAATAAATAAAATGATATCATGAAACATAACATGGTTTGTTTGACATTTTTCAACGGTTATAATTCATGAAAACCAAAGAGTGACATTAAATTGATTTAATTATTTAACTTGGAAACACAGCACTTCATTTCCTTTGCTGCATAAAAAATAAGAAGAGAAAAACACTTCGTCTTCTTCCTTTTGCCTTCTCCTTTACTTGATCTCTGATTCTCAATTTATTTATTTTCTTTTGAAACTTCGTCTTCTTCTTTTTGCCTTCTCCTTTACTCGATCTCTGATTCTCTCTTCTTGCGTACTCTCAAGCTTCACTTTGCTTCAGTTCAAAATTCAAGCTCAGCTGTCCGAAAAGGTAGTCAAAAAGAGGCGGCGACGATCGGTTTACGGCGGCATGTACCGATGCTGCGACGACCTCTCCTCCTCGGAGTGCGGCCGTTGCGTCGCCTTCGCCGTAACCCAGCTCAACTCCCTCTCCCTCTTCCTCTTGACTCCTGCGCGCATCTTTTTCTGAAAACAAAATTGGAAAAGTTACAATTTACATACCTGATTAATTACACAATTGGTCCCTGTCACACCATAAGAGGGTTGTCACACCATAAAGGGGTGTCTCACCTGAACTTGACTCACTATTCCTTTTTAACTTTTGTATTCGGTAGAGTTTGATAAATAAAGAGAAACTAAATCTAAAAGTTGGTTCGTTATAGTTTCGTGAATAGAAAGAAAGTAAATGCTTAACCTCTCTTGAAATTTTTAGATTTCACATTTTTTCAATTTAATCCTATGTTTTAAAAATCGGATTAGACGTTGAACTGGCGTAATAAAAGGTTCAAGAATTTAATAGGAATTTAATAGAAAAAATTGGTTCAACCGATAATTCAATTAGTAGTTCAACTAGACCGAACACCCAATCGGTTTGTGGTTCGACCGGTCCAGTTTTGTAACACTGGTTTAATCATTTATGTAACACTTTCCACTTTAGTTTTTGAAGTAAAAAAAGAAGTTCATTTTGACTTATCAATTTTATATGGCGCTTATGTGGCAAAATAAAGAGAGTGGAAGGGAAAATTTGAAAAATTTTCATTTTTGCAATTTGTAAAATAACTCTCAAATTATTACTTTTCTTTCTTCTTTGTCTTCTCCTGCCTTCTTCCTTCTTTATTTACTTCTTCTTTCTCATTTTTCCATAAATCTGAAAAATTCAAGATTCCAGATTTTTGAAAATTACCAAATTTCTAGAATTTCTCTAGAAATTCGAAATTCCAGACATTTGAAAATTTCTAGATTTTTTTTGAAAAAATTCCTAAAATCTAGAATTCCATATCCAAAATTCTGGAAATTTTCAGATTTTTTATGGAGATTAATTTTTCTTGAAAATTTCGAAATTTCTAGAAATTTCAAGAAATCTGAAAATCCTAAATTTCTAGAAATTCCAGGATCCAGTGGAGTGGAATTTCTAAGAAAAATATGAAAGAAGAAAAAAAGAAAAGAAAAAAAGGGAAAGATAAAATAAGGATGAAAATTGATATTTACCGGCGAGTGTATTACACTCGTCTTAGGTGAGACTGGTTATCACCTGAAAATGGTTAAACTGACTTGTTTTTTCGAGATAATGGGTGAAAAAGGAAAGCGATGAACATGACGGGTTAAACTGAAAAAGTGCCAACTTTAAGGGTCAGTAGAAGGGTTAAACTAGAAAGTAAATCAGAAAGTTATTTAATATGGCTTGAAATAGTGATTTTATACTATATAAGAGAAAGAAAATGATGTAAATAAAAGAAAACATGATAATACACCTCAAACCACATACGTTAAGATGGTTCGTTGATATAATTTAATAACATTTGCCTCATGTAGTATTTAACTTGTGGCGTTTTTCTTTTTTTTTGACAAGAGGATGTACTAGCAAAGCCACATATTACAAAACATAGGGAAAGAAACCCATTGGATATCATGTTTAATAATAGTACAAACCCCGCGAGGTGGACATTGAAAAACATGTAAAATCGAACTCCAAGTCATCCCCTAAGTTGGTCATCCAATCAACACGTCAATTCCCCTCACGATAAGTATGATGAATAGATACATGCTAATATCGAGCAAACAATTGCAGAATAGCTTGAATAAGATCAGCCGAGTCATTTTGTAGTGAATAGGGGTGGAGAATCAACTGCACACAGAGAAGGTTATCAACCTCCATTTGAACTTCCTTGTGTCCCATCGTCCATGCCAAATTTAACCCGTAAAAAATTCCCCAAAGCTCTGCCTGAAGGTCTGAGAGTCTCCATATCCTTCTCGTGAAGCCTTGTAACCAATCGCCTTGGAGGTTTCTAATAATTTTGCCTGCCGAAGTGCGAAAGCTGCTCCAATTTATAGCGTCGTCAGTATTGAGTTTGACCATTGTTGGGGAGGCAGGTGTCAGCCGATCAAGTACTCAATTGTCACATGTTCAGAGGCATGCAGCTTAGACGTACAATGTTGTGGACAATTTGTATAACGATAAGTCTCACTCAGTAACCATCTCCTGTATGAATTGATGATTATTTTGAAAGATGAGATAATTTATTTGCTTCCAGAGCGACCAACAAGTGACAACGAAAATAATGGACCAATTCTTCATGGAAAAGTAATTTCTTCTCGACAGACAGTTGAGGATCCAATTATCCTCGGGCATGAAAATCAGAGAAATGAAGATATGGATTGGAATTAGTCAGTCTCGGAGAACATGTGAAATTGATTCTTGTGGAAATTAAAAATCGTACAATGATCATTCTCAAGAAGGTCTCTTCGAGTTCTCTCAGAATTAGTCAAAAGCTTACCTTTAATCACAAGTCAAAGGAAACTTCAGATATGTTGTGGTCTAGGCTAGTTCAAAATGTGTTTCCATGTATTTCAAAATTTAGACTCGAGACCTCAAATATAATCTCGTAGGTTGATTTAACTGTAAAAACTTTGTTACTCGACCTCATCCAGTACCCTTGATCCATAATTTAGGAACTTTTGTGAACTAGAGCAGCCGATAAGAAGTGGGCACAAGAATTTGTTAAATAGATGTCGAATTAAATTCCAGCGCCACTCTTTAGGATCATTAATCAAATTCGCTATAGTAAGGTGAATAAGATTGTTACTGATAGGGCCGGTGATAAGTAATTATGGGGGACCAAGGTCACCCAACTAGTTTTCCGTCCAAAATTTTGTTATAGAGCCATCTCCGACGAGACACTTTAGACCGATCAAAAGCTCATGCTTCACTTTGATGATAACTTTCCAAACTGGCAATATGTGATTGAACTAGTGGGGACACCTAGGAATAATAGAAGATTTGTACTTAGTCGCTAAAACTTGAACCCAAAACATATCTGATCTAGTGATTAAAAGGAATCCCACTTTCATCACGAATGCTCCATTTAGCTTTCCGAATCCCAAGCCCATTTGTGGATTCGATAGTTCAATTTGGTCGAAAAAATGCTAATCGAATTGCTCATGAAGTGGCAAGATGGGGATCTCTCTTCAAGATCAAGCTACTTCTATCCATAATTATCTTAGTTTTCTTTCTAGTTTCTTAGTTGCTGATAAGTGTAATCTTGTTAGTTAGCTCTTAAAACATGTCTGCTATAAAAAAAATAAAAATTCTTATTAACCTTTTTGTTTTTCAAAGTAATATTTATAGAAAAGAGAGAAATAAAATGATTAATGTTTTCTCAAAAAGGGGTAAAAGAAGTAACTATGGAATTATTTTTGACACTTTTGATTTTATATATAACTATTGTGAAACATATGAAAAACACAAAAATTCATATGAATGTTAATGATAATAAGATTTTGGCACCATCCAATCAAAACATGCCAGTTTGTCTAATCACACTTCATTATATATAAATATGAACTTATTAACATTTTTAGGATCAACAAATTATTTTTCTTACCAATTAAGGGTCAATTTGAATGACTAAGTTCTTTAAATAATGGGAAATTTTATGGTTACTTTGTTTTTCACAAAGTAACCATTACTTTGTTTTGTTAACCATTGGATCATGAGTTAAAAACTAATCTAATAGTGAATAAGACAAAATATAAACAAAGTAAAGAAAAAACAAAATAACTATAGCCTATGCCTTAAATAATTTCAAGTAACAATAACAAGTACAATAAAAAAGAAGCCCTATAAAAAAATTCATGGCAATGAACTATCATACTTGTTTATTAAAACGATACGTCGTGCAATAATGAGCTGTCTAAAATATGATCCCATCTTTCTTAACCAATGGATACATATTTTGATAATAAACATGTTTCATACCGTTGTTTTCAAATTTTTTTTTTTTTTTTTTTTGGTATTTAGTTTAATTTTAGAATTAGTGTAACTAGGGTTGTCAATCGGTCGGGGACAAACCCGTACTCGTAGGGTATTTGAATCGCTAAGGTTGCAAAATCTCCGATTAAAATGCACGCGGATCGGGTATGGTTTTTTTTTCATACCCGACAATCGGGTTCAGATTGAGTTCGGTTATCTGTATAAACCCAATCGAATACCCGAACCCATAAGCGTGAAACTCAAATATTAAACCCGATCAGATGCTCGGATATAAACCCGTTTACGACCCCTTTTTATTATTGTATTTGAAATTATGAATTGTTGTTTTAATTATTGTGTTTGAAATTATGAATTATTGTTTTGATATTCTGTTTGAATAATTATTTAGAATTATGAATAATTAGTGTGATTTGATATTCATGTATTTTTATTTTTTTTTTATCAAAAATACAATTTGTATCTAGAATTTGTATTTAAAAATAAAAAATAAAAAGAAAATATTCGGATAATCGAATAACTGACGGATTCTGGCGCGGGTCGGATTCGGGTACGTACTGTAAATCCATTTAATAATCGGATTTGGGTTCGGGTATATCCGATTATTTGACGAGTGGAGTTTAGTTTTTATTAAACCCAACCTAATCCGACCTGTTGACAACTCTAATTGTAACTACATATATAGGGTAATTTAAAAATAAAAATAATCACAAGCAATATTTTCTTTTTCTTTTTTTTATAACATTACAAGCACTATTTTCAAAAATACTAGAACCACATATTTTTCTAGAAAATTACCTTAAAAATAATTCAAATATATAATAATCAGGTTCAAATTTATCATCCTATAATTGGTCTTACTTCCTATTCCAACCAACTAGCATAAATAAATAAGTTAAATGAAATTATGAACAAATAAATTATGAGTGGATCATCAAACAGTCTAACCTGTTACCAAAAAATCAAACAGTCATCTCATAAACTTAATATTTCGCCACGTCTAATATATATTATAAAAAATACATGTTTTATAAACTCATTCAAATTTGTGAAGGAGAAACTGTTAAAAGGATAAATTCTAATCATTATAATGTTTTTTTTAAGCAAATGTCGAGAAATTTTACTATATGTAACGTATACAGATGAGTGGTATATCTTACATATAAAAAGAAAATTCATAAAATTAGTGAAAAGCAATATAGTCAAATAAATACATGAACCAAACTGTTAGTTAATTGCCTGAAAAACAGAAAAAGACCGAATCAATTTGTTTTTTCTTAAAAAAAAAGAAATTACTCCCAATAAACGAAGATGATTTTTATATTTACAACTCCTAGTGAAAGATTGATTAATATTCTTTCTTCTTCGGATGTTATTTATATTTTTTTTACAAAAGAGAAATAGTTTCATTTATAAAGAAATATAATACATTATGATGAAAAAAATTATAATTATGAAATCTAAACTAATCATAGATTGAAATAGAGAAACAGTAGACATAACAGTGGGAAATGCACTTCATTTGGAATCGACTTCAAAGTCTTTATAGCTAAATGACTTCATAATCTTCCAACGAGTAATATCTATGATGGTTGACAAATCTCTTCTGTATTTCCTTAAAGAGAACTTGATAACGCCCATAACGGAAACATAACATGAATTTCGATAAAGGGAGACAAAACACATATTCAGACAAATAGAAAAACAAATACTCCAAATAAAAGAGAAATCACCAAATTTAACATATAAAATAGGCAAAAAACACTATTTAGCCACTACCATATTTCAAATTTGTGCATTTGATTTATTTGGTCATATTTGATCACTTATCTTTGTAAATTGGTGAAATATCATATTTTCAATTTTAATCAAAGAAATGTGAAATAAAAGTGAATGATTGAATATGTCCAAATAAAAAGTCAATAACTAAATGTACAAATTAAATTAAAATAAGTCTGTAATAAAATAATATTTTTTCTCAATAAAACAACTAAAACTTTCATACAATCTAATAAAGAAAAGCAAAGTGAAGAGGGTTTATTTCTCGGCTAAAAGCCGAAATATTTAATGAATTAAATTATGCCATTGTATTTTTCTTTTATTTCTTTTAGTCAAACAAAACAGCCCCCACCTATTTCACATTGTTTGTATCGAAATCAATAAATAGAATGTTAGGAAAAATATAATTATTCATCAGCTTTACATAAAAAGGTAAAATACCTTAATTTGTATTTTTAATACTATCTTGTATTAAACTTTAAATTATTGTAAGTGTTAATGTCATGCTTGTATTGTCTTATTTTTTTAATACTTTGTCTATGTCAATATCGATACTTTAATGACTAGTTTGGTTTGTGAAATATACAAAAGTAGAATAACTATTCTTATCTAGTTCAAATTCTTAATGTCAATTCGAATTTGGGCATGAGGGGTGGCTGCTACTGTAGGGAAAAACTCTTAAGAGAATAATGATACTTATTAATAATTTTACATCTCATAATGCTCGAGAAATAAACGTTTTCTTATTATTTGCATATTTATTTTTTTGGTAGGCAATGATTGGGTTGAAAACTTCGTCTACAATGTAAAATGATTACAGAAGAGTGTTTAAAATACAAGAAAGTAGAATTTGTTAAAACATTTTCAATTTGTTAGCCTTTTTTTTTTCTTTCTAATTACATCCTTTTTAATGTTTTTATTCTTTTGTTTTTCTTTTCATTAAGAGTTATATTTAGATAAGAGGTTATAGAGGGAGGAGCGTCAATCTAGTTGCGATGTCCGACAAACTTTTTTTCATCTAACCTATAATTTATAGTAAAGAAGATACATGCATGGAATTTCTTAAAGAATGTATATTCTATTCCTCCATATTCCATTTCATAGAATAGTTATATCAATTAAAGTAATTTGTTTTGGGAACCAAATGACACCTAAATGTTTCATATTACATATATCATTTTAAGGAAAAAATTACATTTGAAAAAAAATAGTCTGATTGTATTTATACTTGCCATTTGCAAATTTGATTTGTGAATTTAGAAATATTATACACCTAATTATTAAGAATAAGTTAAGAACTAATGCTTATAGTTTAATCACTTTTTAAATAGAGGTTTATGGTTTACCCGTTTGTAAATAAAGGTATGTGATAAACAGAGTATTCAAAATCACATTTTTGAAATTTGATGATATTTTATCTTTTTAAACGACTTATATCATATATAGACAAAACATTGATCCCCCGATTCGAATTGCAGATTTGTAAAATGAATATGATTTTGTTTATCAAATCAAAAAGCAATAGTATTAAACAGCAAACTCGAATACAATGGGAAACCAACTTCTCTACAACTCAACAATAACAAGGAGACTAACTCCATTCTACAATTTTAAAACTATCATTATCAACCCTACTGAATTTTAACTTCATAGTATCACAAATTCTGCAAATTACAGAGTTAATATCGAACTGTTCATTTGCAAAACATTGACGATTTCTTCCCATCCAAACTTGATAGACCATAGTTGCGAGAGCAGTTCTTTGAATCATGGCAAGTTTAGATTTCCCCCTTGCCTTCCTGCACAACAAGCTAATTAGCCTATGCCATCTGAGATTACTTGCAGATTTCATGCATCTATTAAAGAATAGGTGATCAATGGTCTCTCTTGCATTATTGCATAACACACAATTTGAATCAGGAACTACACCAAATCTGAAAAGTTTATGCTTTGTGTTAAGCCTTCCTCGCAGTGCTAACCACAAGATAAAACTGCATCTATGGATGTGTCCGTTACCCTAAGGCAATTTTCCCCATGAAACAATTTCTCTCTTGGGTCTAATCTCTCTCCATGCAGAAGCAATAGAGTAAGAAAGGGACTTTTGGAAAGGCCATACAATTCTAGGCAACATCAGTATTATCATCCAAAGGATCAGGAAACATCTGCATCCTCCATATTAAGCAATGGAAATTGTTCTACCACACTTCTGCCATTCAGCCTTTTCCATCACCTAATTGGTAACCAAATTTGCCTCTAAACACATCTCTAAGCTGCAATATTTTCCTCCAACTCCAACTTGCCTCCAATGGTTTTGTTAAGAGAGAAACTTGAGTCGATTCTTTGAGTGATTCAATCCACTAAAACTGCACAACCAACTTTGCTAAGCCTTGTAGAAATAAGAGGAATCGTCCATAATATGGTTTATGATTCAAATTTGAACATAGAAAATGTCATTGAAGATTATGTTTTTATCAATATGTAAATGTAATTTTTTTTTTAAATATAAAATGGATTTCGTTTTCAATAAAACGTAAAGTTGTAATTTACGATATCTTATTTTGTAAAAAATATTCATACCACATACCTCTATTTGCAAACTGTTAAACCACAAATCTTTATTTGCAAATTGAGTAAACCACGAGCGTTAATTTCGAAATTATCCCATTTTCTTATTTTGGGCCTCAATATCCTATCAATTTAATTGGGCTTTGCATCGAAATCAAATTTTTTATTTTCAGCCCAAACAGTTTCACCTTCTTATTTTATTTATAATTGGTGTTCAATTTTGTTTTTATTTTTTTATTGGTGGTGTTCAAGTTTTGTTAGTGAAGAAGTCCAATAATCACTAAAATTTAGCATGCTAATATGTTATTCCAGACAACAAAAGTAATTCTGGTTGGTATTTATGTGGTGTTAAATTTCAGATTGGTGTAAATGTGGAATGCGACAAACTTATCTGGTAGGATTATATGGTATAGCAAGTAAGAAATGTCATACACATCATTTTTTTGACATGTAGTCAAACTTATCTTTTTTTTTTATGTGTTATATCAATATTTTGATTATATTTTTGTATGCAAATTAGTTGCTAAGGGTTTTATTGAAATAAAATGTCAAGTTCAATAAATATGGAAGATAAAATAAATTTCATTAACTTTTGTGAAAGAGATCTGAATTTTCTTATACCATTTATTAATAAGACGTATATTGTTTTTTGGAGAATTATCTAAACCTATCTCATCAGTCTTACAGCTAATTACAAAATTCACTTATTAAGATGTATCTTGCACGTACATAGGAGTCATTTAAAAAATAATATAGTAACAAAGTTAGGAGATTGTCAGATGGCCACAAAATTCCAGTGACTAGTTTAGGAGAGTATGTCAAGAAAACTAATCAAGAACAAGTCGAATTTTGAGCGGCCACGCAAGATCAATCTAATTAATCAATTCAGTCATACTTTTTTATTTTAAACATCTAACTAAAACTTGAGCAGTCCAAACGACAACATTGAAACAAAAAAAGTAACTTCTTTAACCTTAACGAGATTTAATTATCAAAGTTTCTCAAAAAAAAAAAAAGAGATTTAATTTTCAAAGAGCATGCCTAAGATAAAATTGAAACGTTTTGAATACATATTTTACGGGGATCACATTGCAAGAAAATTATAAACTTTTTTTATTGATGAACATTATTAAGTTCATTTTTTAATAACAAGAAATTATATATAGTTGGAACTTATAGTCAATAAAAATAAAATGTGTTATAAGTTGGAACTACCATAACATGAATTAATACCCATCATTAGAATGAGTTATAAGTTGGAAGTACCATAACACCATGCACATAATTTATGGTATTTGATACAAATGGAAATCTAAAACATCTGGTCAGGGGGAGGCTGGTTGGTTTGGCTACCAGGTCCGCCGGCGACAGGAGGACGAGGTGGTTTATCGAGTAGAGAAACTTTCCGGCTCGGGGGAGGAAGCGGGTCGGTTTGGGCAGGAGGTCCTGCTGAGATAGGAGGACGAGGTGGTTTATCCTCAAAAGCTGGAATTGATGAACCTGAAGCCGGAACTGGTCCTTTTCGAGCATCAACAAACCAAATGCCTAACATAATCACCAAAATAATCAAAACCCCATTTTTATTAAACACTCCCATTGTTCTTTTTCTTTTTTTTCCCTCTCTTAATTTTTCAAATTTATTAATTTGCTTGAACTTACGTTACCATGAAAACCCTTTATATATACATAAATTATACGTACCTCTTAAATAGTCATAATTATATTCCCTAATTATATTGCAATAAATTTCAGATTTTATGACCTTTTTGTTGGAGGTAATTCCTATTTGGATTTTGCAAAATTTTCTAATTTATTCTCATTTATTTCACCAACTTTTTTTTCCCCATTTGATAGATATCAGAATTTGTAGACGATTCTTTCATTTCATTTTGTATACTTGTAATTTCTTGTGGATTCATTACATATCACCCGCGATATTTTTAGACATGTAATTACTGCATTAATCTTTTACCGGTGTGTGCATAATGACATTATAATAACTAAAATTATTAAACGGTAAATAACACTTTTATTAAAGTAGTTATTAACTCTACAAATATTATCAAAACTTAAATAAATTACTCGTTTATAAGGTTACATGCGAAAGTATTATATAATTCATTTTATTGGCGGTATCAACTTGATAATTCTGCATAAATTGGCATATTCGCAATTCATATTATTTCCCAATTAATGTGATTTTTTTTCTTTTATTGACATATACTAGCAAAATTTCGGCTGCCTTATAATTTAGAATTAATTAAGAATCTACGTCTCTTTTGGTACAATACATTCTTGGCTTGACACGGTTTAATTTTTTTAGAAATCTTTCCACTAATTAAGAGTATTTTTTTGTTGTAGGAACACTAAATACAATATATAAATGTTTTTAAAATTTGATTAATAAAGTAAATGATTTCATGCAAGGAGTAAATTTTTCGAGGCAAATTGTCAAAATAGTCATCAACATTTTGTTTTCAATATTAGCAAATATCAATAAAAATAAACAAAATATTTGCAAGTAAATAAACTTACGGAACTTATAGAATTTAGGGGTACATAAAAATAGATTTAGAGATATGATCAGGTGAGACTGGATCACTATGGCGAGACTGATTTTTAGTGTGAGACAATTAAAAAGTGGTGGCAATTTTAAAATTTTAAAAACATGGAACAAATGTAGTATTCTAGTGGAACAAATATAGTATTCTGCTGGAACAACCGAGTATCCAATTTGAAACAACCATACAAAAATAAATAAATAAAAAATCGTTTATAAATAACAACAATGGATCTCAAAATGACCGTCTAATTAATATGAGTTCACTGGTATAATTTTTTTTGAAAAATGAGTTCGGAAATAGCGGAAAAATCCATTTTAAATAAAATAATTAAAACTCTTTCTCTTTCCAGAGGTGACATCAGTGCTCACATCACCTCATCTCCATTCCCTCCAATTCTACCCATGAGTAGGTTTCTTTTAATTACAAGTTTGTCAGCTTCCATTGTCTCACTATAAAAACTAATTTCATCTTAAACCCTTGTCTCATTTGAATTTGACTCGGTAAACTTAAGTGTTAATGTTACAAATTAATATATATATATATATATATATATATATATATATAATTGGGCCGAAACAAAATTGGTTCAATGTAAGTAGGATTTTGTCAATCACATCCCACTTTTGAGAAAATATAACATTTTTTACAATTTTGCCATTTTACTTTTTTAATGAAATGTTTTTTTTTTCTAATTTATTTTGAAAACTGATTCCACTATGGTAAAATCGGTTTTCAAAATTGATTGAAAAAAAAAAACCTTTAAATTTTTGAGAACAGTTTGTACCATGTAGAATCGACTCTCAAAATCGATTAGATATTGAGCAAATTCTTTCTTATTGGTTTCTATTTCCGGAATATTTGGCGTCTTCGATATTATCACTTTTCGAGTTATAGGTTACTAATTAGGAGACATGTGTTGTTTTAGTTGAGAGAAAATTGATAAAAGTTTGTTTTTTTATCGTTAAAACGGATCCAATTGTGAGAAGGGAAAAAGTAAAGTGTGTTTTTCCAAAAGTGAGCTACGAATACACATTCAAGTAACATGACATAAGAGCTAGGCTGATCTTGAGATTTTAGGAGTCTAGGAGCAAAGTACCGAAATAGGCCCATAACCATACAAAATAAAAAAGTAGATTTAAACGTCTAATTTGACTTGCATGACTTGGACAACTAGACAAGTCTATACTATCAAAATTCGTTTCACACCCAAGTAACCTCCTAATTGGTTAATCCTTAGCCGCCCATCAATCGCCTAATGTCATTTAATGCATCATTTGTACAACAAAGACCTTTTGGCCGATGAATCCCCATCTAGATACTTAAAATTGAGAATCCTATTTGAATTTTCTAAACAAGTCAAAATCCGACTTGTGTCTAACCAGTTTTCTGACTTATATTCTGATTCGTAAAATAAGAATTGGTTAATTTTGGCTGTCCTAGTAGGAGGTTTGAAAAAAGGAGATGGGAAGAGAGAAGAGTCCAGGTCTGAAAATTCTGTGGGTATGGACACTCGGAACTGCCGCAAGTATAAATCCCATCTTTCTAATTTAGATTCCCTCTTTCTAATTTAGTAATTTTCACTCATTTTGTACTTTGTTTTTGCAGTTCTAGTGGCTAATATGGTAAGAACGAGGCTACAAGACATGGATCAGCTTATCAATTCAGAAGAACAACACCAACCCAATCAGCAGAATCAGACCCGGGGCGATTCGGAGGAGGCTCAAGACAATAATTGAAATCATAAGTTTCTAAATTTCCAATTTTTGTGTTTTCAGTTTGGGGATTTTGATATTTGAAGCTTCATTTTGACTTTAATAACTAGGAATTAAAAGGGTTTATTCAATGCTTGCTATGTGTTTGATTTATTGCTTGAAACAATAGCTATTTTAATCTTATGTGGAGGTAGGACTAGTGTGTCTTTAAGGTGTTTGTGAAAATGTCTATGTGGGTATTTTTTAAGTTTGAATGTGAATTTTATTTATGATGATCATTCTTAAGTTATGATATGAAATTTGAACTCCAAATATCTCATTCACGTATTGGTGGTGTATCACTAAAAGACGTTAGATGCTAGTCGGACGATCGAGAACTTTGGGGACTAGTTGCACTAACTCCAATTGGTATTAAGATTAGTATTATCATTGTTGAAGCAAATAGGGAAAATATAATGAATGTTTAACAAATTTGCTTGTTTATTTTCAATTTGTGAGGCTTGTGATGGTCTCTGAACCAGGTTAAATAAATTGTGATGTCTGTTTGTTTTGAGGAAATTCATGTAACTTCATTTTGTTTCCATAAAGTTTTGAGCTTCACATGTGATTTTGATATGATCATCCCGACCATTTTTTTACAAAAACGTATGGGGATATAGTTGTGATACGGAACACCATTAATTGTGTGAAAGTCAGACATGTCTTGTGTCTCGTCAACGTATTGAAGATGGTGATCTAGTAATACATAGAACAAAAATATCTTTAGTTTATGGTTAGACGAACGAACCACCGACATATTGGCAACATTGAAGAGTGATAACAAAACCTGCATAAAAGAAACTTGATGCATTTTAGCATACAATGGAGATTGGCAACATTTACTTACTGGTAGCAATCATCATTGCAACCTGAAATGATTGGGGCGCACCTGTGAAACATTTCCGGTTATTCGTAATTACTAACTTGTTCGCGTTTGGTTTATCAACAGCCTCAGTGTTTAGGAGGTTCAACGGTGAAAAAGGATTAACTTGATGTTGCTTATTTGGTGAAATATGTAGTTTTGCTCAATGGTTTAGCCTTTCTCGCATGCACTTGTGTTATATGGGCTGGGCGTTTGAGCCTAGTTCACGGGCTAATATGTTGGATCCAATATTTAGGCAAACTAAATAAATGTTCTGGGCCTGAAAACAAATTCTAACCTAAATTAAAAAATAAAGTTACTTTTTGAAAATAAAATAAAATAAAAAAAATTTATTCTTGAAAAATAAATATAGATGTTAAATAGAGAATTGATATCTAATATTTGAATAATTTACGAAAGTATAACATTGTTGCATCACCCATAAAATGACCCTTACGACACTAAAGTATTTGAAGGAACTGGTTTAAAGGTCGTTTAATTGTTATATTAGACATTAAAATCGTCCCTTTTGTATAAGATAATTATAGTGTTATTAGCATGGTTACAAAAAATATGCAAGGTACTAACAGCTTAGTTTGTCATGTACAAATCAATCTCAATTTCTTTTATCAAAGTCGCTGGTGTTTTTTATGTCACTAATAAGTTAGAAACAACGAGTGTTGGTATGGAGGCGCAAGTCTGTCTTGGTGTGGGTGGCGGCATCTTGGGGTTGAGCTCGGTGGGAAAGTTAAAATTTAATGTAGATGGTGGTCTTTTTTCTGCTGAGTTCATGGCTAGTGCTAGTATGGTGGTGAGGGATGCTGCTGGCATTTTTATTGCTGGAAAAAATGTGTCAGTTTTGTTTAATTCGGACCCGTTGATGGTGGAAGCTTTTTCTATCCGTGAAGCACTAAGTTGGATTAAAAATCAGAATTGGTCTGATATTATTCTCGAAACAGATTCCATGATTTTTTGTTAATATTTGGTCCGCCCGTTAGAGATTACCTCTCCTTATAACGCCATAGTCGAGGATTGTCGGTTAATTCTTAATGAGCTTACCAATTGCTCTATTTCTTTTGTGAAACGTTCTGCGAATAGTGCAACGCATTTTCTAGCTAGAAGCTTTATTTTACCGCATTGTCAAGGTGTGTGGTTTTCAAACCCTCCCGATTTCATTGTATCCGCTCTTTTGAGCGATTCTTCTTAATATAGACCTATTTTGATTGTAAAAAAAAACAACAGACTTAAAATATTTAAAAATAATTCCATTATTGAGAATTTGATATGATAATTATACACTATTAAGCTAATTTGTTCCTTTATTTTTGTTGGTGATGTAGAGGTAGAATTGAGAATTTTTTGTGTGTAGAAGATAGAATTGTAACCCCTCTTCCTTAAAAAATAAAATAAAATATAGACAATTATGTTCTTCTAATAAAGTTTGGGCTCTGTGATTCAAAAATATAAAATAAAAAATCCTCTCCAAGAAGTGGCCTTGTGTTGTTTCATAGGTAGTCAATTTATATTAATTTTATATTTGTTTTATATTAAATTTGAAAATAAAATGAGTCCTTTATAATCCATTTTTATCTCTGAAAACAAAATAACTTTATCAGTTCGGAATTGCACCGCTTTTTACCATCTTCTCCTTTCTTTTTTTCTCTTTATTAATCATCTTTGTTCGGCAGTGGATCTCTCAGCACCACACAAGACTAGCCGCTTCTCCGATCCATTATCATCTTGGTTTATGAGGTACCCTCTTTCTTCCTCTCTTCATCTTGCTTTCATTTTAATCCTTTGGGGTTTTTTCGATCTCTGGGTATTTAATTTTGTCTGTGTTAATCCTTTTGGGATTTTCACGGATCTGGGTTCCATTTCAAACCCCCTTTTGTTTCAAAGATCATATCTTTTTTTATTTTTCTCGTCGGAGTATATGGTTATGGATCTTGGGTTTGGGGGAGATTTTGTTCTTTCTGTTTCTTGGGTTTTCTTGTGGGGTTAATTGGGTTCTTGCTGCGATTTTGATTTGGGTTTTGAGTTGTTTTGGTAAATTAGGGTTTAGTGGTGCTTATCTTGATTGATTGTCGATTTATGTTTGTTTAGTGTAGTGAAGCATGAAATTGGTTTTTTTTCAACTTTAATATGTTGTTGGATGTGTAACTAAAGGGTATTTGATGCTCTTGTTAGTCATGAATTATGTGAAATTTGAGATTTTTTTTACTGATTGTGTGTTTTTTCCCTATTTGCAGCTCAAAGGAGAGACCCACTCTCGGGTTAGTATCAAGAACCAATTTTATTTACCCGCAGTTTCTTTAAATGTTGCAACTTTGTAGTCTATGTTGGATAGACACTCCTTTTAGTAGCCTGCCTATCCGTGCCTTCGTCCGTTTCGTATTGTCCATGTGTCTATTTTTGGTGTCCTTGCGTTTAAGCTTGTAGTTATTCATTTCTTAGTTGATATTTTTCTTTCATTTTAGAAGGGATTGATGGAGGGTGGGTGGAAAATGATGGTTCTTTTAGTTATTTTTTTTATCTGTCTGCTCATTCTTAACCCATGAAGTTGCAAGAGGTGTGATAGGAGTTGGTTAATCAATTTAAGGAAGTTATTTTATTTTGATAATTATACAGCATTTCTAAACAAATTGTCGTGTCGTGATGTCATTCACGTATTCCAAATAGCTATATATGATATTGATGCTACAAAAATGATAATCATGTCAACTGGTGGTGTTAGACGGTTTATCTCTGCAATCGTGTTTGTGTTAGTAATTGACAGCCCAACTAATTTGTTTTTGGTATCAATTTTTTCATTGGCGGGGTATAGTTAAGGCATTAAAATCTATGAGCTTTATATGAACTGAAAAAGAGATGCATTCATATATTTTTGAAGAAATAGTGTCTAGTTCTATGTCCTACATATGATAACTTCTGATTCCTGAATTCTTACTTGTTTGAGATTCATTGTTTGTGTAGTGGCACGCGGATTAAGACCCGCAAACGGAACATTGCAGCACCTCTGGACCCTGCAGCGTTTGCTGATGCAGTGGTCCAGATTTATTTGGATAATGCTGGTGATTTGGTAAATCTCCCCTTTGGAATTGACCCTACTTTTGTGTTTTTTTTCTTCGTTTGATATGCTTGAGATTTGTAATCCGGTTTCACTTACCAAATTAACTACGCACAGGAACTTATTGCCAAGAGCATTGAATCTTCAGACCTTAACTTCTCAAGATACGGTGACACCTTTTTTGAGGCACGTCTTTTTTCTTATTATATTTGGATAATTAAGTTGCTCAATCTATTACTTCCCCCGTGTTGTGTAGACCTTTAATTCACGAGGATCTGTTCATTTTATTTGTTTACAGGTTCTTTTCACTGGAGGACGGACACAACCTGGCACAACGAAGCCTGATGAGGGGGAGCGCCATCCTTACTCTATAATTGACTGTGAGCCCAAGCGTGAATTCATCATACCATCTGTCATCTACATACAGAAAATCCTCCGCCGCAGGCCATTTCTTATTAAGAACCTTGAAAATGTCATGCGAAGATTCCTTCAGTCGCTGGAACTTTTCGAGGAGAATGAAAGGAAGAAGTTGGCAATCTTCACAGCACTTGCATTCTCCCAGAAATTATCTGGGCTCCCACCGGAAACGGTTTTCCAGCCAATGCTCAAGGATAATCTTGTGGCCAAGGGGATAGTTCTCACATTCATTACAGACTTCTTTAAGGAGTATCTGGTTGATAATAGCCTTGATGATCTGATTGCTATCCTCAAACGTGGTAAAGTGGAAGACAATCTTCTGGAATTCTTCCCCTCTGGAAAGCGCACAGATGAAGGTTTCTCTGAGCATTTCACGTACGTTTTCTTCCCTCCCTCTTTCAACTTCCTCAACATTGTGCTTGTTTCCTGTAAATAGTCTGCGATACCCTTTTGCATTTGTTCATTTTTTTTGATTGATGTCCGTCTGTCTGTGTTTCAGCAAGGAAGGATTGATACCTTTGGTTGAATACAATGAAAAGAAAATGTTTGAAGTAAGACTGAAGGACATGAAATCTGCATTAACCACACAAATAGCAGAGGAAGTTGATATATCTGAGGTCATAGAAAATGTGAAGCAGCAAGTTAAAGATGCTAAACTTCCAGAAATTGAGGTCGTGCGTGTCTTATGGGATGTATTAATGGATGCTGTGCAGTGGTCTGGTAAGAACCAGCAGCAGAATGCAAATTCAGCTTTACGCCAGGTACGGGCTTAGGCATAGGCATCCTTCCTTCTATTTCTATTCTTCTTTGCTAGCATTGATGTTCTCAGCTCATTGTCACTTATATTGTCGAGTGTAAAGTGTTTCTTGCTTCTGTATTTGTTTCGGAAACAAAAACTCTCACAAACTTCTTCAAAACGTTTAGTGTCATATTCTATGGTTTGAAAGATTAGAAGCTTCAAAATTTCAGAACATTTTTACTAGGATGTAGTGTCTTTTCTCGTTATCTCATGTTCAATAAACCGCTAATATTTTCCATATCATCTTTTAAAAGTTTTCAAAAAGATCAATCTCATTTTTTTTTCTTTTATTTTTTGTTACTTGCATGTTTTTCCCAGCTTTCCTGTTTCCTATGTTCTTTACAAATATCATTTCCCGGTTTCTGTATCTGTTTACATGTAACATGGTTGTCAGTATATGACAGTCATCCATTGTGTGGTTGCCGAGGACCTGTAAAGTGAACTAATACTTTATCTGCTGGGTGTAGGTGAAAACCTGGGCAGGACTGTTAAATATCTTCTGCACCAGTGGAAAACTCGAGCTGGAACTCATGTACAAGGTTCAGATGCAGTGTTATGAAGATGCTAAGCTGATGAAACTGTTCCCCGAGATCATAAGATCTCTCTATGATCAAGATGTGCTTGCAGAAGACACAATTCTTCACTGGTTCAGCAAAGGAACAAACACTAAGGGCAGGTAATGCACCTCTCTCTCCCTTCGTTTAATGGTTAATGATTGGATATCTGAGATCACGTGGCTGTGTAAGTTGCTGGATCTGTGTATGCGACAGCCCCCTGTATGGTCTTTGAAGGTCGAGTTAGTGATTGACGAATATGAATTGTATAGATAGTGGGTGATCCCTTTTGGGTAGTCACACTTGCTATTGATAGGGTGTTGTTAACCGATAAGGACCCTTGCTAGTCGGTTCTGAGTGGTCCTGTACTAGTGGTGTCAAAATGGGTCATATTATAATAATAGTGTTATATGCATGTATATATTTATGTGACTAGTTATGATATGATGCAAACATGATAACTGTATTAAACGGGTCATGCCAAGCAGGTTGTCTTGTCAGTCCTTGACAGCCGTAGCCCGTACCTTTTGAGGACATTAGAAATGTATTCATTAGGCTCGACTAAGATTGGGCTAGAATTTTCAATAAGCCGTATCAGCTCATGTGTTTGTGTACATTGACGTTATTTTACAGGCAAACCTTTGTGAAGGCTCTGGAGCCGTTTGTTAATTGGCTGGAAGAGGCAGAGGAGGAAGAATAAGTGCATCTGCTTCTCCTATAATGACATAACTTCTGCGCGATATCCAGTTTTTCGTTTCGATATGAACTTAGTAATATTCCAGCTTCAGTAGTAGTATTTCAGTGTGATGATGATTATGATAAGAGAAAGCCATGTATGCGTGGTTATTAACTTTGACAAATAAATGTTAAATTGTTTACTCTTTATATTTTGTTCATCTCTGGCTCTGATTGATTTGTGTTTTCATTTTTTATTTGCATGTTTGTGAAGTTTGGAATCTTGATTTCTTGTTTTATGTGATTATGGTGCTTGATCCATTTGACCGGTAATCCGTTTATATGGATTAGCTGATCCATGTTGTTTGACATGTATCGATTGAATTATACTCTGGACTTGTCAAACTTAAATGGATGTCCTTGAGTAAAGAATTTATAAGTTGTTGAATTTGTGTGTATTACTATATCATTTTCTGACATTGTGATATGATTGGTGACTTTGGCGATTTTGTTGATGGCATATTGTTTATAAATTTGTTGGCGGTATAGCTCTATTTAGGCATCAAACGCTTGACATGTATAGACTACAGACTTTGATACATGTCATGCATATGGTGTAAAATCGGTAGCATTGTGCCAATGCTAATACAAAACTATGTGATGTTTTTCTTTGAAATATACATATTATGATGAATGAGTTTTATGTTTAGTTTGTTCATGATACCATAATCAAACTCGTGAGTCAATTTACACCGTGTTCAAGCTTAAATTACTTACAAATTGGGTCGCAAGATTGTGTTTAAGCTTGTAAGAAGTTGTATTGAGAATGGGCTCAATCAGGACTAGAAGTTAAATTGTTTAGGGTTGTATATAACTTTTCCTTAAATAGTGTTGATTTTCGGAATTTGATATTTTGGAAGTCATTAACGATTATATTTTTGAAAAATGATTAATTATATTCCTGTATTTTTAAAATCTTTCGATTATGTTCTTGTATTTGTCAAACTTTCTTAATAACGTTCTAAACTAATTAAATATACATGTGGCATAAGCGGTCATCTACGTCGCCTGTCATAAAAACTCATGTCATATGCCAACAACAAAAACAATAAGGTAGCGTTAGCCTCTAAATTGAACCACGCTATCTGACACAAAAATTTTATAAAAAATAGAATTTTTTTTATATGAAATTCATTTAAGTCACTCAATTGTATGAACTTTTTTCCATCCTTTAAATTGATCGTGACTTTTTCTTTTATATTTATGTATGTTCTTTTCAACAAGCAACACCATATGTATGTATACGTATAAACACGTGTTTGTTAGCTTAGGGTATAATTGAGAAACTTTGACAAAAATTATATGGTTGTTTTTGTAATTTTCCAAAAATTGAAATGGTTGATGAAACTCACGGTTTTCCAGTTTAACTTATCCTGGATTCATTAGACAGATTATCCTCCGCCGTACTCCCGGCGGCGCCGACGCTCGGCAGGTCGAGGTTAGTTTTTGTTACTTGAGGTTTGACACACGTCACTTATTGACCGAGGCAGCTGACATGACATAATGAAGCTTTCTCATTGGTTCATGTTTCATCGTAAAATACAGCATGATTACAGTTTCTAAACTTTGGATTATTGTTAGAATTGTAATTCATGTTCTTTTTTTTCAATGTTATGGTTTAGAATTGTGAAGCTCCATTGATTCGGGTTACTCGAAATTGTAGAGTAAATGCTTCTTATTATGATGACCTTGAATTGGAGTGTGTTTAAGATTTTGTCTCAGTTTCATTACTTCACTTCGAGACGATTGCTGATGATGTTAGAATTTAAGTTTAGTTGATTTGTTCGAATGTATCGGGATGCATGATGCTAAGGGAGCTTTGTGAAGTTGCAGAAGTGTTGGGGATTATAATAGCTTCGGAAATATGTTAATTCGATGCAAGTAATACTATGGAGATAGATACATTGGTGTTAGTTCTATCAAAAACAGAAACAAGGATAGTATTGAAATGAAATGGTATATGATGATTACTTGCTTGTATTGGGCCATTTGCTTAGTTAATTTAATTCATTAAACCCAACTCTCTGCCCTTTTTAAAAAAAAAAATGAAATTCAAATGGAATGAAGCTAAAAGAGCATCATCTTCTACCTCTATTCAACCTAATTCTGCCGCCAATAATTCTCTCCTTTCTCTTTTAATTTCTACATGTGATAAGGCGGCTCGTAGATGAATATTCTACCAAATTCCAACAACTATCTAAAGCTTTATGGTTCAATCCCCAAAAGTGCATTTGTTCTTTAGATGGTTATTTTCTAAATGTAATGTTTGAGAGGTTTGAAGTGAGCTTTACATGCTTGTTTTGTCATTTATGATTATTTTTTTACTTTTGTTTAAGTTTACAGTTTATGAATTCTTCGAAAAGCTGGATAACTGATTGAAAGAGTTGGATTGGTTGTTCTATGCAGTTTTGGTTCATGCTGCAGTTTTCAAAAAGTTCCGTCTTTGAACTAAACAGACGCTCACCGCTAGTTCTTTCTTGTGGAAGCCAGAAGTCATAGTTTGATCAATTGGAGTCTCGGAGAGAAAACGAGCAATCACAATAATGGCTTTCTCTCTAGGCATCAACTGCTATCCATATTCATCTATGATCTGCAATGCCTCTGTCAACCATCACAATAACAACAATTCCTATCATTCCCACTCACGGGATGCAACTTTCATTAAACGTGTAGCTGATTTAGCCGACAAATCTGCAGGTTTTACCTCCCCGCACCCCAATTTTGGCTGTGTTATCACTACTGCTTCCGGACATGTTGCTGGAGAGGGATATCTTTATGCTGAAGGGACTAAATCTGCTGAGGTTCAAGCTGTTGAAGCTGCTGGAGAGTCTAGCAAAGGAGCTACTGCTTATCTGAATATGGAGTCGGGGGATTGCCATGGAGATCACACTGCTGCTTCTGCTCTTGTTCAGGTTTGCTAGTAAATTTTCTAGCTTTTTGATTTGATGAGTCAATTTTTTTTTTTATCTTGGTATATGGTGACAGTGGTGAAGTTATTAGATAATTGATGTTGTAGATTAGGCAGGAGTTACGAGAGTTGTGGTTGGGATTAGGCATCCTTTGAGGCATCTTCAGGGCTCTGCCATAAGAGCTCTAAGAAGTAAAGGTTTGCAGGTTGATGTGCTCGGGGAGGATCTGCAAAGTAAGATAATCGAGGTAATCATTTTTCCTACATATTATAATTTGGAAAATTTTCTCCGTGCAATCTTTTCTCTACTTTCCATGGGCGGATGCACGGAGAAGCTCGCCAAACAAGCTGTCTCAGTTTGAACATCTGCTTGGCTTAACTAAATTTTGACTTGCAGATTGCTTGTGTAAATTATTAGTCCTTCCTTTTTCCCTATTGTAAAGCGGTGGAGTTACGTTATTCAATGTAATGTAGGATGCTCAAAAGTCATGCCTCCTTGTCAATGCTCCTTTGATTCACAGGGCCACTTCTCGAGTTCCATTTTCTGTTCTCAAGTATGCTATGACTCTTGATGGTGAGAATTATATTTTTATGCTTTATATTTATAGGGTGAAGTAAGTTAACCTCAGTGCTATCTTCAATGAGACTTAAACCTTTGAAGGAGTAGGTCTTTGAATGATATTCCTTTGATTCTGACAGGAAAAATTGCCACCAGTAGTGGACATGCCGCGTGGATAAGTAGCAGGAAGTCAAGGAATCTAGTTTTTGAATTAAGGGGCAGAAGTGATGCCATAATTGTCGGAGGAAATACTGTACGTAGGGATAGTAAGTTTGCTTAGTAATCCCAACTATATATATAGACATCGTGATCTAAAGATGCCAAGTTGGTGTTTGATTAATTCTTAGGCTATACTAATTACATTTTTGGATCAGATCCTCGATTAACGGCTAGACATGGTGGTGGACACATGCCCATGAGGATTGTGATGTCACAGACACTCGATCTTCCTGAGGAAGCAAACCTTTGGGACATTTCCGAAGTTCCAACTATAGTTGTAACACAAAGGGGAGCCAGGAGGAGTTTCCAGAAAGTACTTGCATCCAAAGGGGTTGAAGTGGTGGAGTTTGACATCTTAAATCCGAGAGATGTTATGGAATATTTTCACGATCGGGGATACATTTCAATTCTGTGGGAGTGTGGAGGGACCCTGGCAGCCTCTGCTATTTCAGCTGGTGTTGTACACAAGGTTTGTCCTCTTTGTAAGTTGTCGTATATTTGCTTTCTTAAGACTGTTCTACATCTCTGTTCACATCATATTTCACCGAGGATATTTTGTTGTCAAATGAAAAGAGTCATGGAGAATATTTTTCTATCAAATACGTGAAAAAAAAAATCATATTTACTTGGAAATTTCCCCGTTCTTGTCGATAAATTCTTTGTTTTGAACTACATTTGAAGTGGTACAAGTTGTGTAAGTGATGCGGTATCTTCCAATCGTTTTAGCATTTGTCAATCTTCTATGTGATATTATTATTTGCTCACTCTAAAAGTTTAACTTGTTAAGGAGAGATGAGACGTAGTCAGATACTGAGATATATCTTTTAGTTTATTTAAGACTTTTCTTTTATCATAACTTTGTTGCAGATTTTTGCTTTTGTTGCTCCAAAGATTATCGGTGGAAAGAATGCACCCTCTCCTGTGGGTGAACTGGGGATGGTTGAGATGTCACAAGCCCTTGATTTAATTGATGTCTGCTATGAGCAGGTTAGTAATGCATTTTCATTAACTATTTAATTTCCATTTCCTTCTAATTACATTTGCTGTCTTTTCCTTATATTTTACTGTACGTGAGCATTTTCTCAGAATGTCCCTGGCTCTTCAGAATTGTCCTTATCTTGTAGAATATGTGTATAATGGGCATATATGCGATGTATTTACATGTTGTCTCATCAAAGAATCCTTTTGCAAAAGTTTATTCTGGATTAGAAAAGTATTATTCACACTTCTGTTGTTGGAACTGGAGCTTTTTAAGTGCAAATTGCAATCAGTGAACATGTTAATATGACCAAAAAAGAGGTGGAGAGCTTTATAGTAACAGTAAAGCGAGCACCCTTAGTTTAGCTGCTTGAAAACAACATTATGCATTAGCTTCTTGAAAAAGACATTATGCATAAATCTCGAGTTTTTTTAACGATTTTTGCTATAAGGCAATGCTACTGCCAAATGTTTATATTTTGTTATTATTAACTCGACCAAGCTTTGATAAATAAAGGTGGTTCTGTCGAAATGTGAAGTGATAGATAAGTAGTTTCCTAGAATATGGTGTACAGCTCTTCATTCACCTGCATTATCTATAAGTTTATATTTTCTTACAAGTATCGACCATCTATTTTCGAGTTAACTACATCGATGGTCCTCCAACTTTCAGAAATGGAACACAAATGTCACAAATCTTAAATTCTTACCTTTTGCATGGATTAGAGTCGCTATTCTGTACTGAAGTCTACATAATCAAAATGGCATGTGCAGTTGTACAAAAATCTATGTGAAACTATTTTCGGAACTATGTCAATTGAATTCACTTTTAGCTATTGGAAGAAAATTAGGTACACAATCGAGGATGCAGTCTACCTGAAAAATATAGATTATAACGCTAAATTGCTAATGGGCGAATTATGGGAAATGCAGATGTCTTTTTTACCTTTGTCAAGCTTTTTGACTGTTGTTGCACGAAATTGAACAGGTTGGACCAGATATGCTTATCAGTGGATTTCTTCAGCCTATGCCAGAATTGACTCCAGTTATCCCATCAGAGGATGAAACTTTTGCAATTGATCGGACAGTCACTCCTTACGAATCAAGCGTGATATTTTTCTATAAGACTTGGGATCCTTATGGAGCCTTTTCCAATTTCTCTCCTCATCCAATTCAAATGCTAGACGACAACGGTAACTATGTGACATGGTCAAGTGTAGAGCACTTTTACCAGGTACTTGCATTTCAGTAACATGACTTCAGTTTCTCGTACTCGGTGTTTCTCAGAAGTATGATTTTTCTCCGAATATTTAGGCGCAGAAGTTTCAAGGTGTTGATGATCCTGGTGCAAAAGATTGCATTGAGAAGATAAAGTCGGCAAAAAGTCCTGAGGAAGCAGCACGAATGGGACGGTCAATGCAGAGGAAGTGCCCTGATCTGGTTTGTTACTCTAGTAATTCCTTACATAAATAGTGATTGGACGCTTATGATCTATTATATATGAGATGCATGCAATAAAAGTTATTATCGTATTAAACGGGAAAACGATCCACCCCCCGGGTTTTCACGTGTCACAATTTTGATGATCTATCATCCACGTGATATCGTGATGGAACCTAATAATCCTTGTGATATGCAGGTGAGATCTGAGTGGGACAACATCAAGATAGATGTCATGTACAAGGCATTAAAATGCAAGTTTTCTATATATCCTCATTTAAATTCGATGCTGCTATCGACTGCTGGATCTGTTCTCGTTGAAGCTTCCCCGCATGATCTCTTCTGGGGCGGGGGGCGGGAAGGTGAAGGCTTAAATTATCTGGGAAGATTACTGATGCAGTTGAGATCAGAGTTTCTTGGTGAGTCCTCTATATCAAGTGAAAATACAGGCATAGTATAATTTATGGTGAGTCTATTTTTATTTTATTTTTTGTAACATTAAAGCCTCAGTTTTTCAATGAATATCATACATAGATCAAATTAATTTATTTGCATGAAAAATATAAATGGCCAGATTCTGGCAATAAGGTCAATATGCTTTCTTTGATCTTGTAAATAGTTGAGAACTCGTGTATGCGGGCTGTGTTGTCTCGTGTGAATTACTGGATTAGTGTTACATGAGTCAATCTTTATTCAAGCCAGAAAATTATGTGTCATAGTCATGCAAATTCAATTGGGTTCGTCTCATTTTTGTGTCAAGTTCACAACTCACACGTAACTCAGTGTCGTTTTCTAACTAGCTGGTTAATCCTAATTAATCCGATAATTTGCTTGTTAATTTCCTGTCTGCCTAAAGAAGCTATACGAAGGATAAAGCAGGTTTTGATCTTCACACAAACAAAACCGAATAAGTGTCGACTACCTAACTACTTGTTTAGGGAATTATTTTGATCGGTCTTTAACGTTACCATAGTACAGAGTCTAAAGAATTTTATATGCAAAAATAAATTTTATCTCACGTTCGGAAGGACATCAAAGTTTAAGGGCCGTGAGTGTATTTTTCTCTGAAATGAAGTGTGAGTGGAATGCTTGGTAGTCAATCAGTTGTCGGATTCAGACAATTTAAGATTTTTCATGTGTGTAATCGAAGAGTTTTGATTTTTGATAGAACGAATGATTGTGTTATGGCAGCCATTAACTAATGCTAAGAAAGATGGTCGGTGAATATAACCTCTTGTTTTTAGCCCTATTAACAAAAACTAGATGCTTCAGCAATGACATCACTTTGTGGTTTGTAATTTCAATTTTTAAATTTTTTTTGATGAATTTTAGATTAAATAAAAACTTACTTTAGGTTGATTTGTGTACTAACAACTTATCAGAATAATATTGATGTGACATGTGAGATAGTTGTCGGTAGTATCAACAATATCACGTTAGATAACATTGTAAAGTTTTTCTTTATCAGGTGATAGTGTGTTAGTTATCTAACTATTAAACTTCCATCGGTTAACTTGTAAAACAGAACAAAAATTCTGTTCGGGCCTTTTGTTGGGCGCTCCCTCATTTTTGCCGAAGTCATTATGGAATTCAAGGCTGGTAGAATTAATATGATCCAAGAATCGTAAGTATTCAAGAACTGTGAATGACAGTGTAGATTAAGCGGTATTTTGAAGGTATGAATGTATCTGTATGTATAGTGAACAAAGGCGGTCGCCATGTTCTAGTAGTATTAGGTGCTTATGAATAGTTAGGATCTCTACCCATTTGGAATTGTTGACATGTGAGCTATATAGCTATACACTATTGGTCTGGTATTTTATCGGAACTTAGTAATGTTTCTCTTTTCATAGTCGGGCATTATGTATGGATTAGAAGTTCTTTACTAATCAGGAGAGATGTTCAGCGAGATTATGTAGTCATTTTAACGTCTAAGAGAATGAATATGATTGAATTATGTGTCTTATTTCATTTCGACGGAATCCTCCAATATTAACATTTGGTTATTTAGTATAGTTGGAAAGTGATATTTATAAAATAAATCAATTTTAATGACTGTCACTTATTTTATTAAAAAAGTGGTTTAAAAGTTATTGCTACAATGATAATGATTTTACAACTTTTTCTTATAGCTTTAAAATTTAGGTAGAGACCACAAAAAAAGGGTATGAGCATGAAAATGAGACTATTTAGTGAGGAAAATTCATGTGAATCACACTAAAGTAGAAAGGACAAATCTGATTTTACTCCAAAGTTTTAACTAGTGGGACATCACATTTTTAGAAATTAGACTAAGTTTTCACAACCTACTAAACAAATTAATGGCATTTATTGGTATGAATCCATGGACCACTAGTAGGTGCAAGTGGAAAAAAAATCTAGTGCATAGGTTATGGAAAAATGTTGTTGTAACAACCAAGAATTTGTCCAATTTCATCTGAACTTCAAGATTTCATTCTTTTAAGTTTTACAGTCTTAAAATGTATGTGCATGTGTCCCTTCAGAGACATCGGAAAATGTATTTGCATGTTGCTGTAAAAAAAAAAGTTGTATATACAAGTTCGAAAGATGTCTTATGGATATATTAGTCATTTCCTTTCATTTCTGATGAGGAATTCAAGTTGTTGATGCGTGCATTACCATAATTTTGAGTTTTTGGTTGATGTTGTCTCAGGTATTTTACCTTGTTACTGCGTGGGTGAGTGTCTACAATTATGTGTGAAGTAAAGGACATAATAAGCTGAAATAAATCTAAAATGAATTTTGCTTAAGTCTCGAGGGAGTATGATTGAGGTGAAAAGCTTAAGTTGGGAGCTGCTCATTAAAAACCAGCGTGGCAACGAGAACGAATTGAATTACACGCTAAAATGTTACGACAAGAGCATAATGAACCGAGCAAGGAACAAAAAATGGAGATGATTGATGGTAGTGGTCACAAAGAAGATGTTTATGGAAGAACTAGTCGATATGGGGAATGAGAAGAAGAACGACATGTGATTATTCTAAATTTCATTTTCTCATTACCACACGTTACTTCATAATTGGCCAGAAAGATCGCATACATAAGGCTTCTACATTTCCATTAAATCTGTTAGTAAAATGCTCAATAAATCCAAAAAAATAAATGATAAAAAAGAAAAAAATGTATGTTCACAAACTTTGAGTCAAATTTAAAGAAGTTCAAACTGAGATCATTAATATCTTAAGTTAATATTGAAAGCCTATAAGAAGTTTTAATTAAGCTTTAATCCGAAGAATTTTTATGGTGGGTGTGGTCCACTATGTGGCAATGGGCATTAGCCAATAGTGTTTCAACACATATTCTAACTTTATTATATTTGCATATTTTATGAGTGTATTAATAAGTGTTGGAACACTATTGGCTAAAGACCAGTGCTACATGGTGAATCTGGCCCATCAAAGAATTTCTCACCAACCAAACTAAGCTCGAATTGTTTATGACCTGCCTCGACCCCAACGAGCCTCATTAATGTCTCTAATTGATTTAAGCTCGCCGATCCCACAAAAGTCTAACTTTAATTAAACTTTGACCAAAGTGAATTTGTATAGTTTCTCGAGCCACTTGTCTCATTAACATTTTTAAAAACTTTTGTTAACTAGTTCAACACAAAAATCAACCTAAATAACAAACACTAAGGGTGTTTGTTGATGGTTGTTGGATAATTAGTGTTGAAAGACTTATAAAGAACAATCGTTGTTAACATGTGAAAAGACTAATATGGGTATACAATTTATCAATATAAATAAATAATAATAATAAGTTAAAGGTAATTTTGTTAAAGTCTACTTGTGGTTTAAAATACAAACTAGAAAAGCTCCAATTTGGAGCTTTTCGCTCCGTTTTGTTTCCAAAACTCTAAATGTTGTAGTTTAAAAGATTTAACAAAACACTTATATATCAACATATTGGAATGGAAATGTTATATACTCATACGAAACGCTATATGCTCTCATGAAACGTTTTTACCAAACACTCCCTAAGTAGCCCAAAGAGGTAACTCACAAAATTTATTTAAAGATTTAGTTAGAGTTACCAAGATCTTGTTTCCATAAAGAACTTTAATAATATTGAAAATAAGATTAAAATAAGATTAATTATTCATATACGATTATTATTTTTGATAACATAAAGTTTAGCTAAGGGTAAGTCTATCTACTCGCAAGGCCAAGGTAAATTACAGATCTCGATGAGGGTTTACAAATTACTTATCAATAAGAGCTAAATTTTGACGAAGTGAGGACTCGAACCGCAAACCTTTCAAGCAGAAAATTGAGTGTCTTACTACTTGGACCAACTCTTATTGGTATTTATACACAATTATTAATCTTAATTAATTTGTAACACAAAAAAAGATTAATTTTAATTAATAAGAATAGGAACTTTTCAAAAAAATAATAAGAATAGGAAGAAAACCGTGGTTGAGTTGAGTTAACATGACATATTACACATGATTAAGAAAAGCATCTACAATAGTAATTAGTTAAAAAATCAGTGAAAATATTAATTAGGATGTAAACCCAAAAATAAGTAATTAGTAATGGTGGTCCTTTGCCTAAAAGGTATAGCTATTAAGCTACTAGATGTTGATTTTGTTGAAGATGACAACAAATCATACCTTATAACTTGTCCACACGTTTAATTTAATCACTTTGTAAATATCAGATTAATTTAATAATTAATTTTTATCTTTTTTTTTATTTTTTATTTTCATTTTCTGAAGGCAAGCTTTAGAAAATTGACAACGTTGGACATTGATTGATTTTATAAATAACCACCAAGATTGTTGAATCGGCCCCTGATTAATTACAATTAAAATATTATTGACTTCTTTTTCAACACATAAAAAAACTGTATTGTGCTAAACACATTGCATAAATAATAATAATAATAATAATAATAATAATAATAATAATAATAATAATAATAATGATATTTAACTTTGAGCTTAACAAATTTTCAGCTATATAATTATTGATTTAAGAGCTCAATTTGATTTGGGCTAGTTAAAAGTAATGCATCAGGTACACTAAATCAAAACTATAATAGAATTATTTCACATTTATGTTTTTAATGTGACTCTATGTTGATTTGATCTTCATCAATCTATGTATTTTTAGTTTTTCAGATCTGCCTAGCCTCGACTAACATAACATTATTTTCGATTTCCACAACGAACAATATCATTATCTTTTCTGGTGACTTGTCATTATCTAAGATAATAATATTGGAAGTCTTTTTTTTTACAATTAACAACTAGAAAGAAATACGTCTAGGTGACAAGTCCTAATTTATAACTGTTAAACAATTCTGGTTGTTAAATATCCAAAGTTTAAAATGATATACAGTTTGTCTAATTTGATATTAAGAGTGCATTTAATTTTTGTAAGATTAAGATCTCTGAATCTAAATGCACATCTAAATATTAAGATATAATCTCTGAATTTAAATATTTTGTTTTTTCATGTGTTGAATGATTATTTTAATGTCTTTAATAATACATCATTACTAATTTATTAATTACATATTCATATTTTATTTAAAAAAGTATTCAAATTTTAAAAACTATATACAATTCACAAAATATATTAAATAATGAATCAAAATTTAATAAAATATTCAAATTCTAGAAAGTATATAAGAATAAAAAAAAAGAAAATAAACAATTAAGAGCAAGCCTATTACTATTTTAAAATTTGAAGAAAATTTGATGATGTGTTGTTCTCATGTTCATTCTCATTAATTTGTTTGTGGGTGGTGCTCACATGGTCAATAATTGACCAAATTGTAACTTGGTCAATCATCATTAGATCAAAATAATGAAACCACCAAACTAATCTCAACTTTTAAATTTTGATCTAACGGTGATTGACCAAATTGTATTTGGTCAATCATTGACCATGTGAACACAACTATTTGTTATAAATATTTTTCAAAATTATGAATTTAAATTCTAATAGGTTTTAGTTGATTTTTTTTTGGTAACATAGGTTTTAATTGATGGTCTAGTGTTATATTGTATATCAAATACCAATATATATTAATTTTTAGGGATATTCTATGGTCACTTTGTTTTTCCCAAAGTAACCATTACTTTGTTTTGTCAACCATTGGATCATGGGTTAAAAACTAATCCAATGGTGAAAAAGACAAAATATAGACAAAGTAAGGAAAAAACAAAGTGACCATAGCCTACACCTTATTTTTAACCATAAAAGTATATTAATCGATGAGTCGAAGGTTTAGTCGGTAGTTTAGGGTTTTATTGTGTATCAACCACCAATATATATCTTCCAAAAAAATACTAATATATTATATATTTAATATGCATGAGAAAATATAAAGCGCTTTCAAAATACGGTACTTCTTGATAATATAAAGAATCACGGGTTGACATCGGGTTATTCAGAGTATAATAAAAAATATAGAGTTATATTTATAAGGATGCCGAGTTGATACAGGGGCTATCTAGAGTATAAAAAAAATAGAGTTTTGTTTATAATTGAGGTAATATGTATTCTGGGAGCGCCCTATAATTTCTCCAACTTAGCATATCCATGATTCTAATTATTTTGATTTGAAAAGGTAAACATGTGGATACGGAATAAACAAATATTTAGCTTTATTTATAACTAAAAGAGTATGTACTCAGTGTTTTAAAATCTCTACAAAGTTGGGTATAGACTTATAGAGATAGGTTCATGTGAGATAAAGCCATTATGGTGAGACTTTTTCTAGTGTGAGACAATTAAAAAGTAGTGGCAATTTTGAAATTTTAAAAACATGGAGGGGCATTATTGAGGTGATGTCATCGCTGATGTCAGCGCTGATGTCACATCTGGAGAGAGAAAAAGTTTTTATTATTTTATTTAAAATGCATTTTTCCGCTCTTTCCGAACTCATTTTTCAAAAAAAATTATACCACTGAACTCGTATTAATTAGGCAGTCATTTTGAGATCTATTATTGTTATTTATAGACGATTTTTATTTTTTTTATTTTTGTTCCAAGTCGGATACTTGGTTGTTCCAACAGAATACTACATTTGTTCCACCAGACAACTCCAATTGTTCCAGCAAAATATTTTCATTATTTCTTTTTAAATGCACTCTGGGAGTGTAAAAAAATGTAGTATTATGTTGGAACAATTAGAGTAGTCCGGTGGAACAATTATAAAAAAATAAAAAAAAAATAAAAATCATCTATAAATAACAAAAATGGATCTCAAAATGACCACCTAATTAATACGAGTTCACTGGTATAATTTTTTTTGAAAAATGAGTTCGGAAAGAGCGGGAAAATGCATTTTAAATAAAATAATTAAAACTATTTCTCTCTCCAGAGGTGACATCAGCGCTGACATCACCTCCTCTTCTTTCCCTTCAATTCACGCATGAGGGGTGTTCATTTAATTACAAGTTTGCCATCTTCCCTTATTGAATTACAAAAATACCCCTTGTCTCATCATAAAAACTAGTCTCATCCTAAACCCTTGTCTCTTTTGAACTTGACTCTAGACTTATAAACGACAAAAATAGTTTTAAAATATGACTTTTATAAATAGTCTTTAAACGAAAATACATTGAAAAGTAATTTCCATCAAATATCGCAAATCAATAAGGTTTTTAAATATTAATAAAGTAATATTAATAAAGTATCTAAAAAATAGGTTTAATTCATTGATATTCTCCTTCTTAGTTTTTCATTTTAAAATTATAATATTTCTCGGTAATTTCACCGAAATGATTCTACTAAAAGTAAGGAAAACGGAGCTAAGGACAAAAGAAAAAAGTAGACACGCGTCATGACACTTGCCTCTTAGATATTTTTAAACTCGAGTTCACCTTATTATGTCAGAGGTATTAAGATGATTAAGAAGTTTATAAAACTAGGAAACAATACCAAGTAATGTTTTGGTTGTTATTACATTCTACTAAGAAGTGTAAGGTGATGGGTTTAAATTCCATAATTATAGAAAGCGACAAAAAAAAACAAAAAAAACTAGGAAACAAATGCTCTTATTTGGGTACAATCTAACCGAATAAGATTTCCACTTCTATTAAGTGCAAATAAATGTAGCCTAAGACCTCATTGTTGATCCATCTCTAGGTATTAAATCTTGCAAAGCTTCAAGTTTCAGATGTTCACTTCTTACATTCACTAACAATTTATTATAGTATATACTAATTAGTAAAATTAAAATAAAATATGGACTAAAATATGGCCTTTTACATCTTATTGTGAACGCATTAATTTGAATTGTCATGCCAGAAAAGGACTTCAACCACATGTTACACATGATTTAGAAACACATCTAAACAATCAATAAGATAATATTACAGTAATTGTTAAAATAGGTATCAATGAGCTCATATATTTTAATTGGACCTCTGTTAATTCATATATTTGTAATTGTAAGATAATTTAGCCTTGACTAAAGATTTTGTCCAATATATCTCAAATTCTTCGTTAGGTGACATTAATTGTGAGTACAAAAATCTGATAACGAAGGACCGATTCTATACAGTGTATGTAATAAAAAAGATCCCACGATTTTTAGGAGATTTGTAGCCGAACTCCCCAACTTTGAAAGACAAAAAAAAATCTATTCACTACTTCTAATCATGATGATTTTGTGAGGGAAGAGGGCATGTCACCTCTGGCTATACACTCGAATGACACGACATTAGGGAAATCGCAAGAGAATGTCCGAGTTAATATCAGACTATTAGTTAATGAAGGCCTAACTTATCCCTAGAAATGTATTAGTTAATAGAGCTTTGTAATTAAACATGTAAGATATTTAGCGCACTCTTTTATTCTCAAAAGTATTTTGTAATGTGAAACGAATCTATGTGTATGAGTATTCCAATATATATGTTTGAGGTGACTGAGTATTAAACACACATAATGACATCCCACTTTCACTTCACGAAGATGCATGTAGCGATTGAGCTACACCCTACTTATAATTAAGAAATGCATTTAATAATATTAATTAAGGGCGAAAATCGAAAAGATTAGGTTGTAAACCAAAAAAACCACAATAAGGGAGTATTAGTGAGTTCAACCTAGGGATGACAACGGATCATTCCCATACATTTACTCGTTTATTTTGGAACTACCTGTACCCGTCCCCTACCTTAACGGACAATACCTTTGAAATTTCATACTCTTACCCGCTTAGATAACGAGTTTTCGTGGGTGCCCTTTCCCATTTATAATATATTTAAACAAATTACAAATTAAACAAGACACATAGTTTTAAAACAAAACATTCAAAAATAATCCATACAAAAATCTAACAAATATTCTAAACAATCTAAATTGTTTCAAACCAAAAAAAAAAAAAACTACTAACTAGTCTCATAAGTTTCTTCATACGTGTACATTGTGTGTGTATATATTTTTGAATGAGATGAGACGGAAACGGGTATGCATTACCCGTACCCCTCAAATATATCACGGTGCCGGGTACCGTAGGGGTAATTCCATACCCGTCTCGTACCCGTCATAGGTAGACCTGTCCATGGGTCGGGCCTACCGGGCTTTTTTGAAGAAATGTTTTGCCCAAGCCCGTTCTAGCCCGCTAGTAAATTAAGCGGGCTCGGGCCGGGCTTGGGCTCGGGCTTCAAATCAAATTCCGAGCCCGCCCAAAAAAGCCCCCTCCCATAAAAAAACTCACATAATGATTTTTGATATATTAATTGATCATTTCTAACCAAAATAAAATAAAGAAAACCATCCAAATAGGGTTATATATGATAGATAGTTTAAGGAATAATTGTGTTGTAGTATATTTTATATTTATTAATAATATTTATCATATTTAATTTAAATATATATTATTTCGGGTTCTACACAATCCAAGCCCGCCCATAAATTTGCAAGCTTTCTACGGGCTCGGCCTATGCACATTTTAAGTGTCCAAGCTCGCCCATTTTGATGCGGGCCTGGGTGGGTACCCAAGCCCATGGCCATGTCTAGTCACGGGTAACATTTCTAATCCCATATCCATCTCGTATCCTCTTAGACCACCAGGTATGCGTACGTAGACCTATTAGGGACAGTTAGGGTACCCATTGTCATCCTTAGTTCAGCCGTGACAACTCCCGATGATAAAGTCAGTAAGGCTTTTTGAGATGAAATTAATATTCAAATATTATTGTGTTAACTTACCTTGAATTGTGCCCTAGAATGATGTTTTTAAAGCATCTAACTAGGCTATTTTCCTCTTTTGTTCTTTCTTCTAGAAGAAGTAACGGTTTTCTCAGGATTCTATTCAATTACATCAATGACAATGACATGATATTTGCTAAGGGTGTCAACAGGTCGGGGCGAGCGGGGTGGGGTGGGGATCGCCTTAACTATCCCCGCCCGTGAGCAATCATGGAATCCATGTCTTTGCAAACTAAACGGGGATGAAATTAAAACCATCCCCATCCCCACGGGGAATTTGGGTCCCTGCTAGGATCCCCGTCACTGCATAAATTATTTAATTTTTTTAAAACAACGTATTAAGGCGGGAATTGCATATTATATTAATTCTAATTAAATGATAATGTGAGAGTGAAGAAAAGAAATTTGTTTTATAAATTTAAGCTTTAATTGCATATTATATTAATTCTAATCATAATTATTAATTATATATAAAATATTTTATATGGGAATGAAGGCGTGAATTTGGCGGGGAAACACATAACCATCCCCGCCCGTCCCCAACTATTGAGGGCACACAAAAACCATCCCCACCCCGTGGGGATGTTAATCGGGGATTCCTCGTCCCCATTGGGACGAATCCCACCAGACACGAAGAATCCATGCCATGTTGACACTCCTAGCATATTGTTATTATCTTTATTCCATCGACTTAAGGGAACTCCTTACACAGATCTTCCTAGCATGGCCCTTGCAAGCATCATCTGAGAGATACTGAAACCATATCCGTCGATAGGGCAACTCATAAGTCATTTTGGCGTATACCTTGTATGGGCTTGTTAATGGGCCTATCTCATGGGCCTTTTGGCATAATTCATACCTTTGGATTCCTCGTATTGCGATAGTAAAGATCTCCCGTCATTCTTACTGTAACCGAACACAAATTTCAATGGTATCATTAAGAATATACTACTTATTACAAACTTAAGTAAATCTATGGATTAATTAGATATGAGTTTTTCATGTTACTTTATAGACATTTAAAATTCATTCTCTCACGTACATTTAAACAACATTAGAATATTTAATAGTATAGAATATTAAACAATATAATACTTTTAATTTTATTTTTTTGGTAAATATAATACTTTTAATTTAACTACAGACGAATAGTAATACTAGAAAGTTACTTAAACCACAGTTGAGATTTTGGAAAACCTACAATGATATTTTGCCAAATATTTTAAGAACCACATGTTTATGCATGTCAAAATTTTCTCCATAAATTAAATTTGATTTGAGAGTGACAAGAATACCATTTATTAAAAAGGGGCCACATGAATGGTCCAATTAATCCAGCTAGTTAATAATATGTATAATTTCTTTGGTTTGACAGCTTTCAAATATTTTCTTTCGATTCTAAACTATATATAAAAACTCAAATCAATCAATATATTATTAATTTTTCTTATAGAAGAGTTATCATATCATTAAATAGTATTGAAAAGTTAAAGCACGACGTTAATTAAAGAAAAAAAGTAGGAATTAAATCAAACAAAAGCTAGTATAAATCGCATATAAGGCAAAGAAACGTTACAGAGAGCCTAAGACACCATGAAGGTGATAAAAATGACATAATACATCATATATTTCTTGAGATTCCAGATCTGCAGAAAAACAATGCAAAACCATTTTCAACACCTATACTCCTCTAGAAAATCGGATCTAAGTCCTTCCTGAAATTGCACTCCCGTAGATCTAGAGATCTATGAATTAAGTCAACCTTTTCCGCCCGTGTAAATCTGAACGAACTATAAATGGAAAAAATATAGCTAGCGGATGCAGATCTGATGACCAAAAAATACTGTTGAGATATATGATGCTAAACAAATGGAGGGATGAGAAGAATGAGAAAAACAAATCAGATTCGGGGTTGGAAGGAAAAAGAAAGAAACAAAACTTCTTTTTTACTTCTCTTTTTCCAGCTCAAAACAAGAGGTTTTTAGAATTAGAATACGCCATGAGAATAACTATAATTAATGAAGTGTAATCAATATGTTATTTAAATGTATATTATATATGTTGTTGAAAATTAGTGAGATTTTGTTGAAAATATAATGAGATATTTTTATAATGATATTTTGATGTAGTGTGAACTACATATTCTTTGCTATTTATTGGGTTTGTATTGTTATATATTGATGAACTTTGAAGGTGGTGTGGTAAAAAAACTCTTCTTCTTTAAGGTTTAGGTTTAGAATTTGATCATTTCATTTACAAATAGAATGCATTTTCGTGGCTAGCCATGCTACTTATAAGGATACAAACCATTTGCAAGAGAAATAGTCACTCATTGACGTCGCTAGTGAATACCCTTACAAAAAAAATAAATTTGGTACATTTAAACTTACTAACAAATGGATATACTGCTTTCCCAAGATAGAATATATTTCACAGTGCACTGTTCAACTTTTTACTACAAAGAATAAAAAATTGAGGATCTAGCAATAATCTCATACGGACATAAGAGCTTTGCATATGAGTTGAATAAGGTGTTTCCAAATTCGGTTCATGGCATTTGTGCATTTCATTTGCAACAAAAATGTGAAGGTGAATTACAAAGACGTGAAAAATATTCAGAAGGTGTTTTGGAAGGTTGCAAAAGCATATCGAGTTTCTGATTTCGAGGAGCAATTCGATAAACTTTGTTGTTTATACCCTGAGGCGCCGGTACATATATACGTGAGGTCGGTATACAAAAATGGTCAAAAGCCCATTTTTTAACACGTCGAGATAACATCATGATCACAAAAAAATCAGAATCATTAAATATTGCTTTTGGGAGAGCAAGATTACTATCGATCACACTTTTGCTCGAGTTTATAAGGTCGATGCTTCAACATTGGTCTTACGATAGACGAAATAAAGCAGGTACAAATTGTTTGAAACTAATTATAACCTTATTGTATCATTTTATTATTTATTGTATTAATCCATTTCTTTGAAATTGCAGGAGATCGCTATGAGGTTTTGTCTCAATGGGTCGAGGCAAAACTTACCCGGCCCATAAAGAAAAATGTTCGGTGAATCATGTTGACGGCCACACATGTCAAGTTAAAGATCAAGAAAAGGGAGGAATAGTAGATTTTGGAGCAAAAACATGCACGTGTATGAAATGGCCACTATCCGGGATTCCATGTAAATATCTTTGTGCGGTGGCTGAATATTATAGAATAACGGATGTAAATCACTGGGTTGATTCTTGCTTCACGAACGAAAAAGTGAAACTCTCATAGGGAGAATCCATACATCTTGTTGGTGACAAATCAGAATGAAGAAAATGTGAGCCACTTAGGAGAATACTACCCCATACAGTCCTTAGTAAGCCGTCAAAAGGACGACCAAAGAGTAAGAAAAGAATGTCATCGCAAGGGGAAGAAGTTGTTCGAACGAAATGTAGCAGGTGCAAGAGTTGTGGTCATAATAGGAGGAATTGTAATCCCTTATCATTTCCAACAATTAATTTAATATTATCTAGTTTCAAGTTAAGATTCTCTAGTTTCAAATCTCAATTTTAGTTTCAATTTCAAGTCTCCGAGACTTCCATTTCTATTCCGCATCGTTGTATTTCAATTAGGTCATTCTCTTTTACAATATTAATTGTGAACCTTAAGCTTTTTGTCCTTTTAGCTTTCACAAATTTCTGGTAGAAGTCACACTTCACACTTTTATAAGTTTTCTACAAACTTCCTAGCCCGCTCGCAATCCGCTCAGAAGGGCAGGAAACAAAATCCAAATTTCTGTATAATGAGTATAGACTTTCTAAATGAAAATTTACGTCCATACTAATAATGTTTTCAACCATAATTTTTTTTTACAAATATGTATAAAAGTAAGGGTTAAATGCATCAATGGTCACTCAACTTTGCCTCTTGTCTTAAAATAGTCACTCAACTTTAATTTGTCTCAATAAAGTCACTCAACTTTGAGTTTTGTCTCAATTAGGCCACTCCATCAACTTAAAGAATAAGTAAATCCTAAAATAGTGATGTGGATGCCACATCAGCACAAGTCAACTTTTGACCGTTGACTTTGATTACCACGTAGCAACCACATAGATGTATAATAAAAATTTACGACATGTGGCGCCTAGGTGGCTGCCACGTGGCGGTCAAAGTCAACGGTCAAAAGTTGACTTATGACAACATGGCAGCCACATCACTACTTTGGTATTTAATTTATTTTTAAGTTGATGAAGTGACCTAAAACTCAAAATTGAGTGACTTTATTGAGACAAATTAAAATTGAGTGACCATTTTAAGACAATAAACAAAGTTGAGTGACCATTGATGCATTTAACTCATAAAAGTAATGGTGAATGTTATAGTTACTTAATTTTTTGTTATTTTGATTTGTCATTGGATGAACTTCAAAACAAAGTAACTGTAAGAAAGTCTCAAAGTACTACAAAATTTATTTTTTATATGTATTCCTTAAATATGTATAATTAGGAGTCTGAATTAATTCAGCAATCCTATCATTAATATTATTATCATTTAAACTTAATTATTCTGTATACTAATATTATACGTCTATATTACAATCAAAATGGGTAGTTCCTATGTAAATGTATCATCAATAATTCTATGGCTATCTTTATAAACAATAATTAAATTGATTTAGTGGGTCATAATAATCATCATCATTAATCCCTTTCGAAAGAAAAAAAATCATCATTAATTGTTTCTTCTACAAAAAATAAAACAAAATATATTATATGCATGAAAGATCAACGTGTAATGGATAGGTGTAAACTCGGTGATCTTATCTTGAAAACTTGCGTTTCAACTCGTAAAAAACACCTAATATTTGGATAAAACAAGACATTAATCATTAATGATGATGTATCAAAAGAGTGGTGATCAAAAGAGTAGTGATCAACTTAGTCTGGTAATTCACCAAATACAATTTGATCAATTATTATTAAATAAAATTTAAAGATGAAGATTTAAATTTTATAAAAACACATATTTTACTTAATTATAAATAGTGTTTTTTTATTATACCCTAAAAGCTCTCATACAATCCGTCGTGTTTAGATGATTTTATTTGAATTTTACCTTCAAATTTTTATTTAATAATGATTGACCAAATCTTATTTGATAAGTTATTAATTACGACGAGTACAACTCTGCATTAATATAGTACTCCCTCCATTCTTTTTTATATGTCTTTTTAGAGTTTTCACACATATTAAGAAACACAATTAATACATCTCAAACTAATAAATTTGCATTAGTTAACTTAAAAAGAAACTCTCTCTCATGCTATGGTTAGTCAATAAATATTAAAATATTAAAAAACACATGAATCAAGATAAATATTCAATATTTGGACCAAAAAACTAAATTAAACATTCTTGAAAAGCGAAAACGTCATATATAAAAGAATATTTCAATTTTTTAAAACGTCATATATTTAAGAATGGAGGGAGTACAATTATTCAAATAATCCGTATATTGTTATAAAAGCATGTGTAAAAAGATTATATTAGTCAAATTAGTATAAATACTAATTATGTTTTTATATTATATAATGGTTATAAATATATATCTTAAAGTAAAGGGAAATTCTATGGTTATTTTGTTTTTGACAAAGTAACCATTACTTTGTTTTGTCCAACATTAAATCATAGGGTGAAAAGTGATCTAATGGTGAATAAAGCAAAATACAAACAAAGTAACTCAAAAACAAAGTCACCATAGCCTACACCTAAAGTAAAATGGTTATAAATATAATTATTATTGTTATCTTAATTCATTTGAAATCGACTTTATGATCAATATCTTCAAAAATAATCTCATAATTTTCAGTGAATTAAGCGATATGATGCTAAATAAAACTCTTCTATATTTTTATGATAAAAACTTGTAAACGCCAATGACAAAAACACACACTTACACATAGTTAGGAAACAATAAAAAAGAAAAACATTTAATATAAAGGAGCACCAAGAACCGATAACAAACTTACTCAGTAACAAAAAAAACAATGAGGCATAAAATATAGGATCTGCATTAATTGTCCAATGAAATTTAAAACTTGTAATGGATCAAGAAAAGTTCATGTTTTTAAATTACTGAATAAACTAAATTAAATTAAATTATTTGTTGGTGATATTTAAGAAATAAAAATATTTTCATTTAATTTTGACTCGTGTAGAAATATGCGGATGTGCTAGAGAATTTGATTTTCAGCCTGCGCTCTATGAAGCGGTTTAAAATTAGAGATGCAATGGTTACTAATGCGGACTTCACTAAATCGAAACGATTGAATGAAAAAAGTAAGGATTGAGAAAACGTTTCTCTTGGGTTCCTAGTTGACTAGAAAACATGGCAAAAAAATATTTGTGGATTTTGATATATCAAAATAACGAATAAGGCTTCGTTCTTTTTGACTTAATTTTAGCTTAATTCAGTTCAGTCAATTTCAGCAAAATTCCTTTTCCATTCGGTCAAATTCAGCCAATTCAGTTCTGTTAAGTTCAATTCAGTTTCATTCAGTTCAGCCATGAAAAACGGAACTTGCACTAAACTTTTGAAAGTTTGATTATATTAATTGATAAAATGTCAACAATTAAAAGGAGCAATTACAATCAAGAAAATAATGTCAATATCAACTTATAATAATAATAATAATAATAATAATAATAATAATAATAATAATAATAACAACAGAATCTAAAATTAACAAAGAAAATAGTTAAATTAACTCAAAGAGCTAAGTTTTAATGTCTTGATTCGTTGTGTTGAGATAGGACGACGTTGAAATGTGAATTTTTGACTGATGGTTATACAATATGTTGAGTGGATAAATAATAGTGGTAGGAATCTCACAAAATCGTTAGTCAAGTCGATTTGGATGTTAGAATTTGAAAAAATTAACGACCGGAATGGAAATGGTTGGACAAAGGGCGATGTGACTTGGGTTTGGGCATGTATAGGCTCGGTTTATTAGGGTGAAAATGGAAAAAAACGGGTATGAGAACAAAGCAAAATAAATCAAAAATTTGAATAAAGCGGTCTGTTGTGAATTAAAGAACCAGAGATAATTCAGTTCAGTTTCCAATCCAATTTTCGATCTGGCCGGTCCTAACAACCTTGATTTTAACTCATTCATCGGCTCATTCTATTCCTAAAACATTCAGCCGAAAAACATTATTCTGAATTAAAATGAGTCTCCAACTCAACTTTGGGATTATTATAAAGTTGTTGCATGTGCAAATATAAACTCCATCCATAAAATCCAATTTTTGTTTCGAAAAATAATTTAAAAAAAAAGCTATGGGGAAAACAGAAAAAGGAACCGACCATTTGGATCATGAGTCGTGGAATGTCACTTCAACAGACCTAAAATCAAATCAAGTATTGGAATAAGAGGTGAACTCTTAAATACAGCCAATGAGACCACTAAATGCAGCCATTACATTCCTTAATTGCCCCCTCCACCTTAGCCCCACCTCTTTCTTATCCGATTTTCTTTAGAATTGAATTATTTATTTTAATTTAATAGTTTTACTTTCTTTTCTTTTAAATTAAATATTGGTAAATGTGTATACGAGCGTCGTGCTCACCTAGTCAATGATTGACCAAATACAATTTGGTCAATCACCATTAGATTAGAATTTAGATATTATACAAAATTATCTATTAAAAACATAAATACCTATGTATTAGATTTTTGGCTTAATACTTATCGAATCTCCTAAACTTGTCTGTTTTTTTCACTTAGCCACCCCAACTTATGATACAACCTCTCATCTCTCTCAACTATGCAAATGTAATACTTGTAGCCCCCCATGTTGCGTGACGCTGATGTGAAAAAAAAAAGAAAAACAAAAAAGTGGAAGAGAGAAGAGGGGTGAAAAAATATATGAAAACTTCATAAAAACCCTCTAATTTATTTTTTATTTAATTTTCTTTCCTACAATTTCTTCCACTTCATCACATCTTCTTCATTTACACTTTTAAAAAAAAATAAGAGAAAAACACAAGAATTCATTCGGAAATGTGGAATCTCCAGATTTTGATCGGATTTGGAATTTTGGAGTCTAAAAAGCAGGAATTTTTAAAAATCTGGAAAATTCCAAAATTTTGGCCAGAATCTGGAATTCCAGATTTCGGTTGACATCTGAAATTTTCTAGATTTTGTCTGGAAAATTCCAGATTTCACGAGTCTGACAGAATCTGAAATTTTCCAGATTTTGATTCAAATCTTGCATTTTCTAGAATTTCGGTTCAGATCTCGGTCAAAATATGGAATTTTCCAGAAATCTAGCCGAAAATCTGGAATCTCGAGATCTTGACCAAAATTTTGGAAAATTTCAAACTTCGGCCGGGATTTGGAATTTTTCAGAATTTCGATGAAAATCTAAAATTTCCAGAATTTCATCCGAAATTTGTAATTTCCGAATTTCAGTTGGAATTTGGAAATTCGAGATTGTGGCTAGAATTTTGGAATTTTACTAGATTTTGGCCAAAATTTGGGAATTGCGAGATTCCGCTAGAATTTAGAAATTCGGAATTCGCTATGCGGAATCTGGAAAATTTCATATGTCAGCATAAATCTGAAATTTCCAAATTCCGGCTTGAATTTTGGAATTGTAGAATCCAGAATTGTTTTAATTTTATAAAAAATAAAGTGGAAGAAGAAGAGGATGAACAAATAAGAAAAAGAAGTCATAAGGACCAATTTTGTAATTTTGGGATGATTAAATTTGTAATTTTCTAGAAAGTGTAGTACACTCTCAACTCTCCAGAGTGAGAGTGAGTGTAGCCGTTGGGATGGCTGAGAGTAGGTAAAAGTAGACTTAAAGACGTTGAGAAGTTGTCCCATAAGTTGCGGTGACAAAGTGAAAAAAGTTGACAAGTTTAAAGGGCGCAATAGATTATTCGGTGGAAAATTTTATATTTGCACATTCACATTTTATAGTATATTTACAACTTTTCATTCTTAAGATTACACATATTAAAACAAGTTGAGGCCTGGTTTGTCTAAATTTATTATGGACTTAGATTTGATAAATTTTAACGAGAATCTGCCCTGGCTCATGCCTCGAACAATTATGATCATATAAAATAACAAGGGTAAAGTTCATAAAAAATCTATGTGTTTTCATTAATTTTCAGATAAATGACAGTGATTTACTTTTTGTCAAAACCAGAATTGAGGTTTCACATATTTCTAAATAAAAGACATTTTAGTTTAACCTTATAAACTCGTGGTTAACGACCTTAAACTGAAAAAATTTCAAGAATTAAAATTGTTTAGAACCATAATTTTCATGAAACCCCATTTTCAGTTTTTGAAATTCATCGTTTTTTAATCTTTATCTCTCTAAACTCCGACTTTCTCTCTTCTCAGTAAACACCATCTAAATGATCATAAAATAAAAAAGTCGAAGACTTAAATCCACTACTCCAATAGCGATGGATTAACCTGTCTCCCCTGGCGTATTGGATTCATCACTATCAATATTAACTTGAAATATTTCATTTTTAAAATTATAAATGATAATTTTAAAAGTGTTAATTAAAAATGTTATTTTTTTAGTAAAATTTGAAATTTCAATATTTATTTTGACAAAAAAGTAAACTATGTTACTTTTTCCTTTCAATGAAATAAGGAAACCGAAAAAAAAAAGTTAATTTACCAAAAAAAACAATAGTTTTTAAAAAAATTCGGTCATACCCTACATGTGTAGGACATTGGCCCACAAAAGGAATGAGGTGTACATCCCTTAATAAGGAAACACTAATTAGTGTCATCACGTGGGTTAAATATTAATTAGCCTTAATTCACTTATTATATTAGTTTTATTTTAAAACTAATTGTTCTTATCTAAAAAAAGATCAATAGTTGTTTAAATCTAATTATTAGCTTAATTAGTTGTCTCATTTTTCAATCCCATTCAAAACAAAAGATACGTTGATCACTTCAAATTTTAGTGCTTTTTACCTTGATTTTAGGTACTAACCTTTTGTATATTCCTTTCACAAAAAAAAAAAAAAAAACCTTTTGTATATTGGATTGTGGGAGGGACTAACTTTCTTTATATACAAATGCTTTACTACACTAAAATTCACCTCTTAAATTTGTTTAAATATATAGATTAATTAATTCTATAAAGCTTATGTGTTCTCGTACTACTCTTAACTGATGTAAACATAGTTTATGATTATTGAACTTATCTAAAAAGTTTGATAATACCTCTACATTTTCGTATATATCGTCATGATACTGATTAAAATGTACTCAATTGATATAGTATGTTATGCGATATTAAGCATCCAAAAATGAATGTGTTTTTAAGATAATGTGCGGTTTTTGGAAAAAAAATAAAATAATTCTAGAATAAGAAATACAAGCTCGTTTGGTACAGCTATTAACCAACAATTGTTGTTGTTGTTAGATGTTGTAGTTTGCGGTTTGATGTTGCTATTTATTATTAGTTGTTTAACTTTTAGTGTTTGGTAAAATTATGGCGAACTGTTGGTGTTAATTTGTAAATGCCGAATAATAACATGTTTTAAATGTATCATCACACAAACTTTAAAAATAAATCAAAAATTATAAATTTGAGGCTCAAGTTTATCGATTCGCAAATTCAACCTATGTTTTTTCCAAAATCGTTAAAAAAACTATTTTTTTATGAACACCAATTACAAAGAACTCAGCAGCTCAAACAATTGTCAAACTAAATGAAATTAGATAAAAAAAAAAAGAAAAAGCGGAAAGCTCTCAAAAAAAGTCGACGGTTGAGAAAGTGTCTTCCTCCACTTGGCAAGCTAATGAGCAACCACATTAGCAACTCTTCGAACGAAACAAATTTGGCATGAGTAAAAAAGAGATAACCAAAGCTTGATATTTTCAAAATTCTGAGCATCATTAAACTCAACACTGCCCTTATCATTCAAAGCATTTGCAATATTCAAACAATTTTTTCTAGAATTACCGAAGTGCAGCCCCATTCCAAGCCGACTCTAAACCAAAAATAATTGCAGACATTTCTGCCACCTCAATGGAAACTGTCGCCCTTCGAGTCACAAATTACAGCCCAATTCCACCCGCTTGGTCCTTTACCCAAGTAGCATCTATATTCATTTTAGAGATTAAAAATAATGCTCGTAGTTTTGTGAATTTGTAATTAGAGGTCTGTGGTTTAACAGTTTGCATATAAAGGTATGTGGTATGAAGTTTTTTGCAAAATAAGGTATCATAAATTACAACTTTACGTTTCAATTCGATTGAAGTATATTTCGTATTTTTTAAGAAAATGTACTTTTACATATGATAAAACATATCATTTAATGACATTTCTCACTCTCAAATCGGAATAATAAATCATATTATGGACGTTTTACGTTTTTTTATAATTTGACGATTTACAGACTATTTTGACGTTTAAGTCCATTTTACAACTTGCAGTTCGATTTGAAGGATCAATATTTTGTCAATGTAGAGATATAAGTCGTTTAAAAGATAAAAATATCATCAAAACTTAATAATGTGATTTTGGATACTCTATTTTGTAAAAATATTCATACCACGTACCTCTGTTTGCAAACTGTTAAACCACAAACCCCTATTTGAAAATTGAGTAAACCACAAACATTTTTTTTGAACTTATCCCTTCATTTTATATCATTTAAGTGTTTTTATTAGTTGAGAGAAAGTACATGTTTATATGCACTTTCAAAATTGTGATTTTGAAATATTAGAACGATAGTTCATGATTAATGTGTCACTAGAAAAAATTTAGGGATAGTCTTCAAGTTATGCCGAAACACATTGTTTAATCCTTGTATTTTCAGTAATATATGATAAGGATCCTAACGTTTGTGTTTTTCAATTGTTTGGTCGTTCAATCCATTTAAATTACAGATTTACCGTTTATTTGTTAAATTTCAATGACACTTTTGAGACATAAATTTTAACATATTTACATTTTAACACCAAGAATTTGTGTTTAGAATTAAAAACAATTACTTTAAATATAAAAATTATTTTTATTTTTATTTTTCTAAGACCAAATAATATTTAGACGAAGCAGACAAAGAATCCTTACAAACTATAGGGTGAGAAAAGCTTTCTTTTTGTGTGGATTTTGTGTAATGGTATAAGCACAAAAACCATCTACTATTAGAGGAAAACTACTTGTCATGAGTAAGTGCGAGAAATCTTATTCGATCGCTTACTGCAAATCTCTAACGCATAAAAAGTATGACCAAGTCTAAAAAGACCACAACCCACACCCCCAACCTAAGCCCAAGCTCGAACAAATAGTTTTTTTTGAAGCATAAAAACAAACGTTTTCCAACAATTACTACAATAAGTAAAAGGTAAATTTGTAGTTTAAATCGATTGAAGGATTAAAGAGTTGAAAAAAGTAAATGTTAGGAATCTTATGATGTATTATTAAAAATATGAATACTAAACATTGTGTCTTTGCATAATTTGGGGACGATTAAATTATTTACCCAAACATTTAATTCTTGAAATTTTTATTTCGAGAGTAAAAAATGTCATCTTTAATTTAAAAGTTTTATTTATTTTGTTGTCAATGTCAATGACATCGATTATATTTTTGAACTATATAAGACCCACAAGCATATGTACGTAAATCGACTAAAATAGTGTAGCTATATTTCGAATTTGTCGAATAATTACAAACAACTTTTCACGTAAAGTTTCAAACTGTTGTTGTTTACATAAACTTTTTTTTATAAATGATACCGCTTTACAAATTTAATCAAACACTTTTGGTTAACCTAAAAGTAAAAGGCAAAAGAACTAATGTATCCAAATAAAAGATTAAGAGCTTAATGCATCGAAAAAGAAAAGATCAAGGGCTTCAGGATGCTTTTTGCCAAAATAAAACAAACATTTTGTTAAGATTATATGACATTTTTAAATTTCTAACCTATTAATTTCAGAAATGTCTTTAGGAAAGATAATAAAACCCATTTCATTTTTTATTCTTATTCCTTTTGTATTTATGATACATGTATATGTATAAATATAACATTATTCATATAAAAAAAAATACATAAACATTATTGCACTATTAAGGGATGATTGGGAAATTTGCAAAAACAATGATTAATTGGTTATGATTTAAATAGCATTCAATTATTTCTTCTAATAAAAGTCATTGTGATTTAAAAGACAACTTAGACAAGGAACTGGTTAACAATTTTGAAAATACACTTACCAAAATTGACTAAACTTTCTTCTTTAGAAGAAAGAAATTGAGTAAACCTTCTCTTTTGATAAAAAATATTAAATATAAATTTCTTTTAGTTAAATATTTACTTAGTATTGATTGATTAGATGTATTTATTTTCTTTCAAAAAACAAAGATGTAAATTTATTTGAAGAAAAATCAAGCTCATTACATATATTAATTTTTTGAGAAGAGGTATCATTGATAAGTTTTAATTGTGAATAAACTCTAAGTATGGTTATCTTAAAGCTGGTTATTCATGTTTATATACAAAAAGTATGAAGAATATCGAGCCTAACGAAAGTTAAAGCTTCAAATCTTATTAAACCATTTGTATGAATTTAGAAAGTGATTTCGAAAACAAAAAATTTGTATGAAATTTCAAATCTTATTAAACATCTCTATAAAGTTTAGAAAGTGAATTCGAAAATTTAGTCTGAAATTGCAGGTGCTTGAGATTATAAATAAGGAACGACAAATGATTTAGTTGCTTGATAAATGTTAAGATTAAATAACGAATTTAAAATTATTAGTTCAATAACAATTTTAAATTAAACATTAAATATCACGTCAGAAAAAATTTGGCATCGAAACTAAAGTGTCATGAAATTTGAAGTTGACAAGTTTAGATATATAATTGCTCAAACTTGGCAAATTTATATATGTTATAGGTCCACGTATAAGATAAAAAATAAACAATAAAATATTCGAAGTTGGCTGTGTAATAATGTATGAAGTCCTCTATTAATATTAAGATGTTCATTGGATTATAATTTTTTGTATGATTTTTTTCTCAATTTGCTACTTTCAGAATACATTGTTATGATTTGAGAGTTGTGCTCAATTAGTTAATGATTGAACAAATACAATTTGGTCAATCATCATTAGATCAGAATTTAAGGGTGGAGATAGTTAATCTCCACCCTTAAATTCTGATCTAATGATGATTGACCAAATTATATTTAATCAATCATTTATTGACTAGTTGAGCACCACTTAATGATTTGAATCATAATTTTTTAATTATATATGTAACAAATAATTCAGATAATTAACTAAATATATTATTTATCCAAAAATAAAAATAATGAATAAACAAAATGTTATTAAATTGAAAATTATGGAAGGATTCACGTGTTTGTTTAAATAAACCAAATATGAAATAGTTGAACAAAAACCAAAGTTGAATGTTAGTATAGATATTGAAATTTAATTTGTTATTCAAGATTGTGTGTTCACATAAGCCAATCAAATAAATATATAATAGAAAAAATCACATTATCCATTAGAGTGTAGATGATTGTACAAATTATTTATAATTTATTTTATTTATCATTTACTAATCGGACAAAATAAAATAATTATTTACTTTGTGAAAAATAAACTAAACATTAAATTTCTCTATACATTATATTTTATATAAAACCCAAAAATATAATCCAAATATTTCATTCCTTTATAGATGGTGATAATTTTATTTCTCTACAAAATTACTAAATCAAAGGTAAAAGTACTCTCATTTTTTAATTTATATATACAATTATGATTTTAATTTTGAGATGAAAAAATATATGTGAGTATAAGATTTTTTTTTAATAATATACTCGGTAACTCTAATAAATTGGGAAGTTAGAACCCAACACTAATTTCGTGAAAGTAGCGATGTTGTTGATTGGTCGGCAGATTTTGCAGGTTCTCTTACTGTGGGTCACTAAGAGTTTTATGTGCCTCATGCTCATGCATGCCTTTTCAAGAATTTCTTACAACAAATATCAATGTGCTACTAGAGTTGTCTGTGTAATTTTTCTTTTTTGTTATTTTGTTTTTCAGGTTATTGACCTTTTCATGTTAAAAAGAAAGGAAAATAATATATTAGTTCATGATGTTTGTATAACTAACTGTTTAGTTTTCTTATTTTGAAAAAACCATTACAAGGTCCTCATCTTTTACTATAATTAACTTTTTGGTCATTTTTGTCAATTTTTTACATTTTAAATATAACATATTTTAACTTTCAATACATCTATACTGTTATACAAAAAAATAAATATAATGACCAAATAATTAATTATAACTAAATGTGAATAACCCACCAAGCAATGCTTTGGTGGTTATTACATTTCACAAAAGAGTGTGAGATCATGGATTCAAATCCCATGATTGTAGAAAGCGAACTCTCAAAAAGAAAAAAACTAAATGTGAAGATTTTGTAATAAATTTTTCAAAATATAAGAATTAAACAATAAATTTTAACAAAAGTCTAAGCCTAATAAAAAAAAGTCCATAAAAAGAAAATAAATAAATAAATAAACTTCATAGTTCGTCCATGCCTTAAGAAACTAGATTAGTGCATTTGTTTAAAAAAATTTAGTTAGTGTGAACTGTGCTTAGTCTTTGATATTATGTGGTGTTGGTCACGCATCACAGTGTTACACAAATTTGAGAAAAATGTTTTACTTTGTAATTGAACTCTTATGCACTTCGCAAGAAAAAAATAATGCGGCGTATGTTTAGAATTGGGGATGAGATGAGATGAAAATTGAGGTTGAGATGAGAATAAAAATTGTGAGAGAAATTAGCAAGGTCTTGCTTGTTTAGTGGGATGAGAGTTAATGAGATGAAAATGACTAAGTTGTCCCATCATTCATCACTTATAATTTTAAATGTATGTAATAAACAATGAGATGAGTTGTCCATCTCCATCCCTCAAAACAAACAGAGGCTAGCCCGACTCACTCCTCTCATCTCATCTCATATCATCCCCTTCTTTGCCCTCTAAACTAACTAATGAAATATGACACATAAAAAACATTGTATTTCTTGTCAAAAAACATTGTATTTAAATACTACTTTTTCGCATAAATCGATGTCCGAGCATTTTTAAACGCAAAATCACTAATAGTAGTGTTTATATCAATATATTTATCTCAATGCATAAAGTGGCTAAAACTGTTTCACTTTTCTTGTGACATTGATGATTTCAAATAATGTTTCAATAATTTTAACTTTGAAAAACTTATTTCAGCCGGATGCAATAGTACTTACATAATTAATTAAGAGAATTAGAAGAGCAATGGAAATATTGGGATAACAATGTGATGTTTTGACAAACTCAAAAACTTCAAAGGGATGAAATTAAATGGTTGCCTCACTTTCATTTAGCGTCATTGGCAAAATCAATTTCAACATTTTCATTTCTGAAAAAGATCATATGAACATTCATTATAAAAACCGTAGCTAGAAAATTCATGCATGAGCCTCTTAACTCATTATTGTCCAGCGGCTTACACCTTTTTGAATCACACAAGTCATTCAAATGCAAGCAACGAAGAATTAAGAGATCATACATATATAGGTGTAATATGATATATATTTTGCGCAAATTCTGGGCCATAGGCGGACGCCCTTCCTGCCTATGCCCAAAAACGACCATGCCATTAAAAGTTCTTAAAACTTATAATCCACGACATAAACATATTCTTATTTTATTGTTAAATAGTTAAGAGTAACTTTACTTATACCCGCCAAGCAATGACCTAATAGTTATGCTCTAAAAGAAAGCGTGAGATTCTAAGTTTGAATTCCAGGATTGACAAATGTATAATTATAAAAAAAAAGAGACTAATTTTACTTATATAAATTATGCGTGAGACCATATAACTTCTCCTTCCTAATGGTTATTCAATTATAAAACCATATTGCGTTCATTAAGTGACTACAACCCTGTTCTTTTGAGCTTATCAGTACTTATTTTTAGTTTTATTTAGTTCAGCATCATTCAGTTCAGTTCAATTCAGCAACATGTAGTTCAGTTCAACAACATTTAGTAAATAATTTAACGGTTTTTCTATAGTGTGCCCAATGGGCACACGTTAAGGTTTGATTTTGCATATGATAAGGGTTATCTATATGTATCATTATCTCTAATTCCTCGATTTTAGGGATTTATTTATTTCATTAATTATATTACATAACTAACAATATTTCAATAAATACACTTCTCTCTCCTATTATATAATGTTCTCTAATTTAATATAGGGTTTTCATATATACATCCCCAAGTAAAAAATATGAGTATATTTTTTATTATACTCTAAATAATCATGGATGAACCCGTTGCACATGTATTGTAAAACGTAGAAAATTGTTATAAAATAATATTTTACAATTTTCTACGTTTTACAATACATGTGCAACGGGTTCACCCATAGTTATTTATGGTATAATAGAAAATATAAACTCGTATTTTTGGCTAGAATAATTAAATTTCTCTAAAATATGAGCTATAGGATTAAAATATTTAATAAATATATATTAATACACTGTATTAAATTGCGGAAAATATAAAATAGGATAGAGAAGTGTATTTGTTGAAATATTTTTAATTATGTAAAGATAATTGATGAGATAAAGAATCCCTAAAATTAAGGAATAAAAAATAATAATATAAATGTGGATAATGCTTATCATGTGCAAAATCAATGCTTAGCGCGTGCCCCTTGGACACACTATAGACAAACCGATAATTTAATAATGCATATATTATATCAAAATAACATGTTTAGTCCTCATATCTTTAATAATAAATTATCATTCCTTAACTATTGTTGTATTCAACATTTCAGTTCCTCAATCAATTTGAATTACCGATTTTCCCTTTATTTATGAAGACTAAGTTGCTTTTTAGTACTTGAACTTTAACATGTTTACGATTTGATGCATCATAGGTAGTTCATGATTTTTTTTGTTTCTCTATGAAATATAAAAAATTAAAAAGTATAGTTTTAATATTTAAAATAATAGTTTTAAGTGTAAATATAGTTTTTAGGTATCAAAGTGTAAACATGCACGTAAAAGTTCATATAGCAAAAATGTAATTTTGACTTAACATGTAAGTTAGACATGAATGGAACGAGGAATCCAACTCCATTAGTATTCACAGTCAAATTCATGATAACCCAAAAGGGGAGACCCCGTGAAATTTATCATCCAGTTGGCTACTTGATTACATTGGTATGAATAGTTTAACTTCCTAATTCTGTTTCAACAACGTTTTGCAATCATGAATCAAACAATATCACGTAAATTGCATTGAGCTAACACCCAAAAATAACTACCGTAAAATTCAACTCAGTTTTAACCCGTCGGAACCCTTTTTCCAATCCAACTCCAAACCATAATTTACCATGTGGATCATGTTCAAATGGAAAATTGTTTTAGACAGCGAAGGACATGATAAATAAACACATAAAAAGTAAAAACATTTTAAAGATTTATAGATTTTTTTTATTGTTCATTTAAAAGAGCCGATATTGAGATTTTGAAGGCGTATGATAAAGTGTCAGATGTGAGAGATCCTAAACAATAAACACAAATAAAAGAAATATCACTTAAATTGATCACATTTAAGAAACGAACTAATAATATATTACACATAAATGGATGGCCTAACATTTTTAAATGCAAAAAGAGTAAATTGCTCTTGTTTGTCAAGAATATTAATTCATTTCTCCACTTTTAGAATAAAATCAAGAAATAAGTAAGTATATTTTTTAAAATTTTATAGCATTCAAGAAATAACAAAATAAAATTAAAATATTCACTAGAATTTTTTTTTTATATTTCCACCATTTTTATAAAAAAAGAAAAACTCATTTCATATGGCCCACAATGCTAAGACTGAATTTTATTAGTATTAATTAGTAACAAATCTCCAAATTATCCAAAAAATTGTTGGTTTTGATAGGAAAAAACCAGCTCCCATTATCTAAAAACTCTATTGATAGTGACACACAAAGAGGAGGAAGAAGAGACTCTTTCTCTCTCTACTTTATCTCTCTAAACATTTGTGTTTTTTCCTATTATCTCTCTCTCTCTCTCTATCTCTATCCATAACCAAAAGTCATCACTAAACAGCGGTTTTTATGCAGATTTATATTGTTTTCTCTTATGCTGAATTAGTGGTTCCTATTATTCCTCTTTCTTTCTTCTGTTTCTCTCTCTAAAAAAATACATTTTCACTCTCTCTCTAGAAATTTTCCTTTACCCATTTGAGAATTCATCCCCAGCATTGGACTCCACTTGAAAAGTTCGCTCCTTTATCCTTTTTTTAGCTTCATTTTCGGTTTTTCAGAGCTTGATCCGGGTAAAAAATTGGGGGAAAGTTTGAATTTAGGGTTGGTGAGCAACAATTGTCAAATGGGTATCTTTTGATTTCGTTATATATCAAAAGGGGATTTTGGATTTTGGGTTTTGATACGCATAGATTTGGTAAAATTGTTATTAATTTTGTTTTTGTTTCTGTAATAGATCTACTTTTTGTGATATGATGATGCTTTTTTAGCTTTTGAGATTTCATATATTATATAGAAAAGAGAGAGGGAAGATTCTTATCCAAAAGGAATCAAAGGAAAGTGTTCTTTTTTAACCATTTGCAGAAAGCATAGATTTTGATGCTTTGGTTGTGAATTGTGTGATTCAAAGTGATTTCAGGTGGATTTAAGGCAAATCTAAGCTTCTTCTAGTCATTTTCAGGCAGTGAATTCAAAAGGGTATGTTTCAATTTGTTCATAGATTGTTTGTATTAAGAGGTTTTGGTGTTGTGATTAAGAGATCAGATGCTATCACTAGGTTGTAAATTCAAAAGGATTGTATTTGAATCTGAATTTGGGGTTTTGAATATTTAGGGGTTCGATTCGAAAGGGTGAATTGAATTTGGTGTTATAAGCTTTGGATTGATCTTAGAATTGGGTTGTGAAAATTCTAGGGATTTATCATCAATCAGTTGTGACGGATCCGACTTCCGAAACTAGTGGGTATTACTGTGTGGCTGGTCTGGATTGCATATTAAGTATTATCAGGGCCCTTAGAATGGGGTCCTGCTTATCTGCAGAAAGCAGGAGCCCTCGCCCTGGTTCGCCTTCTTCTTCCCCTGGTTTTGGGGGGAAGAAGAGGAAGAACTCGAAGAAAAAACCAGGGTCAAGGCATCCTTCTTTTGATTATAGAAGAGATGAACCTTTGCACAGGATTCCCGGGAGGTTGTTCTTAAACGGGTCGAGCAATATCGCTTCACTTTTCACCCAACAAGGCAAGAAAGGGACTAATCAAGATGCCATGGTCGTTTGGGAGGTAACAATTTTTCTTGTTTTGCATGAACTGTTACGGGTTTTTTATTTGGATCGAACTGTGTTACGTGGAAACATGGAGTTTAAAGTGTTTCGTGTTTTGAAAACTGATACTGTCGGACAACTTGTTGGATCACGTTTATGTGTTTAAGAAAATTGGAAACTCGTTTGTTGGAATTTGGAAAGTTGTTAGAATGTGTTTTCGGAAGTATATTAATGCTAATTACATGTTCAACAAATATCTAATATATTCCAGATCATTTTTTTCAAGCTTTTAAAATGAAAAAATCTCCTTTTTATTTACAAGTATCCTTTGTCCGTGTCCATTTCAGTTTCCATATCCATTTTGGTTTCCATGTATGATATGAATTCAAGAAAATTGATAATTGTGCCAATGGTGTTGCGCCTGCAAATTATGTAGCCGACTCGACTCGAGTTTCACGGTTCTTTATGACGTTCATGTTAGCCGACCCGAATCATGTCGGGACTAAGGCTTTGTTGTTGTTGTTGTCAAAAACTGCAATCCCCTTGAGCATAAAGTTCCTTCCATATTCGTCAAAACGTCTCTATATTAATTCGTGCAAACTGTTCCACAAAAAAGTAGTTGTCTTTCTATAATTGCATTTATTGGTCTCCATGCCTACAAGGTATGGAAAAATATCATTCTGTCAGTTTATTAATTCTAAATTTTTCGAAGATATCAACCCATCACAAGCATTAAATTCGAGATTATGGCAGTCTGTTGGAGTTTTGTTTGTGCGATAATAGTTTCGTGTTTGAAACCCATTAACTCGTCAACAAATGATACAGACTGAAATTGGTCCTTCATTGTGCATTATCCGTTTCCGCCTATCGAGAATCCGATGATTCTGTTATGTATTTTTTGGATGTGCTTGTATTTGAATTAGGAAAACTCAACTGAAATGAATAAATTCTCACTCTGTGATTATTATGTGTTCTGCAGAATTTTGGATCTAGGACAGATACGGTATTTTGCGGAGTCTTCGACGGTCACGGTCCTTACGGCCACATGGTTGCTAAAAGAGTGAGAGATCATCTTCCCTTAAAACTGAGCGCTAACTGGGAAGCGAATACAAACACCGATGATGTTCTCAAAGAGATTAGCCTTAACACTGCGGGAAGTATGAACTCTGAAGAGACCACCGCCTTTGTCTCTGCGGAAGAGGATTTAAGGGCCTCTGGTGATCTCGAGGAAACTGCAAAAAATCCGGAAATTTTTCAGACACTGAAAGATTCGTTTTTGAAGGCTTTCAAAGTCATGGACAGGGAACTTCGGGTGCATTGTAATATCGATTGCTTTTGCAGTGGTACAACTGCAGTCACATTGATCAAGCAGGTATATATTGTTATCTTGTTTTTATATGGTTTTTAAATGTTCTTCTGTTAAGTGTTCCGGGTTCTTCTTGCAGGGTCAATTTCTTGTTGTTGGTAATGTCGGGGACTCGAGAGCTGTGATGGGTACACGAGACAAGGATAACTCTCTCATTGCGGTTCAGTTGACAGTTGATCTAAAACCAAATCTTCCAGGTAGTTCCCTTCTCTCTTTCTACCGAATAACACCATTGATGAGCTCTATGAAATAATACTCTCACATGGCAAGTCTGGAGGGATCAGTCCATTCACATATGAAGAATAACAATCTGTAGTTAGTTTCTCTATGCGGTCGATGATGATAAAATTAATTCTTTCACCCGTAGTTAGTTTTTTTCGGCTATTACCCATTACTTTCAAGTTTCAACTCTCTATAATTCACATCATGTTTTGGAGCAATAACAAATGTGGGATGAGTCTCGGAGACCGTTAAGTGCCGCTGTTATTAGTTACGTGGTTGCTGGTTGATATTACCAGATTTTCACTGGCATCTATGGTTGTTTTGTCGTACTGTGCTAATGAATGGTTTTTGTTCACTGGAGAGGCAAAATGAAACACCAAACAATGTTATAGGATCTGGTTTTACATCTTGCATTCTATGCTTCGTAATTTATGACCTTTTTATTCTTACAGCGGAAGCAGAAAGAATTCGAAAGTGTAGAGGGCGTGTTTTTGCTCTTCATGATGAACCCGAGGTAGCTAGAGTCTGGCTGCCAAACAATGATTCTCCTGGCCTTGCAATGGCACGCGCTTTTGGAGATTTCTGCCTGAAGGATTTCGGCCTTATATCTGTGCCTGATATATCCTGTCGCCGCCTGAACGAGAAGGATGAGTTTATAGTTATGGCCACTGATGGAGTAAGTGGTCGGGTGGTTCTAGAATTCTGCTGGCTCTGTCTTTCGTTTTTCTGCAATCTAACTCTGTTCTTGATTGATTGTAGATTTGGGATGTTCTCTCAAATAAAGAGGTAGTAGACATTGTGGCATCAGTCCCAACACGTTCCTCAGCGGCTAGAGCCTTGGTTGAGTCAGCAGTTCGAGCTTGGAGATACAAATATCCAACCTCCAAAGTCGACGATTGTGCCGTTGTCTGCCTCTACCTTGACTCGAACAAAGCATCTACTGCTCGCATTGCCAACGCTAACAATGTAAAAGAGCAGCCTAATTCAGTCAACCAAGCAGACATTCCCGATTCGAGGGACGACAACACCTCCGCTCCAACTGATCTCGGTCGCTCAGGCACGGTGCGGAACGGGAAAGAGGTAGTTCCGGAAGGCAACACAGACAGTGCAGATGAAGACTCACCGAAGCAAGACGAGGCAATGCAATCAGATCACCCAATTGAATGGTCTGCTCTTGAAGGAGTTTCCCGCGTTAACACCCTTTTAAACTTACCGAGGTTCGTGCCAGGAAAGGATGATAAGAAGGCGGTAGCGGCTGGAGAAACAAAGAAGCGAAAATGAGAACAGAGAAACATACACAAAAAAAAGGTTTCTATTACTCCTTGAATTTTCTTAATTAAATTTCTATTCTTTCATTTTCCTTGTTTCTGTATGTTTTATTTTTTGGCAGAAGGGGGGAAAAGTATATTCATAGGGTCATTGAAATGTTTAAAAAAAAATTGGAAAGTCGGACCGGAGAGCTTGGCCTGGCTATATTAGTGTGTCTGGGGAAATCATCCTTTCTCTCTCTTGTGTGGGTAGAAATTGGAATTTTTGTAAAATCATCCAAACTCTCCGTAAATTGTTTTTTCTTTTTTTTTTTTCTTTTTTTGTTCTTCTGTTGTTCATATTTTCATGTGTGAAGCTGTTGGCTTTTCTCCATGTTTATGATGAATTGTGTTGGTGAAGAAGAAGAATCAATCTTAAAGTTTCAAACTTTGTCAATATCATTGTTTTTTCTTGCTGTATTTCCGCTATTTTGAGGTCAAAGTCCTTGAACAATGCCCGTTAAAATGTTTTCCGGGCCTAATACTCATGTTTGGAATGCCAGTGGATGTTTGGAAATGTGCAATTGTACCCGAATCATCTGGTTCAGTGTCAGATGCCGGCATATGAAACGCTCGACACCGATGTTTCAGGTGCCAGTGTTGGTTGATTAAAAATTTATACCCGATCTTTCCTCGAGGAATTTTCTTGAGAAAAAACATCATTTTGAGGTAAAATCCTCAAAGCTGGTTACAACTTTTCAGGGCGTAATACTCTAGTTTGGGCTGTTAGATGGCGTTTGAAACAGGGTAAAGATCCTGAATCATCGGGGTTCAGTGTCAAATGCAGACTTATGACACCTGCATTGATGTTTCGGACACGGGTGTGGCCGATTATGCTGCAACTTTCTTAGTTGCGGTACCGGTATTTTGAGCTAGGTTCTGATATTTTAGTGAAGAAGCAATGAATCTTAAAAAGTTTCAAACTTTGTCCATATCCATTGTTGTTTCTTTCTGTATTTCTACTTCCATGTTGAGATATGAAGTGGAAATACAGATATTTTTTTGGCATTTAGCTCATAAATTTCAGTAGTTTCATGTTCAGTTGTGAGAAAATGTCTGTTTTGGAATGTAGCTCTTCAATTTTGAACTTTGAGATTTTTCTTCTTCTGTGTTCTATTTCTGCAAATTGAAAAGTAGAAAGCTACTGCTTCTTCTTCCTAGCAACTTGTGAAAATTTGTTTAATTTTTGACTTTTTCCGTTAATTTTCGGTTGAAATTTCGGGAAAACTAGGTAAAAAAATCTCCAGTTGTATGCTTTTGTCTGCGTTTTGTCAGAGATGGACCGTTGCTCAAAACACTCGTTATTAATGTGAGAAACTCGTCGATTCAGGCACCAGGTTTAATGTTAAATGTAGCTGCAATTGAGAAGTTGCTGTAATTGTTTTGACATAGGTATTTGAAACACCGGTATTAGTTGTCAACACTAGATGCTGACATTTGGTATCTTTCCTGGAATCTGATAGGTCAGTTATCAAGTCCTTTGTCAATTTTTGGTAATTTTTAAAACTTTTCTTTTTGCTGATTATGTGATTCGAACCATAACCACATTCTTTTTTTTTTAGAAACGGAAATGTGATAAAAATGATAGCTTAGATATCAAATTACAAAATTTTGCAAGTACCGCACAAAACTAACACAAAGTTAGCGTTTTACAAATTTATAACACATCTTAGTGGAATTGGGATTCATTTATTCCATTATGTTTGATATTTCGTTATTACATAATGTTTATCTCATTTTTTTTTTCAAACATATTTAGGGAGTTGGGACCACAAAATTATGATTCAACACTTCTTTTTCATAATTATGAGTAATCGTTTTCCTTGGTGGATCTTGAAATTTGAAGAGCCAATGGTGGCTACATCAAACTGATCAACCATTACTACTTGTTACTTGTTAGATCATATTGAATGCCATATTAAAACTATTGTTTAAAGTTGCTATTTTGGAACAACTTATTTTGGGAAAAAGATATTTTGGAAATGACTAAAATTTCCAAAAAGTAACATTTTAAAGACACGAATACTCAAACTTCTATGTTTGACTGATTATAGAAGTAAAATATATCTCGATAAAAGTATATGTTGAGGAATCAAAAATCTATTTTTAATTTTGTTGTTGTTGTTGAAAGCTGATTACAAAATGCTTCTAATGTAATATATTTAAGTTCAAATAAATTAAAAATATGCTGCTGAAAAAGAACATCAAATTCTAAATTTCAAACTTGAGAAATAGAGATATGGATTTGTTTCTGGAGAGTGACTCTAATTTAGGATAAGCTTGCTTTTGTGTGTGTGCGTTTTGGTAGTTAGCAGTTGGCATTATTTTTATATTCCAAAAGAGTCTCTGTCTTAAAGTAATATTATTAGATTTTGATATTAGTAGGAGTATTATTATGTTGGTAAAATGACGTATGGATGAGCATTGAGGCCAAATTAACCAAAAAATAATTCAATTGCTTTCATTTTTAGTTCTTCATTGGAGGGCAGACTTCTCCTTATCTGCATATTTGATGACGAGGCCAACATCATTCGGCCCACCAGGCCCACTAAATCGTAAATAATAATAATAATAAAGGTTAATTTTAAATAAGTGTCTTGTGGTTTCGCGTTATTACAAATAAAAGAACTGTAGTTTGCCTTTGAGCAAATAAAGGACCGTGGTTTGCTTTGTTTGCAGAATTAAGGAAATGATTAATTTTGTTGACGTAAAAGAAGACAGTTTTTTCCTAAATGTCTTTTCAAATCTTTGACTTGTTATGTGAGAGTTAAGCTCAAAGGTGATAGAACTTTTTTGTGCAAAAAATGTCATCGTTTACGTCAACAAAATTAATCATTTCCTTAATTCTGCAAACAAACCAAACCACTGTCCTTTATTTGCTCAAAGGAAAACCACAATCCTTTATTTGCAAAAACGCGAAAACATAGAACACTTATTTAAAATTAACTCTAATAATAATAATAATAGTAATAATAATAAAGACTCTTAAGTGTCGTTTGGTTCGCGGAATAGACAAGGAATAACATGGAATAGAATAACTATTCCTTGCCTATTCCTATGTTTGGTTGGATTTTTCAAACACGTAATAATTATTCGATGCTATAGCTATTTCAAAAGTGAATGAATAATTATTTCTTAATTGAGGTAAGGAACAATTATTTCAAACATAGAAATTTATATTCCTAGCAAATATTTATTTTATCTATTCCTATTCTATTCAATGAAATAGCTATTCCATGGAATAACTATTCCATTCCATTCTATTCTATTCATTTCTATTTCATGAACCAAACGGCTCCTTAGTATCATATGTGTTACATGTATTGGATAATAAAAACTCTTGCAATTCAAATATTAATATTGAGAGTGAGCTCGGAACTCGAAATAAATAGAAAATTTTGATCCAGAAGAGGGTAGTTAATAATCGAACCCTATTCGAAGATCAAGTTAGGAAAGAAAATATAGAATGATGACTACTTATGATAAGAAAAATAATTAGTAAAGTTACAATACGAGCCAAGTCATTATGTTTGTTATAGTGGGTTGGCGACTGTTTTAGACTTTTAGTCACATGACGATATATCACTTGTCTTAGCAATTATGGATCGTTGTGGCAATTTTTAGGAAGCTTTACTTCACGTGTTGAACATGATATCTGATTCGTTATTGATGTACATGTCCGAGCAGTGACACATTTAACATCAACTGTGATGGTAGCACGACATGTTCTTGAGTAGATGATTGTTATATGATGGTGCCACGTGAAGGATAAAAACTAAATATTGTTTGGCATTTCCAAATTAAAAAATTTAAAGCACTATGAGAGTACAAAATTTGATTGCTCATATACAGTTGAGGTAAATACAAAAACAAATAATTTATGGTGTTCAACGATACCTGAAATTGATTCAATTTACTTAACATTTTAGGTTTTAACTGTATTATTTACGATGGTTGAAGTAAAACTACTTGACATTGGTAACAATGAAATTCCATTTAGTGCATTATTTCATTCTCCTTATATACATGTTGAAGCTATCACCATTTTCGTCCCACATGCCCAACAATACCGGTAGTTAACAAATCTATCAAACCTCCCATCTAAATTAACTATGTTTTTTTAGAATAAAGATTGAGAAATTAGCAAGATCGGAGGCAAAACATCCAACTATGTTTTTCTACGTCCTATGTATCGAACCTAACTATATTTTCTCACTACTTTTTCTCTTTTTACATATTTTTTACATCCACTACGGATTTAACCATCAGAGTATGCACTCCAGCTGATTTTTTTTATAATTAATCCGAGAATCAATTATATCAAATTAAAAGATTAAAGACTTAATTATCAAAAATTGAATAACTAATCAGCCTCATTTTTTTTTTTTGAGAATACTTCATTCCAAATAGAAATACAATTGAGTCAAACTACCTTTGTAGCTTTCTTTTTTCTATCCCAAACTAATTATGAAATTGACTAAAATTAATTAGATTGGTTTGCCATCTAACCAACGAGTATAAAAATCTAATGACTCTTGTGGCTTGTATTCTGGAACTGTATGCCCAGCACCCTGAAATAATTAGATCAAACAATTAATTAATTTCATGATAAATAATAATAATAATTGTATCATATTTAACATTTTTAGTTAGGAGATAATTAGAATGATTTATGCTCAGTAATTATATAATTCGAAATTTATTTACCTTTATGGTCAGAAATGTGAGGTTTTTGTCATATCCTTGTAAATATCTGCAACAAACATGATTAATTGATCATTAAATCAAACAAATGAAATTGTATAATTTTGAGTGCATTAGCAATTCCTGGCCCGTTTTAAATAGGCTAATGGCCCAAGATGGACGGGCTTACACATATATAACTAAAAGGAAACTAATACTAGACCGGGTCTAGGCCCGTTTTAATTTGATCGATTTTGGTTTGGGGTTTATAATTTATGAAACTAGGACGGTCCAACCCGGTCCAACCTATTAATATAAATTAAATTTCGCTATTACATTATGCAACCGTCACATTTCAATTTTCGTACAAAACGTGATAAGACATTGAATAGTATAAGACCCACTCTATCTCACGTGTTATTACACGACATACATTTAGAATGCAGATGACGAGACTCATTAGTGAAGGGTCAAGTCATTAGTGATGTCTGTAACACAACTTGCTAATATAAAACCATCAATTATACTTTTATGCCATTAAATAATATTAATCTCGATTTATAAAGATAAATTTTATTTTTTTTATCATATCTTTTCTTTCCAAAATAATGTTGAATTAGTACGGTAACTAAATTAAAAACTCACCCAGCAACTTGATCATTGGAAATCCATGGTCTCCATTCGTCAACAACTTTATATCCAAGTGATCTTGTCCATGCTTGAGTCCCGGTGTATGGCACACACATATCATGATCTCCGCTGCGCATTTTGAAAGAAAAACAGCTAATGAACACGATTTTACGACACCAATGAACTTTGTAACACCCAAAAAGGTTCGAGTGACGAAAAGTTTGTTCTCAGCAAGTTGAAAAGAGAAAAGGGTCGTTTTAAAAATTTACGAGATCATTAGACGTTTGAGTGCAAGTTAATTGAAGCAGGTGAGATTCATACCTGTAAATAAGAGCTCTATAACCTTGGGAAGTGAGAGTTTTATGGTAAGGAATCATACTTCCAACACCATGTTCATATGCTATTCTGCTTGAACAAAGCTCCCATGGTCCAGCAATTGATTTCTGTTAATTAATAATTCAATTTCTTTAATCAATTGCTAATTATGATCAACTTTACAAAGCAATAATTATTGTGAAATTGTCAAAAATTTACTGGCTGAGCATGAAGTGCTGTTCGAACTGATTCATCATTTAACCATCTAGTTGCAACTTCATCACTCTGTTAAGATTAAGATTAAAAAAAAAACATTAATTAAGCTTCAAAATGTTGTCTACCACACTTTTTTTTTTTTCTATTCCCGATTAATTCGAACATGGAAAGAATCCTGAGATGGAACAAAATGTTATTGTTATTTACAAACACGACTCAAACTTGGTAGTTACTCGAGAAGAATGAGCTCTTAATTAGGGATATTCAAATTTAACCGCATTAAGGTTATCGGGTAATCGAAGATGGTAGGGTATAGAAATACATTTAGAGTACACATCATAGATTATTAGGGGGTTTATACTCACTTCCGGAAAAAAATCCTACTTATTTTCTATCAATAACGTCTTCGGCACAAATTCTTAAAATAACAAAATTACTAATGGATTTTGTAGGTAAGTTTCATTTTCTTTTTTTGTTGGAGTCGGGATTGACGGGGCTTGTTTGCCCCCTATTGTCACACACTTATAAGCAACTGATTATCTTTATACCTATATTATTACGAGACTAAACATCTACAATGCAACTCAACAACAGGCAATTCTAACATCGAATTACACGACTCTTATTCTACCATGTTAAGAAACTTCAAACGCGGAATTAGGAAGTGTAAGATAAAGCGCAATTAGTGAGGTAGTAGTACTTACAAAGCAAGGAACCATGCCTTGCAAAGCTAGTTCAGGCCATAAAGGAAGGTCACCATCTTTGTCTAGCTTCCAAAGAGGCCAAGCACGACCATACATCCTCTTCCTAACCTTCATGGGCTTGTCTGTCTTCCCAAGTTCTTGGAAGCTCACAGGCAAACTACTTGATGAGTTTGCTTTAGTCATTTGTTTTTTTGTTTTATCAGGATCATGGTAGCATGGTTCCAGGATGTCATAGATGTTCAGGTCTGAAATTGACTGAAAAAAACAGCACAAAAATAGCAAAAAATGGTTAAATTTATGTTTGTAAGGTTACTCACTTTTTACCATTTCATAATGACTTCTGTTGCTCACTTTCCTCAGGATTTACTCAAAAAAAGGTAAAATTGAACTAAGCCGTAAATTTAAACTATATGGAAAACAGAGTTAATTTGTATGACAAGATTAAAATTGGTTTTTCTCGATAACATTAAAGAGACACATGTGAAGTTTGCCTCTAAATTTCTCGGGGAGATCAAAATCACCGTTATTGTAAGAAATAGTTCAATTTTTGCTCTTGCATGCTATAAATATCCTAGCTCAATTTTAAGCTTTATCATGTCAATAATGTTCGTGAGTATTTGCATTAAAAATGATAAGTTCAACTAAGAGTAAAATTGATTTTCCCGAATAATTTTAAAGGCAAATTTGATCTTTAACCCGAAAATTATAAATGTTTAAGAGAATTAAGAGAAGATCCAACAAACCCTGTCTAGTTTGTCAAGGCTTGTCTCACAATTAGCACTCGGATTGTAGTAATTTCCTTCACAGCTGCTCCCAATTTCCTGAAATTAAATATTACAATTTTTAGTGTAACTATAGAAAAATTAATCAGTATTGCTAAATCAAAGATTAATTATGTATTAAAAATATAATATGTTTAGACATACTTCATAAATATCATCGGAGATAAGGCCCATGCCATGAGCAAAAGGAATAAGAGCTTTGATGCCATCAAATTGACTATGTGATGCTCCATTTCCCACCAAATAACCCTGCAAATTTCAAATTGTAATTCCTTAATTAGGTCTCGGATTCAAACCTCACTCTCGTACAGAGCCGAGATGTCACTTTGATCAACACTTTAACATCTTAATGGGCCCTCATAGTGTAAACCGAGATTGGTCTTGTTATTGTACGTGCTTAAACATATTTCTCACAGTTAAGAGTCTATACATGATATAATGTGCGGTTTATCTGAAAATGTTATCCGAAGCTTGTTGGACCCCGAAATACCAAATCAAATGGAGGAATGACGTGTACGCTAGATCAATTCACGTATTCAGGAATTCACCTTGTCCGTGTCTAATAGGTTGGGTTTGGATAGGAAGAAATGACATTAGGCCCATCACATAGATGGCTTACAGTCTTATATCCTTTTCAAAATGAACCAGGCCGGACCCGACTGAGTCTAGTTAAATTGATACAAGCCCATCCAATCAGCCCAACAGGGCCCATTAATATATCTAATGTATTATGTACTTCAATATATAATATACCTTAAAATTGATTATGGGTTTTTGACCTGCCTTAATACCTGAAAAAAAGGGGAAAAAAGAATCAAGAAAAGCAAATAATAATATAATAGTTTATTATTTATTTATATATATGTACCTTTGACTACTTCAAAAGAAAGAGTAGGCACATAAATTCCAGCATAAGATTCACCAGATATATAAAATGGATTCCTCACAAATTCTGGGTATAATTCGAACCACTATAAGAAAAAAGAGAAGGTTAAATTTGAAAAAAAATTACTTCTACAATTTCATTTTTTTTACCTAAGTTTTGCAAATAATTTTACCTTAAGTAAAAAGGTATGAGTATCAACTGCTGTTTCAATGTCACCAGTTGTGTACTTGCTTGTATTTTTTGAGTAAGAAAGCCCCACCCCACAAGGAGAGTCCAAATAAATTATATTTGAAACCTATAAAAAAATTATCAAAATTTATTAACAAAGTATAAAATATATGAGTTAAAAAATATGATAACAATGTTGTAAGAATTAAAGAATTTTGATTTAACCTTGGACCAGCTATATGGATTAAGATGCAATGTGGGCTGACTTCCTTTGGGCTTCCCTTCTTGGAAGTTGAATGGGCCTGTATACATTTATATAGGAGTATCAATTTCTGACACGGTAACACGGCTTATAGCGATAATCTATTTGCTACAAAAAACCTAGCTATGATTTGTCGTGTATAAAAAATAACTATAATTTGTAAACTGGATATGACCAAACGGGCCACAAAGTACGAATAATGGTGGAGTAAAATCCTAAATGTAAAAGCGCAATCGTTACTCTTGAATCATTTTTGAGATGAAAGATTAGGGATACGGGGTCATGGAAAGTCAATTAATCCCTGACTTTGAAATAAATGGTGAAAATGTTAGAATTACCTTGAGAAATTTCAGTCCCTATTTCTGTCGACAATTCTATTCTACTAAATGGTTTGAAGATTTGACATAATGGTAGGATATGTGAGAGAGTTATTCGTAACTATATTTAGTCCCATAGAACTATGTACCTTTTAAGATATTTGTTTTTCATTTGCTGGTGCCTAATATTATCCATTTTAAAGTGAATTCCAACCTCCGGAGGTACAACAACCACATGTATGACCATGTTTATTATGCCTTTCACTAGTTCATTTCAGTTTAGTAATTTTTATTCAGTAAATGCACTTCAGTTCACTTCAATTCAGTCATAAAAAACACACCATGATGCCAAAAAAAATAAAAATAAAATATACAAATTAATCATTCGTATGCAAACTAATGTTAAATAATAATTTTAGTATCCTTTAACAAATCAAATAAAGATGCCAAAACATTCATATGATAGTGAACAAATTGTGTCCTTTCTATATCAACCGAAAATGAAATTGGAAAATGCTAAAAATGTCTATTTCTTAAACAAAAGTTGTGGTTGTAAATACCATTACTGTCAAGGAAAAAAATGAATCACGTAATTACATGATGTTATGAATTCAGGGTTCGTAGATTCTCTGACTCTCAGGACATAAATTAAAATTATTCAACTTGATATCAATGACGAAATCCAATCCTCAAAAAGAAAAAAAACAATCTGTAATTTTTTTTTTAATAAATTTAGTTTATTGACTCTCAAGTATTTTGTTCTGAATCTAAAATTGTCATAGAAGGACCTAAATCTAGGCGGATGAAATAATTAATTAATGGAACATTCTCCCACACTAGCTCTTCTCACTATCTCCTTTCTCTCCAGATATCTCTATTTTGTAAACAACCTTAACCAACCCAGCTCTAGCATTCGAGTTTGTACAGAGACTCATTTCCCGGACGGTTTTGACTTACCGTTCGAGTTTGTCTAGGAGTCTATCCCAACACGGTTCTAGCTAGTGACCGTTCGAGTTTGTATATAGGGAGTCATTCCTAACATGTGTTGGTGATAATTCGAGTTTGGTTAGGGAGGCATTCTTGACACATTTTTGGTGTCCGTTTGAGTAATATACTCATATTCTCGACGGTCTTTGGTGACCATTCGAGTTTGTAAAAGGAGTAGGGAGTCATTCTAGACACATTTCTTGTAACCGTTCGAGTTTGTATAGGGAGCCATTCCCGACGAGGTTCTGGTGACCGTTGGAGTTTAAATAGTGGGCCGCTCGACGCGACTCAATCACTATAGAAAATTTTTCGAAAAAGTAGAAGAAATAAAAAATACCATGTTCATATACAAAGCCATCAAAGCTAGAACATCCTGGTCCACCATTTAGCCATAGAACAACTGGATCTTTCAATGGATTCCTCTCAGAAACTATGAAGTAGTAGAAAAGATTCTTCTCCTCAAAACTCACATACCTAATAATAACAATTAATAACACACATAAATCTAATTTTGAATGAAAGCTAATTACGAGCAATAACAAGGGACGAACATCCCAACTATATAAATTTAATTAATTTTGGATTAAAATATACCAAATTTAAACAAAATTAAAGAAATTAACATACCCTGAGTAATGATTGGATGGGAATTTGCCTGAAAACCCAGGAATTTTGGTGATGAGTGAACCCTTTTGAGCTGCTTCAGTGAAAAATATTTTTGAGGTACTAGAGAGAAAAGTGAAAAATAATATAAAGAAAACTAATTTCAAGTACGAATTATTATCCATAGCCATTTTTCTTTCTGAGCAATAATTTGTACATTTTTGCTCCATTTATAAAACACATAAAAGTGAGGGAGAGTGAGAAGATAGGTGAGGTCATGAGTCATGAGGGCATTATTGATAAAGAAAAAGAAAGATAGGGATCAAAAAGTTATTTGGTCAAAGAAAAAGAAATAATGGGAATAAAAGAGGTGGGATATATAAAGTCAAAATTCTATAATTATAAGGTCCATTAAAAAAAAATTCTACGATGAGGGGAATATTATGTAAAACTCTTTAATTTTTTTACTAATATTGAGTCTTTTAGTGTTTATTTGTTTTTATTTTAGTATTTGTATGTTTTGGTTGAATCCTACTTAGCTATAACATGCATTTTGATTAGGATCCTACTATTAGGTTATTTTCTCAAAGGTTTGCTTACTTTTTTTAGGAAAAAAGTTTCTAACACACTGGCTGATGAGCTTAAAGCATGAAACACATGCTCATGACCTTGATAAGAGTTGGAAATCCATCAACTGTAGCTGCTACCTTAACCTTCAATCATTTTGTTAAAAAAGATTTTTTTATAGTATGTTACTCAACCAATTGTACTAATAGTTAAAAGCGTAAAATAAAAAAAAAATCATATGAGTACAAATATTGTCAAAAAAATGACTGTGGACCGTTAACAATTTTAAAAACAAAAATATTTTAAGAAATGATGATATTCTAAATAACTTTAATTTTTCCACTTTTTAATTGGGTGTTGTTTGGTGAAGAGATAGAAAAAGAATGTTTAAAGACATAATTCTGAAAATGACGATTTTTCACAAATAAAAATATAATTCTATATTAAATAATGTAATAAATAATTTTAATTCTTGAAATTTATTATTTTAAGATCGTTAGCGATCATTTTTACAATATCTAAATAAAAAATCTTTTTTTTTACAAAACAAAACAACAACAAACACTTTTTTTGTCAAAAAGTAAACCAGTGTCACTTTTTGACAATTTTTATAACCACATAGATCTTTTTTGAAATTTATCCTAGTTAAAACTAAGGACGGTTAACGATAGAAACCACCGTCACCTTCTAATCGAAAAGCTTAACACAGTCACCAATTTTAACAATTTTTGTAACCATATGATTTATTTTTTTATAGAATTTACCTTAAATTCTTTCTCACCCAAATCATCAATTTCTAATATAATGAAATGCTTATTGGGAGACATTAAACCTATAAAACTCAATTTATTTGGAGAAATTGAAATAATTATTTAGATGTGAGACAGAAAGACAGAAAGTGAGGACAAAACTCAAAATTGATAAAGAAGATAAAAGAAAAGAAAGGGATATATGAGGAATGTTATTGAAAAAATTACTTTTCCTTTTTTGGGTCAAAGAAAGTAAAAGGGTTGAAAAAGAATAAAAAGTTAGCATATGAGGTCAATTTCATATGAAAAATATTTAGATTATTCTGGCATAATGGTTTGTCCAATCATCACACCATTATTGAGAAGAGGAAACAATAATTATTAAATAATGGTTGGAGCCATTCTATCCAAATAATAAATCTAGTAAATTCATGTCTTATTGAAATTAAAGAAGATACAACATCATTATTATTTTTTGGATAAATTTTATAACCATGATATTTTGTTTGATTTGTCTGTAGACGCGTCGTTGTAGTTTATTTTTGAGAAAACAATACAGAATTAAAAAAATAGTAAATTTTATTAAAGTGGATGATACTATTTTTGTTCATTAAAAAAAGAAGAGAGAGAACTAAAATATTATAAATTCTCACCGTTCAAAAGCAAAAGTTATTTTAAACTACTTTACATGAACGATTAGTTTATTAGTGAACCGTAACAATATCAATTAGTTTATTCTTGTGGAGCTTCATAAAAATATCGAACAATAATTGTCTAATTTCTTTGCAATTTCAAAATCGCACAATGATTATCTTTGTTCTTTTATACCACATAAATCAAAATTCACTTTTCAGATACTCCAAATTAATTAATGTAACAAAATTACTCCAAATTTCACTCTTACCATAAATATCCCTACAAGTAGAATAACTTTTATTTTAAATATATTAAAATGTGTTGCTGAGAAAGAACAAAATAAAATTGATTGCTCAAATTATTGGTGTGGTGGATGTATTTTTTTAGGCAAACAAAACAAATGAAAGACAAAGATGAACTTTACTAGAACCAGAAATTGATTCTGGCAGCCCATTAAACGACTACAAGAAAATCAAATAGAAAATCGTGGCCCACTTTAAATCCATAAATTTTTGTATTCTCATCAAATTTAAAATTTTATAAATAAAATAAATGGAAGTTTTGAGTTTTTTTTACGATTACTTTGTTTACTTTATTCATTATCATTATTAGATAAGTGAGATAGAAGTTGAAACAAAACAGACAAAGTAACATATCCTTCACCAGAAGTTTCATTTTTAATTTTAATAACATCCGGATTTACCTTGGTATCATTAACCAAATCAATGTCCTATGGAGCGCAAGCTCCAAAGATCTCATTAAGCCGACTTAACAGGCCCAACAAAGAGCACGGGCAAAAAAAGGTTAGGAAATTTTCTATTCAGATGAGTGTGTCCACTCGAAGAATATGTTAAGAGTGTATTATTTAGTACAAGTGAGTAACAAACTGTCAAGTATGGCTACATATGTATCCACAACATTATAGTTTGTATGTTAATTATTAGTCTAGCTTAGTCGTTTTTTTTAATGTAGATATATTTGTATTCTTCTCTAAGATCAATATACTAATGTAGTTAGCAATTCTACATTATATCCATAAAGTTTTATGTTTTCTTACATGGTACCAGAGCTTAAGGGCGACGTCTGAGTTCTTTCCTTCTTGGTCTCTATGTTTAAGTTTGTGGGTTGAGTTTTCCACTGTTGTAGAGTAAATTTCTCTGCATGTCCTGTTATTTTTTCAATGAACCTCTATGCAATGATGTTGTTGGCAGTCTCTCGTTAGTTCAAGAAAGCTTTGCTTCACCATCTCTGACAAAGATTGATTGTTCAGTTGTCATCTCATCATCTACCTCCTGCTTGTCCAATTTAATCCGGGTTGTATCTTAGCAAGCTAAACATGATTAAATTTCATGCTCCAACTTGAGTGTTAAGAGTGTATTATTCGGTCCAAGTAGGTAACAAATTGTCAAGTATGAGTTGCATATGTACGCATACCATTACAACTTGTATTTTAATTATTAGTCTAGCTTAGTTGTCTTTCTTGACTTATATGTAGTTTAACTCTTCTCTAAGATCAATATACCAATGTAGTTAGCAATTTTTATTGGATCCCATGATTTCTTACAAAATACAACCACAAATGATTAACTTGGTAAGAAGAGAACCACCACTATAGGAGATACTTACAGTAAAGAGGACCAATTCTGAAATAAGGATGACAAGAGGAGATGTTTCAATGTTATTGTACCTCCGTATGTACAAGTGTGGGGACGAAACTAGTCGTCTTTTCCTTACCTACTAAGATAATAGCATAAAAGGAACAACATCCTATTTTGGAAAACATGATCAAACTCCATAAATATCACTACTAATATAGCATAATCAGGTTTTATTTTTTTTACATATTTTATTTTCTTAAACTGTAACAATGCTTTTACTTTTCTATTTGCTACTTTTCGTATAAGTTTACTAACTTTGATATCAAAGGACGAGTGATCTCAACACTAATTCTTCCATAAAAGCTCTGATTTGAGGCACCATTTGAAAGGCAATGTTATCAATTTTTTTTTATGTACTTAAAATTAAAATTATTTGATTATGTATTTGTTTGAGATGTGAAATAGAAATTCTTGTCACATTAGTCCAAATTAGTGTTCTAATTTAAGTATATAAATAAAATTGTTCAACTTAATTTAGTAATAATCCCCCACCTATTTTAATTATATTGGAATTCATTAACTTTTAATAATTCTTTCTCTTTAATTGTTGACTGCTGACTTAGCCCCTTCTTAAATCAATGATATGGTGTGTTTAGCACTAATCACCAAGGATAACATCATCAAATTTCATATTTAATTTCAATCAATTAGTTTTTAGTCAACATATGTGCCCAAAATCATTAGAGTAAATTTAACTATATATATTAATGTGGGAAGCTATTGGCAGCCCACTTTTGGAAAAACATATTTTACTTTTGGCAATTTTTGGCAATTTTTTCCTTCTCACAATTGAATCTATTTTAAGGATAAATAAACAAATTTTTATTTTTCTCTCAACTAACAAAACACACTTCTCCAAATTATTAACCTAAAACTCGGATAGTGATAATGTAGGGAGCATCAAATACTCCGGAAATAAACAACCATGAAGAATATTTGGGAACATTTTAATTTTATTTTTAGGGATTTTTTTCCGCCAATCGGTTCTCAAGACCGTTTCTAAACCGATTGGACAAAAGAAAAAATCACTAAAAACGACAAAATTGTCAAAAGTGGGCTATGTTTTTTCAAAACTAGGTTGCGATTAACAATACCATATATAAATTGATGTGTCAGATAAAAATTTATTTCGCCACTGAATTTGTTACATGATACACATAAAACTTATTCATAACATTCAAATCCGCTTAAATATCATCAACTTGAAATAAGCGAATCCTCATCCACAAATCCAAAGACTTGAGTCTTATTTCATAGCTCACCTAGGCAGGCCCATGAACCTAAGAGGTCATGAAAAGCCCAACGGTGCCTAGACGTATGACAACACTATTATATGCTCAATACACTGTGATGCACCTAGTTGCCACATACCATTAAAGGATAAAGATACATGCATGGTAGAGCCACATTACCATTATTTTTTTAAAAAAAATCTCCAAAATCGTTTTTTCCTTTCCTTCCAAGATGAGTGCGAAAAGGAAAAGGTGATCTAATCATGGTAAACATCTTAAAGTAATATATATGTATAGGGAGAGGCTCACGTTAGAACACCATCACTTATGCGAGAATACCTCTTAAGGTGAGAATACATAAAACTATGTAGTTTTAATAAGGACCAAAGAGCATTTTTTCCTTTTACTCCAATGATATGCGCATGAGAGACAATGTGTGTAGTGATGAGTCATCATTTATTTCTTTTTTATTAAAAAATGTTTTCCCGCCTATCATGATCTCCAATTTTGAATTTTTTTATATCGATGACTCGTATTGACGAGACCTTCATTTTGAGATCCATGAAGCCCAGGTAAAAACGAGTTTTTATAATTCGGAACATATAGCTTCAATTTTAGAACATAGCCTAGTTTCATCTTTTTTCAGTTCGACGTTCTGAACAATGTTATATATGTAGTCTAGACAATATTACTGTATATGTGTTTGAAAATTATTGACTCTGTTTTGAAAGTGAAGTACAATGCTCTTTAAAAAGTTAAGTACAATGTTCTAAACAATGTCCATTATGTTCTAAATTTTATAGAGTCATTTTTACATAATTTTTAGGAGTTACGGTTAGCCCGTGTTCTAAACAATATTGCATAATTTCGAAAAGTTATAGCCTATGTTCTGAAACTTTAAGTATAAAAATTATTCCTCATTTTCAAATAAAATATTGCGCCACTTAAGGAATTAAATAAAAGTAAGCCAAAAAATTTCATATTTATTGTATTAATTTCACCAATTTATATGTCAATTTTGGTGGCTTAATTAAGACAATTTACTTATTATCAAAGGTATACATTTAGAAAAACTTTAAATATAGAAGCTTTAGTAAATTATAATAGCAATATGGTAATATAAAATTAATTGTCAAATGTCAACCATTAACTAATAAGATAAATAGTTTAAATGAAAAGAAATTATTTTTAATTATAGAAACAAATTAAAACAAATATGATTCAATTCTCATAGTGGTAATGTGTTTTATTTAATTTATATCAATAACTAGATCAATATATGTAAGCGTGTTTCATTAAGAACAAATGAAGCACTTTGGCCTAGCGGTAAAGCAATAAATGCAGTGCATGAGTGAGGGTGGTTCGAATCCTAGAGTCCCATTTTCTTTTAATTAAATTTTAATAAAGGCTTTTAAGGTTTATATAGAAGCACGTCTCATTCCAAGCATAAAAACTCATTTGGCCTACTGGTAAGGTGCAAGTTATGGAGCTAAAGCATAGGGGTTCAAATCCCAACCAGGTTATGGAGCTAAAGCATAGGGGTTCAAAACTACATAGTTTTGATTGTTCTCACCTTAAGAAGGTGTTCTCTCATAAGGGGAGGGGGGTGTTCTCACCGGATCCTTCCCCTACTAGATCAATATGTTTTATATTCGAGAAACAGAGACTTTATCTTGTTTGAAGGCAAATATCCTGACATAAGATAGTCTCAAGCCAATGACACAAAGAAAAACTAGTAAAAAAGTTAGCATAAGATAAAACATTTTGTGCAATTGCATAAGCCGCTTCATTTGATACTCGAGGAACAAAACTGACTTTGAAGCCTTGATGAGGAAAAAGCAGCGCCTTGCATTCTTGAACAATCCCTCCCAACTAAGAAATATCCGAATTAATGGAACGAAGCTTATCAACAATGGCATCAACTCCAAGCAATCAATTTGTAAGGCTAAGAGAGATTACCCATAAAATGCTTTGACGTAAAGCCACGGCCTCAACTATTACAGGATCAAAAACACCATCATAATAGGAGCTAAGAAACTGAGTACAAGCTCCGTTAGCATCCCGAATCACTGCTCCTAACCCACACCTATTCTTTGACGTAAAAACCGAGCCATCAACATAGCATTTCACCGTGCCGATCACCAGCTTCTCCCAACTCTTTAAATTTCCAATCGAAACTGAGGCTGTTTTGACTCTTAATCTGCCCAAAAATTACCCAGCTTTGCATGCCGCCACTCATGACAGATCCGACGAGCAGCGTTGATTCCAGCCGGGGGAGAGAGGCAATTACCATTCCAAACAAATTATTTCGCTGTGTCCAGATTGCTCAGAGAACAATAGCTACATCAGAGACAATATTGCAGGTCATCGAATCACAAATGCTTAAAATCTACTCCGCCAAACTTTCTAAATAATCATCTGGTTGAGACATTCCCATATAATCCAAGCAAGCCGAAGCATACAGACACGAGATAAAGAGGTGTAATATCATGTTCAATATCAGAGGAACACATAGAACTAGTATAAGGAATGAGTACCCGTTTATCACGAAGACGCCAACTAGTTGGAAGAATATTCGACGCCAACTTACAGAGGAAACTAACTCTTAACTTTCGGAGGCATATTAAGTTCCAAAAGTTTCCTCCAGCCATTTGCCACTGCTCTAGAATCTCAACTATCTTCCAAAAGCCTATAACCGGACTTGACATAGTAACAACAAGCTCGAGTACTTAGAATAAACAAACAAGAAACTTTCAAGTTATTCAAATTAGGGGGCTTTGGAGACAAAATCAAGTAGTCATTATCCCAAACAATCCAAGGATTTCCCCAAACTCGAACATTCTCTCCATCCCCAACTCTCCATCTCAAACTCATCTTAAGAATATCTTTAGAACTCAACACACTCTTCCAAACATAACTAGAATTAGTGCCTAATTTGGAAGAAAGGAAAGTATTCCTCAGAAAATATTTAGTTTTGAAGATCTTATCGACAAATTATAATCATGTAAATCACAAAAAGCAAGCCCACCCTTCTCATTTCCATAACTCATGTTCTTCCAACTGAACCATTATTGTTAATGTCCAACATTTTTTTAGATAAATGGATAAATTGCATACATCATTCCTCAATTTTTAATTTTTATTTATTGTTATTATTGTTCCTTAAATTTAAGTTGGATATTATTGTCGTTAAACCTTACATTTATAATTTATATAATTCTCAAATTCAGTTTGAAGTCCTAATTGATCCTTTTGATATATGAAATATATTTTAACTTGTCCCTTTATTTAACTATTAACTATTTCATTGTTTCAAAAACAAAAAAAAACTATTAACTACTTCATGTTTTTATCCACTCTCAATTATTTTCTTTTAATTTATTTTATGAAAAAGATAAATAAAATTATCCAATAAACAAAATATTAGGAAAAAAATATAATTAATTGGCTGTATGCCAGCTTTAGATGTTTCAAAATTGGACCACCTTTTAGTCTACTTGACATACTCCACTCTTGCATAGTTTGGGCCCATTCTTTCACCTATTGCTATTTTAGTTTAGGTAAATACTGAAAAATCAAATGAAAAAAAACACCATGTGTTTCACACATTTGTAGTTCTCTAGTAGATAAAAGAGAGGGATAAAACAATAACAAATTAACCCACTAAACTTTCTTCAAAAGTGATATAATTAACCATTTAATTACATAATGAAGGTCCAAGCCCAAGAGCTCGATCTTTAGCTACCATTTCAACCAAATGAAGATAATGTATCTAAACTTGTCGGACAATGTCACTCAAATTCAATACCTTTGACAGGACGACCACTCAACGCTTGGAATAGTCTGGTGACTTTACTACCAAGTCGATCAGTCACGGTGCTTGGTTTGGTGAGTTCAGTACATTACTTACTAGTGCTCATTTCGAGATCTTTGCTTTTATAACCGACATCTATCTCAATAAATATCAAAATTCATATATTTTTATTTCGGTTTCGAGTTCAAGAATAATAAAGCATATAAGATCAAAAGTTGAAAAATATTATAAGTGTTAATTCATCTGTTATAAATTATGCGAAATATGTGTATACATGTCAAACCCAATATTTCATTGGGAACTTAAGAAAGCCGAGGCTAAACGATCTCACTAGGTCAAACAATTTTAATAAATTCATTTGAAATTGCTCCGACTTACCAACATTAATAAACATGTTTTATTAGTGATTTAATTGAAATTTAAGGCAACTTAATAAATAATAATTGAGGGAAAATCATATCATATTTTTCCTTCATTGTCCAACCAACGGCTAAAAAAGTCCAATGACTCTCTTGGCTTGTATTCAGGAACTGTGTGTCCTGCACCCTGCATTCGTTAAACAAATTTAAATTTAATTAGGATAATTACTAGTCTAATTATATCAATATATTTTGATTATCAAATTAAGAGAGTAATTAATATTTATTTAATATAAAATTCAATATGCATTTGAAAGTATGCTTTGAACCTTGATTGTTAGGAAAGTGAGGTTGTAATCATATCCTTGCAAGTACCTGCAATATAAAAATAAATTAAGATTCATACATTTGCTTATAATCAAAATTAATGAAGTAAAAGAAGTTAAACACTACCTGGGTGGTTAAAACCATTTGAAGAAAACTAGTGAAAAAAATTAATTGGAGACAAATTAGATTTTGAACGCCTAGGTGAGATTACACAGTTCATTTTAGATTTTCTATTTTGAACTTTTAAGCATGGCTTAAGGGATTTAGGTGGCCTTCGTTTACAACTTCAGATAGATGTAGATTTAGATACTGTGGCACTTGAATCTTGATCACTGCAAACCACTTACATATTTAAAGAGTTGGGAGGGAGATTGAACACTCATTAGTCGTTGGAAAACTCTATTGATTCTATATATGAAGCTTTGATATGTAGGGTAAAAAAATATATAAAGAATATTGAAGCATTCCTATCAATGAATTCTGGTTTCGTCACCAATAATAGGGGTGATTCATTCTGTCTCGGTCTGTATCTCCTCAAACTATCGAAATATGAAAACGACGATTTTTTTTATGTGTAGCGACAAATTTTCCGTCCTAAATATTTTTTCAGGTTTGTTTCTCCTAATATCAAGGGTTTTCGGACCCTCCATTATACCCCTATAGATCCGGCCCTGCTGAGATGCAGGCGTTGATAAATTTCTGGTTCCGTCACTAATTATAATTAAAAAGAAAGTTGAATATTAAAATGAAAATATTAAGTTACCCAGCAACTTGATCATTAGAAATCCAAGATCTCCATTCATCAACAATCTTATACCCAAGTGATCCAGTCCATGCTTGAGTCCCCGTGTATGGCACACACATATCGTGATCTCCACTGCAATTAACATTGTTCCAATCCATAATTAATCACCCGTAATTATATATACGCGTGAACTGACTAGAGTAATACGTAAAAACACGTGATAATACCTGTAAATAAGAGCACGATAGCCTTGAGTAGTTAAGTTTTTGTGGTAAGGAAGCATACTTCCAGAGCTAAATCTTGCATAGCTAATTCTACTTGAACATAGTTCCCATTTTCCAGCAATTGCTACCTATTTTAATAAAAAAAACTAAGTAAACATATAATTAAGTTATTAATTATAATGATTGTGATTGAATTTTATAGAATTTTTTTATTGGTTTATTACTTACTGGTTGAGCATGAATTGCTTTTCTTAGAGTATCATCATTTAGCCATGCTGTAGCAACTTCATCATCCTGAAATAAATAAATGTCACAAAACAAATTTGATTTGATATACATACGTGAGCTCTGGCTGCAGATAATACCCATATGCATCAAGCTAATTTTCTAAGACGGCGTTACCATTCAGCGGATTCAAGATTGACTAATAGGAGGTGTTTGGAGTACTTTTCGGGATCTACGAGTATGTAGTTGATGTTTTTTAGGTGTTTTAATTTTGATGACTAGTAGGTGCTCAAGTCCTGTTATCCGCATTGATCTACATTCAACGGCAGAACTACAGTGAGGTCACAGAAGGCCACCAGCCATCGACTCTAGGGAGGATAGAACGAAAAATTACATTAACGGCCGCTTTTGTTGCTAAATATAAAAATTTCGTTGTAATTCCATTAATTCTTGAATTTCTAACAAATTTAACATCACTAACGGAACCTGCAAATTTAACTTTTGTGCACTGACCCCTCCAACTATTTGGTTCTAGTCCAGTGGCCTATATTCTTGAGCTTAACAACGAATTTTAAATATGGGTTCCTAGTTACCTTGTACTAACTGATCGTAAATAGCGCTACTCGAACCCTATATAAAAGGTTTTGAACGAGAATATATATTCAAAAAATACTCGTTTATGAGTACAAGAATATCTCTTTAGGTACTCAGTTACCAGCTGCCCATAATGAGAGACCAAATTAAAGCTGTAAAAGACTTACAAAGCACATAACACTGCCATATTGGTCTGCTAGTTCGGGCCACAAGGTACCGGGTTGAAGCCGACCTCTAAGAGGGTAAGCGCGCCCAAACATTCTCTTTCGAACTTTCATCGGCTTCTCAGTTTCTCCTAATTTTTGAAAACTCGGAGGCAAGCTTGAGTTTCCTTTTCCATCTTTGTATGCATTTGGGCTATGGTAACATGGTTCCAATATATCATAAATGTTTAGTCCATCCAATGCCTGATTTATTCACCACAAATAATGTATATTGTCAACAATTAATTAAGGTGCCCATCTCACGATAAATTAAGCATACGATTTATTTATGTACCTCGTAAGCTTTATCGATGCTATTGTAACACTTATCATTAGTGCCATTTCCGTAGCAATAAGTTTGAACATCCTGCAAAGAAAAATTATTTCTAATTTAAAAGGGAAATATTGAGAACATAGATCAAATTATCAGATTATACATATTAAAATCTATTAAATAATTTACATAAAAAGAATATATATAAATATACCTCATAAATATTATTTGAGATTAATCCCATTCCATATGCAAAAGGAATAGTGGAGACTAGCTCATCATCAAAATCAGAATCAGTAACACCATTGCCGACTAAATAACCCTGCATCATAATTAAATTATTCCAAAATTATTTAACTAATACATAATTAATCGTATTTAATTAAGCAATAAGGCATTGAATTGAAAACAATAAAGAAAACCTTGAAATTGAGAAGAGGTTGTACACCAGCCTTTAATCCTGCAATATAGTTAAAGATACATAATTTACAGAGATAATCGACTTGATAAGATACGATTGAGATAATACGACACATGATACAAATGAAATTTATAGAGGCGGATACAAATGGACTTGGGGGACTTGGTTCCCCCTATTTTCACTAGTTTACAGAAAATTGTTGAGGAACATTTTATTAGAAAGCTAAGAAAGCCCATCGTATACTTGGTTAACATAATATACGGATTACCGACATCATTGTTCTAGTATCGTACCCAAATTTATCCATTACCACAAATTTTGGTTGTATCAATTTATTTGTTGTTTTAAAATGGTTATTAAATTTCAATTTATCAAAATAAAATTACTAAATTTTGAATGTTATATCAAATTACTCACTCTAGTTAATTTGGACAGCTAGAAAATGAAGTGGTTTCCATATCGATATAAGTCACATTTGACTGCAAGGTGGTAGTCACCTAAAGGCCATGCATTATAATTTTTATTAAAATATTTGCTAAAGGTTAGTGATGTGTGGAGTTTAGATGGCTGCTAAAGGAGAATAAAAATTAAATGTGGAATAGAGAACTGGAAAATGTACCTTGCACTACATTGAAAGAAAGAGTTGGGACATAAATTCCAGCATAAGACTCTCCAGAAATGTAAAATGGATTTTTCAAATACTCTGGGTATAATTCAAACCACTGCAAAATTGCAAAATAATTATTTTATTAAAGAAAAAAAAATTTCTATAAATTATGATATTTAATAATTTATTATTACTATTATTATTATTTTACCTTCAGAAGAAAAGTATGAGTATCAGCAGCAGTACTCCAATCATCAGCTTCATAATTTGTCGAGTTTTGTGAGTAAGAAAGTCCAACCCCACATGGAGAATCTAAATATATAATATTTGAAACCTGCAAAAAAGAAAAAAAAAAACCAAAACTATTAAATATATAAAGAGTAAAAAATATAAATATTCATAACTATTTTTAATTAATAATATAAATATTTGACATATTTTGGAGTCTAAATTGTTGTATTAAAAAACAATTCTTTTGCAGAACAAAAAGTATTATATGAAGTAACATTTTAAGAGATATAATTCACGTTAATAAAAGAAAAAAGCGATATAATTTACGTGTCTCGGGTAGAAAATTGAAACACATTGCCACAAAATTTGAGTAATGGATAACGAGAATCAATATTCTGGTTTCAGTAAAGTAAACTAGTTTTCTACCCAACTGAATAATCGAATAAATTAAATACGATACGGCTAGAAAGAAAGAAAAAGTTTGGGTTAGTTATAGAGAACTCATCTTTTACTCAAATAAATACATATCTCTCGTACCACTAAATTTTATTTTTATTATGTCAGCCCCTCCCAAACCTATCCCATAAATGTCAAGAGTTAGTTACTCAACTTCCACACAAATTATGCCACGATAATAATTGAAATTTTCTGTAAACAATCCATTCATTTCTTTCATTTTTTTTTTTTTTATGTATTTCATTCATTCTTGCTTTTGCTTTGAGTTACAATTCTTGAATTTTAATTGCTATTAATGAATGAATTGCATGATGAAAAATTGTAAAAATCAGTTAGTTACATAAATAAGTTGAATTGTTATATATGAATATATGCAACTCATTTATTCTTTGTTTCTTGATATTTCTTTTTTTTTTATGACATTGTTTCTTGATGTTTCTGGTTTAGTTGAATTCATATATTTGGTACAATCCTCTAATGGATACGAAATTCATATTTCAAACTCCATAAAATCATATGATTTTCTTATTTATTGTTATGTAGATGTAGATGGTAACAAAATCAAAATTTAGAAAATGAAATAGATAATCAGTTATAGAATATAAAGAGATTGGAGCAAAAAGAGGGGAAAACAAAAAAAAGAAGAAGAAAGGATATAAAGGAGTTGAAGAATCCAAAAACATGGAATAAAGATATAAGAAAACCAAAAGGGAAAAAGAAAAAGAAAAGGAAAACGTGGAAAAGATTTATTTCCTTAACCACCTGACAAAAGAAGTATAAATTTTGGGTTAATGGGAAAAACCAGAAAACTAATTGCTTTAATTGAAAAATTAAATTCAAACCTGACTTTACATGTAATTTCCTCAAAAAGTTTTATGTGGGACACTTCGTAATCGAATGGGCCGGAAATATGTTACCTTGGACCAACTATATGGATTGAGATACAATGTTGGAAAGCTATCTTTTTGTGGGCCTTTTTCATAATTAAATGGGCCTGAAATATTTTTAAGAAATTTGGGTAATAACCAACCATAAATAATATTTCGAAATTACTAAGATATATAATAATAAAAATTGATACCATGTTCATAGACAAATCCATCAAAACTAGAGCAGCCAGGACCTCCATTGAGCCATAAAACCACGGGATCTTGTGATGGGTTTCTTTCTGAAACTATGAAATAGTAGAATAGGTTCTTCTCATCGAAGCTTACATACCTACAATAGGGATGAAAATTCGGGTTATTATATCAGTAACCGTGTCGCGTTAATTGTATATTGATTGTATGATATATATTGATATAGAATAGGTAACAAATATGATAATCATGTCAATCACATGAGTCAACTGGATTGTGTTCGTATATCACGTGCTTATGTTAGGAAATGTTTTACAAATACCTTTAAGACAAATGACTTATGTTTTAGAGGTCTTACCCTTCCAATGTAGAAAAAGAGTAGAAGAAGACATCAGCATATTATAGTATGTGTGGTTAAATAAATCAGGACAACATGGCATCACCTAGACCACACAATTACACAAAATCTAATACGATTACTTATAGATTTTCTTCCAACTCGCGGTCCAAATTCCTTGCTAACTTAGGTGTCATAGAAGGGTTGCATGTCAAAAATCTCTAACCCCTAACCTTTCATTTCTTTTACAAGTTATGAGGATCTCTCTTAGTTGGATTAACTTGATTAGTTTACACGCAGTTACTATCTCTAAGACTGTAAATGGGTCGAGGATTCTCTTTTCCCATTAGGACTCCACCATTGACCCGATACGTGTCTCCACATGACTAGGATTAAGGATGTTTTTGTTTCCAAATATGACAGGGTAGGGACCCATGTAAATTTCCCAATTGATTTTCCATTCGACCTGGATTTTTTGGTTCGTTTTATAATTTTTTTCAAGGATCGGGAATCTCTGGTTGGTCAGGGAATGTGACCACCCTCCCGTTTACATCCCTACTAATTTCGAATACCGAGAAAATGGAGAAAGCAACATATAAAATATATAACTAAATATTTACGCATACCCTCCATAGTGTTTAGAAGGGAGAGTTCCATTGAAGCCAGGAACATTAGTGATGAGATCATTTGCTGGAGCAGCTTCAATTCTGATTAATGTTGCAAAAATGCACAAAAAATACAAAATTAAGAGAAAAATAAATTCTGTCTTTGCCATAATTCTCATTTGTGAGTTACAAATTGCATTAACTGTGCAAAAATCTGCTTAAATACTTGTAAGAAGAAAACAAGATGGCAACTTGAGTTTGGATTTAAATATGTGGAGTTTTCAATGAAATTTTTCGTGTGATGATATTAAGAAAATGATTAGAAATGGTATATACATTAACAAGAAAAATAACATTGAAACAAAAAGTTGACTTTAAAATTGTAGACAAAAAAATAGACCAAGTCATTCTTTATTCATATTAAGATAATGATTTTACTACGGTATTTTCAAGATAGATATGTTTTTTTTTTTGGTAAGGGAGAAAAATTTAGCTAAGGATAGGCCTAACCACTCGTAAAGTTAGGGTAAACCACAGACTTTGATGAGGGTTCGAGATAGATATGTAATTAATCTTATAATAATTAAGGTTCTAATTATTATAAAATGAGTTCGGTGAATAGCCATACATAATGTTAACTTGGGAACGTATATTACTCGTCAATATATGAGATAATTTTCTTTTTAGTATCTTTTTGAGGCGAGTTGAGCCTCGGCATTTACCTTATATACTAGAGTTGTGGTTCAATATTATAGTTCTTGTTTATATTAGTAATTTAGTATCATGTTTAAATGAATTCAAAGTAAAAAGGGACTCTCCTGCTTTGAGGTAGCTTTTGGGGTGGCTTCGAACTTTGAATATGGTAAGAATTTTGTGTTGGTTGCGATTTGAGTATAGGTTCCGGGATATGATGTCTTTAGACTTAATAAAATAAGAAAATGGATAGATCTGACCTACACAATGTCACTTGGTATACATGTTTTCTATTTAGCATGTTTTCTATTGTTGTATATAGGTCATATTATCAACATGGCTTTTCTCATCATGGAGCGAGAGGAGTGTTGACACAGCGATATGGTGTGTAAAATATATATTTCTTATTGATCGTATCGATATACGATGTGAGGTATTTATATTACCCTAAGAACATCTAGGGTTTACACCAAATAGGAAGTGAATCAATGCAATCCTATACAAGGAAAACTAACTAAATAGGATGGAGAATATTCCTAAACATATACGAAGGTATTAATGCTAACATCCCCCCGCAAACCGATGTCGCGGAGAAACCATAAGACGCGTTCGAAGCATCTGAAAATGACTGGTGGCAAGAGGTTTGGTCAGAATGTCAGCAACTTGATCATCCGTGGAAATGAATCGAACCGCGAGAAAACCAGACTGGACACGTTCACGAACGAAGTGATAGTCCAATTCAATATGCTTGGTGCGAGCATGAAACACAGGATTAACAGTGAGATAAATGGCACCAACATTGTCACACCAAAGGTTAATCGGCAAAGGAATTGGTTGACCAAGATCAGAGAGCAACGAACGAAGCCATAAGAGCTCGGCTGTGGCGTTGGCGACAGCTTTGTACTCACTTTCAGTGGACGATCGAGCAATAGTGGGTTGTTTGCGTGTGTGCCAGGAAACCAGGGATTTGCCAAGGTAGACACAATAGGCACCGGTAGACCGACGATCGTCAGGACAACCGCCCCAGTCACTGTCAGTATAACAGTGTAGCTGAGTGATGGGAGAATGAGAGAAAACGAGACCATGATCCGGTGTGCCTTGAACATAGCGAAGCACACGTTTGACCGCCTTCCAATGCTCATCAGTGGGGCAGTGAAGAAACTGACATAAGCGATTCACAGAGAAGGAGATGTCAGGACGAGTGACCGTGAGGTACTGAAGAGCACCAACAATACTCCGATATTCGGTGGCACTGGGTAGAGGAATGCCGGATGTTTTTGCCAACGTAGGAGAAGTAGCCATGGGCGTGTGACAGGGCTTGCTATCAAGCATTTTGAGCCTTTCAAGGATGTCAGAAATATACTTAGCTTGGCAGAGATGAATACCCGAGGAGTCATATTGAATCTCAATGCCAAGAAAGTAAGAAGCACGACCGAGGTTACGGATCGGGAACTCTTTTTCTATCCAACCAATAGTATTGCTGATCATAGTTGGAGAAGACCCAGTGATCAAAATGTCATCAACATAGCACAAGATGTAAGTCACGTCTTTGCCCTGCCTGTGCACAAATAGTGAATTATCAGCCATAGACATGACAAAGCCCAGACTTTGAAGAAAAGTTTTGAGGCGAGAAAACCACTCCCGAGGTGCCTGTTTAAGACCATAAAGAGACTTTTTGAGACGACAGACATAGTCAGGGCGATCGGGATCCCGGAAGCCCTGTGGTTGTTCCATGTATATGGTCTCAGTAAGATTCCCATGAAGAAAAGCATTAGAGAAATCGAGCTGGTTAATGAACCACTTGTTGGCAGCTGCAAAGGCAAAGACAGTGCGAATGGTGGTGGCCTTAACAACAGGGCTGAAAGTTTCTTTGTAGTCAATGCCTGATCGTTAAGAGAACCCCCGAGCAACAAGACGAGCCTTATAACGATCAACCATACCATCTGGATTTAGTTTCTTTCGAAACAACCATCTGCAGGTGACCAATTCACGATCATCAGGACAGGGAACTAGTTCCCACGTGCCATTATCAAGGAGAGCCTTGATTTCAGAAGACATAGCACCACGCCATTCAGGATGCTTATTAGCCTGAGTGAAACTGGTCAGAGTGATATCGCCATGAGGATGCGTTGCAGTGAGACCAAGAAAACGACCCTGGGAGTGAAGGGATTGTTGGAAATTGAAAATTTACGACGTTCGTAGCGGAATTAAAATTTTTCAATTTCTTAAACCAAGATCCGTTAGCTTATTGAATAACAATTAAGAAGATTAGTTAGATAAAATACCTCTAGGAGATTACTATCTAACGTTGTTGTCGCGCCCACAAGTCTTCTTTAATTTAATCTCGCGAGTGCCCAAAGTAGAACACCTCTAGCGTTAAGTCCACACGAGCAAGAACGAATAAAACGGTAAATCAAAACCCCAATTTTGGTCTAGGAATTTCGGCTTCTCTAGAGAGAATTAGATGTTTGTTACAAATACCCCATAGGGGGTTGTATTTATAGTGTTTAGAATTGTCTCTCCTAAATAAGAATCCTATTCCCAAAAGGACTAGGCCAACTCTTATTTAATTAATAAAAACAATTCTATTCATACTAGTATTCCTATTTAATTAAACTAGTAATTTATATAAATCCATATTTATTAAATTACTCAATTTAACTAAATAATAATCTCAATTATTATACTAGTAGGATTTAATTAATTAACATTATAACACATTATAATTTAATTCAATTAAACTATATATATCAACACTATATATACATATTTCGACCAACATTACCAAATACACATATTTGGTATATTTACCAATTTACCATTTTATCCTTCAATACTCTTAGTGTGTGACCCACTAGGTCCTTACCACAACCGGTCGTATATTAATCTAATCTCTATTAATTAATATAACATAGAAGAGCGTCGACTCAAATATGGAGATACTCTTCTAACCCGGAGTCATAAGGAGTCAAGATTAACAGTTGACTTCTTTTACCTGTCAGTGATAGTTGCAATATAATTCGGTCCCTCATCAATATTATCTTTAATGAATCATGATCACGGAAAAGTCAATCATATAATTCATTATTAATTTACTTGTGCTCAAATAAATATTCTCCATAAATTGAAAACCATTTCCAATTTATCATATTACCTCGCGCAAGGATTTAGAACTATTTATTCACAAGAGGCCCAAGATAAATCTTCTAATACAGAAGTGATGATATCCTCAATCTAACATTAACTGCTTTGCAATTACTTTATGTGTTACCCAATGTCTACCCGAAGGACACCCGAATACTGGATCGTACAGATAGTAGAATCAAAGTAACACACTCCATAATTCAAAGTCACATGAATGAGTATTTGAGTTCTAGGACTACTTTATATCTATTACCACATATGAGTTAAAGCTAGTTGACATTTATGTATTTATTCCATACTAGTAACTCAAAGCGAGGTCTCCAATATATATAACATCATTATACATATCCATATAATTATCCAGATATCTCGTATAATCTAAGTTCGTGAGATCAACTTCTTATTCATGAATAAGGGATATATTATATGCAAGTCTCAACAGTATATATATTAATCCAATAATACAATACTCGACTTGGGATATTTTAAGTTTATTTAATCATTAAAGTATGTCTCACTTCATCTCGTATGAACACTTTAAGATTATCAATATAAACTATGGATTTCTTTTAACTAATAATTACAACGTAATATATATAAGATAAAAGATAAAAGCCTTTCATAAAATCAATAGTTTATAAATTCTTTATTCTAAATAAAATATCCTAAACGACAATTGTCTTTAGGACACAAACTACAACACTCCCACTTGGACTTAAGACCAATTGTTCTTAAACATTATTCCATAATTATTCATGTGCCGATCATGGACCGCTTGCACCAACGCCTTGGTCAACGGATCTGAAATGTTGTCCTTAGTAGGTACTCTCTCCATTTTTATATCTCCCTTAGCCACGAATTCCCTTAACATATGAAAACGCTTTTCATAATGTTTGGATGATTGATGAGACTGTGGATCCTTAGCTTGTGCGATTGCACCATTACTGTCACAGTAAAGAGTAATCGGGTTCACAATGTCAGGAACCACACCAAGTTCTCCAACGAACTTCTTAATCCATACAGCTTCTCTAGCCGCTTCCCAAGCTGCTATATACTCTGATTCAGTTGTGGATGTGGCTGTTACAGTTTGCTTGGAACTCTTCCAACTAACTGCTCCACCATTCACAATAAACACAAATCCAGATTGAGACTTGAAGTCATCGACATCAGTCTCATAGCTGGCATCTGTGTATCCCTCCACTCTCAATTCTCCACCTCCATATACTAGAAACATCTCTTTAGTTCTTCTTAAGTACTTCAAGATGTTCTTGACAGCAGTCCAGTGACGTTCACCTGGATTAGCTTGAAATCGACTAGTCATGCTCAAAGCAAAAGCTACGTCGGGTCTAGTACAAAGCATAGCATACATGATAGAACCAATCGCATTGGCATATGGCTTACTGGCCATCTTCATTCTATCTTCTTCGGTTACAGGGCACATCTTCTTGCTCAATTGATGTTCCCTTTTACAGACAACCATTGGCAAGTTACCCCTTTTCGAATTTTCCATGCTAAAACGCCTAAGTACTTTATCTAGATATGTAGACTGAGATAATCCTATCATTCTATTAGGTCTATCCCTATAGATCCTAATCCCCAAAATATAGGACGCTTCTCCCAAATCTTTCATTGAGAATACACTTGATAACCAAACCTTCACTTGTTGTAGGGCAGGTACGTCATTCCCCATGAGTAATATGTCATCGACATACAATATGAGAAATACTACCGTGCTCCCACTATTCTTCTTGTAAACACAAGGTTCATCATAGTTTTGTTCAAAACCATATCCCTTAACAGCTTCATCAAAGCGTTTATTCCAACTTCTAGATGCTTGCTTGAGTCCATATATGGATCTCTGAAGTTTACAAACTTGCTTTGTATCCTTCGATGTAAAACCTTCAGGTTGCATCATATACACATCCTCTTCTAAATGTCCATTTAGAAAAGCAGTTTTAACATCCATCTGCCAAATCTCATAATCATAATGAGCGGCAATTGCAAGCATTATCCTTATAGACTTTATCATGGCTACAGGTGAAAAGGTTTCCTCATAATCAATTCCTTGTTTCTGAGTATATCCTTTTGCTACCAAACGTGCCTTGTAGGTAACTACTTTACCATCCATGTCTCTCTTCTTCTTGAAGATCCATCTACATCCGACATATCTCATATCTTCGGATGAGTCAACCAAAGTCCAAACTTTGTTTTCATACATGGAGTCCATTTCGGATTGCATGGCTTGTTTCCATTTAGCGGAATCGGGACTATTGATTGCTTCCTTGTAGTTCCTAGGTTCATCATTATCTACAACGAGTGTTTCCTCGCCTTCGTCCACGAGATATCCATATCTCTCGGGACCTTGGCGCACCCTTATAGACCTACGGGGTTCTAATGTCACTTGTTCCTGAGATTGATATTCAGGTTGAGCTCCCACTGTTTCTGCCACTTGTTCAGTTTCTTCTTCACTACTGGTTCGAACTTCCTCAAGTTCAATCACAGAATTGGTGTCTTTCTTCTCAAGAAATTCCTTTTCTAGAAAACCAGCATGCCTAGATACAATTACCTTTTGATCATCTGGATGATAAAAGTAATATCCCTTAGTTTCCTTAGGGTATCCAATAAAGAAACACTTATCAGATTTGGGATCTAGCTTATCTGATACGATACGTTTCACGTATGCTGAACAACCCCAAACTTTCATAAATGATAATTTAGGTTTACCTCCTATGAACAATTCATAAGGAGTAGAAGTAGCAGATTTGGTTGGGACTCTATTTAGGATAAAGAGGGCGGTTTCTAGGGCATAACCCCAAAATGATTTAGGTAGTGTTGCGAAACCCATCATGGACCGCACCATATCTAATAGGGTGCGATTCCTCCTTTCAGATACACCATTGTGTTGTGGCGTATATGGAGGTGTCCATTGTGAGACTATTCCATTCTCCTTTAGATAATTCAAAAACTCACCAGACAAATATTCTCCTCCACGATCAGATCGTAGGATCTTTATTTGTTTACCAGTTTGTTTCTCAACTTCCATCTGATATTCTTTGAACCTTTCAAACGATTCGGATTTATGCTTCATTAAATAAATATATCCATATCTAGATAGATCATCTATAAAACTAATGAAGTAGTTGAAACCTCCTCTTGCGGGTGTAGACATGGGACCACATACATCTGTATGTACAAGTCCTAAGATTTCTGTAGATCTTTCTCCTTTACTGTTAAAGGGTGTCTTTGCCATTTTACCTTTTAAACAAGACTCACACGCTTCTAATGATTCAAAATCAAAAGTATCTAAGAGTCCATCTGAATGTAACTTAGATAAACGTTGCTCATTTATATGACCCAAACGACAATGCCACAAGTAGGTCTTATCAATTTCATTATCTAACCTTGGTTTCTTTGTTGTTACGTTTAAAGAAGTAATTTCATTATTCAAGATATAAATTCCATTCATAACAGAACCAGAAAAATAATGAATTCCATTTAAACTAACGTTGCAACTTTTATTCTTAATTGAAATATCAAAACCAACATTATCCAAACAACCAATCGAAATTATGTTTGAGGACATAGCAGGAACAAACAAACAATTTGTTAATTCTAAAACTAATCCAGAAGATAATGTAAGGAAGTAGTCTCCAACTGCTACTGCGGCAACTCTAGATCCGTTACCCACACGCAGTCCAACTTCTCCCTTCTTCAAGTTCCTAATCCCCTTTAGTCCCTGCACATTGTTACAAATGTGAGAACCACAACCAGTATCTAATACCCAGTTGTTGGAATTTTGAACTGAATGTATTTCAATATGAAAAATACCTGAAGTTGAAGCTTCACCAAGCTTCTTCTTCTTGAGTGACTCAAGGTAAACCTTGCAATTCCTCCTCCAATGCCCCTCCTTTCCACAGTGGTGACATTCTCCCTTAGGTTTATGAACCTTCACTTGTTTACCTTTGTCAAGGTGGGATTCATCACTTCCCTTGGCTTTCTTATAAGAACCTTTCTTAGGTCCCTTCCACTTCCTCTTATTTGCTCGGTCGACTACCATAGCCGAGACCTCTTGTTTGATGCCAACATTTGGCTCAAAGGTCTTGAGCATATTCAGAAGTTCAGCCAAGTTGACTTCCAGATTATTCATCTTGAAATTAATCACAAATGGTGAATAACTCTTAGGAAGTGATTGTAGAACTAAGTCTACACTTAATTCTACATCCATGTTGAATCCTAGATCAACAAGTTTCTTGATGCATCCCATCATCTTGACAACGTGTTCTGTCACAGAGGTCCCTTCTGTCATCTTAGAGCGAAAGAGTTTCTCAGATATCTCATATCTTTCACTCCTTTTCTGTTTCTCAAACAGCTCCTTCAGACGAACAATTATGGATCTAGCATCCATATTGTCATGTTGCTTTTGCAACTCAGGGGACATAGAGGCCAGCATAACACATGATGCCATATCACTATCTCTTTTGTGAGCAAGATAGTCCTCCACTAATTCTATGGCAGCACCTTCATCTGGTTCATTGGGTATATCACTATCAAGGACATACTCAATCTTCTCAGCTCTCAAAACAATTTTGAGACTTCGAAACCAGTCAGTGAAGTTTGAACCAACGAGTTTGTTATCAGTGAGAATCGAGCGGAGATCAAATTTCGACATAATTAATCAGATGTATTATATTCTATAACCTGAGATATAAAGAGTACTAGTGTTAACTATTGATTTAATTTATTATATAAGACTTAAAATATAATAAATACTCCCACTAAAATTAACAACCCTTATAAGTTAATTATATTTCAATAGTGGGCTAGGATCCCTATCTAATAAGATTCACCCTGACTTTGGCCAATCATGACTCTTATTTCGAATCGGGTAGATTCTTACAATCAATTATATCAAATATAATTCCTAGGAGATTAGGTTATTAACCACATTAATAACTAATACAATTAATTGTATTAATCCTAACCTTTTGCCTATCAGATATTACATGACAAGTTTTTCGCATCCGGTCATACTAATTCCAATTTAAGTTTATAACCTATTATTCATGAAATCTTATTTCAAGTAATCCAAGTGTTTTAAGAAAAGTTTCAGGTTTGACTTTGGCCAATGCCCTAAAACATTTATAGAAACCTGCTTGAATTACTAATAATAGGAGGCAACTGATATAACTTAATTTTTAATCATCAAGGGTTCTTAAGTCTCATCAATCGATTTATTAAGTTTGTTCTAATCTACATAATCCTAATATGCTAGACTCGAAACAAACATTGATAATTATGGAAGCAACCTAATTGACTATCAAGTGTCCATCTATTCCACAATTACCAAACATACCAAGACAACACAATTATTCACCAATTAAATTTAATCTTGGTCAATTGTCAATTGCAAATTATATCAAATATAATCAATTGAAAATTCATATTTTGACATTAAGACTAATTACATATATCAAATATATATAATCATTAAACCATTTAACTCTTAATCAAATCTTGAATTTAAACATTCGGTATTAATTTAAAGCGTTAAACGATTTAATTTTCAAAGGATATCCAATATCGTTAAATACCAAACAATTTAGTATTTTAATTAAATCTAAAACACATTAATTTTCTGGAATTTTTAAAATAAAAACAGGGTCGAAAAATCCCGAACCATTCGGGTGGGGCCGTCGAAGACGGCCCGTTTGCGGTGGCTGTCTGCCTCCGCAAGGCAGCAAGGTGCTGCTGCCTCGCAGGCAGCAGGTCAAGGCAGCAGGTTACCTGCTGCCTGCGAGGCAGCAGCCACAGAACCACCAATGGTGGTTCTGTCCCGCCAAATCCAAAATTTTTTTTTTTTTTTTTTTTTATTATAAAATTATAAATCAAATCCTATTTGATTTCCAGAAATTAAACTTAATACCAAAACTTTATTTTAACATCAAAATCATATAAATCATATTTATTTAGCTTAATCAAATTAAACCTAATTTCGACATTCAAATAACCAAAACAACCGCGATAAGACGTTCTATATCATGATATAGTTGTTATTCAATAATCAAGTAACGATAGCTCTGATACCATGTTGGAAATTGAAAATTGAAAATTTACGACGTTCGTAGCGGAATTAAAATTTTTCAATTTCTTAAACCAAGATCCGTTAGCTTATTGAATAACAATTAAGAAGATTAGTTAGATAAAATACCTCTAGGAGATTACTATCTAACGTTGTTGTCGCGCCCACAAGTCTTCTTTAATTTAATCTCGCGAGTGCCCAAAGTAGAACACCTCTAGCGTTAAGTCCACACGAGCAAGAACGAATAAAACGGTAAATCAAAACCCCAATTTTGGTCTAGGAATTTCGGCTTCTCTAGAGAGAATTAGATGTTTGTTACAAATACCCCATAGGGGGTTGTATTTATAGTGTTTAGAATTGTCTCTCCTAAATAAGAATCCTATTCCCAAAAGGACTAGGTCAACTCTTATTTAATTAATAAAAACAATTCTATTCATACTAGTATTCCTATTTAATTAAACTAGTAATTTATATAAATCCATATTTATTAAATTACTCAATTTAACTAAATAATAATCTCAATTATTATACTAGTAGGATTTAATTAATTAACATTATAACACATTATAATTTAATTCAATTAAACTATATATATCAACACTATATATACATATTTCGACCAACATTACCAAATACACATATTTGGTATATTTACCAATTTACCATTTTATCCTTCAATACTCTTAGTGTGTGACCCACTAGGTCCTTACCACAACCGGTCGTATATTAATCTAATCTCTATTAATTAATATAACATAGAAGAGCGTCGACTCAAATATGGAGATACTCTTCTAACCCGGAGTCATAAGGAGTCAAGATTAACAGTTGACTTCTTTTACCTGTCAGTGATAGTTGCAATATAATTCGGTCCCTCATCAATATTATCTTTAATGAATCATGATCACGGAAAAGTCAATCATATAATTCATTATTAATTTACTTGTGCTCAAATAAATATTCTCCATAAATTGAAAACCATTTCCAATTTATCATATTACCTCGCGCAAGGATTTAGAACTATTTATTCACAAGAGGCCCAAGATAAATCTTCTAATACAGAAGTGATGATATCCTCAATCTAACATTAACTGCTTTGCAATTACTTTATGTGTTACCCAATGTCTACCCGAAGGACACCCGAATACTGGATCGTACAGATAGTAGAATCAAAGTAACACACTCCATAATTCAAAGTCACATGAATGAGTATTTGAGTTCTAGGACTACTTTATATCTATTACCACATATGAGTTAAAGCTAGTTGACATTTATGTATTTATTCCATACTAGTAACTCAAAGCGAGGTCTCCAATATATATAACATCATTATACATATCCATATAATTATCCAGATATCTCGTATAATCTAAGTTCGTGAGATCAACTTCTTATTCATGAATAAGGGATATATTATATGCAAGTCTCAACAGTATATATATTAATCCAATACTCGACTTGGGATATTTTAAGTTTATTTAATCATTAAAGTATGTCTCACTTCATCTTGTATGAACACTTTAAGATTATCAATATAAACTATGGATTTCTTTTAACTAATAATTACAACGTAATATATATAAGATAAAAGATAAAAGCCTTTCATAAAATCAATAGTTTATACATTCTTTATTCTAAATAAAATATCCTAAACGACAATTGTCTTTAGGACACAAACTACAACAGGGATGAGTGACGGAGCTGCATAGGATGAGTGCGAAGAGGAAGGGGGGGAGGGGGAGGATGTGGTGGCACAGGTGAAGAGTGAGGCAGAACCGGAGAGAGGATGGGAGAAGAAAGTTCAGCAGGGGTAGCGACTGACAGTGAAGGAGATGATGGTGTGAAAGAAGGGGGAGGAGTTGGGGTAGGTGACGGAGGGATATCTGAATGTGTAGGTGGAGGAGGGATAGGCGAGGGGAGAGCAGATGGAGAGGGGGATAAGCATGGGGGTGAGGGGGTTGGTTCGGAAGAGGAACTGGAGAGTTGTGAAGAAGAGGAAGGTGAAGGATTATGAGATGGATGAGTAGGGGAAGAAGGAGCCACAGAGGGTGGAGGGGAAGATGGTGAAGAAGAGGAAGAAGAAGATGAAGGAGAAGATGATGAAGCAGAAGATGAAGAAGATGAAGAAGGAGAGGAAGTAGAGGGAGAAAGAGAGTGAGCAGAAGAGGGAGCAGTACCTGTTGCCGAGGCCACGGGAGAAGAGAGATGAAGAGTTAGTGCAGCATCCGAACTTGATAAAGGGGAGGGGGAGACAGAGGGAGGTGGTTGACGAGCTGGGAACACATCTTCACGGAACTCCACATGTTTGCAAACGTACACCCGTTTGTTATCGAGATCCAAGCATAGATCACCCGCATGATCTGGTGACGGACCAAGATACACACACAATTTTGAGCGAAAAGAAAACTTGTGAGCATTGTATGGACGTAGAAAGGGGAAAATTCCACACCCGAAAACTTTTAATTGGTCATACTTAGGACGAGTGCGAAAGAGGAGATACGAGGGGGATTCATTGTGAAGAACACGAGACGGAAGGATATTGATGAGTCGCGTGCTATGAAGAACAACATAGTTCTAGAAGCAAAGGGGGAGGGAGGCTTGAGCAAGCAGGGTAAGCGCAGTGTCTACAATGTGACGAATTTTGCGTTCAGCAATGCCATTTTGGGCGTGTGTGTGTGGACAAGCAAGTTTGTGACATGCTTTTGTAGGAAGGGACGGAGTTTTTGAAATTCGCCCCCAAAGTCAGAGTGAAATTTTTTGACCGTAGCATTAAAGTGATTTTGAATCATCGCATAAAAATTAGTGAAGATTTGATAAACATCACTTTTAAACTTGATACAAAACACCCAAGAGAAACGAGTAAATTCATCAATAAAAACCACAAAATAACGATGTCCCAAAAAACAGGGCTCAGGCGAAGGGCCCCAAACATCCGCATAAATAGTTTCAAAAGCAACCTTACTCTAGTAACAGAATGTAAAGGTTTTCTAGAGGACTTTCCTAAAGGACAAAAGTTGCAGAGTTCTGAAGAACCTGCAGCGGAAAGCTTATTCTTGGACACCACGTGACGAACTGTGGGATCCTGACAATGGCCTAAGCGGGCATGCCACTTGGAGAACGGTACTACCTCACCAACCAGTGCCTCCTTCAAGTTCGGGGGAAGCACATACAATCCATCTCTACTGGGGCCTCGTAACAGGATTTCCCTGCTGATATTGTCCTTCACAAGAAAAAAATTTGGCCAAAATTCAAAGAAACAATTATTATCACGAGAAAATTGTTGGACAGAAAGTAGAGATTTGGTGAGTTTTGGTATAATTATGACATCATTAAGTTTCAAATTCTGAATTTTAGAGTTACCAGTGTGAGTAATTGACAGACCTTGTCCATTCCCGAAGTAAGCCGTATTGTCATACCCCATATACGGTGTAGGATGAGGCACATGAGCTGCAGAGGGAGTCATATGGTGAGTGGCGCCAGTGTCAGGGTACCAGGGCTGAGATGAATCAGAGTAGTAGGGATCAAAATCCATTTGCTGCTGGGCAAGATGAGCTTGAGGACGAGGACCCCGATTTCGTCCCCGAGGCCGAGAACGATTTGGACCAGTCTGGTATCCCCCTGTGTTCTGTCTCTTCTCAGGACATTTGTCAGACCAGTGATTTGCATCGCCACAGTTGAAACAATGACCCCTTTTCTTAAAAAATTTCGAGCCATGTGACTCAGGACTAGGCTTGACACTAACATTTGCCGTAGGAATGACAGACACAACAGACTCAGATGTAGCATCACGAGAGAGTGTTTCAAAAGAAATCAGCTCACTATAAAGGGTATGAAAATCCACAAAATTATTGCGGGATGCCAAAGTGGAGATAGTGGGGTGAAAGTCTTTGTGAACACTCATCAAGACAAGACCGGGCAGCATGTCATCAGGATAGGGATTTCCTGAGGAAGCTAGTTCATCCAATAAAACCCTAAGTTTGGTAAGGTATTCCTCGACAGTGCCACTACCCTGTTTAAGTTGACCAATCTTTTGATGAATGGTCAGTCGACGACTAGCAGACACTAAACCATAAGTGCGCTCAAGTGTAACCCAAATTTGATGACAGGTTTGCAAACTATTAAGCAAGGGATACACCTCTTCTGTTATAGAATTCAACAAGATAGCCTTAGAACTATTTTCATTATTTTCCCAAGTCAAATAAGCAGGATTATGAGCAAAGTCCATATAGTTAAAAGAGTTGTGCAACAATTTAGGAGGGGCAGGCAAAGGACTGATGACATGATCAAACAACTTAAGTGATTTTAGTGTAGCTTGTATAATTGTTCTCCATGCCCTATAATTTTGAGGTTTTAGCTTGATATGCACAGGCACATTAATTGAATTAGAAACATGCATGGGACTCGAATTGACAGCACTAGGTCCTGAGAGCACATGTTCATTAAAAGAATGGGGCAAAGAAGATACCGGGTGAGCCGTGTGTTGATGAAAAGCAGTGGTTGGCGGGACATACGGCACCGTGTGCGGCTGTTGGCCGGCTTGGGTGGTATACGGCGGCTGCTCCATGAGGCGAGGAGGGCCAGATGGCTGCTGGACCGTGATAAGCGGCGGCGGAGCACTGTGGAGGTGGTGGGACGTCGGAGGCGGCAGCAGAGTGGAGGGGTGCGGCTGCGTGACGGTGATGAACCAACGGACGAGCTGCGGCGGACAACAATGGAGCGCCTGGAGGTTGAGTGGCCGGGGCTGAACGAGGGAGAAAACCCGGAGGGTACTGCTGCTGATTTTGAAGGAGAGCCGGGCGAAGCGGCGGCAAAGCATCACTCTGAAACGATTGGGGAGGAGGTCCCTATGGTGGACGGACGGCAACGGCAGTAGGTCGCAATCCAAATTGATGAAGATTACGGGTGAGAGCACTCGAACCCGATTCAATATCGCCAATTTGATTTGGCTGTGATTGAGAAGAATAAGAATTGACGGTATATTCCGACCATTCATCAGGATTGTAAGGTGGATTGTAGTTATGTGGGGATGGGTGATTGTTGTTTGGTAAAACAAAGGCAGGTGGTGTGGAGAGGGAGACGGAAGCTGGATCAGAAAAAAAATTGTGGGAAGAGGCAGATTGTTCAGACGGGTCGGTAGTCGCATGAGAACCGACGAGAGGAGGACCATTCATGATTGGCGGAAGGTGGTGACCGGAACCGGCTTCTGATGCCATGTTGACACAGCGATATGGTGTGTAAAATATATATTTCTTATTGATCGTATCGATATACAATGTGAGGTATTTATATTACCCTAAGAACATCTAGGGTTTACACCAAATAGGAAGTGAATCAATGCAATCCTATACAAGGAAAACTAACTAAATAGGATGGAGAATATTCCTAAACATATACGAAGGTATTAATGCTAACAAGGAGATTGTCTATTAGGGTTTCGTTTTCCTTTATATATACATGTATTGTACAACCGATTCGACTCACTTGATTCATAATAAAATCGCTCATCACTCCTTGAGACATGAGTATTATAATTGCCCGAACTTCGTTAACAAATTCTGTGTCGTTTTCTTGCTTTAACATCTTGATTGAATTAGCTTGTTTATCAACACATATGATTACACAAAAGCTTCAAATTATGCCCTTTATTGACTGAAAGTTACTTATATAAACTGAAAATTACTAAATTGAAGTGCATTTATCAAAAGGAAATAACTGAACTGAAATTACTGAATTGGAATTACTAATAAAGCATAAAAAACATGCTATATAATATATCAAGGGATGTATTGTATAGTAACTTCTCAAATTTACTTAGAGTGACATGTAATCCGACATTAAATAAGCTCAATAAACTAGCTGGACATTTCTAAAACTTTAAAAAATGTAAAAGTTATATTTAAAGAACTTCTCATTCACTTGTGATTGTCTTAAGACACTCAACAAGTAAGTAAAAACAAAATACAGCCAATAATCAAACTTATATATATAATGGCAGGCCATATTGCTAAGTAAGTTGACCTTGGAAGACTTGGACTTTGTAGTCTCCGATATTATTTGCATCATTGCCGGACATTTATTCTATCAAAATGTCGGCTCACTCGAGGTAGTGTCGGATTCAGATTTTCTTTTCATAGGAAGCAAAATGGAAAAGAAAAATTAACAGCAAACGATGAAAAGAAGTAAGAGAATGAGAGACTTTAGAGACTAAGAGAATGAGAGACTTTAGAGTTTTGTTAATTTCGAAAATTAATATGTTCACTTTAAACAAATTGTTTAGAGATTAGTATACTAACGAATTTATGTGGCCACCATTAAACAAGTCGATAACTAACGAAACATTCGACAACGTCTACATACAAATAAGAAAAAAAAACATTTGACAAGAACATATTAAATGACATTTTAACCAAGCAAAGGGGTATCATAGTAAGGAAGCAGTTGCTTTCCATGTAAATCAATGACTTGTCATTTGTTAATATTTTACTTCACGTCTCAAATGGTTTACCTTCACGTTAAAGAGATGCGTCAAATACTTCCTGCATAGATCTGCAACTAGTCATCCGTTACTATAACTTTCAAAAGGGTTTTACTTTTGCCTCAGATCTATTATTTCAACGAATATTTTACCGTCTCAACTTACTTAAAATTACTTAACTTGCTTAAAGCAACATTTTTGTTATATTATCTTTTTCTGGTAAAACCTTATCCTAACGGTAGTAGAGAAGATTTTTTCTTTATTTATTAATTGGTAAATAGAATTGTTTTTTTTTTCTCACTCTTTTTCAACGTGATAGAACTATTTTATATTGAATAAAAATTAGGATATTAATAGTTCAAAAATTAATTAACTTCCCAAATCAAACTGGTAATCCGTCTAACCAACGAGTGTAGAAATTCAATGACTCTTCTGGCTTGTATTCCGGTACAGTATGCCCTGCACCCTGCAATTTCAAAAAATATTAAAATAATATATAAATATGAAAAAATTATAATTTTTTTGAAATAATTATCTTAATAATTAATTAGAACAATACTTACCTTGATGGTGAGAAAGGTAAGGTTCTTCTCATATTCTTGTAAGTAACTGCAACAAAATTGATACGAAAAATTGACAATATACAAATTTATTTAGCAAAACGTTTTAACATGTATACATTCTAAAAAATAATTCATTTATTAATTAAAATGCTAATAAAAATCAATTAATTAATTACCCTGCAATTTGATAATTAAAAATCCATGATCTCCATTCATCTGTAATTTTGTATCCAAGTGATCTAATCCATGCTTGGCTTCCAGTATACGGTACACACATATCATGATCTCCGCTGCAATTTAATTAATTTAAGATTTTTAGCTTAATTAATAAACTAACGAGTTGATATTTAATTTGATTATAATTTTTTGAGATAAAATGAGAAAATAAAAATTAGTACCTGAAAATAAGCGCTCGATAACCCTGAGTAGTAAGGTTTTTGTGATATGGGATCATACTTCCGGCATCGTGGCGAAATAGCAATCTATGCGTGCATAACTCCCATCGACCCGTTATTGATTCCTACATACATCATTCATGATTAACCCCTCTAACACTATCCGTTTTGCTCTATATGGCACAACTAAAACAATAAATTCAATAACAAAACATGTTTTTTTCTTTTTTCGAGATTACGAATCATTTTTCAACAGAATAAACCATCGCTAGATTTTATTTTATTTTTGCAGACAGGCTGTTCATGTTAACAATGGACGAATTTCTGAGTAAATATAATGTCACATTATTTTTTCCAAAGTCGGAGGACTTATGGATTGTTTCGTCAATTTCCCTGTAGTTTCGCCACTGGTTTTGATAATAAAATTTAAAGCACGAATTGATGTATTTATGTTGGATAAATAAGGTAATTGTTAACCAAAATACCGGATGTGCATGGATTGCAGCTCTAACAGATGCATCATTTAGCCATGTAGTTGCAATTTCATCATTCTGGAAAATGCAAAAAATTCAAAGTGTAATTAAATAAATAATAAGATATTTGGAGATATGCTCATAAAAAAAAAAAAGATATTTGGAGATATGTTTAGATAATATTATTTAAGTGGATAGATAAAAGTTAGAAATAGTAAATTACTATGGGTGTTTTTGTCACTTAAAGAAATTCTACGATGGTTCTCATTCAATAAACTCGACCAACAGACAAATTGTAACATCCAGTTCCAATGTCATATGCAGAGATTACATGCTCTGTCCGAAATTTATCATCCTTGAGTTTCACGGCTTTGAAACGCGTCATGCAACATAAATTGAATATATATTCTCTCTATTTCTAATGTTTGATTTTGTTAATTTATTTTTCTATCGTCATCTCTTAATATTGCTCTTTGTCCAAACTTTCTATCTCAGCAATGTGCTTAAAGGATATTAAAAATTAAGAAAAAATTTCTTTCATAATTAAAGCATGTCGCCAACTCCGAATCGGGTCATTACAGACCCACTAGTTTATATATGTTTGCTTCATCTCTGAACACACATTGTATGAAGTGCTGACTCTGATACTAGTTATAACAGCCCGATTCAACCCAACCCAACCCAATCCAACATCTCTAGTCTCACAGCTTTAAGACGTTTTATATGTACTCAAAACATGTCTTGTTAATAAATCTCAATCACTCTCTCTACATATCTCAAGCGATTCATTTTTCCAGCCACTATATGCTCATTGCTTAGGCAACTCTCAAACTTTTTACTCTAATAATACCCACACCAAACCGGATTGTTACGATGAACCCGGTTAAATTTATAACAAATAAGTGAAAAAAGTAAAGTAAAAAAACTTACAATGCATCCAACACTGCCTTGTTCAGCTAGTTGAGGCCAGGAGGGGACAATGCCATCTTTAACAGGAGCCCATAAAGGCCAAGCTCTGCCAAAGATTCTCTTTCTTACAGGAAGATTCTTCTTATCACTTCTCCCTAATTCTTGGAAGCTTCTTGGAAGGCTTGAATTCTTCTTTTTTGATTCTGATTCTGGATCATGGTAACATGGCTCTAGTATGTCATATATGTTTAGCCCATCCAATGCCTAGTAAATTCACATATACGTAATCACACTTGATTAGCAATTAAGCATCTAGTATAGTAAAAGACGTTAGAAGCTAATCAGGTGTCGAGAAATTTTCAAAAACAAATCCAAGAATTAGTCAATAATCAGATTTTGGACGCCTAGGCAAGCCAGTCCAAATAGAATTCTCGAACTCTCATATCTATCTCGGATAGTTATTATTTCGCCTCCCACACAAGAGATTCTAGAGTGCTCCTGAAGTACTACATACTCCCTCGGTTATAAATAAAGCTCTATATTTCTTTTACCCTAAATAACTCTCACATTAACCCATTTACTATTTTCAATGAGCATTGTACTTCAATAACACTCTACATTTTCTCCATAATCAATTGGTTCCTCATAACATAACATGACATATCTTAACAACCTCTTTACACTCATCTAACCTTTGAAGCATCAATGGACATCGATGTAACCGAGTTTAACACTATATATTTTGAGAAATTTGACGTTGAAGTCTTATTCTTTATAATTGATTTTTACTGAACTAGAAATTACTGAACTGAACTGAATTGATCTTATTTGTTGTGCATTTACCGAACAGAACTGAACTAAAATTATTGATAAGACATAAGAAACATAACCTAAGTTTAGAATTAATAGAGTTTGATATTATCTACAATTGTCCTTACAAATAAACAAGTTGAATCGACAAGACTTTATATGATGATTTGGAACTAACTAGTCTCAATCATGAGATGACATGTTAGCAGTTTTGTTGACATATAAACGATTCGTAATAGAATACATACCTTTTCAATTTTTCCAAGAGTTTTACTGCAAGCATTGTTAGGTTCATTATAGTAATCTCCTTTACAAGCACTCTCAGCTTCCTGCAACAAATATTATTATGAAAACACACAAAATTTTCTACAATTAATCATTATTTGTGCAATTAATTATAAGTAATTATTAAGAACTAATTACTTGATAAATATCTTCTGATATAAGGCCCATTCCATGTGCAAAAGGGACAAGGGCATTTCCGCCATCAAATTTTGCATCCGTCACCCCATTTCCAATCATATAACCCTACATTTATTCCAAATTAATTTCAATTAATTAACATTATTAATCATTTTTTAGTTTTTTCTGAAAAAAGCAAAAAACAAAAACAAAAATAACTTATTTATAATTGGACATATACCTTTAAGTTGATTTTTGGCTTTGCTTCACTTTTGATTCCTAGAGATAGGTTCAAGTGAGACAAGGAGACTATAGTGAGACAAAATATTATGGTGAGACATTGACCATTTTGGTAAGAAAAAGGGGGAAGATGGCAAACTTGTAAATAAATACACAAATGGTCAACGTGAGGAAGAAGGGAAAGAGGGGGAGGGTGATGTCAGCGCTGATGTCACATCTGGAGAGAGAAAAAGTTTTTATTATTTTATTTAAAATGCATTTTCCCGCTCTTTCCGAACTCAATTTTCAAAAAAAATTATACCACTGAACTCGTATTAATTAGGCGGTCATTTTGAGATCCATTGTTGTTATTTATAGACGATTTTTATTTTTTTTATTTTTGTTCCAAGTCGGATACTTGGTTGTTCCAACAGAATACTATATTTGTTCCACCAGGCTACTCCAATTGTTCCAGCAAAATATTTTCATTATTTTTTTTAAATGCACTCTGGGAGTGTAAAAAAATGTAATATTCTGTTGGAACAATTAGAGTAGTCCTATGGAACAATTAGAGTAGTCCGGTGGAACAATTATAAAAAAATAAAAATCGTCTATAAATAACAAAAATGGATCTCAAAATGACCACATAATTAATACGAGTTCGCTGGTATAATTTTTTTTGAAAAATGAGTTCGGAAAGAGCGGGAAAATACAATTTAAATCAAATAATTAAAACTCTTTCTCTCTCCAGAGGTGACATCAGCGATGACATCACCCCCCTCTCCCTTCCCTTCAATTCACGCATGAGGGGTGCTCATTTAATTACAATTTTGCCACCTTCCCCTGTTGAATTACAAAAATACCCCATGTCTCATCATAAAAACTAGTCTCATCTTAAACCCTTGTCTCATTTGAACTTGACTCTTGATTCCTATTGACAAACACAAATGGTAAATTTACTAGATATGTTAAAAGAAATTTGGATAATAAGTCATATAATAATCTGTATAGTTGCTAGTGAATAACGATCTATCTCATCTCTTGTCCGGACTCTCTAGAGTTGTAATCAACTTCATTTTGTAAATCTAACTTAATTGAAAGGTAAATTGTACCATAAAAAAGCTAGTTAATCATATAAATATTATCATCAAAAATAAAACAACAATTAATATTAATTATTACCTTTGGCTATTTGAGAAGCAAGAGTAGGTACATAAATACCACCATATGACTCTCCAGCAACATAGAATGGATTATTATTGAATTCTGGGTATAGCTCAAACCACTAAATTCATAAAAAAGCATATATTATTAATTAATTGATTTAATTAAATTATATATATAAATTGATATAATAATTTATGAAAATTTAAATTACCTTGAGAAGAAAAGAATGAGAATCTGCAGCTGTTTTAAGGTCTCCAGTTTGATAATCACTTTCATTTTTGGAGTATGATAAGCCAACCCCAACTGGGGAATCCAAATAAATAATGTTTGAAACCTGAATTATTTTAACTAATTAATTATTAAAATCTAAAATCATTGATTTAAAAAAAATAATAATTAAAATTAAAGAATTGTAACCTTGGACCAGCTATATGGATTAAGTTTCAATATGGGCAAATTTCCTTTTGATGGACCTGCTTGAAAATTGAATGGTCCTACATATGTATATTGAAAATAAAAATAACTAATTAGCACATAATTATTGTGAAACAAATTAGCACATAGTTAATTTAAAAAATTAAGACAACAAAAGCATAACTATTAATGGACCGGGTTTGGACCGAGTTTTATGGGCTTACATCTCAGTTAAAGCTCATATTTTTAGTAAAAAAACTCATTGTACATGACTCAGATCCAACCTAGTTGAGTTTAGGCTGATCTTTTTAGTCGAAAGCTCATTCTCGACCCGACTCAACCCAACTTGATTGAGCTTAGGCTAATAGTTTTAATTAGTCGAAAGCTCATTACACACGGTCGAATCTTGACCCAACCTAATTGAGTTTATTAGATTAATACTTTTAGCTGAAAGCTCATTGGATACAATCCAAACCCGACCCAACTCGACTCGTGAACACGTGTAATCAAATATAAAATTAAGGAGAGAAAAACATACCATGTTCATAGACAAAACCATCAAAACTTGAGCAACCAGGGCCACCATTGAGCCACAAAACAACAGCATCTTTGCTTGGATTTCTCTCAGAAACAACAAAATAGTAAAATTGATTTTTATTTCCTATATTCACATACCTACAATCATTTCAATTACCCACTCATTAGCTTTTTCATATATATTATCCATAATCCAAGAAATATATATAATAATAAAAAAAATCATATATAGTTATTGATAAATATTTTGAAAGTCAGCTAATATCAAACAACAAACAACTATCTTCAATGGACATAGAAATAAAAACGGACATATTAATACGAAATTGTATACCGGAAAATGCTAAATTAAATAATGGATACGGAACAAGAGGGACTAACAATAACAGTGAATACTTACAACGAAAACAAACATGCTTTTAAAAGTAAATTAAGCTTCAATTGATAAAAAAAAAAAAAGACACCACTCACCCTGAGTAATGTTTAGATGGGAATTTGCCATTGAAACCAGGCAAGAAATTGATAAGGTTAGCTTGTTGATCTCCTTCAATGGTCGAAATAACAACACTCAGAAGAATCAACACCCCCCAAATCCATCCCATCTCCATTTTCACCATGGAACTTACCTTCAAAAATCTTGTGAAAGTCACAAGAAAGTAAGTGAAAGTAAGTGATAGCTAGTCACATGAAAGTAGGTGAAATTTGGGGGACAAACTTTAGAGAAATGTGAAAAGAGATTGAAGTAGAGTATGAGTAGATAAGCAAATGGATTGTGTTAGGCAAATAATTAGTGGGAAAATAATAGGAGATGGTGAGAATTTCTATGTATAATAAGGGGACCTACTTATGTTGTTATTTTTCTAGTTTTTGAATAAATTTGTTTGATTTTTTTGGTATGTAGTGGGGATTCATAAAGTATATGATTGGATAAAGAAATATCTAGAAAGAAATTATTAAGACCATAAAATAATTTAGACAACCAAGAATTGACTATCAATGTCTCTTAAGTGTAACACACATCATGTAGAAAGTGAAAGTTAGTCACTGAAATGCCTTATTTTCAAACCTGAACAATTGAATGTCTATTGAACTTATTATACTGAACTTTACTAATTTAAATAAAAAAAAAACAAAGTTTAATAATATGCTTACAATATGTGTAGCTATGGTTTTAAATTTATTTTAAATTTACATTATTGATCTCTCTAAACATTTGACTAGAGTGTTGGATATATTAAAACACATCTTTTAGCAAGTTCAAATGCTAAATAGAGCGACTCAAATAAGTTCATGGTGTCATGATAAATTCAAATGGCCCAACATATTATGTAACGATTCGGTTCGGAGATGGTGGCGCTGGGGTGAGAAGGTATGTAGAAGGAACGGCCCTAAAGGACGATGATGGTGATAGAAATGAACTGAATCATACATCGGAAATAGAGATGAGCGAACTGGAGCTTATAAGTGATATGTGGATTCAATACATGCATGACGCATTTTCAAGTCGTGCAGCCCAATGGTAACAAAATTGGACAGAGCGGACAATATCTACATGATTTTAGGTCTGAGTGTACATATTACTTTATTCAAGTTCATTACAAACGAAATATTATGTAAATTTAACTGATAAAATGGTTTTTTAGGTCACATTTAGAGTGCACTTAATAAATTAAGTATAATTATTCGATTCTAAAGTGATGATATTAAGATGAAAAATGTGAACTATAAATGATCGTGACAAATTATGAGGAGGGAAAGAACGAACCAAATTTCATATTCGACTGGAAGTGATTCTACTTTAGCATGGTTTAATTAAAGCATAAAAGTCTAATAAGTGAAATTTAAGTAAAACAGATAATTTTTTGTATGTATTTGTGCACTGTTGGAGTCACATGCTAGACAGTAGAATCAATCGATTGTCATATTTATCATTTCCATAATATGTTACAAGATTAATTTCTCTAATGCTGACGAGTGAAGTCTAAAAGTAAATTTTATATTTTATTGACAATAGTAGATTGATCAAAATTTACAAAATGTGAAGATAACATGCTAAATTGTTCCTCATTCCCTTTCTCTCGTAGAATTAAGTTCATTATCAGGTGAAAAATGAACTAAATTCTCTTTTTTCATAAACTTAACATGCATTGCCAATTAGAAAACACTATTTAATTTAGTTGTTCTATTTTTGTTAGTTTAGAGTAGAGGGGAAGTATCTTATCAACGACCTCGATATGATCAAATAAATTAGAATTATTTCAGAATAAAGAGGTTACAAATTCTTTTACTTTATGCATGGGGAATGAATTGTTGGTGTCTAAAAAGAAAAAATCACAACAGAAAAAGTTAATGCCACCCTTGTATATATGCTTTTACTAAAATGGTTTACTTTATACACTTTATAAAAAGCAAATAAAACCATGATCCTACGAGAGATTAATTAAAAAAATTCGTTGAGTTATAACTATTAATTTATATATTTAACTCAATTAATTTTTGATATAATCTGAAATTAAGATAAATAATCCTCATGCAGTTAATTTGGTTTTGACAAATTGAATTTCGCATCAATAACAAAAAAGAGACTGAAAATTATTACTAAAGTAGAAATTCAATATTTGTTTGTAGACTTATTTTAAAATGGATATGGCCAAAATATATATGATATTGAACCCTACTGTTACACACAATTTGTGTCAACTAAAACAATAAATTTATTTCTTTTGCTAAAATGAATTATTTGATTTAATGTTTAATAAATTTTGTTGAGTTTATTCAAATAAAATTGCTAAATTAGATGGAGTTTAACTGAATTTAAGTAAAAAAAGTAAAAACATGACCATAAGGTTACTTTTATTGACAAATTACGGACTGTTATTTTGTACAAAAAAAATCTAAATCAAACATTTAAAGCACATAGGTTAGATCTCTAATCATAAATTTGTCTCTATAATCAGTACTTGAAAAGCAATTAGATTATCAAAAATTCAAGAGCCTACTCTCTCCACCTCAACATATTATTTTAGTGACCCTCTTTATGTGACGTGGACAAATCTTGACCCTTCAACTCAACAACAAGTGGCCAATCCAACGTACAAAATTCCACATCACCTTATCCAAATCAAAACAACACAAAATCACAAAAATAAATTAAAATAAAACTCTAAAAACTAATTCTTTGAAAATCATAATGGAAAAGAAATGAGTAACTCTGTTTCCTCTGTTCTTCCTACCTCCTCTGCTTCTCTCCCTTCCTCCTCCTCCTGTGATCTCCTCCGCCGTTATCTCCACCGCAGTAAATGTATTTCCACCTCCTCCCGTCCCCGCCACCGGTTTTTACTTCGAGGTATATACACATTTTATCTCAATTAAGTTCTTATTTACGCTATACGTACCCTCTTTTTAGTACTGCATTGAAGATTATGTTTTAGAAATAATGTTTTTCAACGTTAGTTTTTATACTATGTTAGATACAAGTTAGATTGTTTTTCAGTAGCATAATGCTAGATTGAAATAAAAGTAGATGGACTATGTATTTTGAAATAATTCAACTTAAATACTTCTATACATAACAGTAATAGATTTTAAGGATGTCAAAAGGAATTTTGCGTGTTATGATCTATTATGTGATATATATATGATATGATGTCAAAGATGATAATAACATAACACGGGTTCGAAATTGATGGTCTCGTATTATCTTGTGAGAAATTAACTCCTCTAGTAGCATTAGAGTATACACGTTGTAGAATATTTTGCACACGGTTTCACATTTTGAAAACTGAAACTCTCGGAAATTTATACGAAATGTTTCGAGTCACATTTCCGTTACTAAACACCCATTTCTTAAAGTTTGAAAGCTTTGCTTACTAGGATGTAATATGTTCATTATTTACACATTTTTCTGACGTTTCTGATTCCTATATTTATTATTTTCACGAATGTCGCTTTTCTTGTGCCCATTTTCATTTCCGGTACCCGTTTCCACGTAGGTTACAATTAACATTAAGTGACAGTAACATCGACACGTAAGATCTGAAATGCTTTTGTTGTGATTCTTTGCAGCTACAAATGATTCTAACAGGACACAAGTTTCTTCTGATCTTGAAAATGATAGATCAGAAGCTGATAAGATTGTTGATGGAATGAATTTTGGTGAACTTTGCAATGAATTTGAATGCATTAGCAGCCCTTTGGTTGAAGCTACAGCCCGACAACTAGCCCGAGATATCCTCGAATTACGTGAAGGCAATCGTGCACTCGGGACGTTCGCAGTTTCCGTTAGGTACAAGGTATGTCTCTTTCCTCCTCTTCAACATGTTATGGAAAACAATTCAGGTTGTCGTTTCAAAATCGAGTTATATTGACTGAGAATATGCAATGAAAATGAGGATTGTATCTGTCAGTTAAGTTGTTTCTGTAACACTTATTCGCAACTCTTCTGAACCGGATTATAGTGAACCGGATTTTGTACTTTCTTAGTAATTGCAGGATCCTGTTAGAAGTTTTACTGGCCGCGAGAAATATAAGAGGCCGTTGTGGATAACCGGTGCACTAGACAAACCCTCCGTGGTAAGTGATCTATACCTTTCAACCTAGAGGTTTCACATTGGATCGTCGTGTCATAATTGTGTTATGATTCGTCTATGCAAATAGTGTTAGCATTGACTGTCCAACCAAAGTTCGTCAATTCTTAACAAGAAAAAATTGCCACGTGGATGATACATCTTAGAAATCTCGCCACGTGGAAAATAAAATAGTACAAATAATTTTGTGCTCTTTTTCCACGCGCCAAACTTTTGATGCTATTTCATTTAAGAAACATCTCTAGCGTATGTGTTTGTCGTTTCCCGAACATAAAGACCACAAGAAACCCGAAAACAGCGAATATGAGTCTAATCAACTAAATTTAAACTCGGTACCTTCTTCTAAGCTCGTGTTTCTGCATCTTTCACCCTCCCATTCTCCCTAACAAACACATCGAAAGGGCGAAACTTTTTGTTCGTACCAGAGTCGTTTGGAGACGGGGGGTTTTTAACAAATGATTTTCTTGGTTTGGCAGACAGTCCAAGAAATGGTGATGCTATCAACAAGTGAATTAAGCATCAAATGGACAATAAAAGGGAAGCCTAAATCTTTCATTGATGCATTTGGAGATTTGATTATCAAAATAAATTCAAAGTTCACTTTAAACCAAATCAGTGGTCAAGTGATTGAGCATCAAGAGTTGTGGGATTTATCGGCTTCTTCACCATTAGCTCGAGCTTTTTTTTGGACGTCCCGTCGCCTTTTCGCTGCATCAGAAACTGGAAAAGATCTCTCTGATTTCCTGAAAGACCTCCCGAGCCGTCTTCCGTCCCAGAAGGAGAACTTGGAGATTTACCCCGATCCTTCCGGGGACCCAACGAAGGTAAGCTTTATCTTTTTGGTATCACATTGTGTAGTGGCGGATAAAAGGGGTGCATAGGGGTTCCATGACATCCCTGGCCACCGAAATCCATCATAAGAGAGGTGGTTTCGGGTGGTTGCGTATGTTAAAATAAGAGGTGAGCATTTTTCAATGAAACCACAAAAATTCGAATCAATATCAAAATGAAACAAGTTGGGAAGTTTTTCGTTCTTGGTTTGGTTTTAGTACAAAATAGATATCTAGTAAACCAAACCGAGTTGAAACGAAATCTATATAAAATATCAAAATGTTTTTTTCTATATACATATAGTAATGATCGCTCGTACATTGTTGCATCAAATTTTCTGAAACAGCAAAAGCATTTATATATATTATTTTGCACAGTTTGACATTTTTGCCCCGAACGCCCACAGTTTATGTACCGATCCCGAAAATCATGATACAAGTCACAAAATTGACATCATTTTGTTTATCTATTGCAGTTCTTTCAAAGAGATGATGGATTCCAAAGAGATGCATATCAAATTGCACTATTTCTTGCAGTGATCTATCTTGTTGTACAGTTCCTAAAAACAACCTTGTAAACCATGTCTTGTGTTGTGTCTATAAATGTATACAATTTCATCATGTCTGTAAAAAAGTTGCAACAAAGTAAAAGCAGAATCAAATTTATAATATACTCTGATAATTTCATGTTTCGGAAGATTAAATGGATTAAAAGAATATCGAGGGAGAATTTTTCTTCTTATCGAGGATTTGTATTCAAGAATCGAACTGTACCGAGCTGCCTTTTGATTACATCGGGGCGTAACGAAATAAATTAAATGATGTATAGTTGAATTCTCATTGAACTCTATTGAGTAATACGGAAAGTAGTAACGAAAAGATGAAAGTTGTTCCGCTTATCAGTTGAGGAGCGGAGTTGAGGTTGTGAGCTCCAACGGAGTATGTTGAACCGGTTGAATCCTTCAGTTTAATGCTTGAAGAACCTATGGAAAAAGATGATTAGAGACGGATCCGGAAAGCCGGGCGGTTAGTATATAGAAAAGGGAACTCACAATTGTGATTTGTCCAACCAATGGATTGGTTTTCGAGATCGTATACAACGAGCTTGTTCGAGAAAACTAAATCTGCATTGAAAAGATTAGCGTGTTAGGCAAAATAGGACTTGAAAAGACTAGAAGACAGCTCTCTGCTGCTGTAAAACCAGGGTTTGCTTATACGATTTACTCCTAATATGCGATGTTAGGAGTTGGATAATATGGCTTGGACTGAAGAATAGGGAAGGAATAAAAAAGTTACCTCCCAATAGAGTCATATCTCTACCGTCTTTCGATTGAGCTCCGCTGTTCTGCCAACCGAAACACCAAACCTTATCCTGTAACAAGTTAAGGTGGCAGAAAAATCATTTCAAGCAAGTTAACGCTTTGAAAGTTCGGGTCTTATTAGGTGTTTGAGTGCAAGTTAAGAGGGGTAATTTGTTAAAATAGAAAGTTCAGAGGGCAATAGTGCAATTTGGACAAATTTAGGGAGCTGGTTATGTATTAGGCCTGAAATAATTAAGCAAAATAGGTAGAGGGAAAGAAATCTCGCCGGGAGATTTCAGGGTACAAGGTCCCGTAACTACATCCCAAACTCAATCCGGTAGCATTAACTGAAATAAAAAAAAAATCAAAACCAAGCTATCTTTTCAGAATTTTCAGCTCCAACATGAGGTAAAGGTTTTTGTACTAACATGAACTAAAGATTGTTGTACTATGAAAGCAATAGATATGTGGTTCTAAAGAAGCTTTTAGAACATGTAGTTACCCGAATTTGGAACAGATATTCATCCGGACGAACATTTAAAGCAAGCGAATCTTCAAACATAAATTTGACATCTGGGAACCCATCGTTGACACTGCAAGAGTACAATGAGAAATTATAACAAGCCACCGACACATAATAATACTAGACTGACCGAATTGAGTACGAATGAAAGTACATCATCGGTCAGTTATGAACTAAACAAGCAGTAATCTACAGATGTTTCATATTAAAAAGCGATTCCTAAAATAGAGAATTATCGGGAGTAATTGCACTTGGCACCTTACTTTCCACTGTACTCAAAACACATGAACTGCTGCTCGACTGTATGTAATTTCAACGAGGGTTGGTGCGTTAAAATCTGATTCACCAAAAACAAGTGAACTCATTAATGGAGAAGAAAGAAACTTCACAACAACGTAAGGAATTTAGGAAAAAAGCATTTCGAGTTCGGCCCCTGATCTTTATTTATTTTTGTTGATTGACCCCTGATCAAATGATCAAGGGCTCAATGGACAAAAATCGAAAAGTTCAACGGGTTGAAGATGCTTTTTACCCTAAGAATTTATGTACCTTAGCCATCAATGTCTCATAAACGGAATTAGGAAGATATGCCAAGGTGGTACCACTGTCGACTATAGTTCCTTTCCTTTCAGAAGAATCAAAGACGTCTGACGGGAGATCCAAAACATCGCCATCAACCTCTATTTCCCTCATAACGACGTTGTAATGTGCCCTAATTATCGGAAAAAAAATATCATCATTTCAACTGATTGGCATTTGGAAAATCCAAAGCAATATGATACTAGAAAAAGATAGCTAACAGTAGAGAGACACATACTGATTAGGAACCATCGGGGTCATATTTACTTTTGGTGAAACCACATTCCCAATGGCGAAAATTCCACCTCCTTTAATGTTATCCAGACAATGAGAGAACATCTTTTTCACCTTTCCTTCTGCAGCAAGTTGTGAAATCATCGAAGAGTTTGCTTGCCCGAAACCAAGTATTCCATCCAGTGCTTCACTTGATGTACCTAACTCCCCGGATTGCTTTGCTCCACACCTGACCCAAAGATCAAATTTTATAATGAACAGAAATACAGAAAGATTGTGTTTTAAATCAGAACCCGAATCACCAACTCTCATCTCAAACAAAATGTACGGTTCATCCACATAGTGAATGAACTAGGTTATGTATTGAAGGAATTGCAACTCACCCAAACACAATACTTCCATTTGTAGGAGAAGTTTTGAGATCTCCGGTCGCCTGATCGAGCACAACAGTGTCTTTCACGAAGAAACCGGCTGTTGAGCTTCCATCACCATATACTACATTATATTGGCAGGCCATTTCCTTTGTACACCCCTCAAGTACACCATTATACGTTGCAGCACAAAAATCATCGCCACAATAAATCCTTGACATAGTATGGGACGCCTTTGGGTCGTATAATGTCAAATCCACCTGGTAGAATGTAGATGAAAATGAGAAATTGAACGTCAATAGATCATTTAAATAGAGAAATTGTAACTATGGTGTTAGAGAAACATACACCGAGGTCGCTTTTCCTCGGACATTTGTCACAATTGGCACAATTCACCCAAAGAATGTCACTTCCCGTATCAACTTGAACAAAGTAATTCTTGGATGGGCTTCCAAGACCAATTTTAGCAAAGTAAAGGCTAAATAAATGACGAAAAAACTATATCAGCATAGTTATTAAACCATAAACAATCCAAGCATAGTTATTAAAGGCGCAAGGCGGGCCCTGGAGCCAAGCGTTAGGCTCGAGCACACGTTTGTGCAACCTAAGGCGTACTAAGGAAAACTACTATATAGAATCATAAATAACAACAACTAAAATTTCTAGAATGAAACAAAAAGTTAAACACTACACCTTATCCGATTATTCATAAACTAAATCATAAAATTCTACAATGAAAATAAACTCCAAATTAACTGCTAAATCTTCCATAATCTAGTAACAACTTTTCATCAAGAGACTAAAGTCTCCATTTGCACTATTTCTAAACTCTTTCAAAAAGGAGAGCGCTTCTTTCGGGTGTTGTTCTTCGCACTATTTCTAATAGGCTGAGATTAAAACGTCCTATTTCCAACTTGAAATCCTAACAAAAAATTGTGTAGCTTCTAAATTTACGTCTAGATATGCCTTTAGCAATGCACTAGGCTCAGAAAGGCACATGCCTCTCCAACACAAGCCCATCTTTTGGCTTCTCAGATGACATGCCTAGACCCTAGTGCCCTTTGAGCTTGAGGCAGGCCTAATAACTATGGAAAAAGCAGCAGCACTTGGATCCAAATCCAAATCCAAAACAGTAACAAATTGACTAACTAGTTCCATATATAATCAGAATCCTAGAAAAACATTGTTTAGCTTCTAAATTCACGTCTAGACGTGCCTTCAGCATTCCGCTAGGCTCAGAAAGGCAGGCGCCTCTCAAACACAAGCTTGTCTTTTGGTTTCTCGCGTGACCTGCCTAGAGCCTAGCCCCCTTTGAGCTTGAGGCGCGCCTGATAAGTATCGGAACCACAGCAGCACTTAGATTCAACTTGAAAACAATAACACTGTGCAGCTTCTAAATTCACGTCTAGACGTGCCTTCAGCAATGGGCTAGGTTCAGAAAGGCACACGCCTCCCGAACACAAGCCCGTCTTTTGGCTTCTCATGCAACATGCCTAGAGCATAGCACCCTTTGAGCTTGAGGCGCGCCTGATAACTATGGGAACACGAACAGCACTTGGATCAAAATCCAAAACAATTGCAAATCAACTAATTAGTTCCTTGTATAATCACAACCCTGAAAACATTGTATAGCTTCTAAATTCACGTCACAACGTGCCTTCAGCAATTCGTTAGGCTCAGAAAGGCATGAGCCTCTCCAACACAAGTCCATCTTTTGGCTTCTCAGGCGACATGCCTTGACCATACCGCCCTTTGAGCTTGAGGCGCGCCTGATAACTATGGAAACAGCAGCAGCAGCATGTACATCCAAATCCAAAACAGTAACAAATCAACTAACTAGTTCTTTACATCATCAGAATCCTAAAAAAAAACATTGAGTAGCTTCCAAATTCACGTCTAGACGTGCCTTCAGCAATGCGCTAGGCTCAGAAAGGCACGGGCCTCTCAAACACAAACCCGTCTTTTGGCTTCTCAGGCGAAATGCCTAGAGCCTAGCGCCTTTTGAGCTCGTGGCAGCAGCACTTACATCCAAAACCAATAAAATAACAAATCAACTAACTAGTTCCTCATACGATAAAAATTGAACCAAAACCCCCCAATCATTAAAAGTAAATTATCAATCAATTTCATCATTCAACAACTAAATTAAAGACAACAAAAGGCAATTAAAATCAGTAAATCAAATTGTCCTATTTCCAACTTGGAATCTCAAAAAGACATCATGCAGCTTCTACATTCAAGTCTAGACATACCTTCAGCAATCCGCTAGGCTCGTAAAGGCCCACGCCTATCAAACACGGACCCTTCTTTCGGCTTCTTAGGCGAAATAACAAATCAACTAACTAGTTCCTTACAACAACAACAAAGCCTTAATCCCTAAATGATTCGGGGTCAGGCTAACAGGAACCACAATCAAAATTAAACCAAAACTTCCAATCATTAAAACCAAATTACTAATCAATTTCATCAATCAACAACTAAATTAATGACAAAAAAAGCAATAAATATAAAAAAAAAATGAAAACTAACCCAGCTTCAGCAGGATGACCATTGCCACCCAAAGGAAGATCAATATCAGCGGTAGACAAAATCCTACTATGGCGGCGAGCATCATGAGCTCTCAAAGCACTCAACGAACGTTCTCTCCCGGCAAACTTATGCTTAACCTCGAAAACGACATTCCCATTTACCAAAAACGCAAAACCCATTTCATAAACAACCACCGCCATCAAAATAGACACCAATCTCCCCAGATCCATCTCAAATTCAAATCCAAACCCCTCTTTTTCTCAAAATTTCCCCTTTCAAAATCAAATTTTTATGGGGAAAGATAGAAATTAACCCGAATATCAAGAATGGGGTCTCTTATTTTTCTTGTTTTGTTAGCGTGTGGTGATGTAATTAGGATTATCTGTAAGCAAAACCAGGATTTGGGTTGCTAAAAATTGTAGTTTTGGGTAATTTTTTTACTTTTTTTGACTGGATTTCAAGAATAGCTATTTAAAGATTCAGACTTTGATTTGATGTTTGTAAGGTCTGCAAATAAAACTCAAGAGAGTCTGAGGTTTGATTTTGACTTATGTTTTTGTCTCCCCTCTTTTCTTATTTTCCCCTTCTTTTCTGTTATTTCGGTTATTTAATAATTAGATATACTCCTTTTATCTCTCTTTTTTTAATGTAGATTATACATTTTTATAAATAAATAAAATTTATTATTTCGCCTATTTTATGAATATAAGTAGTAATTCTTTAAAAGTTTGGCAAATGGAAATCTAAAATTCTTTCAAAAAGAAAATACCCCGTTTGTAAAGTTAAATTCAACTAAAAATCATAATTCATAATGAAATTTAGGTGATTTTTAGTGCATAATTTTCCTAATTAAAAGAACATTTTTTAAGGAAAAAAAATAAAATATCACACATTTTTTAGAGGGTGTAGGCTATGGTCACTTTGTTTTTCCCTTACTTTATCCATACTTTGTCTTTTTCACCATTGGATTGGTTTTTAACCCATGATCCAATGATTGACAAAACAAAATAATGGTTACTTTGTGAAAAACAAAGTGACCATAGAATATCCCTTTTTAGAGTATAATTTTTGTGGATTTTGAGATATTAAACATAATAACAATAATAGTAATAAAGAAACATGACATCATGTTGAAGCATGAAATATTCCTATTTATGCTAACTACGTAGGAGTGTATATAGGAATATTTTCATGTGGATTTTTCTTTTGACACAAGAAATTCCATAATTATTATTTTTGGTAACAAAATTCCATAATTATTAATTGAGTATCTCATGACATGTGAAAAATTCTTTATACTCGAATTTCCATATAAAAATAATAATTTCTGAAATATGTGGGTTTATAAGTTCAAATATTATTTATAAAAAAAAGGTTCAAATATCAGAGCAAAATTAAAAGAACTCTTTGCTTAATCTTTTCATTTACAAAATCGATTATTCTAATGCCAATTTTATAGGAAAAAAAATACAATAATTATCAACTTACTATAATATCAAATTGAGAAATCACAACAAATAGTGTCATCATACTTATAGTAGTGTTTGAAACATCGGAATCAAACGTCATAATTTTCTGGTTTTAGCTCATCCGAATTCTGACAAAAATCCTCCACTTCGTGTGGAAGCTTAAGACTAACATTTTTCCTTGTTTTGCAGTGCTTTTCAGGCGTGAAATTCAAGCCACCACTAGTTGTCGGGTGTGCAATTACCCAAACGAAGATTGGTAACATGTTTCCCTTCATTGTCCAACGTCAAAACTGGTTTTGAAGAAAGGTGATTTTCTGACATGGGATAAGTGGCTGACATCTGAACCGGGGAGTGAGATTGTGGATTGTGTAGAAAGTTCATCAACCGATGGTATGGCTCTCGTCTTCACGATTCTATGGTGGCTTTGGTATTGGCGAAACTCTTTTATCCATAATAAGTGGTTTGATTATAAGGTGTTAATTGATAATGCTAGACATTTCTTTGAGGACTGCATGAAGGTGGAAGGTAGTAAAGACCGTAGTGTTGTTTTTAGTGGTTGTTCTTCAAGCGCTCAAAAGGTTTGGTATCCCCTCCCGAAGGCGTTGTAAAACTTAATTGCGATGCTGCATGAGAGGATAATGGCCTTTCTACGAATGATGGGATAATTGCTCGGGACTCAAAGGGCCATGTTCTTGCTTCAGCATGTATTCCCCTCAATCCTTGTTACTCAGTTGAAGCGGCAGAATTACAAGCTATTCTTGAAAGATTCGAGTTTGCTAGAGATTGTGGGTTTCACACCATTCATATGGAATCCGATGCTAAAATAGTAGTTATTGACGCCCTTTTTAGTGGGCTTATCCTTCATTTCTCTCTTAGATTCATTTATTTCGATGTTTTAAGCTTGTAAGGAAATTTTCAATTTTATCTTTTTAGCTTTGTTAGTTGAGAGGGAAATACGGTAGCATATGAGATTGCTAGGTAGACTAAAAAATTTAGTTGTAGTTTGATTTTTTTTCTTGTAACAATGCTTCTAACCTTATTTCTTAATATATTCTATTCCTTCTAAAAGAGGAGCTATTTGTTTGTAAAACTAATGTTTTGAATATTTATTTTGTTGGAGCTTTAGGGTAATCCACACACGAACGCTAGACCGGGTAAAACAAGAAATTAAGTGAACTTTTTTTAATTAAATATTTTTTGAAAAATATTTAATTAAAATACTTTTGCATTGTGATCCCAAAAACACTTTAAACTTCAAAATGAATTGATTCTAAGCCTCTCATTTGAGTATAGTAAAACTATCCCAAAAAATAATTGAAAGCTTATCATTTGCTTCACATATCCAATTTGCTAGAATAGAATATCCAATTTTATATTGTTTGGTCCCTTAATTACATTAATGTCCTTATAAAAGCAAATGACCATTTTCGCTCCAGTCGACAATTCACATTCATGTCATATCAGTTTTTTAGTGTATCTTGTAAATGGAAAATACGAAAAGTGAAGTATTCGTCTCTAAAATAACAAATGTTAAAATGACTACCTACAAATCACAACATAAAATATATACATATAAACTAAACACATTAATCATAATATAATATTTCCTTATATTTTTGAGTTAATTATCAAGTAAATCCGAGATACAACTTAAAATGACCTATATTGTTTTATATTAATTAAAAAAATATTATTTATAAACTAAACATGAATTACTCATTTTTAAATAATTTTGCGTCGTATTGTCGAATATAGTTCAAGTCTGTAAAAATTGTTAAACACTAATTGAATAAACAAATATCCTTTGCCATTAAATAATAATGACTCTTTGAATATGAGACAAAGATTAGCTAAGAATTGCTTAGAAAGTATCTAATGTGAATGCCTCTTGAAAAGTAAGGTTGTCAAAACTCAACTTCAAGATTATTTAATCGTACAGATTGAATTACTAACGTAAGTTGATACTTATTGTTTAACATTGTTTTGTATATTAATTTCTGACATACGTCGCACAATTACTTTTTTGGAAATAGAGGGCATATTCGTCTTTGTGTCAAGTGTTCATTATGACCACCCTTGTCCTATTCACATATCCCCAAGCTCCCATTGCAACCTCTCATTGAGGTAATAAAATTCCAAAAGTACCCCCAGATATTATCCTTTCCCCAAACAAATCAACAGGTTATTACGACATATTACCCCTTCTTCTTCTTCTTCTTCGACACTCTCAAATCTCCTCCCCATTCCCATCAAAATCCCAGAATCAATGGCGTCGATCCAGTTCGCAATCTCTCCCGTCCGATCTTCACCTTCCTGCACTCCGCCGCAGAGGATCGCGGCATCTTGTTTCGTCAGAGACTCGATTTGTTCTCCTTCGAGCTCGAGATCGTCGGTGTCAGTGTCGACAGGAAAAAGGAGGACTTTGACGGTGAGGTCAAGCTTGGAGACGACCGGAGTAACGGTGACGGTCGGGAAGGTAACGGAGGTGGATAAGGATACTTTCTGGCCTATTGTTAATGCCGCCGGTGACAAAACCGTCGTCCTCGATATGTACACCCAATGGTAAACTCATAACTGATCCTTTTCTCACTAAACGACGTCGTTCGCAGTTTAAGTTTAAGCAAATCTAAATTATTAAATATTTTGCACTATGGTATTAATTTTGTCGAATATACGCAAATGTGTGTTGAGAATTTTGTTTCCTCAATTTATAATTCTAACTGTCATTATCAACTGCGTTTACCCATCAACAATAGTTTAATGATAGTTATTACATCTCGTAAAGTAGTGTGTAGTCATAGATTTGAATCCCACGATCGACATAAATTAAATTCTTACAAAAACTCCAATAGACCAATTTCGTTGTAGTCCAATTCGTATATTCATCAATGTATGAGTGGGCATGTGTGGGGAGACGAGATCCGCACCATGATTCTTGCAATTTATTAAAAAATAAATAAATCCAATATTTTATGTTTTAGTTGTTTTATCTTTTATTAGTACTAATATATTTATTCCATACATAGTTACCAAAAATATATTACATACATTTATGAAAAAGAAAAATGATAATCATATTATTCGTGTTAATGAATTAAATTGTTACAACTAATATTATATACATTGGTCTTGAATATGATCTAATATTATTTATCCGAATAGCGTTTTATTCAGAGAAAACTCCTTAAATTAGGCATGATTAAATTTGTTCGGGTCTAATGGTTGTGCCTTTGTTGTATGAGTAGAAATTCGTGTTTAAAACACTCCTTGGAAAGGAAGAGCTTGATGACTGCTCACATGAGTGTTTCAAGCAGCGTATCAAATGTTGATATTGATATTTGATGCTGAACTAGGTGATTTTGTCATCAGATTCTTTATATTTAAAATCGGTGTTTCAAACTCCGGTTCATACATATTTTGTCAAGGTTAAATTGAAGGAATGATTTATTTTTATTTTTCAAAGTCTTACCTTTGGATAATACTTTCTAATGTATGGTAATAGCTTCTTTTTAATGTATCAAGGTGTTAGAGCATCTCCAACACAACTAGCTAAATAACTATTAAGTTATATTTAGCTAGTTGGATAGCTAAGATGCACTCCAACAAGGTGACATGGCTCTCTAGCCAATTTCACTAGCTAAATTTGGCTAGTCAATTTGGCTAGCTATTTGTATTGTTTAATCATTCTTTCTCTTTCTTCTTTGTTTGCTTTATTTTCTTTTTCCTTTTTACTTTTCTTTTTCATTTACTTTAATAATAAAATAATGATATAGAGAGTCAAATGGCTAGCATGGTTGGAGCAAAACATAAATTTAACTAGCCAAATTTTAACTAGTTGATATTTTATAATTTTTTAGAGAGCCAAATAGCTAGTAGTGTTGGAGTTGCTCTTAATCTGGTTGGGATATATGGAGAATGTTCAGTTAGCTTCCTGCCATTTTTCATACTGAAAATTGTTGTTAGCTAGAAAAAGTTCATTATTTTTGTGAAATAATTTCCGAATTAATTACAAAATAATACTTAAAATTACTTGTGATTTTTTGTATATGATGTTCAGGTGTGGGCCTTGTAAAGTTATTGCTCCAAAATTTCAAAAACTGTCGGAGGAGTACCTTGATGTTGTCTTCTTAAAGCTTGATTGCAACCAAGATAACAAGGTTTGTCATTTGCTTTCTCATATCTTGATTGCACTCCCTGGCTTAGTACCTTGCTCTTGAACTTGGCTCGAAAAATCGTTTGGCTATCTAAAGTTACCAAGTGTTTTGTTAGCTCTCCTAAGTCTACGTGGCAAAACAACGATGTTGAGTGTATATCATTTGATCAATTTCAAGCTCAACAAATTTGTAAGTAAGTTTAGTTGGCGAATAAGGCTATTTAAAATAAATTTGGGTGGTCAATAAGTCACTTTAAAGAAATTCATAATTAACGAGACATTAAGAAAGTTCAGGAGTCAACTAATTTAGATAGTCCTTGATGTATTAAGTTTCTTACTTTATTTAATATTCTAAACCGAAGGCCACTTGGCCACCTATAACATGTCTAGGCATTCATGAATCAGATTTGAACTGACTAGACTGTTTAGGCGCATAAAATTAAACAAGTCTCCGACTAGTTCTCGAAGGTCTCCGATCGCTCGACAAAAGCCTAACCCCTTTTATTACACTGCTTTTGTTGGCATAAATGACATTGAGAATCGAACTTTGATAATTGAGTTAATGTCATATATCATTAACATAGGAAAATTTGCACCAATGGTCTCTCAATATTTCCCCTACTAACACACATAATGGTAACTCAACTCCAAAACAAGACATAGAAGTCCTTTAGCTGTTAACCTCATAACATCTCTAATAACAGTGATAATGTAAAAGGTTTTCTGAGAGACTTTAATTCTTAATTTGGGGCTGAGATAAATTAAGTGTTGTTTGTTTGGGCAACAGAAAGTTGCTTAGAGAGAGAAGTCTCCGGACATGGTAATTTAGAAAATCAAAAGCTTAGCTTTTAAACAACTTTCATTTTGTAGTTGTCAACCGTCACTTTGATCTCTCTTACTTTAACAAGAAAGTTGAGTCTTATTAACAGCTAAAGATAAGTGATTTTTATGTTTGATTCCGATATTTGTTGGCACTTTGCAGTCATTAGCAAAGGAGCTAGGCATAAGGGTAGTGCCTACATTCAAGATTCTCAAGGACAACAAGATTGTCAAGGAAGTGACTGGTGCCAAATTTGATGACTTGTTAGCTGCCATTGATGATGTTAGATCCACCTAAATTAATCTTCTCAATTAATTAAGTTTACCTGTAATTAAGAAACTTAATTAGCATAAGAAGCCTCATCTAGGTACTTCTATATCATCATTTCTTGTATGTATTAGATAATCCGAAGAAACCCGATAATCTTGTGCTCCAAAGTGGGAGTGTCGTTCTGAGATTGTATGTTGTAATTGTGTTATGTTATCTATGTATTTCATATGGTATAAATACGCGTAGAATTGTAATTATGCCAGTTTGGTTATCTATGTAAATCGTTGTATTATGTCGTATTTTGTCACTCTTCAAGTGGTGGACAGAAACCATCTACTTTTTTATATGAAGTTGAAAGGTGAAAATGGTATTTGCTCCAAATGCCATTGAAAGGTTACTTTTGATAAAACTTAGAGCATGTTTAATTGCTTGAATCTTTCTCTTTTAGACAAGTGAGGTTACACAGTGGTAAATTTAGAGTCCAAAGGCTCTTGTTTTCAAGGTTCTCAAAGCCTAATGTTTGAAAGTTTCGTACTTTCTACGTGCCCAATCGGGTTAGTATTCGTCTTACATTTGACGGCTAGGATGATATCAACCTTAAATCATATTGGCGAGTGTTAGAAGAATATTATTCTATTTTTTTCATAACACCTTTAACCAACTTAACGGCTCAATCTTTTGCAGAAGATATTAGTTCTAAGTCATTCACCCTTCTACAACGATATAGTTAAAGAAAACCGAACTTGAAATGTCTACACATACAGCATGAAGCATCCTAATTACACGAAATGAAATCAATATATCGTATCAAACATTGATAGCTGTGTTAGAAATTGTTCCATCTACATGTTCAATCAATCTTTTACAAAAATGTTTAGTTCTTTCTAAGTCATTCACCTCCTCCATATAGATATATGTATTTAGTGAAAACGAATTTGACATTTCTACTCATTCATCATTTCTCCCAATTAAGCCCTTCTATCATTATTGAATAATAAATGGAATTAATTCCATCCAATAAGAACATTCCACGTACACCCACATGATGCATTGTGAAAAGATGAAAACACCCTCAATCTCTTTGACAGCGTATTCTCTAGTCCCTTTCAGCTTCAACTACCTGATTTCTTGTACTTGTGGAATGTTATATCTCAATTCGATTTGGTGTGTTTTAATCGTTGAACATATTCAATTCATACCCAATTCCTTGTGGAAGCTCTATTGATATAGTGAGTTCAAAATTTGAATCTTTATTTTTTACATTTATCAATAGTTCATAAATTTGCTTAATCCCATTTAGTTTATTTGGCAAACACACATGTTGTAAAATATAGAGCTCTATATAATTTTAGATAACATATACATAAACAAATTTGGAAGATCAATATGTTATTTAAAGCAAATAAATGGAATTAATGAAACTTGGTAAATTTAAGTGAGTGATAGTCCATTTAAAGCAAGTTTATAAATTTAACGAAACTTGATAAATTTAAGGAGTCAATTTATTCGGAGCCGAATTAGTGTATTAAGGCCACTATTATAAATAACGTCTAAATGCTCAAAATTAATAGTCTACAGGAGTGTATATATCCGTTTAAGCCCTCAAGATCCGACTCGTTCCAAATGAACAAAATAGAATTAGAAAAGTGAAAAGTCAAATATGTGCAGCTCGTCTTCTGAATTGCCTCATTCTCTGAGCAGCGAAAATAAAAGTTGATAGACAGAGGAGAAGAGAGAAGAAGAAATCGGAGACGACGAAGAAGAAAGCAATCAGAATGTGCGGAATCTTCGCGTATTTGAATTTCAATGTAAAGAGAGAAAGAAGGTACATCCTTCAAGTCCTCTTCAATGGCCTCCGCCGTCTGGAATACAGAGGTTATGATTCAGCCGGAATCTCAATCGACAATTCAGTTAGTCCTTCGGATCCGCCTCTTGTGTTCCGTCAGGAAGGCAACATTGAATCTCTCGTTAAATCCGTCTATCAAGGTCTATTTTCTATTTCCCACTTTTTTCTTTCATTGCCTAGGAAAAGTTTGAATTTTTACTTGATTTTGGGTTCTGATTCGGGTCGGGTTCATCAGAGTTTGTTGCTCTTTCGTATGTGAAATTGTGAGATTGTCTTTGCTTGCCAATTCTTATTGTGGATAGTGATAATGGTGGTTTTTTTAGTTGATATTATTAGATTCTGAGGTTTAGCTTTTAGTTCAATCGGTTTTTCTGAAATGAGTCAAAGCCTCTACAACTAAATGCTCCAAGGTTCGAGTCCTGGCAATCCTGTTTATTGATGAATTAAAAACACATGGTAGGATAGCCTATACTGTGGTATTCGCCTGAGGGGTGTGTTAGAGGTTAACATGAAAGATGTCTTGGCACTCAACTATCAGTTTAGGCTTTTAGTTCAATCGGTTTCTGATGTATTTTTGCATTCAGTCCAGTTTGGCCCGTTCTTTATCAGAGTTTAATGTTGTTTGGGATGTGAAATAGTGTAATTATGTTTGTTTGGCAATGCTTATTGTAAATACTGAGTGATAATGGTGATTTGCTATTTCCGGAGGAAAAGTTTGAATTTTTAGTTGATATTGAATTCGGGTTCGTGTTTTTGAGTTTGGGTCGGATTGGTCTGTACTGGATCAGAGTTTCTTGTTGTTTGAAATGTAAAAGATTGCTTGGAAATACATATTGTACCGAGTGATAATGGTGATTTTGCTGTTTCCAGAGGTTTCTGCAGTTGATTTAAATTTGGAAGAATCTTTTCCTGTTCATGCCGGAATAGCACACACCCGCTGGGCTACTCATGGTGAACCAGCTCCACGAAATAGTCATCCTCAATCTTCCGGTGATGGGAATGATTTCTTAGTTGTTCACAATGGAGTTATCACCAATTACGAGGTCTGTGTCCAAGTTAGTTTTTTAGTTTTCTGGCTGGTTTCCATTGTTTAATCAAATTTTTATATAGTCTGACTGTGAAGGTTTGTTAAGTTATGTCTAGAATCCTAATTAGATTCTACATAATTGGAAAAGGATTGTACTTTAGGCCTACCGGAGTTTGAGCTTTTTGGTATATATGTGTCTCGTAGTGGAGAGTTAGAGACTTGAGTGAAGGATGACATTTCCTTACTATTGTACCGATTTGCTGATTGCAGATATCGCAAAAATAGCTGAACCATTTAAATCTGTTGTTCTCGTGATTGCATATGTAACGTTCTGTTAAGCGTATTACACTTGTTATGCTCAACTATTTCGATTCGAGTGACTTTGTTAAAGGCTTCTGAATTCAATTTCCCTAGTATTCTCAAATCTGTTATTCTGAAGATTTTATTCCAACGCCTTCAGGTATTAAAGGAAACCTTAGTTCGCCACGGTTTCAAATTCCAATCTGAAACCGACACCGAAGTTATTCCAAAGCTTGCCAAATATGTTTTCGACAAAGCAAATGAAGTGGAAGGTATGTTCCCAATACAAATATAAGTTAGGATTGCGTTTTGGAATATGAAGTTTGCTCTTTTGAGAATATAAAATCATGTATAGTATATAATTTTATTAGCTGATCTTGTATGCTATCTATGTTGCAGGAGCCCAGCCGGTTACTTTCTGTCAAGTTGTGCTTGAAGTCATGAGGCACCTTGAAGGAGCCTACGCCCTTATCTTTAAGAGTCGACATTATCCAAACGAGTTGATTGCCTGCAAACGAGGAAGTCCCTTGCTATTGGGTGTAAAAGTATGTTTGAGTTGAAACAAATGAAGTTCTAATAGTAATACTTCTTGCTAAGCAAAAGAACGTTATTAATTCTCGTTTGGCAATATATTTTTCCATTCATTTTTGGAGTTTGTCTTGGCTTCTTGAAGTGTTCTACTTTTATGCTAATTAATTTCTCTCCTGTTTTTTTAATTCATTATTATATTTTGTGAACCGTTCAGGAACCGAATGAAGATGCTAAGTGTGGATCAACGTTTCCCGATTCTAAATTCCTCTCGAAGGATGGTCAGCCCAAAGAACTTTTTCTGTCCAGTGATGCTAATGCCATTGTTGAGCATACGAGAAGAGTCTTGATGATCGAGGACGGTGAAGTGGTTCATCTTAAGGTATGAATCATTTCTTACATCTAGTAGGAAGGATTAAGCTTTGTTAAAAGTGACATAATACTGCTTATGATATTCTCACCCTTAGCTCCTAAATCTTATAAGTGCTTACAGTATAGCTAGTTTGGGTAAAGTTTCTTTGCCAGTTTGCCCAAAAGCCTTAGAAGTGGGCTCCCCCAGATCATATCCGTACTTGTAAAGTCAGTCTAAGAAGACCAAAGAACTGAAGGGCGAGTAGAGCAGTTACCAAAGAAGAAAAGCTAGAATGACTGTCTAAAGCTTCTGCCTTACTTTCTTTCCTTACGTAACCTAATAGAAATAAATGCCTAAGTAAAAGAACTAAACTAACGTATTTGTTACCGATTCGAAGCTCACTTCTCTTTATCCCGAGCTCCAAGGCTCCTATTTGCCCCTTCAATAGCTGCTATTTTCCCCTAAAATGACTCTCCTTCGCTCCAATAGCTGCTATTTCCCCCCTTCAGTGGCAGAACTTCAAAAAGAATGGTCTAAAGAAAGAATTTGAGCTCAAAAAAAGTTAGGAAAACCAGTCTTTTTTCGATGAAATTTTTTTGTTTTCGCAAATCAGATATCTTATGCTACTAAGAAAAGGGTCTAATGAAGGAAGTGCAACCTAAAAGAATAGAAAGAAATGTATTATTTAATTATTAATATCTTGTGATTTTGCCGTCTACTGGTATTGTCTGTTTTAACTTCATAAGGGTAATACTTTTCGGAATATTGTCCCTAGCTGGCATTTGATAGCATAGAATTGGTTTTCGGCTGATAGATTGATTTGCTACTATCTCAGGATGGAAGTGTGTCAATCCTGAAGTTCGAGAACAACAAAGGAAGAAATGGTGGTTCTCTTTCTAGACCTGCATCGGTTCAGCGGGCACTATCAGTCCTTGAGATGGAAGTAGAGCAAATAAATAAAGGAAAGTACGAGCATTATATGCAGAAAGAAATTCATGAACAGCCGGAATCTCTAACAACCACCATGAGGGGGAGGCTTATACGTGGAGGCTCTAGCAAGGGAAAGACTGTTCTTATGGGCGGACTTAAGGATCACCTTAAAACAATTAGGCGAAGCCGTCGAATTGTCTTCATTGGTTGTGGTACTAGTTATAATGCCGCTTTGGCTGCAAGACCAATTTTAGAAGAACTTTCAGGTACGTGCTATTCAATTTGATGATAAAACCATGATAGCATCAAACCGAACTTAAAACTTGATAATTCAAGCTTTCCTAATATGTTACATTAATAATTCGCATAGGTGTCCCTGTTACCATGGAAATTGCAAGCGATTTGGTGGATCGGCAAGGTCCCATTTACAGAGAAGATACTGCTGTTTTTGTTAGTCAGTCGGGTGAAACTGCAGATACATTACATGCTCTAGAATACGCTTTGGAAAATGGGGCTCTATGTGTTGGCATAACGAACACTGTTGGTAGTGCAATAGCCAGGACTACACATTGTGGAGTTCATATAAATGCGGGGGCTGAAATAGGTGTGGCAAGTACCAAGGTGAAGTACTTTCTCATTTGACCTTCGTTCAGTTATTTCATGCCAATTTCGGGTCAGCGGTTAACAATGATGGAAACATTTCCTTAGGCTTACACGAGTCAAATAGTAGTGATGGCGATGCTAGCGCTGGCAATTGGAGGAGACGCTATTTCTAGTCAAGCGAAAAGAGAGGCTATAATAGATGGACTTTTCGACTTGCCAAGTAAATTTCTATCATTGTATCAGAGTACGGTCTTTATTTCAATTTTTGTAGTAATAATTTGTTTTTACTTTTTTGTAGACAAAATCAGAGAGGTATTGAAGCTTGACGAGGAAATGAAGGATCTTGCAAAGCTATTAATTGCTGAACAGTCGCTTCTCGTGTTTGGAAGAGGATACAACTTCGCAACGGCTCTGGAGGGTGCTCTAAAAGTGAAAGAAGTGGCTCTTATGCACAGTGAAGGAATGCTTGCTGGTGAAATGAAACACGGTCCTTTGGCGTTGGTTGACGAGAACCTTCCAATTATCGTCATTGCAACTCGTGATTCCTGCTTCAGGTTTGTGGTTTTCCGTAATTCTTTGTCGTATCATCATCTAAGAAGATTATCGAATTTACACATTTTGGTTCCATACAGCAAACAGCAGTCAGTTATTCAGCAACTTCATGCTCGTAAAGGGCGCCTGATAGTGATGTGTTCTAAAGGGGATGCAGCATCTGTATGTCCTGGCGAATCTTGCAGAGTGATTGAAGTCCCGCAGGTTGAGGATTGTCTTCAACCCGTGGTTAATATAGTTCCGTTGCAGGTACTTGATCATTGTTTTCTTCGTATTTTAGATCTCCCAACGCTTTTACTATGTGTATAGATGGATATGATTATACGCGTTTCCCTTGTCCAACGCATGATATCATGAAGTTGGTTGACAGCCGTGCTTTTCACGGATCTCAGTTCGGCTATATCGAACTGATACCGCTACCTTCAATGTTACTTTACTTATTCTGCAAGCTAATGGCTCATTTTGAGTCAAAATCGTAGCAATGATTCCCTCTTCCCAAGGTCGATCTCGGACCTTGGTTCAGCCACTTAAGATCGATATATAGGGCAAGAAAAACTGCCCGAGCCCCTCATGGTTTGGTATCATTTAAAAAATTTGGCGCAACGGACCCCTAGACGATATCCATCTATATGTTCTTGAAAGATCCATGTTCAGCCATCTCAGGCAGATGACAGTACCGTTAATGTTTCTTCACTTTTTCTGTGAGTTACTGGCCCATTTTGACACTCGAAGAAAATCATAGCCATGCTTCCCTCTTGGTATTGAGATATCCCGAGGTGAGGTTGATCTTGGACCTTGGTTCAACCACATATACCGGGCAAGAAAATCAATCCCAGTCCCAGGCCACTAATGGTATAGTATCCTTTGACAAATCTTCACAGCAGACCCCGAAAAGATACTCATCTATACATTCTCGACAACTATTTATATGACCTCACATATTTTGCATCGATATGACTATACATCTCACAATATGCTAACCCCTTTTCATGTGCAGCTGCTGGCTTATCACCTCACGGTTCTAAGGGGATATAATGTGGATCAACCTCGCAATCTAGCGAAAAGCGTAACGACACAGTAAGGAATGCTAAACTGACAAACAATCAATTCTAATATCGAGTAATGGCGGTGTACGAATAGTTTTTCTCTGAGTGGCTTGCCCGGAATTTCTGTTATGATTCCGCGATGTGTTAGGTGTATATAGAATTAAGAACATTACTGATGATAAAATTCCGCTTACTAACATCTGCTAATGGTTGTTTATTCTGCACATCAGAGGGTTGTGTTCTGTCCATAGATTTATTTATCTTACTGATTAATGTTTTCTCCAATCTATACATGGAAATTGATTCTTGAAGCCTAATTAAGTTTGCAATCCTAAGATGTTTGTGTGCTAAGAAATTATGGTTTGTTAAATGAGAATTACTCACTTCATCTGTGTTTGAAATTGTACCTTTTACGGTTAGGTTTTACCGGTTTTCTATATATGCATGCCCACATACAACATAAAAAAGAACTATGTGCAAGTGTTAGAAATGTAATTCAAATGCAGATGAAATGAATAATGACATTCTTAATCCGTAGAGATTGTGTTATTATAACTTATCGATGACTCATTATTTTAAATGACAAATGAAAAAGGGGTTTGATAAATAAAAATGAAAATTAAGAACCTCAAAACGTGTTATATATTGAGTAGTTAATCGTAGAAAAATATAAAATATTGTACTCAAATAGTTGTGATATACAAAATTTTTATATTAGAGATATAGGGTAAACTTGTAAATAAATAGAGAAGCATGACACGTATGAGAATTCTAGATTCCAGTGACGACGGCGACCCGTCGGAATATGAAAATTTCAGATTCCAATTGGTTACTTGTTTAAAAAAAGAGAGGAGAAAATAGAAAGAAGAAATAAAAATAAATAAAGAATGGGGAGTTATGGTGGAGAGAGAGAGAATGAGGGAGAGGAGAAAGAAGAAGGCGAAAGGTAATTTACTATTTTGTCCATGGAAGTGAATAAAGTCAATAAATTTGCATTGACCGGCCATTGGCTTGAGGTAAACCTGCTATAGGAGGTCATTAGGTACCAATTTGGGAGGTCATCGATAGTTTGGGTACATAGATGTGCAAAATAGTATTTTAGGAACCACTTTGGAAAAGTGGGTATTGTTTAGGAACCTGTGGTGTAATTTACCCCATCGAACTCAACATTTCAATTTGATTATTACATATATTACACTCATATTCACATTACAAGACTATGGACAACAACCCAACTTTTACCGCTAACAACAAACATATTTACTACTTTAAACGTATCTACATATGTCCACAAGTGCATGATGATATACAATATCCTATTAGACGACTTGCTCGCTCGTAGCCGAATCCAAACCTCGAGCTAGTGACGAGTACCTCCCTCAGTACCTTGAACTTCCTCGCCTGAAAACATTAAAACATTTTAAAAAAATGAGACAAAAATCTCAATAAGCAATAGCAACTATAAAAATAGAATACTTAAAATAACTATAGATATACCATGAAAAATATCGCAAATAGATAATGAAAACTCGAGCTTGTAAACATAGTTTTATTAACACAATATTAATCAAAACTTTAAAACTTTCAAATTAGAAGCAATGGGATTCCACACTTATAACATTGTATCCATTCTAGATTATCCCCCATGTGATTCAATTCACAACACATAAGCAAATTCGAGACGTCTCTTTAACAGTGCCTATCTCGTATGGTCTTACCCAACTCCTTGTTGCCATACGCAATAGAGCTTTATCTAACTGTGTAGACATGTCATATCCTAACTGAATATGGTCTTTCAATAACATAATCACCATTCCAGATAATCCTAAATGGATATCAAAACATTTCTCAACATTAAAGCTCATAAAACCATCTTTAAATATCAATTTCATTTACTCAATATCATTGATGTTAACTTTCACAAATACTTCCACAAAACAATCTTTAAGAGCATCAAACCATCTCTTTAGTTATCACATAATATCAAAATCATATATATATATATATATATATATATATATATATATCAAATCATACTCCTTCAAAAAACGCCGCTCTAATTAGGGTTTGGGTGCCTCAATTTTTTCCTTTTCGATCTCAATTTTTAGCGTTTTGGATATCTAATCTGTGTCTCAACATTCTCTTTGATTACGGTCTGCAGTCATTGGTTGTTTGTTATGTAAGAATGTCTCACGTATGAGGAGTTTGGGTTATGGTTTATTATTTGGTTCGATTGCTTTCTATTTTTCGTGATTTAAGTGGTGTGTTATTGGGGCTAGTCTTGTTTGTTGGTTGTGTTCTGATGGGATCGACGGATGTGCTCTTGAAATCAACATTCACTTCCGGTTTCTCCCTACAGCGTTGTGTGTTTGGTCCAGATCCAAACTTAACTGATGTTTTTTCCATTTGGGAAGCTCTTAGCTGAATCAAAGATTGTTGGTGGATGAGATATTGGAATCAGCCTTCAACCTCAGTTTTTCCTTTCAGGGGTATGTGTTTCGTTCATATCCGATCTTGATTGAAGCATTTTCAGTTCAAGAAGCCCTTACTTGGATCAAGAACTTTATTTGGACTCGTGTTGCAGTTGAATCGACCTTTTTGATAGTTGTGAAATTGATGGCCCGCCCGTTAGAGGTTTTTTCACCTTTTAACGACATAGTCAAAGATTGTAGGTTGTTGCTTAACGAGCTCTCCAATTGTTCTATTGCGTTTGTTCAATGCTCGATCAATATTGTCGCTTCTTTATGTGCTAGTCGTTTTTATATTTCTAATCCTAATTATTGGGGTAAGTGGTTATCTGTACTCCTCAATATTTCTTGTCATGAGTTGATTTGTTTTTCGTAATAATATTGGTTCGTTTGTCAAAAAAAATAAAATCATACTCCTTCAAACATAAGATATACTTTACAGAAAATTCACCATTATTGATTAATAGGTTAACCATAAATCAAAATTAATATACGAACAAGTTATTTCTCCAAGGGCTAACAATATCCTAGTAATCATAATTCTTAGCAATCACATTATAAGTTTAGTATAAAGGACCTTACAAAATCACTGCAACAACAACTAAAAGCCAAGTAAAAAAGATCGAAACCAGCAATTCCATCAATACTAAAAATTCTGAACTTCACAAAAATCATCTGCAAAATCAGAAATAACATAATAAACCGGGTGAACTAACCACAAACCTGACAGTTTATCGCTTACCTATAACCTGCTATCATGTCAATGTCGATCCTGAGGTTTCGAGGGCGTAGGGCAAAGAGCTAAATATGGCTCTCATTAACAAATACAAGTAAAAAAATATGGATTCAAAAATAAATTTATCACACTTAAAAAATGAACAAATGAAAATATTTCACATGAAAAAACAAACGTTTTATTTGGCTACCGAGTTTTTTTATACAATATAATCTATTCGAGCATTTGTAAAATGCAAAATAATTAATTATAGTGTATATATCGTTATGCTCTAACATATTTCTCTCGGTATATAAAGTGTCAAAACGTTTCTTATGACATCGATGATATCAAATAAATTTTTCAACAATGTTAGAAAATTTTTTTTAACATATATAATAGTAACTATCATAAGAAAGGTAAACTCGAAAAAATAATGGAAATATATGGATCTCATTATTATGTTTTTACAAACTTGAAAACTTCAAGAGTTGACATCAATTTATTTGGTAAAATCGTTTGCAACACTTTCATTTTTTATTCATTATAAATTTTTTTTAATGAAATATATGCAAAAAACTCAATGTTTGGTTTCAAGAGAGATAAATCTCAGTAAACTATAATCGCAGATGATGTATGTTTCAAGATCTTGCCATTACAGAGAATGATGGCGGTGAAGAAACCCCCCTCGAAAAACTAACACAACAGAAGCTCATTTGCTTGGTGGCACTAAATATGCATAAGTGGCCTTCAATTGGCGTCTGCCATTAAATTTAAAACAAGAAACTAGTAAATATAAAATAATAATAATAATAATAATAGAATGAAGATAAAAGTAGTAATATATATCATATAAGAGAAGAACGGGTGGTGACAGGGAAACTTCAGGGGAACCAGTTACAAATCTATATCAAAATGAGTAAGAAAACATATCAAAAGAGTTAGAAATCTATTTTAAAATGAATAATAACCCACTATCAAATGAATTACATAACATCCATAATAATTGCAAGTCAAAGAACTCTTTCACTTTTTCGTTCAGCCGATGCTTCTAAGGGTCCATAGATCTGCCGACCATAGCCGATGCTTTTAAGGGTCCATAAATCTGCCGACCATACCGGTGCATTAACATCGTATCCATTACCCAATAACTATACTCGATGCCCAACTGCAAACCCCAAAAATATAACTGAAGTGAGTTTCTAATTGAAAGCTAAAAATATAAAAAATTTAATTGATAGTGATCCTCAAAATGCATTCTGAAATGTCTACAAAATCTCAGAAGTTGGAAATTTGGCCTTAAGTTTGGAGGATTGTAATCATTCCTAATATATGTCACACACTTATAAATAAAATGGACCATGTGCTCTTGTGATTTTCTCAATCCATCCTTTATTATCTCCCATCTTTGATAGTAGGCCATTCAGGACAGCCTCATCAATTAAGTTTCGTCTATGGTAAGTATCTTGTACAAGGCGTGTCCTCTCTTTGTGGGGGAGGACTGCCAGATGAATTTCAAGACGATCGATATTACTATTAACGCCATACATCCAAAAAAGATAAATAATTAATAACCCTAATAAAAAACGAAAAGAAAATAAAAAATAACAAATTTTATACTATACCTGAGAGGTGCAGTCCAAAGAAGAGTCAATCATCTGTCTATATCAAATTATACTGATATTCCAAAAGTCATTACCAAATATTCCAAAATGAAAAACATCGTTTTTATTTGACCATAATGGATCTCAAAATGACCGCCTAATTAATACGAGTCTAAGATCCTAATGTTCCAAAAGAAAACTATCATCCAAAAAACATGTTGATATCAGAATACACTAATATTCCAAACAAAACATGATGATATTCCAAAAGTCATTACCAAATATTCCAAAAGTCATTACTAAATATTCCCAAATGAAATGTTGCCCAAACAACATCCAAGTTTAAAGAAAATACATACAAAAACATGCAGATATTCCAAACAAAACATGTTGATATTCCAAAAATCAGTACTACAAAAACAAAAGAAAACTATAATCCAAAAAAAATGTTGATATTAGAATACACTAATATTCCAAAAGTCATTACCAAATATTCCAACATGAAAAAAGTCGTTTTTATTTGACCACTATGGATCTCAAAATGACCGCCTAATTAATACGAGTCCAAGATCCTAATGTTCCAAAAGAAAACTATAAGCCAAAAAACATGCTGATATCATAATACACTAATATTTCAAACAAAACATGATGATATTCCAAAAGTCATTACCAAATATTCCAAAAGTCATTACCAAATATTTCCAAATGAATATGTTGTCCAAAAAGTATCCAAGTTTAAAGAAAATACATACAAAAACATGCAGATATTCCAAACAAAACATGCTGATATTCCAAAAATCGGTACTACAAAAACAAAAGAAAACTATAATCCAAAAAAAATGATGATATCAGAATGCACTAATATTCCAAAAGTCATTACCAAATATTTCAAAATGAAAAAATCGTTTTTATTTTACCATAATGGATCTCAAAATTAGCGCCTAATTAATACGAGTCTAACGGTATAAAAAATTTCGAAAAATGAGTTCAGAAACATCGGAAAAATGTATTTTAAAGAAAAAAATAAAAGACTTTTCTGTCTCTTGTGTTGACATCATCAGCCCAATTCCCTCACAATTCACGTGTATGCCCCTCAATTTCTTTACAATTATGCCATCTTTTCTCATTTAATTACAAAATTGCCACCATTGTCACATCACAAAATTTGTCTCACCAAAATTAATTTGTCACACCTGACCTCTTTTAGAAATATATATAAAATTTCAAATATCATACCATTATCAGTGCACCGAAAATAGCTGATGATGAATGAAGTTCGATGACAATGAAAATAATTTGCCTTGTAATTTGCTTGTAAAATTCAAAGATAATGAATGCAATTTTCCGTACAACGTGAACATTTTGTTTCGTAATTATAAAATATCATGTAAGTTTGAGGGGTTTATAACACACTTAAGTCTATCTTATTATGTGTTAGAAATTTAATCATTGTAAGATTCAAACTTTTGGCTACTCTCAAGAGGCTTTAATGAATTTTTTGTCACTAAATAAATTGAAAACTTAAAGTCAAAATTTTAATACTATTCACCAACTCCAACATTAAAATAAGGACATGTTTTACTTATGATCAAATTTTAAATTGATCAAATTGTCTATGTATATTATGCTTTGGTATATGTCCAACAGTGCAAGCAATATATAACTAATTACATACTTTTAATGATTGCATTTTATATATTTTCAGATTCGTATATATCCAAATATAGACACAGCTCATGTTGGTAGACTAATGTCTAATAGTACAGACAGCTCCTGTTATTCGAATGTTGATTTTTATTAAACTAATAAAGTTACTTAAGTCATAATACATGTTTGGGTGAGAAAGTCAAACTATTAAAATCAGATTATTGAATTAAACATATTCTAAACGAACAACAAATACGTTATTTAACGTAATATTTAAAATGGAGAATTCAACTGAATCGACTATATTGTCCTAAGTTCATTTTGGATGCTCAATATATAACATATCTCAAATTTCTAATAGTCGTTCGAACACATAATCTCGTTTACTATATCAAAACTACTTAAAAGGTTGAATTCAAGAATTCAACTTGACTGATTAGTCATTTATCAACTTCTTTTCTTGTGAGTCTTTATATTAAGCTTTTGTTGTATGAGTAACTCCCAACATCTTTTACTCTATTGATTGAAATTAAGTAAAAACTCATCAATGTTAAATCTGTTGGAAATAATGTATTTTATACATTATTTTAGTGTCTTTTTTGAGGCAATATATACAAGGGTTAAAGTGGTCATTATAATGATGTTTTCACATAAACATATTCTATGACACGTGAACTTTCCAACGGTATATTACACGCCAAAAACGAACTTGTGATGAAAGAAATATTCAAGCTCAAAGATGGGTTCTTGGATATGTTTAAGAGTAGGGAAAATGCTCCCATCCCACATGCCTTTCCTTGAGCTATGTGTTTGGGTTTATATTGAGGATGCTTTGTAAGGTTCTCAAACTAATAAACCAAGCTATGCTCCTTGGGATACGCGCAGAGGGGGGGGGGGGGGTGCAAATCCAATCCCACCGGGTTGGGGGCGCACCCGCACGACGCGAATGCCGTTCGATTTTGGGGGCCCGTGGGCCGACCCTTTTTGCTACTCTTCTTTTCGGAAATTTCTGTTACAGTTTTTCAAATTCTGAAACTGTTACGGTTACAGAAATTAAACGTGAATTAATCACGAGTTAATGATACAGTTACAATTCTCACCCATTTGAATAAGAGTTGGTTTTCGTTCTTCCAACTACACACTCTGAAATATTCTGTGTGAAATTTTCCTTCCGAGCTACTGTTTTTTCTGCTCAGTGTTCTTTGCTTCCGGTGATAGTGATCGTGCGTGGTTTGAGTTCGCTAACGACTCGTTGTATCCTGGGAGACTACGCCAACACGTGGCGAATTTGTCTTAAGGAAACTGCAAAGGCCTCGAGTATTCCTTCGGTAATTTGGTCGAGTATACTTTACTGGTTCTATTGTTTATGTTTAGATTTATATATCTGTAATCGTTTACAAATCAATATATATATAAATCTATTGTTATCTCCTGTTATTATTATTTACATTACAGTATTATTATCGCTAACAAAATCCACAATCTAATCTAATACATTAAGCCCTTTGGATGATCTTAAATAATATTTTTTTATCAATGTCTATAATTAGAAATAATGCCACGATTTACATATGATCTTACTTAGAAGTGATGAAATTGTTTATATACATAATCCTTTGTTATCTGTCCAACAGTGCATTGCAAGCAATACATAATCATACATTATTAATTATTATAAATAAATTATTTCAGATATTTTATTTCCAGATTCTTAAATAGTCAAATACAGACAACTCATGTGTAATTAAATTAATCAAATTAATAACATTACTTAAGGCATTCCATAATTAGAATGTCAAACCATCAAAATCAGAAATCAAACCGAATTCTTGATTTTATACTTTAATTTCAGAAATCGGCACAATTTAACACGAACTGTAACGATCTCTACATTGACTCAATAGGTCCAGAAATCGGGTCAGGAGCTATTTAAACCGACTAATTCGGTTTGTTTTGTTGATACATTTTGGTTTAGTATCTCAGGATGGGAATGTATATGTATCAGCAGTATATGCAGAACGAAATTCATGAGCAGCCGGAATCTGTTACAAACACAGTGAAGGGGAGGCTTATAGGTCGATGTTCTGGGAAGGGCAAAACGGTCATTTTAGGTGGAGTTAAGGAGCACCTTAAAGCAATAAAGAGGAGCCGTAGGATTGTTTTGATTGGTTGTGGTAGCAGTTATAATGCTGCTTTGGCTGCTAGACCCATTTTAGAACTACTTTCTGGTAAGTGCTCTAACCATCATAACATTATTGTATGTTGCACGAAAATTTCTCTATACTAGCGTTTTCACGTTTTATATTTGTTTTCGGAACGTAAACTCCCGGAAACAAGTACCAAATGTTTTGGGTGCATTTCTAAAATTATTAGAAATAGGAGACTCGTTTCTAATTTAGAAAACCTCTTTAGCTAGTTAAAACTCATAATTTTGTTTTAAGAATTCTGATTATATTTCTTCTTTTAATTGCACTGATGATCACTTAACTTTGATATTTTTTTTTAAGGGTGAATAATTTAAAGGTCCCTGACGTTTTGCGAAACACACTGTTTAGTCCCCTCATTTTCAAAAACACACGAATAGGTCCCTAACGTTTTGCGAAACACACTATTTAGTCCTTCCGTCTGTTTCTGATGACCAATCTGTTAGTTAAAATGTACTTCAGTCAACATCCAACTTAAAAATAATTGGTACCGGGTGAATAACACCTTCATTGGATGGTGATTGAAGTACATTTTGACTAACAGATTGGTCACGAGAAACAGACAGAAGGACTAAACAGTGTGTTTCGTAAAACGTTATGGACCTATTCGTGTGTTTTTGAAAATGAAGGGACTAAACAGTGTGTTTCGCAAAACGTTAGAGACCTTTAAATTATTCACCCTTATTTTAAAGTGGTCATTCAGCTTCTATTTGACTCAATAAAGTCATTTAACTTCAAATTTTGTCTCAATTAAGTCATTCGACTGAACAACAGAAAAATAACGTGGCTGCCACATCACTCTTCCAATTTTCCTCTTTAAGTCACCGAAATGACTTAATTGAAATAAATTTTAAAGTTATGTGACTTTAATAAAACAAATTAAAATTGAGCGATCGTTTTGAAATAAACCATTAAAAATTAGTGATCAAGACGTATTTAAACCATTTTTTCTCATTAATATGCACACCAATCTAAATTAATTATTATTTCAAAATTTAATGTGGAATATTAATATTTTCACGTTTCTGTTTCTAATGGTCAATGTTCAAATTCAATTTGGATATTCAAGAACCACTTGAACATTACTGTCTGTTTCATATGTTTTCTAAAAGTAATGTTTCCATGGTCTGTTTCCATATCCATTTTGGTTAGGCAACATAAATAACATCTAAAAGAGCAAAAAATTAATATATCCTATGTTGGCTGGACACATATTGTTAGATATCGAAATCAGAAACGTTATGCCTAAAAGAACCTTCAAAAACTAACATTCAAAATGAAAACAGGTATAAACAAGACATAGAAACAACACATACATACATACATACGTACGTAATACGAAAACGCTAGTAGAGAGATGTGTCCGTGTAACACAGGATATATCAATCCAATTTTCCTAATATGTTACATTAACAAATCTCATAGGTGTCCCAATTACAATGGAAATTGCAAGTGATTTGGTGGATAGAAAAGGTCCAATTTACAGGGAAGACACTGCTGTTTTTGTTAGTCAATCTGGTGAAACTTCAGATACATTACATGCTCTTCATTATGCCTTACAAAATGGGGCTCTTTGTGTCGGCATTACCAATACTGTCGACAGTGCCATTGCCACGACTACACATTGTGGAGTTCATATAAATGCCGGGGCTCAACTAGGCGCCGCAAGTACCAAGGTAAAGTGCTCGCTCGTGTTTGATCTAGGGGTGCCAACAGGCCAGGGTAGTTTGTAACTGTTTTGAGCTCGGCTCGATAGAGCTCAACTCGGGCATTAACGTGCATGAGCTCAGGCTTTTCTATATAAATGCTGGTCCTCAACTAGGCGTCGCAAGTACCAAGGTGAAGTACTCACTCATTTGATCTAGGGGTTCAAAGTTTGCAAACTGTTTGAGCTCAGTTCGATTAAAATTTGCCTCGATAAAGCTCAAAATATTCAAAACTTGACAAGCTTCGAGTTCGAGCCGAGCTTGATCTCTTGATCCTTGAGTCAAGTCGAGTATAATGAGGTATAGTCTCATTTCGGCTCGTTGGTACCCCTGGTTTGACCTTTGTTTATCTTTTTCCTTCGGTTATGTGTCTGTCAACGTTTAATAATGCTTGAGATAAGCTCAACAAACTTAGAGCTTGAGCTAAACTTATCTCGAGCCGAGGTTAAAAAATTTAGACTCAACGAGCTTAATTTTTTTAGACTCAACGGCTTTGAGCTCAAGACAGCCTAATCTCTTCGATCCTCGAGCCAAGTCAAGCATGATTAGGTTCGGTCTCAGTTCGGCTCGTTGGCGCCCTTAATTAGTTTCACCTTTATTCAATTTATTTTTCTTTTAATTTAACAATGTTGGAAACATTTCCTTAGGCTTACACAAGTCAAATAGTAGTGATGATCATGCTAGCATTGGCAATTGGAGGAGATGTTATTTCTACTCAAACAAAAAGAGAGTCTATAATAGACGGACTTTTTGAGTTGCCAGGTACAATTCTATTCGTAATATCAATGTTCTAATCGCTATTTCGATTTTCGAAGCAGTTCTAATTTGTCTATATTTTTTGTAGACAAAATCGGAGAGGTACTGAAGCTCGACGAGGAAATGAAGGATCTTGCAAAGCTATTAGTGGCAGAACAATCAGTTCTCGTGTTTGGAAGAGGATACAACTACGCAACAGCTCTCGAGGGTGCTCTAAAAGTGAAGGAAGTGGCTCTTATGCACAGTGAAGGAATGCTTGCTGGTGAAATGAAACACGGCCCATTGGCGTTGGTTGACGAGAACCTTCCTATTATTGTCATTGCAACTCGTGATTCGTGTTTCGGGTTAGTTGGCAAGTCTTTTATATCGATCTCTAACAATCTCGTCTTGTAAGATTCTTGAATTGACACGTTATGATTTCATATAGCAAGCAAAAGTCGGTGATTCAGCAACTTCATGCACGTAAAGGTCGCCTGATTGTAATGTGTTCGAAAGGGGATGCAGCGTTTGTATGCCCGGGGGAATCTTGCAGAGTGATAGAAGTCCCGCAAGTCGAGGATTGTTTGCAACCAGTGGTCAATATAATTCCATTACAGGTAATTCTATCGTCGTTTTGCTTCGTATTTTTACGCCAACTCTTATATTATGCATATACTGTAGAAAAATTGATGTTTCGAGCATCGACCACATAATGCCATTGTTCGTAAATAGATGGATTTGGTTTATAGTCCTGCTTCTCGACGTCAATCACGAATCTTAATTGGCAATCTCTTACCGACAACACTAGGAGAAAATCGCAGCCATTCTTTCCTCGCGGTACGGATATACCCCGAGGTTAATTGGTCATGGACTTTGGTTAGACCCCTAGACGATATTCATCTATATGTTCTCGACAGACTAGCAGTATGGGGCCATCTCTCGCATATACCACTACCTTTAATGTTGCGAGTCATTGTCTCGTGTTGACACTAGGATAAAACCATACTGATCTTTCCCTCGTGGTAGGGGATATTGATATCGCGAGGCTGATGTTGAACATTGGTTCAATCATCTGAGCTCGATACATCAGGCAAGAAAAACAGTCTCGACCCTTAATGGTAAGGTATCCTTTCAGAAACTGTCTCAATAGACCCCGAGATCACATGCATCTATATGGTCTTGATACAGTATCTATATCATCATCTAGCATCTTTTGCAACGATATGACTGTACATCTCACGATATTCTAACCTCTCTTTCCGTGCAGCTGCTGGCTTATCATCTCACAGTCCTAAGGGGGTACTATGTGGATCAACCTCTCAACCTAGCGAAGAGCGTAACGACACAACAATTAGGAAAGCTAAGTTGATGATTCTAGTATCTGAATAGCAGTGTTCCGATAGCTTTTCTCGAGTAGCTTTCCCGGAATTTGTGTTGTGATTCTGCATTGTGTTGAGATGTAAATAGAATTAGGCACATTAATGATGATTTTATTGAACATTCTAACCATCTGCTAATGCTTGTTTATTGTGCAGATTAAAGGTTGAGTCTATAGATTTATTTGTATTACTTATTGTAGTGGTATGCCTTCTTCTTTACGAAGATAATAACGCATGTCCGTTAGAAAATGAATGATGTACTGAAAAAAGTCTACTTATTATATAAATCGGAATCATGTTAGAATTTTTGGGTCCAACATATGATTATCAAACAAATAGAAAATTGGGGTTAATTATTAAAGTTCATATGTTCACACGTTTTTACAATTAGGTGGCTATGATTTTCTTTTTCTCGTTGTTTTGTCAAAACTATCAAAACAACCTTGACAACCTAAAAAAAAAAAAATCTAAGGATTAAAGTTATTTCATACCAAATTTATTATGAGGTCATCTTTTTTACATTCCAAAATCTTCATGTTTAAAGTTTCTCTCTAAATATCGATTTTCTTCTCTCTTATCCCAAACACCATCTAAATAACCCATGATTAAGAAGTTTGAATAATTAAAATTGTTTTGAATATAATCACTATTTATTTTTTTTCGCTTTTAAAGTCGTTAATATTCGTTTTGATAGTATCGGTATAATACTAACAATCACTTATGGCCAATTTGACATTGTTGTGAAGAGTAGTAGTTGATGTTGGATAAAATGTTATGGGGAAAGTGATGTCAAAAAAAGCGTACAAAAATTGCAAAAGTGTTTGATAAATACATTTCAAAAGTTGTAAGAGTCAAGAAAAATTAAATATATATTCATTGAAATATATTACTTCCTTCATCCCATTTTAGATGTTTTTTTAGAGAGTTGTTTTTGTTCTTTTATAAGTGTCGTTTTCATTTTTCAAAATACCTTTTGTATTTTGATTCATGTGTTTTTTACAATTCAATGTTTATTCTCCGATCATCACATGATGGAGCTTATCTTTTCATTTATTTTCTTAATTTGTGTGAAACAATCTAAAAAAACATCTATTTGAGAACGGTTACAGTAAAAGTTAAGACTCTTTTAGTAAAAAAAAAATACAATAGCAACATTTTAAGTTGTAACAGCTGCTTGTAGTTTTATTGAAAGCAACTTTTCATGTTTCTTTAGCTTTTTAAAAAAACCAATTATACATTTATTAATTGTTGCTTTTAGCTTAAAAACTTGTTAGCAAAGGAATGTCAAATTGAGTCTTACTACTTTGCAAAGAAAAAACGACAAGTGCCTATTTGTAAAAGGACGTAACCATATAGTATTTATTTATAATTAACCTTGAAATACTACTACAATGAAATCCACTGAAACGACATCGTCTAACCGTTGGATGGAATTGAGATTTGACACGAAAACTATGTATTTATAGTGAAAGCTAAACCTAATTAAAAAAATCCCCAAATTTTGGGTTTTGCTTGGCTGCGTGCTCTCATCCATTGCCGCCGTCTTCTCCGGTGCACGCGCCGCCATCAGGTAATCGCGAAACCCCATCGAAAGATGTCTGCTTTAACTTTGATTACTCAATTTAACGTTACCTTTGAGCCTATCAATACAATTTGTGTGTAAGATTATTGCTTCGAATGTGAATTTTATTGAAACCCCAAACTTCATTCACACCTATGTTGCCCCGACACCAGAAACATTATTTCTTAAACATAACCAAAGTGAAAACGTGGACACGTTATGCACTCGGGTTTCGGTATTCATTCTAGTAAACAGCATTGATGCTTTTTTGTAGCTTCCAACAGTTGCCTTTGTTATATTACAGTGTTTTATGCATTCTCGTTGTTTCTTGTAGCTGTCAAAATGTATATCCAAACCCAAACCTGTTGAATCTAACTGATTTCTTTTGTTTGGTTTCCGATATTTAGCTACTGTTAATTTAATTTCCTTCTTTTTCAGACAAGTAATGTGTTTTTATCTCTTATTGACAGTCAGTCTGGCTTAGGGTATTGTCTAGTTTTTCAACTTAACCAACACAAGATGAGGAAGAATTTGTTTGACAACGATGATTCTGATAACGACGATATTTCCAAGATTGAAATTGATGAGGATTTTGCCCGCCGATATGAGCACAACAAGAAGCGCGAGGATCTTCATAGATATGAAGAGCTGGTAAGGAGAGGTGATATTGAAGAATCTGATGCTGAACCAGCGCCAGAAGCGTCAGGCGAAGATGACGACGATGATGAGATCAATAAGTTGAGCAAGAAGAAAGATATCAAGTTATTTGAAAATTTGATCAAGATAAAGGAGCGTGACCCTTCTGTTTATAAACCTGTTGATCTATTCGAGTCTGAAAGTGATAGTAGTGATGAGGATGATGATGATGAAAATAAGGATGAGAAAAAGAAACCTAAGTACTTGAAGGATGTAGTGGCCCAACACTTAATTGAAGAGGGACCGGAATTTGATGAAGATGTGGAGTCAAAGAAGATGAAGAGGACCTATGTTGAAGAGCAAGAGGAGCTCAAGAAAGAATTTTTTGATGCAGTGAAGAATATAGATGAGGAAGACGACGGGGATCTATTAAAAGTGAAAGAGAATAAGGATGATAATGAGGGTGATGATGATGATGGAGAGTTTCAGAAGAAGTTGGGCAAGTATTTTGGTCCAGATGATGCGTTGGATGAGAATAGCAAGTTTTTGAAAGAGTTTTTTGAGAAGCAAATGTGGATTGATAGGGAAAACAAGAATCCTGTCATTGAGGATGATCTTGACGTTGATGACGATGACGAAGAGGTGTGGAGACAAATGGATTTTGAGGCGGGTTATAATTTTAGGTATGAAGAAAATGCTGGGGATAGAGTGATGGGTCACTCGAGGACAGTTGAGGGGTCAGTGAGGAAGGAGAAGAATCCCAGGAAAGATCAGAGGAAGAACAAGTCGGAGAGAATGAAGATTGCTGAGATGGAGAGGCAAGAGGAATTGAAGCATTTGAAGAATGTGAAGAAGAAAGAAATGGACGACAATCTGAAGAAGGTGCTGGACGTCGCTGGGCTTACTAACAAGGATGGTTTTGAATTGGTTCTGGATAACTTGGAAGAAGATTTCGATGCGTCAGAGTATGATAAAAAAATGAAAAAGCTTTTTGGAGATGAGTATTATAATACAAATGATCCGGATCCAAAGTTCTGTAGCGATGATGATGACGATGATGAGGATATTGAGAAACCGGATTTTGATAAAGAGGATGAGTTACTTGGATTGCCTAAAGGGTGGGGTGCCGCTGAGAATGATGATGGTTTTTTAGCTGCAAGAAAAAGGGCTTTGGAGAAGATTCCTGAGAATGATGATCGTGAAGAAGATGAAGAAGAAGAAGAAGAAGAAGAAGAAGAAGAAGAAGAAGAAGAAGAAGAAGAAGAAGAAGAAGAAGAAGAAGAAGATGATGATGATGGTGAGGATGATGATGAAGAAGAAGAAGAAGAGGAACAAACAGGCACTGCGGTTGAAAAGAATGAAGAAATGGTAAAGAAGAGGAAGCGTAAGGAAAAAATCTCTTTGGTACAGAAAGCATACGAGGCAATGTTGGACGAGTACTATAAATTGGATTACGAGGGTACAGTTGGAGACTTGAAAACAAGGTTCAAGTATGCTAAAGTGAAGCCGAATAGGTTCGGGTTAAAGACAGAAGAGGTCCTGGTGTTGGATGATAAGGATTTAAATCAATATGTATCTGTTAAAAAGATTGCTCCTTATAGAGAAGATGAGTGGAAGGTGCCAAGTAACAAGAAAAAGGAGTACAAGGAGAAGGTTAAGGAGCTTCTCCGTGGCAAATCAAAAAATCATGGGAAGACTAGTAAAACGAAATCTTCAAGGGAGAATCGTGATAAAACAAAGTCAGTTTCTGATCGAGAAAAGAAACCGGAAATGGAGGATACTAATATGGAAGTGGCTAACTTATCCCATCAAAAAAAGAGGAAGGATCGCCTAAAAGAACTCAAACCTTCAGAAGCTCGTATGGTTGCATACGGAAATGTACAACACAAAAAAAGGAAGCACTGAGTAGCTGCAGGACAAAGTTTGACGAAAGGAAAGGTACATTTTTGCACAATAGAAACCTTTGGTGCTGTTGCATAGATAGTCTTTGAAACATGAGTTTCCTTTCTCTAGTTTTTCCTTGAACTTTAGTTAGCATATTTTGGAAAAATAATATGTAGTACATAGGTTCACATAGTGTTATACATGTCAGAAAATTGACAGCTCTACTGTAGAAGAACATAATTTTGTTGTTTAAAGCTGGGATGCACGCATCAGGGATTTCTTCCGGACTTTGGTGAAAGTCATGTATGTACAGTTTGAGTTTTAGAAAGAATTTAGCATTTTAATAGTCAATACTCTCAGTACTCTTACACCAGCATCATTTTAGCACACAAGATCTTTGTTTTAACTGTTTATCTTTGCGTTAACTGTTCATATAATACCAAATTCTGTCTTTTTTCTCTATCTGATGCATGAAATTTGAGGATACACCTGGTGTATACAACCTGATCCAATACTTCTATTTTCAGCAAAGGCACTACTTGTTTTCATAAGACTTTGAATGAGACGCATTTTACGCAAGGCTCAGGGGCCTGGAGTATATTTTTTGACTAATCAATACTCTGATTGTACAGGTTGGCTATGTTTTGCTTGGGCCTGGTTCTGCTGCTTCCAGAGTGTTGCGGGTTTGAAGTTATTCCTAGATTTTTGGAGATTATGAGGCAATGTGGATCATTCGAGTTTATTTTTTTAGGACCGATTAGTTATTTTGAGTAGGGTTGGAAACTTGTGCAAAAAATTTTGTTTCGTAATTGAGTTGATACAGTCGGGTTTTGTGTCGTGTTTGCTAGTGGTACTAGTTTTGCTACTTCTGTTAGTGCTGAGATTTAAGTTATAGATTGACATAGTAATGGTTCTAAATATTTATGTTTGATATTAAGAACATTAAGAGTAGAATTATATCGATAAAGTTGCTTTGAGCTATCAATGTTATGTTTACTTTTGTGTTCTATTCCTACTTTATTGGCTTGAACCATTATTGGACGTTTCGGCTATTCAAAATGTTAAGTCTTTGCCCTGATTTGTTATTTGACTAATATGCATCCAGGATGTTAGTCTTTTGTGTTTGTTGTTTCGTAACATGTACCTTACCTATCAAAATTTGCAATAAGTAAGGATCCAATGTTAATGCTAAAACAAAAGGTCAACGAGTAAAGTCTAATAATATTTTGGATACGTCAACGAGCAAATAGTACTTTAAGCTTACTTTATTTGACAATAATCGTGGATGTTGTTATGGCTATGTTGTTGGTTAAATTGTAGCTTTGTGTTCTTGGTTTTTTTGGGCTTTTTAACCTTTGTTCACGCGAGCGGTAACGGTTTAAATGAATTTGGGTGGTCACCTCAAGTGAGTAAATGAATTTTACTCATAAATCTTAAATGGGACCATAAGATCAATTGATGAGCCCACTTCTGTCCAATTCTTATCACTGTTGTCCAAAATTTGTAATCTTATCCAAATTGGAATGGGCTTTTTAATGGGGTTAAAACCTCATTGGACTCACGGCCCCTCACTCTGTTCTTAGGAAAATTACCAAACAATAGCTTAAGTGCAATATTAATATAGATATTGTAAATTGCACTATACTAATCTCTCTAACGCTTACATCTAAAAACACTTCGTCGACGCAACATTTAGGGACGATACAAAGGGTTTAAACTGAGTTGATTTAAACCTCGTAGTTAGAGAACTTTAAAAGGTTTAAAGTCAACTTGTTATCGATTAATGTTGACGAGTATGTTAACGTGTATGCTACTCGCATGTTAGTAAATTTGGATTAGTTCCATTTCTTTTATAAATCACAAAATCATAAAAGTAAACATACCTAAATTAAGTCAGATTGAAAATAAAACCCTCCAATTTAATATAATATGATATCATCATATCTAAGTAATCAAAACGACGAGCAACACTTGTGATCAAGGTTACCTTTTCCTAGTTGACGTAACGTAATCATAACAGTTACATCACTAACCACTTTAGAAAGGATACCCGTCATCATCATGCATGGGAGACGCGCGAAACATGAATCCTTTCTTCTAGATAACTAATCGTAATTAGCTTTACAAGGAAACCAATAAGCACAAGATACATGTTTAAGGCAACTTAATTCTAGTGTAAAAGCAAGATGTCACACATGGAATATGGTATATCCACTATTTACACTTTCTCTTCAATTGATTAGCTCGACTTTCCTCCAGTACTCAATATTAACTTTAGTTTCGAAGCGAGTTTGCTGGTCTCGAACTCGATTGGTTCATAGTTATTTGTTGATTTCAGGTTACTGATTAACCTTAACAAGCCACATTGACGATACAATTACCATAATGTTTTTTGGGTTATAATAAATCCGGGCAGTTATGAGTTGACAACCATTAGAAAGGAACCTTAAAGATGCCAAGCAAGCAAAGGAAACACGTGTTAGATAAATGGAGCGAGTACATAATCCATTTCCACAGTCGCCACCCTCATTGATTTCATCGCTTGGACACTGAAAGCTCTGTCCTTTCTGGTGTTGTAGGTTGAATTCATCAGGTGGGTTTTCTTCAAAACAGTAGAAATTGAAACCCCAATTGTGTTGGAGCTATTCAATTCAATTCAATGGCGTCTTCTTTGTCGAGAGCACCTTCAATATCTGCTTCTGCTTCAGCCTCCGCCTCCAAGTTGCCCCATTACAGTAATTCTACTCTCTCCTTTCGCCTCTCCCCCATACCCAACCTCCGATTTTTCTCAAAGGTTACTTTCTCTCTCTACAAAAACTTGGCTTTTTTATGCTTTCTTTCTCATTCTTCTTCATTTTGCTTGAATTGGGTGTGCGAATTTAGGGGTTTCTGAGGTAATTTCTTGCTTCTTTCGTGGATTTCCTAAATTTGAGATTTTAGCTGCAATTTTATGGAAATTCAGTGTAATTTTCTGTGTGTGTTTTACTTTAATTAGCTGTTTATGTAGTTGTTTTGGAAGCTGATAAGGGAATTACTAGTGCTTTTCATCTCTATTTATCAATTCACTACACTAGCCATATCAATTACTAGTAGATTTCAAATTCAGATGAAACTTCATATACTTATATAATTAAACGACAATTAAGGATTCATACAATGGCTTTCAATCAATGTACTAAAAGGCTTTTGGAGCTAGTAGGGTCTTTGAGGACTAGTCCGAGATTACTCAGCCAGACTTTTCGGGGATAAGTTAGAATTTTGCGCGCCTATACGGGTCTAGGCAGTGTTAGTCAGTCCATTCTGCGAGGCCTAGGCAGCCTACCTTTGTTTAGATCCATATCCCTTTATTTATTGAAGTACAATTTCGACATCTCATATTCCATATCCCTTTAATTGTTGAAGCAAAATTCGCAAAATAATCAAGTATGACATGAGTAAAGATAGACGTGAATTTAATCATTATCCCTTTACTTGTCGAAGAATCAACTGCTCTAGCTCACAGCTTACACTGACGAAAACCAAAAGTTTGCGGAATAGAATTCAATCCATGTCTAATCTACCACAACAAATAATGGTCATACTAATAGGAGAACGAATGTCACTCGAGGAGTTAAGAAGATGAAACTACAAGTGTCTGATTCAACAGTAACATGATGTAAATTTAGATCTTTTAACAACTCAAAGCTTTTTGATATTACCTCCTCTGTACAATAAAAGACTTGGTGAAGACACTACTGTTCCAAATCATCCTAAATATTACAACCATGAACCAAACAATCACCTCCATGAAATACACTAGCATCAACACATTTGTTCCAATTGGAGGTCAGTTCTCTCCATTTTTGCTGTGATAGTTCGGATGAAGCATCACTAGCATCATTTGGCATGGCATTTGCAAATCGAATCTCGGTGACATTAAACACTAAGTAACTTCTCTGCTAATCAGTTAAGGGCCTTACACGAGTTTAGATGGCAGTAATTGTTTGCTCTCTAATTTTCTGTTGAATTTGGTTTGCACATTAATTGGTTTTGATTTGATTATTTTAAAATTTCAAATTGTCAATTCAGTTTTGTTTCGGAATATTAATTACTTTGTATTTAGTATAAAAAGATTTAAAATCGATCTGTATTATGTAGGGTCTCCCGCCTGTTCGTAACAGTTCCTCTTTGGTGAGAGCTCAATTGAATGAGGTAAGGTTCTTTCAATGGTTTTCAGTAGAGGATCTGTTTTCGAATTTTGAATCCTTCGTGGAATCGATTTTGGGGTCATCTGTTCCCTTAAAGGTTGCTGTGGATGGATCCTCGAATGCTTCTGCTTCACCTCCAATCAAATCAGAAATATCATCATCAGAACCAAAGGATGCAAAGATACCCGATAAGCCTTCAGCTCCAGCTTTGGCTACCGAGGAGTCGATATCTCAGTTTATTGCACAAGTTTCAAGCCTTGTGAAGTAAGTGATATGTACTTGTTCCTTTTCAATCCTCCATTTGCTAATAGCATATTTGAGTTACGGTATCAACTGCCATTGCAGGCTGGTTGACTCACGAGATATCGTGGAGTTGCAGCTGAAACAGCTCGATTGTGAACTGGTAATCCGCAAGAAGGAGGCGTTGCCTCAGCCAGCGGCTCCCGTTGTGATGATGCATCCGCCTTCACCCTCACCACAACCTCAAATGGCACCCGTCCCACCTGCAGCCTCTAGCTCAGCTCCATCCCAATCACCTTCTTCTCCTGCTGCTAAATCACAGAAATCATCACTTCCACCACTAAAGTGTCCTATGGCTGGCACTTTTTACAGAAGTCCCGCACCAGGTGAACCAGCTTTTGTCAAGGTAATAAACTCTTTTTATCCTGTATTCTGTTGAAACCCTTGTTGTTTTGATAATTATAAAAGTATTCAGAAGAAATCATGGTACTTAAAGTTTTTGTTCTTAGAATATTGTGTTCAGAAATGAGTATTGTGTTCGGAAGCTACCTTGCTTCCGAATCATCCAATACTGATTCTGACTTAGATTTGTAATAGGTCTAAATTATCCAATAGTTCTATTCACCCCGTCTAGGACATTTATCATCTTCTAAGGGACCAACATATTTTGCTCAGCATTTATTTATTTTTGCATCCTAACGAGGCATATTATTGCTGCATCTCTTTTCATTTGACCACTTTAGGTTGGAGACAAAGTACAGAAGGGACAGGTCTTATGCATCATTGAAGCCATGAAATTGATGAATGAAATTGAAGTAAGTTACTTCCTGTTTGCTTTTTGTGTTGTCATTGATAATAATAATAAAAGAATTTCGGGCTTACACCCTTACCAAAGCCTAAGCTTTTCGGTCAATTGGTTCCCCTACTTGGTACCAAAGCCTTGATGGTAAGAAATGAAGTTTACGGCCCATAATGTTAGTAGTTTTACTGTTCAAGGGCCATGAATAGTTTAATATTATTCTACCCGATTTTTAGTGCCACTAACTTCAGATCCATGCCTCTGATTAAAGAAGTTATGCTAACCAATTTGAGGTGTTAGCTAGGATGAATTACTGTTGTGGACCGCATTTCGTTGCATTTTGTTTGACCTCTGAAATTGATATGGTTGTCTTTTTCATGTATCATGTGAATGTGTGGGGAAGATCTAGGATTATATACTGTAGGGGAAAGAGTTTTGTTATAGCCTATATATCAGATCGGGAACACAGATCAACTTTGCATTCGTCATAGATAGCTAGATGAAAGGAGAGATGAAACTCTTGAAGAGCAAGATAGTAGAAGAAAGATTGAGAGATAGAAAATACAATAACAGCAAGAGAGGTAGTGAGGATAGATAGCTCATTAGCCGAAAACTCGCCTATTCATTTCATTTGCAATGAAGGTTATCATTTAGTCCAATGGCTAGTTCACTATTGTTTACTTATAAGTTCAGAAAATAGGCAGAAGGAGGGGATGCATGGGGTCTGTTCCCCAGCTATGTTGCTTGGACACAGAAAATGGACATGAACACACGGATATGGGACATGTTATCTCTAAAATCAACCTTCATAAAACAGCCTACAAATAGGGAACAAATGAAATGGACATGGACACGGATATGCAGGCTACTAAAAGGAGTGTCTGTGCATCATAGGCCGGAATTCCTTCTGAGAGGGTTGGTTTCAGGGTGCTCTCTGCTTGGAAAAAAAAGGTCTATGAGTTCTGTGATTGCACCCTTAGATTTGGGATCCTAGCTGTGCCACTGACTTAGACTGATTTGTATTTGGGCGTTCCGCTTGTTTGCTGCATACTTATTATAACATTTCAATGGGAAAATACTAAATCGAGTATTGCTTGTACTTTACTTTCAATTTGAAAGCTGAAATATTATTAGTATCTGAACTCGTTTTTCTGAAATCCTTTATGTTTTGATTAGGCTGATCAGTCAGGAACCATAGTCGAAATTGTTGCTGAAGATGGAAAGCCAGTGAGCGTCGACACAGTAAGTACCATTGCCGAAACATAACCAAAGCAATTGTATACTGCTCGGTCTTCTTTCACGTTGTTTTAACTACTTATTCATCTGTTTACAGCCTCTATTTGTGATCGAACCGTAAAATTCCTATGAATGAACCAGCAAACGAGTAAAAGTCCGATGGATGAGCGAGCAGACGAGTAAAGATTAGGAGGCGGCTAGAAGGCGAGTGCAGTAATACTCAGAAATGCGGCTTTGTTATTTTCTGTTGAGAGTGTGTGGTTTAGAATGAGTTGTTAGGGAGGGAAAATCCCAAAATCTAGCATGAACTTTTGAGTTCTCGTTTGATTGACTGCAACTGAAAGTAACTTAATGTTCCATGTTTGGATGGTATGTGTAGTAATGAGCTTGTAGTTTGTTATTTAAAGGGTTTATTTTTAGTATTTGAATGCTTTATTGCAACTTGCAATCATGTTTAGAGCAATTAAATTTGTAACAATATTGCTTGCTATTATTAGTTATGTACAAGTATGGTGAATGGGAATCTCAGTTTTGATAAGATAATATGATTTATAGAGATAATTTATGTGATATAATTTATGTGATATAATTTATGTGATATAATTGTCATCTCCATTAAAAGTTTACATTATTTTAAATGTGGGAAAAAAAATTAAAAACTAAAAAATTATACTATATTTTTGTAAGAAAAGTCGAAAAACTTCATCGAATATTTATTAATATTCTTACTATGATGAATTTATTTTATAAAAAGCATATTAGATGATAAAATATTTGTACTAATGCAAGAGTGAGTGAACTCGTTAATGAGAACTTCTATTATAAATTGGATGTAATGGTACTCCATTAATGAAATTAAAAAAACATACCACATACCATTTCAATAGAATAAATTTTTTGTATTGTACACATGTCTATTAATCGGATGTGACATGTCTATTGATCAAATTTATTGAACTGAGACCATAATAAAATTGATTGCTCATTAATCATGTCTGGAATTAGAATGGAAGTTAGAATGATTTTTATACTACAAATTGAAGTTTTATGACATTTATGTTTCTTTTTCTTAATTGAAGTACAATGAGTGTAATTAGGTCCACTTTGACATTTTTTTTTTAAAATCTTAAAACAGTTTGTTCAATTTTTCAGTATAAAATATCGTTTAGTAAGGTAAAAACTGATTTTCGAAAAAGAATGTGAAATAATTTAACTTTCAAAATCATTTTCTTTTGAGTGTTCATTTTTTTTACAATTATGAAATTTGAACTCATAACCTCACACTACTTAAATTATCGAGTCATTGCTCGATGGGTAACTTTCAATATCATTAAAATAATAATTTGTAAACATAATAATATATGTTCTCTGAAAAACAAAAAGTTAGTGCCATAATGGGCCTAGTCCTTGGCCCTTAAGGCCTCATAATAGCAAAAATATTCCCTGAACAAATTATAAAAGAAAACCAATAATTAAAAACAAAATATCTCAAACTGTTCTTCTTTTTGTTTTGTAACCTTAAAATAATCAAAGAGATCCCTCCTTCCCATAAAAACAGTGTCTTTCTTCCTTCCAATTTCTGAAAAATCCCTCATCAATGGCCCCCAAAATCCCCCCTTTCCATCATCACTTTCCCTTGCTTTCCCTCACTTTCATCCACTTTCTTACCTCTTTTCTCATACCCTTTTGCTCCCCAACCCAACCCTCTATCTACGACCATCTCAAAACCAACGGCCTCCCCGTAGGCCTCCTTCCAAAGGGTATCTCTGATTTCTCGTTCGAACCCAATTCGGGTCACTTCCAAATCAACCTCACCCAACCCTGCAATGCCAAATTCGAGAACCAGATGCACTATGATTTTAATGTTTCTGGGGTTCTTTCCTTTGGAAACATCGGGGGTTTGAATGGGATGTCTCAGCAGGAGCTTTTCCTTTGGTTTCCGGTTAAGGGTATTCGGGTTGATGTTCCCAGCTCTGGCTTGATTTATTTTGATGTTGGGGTTGTTGATAAGCAGTTTTCGCTTTCTTTGTTTGAGAATCCTATTGAATGTACTGCTGCTGATCAGGCTGTTGATTCTCGTGGATCCGATTACTTTGAGGTTTGTCTTTTCATTTTCATTTGGGGTTTGGGGATTTTGGTTTTTGGGTTTAGAAATTGATGGAACGTACCTGATTTTGGTGGGTTTTTATGTGTTGATATTATGCCTTTGATTTTATGCATTATAAACCAACGGAAAAGGTTATGTTTTTTTATGCTTCAGAATGTATATATGTTTATGGTCATTTGCCGGTGTAATAGAAGGCGCTTGGCACTAGTTGGGTGACCGGAAAGGTTGTAGCACTAGTCTGGGAACTAGTCAGGAACAAGTCAGGTTTTCGGTTTAAAAATGGATGAAACGTAACTGATTTTGGGGTTAGAAATGGATGAAATATAGCTGATTTTGGTTGGGTTTTATGTGTGTCTATGTGTTGATATTATGTCCTTAGCCTGTTTGATTCTATATGCACTTGTGGTTACAAACCAATGAAAAAGGTCATGTTTTCGGGTTGGCTTCAATTATATCAACTTGAAGCTTCTGAATGCATATATTGTTTATGGTCATTTCCCATGAAATAAAAGGCGTTAGGAGCTAGTCGGGTGTCCAGAAACTTTCTAGTTCTAGTCTAGGAACTAGCTGGGGACCAGTCAGATTTTTAGCTCGTATGTGGGGCCTAGGCATCCTTCGTTTAAAACACCGGTGATTGCTAGATTTCTTAGTAATATATGAAGTTTGTATATTCTTTGCTTGGTTTTATGTGTCTCGATGTGGTGATATTATGCCCTTAACCTGTTTGATTTTATGCACTTGTGGTTAGAAACTAAGTTCAAAGGTTATGCTGTTGATACAAGTCGGATTTTGAGTGCCTAGGCGGTCCAGTTATCCTTGATTTTGAGCTTCTATGTGGAGGCTAGGAGGCCTTCGGTTAAAACATTGGTCTTTGCTAGCTATCTTAGTGATATATGAAGTTTGTATATTGCACTCTTTGAATTAAATCTATTTGAAGCTTCTCAATGCATATATGTTTATGGTCATTTGCTGGTGTAATAGAAGTTGCTAGGCGCTAGTTGGAGGCGCTAGTTGGGTGAGCCGAAACCCTGAGCACTAGTCGGGGACAAGTCAGATTTTAAGCGCCCAGCAGTCCAGTAGGTCTTAATTAAATTCTTGATTTTGAGCGCCTATGCGGGGCCTAGACAGCCTCCAATTAAAACACTGGTCATTGCTGCTGATATATGAAGTTTGTATATTGCATTGTTTATGTTGAGTTTTGGCAATGTGGGGCTCGATTATACCAACCGTCAAGGGGAGTTAGGGTCTGTAAATCAGTTATTCGGGCCAATTCATGTATAGAAACTCATCAGAATGTAGGCGTGGCCTATATATATATATATATATGTATAGAAGCTAATTGGAATGTTGACATGACCATTTTGTGTAGAGAAACTCATTGGAACTGCGTATCACATCCATAGTTGTTAAAGGCGTGCCTGACCCTAGGCTCGGAGTTTGGATACTCCGTAGCAGAGAGGCAGGCGATGTTCACTAGACGTGTGACTGGAGTGCAAATTGTGTAGCCTGCGCTCGTAGGTGGAGGATCTTTTAGCGTTTTGAGTTAGATTAAGTTGTTCTGATCTCAGCCGTATGGTGACTTTATGATCAAGGGCTTAGATAAATTAGACAAAAGATGAAAATCTCAAAAAAGAAGGGAGATATTAGAATAAGAAAGGAAGAAATAGATTGAGGAAAGAACACCAATTAGAATAAGAAAGAAATAATAAAAAGGAAAGAATATCAATTCGAATAAGAAAGAAATAAAAATAGAAAACTGAAGGATGATCAATTAGAATAATAAAGAAATAAATAGAAAAAGGAAGACAAATAAATAAGCTATGAATGCAAATATAATTCAAAGGAAAGAAGATTAAGATTTGAATTTTGTCAAAAAAATAAAAAAGATTAAGATTTGAATAGATTCAGAGATCTTATAGTACCTATGTTGCATGGACACAGAAAGTGGACACGTACTCAGATACCAGAAATGTTCCCTCTAAAATATAACCTTTATAAAATAGCCTGCTAATAGAAACAAAAACGAAATGGATACTGTCATAGATACACATTCTACTAAACAGAGTGTTCGTGCAACATAGTACAGTACTGAATCTTTGATTGGTTTTCTCTGTGAGCTTGTGAGGAAGCTCTGCTGGAAAACAAAGTTCTTGGATTTGAAATATTACTTTGAATTATAATCATGGAAGAGTTGATAGTTAATTTGAAATTTATTTCATGCATTTAAAATTAAGATTGTTATTCGACTATTTGTTCTATTTTATAGATGTTAATCGTTGTCATTTATAATTTTATGCATACACATTTTTAGTGCGTCTTGTCTCACTTATACGCACGCCCGCCCCTTGCGCCTTGGCTTCAGGATCCCCTTGCCCCTTAAATTACTATGATTTCCGAGATTAGGTTCACTTAACATTGTGCCGTGAGTGTTGGAAATTAGGTTCGCTAAACGAGGTTGTTTATTCAATGTGTTTTGTATCATTACTGCTATCCTCTTTTCATTAACTTAGGTTTGAAAAGGTTGCTAATTTGCTCTTATTTGATTGCAGAATGTACCAGGAAGGCTTGCATTTAAAGCTGGCCATGAAGACCTCAGAGCTGCTTCATAGATTCTGGAAAGATATTAGATGTTCGGTTTCACGTTTTCTTTTTTGCCAAAGTAGACTGGAATGCTTCGGTTTGGCAGATCATATATTTCGTGTATGTGTGCTTGTTGTGCTGTACAGAGTTATGGCCTGGTACTTGTATCTCTACTTTGAGAAGTGTATCAGTTTTGGCCAACAGAGAAGAAAGAAGAAACAGATAATAAGCAATGGGTCTTATTTTTCGTGGAGATGAGGGTGCGAGAGAATTTCGAGTGTCGGCTGGTAAGTTTGTTAGAAGAGTTGTATTGTCTGTTTTTCACATGCTACTACTATATACATATAGATGATGTATGAATGTTTCGTTGTGTTCTTGTAAATGAAAAGAATCTTCTTTGTTCGTATATTACTATCATCCCAATGTTTTTTTTATAATGTGTGTCCCGTCCGTATTGTTTTGGGATAATGGGTTGTTGGTCAACGGCCATTTGGGTTTTATTGCGAGTCCTTGTTGAAGTTCAAGGATTATTATTACATCATTTGAAGTTAAGGGGCTCAAATGTTGGTAACCCTAACGTCTAGAGGCCACATATTTCATGTTTTATCCGCTTTCATCATAATTGCAATTGTGTACTTGCATTTAGCGATTGCTTTCGGATTAAGTGTTGGACTAAGCTCTAGGACATCTCATCTTTATGTCTGTAACGCATAGAGTCGCCTTGCATCCCCGTTGAATTGCTTGATTGAAACGGGCACATTGAAGCCATCTATTGTTCTAATTTCATAGTAATCGATCGCGCCAGAAAGCATCTTAGGTTACCTCCAGATTCTCCAATGGTGCAATTCCCGCGGCCTGACCTATCGAAATAACAACCTTTTGGTGCTCCTATGTTTAGGGATTGGCCTGTTCTGAGCTTGAATCCGCCGTTCATGAGTTAAGGCATTCCTGCTCCTCGTAATATTCCCGGCCATATTGTTGTTTGACATTTGTTTTGATATTGTAAAACCAGCACCATAACGTCTGCATTTGAACTGTTAGTGTGTTAATGGGAAACTTCGTACAACATTTCTGTAGAGTTATGGCATTTTTCGATGATAACTTGGTGCATAAGTCCTATTAGTCTTGTGTTCCAGTCGTTATTGATCAGGGTCCCTTTGGTCGAGACTTCAAATCCATGTGATTCTATTTATAGATAAGATTTTAACACATGACAAGTTGAACCGTTATTGCGTACGCTTTTAGTTTAATGTTCATTCACGTTAAGTGCATGTAAAAGACAATATTTTAGATTATTATTTGACTTTTATCTATTAGGTCTAGCCGGACCCGATTTAATCCAAAACTTGTGTGAAATCTAATTTGTTTTAAAACAATTACGACTAAAGAAAAAGGTTATACCCAACTAGATTTGATATTGTTTTAGTTGTTGTTTAAACGCGATTCACTAAACTTAGGTCTAGAAGGCCCATTAGCAACTAATAAATCTAATCATATAAATGGGTTTGCAAACATCAAAAGAGACGTGACATTGTCATATGACATGCACTAGCTCGAATTTTCGTCCATATTACTTCTGATGAATAAAAGTAACTGTTCCAGTACATGGACCAATAAAAATGCAAACTGGCGTGCAAATGAGATGAACAAATCTTCCTAGCAATTGTTCATAAAAGATCCAAGTAAATAACAATGCAACGCGTGTCTAGGATATACACCAATAATCATATTTCATTTCTTCTTTTTAACTAACTTTAAGGTTTGTTTGTTACTATCCCACTTAGATCATGCTTGTCTCTTATTCTCATAACTACCGGATCATTGAAGGAACTCCTGTAAGCCACATCCCACCTCAACAAAATCAACTATTTTAATATATAAATATAAAACTAATATTAACACAATACACTATGATTGAGCAAGACTATTAAACTGAACCGAATGATCAAACAAAAAGATCCATAATTGAATCGTGGATTTTTTTTAAGGATCAAAGCAAATTGTATTATTGAATTCAATAAATATAATTTTATAAATTTTCAAATGTTTAATATTACTGTGTAAATACAACATATGTTTTAGTACCGAACTAAACACCCAAAATAAAAGATCTAGAATTGAATTGAAAAACCGACTTTTTATCTTAATATCAAATCGTTATCCTTGATCTTTTTTCTTAGAATCAAATTGTATTATATCGGGGATCCTGTATTCTCCCAAGTTAAAATGGTAAGAATTTTGAAGGAGTAGTAATATTTTGTTGAAAGAAAAATTAGCTGAAAACGTGAGTATCCTCCACTTTCCTTAGAAATCATGATTCCATTCCATTCACCACTAAACTAAATGGGAAAAGAAATAATAGTGGATGTAATAGCCCATGTTTTCGGAATTACAGTCCACTTTTCTTCAGAATATCCATGCAATAATTTCTTTCATTTTAAAATTCTAAAGTTTTTTAACACAATTTTTTCAAAATCTAACTTTCTAACTCCAAAATCACACTTTTTAATCACAATTATGGAAAAAATCATGAATAAAGTACATAATTTTTGAAAAACACACTCTAATATTGTAGAAAATTCCAAAAAAGAGTGTTTTCGGTCTTGGAGGCCGTTTCTCCACATGGAGAAATGACCATAAAAGACGTTTATCTTTCATAACTTGTCCATAATGAAAAGGACAAATTTGTCAAAATGGGTTGTAGTTTGGAAAAAGTGGACCGTAACCCAAAACAATAATATAATATAGGCATGTCAGTAGCGTAATTAGGTGAAAGCATAGGGCTAAATTGAAAAGTCTGTTTTCCCGCCCATGTGAAAATGAATGATTAATAAATAATTATTCTTACAGTGTTATTTTTTCTTTTCATTTTCCACATCCCTTAATAAAAATCCAGTCTCAGTCTTTCCCACTTCTCCCCTTGCTTGCGTTATTTTCTCTGTAAATCTCCGATTCTTTGTTTTTATCTCTCTTTTCATCTTACGCTTTTCATTCTATTTTGGGTTTTTTTTGAGGTGTTAAATGCTGCTGTTTCTGTTTTTAGGGTTTGTTTTTTGGAATTGAAAATGGTGTTTGGGTTTTTGTTTTCTTCAATCAATTTTGGGTTTCTGCAATGGGGTTTCTGATTTTAGGGTTTTTTTAGTGTTTGTTTTTGTTTTGTAGGAATTGGAAATGGAAGTCGATGGTGAAATCAATAACAAGCCTGCTGCTGATTCACCCACTTCCGTGCTTGAAGACGAGGTTTGGTTTGGTTTCTCTTTTTCCTTTTCTGTGACCTACTACTATAATAGATTTTAGTGTTGTATGTGATTTGCCCAAAATAGATCACGGAAGCGGAATCTAGTGCTTTCTTTGGTTCTCTCTTTGAACGGGGACGGAAATGTATGATAAAGTTGCTTCGTTTTATACTATGTAAAGAATGGCGTAAATAAGTCGTAACTAACCCAAAAAATGTATGTCTAAGAGTTAGGATTACTTCTTATATTTAAGGGGCTATCTAGCTTCCCATTTTAGCAATGTGAGACCTTTTTGGTCGTTTTTTTTTTCTTCAATTCAATGTCTGCATTTGTCAAAGATTTTGTTGTATTGGATGTGGTATTTTTGTGTACTATGTAAGCGTATGTTTATTGATTAAACATTTTAGCTTCTGAAATTTTGCTTTTGGCTTTTGAATTTGAAAATAGCTTAACCTAGCTAAATGAGAGCCTTGCTATTTCTGATGCATGCTTGCTGTGAGAATGTAGAACTTGCAGATTTTACACAAGTAAATTTGTTTGTCAGCCAAGTGCGTGTGCTTATGCTATGACAATTTGAATATGGTTTTGATTCATATTTAAGAATGAATTTGTAATATTGTGTGCTTCCTTACACAAGTCCATTGACAAGCTTTATGTGTCTTTTCTAAAATTTTCTTACTGTTCTTCCATTTCAAGGAAAAATGCAATGATAAAGCTGAAGAATTGGAGGAGAAAATTTATCAAGATGTGAACAATGAGGAGACTTCTGAACTCTTAAGTGACATGGTAGAAGAGGAAGAAAGACTGTTGCGAACTCTGGAAGAGGAGTTAAAGAAAGAGCCAGAGGAGCCAGTTCATTTGGATGACTCTCAGTTTACAAAATTGGACGAGCTTTTGACTCAAACACAACTTTACTCTGAGTTTTTACTGGAAAAGATGGAAGAAATTACTCAGGTGTCTCTCCTACTCCTTTTTGGATGAGTAGGAATTTGGTTGAGAACTAACTGTTTAATGTTTCGGTATCTGTTCTCTTGTTTAACTGAGATGTGTGTGTTTTGCATTTTCTAGACTGCAGCGGAACCGGAACCGGAACCGGAGATCGAAACTGATAAACCAAAGCGAGGAGGTCGAAAGAGAAAAGCTGCACCCCAGTACAATTCTGTAATCTTTCCGTCCCTACTTTGTTTTGTATTTCACTCTATGGTTTTGGATTTTATAGATATTTCATGTTGAGGGTGCTATCAGTGTTTCAAATTTCTACCTTCCGAATATTGTAATTCTGACCATTAGAAGGCTCTTTCAACCGAGTGGAAGGAATTTCGCAATCATAATACTTGGTTTTTTTGTTAGAGATGCTTTGTACTCAAGTGGCTGTTTTGCAGTAGGAGCATTTCAATGACGGGACCATTAACTTTAAAGGAATATTTAAGCGGCCTGTTAAAACATCAAAGATAGTGTTTGGGGTAGAATAAAAGCTGTAAGAAAATTGGCTGTTAAATAAAACAGTGAGTGTTAAATGCTTTTGAATGTCGTGTTACATGTGTTTATTTCGTTTTTGTTGTCTGTTAAGAGTAAGTTTGAAATAGCTGCCAATCTTTATTTTAGTATAACAAGGTAGGACGCTTCTTGCCTTTATCACATTGTCATGCTAATTGAAACACGAATTGTGCTAAACCTGACTTCCAAATTGCTCTTTGTTTGCTATGCTTTTTTTCTGGAAGTGTATTAATGTAGTGGGAAATTATCTGGATACCTAACATGTCTAACAATTGTTTTGCCAATGTTTTAAGAGGAAAGCCACAAGGGCAGTTGCTGCAATGCTTACACGCTCTAAGGAAGAAGAAAATGCCGAAGATGCAAATCTCACAGAGGAACAAAAATTAGAGAAAGAGCAGAGAGAACTAGTACCTCTGTTGACTGGTGGAAAGTTAAAGTCCTATCAGATCAAAGGTGTGAAGTGGTTGATCTCGTTGTGGCAAAATGGGCTCAATGGGATACTTGCTGATCAAATGGGACTTGGGAAAACTATTCAGACTATTGGTTTCCTTGCTCATTTAAAAGGGAATAGCTTAGATGGCCCCTATTTAGTAATTGCTCCTCTCTCTACTCTTTCAAATTGGATGAATGAGATTTCGAGGTGAGCAATTCGTTTGCTATTTGTATTTTTTGTCACATGAATCATCATTTACTTTTTGATTCATAATTTACGCTGCTCTGCATGTTTTTTTCAAATAGGTTTACTCCCTCTATAAATGCAATTATTTACCACGGTGACAAAAAAGTGAGGGATGATCTAAGGAGAAAACACATGCCAAGATCTGTTGGTCCCAAGTTTCCCATTGTTATTACTTCTTATGAGGTTGCAATGTTAGATGCAAGAAAGTTTTTGAGACATTACAGTTGGAAATATGTTGTGATCGATGAGGTGGGTGTTTACATGAGTTTCTTTACAGATTTTGCAAATCTTTGTTCTTAAATTGTGTATTCACATTCCTTAAACTGCCGGGTTAACACAGTAAAATATGTTTTTTTTTTCCCTTTCACCTTTTCTCAATGAGATGCATATGCTTAGAGATGCAAGCACTTAAAGCACAATTTATAAAGACTTTAAATTTTATGTAATTCAACCGTTTTGATTTGCAGTTGACATCTGCTCCTTAGTAATCAATTTCTCGTGACAAGCAATATATTCTTGATCATTACACTTGCTAGCTTGTCCAATAATGTTTTGTATTTGTGTATTCCATACAACAATGGAATATTTTAAAGTTAGATCGATGAAGTGTTGCAATGAACTTTTTGTAATTTCCTTTTGGGTTCTCCAATATTGCTCTCTGGTTTGTGTTTAAGGCTTTCAGTTTTCAAAGAGGTCCCCATTTTATTACTAGTCTAAAGAGGCCTTAGTGATCGACTGTGCTATTTGTTTTCAAAGGCTTAGAGTTGTCCTCTTTTCTCTAGAATTTATTCTTTTTGCTGAGTGGAGTGTTTATTCTGACTACTGTTTATTCCTGAAGGGGCACCGGCTGAAAAATACGAAGTGCAAATTGCTGAAAGAATTGAGACTCATTCCTATGGAGAACAAACTTCTGCTAACTGGGACCCCCCTTCAAAACAATCTTGCTGAGCTGTGGTCATTGTTGAACTTTATTTTACCTGATATTTTCCAATCCCATGAAGAATTTGAATCATGGTAAGTTGCCTATTCTTTCTCCTTGTCATAGAACTTTGGTTCATCTCACAACTTCGTTATCCTGCCAAGATGAACTTTTGTTTCCACTTACTATCCGGTTAAAAAAAAAAATGTAAAAATAGTGGCACAAGCTCCATTCATAATACTGTGGCCATGTACTCCTTTGTAAAAGTCTCTGTTTTTGTTTCCTTGTGTGCCCTGTGAAAGTTGTTGGAATTGTTTCTTATTGCCTGAATTAGGACTTAGGATATTTACTATTATAATTGATCTAGATTTTGTAATAGAAAAATCACGGTGCTTTAGTATTTATGAAACGATGCAAGCCATTTTTCTATTCCTTGACCATATTCCTTGACCACACATGATTTTCTGTGCAGGTTCAATTTTTCTGGTAAAACCAATAGTGAAGAAATGAGTGTGGAACAGGAAGAAAAGAGAAGGGCTCAGGTAATTTTCTTGCTAACATGAGTTACTTTTCTTGAACAATCCTGCAGTATGATTTACAGCTGCGGTTGATCACATGCAGGTTGTAGCTAAACTTCATGCCATCTTGCGTCCGTTTCTCCTGCGAAGAATGAAAGCTGATGTTGAACAATTGCTCCCTCGCAAAAAAGAGATAATTCTATATGCTACGATGACTGACTATCAGAAAAAGTTTCAAGATCATCTAGTCAATAGGACTCTGGAGAATCATTTAATAGAGACAGTGAGCACAGGTACACGAGTTATGTTAATTGTGAGAAATTCCCCGTTGATATTTGTTACTCGTAAGGAACATAAGGCTTTAAGTGTAGTGCCTATCTGTTTGACTTAAAAGGTAATTGTTAGGCATTTATCTTACTGGTCCGTTAAGAGCATAAAGGGAATTGCTTTCGTTTATGTGTAACCGTTCTGGTCAAACGGAGTTAGTTGACAATCAATGTTCTATTTGATGAAATTGCAGCCCACCGAGGAATGAAAGGAAAGCTCAACAATTTGATGATCCAGCTTCGGAAAAATTGCAACCACCCTGACCTCTTAGAGTCTGCTTTTGATGGCTCATGTACTTGCTTCTATTCTTATGTATTTCTTCGCTCTATTGAGAATGCTTTACGGTTTCAGTTACAACATTATTTTTGTGTTTCTTGACAGATTTTTACCCACCTGTGGATCAGATAGTTGAGCAGTCCGGTAAATTTAAATTGCTGGAGAGATTGTTGAATCGACTATTTGCACTTAAGCACAAGGTATGATGAAGAAATCGGTAACATTTGCTTGTTTCGCAGACATTCCATGTATTTCCTGCTTGGTGTTTCTGATAAGTTTAGTTGTCTTTACTGCCTCCTCAAACAGGTTTTGATATTCTCTCAATGGACTAAGGTGTTGGACTTAATGGATTATTATTTTAATGAAAAAGGCTTTCAAGTGTGTCGAATTGATGGCAGTGTGAAGTTGGAGGAGAGGAGAAGACAGGTTGGTTTTATTAGTTAGGTATTTTTAAAAGTTGACTGTACTATTATTATTTTGTAGCGGTGAGAGTTATAATTTGAGAAGAAAATCATGCTATATAGTGTTATCAAAGCTATTTCATGTTATCTACCATCTGTTTATTTTTTATTTTGGTTAAACAGTCATATACTAGACAGGTAAATGTTTGTCGTGGGTCCTGTCAATCGTTGCATTGAAGCAATTCACTACATTTTTTGTTAAAGCTTAGGAATTCGGGGTGTTGCTGAGGAAATATTTGCTAAGTTTTGGTCCCGATCTGATGATATTACAGTTTGACTTGAAAGCAGGCAGAAAAATTATTTCACTTAATTATCTCTTATTAATCTTTTTTACGTTGAAAACAGATTGATGAATTCAACAATGTAGAAAGCAACTTGAGAATATTTCTCCTCAGTACAAGAGCTGGTGGATTGGGTATCAACCTCACTGCAGCTGACACCTGTATTCTATATGACAGTGACTGGGTATTTTCTTGATGTTACTTACTTTTTGCTTGCATTAACGATTGTGCATCGGTACTTTTTTGAACTAACTAATGTTTACACTCTTTCCGTAGAATCCGCAAATGGATTTGCAGGCCATGGATAGATGTCACAGAATTGGCCAGACCAAGCCTGTTCATGTTTACAGGCTTGCTACCGCTCAATCTGTTGAGGTATTTTATCGTTTAGTGGTTATAATTTGAATTACTGCTGCTAATTTATACTGGAAAAGTAATAAAATTGTATCTTAACAGGGTCGTATTCTAAAAAGAGCATTTAGTAAGTTGAAGCTAGAGCATGTGGTCATTGGCAAGGGGCAATTCCATCAAGAAAGATCAAAAGCTAGCGGAGATGCCGCCTTGGAGGTTATCTCTAATTGTGCTATTTAACCGTCGCGCTCTTTATATTTTTTGAGTTATTGTTATTTTATTGCTTGTTAAACCCGTGTTCTCTCTAATAAATGGCAGGATGACGACTTACTAGCGCTGCTTCGTGATGAAGAAACTGCTGAAGACAAGCTGATACAGACTGATCTCAACGATCAAGATCTCGAGAGAGTCTTAGATCGGAGTGATCTGATTGGATCAGCAAACAAGGATGCGGCTGGTCAACTTCCCCTCAAAGGACCTGGTTGGGAGGTGGTTCTACCTACTGCAACTGGGGGTATGCTATCCACTCTTAACAGTTAGAGGATTGCTAACCGGACCTGAAAAATAGAGATGTGAAGCAAAAAACAATGCCCCTATTGGAATCATTTTGGTACCATATTTTTTTTGTCAATATTCCGGTTATTCCTTTGGCATTGCTCACAATTCGATATGGAAGTTTAGTGTAGTCTGATTTTGGTTTCGACCGACGAACTGAAAAAGTTGAAGAGATTGAGATTCTTGTGTAGGTAGTAGAACTTGAATCTCATTTATCTAATCAGCTTCATTTTGTAAAACTTGATTATTATCTATCTCTACTAGTTGCCTTGATTTGACGCCCTGCTCAAATCCATTGCTAATTGTAGGTTTCAATTGTTAGATTTATGCACATTATTGTGGACATAGGCAGCAACTTTGTTCCATCTGCTACTTTGTCTGCCTTAATGATTGTTGTGTACTGACGCTTGGATAATGCAGCGAAAGTGAGCCAAGTCTGTTTGCTATTTTGGCTTTAAAACGGGCATTGTCAATCAAAATATTCATTTTGACTTCCAAATTTACCCAAATTTATTTAGAAGTTCATAACATTGTAAGCAATGGTTAACTGGTAAGTAAACATATTCGATGGAGATGCCATGTGGATGGTGATGGGTAATGTGGAATTTTAGTGTTTGATCACCTGGGACAATCTAATAATAAATGTTGACAAGTTTGACCATCTCTACACACTAAAATTTGCGAATATTTGTTCTATGCTATCCAATCCGTACCCATGACTTGATCTATTATTGACGAGGTTGTACATAGGATAATTCATCACTTTGCTCTATTATTAACGCCATTGTACATAGGATAATTCATGATTGAGAACTCTTAGGTCCCGTTCTTTTACTAAACTGAACTGAATTTTGCTAAAACTGAAAAATAAATATTAAAACTGAATAAATAATAATAATATTAGTTTTTAATAATAACTATAGTAAAAAAATTAAAAATATAATAATAAGTAAAATCAGCCTCTTTAAGACAAAAATTTAAAAAATGACGATATCGATGAAGCTATTAGAAAAATGATGAGATCATGGATCATATGGAAAAAGATGATTAGAAAAATAGAATGAGATATGATGTTAGTGAATTTTTGAATTTTTTGTAAGTGATGCTAATTTGCTCCTACTATTATATAACTGACTATTATAACATTTTTGAGTTTCTTTAATTGATGCTAATTTGCTCATTATAGTACATATTGGTAATAATATTTACTTACATCTAGCAACTTTTGCAAACAAATTGGATCAACTAGTTAAAATTATATAGAGATAGGTTCATGTGAGACAAAGCCATTATGGAGAGACTTTTTTTAGTGTGAGACAATTAAAAAGTCGTGGCAATTTTGAAATTTTAAAAACATGGAGGGGCATTATTGAGGTGATGTCATCGCTGATGTCACATCTGGAGAGAGAAAAAGTTTTTATTATTTTATTTAAAATGCATTTTCACGCTCTTTCCGAACTCATTTTTCAAAAAAAATTATACCACTGAACTCGTATTAATTAGGCGGTCATTTTGAGATCCATTGTTGTTATTTATAGACGATTTTTATTTTTTTTTATTTTTGTTCCAAGTCGGATACTTGGTTGTTCCAACAGAATACTACATTTGTTCCACCAGACAACTCCAATTGTTCCAGCAAAATATTTTCATTATTTTTTTTAAATGCACTATGGGAGTGTAAAAAAATGTAGTATTATGTTGGAACAAGTAGAGTAGTCCGGTGGAACAATTAGAGTAGTCCGGTGGAACAATCATAAAAAAATAAAAAAAAATAAAAATCGTCTATAAATAACAAAAATGGATCTCAAAATGACCACCTAATTAATACGAGTTCACTGATATAATTTTTTTTGAAAAATGAGTTCGGAAAGAGCGGGAAAATGCATTTTAAATAAAATAATTAAAACTATTTCTCTATCCAGAGGTGACATCACCTCCTCTTCCTTCCCTTCAATTCACGCATGAGGGGTGTTCATTTAATTACAAGTTTGCCACCTTCCCCTATTGAATTACAAAAATACCCCTTGTCTCATCATAAAAACTAGTCTCATCCTAAACCCTTGTCTCATTTGAACTTGACTCTATATATATAAATAATAAATATTTATTTGTAATTTATTAACCTGAATCGAATTGAATGTTGCTGAATTGAACTGAACTGAATTGAATATTACTGAAATGAACTAAATTAAATGCTAATGAAAATTGAACTGAATGTTGCTGAATTGAATTTAACTGAACTGAATGTTGATGAACTGAACTGAACTTAAAATAAGTGGTGATTAGTTCAAAAGAACAAGGCTTTAATCTTGTTTGTATCACATCCTCAATTTTATACTTTATGACGTTCGAGGGGAAATATGTACGAACACAATATTATAGGGCATTTTCATATGTTTATCTAAAGTTTTGTGTTTATGTCATTTGAGAGTAAATGTCTAACCAAGCCAATATTAAAGGACATTTTTACAAGATGTCCAAGTTGTATGACTATATTAAAACCTATTCTAAAGATACTTTTGTTCGCTTTAACTTCTCACGTACTTCGCTTTCCATCTAACCTTTTAATTCTAAAAAACTGGTTAGTTTTTAATCCCTCAGTTTTATGTAGCGCCTACGCGGCAAAATCAGGAAAGTGTATGAGGCAAATTTGTACATTTTTCATTTTTTGCAAATTACAAAAAACCCCTAAATGTTTTCTTCCCTCCTCCTCCTCCTTTCTTTAAAACAGGGTTTATATGGAAGAATGTGAAGAAAATATACAAAACCCAGGAATCATAAACCTTGATTGTCTCTGAATCAATCACAAAAATGGCGTCAATTTCAATCCTAAGCTTCTCCACCATCATCTCCCCAAAAACCCTAACAAAACCCTACAAACCCTCTTCTTCCTTAACCCCTCATCTCCCTCTCTATCTGAAACCCTCTTGTTCGAAACCCCATATCAAACCCCAAAAATCCAGTAGCATCACCCAGATGTCCTACAATCCCACACCAGCAACAGATAGATTAATCTCAGCCATATCATACACTCTCCCTTTCTTCAACTCCCTTCAATACGGCCGCTTTCTCTTCACCCAATTCCCCGCATTGGCTGTTCTTTTCGACCCTCTTATTCCTCTCTTGAGCCTCTACAGATCGGTTCCGTATGCCAGCTTTGTGGCTTTCTTTGCCCTTTATCTGGGTGTTGTTAAAAATCCCAGCTTTACTCAGTATGTGAGGTTTAATGCTATGCAAGCTGTTACTTTGGATGTCTTGTTGGTGGTGCCTTTGCTGCTAACCCGCATTTTTAATCCCGGTCCCAGGGGGTTAGGGTTTAAGGCTGTGGTTTGGGGGCATAATGCTGTCTTTGTGTTTAGTTGTTTCTGTTTTGTTTATGGAGTTGTCAGCTCTCTTCTTGGGAAGACTCCTTATTTGCCCTTTGTTGGTGAAGCTGCTGGCAGGCAAATGTGAGTTCGGTTTTGGGGATTTCGTTGTAAGTAACTCAGATACACTTGTTATCTAAGTTTATAGAGTTTTTTTGTTTGCATTTTATGTTGTAGTGTTGTTATATCATTGATTATGAGTAATGATTTTGGAGTTCTAGAGGAACAATTGGGTTTGATCTCTGAAACAATAAGTGTTTTTTCTTTCTCTAGTTGTCGAGTTGTTGTTTTTTTGATTCAATTTAACGAGTGTTGTTTACTGTGTTGGAATTGGAACTATCTTGGTTATTCTTATTTCAGTACTTTGTATTTCTTTCGTAATTTGGAAGGGTTGGAACATTCCCATCCCTTCTTATACTGCTACTATACCGCTACTAACAACATAGCCCGTAAATTTCATTTCATGATGTACAAGTCCTTGATTTTTACATTTACCAATGAACCATTTGATGTAAAAGGTTACACTCATAGTTAAGACCCAATTATAGCTTCTGTTATAATCTCTGACAACACTATACTATCATTGAAGTCCAATGCATAGAAAATCTTAACGAAATGGTGACCTGGACAAGGTTTGGTGGTTTACCAAATCATTCTCTTTTTCTTATTTTTCACCAAATGTGTTAGTCATCCTACATTGCTTAATTAGGGAGCAATACGACTCCAACCTCTGTGAGACAATTCTTCACCCCGAGGGATCCTTTGGCGTGAGTTAGGCTTTTATTTACAAATGTGGACGTACTTGCGAGAAAGATGAATTTGAGGATTGCTGCTTTCAACGTGATCTAAAGTAATTTGCAAATACGTATGTCGGCATGTTATGACCTCCTGCTCACATTCTTTTGCTTGTATTTACTGGGTAAACGAGACAATGCAGTATTCATTTGAATTAGATAAATTTTCAGATGAAGAGATATATGCTCAAGTTTCTTGGTTTTTTGGAAATGGCATTTGCTAAAACTACTGAAAAATTGTGTGTAAACATTGTATGTATAATATTATCTTGAAAGCAATTGAAGAATCAAATGTGTCCATGATTATCTTTTCGAAAGACTATGCATCTTCGCCTTGCTGGTTGGATAACTTCTGAAGATAATTGAATGCACGAAAACACATGGACAGAAAGTATTACCTGTTTTGTATGAGGCAGACCCTGCAGATATATAGAAAAACAAACTGGAAGTTTTGGAGAAGCATTTTCTGAATATGAAGAATCGATCAAGGATAATGTGGGTACAAAGTTCAAAAGTGGAGGAGTACACTGGCAGAACCTGCGTATCTTTCGGGATGGAATTCTAGAAACACAAGGTAAAACATTATATTTTAATCGTTTCAATCATAATCTACTATAGAAACATCACTGCTCATGCCATTACGAGTCTTATTGCTGCTATATGCTTGTTGTTTCTTTTATAATCTTCTGATAAGTTTTTAATATCTATCAACTCAGATTCTGATCTTGCTGAAGAGATTGTCAAGGATATTCTGATTATAATAAGGCATTTCTCTTATCATTTGGAGGATCTGATGGGAATAGATTCTCAAATTGAGAAAATCGAGTCATTATTGTGCATTGGAGTAGAAGATGTTCGCATCATAGGAATATGGGGAATGGGTGGTATAGGGAAGACTACAATTTCCAACGCTGTGTTCGAAAAATTTGCTTCTGATTTTGAAGGTAATTGTTTCCTTGAAAACATCAGGGAAGCATCATCAACAAGACAAGGATTGGCCAACAAATGCGACGAGCTTGTTAATAAATTGTTGAATATTGGGATTCCAAATTCGGCTTGGCTAGATAGTGTAAAATAAAAGGCAAGAATTAAGTGAATTTAAAGTTCTATGAAGCAGCAGCAGCAGCTTTATACAAATGAAATTCTCACTGCAGAAAATATATTCCTTATTAATCTTGCTACAAAGCAGCATAGACTAAGGGATGAGTCTTTTATGTTTTAGATAATACATACGATAAAGATGCTCTTACATACTAATACATGGTCATAATAGCAATATAGACCCAAGCCAAATGAAAACAGCTTATCAAACTCGATCAATTTAAACTAGAGCATAAAAAAAACTAACCTACTTCATCAAACAGAAATCTGGTTCCATCAAAGAACTAAATATTGTTTTAGTTGCTTCAACAACAACAACAAAGCCTTAGCCTCAAAATGATTTGGGGTTGGCTAACATGAACCATCATAAATATTCGTTAAGTTCAAGCTAGACCGGCGACATAAATCTTCTTCTGTCACGCCCTTTTATCTATCATTATATTTTTCTCAATCACTAGTTCTTCTCTCGTGATGAGATTTTTTAAAAAAGCTGAAGTGTCAAGTTTAAACACTTTCTTTTAGCTTTCAAAATTATAGTTTATTCTAGTTAGTATTTATAGTAAAGATAAAAGTAAGAGAAAATGATGAAATTTGACAAATCTAGAATAGTACTCTCCTTCCTTCAAATAACGTCTATTTTTAGAATGAAGGAGGTAAGATTTCATATACGTCAACTCTTCTCCTTCATCCGAGCTTGAGACTAGATGTAAATGCCACTAAAATTGACACTCAAGCGTATTTAATGTGATAGTAATTCAACTTAAATTACTCCATCCATATAATGTTATATCCACAAGTAAAAGATTTTTTATATTAAATCCTAGTCCTTTTTTTTCAATAACCATACATTTCAAATTTTATTGATATAAAATGTTAGTATGAGAATATAAGAAGATAAAATAAGAGGGTAGAAAGAAGAATTATGGACAAGCAAGATTAAAAGGGGTAGGAGGATCAGAAAAAGAGCCATTCCAAAATTGGAGGAAGACCCATTTGTTAGCCTTTTCAGTGAAATGTGCTCCATCCCATATTATTGCATTTTCCTGTGTGTTTATATAGTTTCCACTTATTATATTTGGTGTAAATGCGTCCGAAAATCCTGTCAATACAAAAAATAAAATAAAAACATTGTTGGACTGAAATTGAAAAACAATTATTGAATTTGCTTTACTATAGCTATTAATAACAACATACACCAATAATAACTAGTAAATAAGATTACCCAATTTTTTGGCATGAGCGAAAAGAGTATACTTCAAAGAGAATATATCGACGTAAGTAAGAGCAGCGAGCGGAAGATCTTTTCGTAGTTGAATAACGACTTTTTTTAATAACTGATTGAAGTATTGAGCCATATCATTGCCAGGGATGGCACATCCATGTTTATCTGTTTGCTCTGGTGTTGGTTGAAGTTGATTTTTAACATATGGTAAGCAACCCGCTGGACCGACATTGTGTATCCAAAATGATCTTCCTCCATTTGCATATACTCCCTGCATTTAGTAAAAAAATAAAAACACAAGTTGATAACCTAGAAAGTCTGTTAGAATTGCAGTTTGTTCATTAAAATCCTTACTTTGATAACTTTTGAGAGCTCAGAAATCATATCAGGGATAACTTGCTTGACTTGATCAACAGTCTTTTTGAGAAAATAATGACCTACGATGTCGTTGTGGCCAATGTCAAATGTATATATCCCTTTTGTGAAGTAATCAGTCGGAGGCACCAACGATGCAAACACTCCACCTATGTCACATTATATTAATTTCATCAATAGATTCTCAATCAATTTAGGAAATGTATGAAATAAATTGTAATGCGCTCACAAAATTTCAAAAAGGGTATAAATAAAGGTTTAAGGTACCAAACCTTAACAAAAAAAATCCCAAAAGTTAATGGTGCTAAAAAAAAAGACGTTGTGACAGTCAAAATAACATTTTTGACCTTTTAGTTTTAGACATTAAAACTCGTTTACAGAAACATTCTTAATTAATTTCTTATCACTTTAAACAGTTCTCAATTTTAACAGTTCAAATGCAATTTTTATGTGTGGTGTGATTATAATTGCTATAACATACCCTCATTTAGACCATCATTATTTATTTTGCAACAATTTTTGACCAACTACTTCACTTTTATTTGACCAACCACCTCACATTTTTTTAACAATATTAACCTCTTGAAAAACTTTTTATTCACGTACCTTCATTTGTACTACCTTAAAAAAAATAAAATTTAATTAATTTTTAGCATTCACTTTCTACAATTAAGCGATTTGAATCCATGACCTCACATTTCTAAGTGGAATGTAATAACCCTCAAAGCATTGCTTCGTGGATAAAAATAAAATAAAATCTTATTTATAAATAGCACAATTAACCACTCTATCTTCTTTTTAGTACTTTACCCTAATTTTGTATTCGCAAATTGAAATTTAGGAAGACATGGTAGAACAATAAAAAAAAGTTAGATAATATAAATTGATGGAAATTTCCTCCAATAATATATTAATTTTACCATTGTTAATGATTGCTTGAGATTTATTATGAAACGCAGCGTATTGAACCAATTGTACACTTAAAGAAAATGGACTGCCCACATTAACCGATGGCATTATGGTCGCACCAGCGCTTGCAAAATTGGTTCCATGGCTGAAGTTTGTGCCCATTGAATCCAAATATGCACTCAAGTAGGGTAATCCGAGGCCTTCCGCTGCAAACTCGACACGAAATTGACACACATTCAACGAATTAGTATGTTATTAAATAGCAAAAAATCATTTTTGGATTTACGCAAAAAGAATGATATTGGATTGATTTAGAGTTGATTATCTAACTCGAAAATAGTATGAATGTTTAAAATTATGTTCATATGTTTTAATATTTTTACATATTATCTTAAATCATAATAAGTCATGATATAGTCATCAATATTATAAACACGTACTATATAATTGATGGGGTAAGGATTTATTAAAATTCAAATTCAAATATCAAACATAAAAACATCCATCTTCAGAACATATAACTAAACTAAACGATATTCAATTGGTGTTGAACACGAGACTAACACATTTGTGTTTCTTTAACGTTTGAAATTTACTTAACTTATCAATGTTAGATCCTTTAAGACTAAAACTTTCCTTAGCTAACAACATGACATGCATTTTCATTTTAAAAAAGAAAAATCTGTCAAACTAACGATGTGAAAAATACGGTAAAAACGATGTACCCATAAAATCAATCATGAGACGGCCATCAGCGAAGCGACCAGCCGGTTGGCCGAAGAAAACTTGTCCATATGGTGGACGAAGTGATCCAAACGCCGCATCCAGACCACCAGTATCAGAATTCGAGTCTCCGAAGTTGAATATTGCCGGAAAATTACATGCCTTTTCATGTGAATTTGCAAATGATACTATTGATCCTAAAATCAATCCTAATATAAGACATTTCAATCCTTCTGCTTCCATTATAGTGAAGAAAAAAGTTATTTCTAAGGAAAATTATGTATATTTTTTTGTATATAATACCTAGTCTGTAGCCGTATAATACGTGTGTAACAATTTTAAACTATTTTAAGATAAAAAAAATTGAACAATATTATTATAAGTATTATTAACAACTGTAGTTACAGAATTTACTCGTTCAAAAAGAACTGTAAATCCTAAATATAAATTTTAGTTTTGTAAAATCATGAAAAATTGGGCATTCTCAAGACAATTTACAACCTAAACTTGTTAGCTCAACAATTTTTATAAGTACAAAAGTAATTTTTTAAACCCCGCTGTAAATGTAACAAGAATCAAAATCAACAATGAATGTATACCGAATCAATCCTATTTTATGAGTATGTCTATTTCAAGTTTACCTGCACGATTGTTGTTTAGGAAGAGTAGATTAAGAAGTAACTCAAAAAACCGTTTGATTTTTAGTCGGACCTTGTACGGAACAATTTCAGGATCAACTAACGATACGACAAACAAACTATATAGCCCCCTTTTTGTCAACTTCTCCCCACCTATGTGCCATATTGGCTCTATTGCCAGATTTGACTATTAATTGTCTTCGACACGTTGATGATACGACTCTCAACGATATTGAGAAGGGCAAGAAAATGACAGTACAAAAAAGCATAATGTTTATGTCCAAGATGTACATTTCACGTGATTTTTTTTAAATGAAAAACTATTAATTAAGTCTCACATTGTCGATGTGTGGATGTCAAATTTATGAGCGAATGTGAAAGAAATAATGTAGTGCAAAAGCAGTAAAAAATTTACATGAAATAGGTTTTTATGTGATTGCAAAAGAGATAAATTTGAGGATTGTTGCCTTAAATGTGGAAAACAAATACAATTTATAAAGATAAGCTACAAACTAACTGATACGACATGATTATCATTTTACTTGTATTTATTTCAAATATAATATCATCATATGGAACATAACTTAACACTGTTTTCACCTCTAAACACGATACGGTATTCGTTTGAACTTAGATTATTTCTCCTACACTCAAATTTTATTGTTTCCTACTGTTACAGTATTTGAAATGTAGTAAAAGAAGACCTGTCAGTTCTCTGATTGAGCAATGACATTTGCTTGGAAATGCTGAGAAATTGTATGTAACTATATATTGTTTATATATTTTCTATATTCTTCTAACACTAAGTTACAATACATAACTATGAGTAATATATCCTAATGTTTTAAGGGAGATGTAGTTGTGTTTTAATATATAATTTAGGTTTAATACATCAAGATTCATGACTTGTTCAGATTTTACTATTGCTCTTGTGAATTTTGTAGATGCTTCATTAGCTCCCTGAATTTGCTAACAATGACCTAGTGCCTTCCTAAACTTGATTAAGACCTCTAAAGTGGTTGCAATGCTCTATTACATTCATGAACTCGCTTAAAGTGAATACGTGTTTTTTTCTCCAAATCTCTTTTTATGCTATCACGTGGATTTAGAGAGTTAATGACCCATAGCAAGTTCAAGACTCTAATCAGAAAGTTCAGATAATTTAGACAAATATATAGGTTATGATGTGCCTTATACTCTATCCATTTATTTTCCCAATGAGAACTAAATGTTTGTCCTTCTGCACAATTTGTAATTTTTTTATTAGTATCAAGGTACTTTTCAGAGGTTGTTGGTGTTAGGAATTAACTATTAATTTAAAACAATAAAATTAAAATAATGTTTAACAATAGTGTAGAATAATCTAGAGTTAAGTAATTAAATATCTTAAGAATGTTGGGTCTAGAAATGTGAAGAGAATTCTAGAAATTTAGATTAATAAGAAAGGAAAAATCTAGAATTCATTAGATTAAATATCATAGATTTTTTGAATAAAATTTGTAGGTATTATTTATCAAGTAACCTACATTAACAAATATAAATAGGATAGTTGACATGGAGAGTTATGTGAGAGAGTAGAAAAAATGTGAGAAGAAAATCTAGTGTTGTAGTGTTACTAAATGTAGCAAATATAGAGTTATGTGTTGTGTGAGGTTTGTAAAATTATGTTTGATCAATAAAAGTTAATTCGTATTTTAGTTGAGTTCTTCAATATTCTACACTGAGTTCGATCCTCGATTTCCTAACAGTCGGTGTGTCCTTATCGGATTGTACGCACTGAAGTCTCACACATCCTCCTAATTGCTTTCTTCTTCAATCGATTTTCCTTCCTCTTCAATCGATTTTTGTTCTTCTTGGTCAATACTCCTAGAATTTAATTAGTTTTATTGAACTTTGAAGTTGTTTGTTTTTGATGAATTACCGACTTATTATCGATGTTTTAACGGTTTTTAATGACTTGCATGGATTCTATTTGTGATGACTTTTAATTTTTTATGTGTTATTTATTGATTTTATATATTGTAGATATATAAAATCCTCGTATCCCACCACATCCGTACCACACATTTTCTAAAATTACAGAATCTAGCACTCCAATCCGCACCCGTATCCGTATCCTTTCTTCCTAGTTAGTATCAATAAATAATTATGTGTGAAAAACTTGTTGCTTTGTTAGTTGTAATTTTTCAGAGTTTCCAAATGGCATATTGTTAATAACGTAGGATAATAAATATCAGAAGTAGCATGTTTGTCTTCTTCTTTGTTTTTATCTACTTCTTCCTATATTATGCCTTCAAAGTCTTCACAGAGAGAAACAAGAATCTCAATCTAATCTCAGCAATGGCTTCTGCAGTTTCTTCTGTTGGACCGAAGACGTTTGGTGTGTTTCTCAGTTTTCGGGGGATGGACACCCGTCGTAACTTCACCAGCCATCTCTATACATCTCTTAATCAAAAAGGAGTTGTAACTTTCATGGACACTGAACTAAATCGAGGGGAAGAGTTTACACCAGCAATTTTGAAAGCAATTGAAGATTCCAATATATCCATTATTATATTCTCGAAAAACTATGCATCTTCGCCTTGGTGCTTGGATGAACTTGTGAAGACATGAAAACACTTGGACGAAAAGTATCACCTGTTTTCTACGAGGTAAACCCTGCAGATGTAGAAAAACAAACTGGAACTTTTCGAGATGCATCAGTACGGTCTGTGTCAACATCAGTACGGTCTGGCAGATGCCACTCCCCATTTCTAACAACATCAGCTACAGTCGCATATTTTGAAATATCTGAATCAACAAAATTTAAATCAGGAAAAGTATCTTTCACTGATGAACCATCTAACCATGGATCGAACCAGAACGAAAAACATTCTGAGATGCGATTGTCGTTCTGAACTTCAAAGATGCTTCAATAGTTTCCTGAATTTGCTTACAATGACATATTGCTCTCTTAAACTTGCTTAAGACCCCATAAGCTGCAGTGTATTATTAGCCTTCTAAACTTGCTTAAAGTGATACATGATTTAGTTTGTCCAAATCTCTCATTTGATGCGTTACATGGCCTTGGGGGACAAATAGAAAGTTCATAAAGTTTATTGGATAAATTATGCATTTTGTTATCCTAATGAGAACTATAAGTTTGTCGTGCTGCACAATTTGGAATTTTTTACCTTATAAATACATAATTGCTTGTAAAAAACTTGTTGTCTTCTTAATACTTTTCCTCGGAGTTTCCAAATGGTATATTGTTAATAACATCAGACAATAATATCAAAAGTATCATGTTTGTCCTCTTCTTTTCTTTATCTATAATGCTTTAAAAGTCTTCACAGAGAGAAATCAGAATCCCAATCTAATCTCAAGATGGCTTCTGCAGCTTCTTCTGTACGTTCAAAGAGGTTCGATGTATTTCTCAGTTTTCGGGGCACGGATACCCGTCGTAACTTCACCAGCCATCTCTATTCAACTCTTAATCAAAAAGGAATTGTAACTTTCATGGACACTGAACTAAATAGAGGGGAAGTGATTACACCAAGAATCCTGAAAGCAATTGAAGAATCAAATGTCTCCGTTATTATCTTCTCAAAAAACTATGCATCTTCCACTTGGTGCTTGGATGAACTTGTGAAGATCATTGAATGCATGAAGACAGATGGACATAAAGTATTGCCTGTTTTCTATGAGGTAGACCCAGCAGATGTAGAAAAACAAACTGGAAGTTTCCGAGATGCATTTGCAGAATATGAAGAATCATTCAAAGACAATATGGCAAAAGTTCGAATGTGGAGGACTTCATTAACAGCAGCTGCTTCTCTATCAGGATGGGATTTTAGGAATACCAGGTACAATTTTATCATAATGGTGGGTCTTAACGGCCGGATGTTGGTGATCTGTTGGTGGTCGTGACCACCGACAGATTTTTGTTTTGCTGATTACGAATTTTCTTGTGTGTTCCTTGTAAACATTTATTTTGGTTCTACCTACTTTTCTTTTTCTTTTCTTGAAACTAGTGATAATTTCTGTTTATTTCTATCAGCTCGGATTCTGAACTTGTTGAACAGATTTGTAAGGGTACTTTGAAGATAATAAGGGATTTACCCTTTTCTCATTTTGAGGATCTGGTGGGGATACAACCGCAAATTGAGCAAATTGAGTCATTATTAGGCGTTGGTGTAGATGATGTTCTTGTTGTTGGAATATGGGGAATGGGCGGTATAGGGAAAACCACAATTGCCAAAGTGGTATTCGAAAAATTTGCCTCTCATTTTGAAGCTACATGTTTTCTTGAAAACATCAGGGAAGCATCATCAACAAGACAAGGATTGGCTAATAAACGTGACGAGCTTGTCAATAAATTGTTGAATATTGGGATGCCAAATTCAACTAATTCGAATTTTTTGTTGAATCGACTTCATTATAAGAAAGTTTTTGCAGTTCTTGATGATGTAGATGATTTTGTGCAGCTAGAATATTTAGTTGGAAAACAATGCTGTTTTGGTGCAGGGAGTCGAATCATTGTGACAAGTAGAGATAAACAAGTGTTGCAAAACAAAGTCGATAAGATATATGAAGTGAAAGTCCTCTCTCTACAAGAAGCTCTTCGACTCTTCAGTTTGTTTGCCTTTAAAGCAGACCAACCAAAGGCAGGTTACGTTGAGCTCTCACACAGAGTTGTGAGCTATGTAAATGGAATTCCATTAGCTCTTAAAGTTTTGGGATCGTTTTTATATGGAAGGAGCAAACCAGAATGGGAAAGTGCATTGAATAGACTTGAAAAAACACCAAACCTGCAAGTGCAAAAAATGTTGAGGATAAGTTATGACGGACTCGATCCCGATGAGCAGCAAATGTTTCTAGACATTGCCTGTTTTCTTAAAGGCTGGTCTTTGTTCTACGTCGCGATATTTTTCGAGTCTTGTGGATACTACACATTAATTTCATTAAAAGTTCTTGTTGATAAGGCCTTAATTGTCATGAAGGGCTCAAGAGTTGAGATGCATGATTTGCTTGAAAAAATGGGCCGACATATTGTTCGCCAAGAATCATATAAGGATCCCAGTAAACGCAGTAGATTGTGGGATCCTGCAGACATTCAATATGTACTGACGGAGAATATGGTAATACTGCAATAATCTTTCTTTTTTTGTCTGTGTGTATGTGATTTATAAAATAAAAAATCATGTGTGATATGCATATTACATAACATGATTATAACTCGATACCCGTTTTGACACGCCTAGGGATCAGAAGCAATTGAGGGAATGCTCCTGGATCAATCTAGGGTTGCTGCCTCCGGATGCAGTGTAGATAGTAGAGTATTTAATAGAACCAAAGGACTGAAATGGCTGAATTTTTGCAATGAGAACTCTAGAACCAATGGAATTAAATGGGTCAATCTCTTCAACAGAAACTGTGGACATGATCTGAAATTTCCACAAGGACTTGAATCGCTTCCAAATCAACTAAAGTTTCTGCAATGGGATTTCTTCCCTCTGAAATCTTTGCCTTCAAATTTTCAAGCCGAGAACCTTGTATTCCTCAGCATATCCAGCAGTCCGGTAGAAAGACTTTGGGATGGAGTTCAGGTATATGTATACTCTTGGACCCGAATTTTTGTTTTGGTACTGTTATATTATGTATAAATTGCATGGACTATATAGATAACCTAACACGATAATAATAATAATAATAATAATAATAATAATAATAATAATAATAATAAGTTGATTGCTTCTGTAACAGAATCTTGCAAATTTGTCTGTCCTTGAACTCTGTCATTGTAGATGTCTGATTGAAATGCCTGACTTGTCAAGGGCACAAAAACTTTGGACTATTGATTGTAGAGGCTGCATAAATTTGCAAGAGGTATCTCCATCTATCGGATGTCTGAACAACCTTTTACACTTGGTTTTACAACTCTGTAAGAAGATTAAGAGTGTTCCGAGCACCAAAGCTCTCACATTTCTTGACCTTGAAGGTTGCTCAAGCCTTGAAAAATTTCCTCAAGTTACAAGCACTATAGAAAGCTTGTTTTGCGGCGGAACATCCATAGAGAAATCATCTGAATCTACTCAATTTGTTTCTAAACTTGGTACTCAGTTTTGCCAAAACAACCTTAGCATGGAAAGTAAAATTTCTGGAAAGTACTACTATGTGTTAGAATTGTCAAGCTCTTTTCTTCCAGCGTCCTCGCTAAACAAAATTTATCAAAATAAGCACTGTTCTGACACTGTAACGACCAGTCCCCAAGCGGGTGGGACCAGGGTAGAAGACCTGATCAAGGAAAGGTACTTGGGCAAAAGCGGACAAGATTTACATGGTATTCAACCAGACTGTTACACCATGGAGACTGTTGCATCTCTGTCGTCTTCCACAGATATCCCACCAAAAATACTTGAATATGAACATATATCAGTGCAGAATCCAAGTAGAGGAAGGTTTCGAGAAACATTCTATGATTTCTCATTTTTTAACCATGACAAAATGTATCAAGAAGCTCAAAAAATCATTCCAGATGACTTTCTATGGACAATTAAGCTTATCACTGGCGCAACACTTGTACTAACAGAGGTCAATTCTACCATTCCATCTCTTTCTTTCTTTTGCACATAAAGACATAAATAAAATGTTAGGAATAGCATCTGATTATAATAAGTTTTACATGTGGTTTGGCTATTTTTGAGGGGAGTCACGTAATTGAATTCATCAGTAAGCGGTAAGTTTGTACACCAATAAGGAAATTGCATTCTTTACCCAAATCTCTAACTCTGAAAACTTACAAGACCCGCTTACAAGGTGAATTGCATTTAAATTCACGGAGTTTGGGTTCTATTTCATGCAAGTTATTGAACTTCGTTTCTTTCAATAATATCACTAAACTTCATGTTGGATTTCAATAGTCATTGTAGGCAATTTGTTTTAAAAAATTAACCGTAGTATTAACATGACACATAGCATATAACAGTATTACACCTAAGCGCAATATCAGACAATGAGACAAGAATGTGACATTTATAATCTTTTGTGGCTTAGGATGTATCACATGGTTGTAAATTTTTGCCACACCGCTCATAAATGTCAAACATGTCGGGCATAACGTTTAGTTGACATAATGATGCAGGGATTTCCAACAGGAAAGGTTGATGATGATTATGAAAGCATAGGCTCTTCAGTTACAATTGAACTACCTCCAAATTGGCTTAGCAGTAACTTCATAGGTTTCACTGTCCAGGCCTTCCTCATAAAAAATGAAAAGGAGATTGATGATGATCTTGGTATTACATGGAAATGCAGATTCAAATCCACATGTGGTCAAGTTCAACTTACTTCTGCATTGTATCAGTATCTTCCACCTATCTACTTACAGAGTTGCAACAGCTTTGTCTATGGTGCCGCTACAACTCCTTTGCTGACACTTGATGAAACTTGGTTTCATAAATATTGCTGCAATGAGGCTTCTTTCGAAGCCTTTGTTGAGCATTCATCTTCCAAGCATTGTTACCAAGTGAAGAAAATGGTGGCCCGGTTGATGTACCTCGGTGATGATGAAGGAAACCCTCCCATAATCTGTCAATTAGGAGACATGAATATTTCAGGATCACCTGGCGAATGTATTGAGGATGGAGGACTCAGTGGTGTCTTCGGTTGCCCTGTTGCTTCCAAAAACGGTGCTGATACCGAAGGAGGGCCAGATGACAATGAGAATGATGCTGGTACCAAAGAATAGCAAGATGACAATGAGAATAATGTCGAAGAAGAGCAAGATGACGAGAAGAATCAGGGAAGGAGCCCGACGCAAGGCAGGAGTAGAGAAAAATTTAGAACTACTCTTTGAATCTTCCGTTGCTAATGCATGATTTCATCGGAATTTTCAGTTTATCTACCGTTAATGCTTAAGCTACAGCTAAAATATTCATTACTGATGCTTCGTATTCAAAAAATTATATTATTAACAGATTTTTGTGCATCAACTCTCTGAGAATCTTGTTTTGGCTCTGCAACTTACTGGAACATCTTTCCGTATGCTGACAATCACAACTCTTCTACTGAAGACTAGATTGATAACTTGAGATCCATGAATAGAGTTTAGGAAGACATGCTGGAGGAAAGACTAGTTTTAAAAGAAGAATAGGCTTCTTCTAAACTCAGTCAATTGAAGCACATAAAATCTTCACTAGCTGAATTCTCTGAACTTGAAGTTTGTTTATGCTCAAAGGTGGAAGAGCTTGAGAAGGAGAATGAAAGTGGGTTGAATGAAAGTTGTAAATATCACCATGCCAGTTGATAACATGTATTTGCATATTCATGTTTGGTACTTTGGTGCATAATTCTAGTTTAGTTTAATATAGTTTAATTTTATTTCCATGTATTTGTTTCGTATTTTACTCCAGTTTAGTTTATGTTTGATTTGTTGTCATGTTTTTCTCTAATAATTTCAGGTCAAATCCATGAAAGATTAAGTAAGTCGGTGGTGGTTTTTCTGAGACGGGTAAACACTAATCTGTGTATGGCAATCCCATATTTATACCCCCACTTGATTGGAGGATTTCTTACAGAAAGGGTAATATGAAAATGATTAACACATAAAAACGGAACTGAGTAGAAGAAAAGAGGCTTCAGAAGGATGTAATTTTCTTTTTTTCCAATTATTCTTTAAACTTGTAAGAAAATTCATGTTATCTTTATTTAAAGTAGTAAACGATATATGCACCATGCGAGTATTCATATCTTGTACAAGTCGGAGACGTGTGGTATTGATTTCAAAATCCTTGTTGATAGCTTTGAAGAAGAGAAAGATTACAATGTGAGTCGTGAAAAGCTCCGCGACATTCAGAAGAAGCTTCCTTCCTTACTTACCTAGAGTTCTTGAATGTTTCGCGTCCTGACTTGAAGTCTTGCTTGAGAATGGAAGGACAACAGATGCACTTATTATTGCTAATTGGTATCCGTTGTCCAGTGAACTCTGGATTGGCGGCTTAATCCCTGAAGACGTGTTCAACACATTCATCAGTCCTGCAGAATATCAAATCAGTCCACTTGGTTCAGAATATCTGCCCATTGATGATGGGAAGACTCCTGGGATTGATGGGTTTAATAGCAATTTTTTTAAAAATGTTGGGGGATTGTGGGAGATGTTATTACAAGAGCTGTTCAGGAATTCTTTATTTCTGGAACGCTTCTAAAACAACTCAATGTCACTGTCCTTGTTGTTATTCCTAAAAAGGTGGCCCTCGAGAGCATGAATGATTATAGACCAATGTCTTGATGTACTGTGGTATACAAAATCGTCTCCAAAATTATTTCGTCTAGACTGAGTAAGGTGTTGTCTAAGATAGTTTCTTTGAATCAGTCTGCTTTCATTCCAGGCAGACAAATAGGGGAAGATGTTCACTTTGCTCATGAATTGGTTCGTAACTATCATAGAGGAAATTCCAAGCCTAATTGTGCGATCAAAATTGACCTCCGAAAAGCATATGATAGTGTCCAATGGGATTTCTTAGAAAAGTTATGGTTGGTTTTAGATTTTCTGCTGTGTTTATTAAGTGGGTAATGACTTGTGTGCGCTCTCCACATTATGTCTTGTCAGTTAATAGAGGATTGCATGGTTTTTTTGCTGGTCAGTGGGCTTAGGCAAGGGGATCCCATGTCTCCTTTACTGTTCATTTTAGCTGTTAATAAAAAATAAAATGTGCTCATTGCGAGCCAATATGCTTCAGTTCTTTTGATCCTGCTGAATGGAGTCCTTCGGAGTATCCATTTCCTGAGAAGTCAATAAAATTAGTCTCACGTTTGACCATTTGATCTTATATATGATTCGTAACACATGTACCTTGACTGGAAAACAACTAATCACTCTCATATATTGACTTGGTATAGAACTCGGTGAAAAAGTAAAAGACTTATCGCTCTAAATTTCAGATCCGAAATTGAAAAGAGAAATTGATGAAGCAACATAACACTTATACTTTCTACAAGTGTGAGGAGGTTCAAAGTACAAATAAGAAATTGAAATAAGAATTAATGAAGCAGGACATAGCAAATTTCTCGGTACCAAGACATGCAAATTAGTGCAAATGAGCAACATTCGTTTTCATCTGAACGTAACATCACATCAAGATGACGGTGCCCGTTATAATATATTCAAGCATCAAATAACCAAGCATGCTATTATCTAACTCTATGAGGAACTGCAGTAACCCCATCCAAAAAAGTGCTGTAGAATCCGTTGCAACCTGTAGAAAGCAAGTTCTTAGTTAGAGGGACAAACAAATTAGCTGCGACCAAAAAACTATCAGCAATCTGCTGTGGTAATCCCACTACACACCCATATGCTACAGTCCTCTGCGATTCTTCCTGATGTCGTCTTCTGAAGTATCCATTCCCTGTGAGGTAATACAATTAGAATTCCGAACATACTTTCAGATGAATGTATGTCAAAATAAGAGAACAGGAATAGAGCACAAGAAAGAAAAGGCAGGGAGAGAGAGGGAGAAGCAGTTCTAATAGTTCACCAGAAATTGCAACCACTATACATCTGTCAGCGTAAATTCAACATGGGATTTACCGAGATAATACTCGCTTTCTGACTTTAGGACATATATAAGTCTAATTTAAGGTTTGGGGAAAGGCATTAACCATAGTTGCAAAGAATAGATGTAATAGGAGGATAGACCCAGTTAAGGAAGAAACAAATAAATATTACATAAAAGAACTTTCATCACTTGTCATGCCTCAATTTAGTTATCACTTATTAGCATTCTACGTTATACAAGCATGGAGTTTATACCAAGCCAGATGTTGTTACCTTTACCTTCTGTCTGTGAAGTGGGCAAATCCCAAGTCAAACTATGTGTCTCAAGTTCCAATGCAACCTGTACAAAGCAAAAGGGATTTGCGACTAGAACTATAGGAAATGTGTTGTCAACCTTGTTGGCAACATGCTTCAGTATTTTGATGTTCTGCTGGATGTAGTCCTTCAGAGTATCCTTATCCTTATCCTGAGAAGTCAATAAAATTAGTCCACGCTTGACGACTTGATCTTATATTTGATTCGTAAGACATGTACCTTGACTGGAAAACAATTAATCACCCTCATATACCGACTTGGTATAGAACTCAGTGAAAAAGTAAAAGCCTTGTCGCTCTGGATTTCGTTCCATCGGGGGCAATCAGATCCCAGATTCTTCAATGCATCAGCACTAAAGTTCAGAATGTCAACCAACAGATACGGAATATCGTGACTTAATCCTAACCCTCCTCGAACACTACAAATATTGATATTACAAGTGTCACTGAAGCCTGCTAAACGTAAGACACCACTCGGACGTGAAAGCAAAGAACCCCTGTTTGTGTCATCTCTGAGTGCAATTGGATAAGAAAATGGATCTATTGCGGCTAAAGCATCGTCATATAGGGATTTCCACATGCCCTTGAAAGGAAATTTATCAAAGGATCCACACCCATCCATTTGAACCCATTTTGGATGTGAATTATCAAGATTAATACCGTGAATACTACCCAGATTGGTTACGATGATGAGGGATGAAAGATAAACACAGTATGAATCGATAAATATATCAAAGTCGGATGCAAGTTTGAATTGATGGGGGTTGCAGGGTTCAGGAAGGCCAATCCAAGTATTGGTCCTGGAGTCATATATTTCAAAATTGGGGGATAAGGAACAAGGTGGCTCTAGTAGATATTTGGAACGATGATCATACAAAGAGGTTGAGAAAACACAAATTCTATATTCACCTATGACAGCAGCAACTGGTTCACATTTTCCCACAGCCATTTTGGGACCAGTTTCAAAATACTTCATCCCTTGTTTTGCCGCCTCCTCATTTCTCCAGTCAAGGGGTATGGTAGAAGATAGAGCTCTACGCAAGTCATAAATGGACATGGTATTATCCAGGGTATTATCCATGGTATTATCCGATAACATCCATTGACAAAACATATACAGTTTATACCCTAAGATAACAAAGGCGTAATGATTCGATAAAGTGAAAAATCGAAGGATGGGATGCAAAGCAGGAGGGGAATACTTATGAATATTGGAATTATTATTGACATCTAAACACCAAATTGCATATTCTGATAGTTCAGACCTAGGAGCATGAAGTGTAAGAACAAATAGTTTGTCAAATCCGGGGGAAAATACATGAGAATCATGAGGTCGTACCAATTTTGAAAGAAATTCAATAGGGGCGGATGAGGAAAGAAGTTGACTCCAGAGAGGCGATGTCGGGTTAATCTTCTCTAAGAATGAAAACCACTGAGCAGATATAGCAGGCGGAGGTGATCGGATGAGTCCGTTTGGCGGCGGAGATGATTGAAAGAAATCGGAGAACCAAGTGTAGACAAGACCGATTTGAGATGGGAAAGGCATCATCTGGTTGCTTTATTTTCAGCAGAAAACGAGTTAGGGTTTAGATAGAACCCTGCTTTTGATTTGTTATGTAAAATAGGAGGGATCACTTGTTATGTAAACCGATTTGAGATGGGAAAGACAAAAACGAACATCAAGTGCACAGCTCCTCTTACTAATTATTTAGAATTTGTTTAATTCTTTGCTTTCTTTTCTTACTATCTTTTTTATAATTTATTCTAAAATGTAAACCTCCAAAAATGAACTTTTAAAACTTAAAATTCTCCATTCTAACATTTTGGACTTAAATATTCAAAAACATTTGGACATAAATTTGATACAAATATTTTATTTATATATAACAACTTCATTTGATATAATTTATAGAAGTTTTATTTTTAGAATATGTGATTTATAAATTAGAATATAAGGTTTATATGGTATATATGAACTTAATTAATTGTTTGTGAGTGCTTTTCTTTTGCAGAAAAATATGAGCTCCCTATGCAGCTTCCATGGTACTTGGCTACTAAGAAAGTTAGTGACCGTTTATTTCACAGAAGCTATGGACATGCAGACACGGATCATATCCAAAAAACAAATATGTTCATCCTTGATAATTCTTGTATCATACCAGCTTCCACAGTAGCTATGGACATCATTGAAGTCTCCGTTTTCATTTTGGAAACGGTGTCTACATTTCACTCTGAAACCACACCCGCTACTAACACTTTTGAATACAATAGCAGCACCAATATTGAAACCTAATAAATCGTTTTTAGCCCAATCTGAATTCAGGCAGCTCGATTTCAGTGGCAAAAATGTAACTTAAAAAGTGTAACTGCATATCTTCATAGAATTCCAGATTATTGTGTGATGTAGGGAAGCAAAAACTAGATTCTCCTGCTAGCATAGAAGCTACCTGCACGATGAGACAAACTGATAAAAGTTAAAGCCTTGGGCTTCGCTTTGGCACTCCAGTTTTCATCTTGCTGATCCGGCGGTGCAATCAGCCTCCTGCAATTATTAACTCGAAAATCTTCGAGATTTGCAAGTCTACAATTATTATAGATTTTTATTACGCGCCGAGTTAGTGCTACTCACAACAGGTAACTTTCAAGCCATGTAGATACCATATCAACTCCATCCTGATTGTCATTCAGCTTGGAGTAATTTGAAAAACCGGTATAAAAACTAATTCTCTCGCCGTATAATTTGAACTTGTCAAATAAAATCGGGAGAGTCTGCAATGAAGTGCAGTTTTCCATTGTCAGATGCTTAACACTTGATGGAAGAGGTGGCACAGACTGAAGACTAGCTTTTGCAATTTCTGAACTCCAGATATCTCAGTTGCGAAAGTGGAAAAAGATCAGGAAGAGCTTCCAAAGAAATGCACCCTTTCACATTCAGATCTTGAATACTTGAAGGAAGATCAGGCAATGCTTGGAGCCTCGTGCAATTAGCAGCATGAAGAGATGTTAGCCGGGAGAGTTGACAGATGCTGGAAGACATTGTCAATAACTCATTTCCACTTAAATCCAGAAGTTGCAACAATGGAAAGCGGCTCCAGTCGTTCGGAATTGTTTCATCAGTAAGATTGCAACCACTTAGATTCAGTATCTTAAGAAACTTTAAATTGCACATACTAGTTGGAAGAGACACAAGTTTCTTGCAGTCCTTAAGGTTTAGTGAGACCAGATTTTCCAAAGCTCCAATAGACTCGAGAAGCTCAAGCAGAACACATCCTTGAAGATTCAAATTCTCAAGATTTGATACCTCTCTCAAGTCTGGAGTCTCGATTAAATATTTTGAGTGACTTCGATTCATAACCTTCAGGGACTTCACTGGCTGTTACAACAAAAAGTAAGAAAGGTCGTCCTGATAATATATTCATTTGTGATGTAGAGCAATGAGCATATAAGCACATGATGTACCCTTATGTTCTTCCACAGATATTGAATGCTACTTTTCTGCAAGTGGAGCTCAACAAGTTCATTTGGCTGGAAAGCTGGTGAAAAGTATTTGAAAGGACATCCATACCAATTCAGATAAGCCAATTCGTTAGACAGAAACGCAGTGAGAATTGCAAATTCTGAACTTTCAGCAATCTTAGCTTCTTCATCTTTAAGGTGGCTTTGGCACTCAGGTTTCCATCTTGTTGATCCACTAGTTCGTTCAGGGCCATGCCTTCTATTTGTTCCGCGCCCTGAAATAACAAACACAAAATTAGTGGACAATAATCACAAAATTAGAATAACCGTTACATGAATTTGTGTTACTTACACTATCATTTGTGAGGACATGATTAAAATCACCATGAAGCCGTATCCTGCTACGTTGTCCTCGCTCATTACGTGATTCCTTGCAAACAATTTCCCGATCCATTTCTTGCAACAAATCATGCATCTCTAACTTGTTTTCCAGGATAGTAATAAGGCATTTATCAACAAGAACTCTAATTCTAATGCTGGCAGAGAAACCACAATCATCCATTATTCTCTCTACAAAACCAGCTTGCTCCCCCTTTAAAGAAACATGAAATATCCAGAACTATACTTTTCTCTTCTTCATCCAAAGTGTCAAAACTTGCCAGCAACACGTTGAAAATTTCAGGACGAGGACTTCTACCAAGTTTTTCCAGTTTATTTTCCCATTCTTGTTTCCTGTGCCAAATAAAAAAGATGCCAAAACTTTGAGCGCCAAGGATTGCCTTGAGCATAGTTCGTTGCCCTTTCAGATAGATCCATATATTCTAGTGTAGGATGGTTTTTCCCGAAAGCATTCAAGCTGAATTAACCCTTTAACTTCGTATAGTTCATTAGCTCTACTTTTCAGAACTTGCTTATCTCTAGATGTTGCAATAATTCTGTTTCCCAAGCCAAAATCCACATCATCTCAAGATGTAACAAGTTTGTTGTTTGTTTAACGTGCGAGTCCATTCCAATCAAAACGTTCAAAGTTCTGGAGCGTACATGGTGCAATTTCTTCAAAACATCTTCCACAATTGTTTCCACAAGTTTAGCCTCAGACCTATTTGAAAGGGCAAAAGGGGATTGTTTTTCATTACCTTAATATCTGCTTCAATAAATACCATGACTAAAAGCCATGAATTACTCCATAACTTGAAAAAAGAATACTCTATAATACGGCTGTTTTCTCAATTCAATTCAGATACTTAACAAAACTTGAGGCATTTAGTGGTACAAATTTAGGCAAAATAAAGTAATTATAAACTTGAGCATTTAGAACATATGACTAATTTCTGATATTTCTCCTACATAAATAGTCCCTATTGAAATGAGAATAATCTAAGGAATTGAGAAATTCAAATACTGGATATCGCATAGCCAGATAATCTTGTAATAGTCGTTAAGTCAGCTTTGTAAAATGTGGGAAACTCCCTTGAATATTATTGATTAACAAGGCACAAATATATACATCTCGTGAGCTATTCTATTCTAAGTAGGATACAATTGAACAAATACTAATCCTAATGGAATTACAATGACTAATCCTTATCAAGCTTTCCATCCTTGCGATTTCGCCAATTGGTCCTTAAATTCTCTTTAACTGGAAATGGAGGGGGAGTAACAACAACAAAGCCTTAGGGTTCTACATAAACAATGAATTTTCAACTCTGCAAAATTAACGTTCTATAAAAAAGAATATTAGCAATTAAACAAAGAAATAAGAACTTTTCGACCTACTCATCAATGGCTAGAGGAAGCTGGAGAGGTACTAGAGAGCTCTTTGAGGTAAAACATGTAACATTCTGATTGAGAGCTCTATTTATTTATGAATCAATTTATTTCCTCCGAGAGACTTGAGAGGGAAGGAGAGGGGCTAAAATGTCAAATCAATACTTCCTTCGGAATAAGTGTCAAGTTAGAAAGTTGAGCATAAATGATTTTGAGAGATAGTTGAGTGTGAGTGTAGAAACAAAACACATTCCATACTCAAATTGGGAAAGAACATATAATATTTACACCTATTGACTTACAAGTCAGAACGTTTCATTTGTTATTAGAATCAATACTTTACATGTAGTGTTTTTACAATAAATGTAAATGTGTTTTAAAGCCGTGAGAGACAATGAATAGAAAATTAACCAAGTATATAATATTTACATGACATTGGCTCAAAATGTTATAGTTGTTATCAAAACTGTCGTGCCGTGCCGTGCCGTGCTGCCCAAGAGTTGGACCTAAGGGATGAGGTTTGGTTGAAGAATCAACCGAATCGAAATCATAAATCATACATTTTCAATCTCTTGGGATTAGGTCCATCAACAAATTCACAGCAACTATCATCATCACCACCATGTCTTCTCTTGCTTTTATTTCAGACATTCATATCAACATCAGAGACATCAAAAAGCTCAGCAGGTCTATGGCATTGTGATGAGCTCGTATTTGACTATAATAATTATACATTAATTCACTATTAATTGGGTTTAATAGGTTGTAATTGTTATTATTTGAGGATTTACAAGCCTTTTTGTAGTATTGTCTACTTTAGGAGGGCAACAGACTAGTAGCAGCCCGCTACAGTGAAAAGCAGACCTGAAGCAGCCCGCTACAGTAGAAAGCATCTTGTTGGTGGAAAAGTAGAAGTCAAATCAAGGAGAAAATGGAGAGAAAGTCGGCCTAATTGGAGATTGGAAGCTTATTGAAGAAGCTTTGCCTTTTGGAGATATCAAGGACGAAATTCTATTGTTGTTTAATACAAAATATCTTGTAGTCCAGCTGGAACAGCCTACCTATTGTTGTACTTAATTAGTATTTTAATCTTTCTTTATTCTTTTAAGTTGAGAACAATTCTGAGGGGAGATATCGTACCATATCATCTTCTATCTCTCTTTTAGTGTTAATTAGCTTAGTCTCTGGTAGTTGAGCTCCTTTAATGGAGTTTATTGTAGTTCTTTGTGTAGTTAAGCTCACTATGAGTGAGTAGTACCCTGTTACAAGCTGAGCCAGCCTTAGGGCTGGCATTGTAAGTTTTCTTATCTTTGTATTTAATGAATGAATGTTGCTTTTATTGAGTGTTTAATGAAGTTCTGTAGATTTCAGGTCTCAAAAACCTGTTACAGTATGCATAACCGACATGACCATTGCTTTTATGTATGCTTGTTCTTCATATAAACTTATACATCTGATATGACCATTTGACTGATGTATATCAAGGGTTCTCATGCAAATGAGATGCTACTTCGTGATTATGCAAGTTAAGAACACATCTTAAAGGCCTTTAGGATGTTAGTAATGCTTAGAATCTTGAGGATATGACCATTTGAATCAAGTGAACTTTAAGTAGAGACCTTGACAGAATATTTGCATGCATTCATGAGTTAAAGGAAGAGAGAAGAGAAGTTGCAATGCCAGTTCCGTGCTGTGCTTAGCTTGTTCCTTTTACACATTGTTATAAATCATCATTTCTTATCATTTACTCTTTAGATCTGTTATTAAGTAGAGCTCTTTAGCTTAGATAAAAGACAACCAACCTCAAAATCAAGCTTTTTATGTTACTAGTTACTTAAGCAGACTGTTCCATAGCTAGTTTCAGTTTAGTTTTATTTCAATCCTCGTGGGAATGACACTTGTTCTTACCAAAACTACATAATTGTCCTAGTATACTTGCTAGAGGTCACATCCAGAGGTAACACATTGTATGAGTTCAGCAAGAGCAAGATCATATATGATTCTAAGCCCACAATACTTCACCTTCAACCCATTTGAATGAAATGTTGCTCTTAGATTCCCGCATTTGTCCCACCAATTCTCGCAATTTAGCGAGCTACTTGGCATGAAGTTGAACCAAAGATGATCCTGTAAACTCCCCATTTCGGCAGGGACTTGTGTTGCAGGCCGGCCCAAGAACACAGCTTCGTCCGCCTTGTCATTCCATGCCTGCAAATACGGGTGTCAAAACGAGTGGTTGTGTCATATTCATGTTATATGATCTATATATTCTACACAGTCTAGAATTAGTCATATGGTTCTTGAAGATAACAACAGATTTAGACTTCGCATATCAACAAATTTCATATTAAATGAATCGACTCTATAAACCGTGTTATCGTATCAACAAATTTGATATTGGTACCTGTAAATCACAGAATACTGTATTATTTTCTGTTGAGAGAAGTTGATCGTCATAGGCTTCAAGAAGTACACAAATCGCAAATCCCATCCATCTATTAGTAAACCAGTGTGTAGGCAGCTGCAATTCTATAGAACAACCAATCCCTTGATAGTTGAACCATTGCGGAACTTCATTTCCAGCTAAACACATCGATACATGAGAGCTCGGACTATACAATCCCTGTATCAAAACGAAAATTTATATCAGTTACGCCTTGAAAAAAGTACATTGCGAGTATTTCAATCACGGGATAACAACAACGTTGTCATGAAGCTATGAAAATGGAAAATGGAGGTGTAGAAGGATACCTGAGAGCTGTGCTTTAGCAGATAATGTAAGTAACTAGTCAGTCTGGAGAATGCTGTAGAGTTTTTCCCTTTAATCTCAACTAACTGAATTCGATTTACGAAAGTTAAAGCTGAATGTTTCGGATCATCATCAGCACTTAATCCTTCAACGCTCAAACGAATAACAGCTGATGAAAGATCCGGTTGAGTTTGAAGCCTTTCGCAGTCAGGAAATTGAAGGTTTCGAGTTCATAATGTCTGCTGATAGTATTAGGCAGGGAAGTTGCCAAGGATGAACAGCCAACCGTGCTGATATACAAAATACTTGAAGGAAGATCCGGTAGTGCATTCAGCCTCCTGCAATTATCGACTCGAAAATCTTCGAGATTTGCAAGTCTGCTAATACTTTCGGGCAAGCTTATGATGTTATTGAGGGATTGCAGCAACGGAAAACAACTCAAATCTTTTGGCAGCACGCCTTCTCCCAGATTGCAGTAGCTTAAATTCAATGATCTTAGAGAACATAGAACCGATAAAGAAGGTAGGAAAGCCGGTAGATTAAGACTCCGTTTTGGGATTAACCACGACAAGAGTAGAAAATTGGTAGTTGTGACTTGTTTTGAAGCAATTCCGCCGATATTAAGCTTCTCTAAACATGTCATTTCCGCCCATTTTGGTGGAAGTTCATCAAGCTTTGAGCAGCCATGCAAGTTAAGCACTTTCAGGTGATTCAAATCGCATATAGTGTTTGGAAGCCTAACGAGACTTTTGCAATCCTTCAAATTCAACTCGACAAGCCTTCCCAGAGCTCCAATGGACCGGTGAATCTCGTATAGTCTTATGCAACCTTCGAGATTCAGCTTTTCAAGATTTGGAACTTGTTCAAAGTCCATTGTCTTGATTAAGTTAATAGAGAAACTAAGATCAATCACCTTCAACATCTTCAATGGCTGCAAATAGTACAGATACATTCTAAATTAAGATCATTGAAACTCAAACTGATCGTAACTCGAAATTTCTGGCAACAGAAACAAAAGACAATACTTACTTTTATACCCTGCCACAGTTGTTGGATGTCGCTAGACTGCAAATGGAGCTCAACAAGTTTATCTGGCTGAAAAGTCGATGGAAAGGATTTGAAAGGATATTCTTCCCAGTCAAGAAACCTCAACTCATTTGAAAGATAATTTAGACTCCCCGAAAGGCGTAAATTCCCAAGTTTTAGCAACCTAAGATTTCTCATCTTTGTGAAGGCTTTTGCACTGAGATGATCATCTTCTTGCTCGCATGTATCTAGAACTATGCCTTCAACCTCTTCGGTTCCCTGTACATACAAAAATCGAGCATAAGTACGAAAATCTGAAATTTTACCCTTTTCATTTGAGACGGATATAAGCTGTTCCGACAAATTGGTCTTGAGCTTGTCAATTTGAGACAAGTCACACGAGTCAAGAAACAGATCAACGATAAGTGTTAAACTCCTGTAACACACTAGTCCATCCCTTTTCTCGATTCAAAGTGACTCGTCCCGAGTTGATAAGACCTCTATGTGAAACATAAAAGCAAGTCATTACCGTGTCATTTGATAGAACATGATAGACATCCTTATAAAGCCACAGTCTGCTCCGTCTTCCCGGTTCTTCATAGCATGATGTACGAACGATTTCTCGCCCCATTTCTTCGAGTAAATCATGCATACATATTCTATCATTGCAAATAGTAATGAGAGACTTACTCAGAAGTACCTTGATCCCAATTTCCGGATAAAAACCGCAACTTTCCAATACTTTAACCACATAATCTTTCTCCTCTCCTTTAAAAAAGCAAGCAATATCCAAAAATATTTTCTTCTCAACTCCCTGTAATCCATCAAAACTTATACAAAGCTTATCCAAAATTAGCTTGTTTGGAATCTCCATCAACCTCTCCAACGCACTTTCCCACTCATCAATAGACTTTCCAAACAAAAAACAACCGAGAACATCAAGAGCTAAGGGAAGTCCATTAGCATAACTAACAAACCGGTTAGCTATCTCTACATAATCATAATCCAGATAATCACTCTTAAACGCTTTCAAGCAAAACAGAGTAAAAGATTCATCATGATTCAACCCTTCAACTCTATATATCTTCTCCACCCCATGACTCACCAACAAATGCTCGTCTCTAGTCGTTATGATGATCCTACTTCCACACCCAAACCAATCATGCATACCGGCTAACGACTTTAACTGCTCAGAACCACTCACATCATCAAGAACTATAAGAACCCTTTTATGCCGAAGCCTGTTCTTGATCTCATCCATTCCACTATGAGTATTCCAAACTTTTTTCACATCTGTCTCCATTAAAGTTTCCGAAAGGAGCTGTTGTTGCAACGAAATTAACCCGAATTTCGACTCGACTTCTCTAACATTTGCAAGAAAACAACATCCTTCAAATTGATTAGACAGTTGTCCATAAAGTGCTCTAGCAATGGTGGTTTTACCTATGCCTCCCATCCCACAAATTCCTAGAAATTCAACACTATTATTTAATTTTCCTTCTTCTATACACAAGTTCATCATTTCTTCTAAACGTGAATTGATTCCTACTAAGTTGTTTGCTTCATTTGAATGGAGTTTAGGACTTGATTTTCTCAAATTTTTAACTACCTCTTCAACAATTTCTTCAATTAGCTTGGACTCATCCCTATAATTAAACCACAAAAAAAAAACATTAGTCCATTCAGATGAGGAATTATTCCACATTAAGTGGATTTAATTGATAAATTAAGTCACATAGTCAATTTTTTCTTGCTATAACAATTAAGAATAATGAATTCCCTCAAAAAAGAAAATTAAGAAGAATGAATGGACCAAGTAAAATATAATAAAAAAAATAATTTTTGAATCATATCCTTGGTAACTTTAGTTGACAAACATGGCAAGTAGACATGATGTGATCCATACCCACTCCATAATTCCATTTTCAAATCAATACTTTATAGCGTCACATAATGATCTTATGACTCCAATTGGCCAAAATTGCAGGTAATGGCTCTTGAATTAGCATTATAGCCAAAGGATACAAAATACTTGAACTTTATAGTATTATTTAGTATTAAATTTTAATCAGTAAAAAATCCTAAAATATTAAGGAAATAGTATTGAAATATAATATATGGTACAATGTATTAAACGAGTAACAGGACAGTCAAACTAAACGAGTAACAGGACATTGAAAGAAAAAATGGGCAATATCTTCCACTGCATTGTTACACAGACCACAAACACCAGTAGAGATGCCCATTTTAGCTAAACGAGCTCTCACATGAGCACGCTTATGTAACATTAACCACAGGACAAAACTAGACCAAGGAATAAATCCTTTCCCCCAAACCAGTTTGTACCAGCTGACTTGGGCACCTAGAGGGCGTAAAAGATGCCAAGATGAAGCAATAGAAAAAGTGCCAGAAGGGGTGTGAGGCCAGAGGACGATGTCCTGGCTGTCCATATTCATCCGGGTCCTAACAATTCTGCTCCACGCTCTGTCTGTGTCAGCATCAGTACGGTCTGGCAGATGCCACTCTCCATTTCTAACAACATCAGCTACAGTCGCATATTTTAAAATATCTGAATCAACAAAGTTTAAATCAGGGAAAGTATCTTTCACTGATGAACCATCTAACCATGGATCGAACCAGAACGAAAAACATTCTGAGATGCGATTGTCGTTCTGAATTTCAAAGATGCTTCATTAGTTTCCTGAATTTGCTTACAATGACATATTGCTCTCTTAAACTTGCTTAAGACCCCATAAGCTGAAGTGTATTATTAGCCTTATAAACTTGCTTAAAGTGATACATGATTTAGTTTGTCCAAATCTCTCATTTGATGCGTTACATGGCCTTGGGTGACAAATAGGAAGTTCATAAATTTCATCGGATAAATAATGCATTTTGTTATCCTAATGAGAACTATAAGTTTGTCGTGCTGCACAATTTGCAATTTTTTACCTTATAAATAAATAAGTGCTTGTAAAAAACTTGTTGTCTTCTTAATTGTACTTTTCCTCGGAGTTTCCAAATGGTATATTGTTAATAACATCAGACAATAAATATCAAAAGTATCATGTTTGTTCTCTTCTTTTCTTTATCTATAATGCTTTAAAAGTCTTCACATAGAGAAATCAGAATCTCAATCTAATCTCAAGATGGCTTCTGCAGCTTCTTCTGTAGGTTCAAAGAGGTTCGATGTATTTCTCAGTTTTCGGGGCACGGATACCCGTCGTAACTTCACCAGCCATCTCTATTCAACTCTAAATCAAAAAGGAATTATAACTTTCATGGACACTGAACTAAATAGAGGGGAAGTGATTACACCAAGAATCCTGAAAGCAATTGAAGAATCAAATGTCTCCGTTATTATCTTCTCAAAAAACTATGCATCTTCCGCTTGGTGCTTGGATGAACTTGTGAAGATCATTGAATGCATGAAGACAGATTGTTACCTATGGATGTGACTCTAGCAAGTGTACTAGGTACAAGTAATAAAATGATAAGTAGATTATCGTCTCCACAGGGATTGAGATGAAAAGATTAACTGAAAAGACCTATGTAACAATCTGTTTACGTAGCAAGTAACATCAAAAACATGGATTTGAGGTTGGTGGTTTGTTATCTAAACTGATTATCTCTAAAAAAAGACAGATCTAAGGATTAAAAGATGAGAAATGATGATTGATAACAATGTGTAAAAGGAACAAGCTAAACCTAGCACGGAACTGGCATTGCAACCTCCCTTCTCTTCTTCTTTAACTCATGAATGCATGCAAATATTCTGTCAAGGTCTCTACTTAAAGTTCACTTGATTCAAATGGTCATATCCTCAAGATTCTAAGCATTACTAACATCCTAAAGGCCTTTAAGAAGCGTTCTTAACTTGCATAATCACGAAGTAGCATCTCATTTGCATGAAAACCCTTGATATATATCAGTCAAATGGTCATATCAGATATACATGTTTATATGAAGAACAAGCAAATATAAAAGCAATGGTCATGACAATTATATATACTGTAACAGGCTGTTAAGACCTGAAATCTACATATCTTCATTAAACACTCAATAAAAGCAACATTCATTCATTAAATACAAAGATAAGAAGACTTACAATGCCAGCCCTAAGGCTGGCTCAGCTTGTAACAGGGTACTACTCACTCATAGTGAGCTTAACTACAAAAGGAACTACAATAAACTCCATTAAAGGAGCTTCAACTACTGAAAACTAAAGATGATAATGTTATGAAGACAGAAAAACGGATTCCTCTCTCTTCAGAATAGTTCTCTACTTAAAGGAATAAAGAAAGATTAAATACTAATTAAGTACAACAAAAGGTAGGTTGTTCCAGCTGGAATACAAGATATTTCTATTAAACAACAATAGAATTTTGTCCTTGTGATCTTCCAAAAGGCAAAGCTTCTTCAATAAGCTTCCAATCTCCAATTAGGCCGACTTTCTCTCCCTTTTCTCCTTGATTTGACTTCTACTTTTTCACCAACAAGATGCTTTCTACTGTAGCGGGCTGCTTCAGGTCTGCTTTTCACTGTAGCGGGCTGCTACTAGTCTGCTGCCCTCCTAAAGTAGACAATACTACAAAAAGGCTTGTAAATCCTCAAATAATAACAATTACAACCTATTAAACCCAATAAATAGTGAATTAATGTATAATTATTATAGTCAAATACGAGCTCATCAAATACCCCCAAATTAAGCTTTTGTTTGTCCTCAAGCAAAGACAAAAGAGAAAACTAAGCTAGACAAAACATACAACAATGACTCGAATTTGAACTAAGGAAAAGAAAAACAAAACAAGGAAACAAATTACAACATCAAAACAAGAACAAACTAAGACTACAAACATAATAACAACAGTTTATTTAATTCAATTGCCCTTCAACCATTTCAATCTCGGATTAAACACACAAGAGCTTTGTAACTTAGATGCGGTTAGACTTTACCAATTATTCCATTTTCGGCTCCCAGAAAGTTCTCAAGGCTTTAAATCAAACTTCAACTTTCAATTGAACAACCTGCTCTTCCTTTATTACCTCACCAAGAAGTGTTTGCACTCAGCTCTCTTATGGTAACTAAATTACCATAAACAGGGTTCCTAAGATGCTTTAAGACTCACTCCTCAGCTAAGTTCAGTTAATCCTCAGGATGTGACCTTGCTTATCGGTCCAAACTTTCACAATTAGACAAGTACTCAGCATAGTCAAAAGGTCTTTCCAGGGTTATAATGTTAGGCTAGGGTAAAAAGGTATGGAAGTGAAATGGCTTTTTACAATGTGTGGAACATGTCATGATTTATCAATTAAGCTCTTTTCCAACAATTTCAAATATTTCCCAGCCTGTTCCTGGTTATTTACAACCACAAACTACTTACACAGCCTGTTTCACAACTTAGGCACAACACAAATCAAAAATTTACACAACACTAAGGTAAAAGCAATTCCAAACTTTCAATTCCAGGGCTAAAATGTACCCGTAGAAATAAAAAGACTTTATTCAACTATTTTTTTCATTTTTTCGAAGAATTTCTTTGAGATTTTCTTCATTTTTCAATTTTTCTTTTTCTTTTTCTTTTTTTTTTCATTTTATTCAGACAACACTTTTCATTCCTCAACCTTTGAGTATCTACATCATTAAATCTTTTCAAAATTAGCTCTTTAGACTACCAAGTAGTCTGTTGTAGACATGTAAATCAAGGTATTTTGGAGTAAAAGTGAAGGGAATTGGCTTAAATTAATGTGTAAAGAAAGAATTGGTTAAGGCTCGAGTTGGTTGACCTAAAATAAGGGTGCAATGCACTGGTAGGCTTTTTAAGAGTGTAAAAAAAATTGTGATTTCTAGGTGCCTTCATCTTCCTATGCTTTTCCTCAGTTTCATCATGAAATTTTGGGCAGCCAGCTTAGATAACCAAGTTGGAATTTAGGTTATCAGTTTAGGCGACCAAAGCAAACCCTACCTAAGACTTCTTTGAACTTAGCCCTCTCATCCTTCTCCTAATTGCATTTGTGGATGCAGCAGGCTCTACCTTACATAAATTGGGCTTTTTGCAATAAGGGTTTACAGGTTCTGAGTTGCATATTTCACTTGAATTTTGACTTTCAACTTAAAAACTTTTGAACCTTCTTTCTTTTTCAAACTTCATTAGTCAATAAAGGTTCACCACACATTTGTTTAAGGTGCAAGCATGCAATCGTTGATTGGAGGTTGAAAGACAATTATTTTCATTCTATGCTATTTTCATTTAAGCTTTTGCTGTTGTAAACAAGAAGAATAAAGAACATACCTAAAAACAGACACAGGTTGTTCCGCTAAAAGAAACAACCTCACAACCTAACACTTCAACAAAACAGACACAATAAACAAATATCCACAAAAACTTACACTAATAGACAAATTGGGGACAATTAAGGGCTTGACTATAATAATCATACAAGCAAGTAGACACTTTGAGTTTCATCATGCTACATATATTACAATTCAAATCAAGCATGGCATTTGCATATTTGTCAATCAAATCTTCCATTTCACTCCACCCCCAAATTAAAACATGACATTGTCCTCAATGTCTCAAAATAGGAATATGGAAAATGAAACATCAATAAGCAGCATCAAAGCATAGCAAATAGACAAGCATTTCATGAGAAAAAGAGTAGGGATCAAGGGATACAAACAGAGGAGAGAACCGGAACAGTCTGCTTAGGGAGGAGGGACCTCAGAGGACTCAGCCTCTACACCTTCCTTGGGAGGTACATCTCCACTCTCCTTAGTAGCATACTCATTCACGTTGAAAGAGGACTCTAACTCTGTTGGGGTATCAGTCACCATCTTCTTCTTGGCTTTCTCCTCATCATACTCTAAAACAATCTTACATTCACGATTCTTTCTCAGCGTTTCCACTTGGGCTTGAAGATACAAGGTAGATCTTTGCCGCCTCACCAATTCCTTCTTGAGGTTTGCAACTTCCTTATCAAGAAGGGCATTCTTTCGATCCTGGGCTTTTAGCTGGAGGAGAATATCCTCCTTGGCAAGTTGGAGACACTTGAGACAATCCTCAGTGGTAGACCCCTTAGCCATTTGGCTATCAAAAACAGGCTCTGCAGTAAGTTGTTCCCAGAATTTAGGCTGTTCAACAAAGATGTAGCCTGCGTACTCCTCCAAAGCAGCCTCATCACCAGCAAAATAGCTAAGTGATGGCTCTTGTTTCACAAAGACTTCAGCCCTAGTTTTCATTCTGAAAATTGGAACTTAGAAAGATTGAGAGAAAGTTGAATGAAAGAGAAAGAAGAAAAGTGAAGATCTTTTAAAGCAAAAGAAAGTGATAGTTTGAAAAAGTAGGTGTTAGTTTTGGGGAACCGAAAAATTATGAGAGAGTGAATAGTAATTAGGCATGGGAGAGAGAAGGTTTGCAACCGGTGATTTGACTCTTCTCTACTCCAACGGTTACCAATGGTAACTCCACCCCCAAATTACTATTATTCAATGGTTAAAAATTAATTAACCCTGATTTGACAACTCCCTTATTCTCTCTCAGATTTTTGGAATTACCCACCATAAAAAAAAACTACCTTTTTGAATTTGAAAAGCTTTGTCAAGAAAAAGATTCATCTTATAAAGATCACCCCCAAATTTTTACTGTTAGTAAAAATTCAAACTCAACCCCTAAAAATGTAGGAGATATAAGTTTAAACCTTTGCTAACTAAAAACTTTGGGTTCGGGACAGCCTGCTTCTATTTTTTTCAACTGGACAGTTTTTTAACAAAACAAACTACAACAAAATAAAAACAATAAATTTGAACTAAACTAAAGGATAGAAAAATTGGGGTTTTCCAATTAGGTTGCTACAATTGGTGTTTGCAGCAGACACAGTCTGTTCCTTCAACTCATGGTGGATCCTGGAAATGAGCGGTATTAATCACCCTTGGAAATTCATGGGCAGAGCATGGTTCAAGTTTCTTGCCATTAACTATGAAAGGTTCTCCTCCCGGCCTTACAATCTCAACCTTTCCATGGGTGAACAACTTGTTCACGACAAATGGACCAGACCACCGAGACTTCACTCCAACAGGGAACAACTTCAATCTAGAGTCATGTAAAAGCACTTGTTGTCCCTCATAGAACCTATTGACTTTGGTTTTCTTTCCATGGCACAACTTAGGCTTCTCCTTGCATTTTTGGGCATTTTCATAGGCAAACAGCCTGCATTCTTCCATCTCATTCACTTGCACTTCTCTTTGAACCCCAACATCCTCCTTCATGTCCAATTTAAGTATGGAACTTCTTCCATTTGGTATATCAGGAGGCTTTTTGAGTGAAGGGTCTGAAGTGTTTGGTGGGAGTGGTGATTTTTCTGCTATTTCTTTGGAACAGCCTGTTCCCTCACAAATCTTCACTTCTTCTTCCAAAACATCATGCTTAGTTTCCTGCAAAACAGATGACTGCAAAGGTGAATCTAGAAAATAGCATGCATCATCAGAAGTAGGACGCCTTACTAAACCTTCATTCATTTTGAAAATGATCTTATCCCCATTGACTCGAAAGCTTAGTTCTTTAGCCTTTACATCTATGAGAGCCCCACCAGTAGCTAGAAAGGGTCTTCCTAGAATTATGGGAACATGCATATCCTCAGGCATATCCATCACAACAAAGTCAGCAGGCAATATGAATTTCCCTACCTTTACTAAGACATCTTCAACTATTCCTCTAGGATAACATATTGACCTATCAGCTAGTTGTATAGACATTCTAGTAGGTTGTGGTTCTCCTATGCCTAACTTTGTATACAATGAATATGGGATAAGATTAATGCTTGCACCAAGATCACATAATGCATTTTCAACATGTAAATTTCCAATTGAGCAAGGGATAGAGAAACTCCCTGGATCTTTCATTTTTCTAGGAAGGGGCAGCCTGTTCAACAAGATTGAAGAGCAATCTCTGTTCAGATGAACACAAGAGACATTCTCCAGCTTTGTCTTGTTAGAAAGGATGTCCTTCAAGAACTTCTTATAATCTGGCATTTGGTTCAAGGCTTCCAAGAATGGAAGGTTGATGTGAAGCTTTCTCAAAGTATCAAGAATTTTTGAGTGCCTCTTCTCCAACATTTCATCCACCAAAGCTCCAGGATAAGGTGCAGGTGGTTGGTAAGGAGGAGGTGGAATGTATTTCTCCACAGGTTCCTCCTGAACCAAAACAGGCTCCTTAGCCTTTACACTTGGCTTTTCAGTCACTGGAACAGCTTGTTCCTTGTTAGCTTCTGCCTTCTTTGAAGTACCTGCAACACTAATCAACTTTTTAATCTCATTAGGGTCAGAAATCTCCTTACCACACCTAAGTGTGATAGCCATCACATTCTCCCTTGGATTGGGCTCAATGTTGCTTGGTAGAGCCCCTTTGCCTTTGGAAGTGGATGATGAAGCAGCCAACTGGTGAACTTGAGTTTCGAGGCTCTTAATTGAAGATTGAGTTGAAGCAGTAAATTGGTGCACATGAGTCTCGAGACTCTTCATTGAAGATTGAGTCTGTTTCATGAATTGTGCCACCAACATTTTGAAGTCTGGTTCTTCTTCTTTGGCCTGAACAGGCTGTTTGTATTGTTGCGGAGGTTGTTCCTGGTAATAACCTCTTGATTCCTGCTCAAATGCTTGTTCCTCTTGCTGACCAGGTTGTGGAAGCCATGAGGAGTTAGGATGATTTCTAGGACCAGAGTTGCATAGGTCCGAGTAATGATTTTGTGGGTTTATCGGAATGCGCCCCACAAAATGACATTGTTCATGAGCATACTCCCCCATTTTGACTTCTGGGTTGATGGTATTGGGATGAGGGCCACCACGAAAATCACAAGCATTTGGGATGGCTTCATGGTGAGTGGGTGAGGCATTCATCTTGATGATCTGCTGAGCAAGCTGTTCCATCTGAGATGTAAGCTTAGAAACAGCCTCTGCCCCATGATAGTCCATCGGCTTCTTTGCATCACTCCTTACTGAATGCCAACTATAGCTTGTGTTCACCACTCGATCAATGAGATCATAGAATTCTTGTGGCTCAAGATCCTCCGGGTTACCATTTGCAACCGATTCAATTTGCATCTTATAAGTATTTGCAATTCCATTGTAAAAATTCTGAACTTGCATCCACATTGGAATGCCATGGTTTGGAACCCTCCTTAGAAGTCCTTTGTAACGTTCCCATGCTTCGGCCAATGACTCATCTTCTACTTGGGAGAAACGGGATACTTCATTTCTCAGCTTGATGGCTTGTCTTGGTGGAAAATATTTCATTAGAAAAGCACTAGCCATCTTCTCCCATGAATTGATAGATCCGGGCTGAAGATTTTTGAACCAAGTCCTCGCTTTATCCCTTAGAGAATAATGGAACAGCTTCAGCCTTATAATCTCATCCGAGGCACCCATATTTGTTCGAAATGTGTTACATATTGTAACAAAATCTTGAATATGAGAATTTGGGTCCTCATTCTGGTCTCCACTGAATTGGACATCAACTTGAAGCATTTGTATCATGAATGCCTTCACCTGGAACAGGTTGTTCCCTTCATTCGGCAACACAATACATGAAGAGTATCCTTCAATGTTGGGTCTGGAGTAATCTCTCATCCTCATTATTGGCGGATTGTTGTTCTCGCCTTCACCTCCACGGTTTAGCTCTCCGTTTCTGTCATGTCCATTGTTACCGCCATTGTTTCCCCCATTAACAGGCTGTTCTTCATTCATCCTGCTTGTTTTTAGTCACTAAAAGCAAAACGGGTCCAACTTTGGCTACACCATGAACACACAGATCAAAACACACTATTTCACAGAAAATTTCAAATAAACTTTTACTTTCAATCCCCGGCAACGGCGCCAAAAACTTGTTACCTATGGATGTGACTCTAGCAAGTATACTAGATCGGTTATGTAGCTTAGGTAAGTACAAGTGTCATTCCCACAAGGATTGAAGTAAAACTAAACTGAAACTACCTATGGAACAGTCTGTTTAAGTAGCAAGTAACATAAAAAGCATGATTTGAGGTTGGTGGTTTGTTATCTAAACTGATTATCTCTAAAAAAAGACAGATCTAAGGATTAAAAGATGAGAAATGATGATTGATAACAATGTGTAAAAGGAACAAGCTAAACCTAGCACGGAACTGGCATTGCAACCTCCCTTCTCTTCTTCTTTAACTCATGAATGCATGCAAATATTCTGTCAAGGTCTCTACTTAAAGTTCACTTGATTCAAATGGTCATATCCTCAAGATTCTAAGCATTACTAACATCCTAAAGGCCTTTAAGATGCGTTCTTAACTTGCATAATCACGAAGTAGCATCTCATTTGCATGAAAACCCTTGATATATATCAGTCAAATGGTCATATCAGATATACATGTTTATATGAAGAACAAGCAAATATAAAAGCAATGGTCATGACAATTATATATACTGTAACAGGCTGTTAAGACCTGAAATCTACATATCTTCATTAAACACTAAATAAAAGCAACATTCATTCATTAAATACAAAGATAAGAAGACTTACAATGCCAGCCCTAAGGCTGGCTCAGCTTGTAACAGGGTACTACTCACTCATAGTGAGCTTAACTACAAAAGGAACTACAATAAACTCCATTAAAGGAGCTTCAACTACTGAAAACTAAAGATGATAATGTTATGAAGACAGAAAAACGGATTCCTCTCTCTTCAGAATAGTTCTCTACTTAAAGGAATAAAGAAAGATTAAATACTAATTAAGTACAACAAAAGGTAGGTTGTTCCAGCTGGAATACAAGATATTTCTATTAAACAACAATAGAATTTTGTCCTTGTGATCTTCCAAAAGGCAAAGCTTCTTCAATAAGCTTCCAATCTCCAATTAGGCCGACTTTCTCTCCCTTTTCTCCTTGATTTGACTTCTACTTTTTCACCAACAAGATGCTTTCTACTGTAGCGGGCTGCTTCAGGTCTGCTTTTCACTGTAGCGGGCTGCTACTAGTCTGCTGCCCTCCTAAAGTAGACAATACTACAAAAAGGCTTGTAAATCCTCAAATAATAACAATTACAACCTATTAAACCCAATAAATAGTGAATTAATGTATAATTATTATAGTCAAATACGAGCTCATCACAGATGGACATAAAGTATTACCTGTTTTCTATGAGGTAGACCCAGCAGATGTAGAAAAACAAACTGGAAGTTTCCGAGATGCATTTGCAGAATATGAAGAATTATTCAAAGACAATATGGCAAAAGTTCGAATGTGGAGGACTTCATTAACAGAAGCTGCTTCTCTATCAGGATGGGATTTTAGGAATACCAGGTACAATTTTATCATAATGGTGGGTCATAAAGGCCGGATGTTGGTGATCTGTTGGTGGTTGTGACCACCGACAGATTTTTGTTTTGCTGATTGCGAATTTTCTTGTGTGTTCCTTGTAAACATTTATTTTGCTTCTATCTACTTTTCTTTTTCTTTTCTTGAAACTAGTGAAAATTTCTGTTTATTTCCATCAGCTCGGATTCTGAACTTGTTGAACAGATTTGTAGGGGTACTTTGAAGATAATAAGGGATTTACCCTTTTCTCATTTTGAGGATCTGGTGGGGATACAACCGCAAATTGAGCAAATTGAGTCATTATTAGGCGTTGGTGTAGATGATGTTCTTGTTGTTGGAATATGGGGAATGGGTGGTATAGGGAAAACCACAATTGCCAAAGTGGTATTCGAAAAATTTGCCTCTCATTTTGAAGCTGCATGTTTTCTTGAAAACATCAGGGAAGCATCATCAACAAGACAAGGATTGGTTAACAAACGTGATGAGCTTGTCAATAAATTGTTGAATATTGGGATGCCAAATTCAACTCATTCGAATTTTTTGTTGAATCGACTTCATTATAAGAAAGTTTTTGCAGCTGTTGATGATGTAGATGATTTTGTGCAGCTAGAATATTTAGTTGGAAAACGATGCTGTTTTGGTGCAGGGAGTCGAATCATTGTGACAAGTAGAGATAAACAAGTGTTGCAAAACAAAGTTGATAAGATATATGAAGTGAAAGTCCTCCCTCCACAAGAAGCTCTTCGACTCTTCAGTTTGTTTGCCTTTAAAGCAGACCAACCAAAGGCAGGTTACGTTGAGCTCTCACACAGAGTTGTGAGCTATGTAAATGGAATTCCATTAGCTCTTAAAGTTTTGGGATTGTTTTTATATGGAAGGAGCAAACCAGAATGGGAAAGTGCATTGAATAGACTTGAAAAAACACCAAACCTGCAAGTGCAGAAAACATTGAGGATAAGTTATGACGGACTCGATCCAGATGAGCAGCAAATGTTTCTAGACGTTGCCTCTTTTCTTAAAGGCTGGTCCTTGTTCTACGTCGCAATATTTTTCGAGTCTTGTGGATACTACACATTAATTTCATTAAAAGTTCTTGTTGATAAGGCCTTAATTTTCATGAAGGGCTCAAGAGTTGAGATGCATGATTTGCTTGAAAAAATGGGCCGACATATTGTTCGCCAAGAATCATATAAGGATCCTATTAAACGCAGTAGATTGTGGGATCCTGCAGCATGAATGATTATAGACCAATGTCTTGATGTACCGTGGTATACAAAATCATCTCCAAAATTATTTCGTCTAGACTGAGTAAGGTGTTGTCTGAGATAATTTCTTTGAATCAGTCTGCTTTCATTCCAGGCAGACAAATAGGGGAAGATGTTCACTTTGCTCATGAATTGGTTCGTAACTGTCATAGAGGAAATTCCAAGCCTAATTGTGCGATCAAAATTGACCTCCGAAAAGCATATGATAGTGTCCAATGGGATTTCTTAGAAGAAGTTATGGTTGGTTTTAGATTTTCTGCTGTGTTTATTAAGTGGGTAATGACTTGTGTGCGCTCTCCACATTATGTCTTGTCAGTTAATGGAGGATTGCATGGTTTTTTTGCTGGTCAGAGTGGGCTTAGGCAAGGGGATCCCACGTCTTCTTTACTGTTCATTTTAGCGATGGATTATTTGTCAAGACTCTTTCACTCTCGGCTATCTTCTAATTTTCAGTTTCATGGAGGGTGCAAGCAGATCAAATTGTCTCACTTATGTTTTGCTGATGATCTTTTTTTGTTTTGTAAAGAATATAAAGAGTCTATTCTAGAATTGGTGGATGTCCTTAACATTTTTGGGGATTGTTCCGGTCTATGGGTAAACTTTCAGAAAAGTGCAATTTTTTTCAGTGGAATGTCTGATATGGCTAAGGATATTATTCTCACTCAAATTCCCTTTACTGAAGGAAAGCTACCTGTTGTCTAAGCACCATTGCACATCCTTAGTTAATAAGGTTACTGCAAGAATAGATGGTTGGGGTAGCAGATTTTTATCTTATGCAGGAAGATTACAGTTGGTTACTGCTGTTTTGCGGAGTTTACAAGTTTATTGTTATTCAGTTTTCCTTCTCCCTAAGACTGTTTTGAAGCTTATTGATGATAAATGTCGGAACTTTTTATGGCGAGAGAAGAGTGACTATCAACATGGAGCTTTAGTGGCTTGGAAGGATGTTTGTTCTCCTAAAAGTAGTGGGGGTTTGGGAGTGAAGGATTTGGTGATGTGGAATAAGGTAGCTATAGGTAAACGAATATGGGATATTGTATCTCACAAGGCTTTGTTTATGGGGTACCTTGAGGCCTTTTGATGCTAGTTGGAGCTGGACAGGAATACATAAGGTCAAGCATTTGTTTAAAGATTCAATTTTACACATTTTAAGTGATGGGAAACAGTTCAGTTTTTGGTTTGACCCGTGGATGGATGGACATAGTTTAGTTGATCTTTATCCTGGAGTGAATATTTCAGATTCAGATGTCCCTAAAGGGTGTACGATGGCTGATCTTTATAGAGATAATCAATGGCGGTTGCCGGATCCTGTGGACGAGTCGGTCGCACAAGCTTGACGGAACGTGACGTCAATTCAAACCAAGAGCAGGATGTGATGATTAAGTTAAATGGAGACACACTGGTTCAGGTAAGTACTCTATTGATAGTGCTTATAGATGGTTGAGTCAATCCCAAAGTGTGGTGTCTTGGTGGAAAGTGGTTTGGGGATATAATTCAATTCCTCGGTTCAGTTTTATTGTATGGTTAAAGATTAGGAAGAGACTGTACACAAGAGATCGTATTGCTGTGTGGATGCAATCTATTGACAAATCTTGTGTTATGTGTGGGCAACAGGACGAGTCTATTAGACATTTGTTTTTTGATTGTACTATTAGTAAACAGATTTGGGAGATTATTCGTATGAAGTGCACAATCCCAGTGAATTTAGGGTGGAGAAGATTAATTAGTTGGCTGAGTAGAAAGGCTGGGGGGAAATCTTTACAAGCTGCTATTAGGAGACTTGCTTTTTCTGCCTCTGTGTATTGGATTTGGAGATCGCGGAACAAGCTTCTTTTTTATCAGATTTTGGTGCAGAATGATCTAATTGTTAAGCAAATTTGCTCGTGTTAGGATGAAATTGTATAGAAATAACTGTACTAGTAGTGTTTGAGCTTACTGGATGTAGGCAAGCCGGTGTTTTTCTTTTGTATTTGCATAGTTTCAGAGCTTAATAAAGATTTTTGATATTTTCATAAAAAAAATAAAATATGCCCCTTGCAGGCCAATATGATTCAGTTCTTTTGATCCTGCCGGATGGAGTCCTTCGGAGTATCCATTTCCTAAGAAGTCAATAAAATTAGTCCACACTTGACAATTTGATCTTATATATGATTCGTAAGACATGTACCTTGACTGGATAACAACTAATCACTCTCATATATTGACTTGGTATAGAATTCGGTGAAAAAGTAAAAGACTTATCGCTCTGAATTTCCTCCCATCAGGGGCAATCAGATCCGAAATTGAAAAGAGAAATTGATGAAGCAACAGAAAACTTATACTTTCTACATGTGTGAGGAGGTTCAAAGTACAAATAAGAAATTGAAATAAGAATTAATGAAGCAGGAAATAGCAAATTTCTCAGTACCAAGACATGCAAATTACTGCAAATGAGCAACAATCTTTTTCATCTGAACGTAACATCACATCAAGATGACGGTGCTCATTATAATGTATTCAAGCATCAAATAACCAAGCATGCTATTATCTAAAGTCATATTTTGTTACCTTCAGTTCCAACTCTATGAGGAACTGCAATAACCCCATCCAAAAAAGTGCTGCAGAATCCGTTGCAACCTGTAGAAGGTAAGTTCTTAGTTAGAGGGACAAGCAAATTAGCTGCGACCAAAAAACTATCAGCAATCTGCTGTGGTAATCCCACTACACACCCATATGCTACAGTCCTCTGCGATTCTGCCTGATGTCGTCTTCTGAAGTATCCATTCCCTGTGAGGTAATACAATTAGAATTCCAAACATACTTTCATTTGAATGTATGTCAAAATAAGAGAACCGGAATAGAGCACAAGGAAGAAAAGGCAGGGAGAGAGAGGGAGAAGCGTTCTAATATTTCACCAGAAATTGCAACCACTATACATCTGTCAGCGTAAATTCAACATGGGATTTACTGAGATAATACTCGCTTTCTGCCTTTAGGACATATAGCTACCACTTTAAGGTTTGGGGAAAGGCATTAACCATAGTTGCAAAGAATAGATGTAATAGGAGGATAAACCCAGTTAAGGAAGAAACAAATAAATATTACATAAAAGAACTTTCATCACTTGTCATGCCTCAATTTAGTTATCACTTATTAGCATTCTACGTTATACAAGCATGGAGTTTATACCAAGCCAGATGTTGTTACCTTTACCTTCTGTCTGTGAAGTGGGGAAATCCCAAGTCAAACTATGTGTCTCAAGTTCCAATGCAACCTGTACAAAGCAAAAGGGAAATTTCTGAATTAGTTTGATTTCCATAGACAAATTATTTGCGACTAGAACTATAGGAAATGTGTTGTCAACCTTGTTGGCAACATGCTTCAGTATTTTGATGTTCTGCTGGATGTAGTCCTTCAGAGTATCCTTATCCTTATCCTGAGAAGTCAATAAAATTAGTCCACGCTTGACGACTTGATCTTATATTTGATTCGTAAGACATGTACCTTGACTGGAAAACAATTAATCACCCTCATATACCGACTTGGTATAGAACTCAGTGAAAAAGTAAAAGCCTTGTCGCTCTGGATTTCGTTCCATCGGGGGCAATCAGATCCCAGATTCTTCAATGCATCAGCACTAAAGTTTAGAATGTCAACCAACAGATACGGAATATCGTGACTGAATCCTAACCCTCCTCGAACACTACAAATATTGATATTACAAGTGTCACTGAAGCCTGCTAAACGTAAGACACCACTCGGACGTGAAAGCAAAGAAACCATGTTTGTGTCATCTCTGAGTGCAATTGGATAAGACAATGGATCTATTACGGCTAAAACATCGTCATAAGTGGATTTCCACATGCCCTTGAAAGGAAATTTCTCAAAGGATCCACACCCATCCATTTGAACCCATTTTGGATGTGAATTATCAAGATTAATACCGTGAATACTACCCAGATTGGTTTCGATGATGAGGGATGAAAGATAAACACAGTATGAATCGATAAATATATCAAAGTCGGAATCAAGTTTGAATTGATGGGGGTTGCAGGGTTCAGGAAGGCCAATCCAAGTATTGGTCCTGGAGTCATATATTTCAAAATTGGGGGATAAGGAACAAGGTGGCTCTAGTAGATATTTGGAACGATGATCATACAAAGTGGTTGAGAACACACAAATTCTATATTCACCTATGACAACAGCAACTGGTTCACATTTTCCCTCAGCCATTTTGGGACCAGTTTCAAAATACTTCATCCCTTGTTTTGCTGCCTCCTCATTTCTCCAGTCAAGGGGTATGGTAGAAGATAGAGCTCTACGCAAGTCATAAATGGACATGGTATTATCCGATAACATCGATCCACAAAACATATACAGTTTATACCCTAAGATAACAAAGGCGTAATGATTCGATAAAGTGAAAAATCGAAGGATGGGATCCAAAGCAGGAGGGGAATACTTATGAATATTGGAATTATGATTGACATCTAAACACCAAATTGCATATTCTGAAAATTCAGACCTAGGAGCATGAAGTGTAAGAACAAATAGTTTGTCAAATCCGAGGGAAAATACATGAGAATGTTGAGGTCGTACCAATTTTGAAAGAAATTCAATAGGGGCGGATGAGGAAAGAAGTTGACACCAGAGAGGCGATGTCGGGTTAATCTTCTCTAAGAATGAAAACCACTGAGCAGATATAGCAGGCGGAGGTGATCGGATGTGTCCGTTTGGCGGCGGAGATGATTGAAAGAAATCGGAGAACCAAGTGTAGACAAAACCGATTTGAGATGGGAAAGGCATCATCTGGTTGCTTTATTTTCAGCAGAAAACGAGATAGACCCCTGCTTTTGATTTGTTATACAGGGAGGAGGGATTTCTTGTTATGTAAAATATCCGATTTCAGATGGGAAAGACAAAACCGAACATCAAGTTATACAAGTTTATTTTTTAGAATATGTGATTTATAAATTAGAATGTAAGGTTATATGGTATATATGAGCTCAATTAATTGTTTGTGAGTGCTTTTTTTTTTGCTGAAAAATATGAGCTCCCTATGCAACTTCCATGCTACTTGGCTACCAAGAAAGTTAGTGAGCGTTTATTTCACAGAAATATTTAGAGCTCCCCACGCAACTTCCATGGAATTTTCGGAAAAATAGTGGGTGTTCAAGCCCCCTCTATGCTCCTTGGATTTACCAAGAAAGCTAGTTGTGTACATCAAACTCAGCTAAAAGTCACTTATTAAGAGTTTCAAAACATACTTTATACATTTGATATTAGTATTGACAACTTTCTAAAACCTTTCACTTTGAATTGTACACATGCGATTTCAGATATAGATGAACTGAGTCATGTGTGTTTACAGAGAAAATCACAGCTAATTTAGATAGAGTTCAATATGTGCAATTCTCATGGAGTTTTCTTGACGACCAGTGGAGTTGTTCAATATGTGATTCACAGTCGTGCTAGCGTCTCCTCGTTAAGCAGAGCCAAAACATCTAATTGTAGCTATGGACATGCAGACACGGATCATATCCAAAAAACAAATACGTTCATCCTTGATAATTCTTGCATCATACCAGCTTCCATAGTAGCTATGGACATCATTGAAGTCTCCGTTTTCATTTCAGAAACGGTGTCTACATTTCACTCTGAAACCAGACCTGCTACTAACACTTTTGAATACAATAGCATCACCAATATTGAAACCTAAGAAATCATTTTTAGCCCAATCTGAAGGCAGCTCGATTTCAGTGGCAAAAATGTAACTTAAGAAGTGGAACTGCATATCTTCATAGAATTCCAGATTATTGTGTGATGTAGGGAAGCAAAAACTAGATTTCTCCTGCTACTATAGAAGGTACCTGCACGATGAGACAAACTGATAAAAGTTAAAGCCTTGGGCTTCGCTTTGGCACTCCAGTTTTCATCTTGCTGATCCGATGGCTCATTCAGGACTATGCCTCTAATTTTTTTCCGTTGCCCGAAACATCAGACACAAAATCAGTAGACAATAATCAGAAAAATATTAGTAGAATAACCAATAACATAAATCGTTTGTTAAACATACTGTATCATTCAAAATGAAACTAATAATATCGTCAAACAAAGGTTTAAACAGAAAAATGCAGAAAAACATAGAAGAGTGTAGAACTTCAACACATAGTTTCATTTCACAATAATTTACAGAAAAAAGTTAAAGCAGTTAGATAATACATATTATTCAACAGTAGTACAACATCATACTTCCCCAAATTTCTGGTAAACACAAGCTGTTCCAATCTTTTAATTTCTAACATTAACTTCACCAAACTGCATAACAAATATTAGGACAATATATTGCTGAAGTTACAGCAGATGGGCTATGTACAGCCTCCTTCTTTTAATTTCTGACATGATGGCATGCGGCAGCGAAGTTGCCAAGGATGAACAACCAACCTTGCTACGATACAAAATACTTGAAGGAAGATCCGGCGGTGCAATCAGCCTCCTGCAATTATTAACTAAAAAATCTTCGAGATTTGCAAGCCTGCTAATGCTTTCGGGCAAGCTTACGATGTTATTTCCACTGAGATTGAGGGATTGCAGCAATGGAAAACAGCTAAAATCTTTTGGCAGCACGCCTTCTCCCAGATTGCAGTAGCTCAAATTCAATGATCTTAGAGAACATAGAACTGATAAAGAAGGTAGGAATGCGGGTAGATTAAGACTCCATTTGGGGATTAACCACGACAGAAGTAGAAAATTGGCTGTTGTAACTTGTTTTGAAGCAATTCCGCCAACATTAAGTTTCTCCAAACCTGTTACTTCCCCCAATTTTGGCGGAAGTTGACCAAGCTTTGAGCAGCCGTGCAAGCTAAGCACTTCAAGGTGATTCAAATCACATATAGTGTTTGGAAGCCTAACAAGACTTTTGCAATCCTTCAACTTCAATTCGACAAGCCTTCGCAGAGCTTCAATGGATCAGTGAATCTCGTATGTCTTATGCAATCTTCAAGATTCAGCTTTTCCACATTTGGAACTTGTTCAAAGTCCGTTGTTTTGATTAAGTTAATACAGAAACCAAGATCAATCACCTTCAACATCTTCAATGGCTACAAATCGTTCACAAAGAATCTAAATTAAGATCATTAAAACTCAAAGGGATTATGCCTCAAAATTTCTAGCAATGAACGCGAAAGACACGGCTTACTTTTATGCCCCTCCACAAATTTTGAAGGTTGCTAGACTGCAAATGGAGCTCAACAAGTTTGTCTGGCTGAAAGGTTGACAGAAAGGATTTGAAAGGATATTCTTGCCACTCAAGATATCTCAACTCATTCGAAAGATAAATTAGACTTCCTGAAAGACGTAAATACCCGCATTTAAGCAAGCTGAGATTTCTTGTCTTTGCAGAGATAATCATCTTCCTGGTAACAAGAATCGAGAACTATGCCTTCAACCTCTTCGGTTCCCTGTACATATAAAATCGGGCATAAGTACAAAAATCTCTAAGGTTTACCCTTTTCACAATTTGTTCCGAATATAAGTTGTTCGAACAAAAATAGGTCTTCAGCTTGACAATTCGAGACAAGAAACAGATCAACAGCCAGTGTTAAACTCTCTACATAATCACAATGCGGATGACCATTCTTAAACGCTTTCAAGCAAAAGAGAATAAAAGATTCATCATGATTCAATACTGCAACTCTATATATCTTCTCCACCCCATGATTCACCAACAAATATTGGTCTCTAGTCGTTATGATGATCCTACTTCCATAGACAAACCAATCATGCATACCAACTAACTGACACTAACTGTTGATAGTCACTCACATCATCAAGGACAATGAGTACCTTCCTGTGCCGAAGCCTGTTCTTGATCTCACGAATTCCATTATCAGTTTTACAAACTTTTTTTACATCTCTTTCCATTAGAGTTTCGGAAAGGAGTTGTTGTAATGAAATTAGCCCACTCAACTTCTCTAACATTTGCAAGAAAACAACTTCCTTCAAATTGATCAGATAGTTGTCGATAAAGCACTCTCGCAATGGTGGTTTTGTCTATGCCTCCCATCCCACAAATTCCTACAAATTCAACACCATCTCCTCCCTATACAAATATTCATAATTTCTTCTAAACGTGAATTGATTCCTATAGGTTGTTTGCTTCACTTGAATGTAGTTTAGGACTTGAATTTCTCAACGTTTTTACTACTACTCCGTGAACAAATTCTTCAATTAGCTTGGACTCATCCCTATAATTAAAGCACAAAAAAGTAATGCATTTAATTGATTTAATTGATATATCAAGTCAAATGGTCAAGCTTTCCTGCTATAACAATAATGCATTGACAACAGTAAGATATAATGATAAAAGATAAGATAATGAATGGATATTCTATCTAACTTTTGATGACAAAAAAATACTAGATATCATATGATCCATACCACTCTAAGCTGCCATTAATACATCAGTCCCCCCTTGTATTTGGCTCAATATTCCAATTGGGGCCTTTACTTTGGAGATGTTTTATTAGTCTTTTGAACTTGTTCAAATTGGTATAATTAACCTCCTAAACCTACGTGGCAGAGCAAAATTGAGATTTTAAAAAGTTGAACCGCGAATCACTTTATAGCAAGAGGCGGCTACTTTAAGCAAGTTCAGTGGACCAACAGGCTTAAATTTAAGGGACCAATATGTTAATTTGAACGCAGATGGCTAGTGAGATATCTCCAAAATTCATGGAGCATATCGCATTATTTGATAAGTGCAGGACCGACACTACTGTATTAAGCCTTCCATTTTGAACCAACAGTTTATAGTGTTACATGATAATCTCATGAGCCAATTGGCTAAAATTACCGAGTAAAATGCATTCATCACTTCTGAATTAGAATGCTACCATTAAACTTCATTTTTCAACACTTGTACTAACAGAGGTCAATTGTACCAGTCCGTCTCTTTCTCTCTTTTGCACATAAAATAAAATGTTAGGAATTGCATCCGATTATAATAAGTTTTACATGCAAAACAAGAAATTCAATAATGCGTTGTGTGGTTTGGCTATTTTTGATAGTAGTCACACGTAATTGAATTCATTAATTACCGGTGAGTAGAGTCGTCAAAATGGTTAAATGGGTTGACCCAACCCATTTAATAAATGGGTTGATCCAACCCAACCCATTTAATAAATGGGTCAAGATGATCCATTTATAAATGGGTTGATATGACCCAACCCATTTATTAAATGGGTTAAATGGGTTGACCCATCTAACCCAATTAACTAAATAGGATTAAAAATAAAATTCAACTAAAGTTAACTTAATCAATCATTAAATATTGTTCATAAGAAAATCATCTACAAAAATAAAAAAAATTCTCAAAAAGAAAATAAAAAAAATTCTAAAAAAAAAGAAAAAATATTTTTTCAAAAAAAAGAAAAAAAAAATATTTTCTTCTCGAAAAAAAAAAAAAAATTCTCGAAAAAAAAAAAAATCTCGAAAAAAAAAAAAAAATTCTCAAAAAAAAAAAAAAAAAATTTCTCAACAAAAAAATAAAAAAAAAATTCCCAAAAAAAAAAAAAAAAAATTTTCTCAAAAGAAATAAAAACAAAAATTTTTAAAAAAATAATTTTTTTTATATAAACAATTTAGAAATATTAGAGATTATGTTTTTAGTTATTTATTAAATGGGTTGATGGGTTAACCCGCATAATAACTCATCCAACCCATTTATTATATGGGTTAAATGGGTTGACCCATTTATGACCCGCTTATAAATGGGTCGACCCTAACCCATTTATTTGCGGGTTACACGGGTCGATAAATGGGTCATGACCCATTTTGACACCTCTACCGGTGAGTTGGTACAATAATAAGGAAAATGCATTCTTTACCCAAATCTCTAACTCTAGAATCTTACAAGACTGGTTTACATGGTGAATTGCATTGAAATTCACTGAGTTTTGGGTTCTATTTCATGCAAGTTATTGAACTTCATTTCTTTCATTTTGGATTTCATTAGTCATTGTAGGCAATTTATTTTTAATGTTTCACCATAATATTAATGCGACACATGGCTGACAATTTAGAGAGAAATGATTTGGAGAGAAAGAAAGTATGCTTTATCATTGAGACAATGAGCCTATTTATACAACATTGCAGCTACAAAGGTAAAGATCTGACTGCTATAATCTAGGAGCTAATTAAGGATATAATTACAGTTGATTTCCTAGTAATTACATTTGACTATGTTTAATATGTAGATGTTCACACCATATTGCTGTTCACACGGATAATGGCATATGACAGTATGCCACCTAAGCTTAGTATCAGACGAGGATGTAATAACTTTTTGTTGCAAAAACCCCTGAAATTCATGTGACATATACTCCCCACCATTGTCAGAACGTAAAACTTTGATGTTTGTTGAAAATTGGGTCTCAACAAATGCCACAAATGCACGAAATGCAGTTAGTGTAGGGTTTCAGAAAGATCGATCAGAGCCGCGCAGCGGAAGCAGCGAACTTATTAGTTAAACGGTGAATTCGATCTAACCTGAACCAATTGTCCCATTGATCTTAATCTTTAAACCTCAGTTAAATTTTAACAAAACTGTTATCTTAATCTATGGATTAAGAAAACCTACTTGGATATCCTTTCAAGGATAGACGAGAGCCTCAGATGTTGCTCCTCCTAGTTCACGTGCAGACACGAGCAAGAACCGAGATCAGCTACTAGTCGGCTTACTCCAAGTACGCGAAGAACGAGGAACAAATTCACCGGAATCCTCTAGAGAGGGGTTCGGTCGAATTCAGCTAATGGAGGCTAGGGTTTTCAGTTTCCGATCCTGAATAATGAATTGACAATTCACTTATATAGTGCAATTAATTAACTTTCAGTTAATTATTAATTTGACCCTTAATTAATTTAATTTTATCAATTAAACACCGTAGTATTAAATCGATTCAATTAACATCAATTAGGTTAAATTAATATTACACTTTAACCCATAAACAATTAATCGCTTAATTAAATTAACCCGATTAATTAATTAGCCGTTCCATTTACTAATTAACTTGTCACATAACAAATAATTAATACGTTCTTCAAATAATCAATTCATCAATTGATCATTTAATCTTGGAATTAATTAACACAGTTCATGTATCAATTAATCTTCTCGATTACCGTGTTGCACGATCCTTAGGGTCTGAAATCAATAAGCTGTGAATTAACAATTCACTGATCGACAGAGGGTCCTAGTAAACCATGTCAATCACATATTGATTACAGATGAATGCTATCCATGTTAGACAGAAAACCCTGTATGATGCTCTACTTATCTCTTACCAAAAGCATATCGATTAATCAAGCTGGAGGCATGGTGTAGTCATCCTCTATTGCTAGATTAATTTCTTGATCATCGAGTATTACTGACAAACAAACAAGTCACCTGCTTGTTTCAGTACGGCCGTACATTTCTCAGCTAATACTCGTCAAGTGGCCTATGATATCAACTCACTTAAACAGTGAGTGGTAATTCCATCACTTCAACTATCCGCAGTAATAAGTTCAGAGATTGAACCAGTGTATCCATATTTGGCATCCTCTGGCGGACCTGTTAGAAATACACCAAATTCAATCTGATTCCTTATTGACTGCTATACTGAAATCAGGTCAGGAGATAAAAGAGATCTACATTGTTAGAAAGCTTAATGACTCTACCACCATGAACTTTCTAAAGCGGGTCGACCAAGTCTCGTGTAACGCACACGCACCTATATCCATATTCACATACACTAAGCAACCTACAGAGTGTCATGTGAATCCTAGATATAAAAGCTTATGCCATAATCATTCCCATGACTATGACTGGCTTCTGGTATACTTTTATGATATACTATCAAACGGATACTTCATTTAGTTGCTATAGTACAAGATATATAACTCAAATGAATTAATGCCTTTATTCATAAAACACCAATGACATAATATGTAATCATCATCAAATACAATGTCATAAAACAACGCCTAGGGCCTAGGGCACACCAACAAACTTCACTAGCTCAAAAGTGGATGAGCTTGTGAAGAAGAATGAAAGGGTGGTTGAACGAAAGTTGTAAATATCACCATGCCAATTGATAACATGTATTTGCATATTCATATTTGGTACTTTGGTGCATAATTCTAGTTTATTTTGATGTAGTGCATTTGTTTCGTATTTTACTCCAGTTTAGTTTATGTTTTAGTTGTTGTCGTGTTTTTCTCTAATAATTTCGGGTCAAATCCACGAAGATTAAGCAAGTCGGCGGTGGTTTTTCAGAGACGGGTAAACACTAATCTGTGTAGAACTCAGCAAGTTGTCCACTTCTTCTTTTGTCTGAGTTGCAGCCAAAAGACTGGTCTGAGCTCTTTACCGATTTCAGCATTCTGATCCTGTTTGTTGTACGGCAATCCCATATTTATACCCCCACTTGATTGGAGGATTTTCGAACCGAAAGGGTAAGATGAAAATGATTAACACATAAAAACAGAATTGTGTAGAAGAAAAGGGGCTTCATAAGGATGTAATTTTCTTTTTTCCAAGTATTCTTTAAACTTGTAAGAAAATCCATGTTATCTTTATTTTAAGTAGTAAATGATATATGTACCATGCGAGTATTCGTATCTTGTACATTGTCTATGTTCCTCATGCTACTTCAACAGAAAAAGACTACAGAGAATATGATAACCTGGATGGTACAACTCGGAGACGTGTGGTGTTGATTTGGAAATCCTTGTTGATAGCTTTGAAGAAGGGCAAGATTACAATGTGAGTCGTGAAAAGCTCCGCGACATTCAGAAGAAGCTCCCTTCCTTACTTACCTAGAGTTCTTGAATGTTTCTCGTCCTGACTTGAAGTCTTGCTTGAGAATGGAAGGACAACTGATGCACTCATTATTACCTAGTTGGTATCTGTTCCCAGTGAACTCTTGATTGGCGGCTTAATCCCTGAAGGCGTGTTCAACGCATTCATCAGTCTGCAGAATATCAAATCAGTCCACTTGGTTTAATATACCATGTGAAGAGTTAGATCTGGTGTTTTTATCATTTGTCCACGTGGAGGTAGACAATTAGTAGATGTTATCACTATCCGGTGCCTTTCCAAGAAAGAAAGCCCTTCCACACTTCATGTCTTAAAAATTCTCATATCTCCTGTTGTTGCTTCAATAATCTAGTTGCCTTAGTTACAACTGCTGAGAAATCGGATGCAGCTTTGTTCAAACACATATATGCTAATGTTGTTTAAGGGAGATTATACTTGTCTTTTAATTTATAATTTAAGCGTAATAGATCATGGACCCATGTACTTGATCAGATTACCCAGTTGACGTTCTGAATTTCAGAAATGCTTCATTAGCTCCTTGAACGTGTTTATACGTAATTTGTTCAAATCTCTCCTTTATTCTGTTACATGGACTTGGATGACTAATGAGACATTTTAAGCATGTTCAACGAGCTAATGAGAAAGTTCAGAAAGTCCATCATATTATTTAGACAAGGGTCTTGATGTAATTTATGCATTTTATTTTTCTAATGAGATCTATATGTTTGTCCTGCTGCACAATTTGCAATTTTTTATTAGAATAAAATAACTAATTATATGTGAAGAACTTGTTTCTTTGTTAGTTGTACTTTTGCTCGGAGTTTCCAAATGATAGCATGTTTGTCTTCTTCTTTGTTTTATATACTTCTTCCTCTATTACGCCTTAAAAGTCTTCATTGTGAGAAACCAGAAACTCAATCTAATCTCAACATGGCTGCTGCAGCTTCTTCTGTTGGTCCAAAGAGGTTCGATGTATTTCTCAGTTTTCGGGGGATGGACACCCGTCGTAACTTCACCAGCCATCTCTATACAGCTCTTAATCAAAAAGGAATTGTAGCTTTCATGGACACTGAACTAAATAGAGGGGAGAAGATTACACCAGAAATCTTGGAAGCAATTGAAGAATCCAATGTGTCTGTTATTATCTTCTCGAAAAACTATGCATCTTCCACTTGGTGCTTGGATGAACTTGTGAAGATCATTGATTGCATGAAAAGACATGGACAGAAAGTATTACCTGTTTTCTATGAGGTAGACCCTGCAGATGTAGAAAAACAAACTGGAAGTTTTCGAGATGCATTTGCTGAATATGAAGAATCATTCAAAGACAATATGGGAAAGCTTCGAAAGTGGAGGACATCATTAACAGAAGCTGCTAGTTTATCAGGATGGGATTCTAGGAATACCAGGTACAATTTTATCATAGTGGTGGGACATAATGAAGGATGTTGATCTCTCGATCATCGTTATCATCGACGGATTTTCGTTCGGTGATAGCGAATTTTCTTGTAGTTTTCCTTTTAAACAGCACTCTTGCTGCTATCCATTTTTATTTTTATTTTGTTTGTAATCATTCTTGTTTTATCTATCAGCTCGGATTCTCAACTTGTAGAAGAGATTGCCAAGGATACTTTGAAGATAATAAGGGATTTACCTTTTTGTCATTTTGAGGATCTGGTGGGAATAGACTCGCAAATTGAGCAAATGGAGTCATTATTAGGCATTGGTGTAGATGATGTTCGTGTTGTTGGAATATGGGGCATGGGCGGTATAGGGAAAACCACAATTGCCAAAGTTGTATTTGAAAAATTTGCTTTCCATTTTGAAGCCACATGTTTCCTTGAAAACATCAGAGAAGCATCGTCAACAAGACAAGGATTGGCTAACAAACGCGATGAACTTGTTTCTAAATTGTTGAATATTGGGATGCCAAACTCAACTAATTCGAATTTTCTATCAAATCGTCTTCGTTACAAAAAAGTTTTTGCAGTTGTTGATGATGTAGATGATTTTGAGCAGTTAGAATGTTTAGTTGGAAACCAATGTTGGTTCGGTGCAGGGAGTCGAATCATAGTGACAAGTAGAGATAAACAAGTGTTACAGAACAAAGTGGATAAGATATACGAAGTTCAAGTCCTATCTCCACAAGAAGCACTTCGAGTCTTCAGTTTGTTTGCCTTTAAAGCAAACCAACCCAATACAGATTACATTGAGCTCTCACACAGAGTTGTGAGCTATGTAAATGGAATTCCATTAGGTCTTAAAGTTTTGGGATCGTTTTTATATGGAAGGAGCAAACCAGAATGGGAAAGTGCATTGAATAGACTTGAAAGAACACCAAATCTGCATGTACAGAATGCGCTGAGGATAAGTTATGACGGACTCGATCATGATGAACAGCAAATTTTTCTAGACATTGCCAGTTTTCTTAAAGGCTGGTCTTTATGCTTTGTGGCACAATTTTTCGAGTCTTGTGGATACTCTTCATTAATTTCCTTGAAAGTTCTTGCTGATAAAGCCTTAATTGTCATGACGGACTCAAGAGTGCAGATGCATGATTTGCTTCAAGAAATGGGCCGACAGATTGTTCGCCAAGAATCATTTAAGGATCCCGGTAAACGCAGTAGGTTGTGGGATCCCAAGGACATTCAATATGTATTGGCAGAGAATATGGTAATACTGCAATAATCATTTTTTTAGTAATATACATATATATCACATAACATGTTTATGACGCCATAGCCCGTTTTGAGATGCTTAGGTATCAGAAGCAATTGAGGGAATGCTCCTAGATCAATCTAGGATGTCCGCCTCCTGTTGCAGTGTAGATAGTAGAGTCTTTAACAGAACCAAAGGGCTCAAATGGCTCAATTTTTGCAGTGAGAACTCTAGAACCAACGGAATTAAATGGGTTAATTTCTACAACAGAAACGGTGGACATGATCTGCAATTCCCACAAGGACTTGAATCGCTTCCGAATCAATTAACATTTCTCCAATGGGATTTCTTCCCTCTGAAATCTTTGCCATCCAATTTTAAAGCAGAGAACCTTGTTTTCCTCAGCATATGTAGCAGTCCTATAGAAAGACTTTGGGATGGAGTACAGGTATTCTCTGAGATGATTGTGACATGCTAACCCGATTTGCCATATAAACTAGATATGCTAACTTATAATTTGAATCTTCTGTAACAGAATCTTGCAAATTTATCAGTACTTGAACTCTGTCATTGTAGATGTCTGATTCAGATGCCTGACTTGTCAAAGGCACAAAACCTATGGACTATAGATTGTCGAGGCTGCATAAATTTGCTGGAGGTAACTCCATCTATTGCATGTTTGGAGAACCTTTCGCACTTGATTTTACGACTCTGTAAGAAGATTAAGAGTGTTCCGGTCACCAAAGCTCTCACATTACTAGACCTCGTAGGTTGCTCAAACCTTGAAAAGTTTCCTCAAGTTTCAAGCAATCTAGAATTTTTCTTTTGCAGCGGAACATCCATAGAAAAATCATCTGAAGCAACCAAATTTGTTTCTGAACTTGGAACTCAGTTTTGCCAAAACAATCTTAGCATGGAATGTAAAATCTCTGGGAAATACTACTATGTGTTAGAAATGTCAGGCTCGTTTCTTTCTGCATCCTTGCAAAACACATATCAAAATGAGAACTATTCCGACAATGTAACATCCACGTGCGAAGTGGGTGGTACCGGGATAGAAGACCCGATTGAGGAATGCAACGTGGATAAAAGCGGACAATATTTACATGATATTCAACCAGACTATTGCAAAATGGAGACCGATGCATCTGACATTCCATCTACCGCAGAAATCCCACCAGAAATACATGCATATGGACAGATATCAGTGCAGAATCCAAGTAGTGGAAGGTATCAAGCTACATTTAATGAATTTTCATTTTTTAACTATGAAAAAATGGATGAGGAAACACAAGAAGCCATTGCACATGACTTTCTAGGAATAATCAAGCTTTTCGCTGGTGCAGCACTTGTACTAACTGAGGTTAGTTCTACCATTCCCCCTCTCTTTCGAGGTTAAATTACATTTATAGTACTTGAATTTTAGTGTGTCTCACAATTTATTTCCTGAAGTTTGGTAATGCACGTAAAAATATTTATCATAGGTTTGCTGATTCCTTAGCCAACTATGGTCGTAGGATTTCTGGTTTAGAATGGTGAGATACACATCCACATTTTTCTACGGTTTTTGTTTCTGAAAACTTCAGTGGTTGGGACATGTAGCTGGTTCTTTTTTCTTTCTTTCTTCCCCTTTTTTTTGTATTCTTCAACTTTTTTAATATGTTTGGGCTCGGTTTTGGGGTTGTCTGTATGGGAATGTCAAACTAGTTGGGATTTCCAGCTTCAACCTTGCTGTCCCCAGCTTTAATTGAAAATAAAGTTCGTGTAGAAAAATATGAAACATGCTAAATTCAGGTGATATTGATGTAGTTTACCCTTATTTTAATAGTTTACGATTCCATAGCAGGTCATATGGACATTTTAGTGATAAGCCATATTGTAAAAATAAATTTCAGTTTCAAGTTGTGAATGACCCTGAAGTTAGGCACCATAGTCTCTCTGTTCAGAAAAATTAACTGTCTTATTTATTCCCAGAACTTGCTTATATTGAACTATTGAATTTGTCCAAAACCTTCTCTTACTCTTCCAAGTGAACTTTAGGGGGTTAAAAGGACGCTTTCAAAGTATAAGAAGGCAATTGACTTTTCTCAACAAGTACATGGAGTCAAGGATTGAGTTTAGTTCTTATAAAAAAGATTAAATTTTGATAATGCCGTTGGTGCAGGGATTTCCTACGGAAGAGATTGATGATGATTATGAAAGTTTGGGGTCTTCAGTTACAATTGAACTACCTCCAAATTGGCTTACCTGTAACTTCATAGGTTTCACTGTCCAGGCGTCCCTTATAAAAAATGGAAAGGAGATTGACGATGATCTTGGTATTACGTGGAAATGCAGATTCAAATCCACATGTGGTCAAGTTTATCTTGCTTCTGCATTGTATCAATATGTTCCACCTATCTACTTACAGAGTTGCAACAGCTTTGTCTATGGTGGCTCTGCAAATCCTGTGCTGGCATTTGATGAAACTTGGTTTGAAAAATATTGTTGTAACGAGGCTTCCTTTGAAGCCTTTGTTGAGCATTCATCTTCGGAGTACTGTTACCAAGTGAAGAAAATGGTGGCCCGGTTGATGTACTTCGGTGATGATGAAGAAAATCCTCCCATAATCCGTCATGTAGGAGACATGAATGTTCCAGGATCACCTGATGAATACGACAAGTGCATTGAGGCTAGAGGACCCCGTGATGAAGAAGAGCAAGATGATAGTGCAAATGGGGATGCTGAAGAAGAGCAAGATGATAATGAGAATGATGTCGAGCAGGAGCAAGATGACAATTAGAATCAGGGGTAGAGGGAGCCTGCCTCATGGAAGGAGTAGAGAAAAGTTGAGAACACACTGCAGGTCACATATGTATGCAAAAGAATGCTTTATATATATATACAAGGAGCATATCTTTATACTGCAGATCACGTCAGGTCACAGATGCTCAAATTTTATGGATTCCCTAATAAGGTACAAAAAGACCTTGTCTATTTTCTGATTCAGCAATCACATTTGATAAAACTGCTGATAAATTGTATGGAATCATAGTATATATTTTCTATATTCAAACACTAAGCGACAACATATAACTACTACAACAACAAAGCCTTATTCCCGAAATGATTCGGGGTCGGCTAACATGACTATGAGCAAGATATCCTAATGTTAAGGGAGAATATACTTGTATTTCAGTATATAATTTTGCTTATTACATCAGAGATGCGATAGTTGTTCAGAATTTCAGAGATGCTTCATTACTTTCCTAAATTTGCTTACAATTGACATATTGCTCTCCTAAACTTGCTTAAGACCCAATAAGTGGCTGCAGTGATCTATTAGGCTTATAAACCTGCTTAAATTGATACATGTTTTATGCAAGTTTCTCGTCAGGATGCTAATGAGAAAGTTAAGAAAGTTCATCGGATAATTTAGACAAGTACATCGATCCTGATGTATAAATCCCATAATTTATGCATTTTGTTTTCCTAATAAGAACTATATGTTTGTCCTGCTGCACAATTCCAATTTTCTACAGTATAAATAAATAAATAACTGTGAAGACCTTGTTTTTTTTCTTAGTTGTACTTTCCTCGGAGTTTTCAAATGGTATATTGTTAATAAATATCAGAAGTAGCATCTTTGTCTTCTTCTTTGTTTTATCTATAATGCCTTAAAAGTCTTCATTGCGAGAAACTAGAATCTCAATCTAGTCTCATCATGGCTGCTGCAGCTTCTTCTGTACGTCCAAAGAGGTTCGATGTATTCCTCAGTTTTCGAGGGATGGACACCCGCCGTAACTTCACCAGCCATCTCTATACACTCAATCAAAAAGGAATCGTAACTTTCATGGACACTGAACTAAATAGAGGGAAGGAGATTACACCAACAATCTTGAAAGTAATTGAACAATCAAATGTCTCTGTTATTATCTTCTCGAAAAACTATGCATCTTCCACGTGGTGCTTGGATGAACTTGTGAAGATCATTGAATGCATGAAAACAGATGGACAGAAAGTATTACCCGTTTTCTATGAGGTAGACCTTGCAGATGTTGAAAAACAATGCATTTGCAAAATATGAAGAATCATTCAAAGACAATATTGGAAAAGTTCGAACGGGGAGGAATTCATTAACAGAAGCTGCTTCTCTATCATGATGGGATTTTAGGAACACCAGGTACAATTTTATCATAATGGTAGGTCATAACGGCCAAATGTTGGTGATCTGTTGGCGGTCATGATCACCGACGGATTTTGGCTTTGTTGATCAGGTAGTGTTCCTTGTAAACATTTCTTTTGCTGCTATCTACTGTTCTTCTTCTTTTGTTGAAACTAGTGATAATTTCTGTTTGTTTCTATCAGCTCGGATTCTAAACTTGTTGAAGAGATTTGTAAGGGTACTTTGGAGATAATATTGGATTTATCCATTTCTCATTTCGAGGATCTGGTGGGTATAGAGCCGCAGATTGAGTCATTATTAGGCATTGGTGTAGATGATGTTCGTGTTGTTGGAATATGGGGAATGGACGGTATAGGGAAGACCACAATTGCCAAATCGAAAAATTTGCCTCTCATCTGTAGCTACATGTTTCCTTGAAAACATCAGGGAAGCATCATCAACAAGACAAGGATTGGCAAACGTGATGAGCTTGTCAATAAATTGTTGAATATTGGGATGCCAAATTCAACTAATTCGAAAAATTTTGTTGAATCGACTTCGTTATAAGAAAGTTTTTGCAATTGTTGATGATGAAGATGATTTTGTGCAGCAAGAATATTTAGTTGGAAAACAATGCTGTTTCGGTGCAGGGAGTCGAATCATTGTGACAAGTAGAGATAAATAAGTGTTGCAAAACAAAGTCGATAAGATATATGAAGTGGAAGTCCTATCTCCACAAGAAGCTCTGTGACTCTTCAGTTTGTCTGCCTTCCAAGCAGACCGACCAAAGGCAGGTTACAATGAGCTCTCACACAGTGAGCTATGTTAGAGGTTAGCGCTTAATGTTTTGGGATCGTTTTTATATGGAAAGAGCAAGCCAGAATGGGAAAGTGCATTGCATGGACTTGAAAAAACACCAAACCTGCAAGTGCAAAAAATGTTTAGAATAAGTTATGACGGACTCGATCCCGATGAGCAGCAAATGTTTCAAGACATTGCCTATTTTCTTAAAGGTTGGTCTTTGTTCTATGTGGCGAAATTTTTCAGAGTCTTCTGGATACTAAACATTGATTTCTTTAAAAGTTCTTGTTGAAAAGGCCTTAATTGTCATGAAGGGCTCAAGAGTTGAGATGCATGATTTGCTTGAAGAAATGGGCCGGCAAATTGTTCGCCAAGAGTCGTTTAAGGATCCCAGTAAACGCAGTAGATTGTGGGATCCTGCAGACATTCAATATGTATTGGCAGAGAATATGGTAATACTGCAAGAATCTTTTTTGTACATGTGATTTATAAAATCATGTGTGATATGCATATTACATGACATGATTATAACTCAATACCCGTTTTGACAGGCCTAGAGATCAGAAGCAATTGAGGGAATGCTCCTGGATCAATCTAGGGCATCCGACTCCGGATGCAGTGTAGATAATAGAACCAAAGGGCTGAAATGGTTCAGTTTTTGCAATGAGAACTCTAGGACCAATGGAATTAAATGGATTAATTTCTACAAAGGAAACAGTGGACATGATCTGAAATTTCCACATGGATTTCTTCCCTCTGAAATCGTTGCCATCAAATTTTCAAGCAGAGAATCTTGTATTCCTCAGCATATCCAGCAGTCCTGTAGAAAGACTTTGGGATGGAGTTCAGGTATACATATACCCTTGGACACGAATTTTTGTTTTGATACTTCTACATTATGTATAAATTCCATGGAGTATATAGATAACTTAACACGGTTATAATTCGCTGATTGATTCTGTAACAGAATCTTGGAAATTTGTCTGTCCTTGAATTGTGTCATTCTAGATGTCTGATTGAACTTGTCAAGGGCACAAAAACTTTGCATTTGCATTTGCACTTGCACCAAAGCTCCCACATTTCTCGACCTTGAAGGTTGCTCAAGCTGTGAAAAATTTCCTCAAGTTTCAAGCACTCTAGAAGCTTCTTTTGCGGCAGAACATCAATAGAGAAATCATCTGAATCAATCAAATTTGTTTCTGAACTTGGTACTCAGTTTTGCCAAAACAATCTAAGCGTGGAAAGTACTACTATGTGTTAGAGTTGTCAAGCATTTTTCTTCCCACGTCCTCGCTAAATTTTTCTATCACAATAAGAACTGTTCCGACACTATAACAACCAGTTCCCGAGCAGGCAGGACCAGTCAAGGCAAGGTACTTGGACAAAAGCGGACAAGATTTACACGGTATCCAACCAGACTGTTACGCCATAGAGAGCACTGCATCAGACATTCTGTCTTCTTCCCCAGATATTCCACCAAAAATACTTGAAAATGAACATATATCAGTGCAGACTCCAAGTAGCGGAAGGTTTCAAGAAACATTCTATGATTTCTCATTTTTTAACAATAAAAAAATGTTTCAAGAAGCTCAAAAGGTCATTCCAGATGACTTTCTAGGGACAAACCAGAATGGGATTCCATTAGCTCTTAAAGTTTTGGGATCGTTTTTGTATGGAAGGAGCAAACCAGAACGGGAAAGTGCATTGAATAGACTTGAAAGAACACCAAATCTGCAGGTACAGAATGTGCTGAGGATAAGTTATGACGGACTCGATCATGATGAACAGAAAATGTTTCTAGACATTGCCAGTTTTCTTAAAGCCTGGTCTTTGTGCTTTGTAGCACAATTTTTCGAGTCTTGCAGATACTATTCATTAATTTCCTTGAAAGTTCTTGCTGATAAAGCCTTAATTGTCATGACGGACTCAAGAGTGGAGTGCATGATTTGCGTCAAGAAATGGGCCGACAGATTGTTCGCCAAGAATCATTTAAGGATCCCGGTAAACGCAATAGGTTGTGGGATCCCAAGGACATTCAATATGTATTGGCAGAGAATATGGTAATACTGCAACAATCATTTTTTTTGGCAATATACATATATGTCACATGACACGTTTATGACACCCTAACCCATTTTGAGATGCTTAGGTATCAGAAGCAATTTGAGGGAATGCTCCTAGATCAGTCTAGGATGTGCGCCTCCTGTTGCAGTGTAGATAGTAGAGTCTTTAACAGAACCAAAAGGCTCAAATGGCTCAATTTTTGCAGTGGAAACTCTTGGACCAATGGAATTAAATGGATTAATTTCTACAACTGAAACAGTGGAGCAATTCCCTCAAACTTTGTCATTGTAGATGTCTGATTGAGATGCCTGACTTGTCAAGGGCACAAAAACTATGGACTATAGACTGTCGAGGCTGCATAAATTTGCGAGAGGGAACTCTATCTATCGGATGTTTGGAGAACCTTTCGCACTTGATTTTACGGCTCTGTAAGAAGATTAAGAGTGTTCCAGCCACCAAAGCTCTCACTTTACTTGACCTCATAGATTGCTCAAACCTTGAAAAGTTTACTGAAGTTTCAAGCAATCTAGACAATAACATCAGAGAATAAAAGCATGTTTGTCTATCAACACACCAAATAAATAACTATTCTTAGTGTACAGCACACCAAATAGCAAAATATACACGGTAAATTTAATGGCAACCAACCAACTCGGACATGTATATGGATATTCCAGTCCATGACAACAAGGGACAATTATCCGTCAAATAGGATCCGTCAAATCGTAAATAGAACTTTCAGGCAACCAACCCAACCGAACATGTTACTGATATACCAATCAGTCAAATAGAATCCATCAAATCTTAAATTGAACACATTTTTTCAGGCAACCAACCAACCCGGACATGTATACAGATATTTCAACCCATGACAATAAGGGACAATTCGGTCAAATAGGATTCGTCAAATCGTAAGTTGAAGGCAACCAACCAACCCGGATATATATACTGATATTCCACACCAAATAAATAACTATTCTTAGTGTACAGCACACCAAATAGCAAAATATACACAGTAAATTTAAAGGCAACCAACCAACTCGGACATGTATATGGATATTCCAATCCATGACAACAAGGGACAATTATCCGTCAAATAGGATCCGTCAAATCATAAATAGAACTTTCAGGCAACCAACCCAACCGAACATGTTACTGATATACCAATCAGTCAAATAGAATCCATCAAATCTTAAATTGAACACATTTTTTCAGGCAACCAACCAACCCAGACATGTATACAGATATTTCAAGCCATGACAATAAGGGTCAATTATCGGTCAAATAGGATTCGTCAAATCGTAAGTTGAAGGCAACCAACCAACCCGGACATATATACTGATATTCCAACCCATGACAACAAGGGACAATTATCCGTCAAGTAGGATCCGTCGAATCTTAAATTGAACACATTTTTTCGGGCAACCAACCAACCCGGACATGTATACTGATATTCCAAACCATGACAACAAGGGACAATTCTGTTAAATCAGATCCGTCAAATCTTAAATTGAACACATTTTTTAAGGCAACCAACCAATCCGGACATGTATATAGATATTCCAATCCATGACAACAAGGGACAATTATCCGTCAAATCGTAAATTGAACATATTTTTTCAGGCAACCAACCAACCCAGACATGTTGTAAGAGTGACGTCAATTTAGAGTTCCCTGTTGTGACCTTAAGATTCTATTAAAATTACCAAATCAGCAATCCACATATCAGCAAACAAATAAATTACCAAAAATGGCTCATTTGTTACCGAAAATAATATATCCCAACGCAAACTTGGGCACTTAAATTTTCAAATGAGAACAAAAGCCCTTTTGAAAGCTAGATCCGCAACCAAAAATTTAGTGCACTTAAGGAGACAGTACTTTAAAGGGAAAATTAGACAGCCACAAACCATAGTGAGTATTGATGACTCACTAGGAAAAGGAAGGAATGTATTGAACAGTTCCAGCAACTAGAATACATTGGCACATACCTCTTTTTCACTTTTTACATTCAGAGATGGGAAATATAATTCTAGTATACACTGAGTTCGGAAGAAGTTTCAATTGAGCTTATCCTCATCTTCCATTGAGTAAATTAGAATCACGGGATAGTTCAACATGAAATACACATTTAGAGACGGACAATTTAATGTAGTATATAGGGGATGGGCTCTTTTTAAGTTTCAAAATTGAAGTTACCCTCATATTTCATCAAGCAAATTAAAATCACATGATAGTTCAGCATGAAACAGAAATTCAGGGACATGGCAATATAATTAGGAAGGGACTCTTTTCAAGTTTCGATTGAAGTTATCCTCATCTTTCACAAGCAAATTAGAATAATCAAAGGATACTTCAAAAGACAACGAATGTAGTATTCATTAAGGGAAGGACAGTTTTCAACATGATATTCAGAGACAGGTTATAGGGACCCATCTTGCATCTTCCTTCAAAACTTCAAAATTCTAGGGGCCCTAGGATCCAGCAAATTAATCGGTCCTATGTTCAGGAAGCATAGGATTCGGCAAATTAGGCAATAATTTTGCAAGGTAAAAAATCTCAAACCCTAAATAGAGAAAGAGACGAAATATTTATCCAACCCTAGAATCAGAAATCGAAGACAGCAATTTATCCCAACCATAAATAGAGATGCTCAGTAAATACTCACCATAACAAGAGATTCATCCAACATTTAGGGTTTGGCAAATAATCTTCATCGCATCTTTACTCGAATTCAGCCACAGACACAAAATTTGAATTCCGTAACCCTAAATCATCATTGCAGCATCTCAAATTCACCCACAGAATCACAGACCCAAGATTCCAAATTTCGTACCCTTATCTCTTTGCAGCATGATATATCAAATTCACCCACAGAATTGCATATGCAAGATTTCGAATTTCGCGTCTCGAATTCACCCACAGATCGAATTCCCTAACTCTCAATCCCATCTCCGATTCACCCGCAGATGTAAGATTTTGAACATATTTATCCGTCAAATTGTAAATTCAACGTATTCATGACAACCAATGACAACAAGAGACAATTATCCGTCAAATCGTAAATTGAACATATTTTTTCAGGCAACCAACCAACCCGGACATGTAAGAATGACGTCAATTTCGAGTTCTCTGTTGTGACTTTAAGATTCTATTAAAATTACCAAATTAGCAATCCACATATGTGCACAACAAGATCAGCAAACAAATAAATCCCTTGGAACCAAAAATGGCTACTTTGTTACCGAAAATAATATATATCCGAAGGCAAACTTGGATATAACAGTGCACTTAAATTTTCAAATGAGAACAAAAGCCCTTTTGAAAGATAGGTCAGCAAACAAATATTTAGTGCACGTAAGTTAGGAGACAGTACTTAAAAGGGGCAGTCACAAACCATAGTAAGTATTGATGACTCAATAGAAAAAGGTAGGAATGTATTGAACAGTTGCAGCAACTATAATACATTGGCACATACCGCTTTTGCACTTTTTACATTTAGAGACGGGAAATATAATTCTAGTATACACCGAGTTCAGGAGAAGTTTCAATTGAGCTTATACTCATCTTCCATTGAGTAAATTAGAATCACGGGATAGTTCAACATGAAATACACATTTAGAGACGGACAATTTAATGTAGTATGTAGGGAGGGACAGTTTTCAACATGATACTCAGAGACAGCTTAATGTAATATATACTGACCGTTTGCAAGTTTCAGTTGAACTTATCAGAACTTTATCCTGTTGCAATTGAACATGCAAGATGGTGCACACAGAGAGTCATCTCCAGTTGCTGCTATTATGCCCAAGCTGCAATAGCCATGTTACCCCGTTGATCAAAGGCTTTTCCTTTTTTCATCAGCCATCCATCCATGCTTGTGATGCCTATGTGAAAATGTGATGTAAGAGTTTAGTAGGAGAGAATCAGAGTTTCCTTATAAGTCATATGAACAAAGTAATGACATAAGTGTGAAAACTAGAAGCATGTAACAAAACCCCCTTTCTGTTAAAACTTGGCACATTCCAATACATAGATAAAAGACATCAACGATGTCAATAAACAAGGTCCATTTATGTTGAACAAAAATACCCAAACAGCAGAAGCCATTAAAAAATCACAGTAGAGAACATTCTAACTAACACGACCTGCTTATCCTCAACCAGAAAAATCACATGGAGAACCATTCAAATTATACAAGAATGAGTTACATAAGAATGAATTCGAATAAAGTATTAGATTGAGATTTCAGTTATTCATCGAATTAGGACATCAAATCACAAACTAAAACCAATAAACGCAAATAGGATTCGGAAAATTAGGCAATAATTTTGCAAGGTAAAAAATCTCAAACCCTAAATAGAGAAAAGAGAGGAAATATTTATCCAAACCCTAGAATCAGAAATCCAAGACAACAATTTATCCCAAGCAATAAACAGAGAAACTAAACAATATAAGAGAGAAAAACTCACCATAACAACAAGAGATTCATCCAACATTTAGGGTTTGGCGAGTAATCTTCATCATCGCATCTTTACTTGAATTCCGCGACCCTAAATCATCGTTGCAACATCTCGTATTTCACCCACAGAATCACATAGGCAAGATTTCGAATTTCGCATCTCGAATTGGATGCAAGATTTCGAATTTCATAACCCTCAATCCCATCTCGAATGCAAGATTTTGAATTTCCAAACCCCTAAATCGCATCTCAGAATTCTGAAAGATCCCCAAAATATGAACGTTATAATAAAGTGTATTTAGTATTTATATACAGGTTCGAAATGGCGATAACGGTGAGCCGTTGGATTAGCATACTTTTTTCTTCTTTTTTTTGCCTTTGATTCGTTAGATTAGCATACTTTTTATTGTCTTTTTGACCTGATGCAAGGAGGCTTTTATTTGTTTGTTGGACTACTAAAACCATAATGCAAACTTTTATTTTTTAAAATTTAATTGAACTTTTAATTAAATCAAAATAGGAGTTTAATAGAATAAATTATAATTTCTCCCTGAGAGAAAAAATAGTAGGATAAATCAAGCCATCAAATTGGAGGAGAGTGAAGAAACTTACAAATTGTAGTTCGACTTGACAATTTAGTTACATTTTTAAGAAATAATGATGAGTATTGATGACAATATAGTAATTATGCCTCAAGCTCAACAAATTCTATGAAAAAAAGTAAGTTAAGAGCAAGGATATCATCAACTTTTTCAAGTTAGAGCTATGTAATCGATATACTCGAGGACTACATTTGTTCCTTCGAGAGCAATGACTCGCACTACTACATTACAACACACATTAGATGAGTATTAATTGTGATTAGATAAAAATATTTCTTTCAAAAAGAATGCGAACATTCTAATGAAAATATATACATAATTTAAAACTTAAAAAAATAAATAAATATAATTTAAATTATAAATAAATAAATCAAATGTTTGGTTATTTGAAATTAATACAAAATTATAAATGCTTCTTAATATGTGTAATGTGTTAGCCGTTGCTTCTTAATATATCTTTTTGGTTGTCAAAAAACCAAAATTATCCGTTTTCTACTTTTCACTAAGAATTTCTATTTTCTATTTTCCCTTTTCCGGATTTGCCATAAATACTAGTAGATTGCTAACTTATAATTTGAATCTTGTGTAACAGAATGTTGCAAATTTATGAGTACTTAAACTATGTCATTGTAGATGTTTGATTGAGATGCCTGACTTGTCAAGGGCACAAAAACTTTGGACTATAGATTGTCGAGGCTGCATAAATTTACGATATGTAACTTCATCCAGCGGATGTTTGGACAACCTTTTGCACTAGATTTTACGACTCTGTAAGAACATTAAGAGTGTTCCAGTCACCAAAGCTCTCACATTACTAGACCTCTTAGGTTGCATGAGATTCGGCCGCCAGAATGTTACACCATGGAGTCCGCTGCATCAGAAATTCCATTTTGCTCAGAAATCTCACCAGAAATACTTGAATATGGGCAGATATCAGTGCAGACAAGTAGTGGAAGGTATCAAGCAACATACAATGACTTTTCATTTTATAAGCATGAAACAATAGATGGGGAAGCACAAGAAGCCATAGCAAATGAATTTCTAAGGACAACCAAGCTTTTCGCTGGTGCAACACTTGTACTAACTGAGGTTAGTTGCACCATTCCCTTTCTCTTTCGTCGTTAAATTACATTCGCAGTGCCTGCAATTTAGTGTGTCTCACAGCTTATTACCTGAAGGTTATATTAATGCACTTGAAATATTTGAACTGTAAGGCGACCTAACACATAAATCCTTGTCATTTTCTGTTCAAAGGGTAACAATTAAGAATAGGATAAATCACACATGGTACATAAACTTCATTTGTTACATGTAATATAGATCCCTCTTTCCAGTTAGTCCGGTGAGTTTGCTTAAAGTGTACATACTTCAACTTGTCCAAAATCTTTTTTACTCTTCCAAGTGGATTTTAGGGGATCCATAGGTTACTTTAAGTAGCTTTAGGAACTCGACAAGTACATGGAGTTAAGGATTATATTTGCTCTTAAAAACGACTAAATTTTGGTAATGCTGATGGTGCAGGGATTTCCTACAGGAGATATTGATGATGATTATGAAAGCTCAGGATTTTCAGTTACAACTGAACTACCTCCAAATTGGCTTAGCAGTAACTTCATAGGTTTTGCTGTCCACGCCTTCTTCACAAAAAACGAGAAGGAGATCGATGATGATCTTGGTATTACGTGGAAATGCAGATTCAAATTCACATGTGGTCAAGTTCATCTCGCTTCTGCTTTGTATCAATATCTTCCACCTATCTACTTAGAGAGTTGCAACCGCTTTGTCTATGGTGGCCCTGCAAATCCTATTCTGACACTTGATGAAACTTGGTTTCAAAAATATTGCTGCAATGAGGCTTCTTTTGAAGCCTTTGTTGGGCATTCATATACCAAGTATTGTTACCAAGTGAAGAAAATGGTGGTCCGCTTGGTGTACCTCGGTGATAATGTAGGAAATCCCCCCATAATCCGTCATTGTTTGCCTTCCGGTCATGCAGGAGACAGGTTAATTCCGGAATCACCTTATGAATACAACAAGTGCATTGAGGCTGGAGGACCCAGTGGGGTATTCAACTCGGACAGTCATTTCCAAAAACAGTGCTAACACTGAAGAACCGCAAGATGATAATGACAATCAGGGGTAGAGGGAGCCCAACTCATGGCAGGAATAGAGAAAGTTTAGAACCACTGTTTGAGACTTCTATCTGATGTCTGATTTTCGTCGGTAAATTCCGTATATCTAGATCTACGGCTGAAATAGTTGTTGTTGATGCTTAGTTTTGAAAACTTTGTATTGTTACCAGATTTTCATGTGTCACCTCTCTGAGCATTTTGTTCTGGCTCCAAAACTAAGTGGAACATATTTCCCAATTCAGTAAATCACAACATATATTGCAGGTTTCAAGTGGATTCAGGTCCTAGTTGATAGGGAGTGTCATTTTGGTGAATGTTAATGTAAGTAATTGAGTTATAGAACTCTTTATGTGATTTCATAATTTTCATGTTGTTCTTATCCATTGTCTCTCCATGTTTTACCTTTCTATTTGTCGGTTTGTCCCATTATCATCTTTTGATCGTATAAATAACTGCAGTAAACCGTGGCACGTTCTTAAGGCTTGTTTAAGACCCCATGAAGTAATCGCATTGATCTAATACGCTCATGAATTTGCTAAAAGTGATGTATGTTTTAACTCGTCCAAATATCTCCTTCATTCCGTCACATGGGCTTGGAGGCAAATGAGACATTCTAAGGTTGTTGGGGACCTAATAAGAAAGTTCCGAAAGCCCATCGTATAATTTGGACAAATACAAGGGTCTTGATGTACTAATCATATATTTATCCATGCATTTTGTTTTCATAATGAGAACTATATGTTTGTCCTGCTGCACAATTTGCAATTTTTTACAGTATAAAGAAATAATTACTTGTGAAAATCTTGTTGTTTTCTTAGACAAAATTTTCCTGCGGAGTTTCCAAATGGTATATTGTTAATAACATCAGACAAAAAATATCAGAAGTAGCATGTTTGTCTTCTTCTCTGTTTTATCTATAATGCCTTAAAAGTCTTCATTGCGAGAAACCAGAATCTCAATCTAGTCTCATCATGGCTGCTGCAGCTTCTTCTGTAGGTGCAAAGAGGTTCGATGTATTCCTCAGTTTCCGAGGGCTGGACACCCGTCGTAATTTCACCAGCCATCTCCATACTGCTCTTAATCAAAAAGGAATTGTAACTTTCATGGACACTGAACTAAATAGAGGGGAAGATATTACACCAGCAATCTTGAAAGCAATTGAAGAATCCAATATCTCCGTTATTATCTTCTCGAAAAACTATGCATCTTCGACTTGGTGCTTGGATGAACTTGTGAAGATCATTGAATGCATGAAAACAGATGGACAGAAAGTGTTACCCGTTTTCTATGAGGTAGACCCTGCAGATGTAGAAAAACAAACTGGAACTTTTCGAGATGCCTTTGCAGAATATGAAGAATCGTTCAAGGACATGGGAAAAGTTCGAATGTGGAGGACTTCATTAACAGATGCTGCATGTCTATCAGGATGGGATTCTCGTAATACCAGGTACAATTTTATCGTAATGGTGGGTCCTAACAGACGAGTGTCGGAGATCTTTCTGTGGTCGTGATCACCCACTAATTTTACGTTGACTCATAGAGAATTTTCTTTTAGTGTTCCGTGTAAACATTACTATTACTGATATCTACCTTCCTTTTTTATTTTAATCATACTTGTGATAATTTCTTATTATTATTATTATCAGCTCAGATTCCGAACTTGTTGAAGAGATTTGCAAGGGTACTTTGAAGATAATAAGGGACTTGCCCTTTTCTCATTTCGAGGATCTGGTGGGTATAGAGCCCCAAATTGAGCAAATCAAGTCATTATTAGGCATCGGTGTAGATGATGTTCGTGTCATTGGAATATGGGGAATCGGCGGTGTAGGGAAGACCACAATTGCCAAAGTTGTATTTGAAAAATTTGCTTCTCATTTTGAAGCCACATGTTTCCTTGAAAACATCCGAGAAGCATCATCAACGAGACAAGGATTGGCTAATAAACGCGATGAGCTTGTTAATAAATTGTTGAATATTGAGATTTCAAGTTCAACTAATTCGGATTTTTTGTCTAGCCGTCTTCGTCACAAAAAGGTTTTTGCAGTTGTTGATGATGTAGATGATTTCGAGCAGTTAGAATGTTTAGTTGGAAAACGATGTTGGTTCGGTGCTGGGAGTCGAATCATAGTAACAAGTAGAGATAAACAAGTGTTGCAGAACAAAGTCGATAAGATATATGAAGTTCAAGTCCTATATCCACAAGAAGCTCTTCGACTCTTCAGTTTGTTCGCCTTTAAAGCAAACCAACCCAATACAGATTACACTGAGCTCTCACTTAGAGTTGTGAGCTATGTTAATGGAATTCCGTTAGCTCTTAAAGTTTTGGGATCGTTTCTACATGGAAGGAGTAAAGCCGAATGGGAAAGTGCATTGAATAGACTTGAAAGAACTCCAAATATTCAGGTACAAAAGGTGTTGAGGATAAGTTATGACGGACTAGATCAGGACGAGCAGCAAATTTTTCTAGACATTGCTTGTTTTCTTAAAGGCTGGTCTTTGTTCTTGGTTGCGAAATTTTTCGAGTCTTGTGGATACTCTTCATTCATTTCCTTAAAAGTTCTTGCTGACAAGGCCTTAATTTTCATGGATGACTCCAGTGTGAAGATGCATGATTTGCTTGAAGAAATGGGCAGACAAATTGTTCGCGAAGAATCATTTAAGCAACCTGGTAAACCCAGCAGGTTGTGGGATCCCCAAGACATTCAGTATGTATTGGCAGAGAACATGGTACTATGAGTTTTTGTTGTTTGTTTGTTTGATTCATCAAGTATAATTATGTCTAGTAAATATATCACATGACACATTTATGACATAATAATCCGTTTTGAGATGCGTAGGGATCGAAAGCAATTGAGGGAATGCTCCTAGATCAATCTATGATATCCGCCTCTGGATGGAGTGTAGATAGTAGAGTCTTTAACAGAACTAAACGGCTGAAATGGCTCAATTTTTGCAGCAAGAACTCTAGGACTAGCGGAATTAAATGGAATAATCTCTACAACAGAAACAGTGGACATCAACTGCAATTCCCACAAGGACTTGAATCGCTTCCGAATCAACTCACTTTTCTTCAATGGGATTTCTTCCCTCTGAAATCTTTGCCATCAAATTTTCAAGCAGAGAACCTTTTTTTCCTCAGCATATCCAGCAGTCCTGTGGAAAGGCTTTGGGATGGAGTACAGGTATACACGATTTTGACACGCTAACCGGATTTGCCATATAATCTAGATATGCTAACTTGTAATTCAATCTTTCTTTCTAACAGAATCTTGCAAATTTATCGGTACTCGAACTCTGTCATTGTAGACTTCTGATTGAAATGCCTGACTTGTCAAAGGCACAAAAACTTTCGACTATAGATTGTCGAGGCTGCATAAATTTGCTAGAGGTATCTCCGTCTATCAGATGTCTGGACAACCTTTCGCACTTGATTTTACGACTTTGTAAGAAGATAAAGAGTGTTCCAAGCACCACAGCTCTCCGGTTACTTGACATCGTAGGTTGCTCAAACCTTGAAAAGTTTCCTCAAGTTTCAAGCAATCTAGAATCCTTCTTTTGCAGCGGAACATCCATAGAAAAATCATCTGAACCAACAACCAAATTTGTTTCTGAACTTGGTACTCAGTTTAGCCGAAACAAACTTAGCGTGGAATGTAAAATTTCTGGAAAATACATGTATGTGTTAGAAATGTCAGGCTCTCTTCTTTGCGCGTCCTTGCTAAACAAACTGTATCAAAATGAGAATTCTTCTGATGATGTCACGACCCAGCTCGGTGAGGGTGGCACTGAGGTAGAAGACATGAGCGAGGAATCTGACTTGGACAATACTGGACAATGTTTACATTACCCCATGGAGACTGCTGCATCAGACACTCCATCTTCCACAGAAATCCCGGAATATGAACAGATATCGGTGCAAAATCCAAGTAGTAGAAGGTATCACGCAACTTACAACGATTTTTCCTTTTTTAACCATGAAAAGCTTGATCAGGATGCACTCGAAACTATTTCAAATGACTTTCTATGTACATTCAAGCTTTTTGCTGGCGCAACACTTGTTCTAACCGAGGTTAGATCTACCATTCTTTCTCTTTATCTCTTTTGCACACAATGCGCTACATTTCTATCTCGTCAGCCATGAAAAAGGACCATTTCTGTTTAGTTCTCCTCTTTTATGGTTCCTTTTCACTTTTTTAGTCCATCCGATATAATAGAATTAATTAATTAGAAACAGGAAACAACCGATGAAAGTAAAAGTACCTAACTTTTGTCAGCTACTAGCACTAGCAAACAGACAACGACGACAACAAACAAAAGATGTATAGGTGAATCAGACTGACTCTAAATGTTCTTATTACCTACGATGCAGGGTTTTCCGACAAGAGAAATTGATGATGAATATGAAAGCATAGGTTCTTCAGTTACGATTCAACTCCCTCCAGATTGGCTTAACAGTAGCTTCATAGGTTTCTCTGTCCAGGCTTTCCTTGTCAATAATAACGAAACGGATGACATTGATGATGATCTTGGTATTACATGGAAATGCAGATTCAAATCTACATGTGGTCAAGTTCATCTCACTTCTGTATTATATCAATATCTTCCACCAGCGTACTTAAAGAATTGTAATAGCTTTCTCTATGGTGGAAGTGGAAGTCCTATGCTGACATTTGATGAAACTTGGTTTCAAAGATATTGCTGCAATGAAGCTTCTTTTGAAGCCTGTGTTGAGCATTCATCTTCCGAGCATTGTTACCAAGTGAAGAAAATGGTGGCTCGGTTGATGTGCCTAGGTGATGATGAAGGAAATCCTGCCATAATCCGGCATCCTTTGTTTTCTGATGACTACAACAACTGTATCGAGGCTGGAGGACCAAGTGGTGTATTCAACTCAGACAGTTGCTCTGATGCTTCCAAAAACGGTGTTAATACTGGAGAAGAGCGAGATGACAGTGAGAATCAGGGGCAGGGAAAAAGGCAGGCTGACTCAGGGCAGAAATAGAGAAAAAGTTAGAACCACTATTAGAATTTGTTCTGGTAATGAATTAAGCAGAATCTCATTTGGTCTGTCAGCAGTGGGTTTCATGATCTTTTAAAGGCTTAGGCGAGTTTCCAGTCCTCGTTCTTTCACTGTGCACCTCTCCAAGCATTTCTCCGTACTTGATATAATTCTCCACAGGGCTCGTTCGTCGTTGTTTTCAACTCATCATCGGATTGTAATACCATTCTGTGTATATTTGTTCTTCATCATCTCTGATCTATATGTCATTGTTCCATCATTGTCTTTGATCATGCATGTTAAGAAACCAGTCAATTTGATAGACTAATAGCTTAAATTAATGTCTTCGAAACTTCAGCACTTGAATACATCTCGAGGCACATAGAAGCCTATTGGATTGGAAGTATAACCTATCTAATTTTATCACGAGTCGAAATTCATTAAAGTAATAGGATTGTAATAAATTGAATCTTTAACCACCTTGCCTAAAATGATTCTATACAATCCAATTGTAACAGTCAAGTACGTATCTAGACCTAATCCGCTTTGGTCCAATATTTCCATTATCGTGTGCAATCCAATTCATTATTTACCTATTTTGTCAGAGCCAATTATGGTTGGATCACCCTCAATATATTACATGCTGAAAGTCGGCTCTAGATGTTAAGAAGGTTATGTCAGTGATGTTGACGAGTTAAGTGTGCTATGGGATGACAATTTTGTCGAACCGGACACAACTTTTCATTTCAATTTAATTCAGATCAACTTACAAATTATTGAGAACCAACTCGCAAGTTGGGACCAAGAAGTTATTCCACCGCTAAAGCTTAATTTTAATCTATTTTAATGACCTGCCAAGTTATTTTTATCCATATATTGCTTCTTCCAAACAAGAAAATATAAGCAATAGTTCATTTTCCAATACAAAGGCACTGGAAACTGGGCGTTTTTAACACAAAATTAAATTTTGGTGAAGTATAGAACCAAACATGAAATAAATATTAAAAAAATAGCAGTACAAATTGCAGCACTAACTATGAACATACAAGTTACGATAGTAGATCATATCTAGTCAAACTCTGCTGAAAACACCAAAGCATATGGTCAACCTCTACTCCACAAACTTCATTCATCTAACGGGGCAAAAAACCACAAATTTTCATCCGAAAATACTAAAACCACAGTAGTCCTAGTACCGATCATAGCGCCTGCAATAGAATGAAAAGAAAAAAATAACGCATGGTCAATACCGAGCACAGACTTCGAAAACACCGATAGGAAGTAAGCACAAAAGGCCAAGGGATAAAGCAAATCAACCTAGAGAACCACCAATGTTTATTTTAATTTCACCCTACGAACTACAATACCTACAATTTTTTATTTGGTACTATAAGAGTTGAACTCCCCCTCCCCCCCAAAAAAAAAAAAAAAGGTTACTAGGGAACTTCACGTGTTTACCCTCATTTAATCATACCCTTTTCCAAGGAATTCATCACTAATTTTGATCAACTTTTTTTTCAGACTAAGGTAAATAGAACTGAAGTGCCTACAATAGGGCACTAAAGTGGACTGTTACGGAAAATGAGGGTAAAACTACACTTCTGCGAACCTTGATGTCATAATATTCTAAGAGTTGATAATAATACATGATCCTACTTCCACAACACATACGCTTTGCAGGTCATTTCACACATGTAAAAGGACATTTAAGAAATCCGATCATATTATTCTAGTGGCTACCTCAAAAAGTCAAAGGGACTGTTCCAATTAGAACCATAGAACTAAAAATCTAGGTGATATAAGCAATTGAAACGTAAAATCTAAAGCCTAATGAGTATAAAGAGACTAAACCAGAGGAAAAACATTACCTATGGCGGTCATAATCTCTTGAACGTTCTCTAGACCGAGAGCGTGACCTGTGGCGACTCCTTGAATCATAACCGCGTGAGCGATCTGAATCTCTCTCGCGTTCTCGATCATATCCACGGTCCCGATCATGATGCCTATCACCACGATCTCTGCTCCTCCTATCATGATCCCTCTCCCTGTCACGGCTATCTGCTCGATCTCGATCCTTGCTTGGTTCTCTTTCACGTTCCCTACTTCGCTCTTTTGGTCTGCAATAAATCATACGAATGCATTTTAGTGGGGATAGGATAAGTAAAAAAGACAAATATAAAACATCAAGTATTATACAATATGATTAAAAGAGAAGAAAACAAATTTATATACCTTTGATCATCGGGCCGATCAGCTCTGCGGGGCTTGTTTCTCTCTTCCTGTAAAATTATTTTTCAAGAAAAAAACTACTGAACACTATTCTTTGCATCACAATAAGTACCAACCCATTTAACATAAAGCACAAAGCTACAATAAGAAGGCACCGTAAGTTGTATGTCATGTAACCAAACAAAGCTGGCCAACCATTTGAAGAACAGAAAAGCTAGATGCTTGCAGCTCCAAATATCTCGAACTGAATGCTTAAAACGATTCCACAGGGCATATAGATATACTTCCTCTCATAATAACAGATTGCAAACACAAAACGTAACCCACATTATAAATTTGCCTAGGTACTCAATGTCAGTGCTCTTAAATAGACCAAGATATTCTACTCATTGTTACTCCTTTCTACGAAATTAATAGCTCTATCACCATCTTTTCCCAATAAGTTGCATCAGACAATTGTAGGAGACTTGTAACGAGGTCATAGCAACAAAATATTATCATTATCCCTCAGGTATGAAAATTACTTCTGACATTATAAGATCCATGACACACTCTATTGGCTGTAACACAAATTAATAACAGCCAATCTGTATCTTAACATCATAATCTCCAGAACTTCTTGCTCCTAACCACATTAATAAAACTACAACTAATCTGGTTAATCATCACGGAAAAGATTAGATTGCATGATGTGTGCAGACTGGACACTCGTTTTAGTGAGGGACACATGAGATGTCCTTTAAAGTCCGACAGCTACTAAGTCTAAAAAGGGAGAAATCACAAAATTATTCTTCTTTTGGGAAAAGATTCTTTTGGGAAAAGAAACACTCACAGATCATACAAACTGAGAATCTCTATAGAAGAATTTGAAACATTAAACCAGCACCTGAACCAACATATTCAGAAGACCAGCTTAAGGATATCCCCAAGAAAGACAGGAGAAACAATATAATAAACTGACTCAGAACACATCAAAGTTAAGTTCTTTCGTTAAAATCTCATGGAAGAGAGATGCAATCATAAATTTTGAAAATTTTACTTCATGGAAAACAAAGATGTAATAAATTGTGTTAATGTTAAGTATGTTCAATGTTTCTGCAATTCTTGGTCATTTTCTTCTAAGAAAGTAAACAATTTATGTTCTTCCATACCTGAAGCTCAGCTAGCTTTTCGCGGATTTGCATATAGCCCAGGTGAAGCTTCCCTCCAAAATGATCTGCTAAACGTCGATCACTGAAAGTAGAAAAAAAATTAACTGCTCCTCTGTGCTCATCATAATAGATATATCAAGCACATTTATTGTAAGTAGCCCCATAATTTTCTAACTACATCATGATCTATAATAGCATATAAAACAGGAAAAGACGCACATTCTTTTAGCTGCAAAAGTTATCCTCGTAAAACTGGGCCAAAAGCCTGCTGGTACAAGGAGGTATAATAGTTCGATCAAAAGCTGAACCACTTGAAACCCCAAATACATATTCTTTTGTTTCTCTCCAGAAAGCTTGAAAGGACTAAAATGGATAGATAGGATCAAAATTTACCTGTCATATACACTCAAAAATGCTCCACAGATGTCACAAACACGCAACTTCTGATCAGTCTGAAAAATAAAACATTTTATAAAAGAATAAGACTGAGAAAAGGCAGAGCATTACAGGGTGTCTCCAATATTACCACAATGTTTCATTTGTTCATGCCTAATCATATCTCAACAATTACAGTTATCTATTTTTTCCACCATATGTATCAACAAGGATACCTAAAATGCTATATTGAATCGATAAACAACATGCGAGAAAAGGTAGCCAAACAATGTTTAAGATCATCAATTATGCTAACAGCCGAAATTCAATCATCTTTCCATTCATAAAGAATAAATTAAAATCACATGCAACTGCTGATAGTTATTTAAATAGAAAAGAAGGTTACCGAAAAAAATGTAGAAAAGAATAAACCATAAAGACAAGACTAAAATCAAAGTAACTTTTAATCAGTAAAACAAAATTTTCACTTGAAGTTTTTTGGCACAAATATATAGAGCAAAACATGTTTAACGTGTCTCATGTTTGGTAAATCTTCATCTTGTTTAACAATTTGAATCATGAATGTTTGGTTTCAATCAGATGTTATCAAGTAAGGAATAAGGATTTGAGAAAGCAAACTCACAATGCGCACATCAGCTGCGGTATACTTGGAGGAATCCAAAGCAGGATCTGGCCTGGCAGGCAGCTGAAGAGAAAAATAAGAATTCTTAAATAATATTGCAAATAAATCAAATCTGAAGAAGAAGGGAGGACATGGAAAAGCAAGCAGAGGGAAGCAGATGAAGCAAAGGAGAACAATTACAAAACCCAAATTGTAGTGAAACAAGATTTAAGAATAAAAACCTTCTTAAGTGCCTCCGCCTCTTCCAGTGCTTTCTGAGCCTCATCTACCATTCCTTGCTCACCTAGTGAATACCAACAGCAATGAATAAATACAATATATCTAATGGGGCAAGGGGTACAAATAAAATAAAGTATAACAAAAAGATCTCCGCATCTAAATTTATCAGATACATTATTTTAATACAGTAATATACAATATGAATGTCTCAGGATCTAGCAAAATTTTCATTTCTGATACAACTAACCATGTGAGCAAGAGGTGATATTAATTTTACACCATTACCATCTGTAGTTTCTGGGAGGAAAAATTTCACATTCAAAGGCGCTAACTTGCATACAAATATCTTATGACAGTTTGACAGTGTACATGAGAAAATTGTCCACAACCTAACAAGTTTTTGCAAGCTAGTAGTCTCTTACCTAGGTCCTCAGCCTTCTTCAGTTTCTCATTTATCATTTCCTGGGTACGTGGATCAGGAGTATGCACAGGCAAAGGTGCCAAAGGTGGTGGATTTGGCAGTGGTTGAGGCAAAGATGCCCTATCTTTGTTGAAGGCTTCCAACAGTAGTGCAGACTAGCAGAAAAGAAACTCATGTCATTCAAAATCTTAGGAAGAAAAAGGCGTACAACCATATACAAACAACAGCAATGGGTACTTCTAGCAATTTTAAAAGTTCAAGGCCTAAAGAAGCTGATACCTGCTTCTCTGCTCTTTCACTTCTCATTTTCTCCACCTCTTCAAGAGTTTGAATCTTATAATCTGTCTTGCCTTCAAGATCTGCCAATTTTCACCAACAATAACTTTACATCCTCTACAGTACTAAAGTTTGTATACCTTACATATAATTCATTAACAGCTTATCTTCCATCCGATTTCAAATAATGTAGTTCATTTAATTTTTGATCCATCAATTTTTAAGTCCTCAAGGAGCCTTTAAAACCACAAGCACCTAACAACCTGATTTTGACATACTAATTATTTCCATCAAAACTCAACGACATTTAGAGTTGTATTCCATCTCAACTTTTATCAGCTAGCTTCGTGAGAAAGAAGGAAGGTAAATGAGGTGCATGAGTACAAATAAATAGGATGTGCAGATTCTTACCATGTCTATCAGCTTCTTTTAGCTTTTCCTTGATCTGCTTTGACAACTCAATTATCTCTGGATTCTGCATTTGAAGAAATAAGATATTCCAGTTTAAGAAAATATTTAAAAAATAGCAATAGAAAGAAGTTGAAAGGTGTGAGATCACCTGTGTAACCTCAGAAACAGAAATTGCAATAGCAGCCTTGGCATCATCAGCCTCAAGACGCTTAAGAGCTCTACTGATTTTCTTATCACACTCAACAATGAGGCGGTCAATGACATCCTCAAGCTCTCTATCATAGTTATCAGTACCTTTAGCCCTGGCACCTTCATACTCTTTTCTGAGCTGCAGGGAATGAACCTTTGGACATGGCCCCATATCCATTTTCTGAAACAGTAAATAGTAGTAGATAAGAAGAATCATTGTATAACAACACTCATAAACACTTGAAAATAGTCCAAAATCAGCTCAATCAATCACATATGAACGAACCCCTCTAATCTATCTAGTGAAAGAGTAGGGTTTGAATGGCGAGAGAGAATGAAATACCGTCAATTGGAAGAGTTCGTGAGGGCAAAGGCCGACCAAGTACATGCGACAAACATCACGATCGTAATACTTTCGATTAACTTCTCTCACATCGCCGTTCCGATTGGCTCCCATCAGCACATCCAGCTGCTTCCTCATCGCGTCCATCCCTTACCCTCTCGATCTCTGATCTGATCGACTCACCAGGATTAGGGTTTTGATTTGGGGGCAAATACCTTTCACTAGATTTTCCTCCACCACTCTAACTTTACTCCGTTACTCTGTAGGAAAACACAAGTGTATTTACCACCGCACCCTTCACTTTTAAATGCTATATTTATGTGTATAGGAGACAATTTAGAGTATAGTAAAAACACAAAAAATACAATTTATATTTAAAGTAAAATAGGTGATTTCATTACAATTTAATCTCCACCCTTAAATTCTAATACGATGGTGATTGACCAAATTTTATTCGATCAGTTATCGACTAGGTGAGCATCACTTCGATCATATTTAAATTTCATATAATCAAATAGTCCAAAAAATTTCTAATAAGAATTTAATTAAAGGTAAGGTAAAGCCCTAACGATGGTGAATGTCCCCTTAGGTCAAGTCCTTATAAGGTTGGGAATATTGGATTCCCGCAGCCACTTCATTTGAAAGTGACTAGGCTAAAGGAGATGCATAAAGGTAAGAAGTACATAGACCATTGAGCCCACACATTCAATTCAGCTTGAATAGGCTGAGCCTAGAATCTCGGTTTCGTCATCAGGTATTTACACATCCACTCAAGTTGGAGTATAAAAATCATAAATGTCTAACTTGTGTAACAAAAATTCCAATTAAGCTTTCCTTCAGGCTTCGGTAAATATGCATGCAAGTTGTATTATTGTTGATACATACGATGGTAAGATAAACCCTCTTAAATTGCATCTTTCACAAAATGACAATCCGCTTCAACATGCTTCGTCCTCTTAAGACGCAATAATCGCATGCTCTTGAGTGATTCACTCCTAATTCATGTAACAGTTGTTTGAGTCATTTCAATTCACAAGTAATTGCAGTCATCAAACGGTACCAGGCCTCAACAGACGACCTAAGAATAGTGTTTTGTTTCTTAATTTTCCACGAAACCAGCGAGTAACCAAGTAAAACTAACCATCCAGTCAGAGGACGTCGCGTAATCAGACAGCTGGCGCAATCAAAATCACACCAACCCTCCAAACTCAGCTCACTGTTTGATCAAAGTAAAATCCCTTGTCCATGATGCTTCTTCAAGTAATGCACCACCCGCAAGGCTGCCTTCCGTTAGTCTACCCTTGGATTCTACATGAACTGAGACAGATTATGCACCGAAGAAGTCAGATTTGGCATCGTTACAACCAAATAAATAAGGCTCTCAAACAGTCTTCGATACTGCACACCATGTTCTACAACTGCACCTTCCGACAATGGCAATTTGTGATTTGGATCCATTGTGAACTTGGTTGGTTTTTGCTTCGAGCAATCCAGTAATATCCCGACATTTTGTTGTTACAATATTCTATGATGACGATATTGAGATTTTAGGCCCAAGCCCATGTCGGGCGAATCTGCTAAGGCCTTAGGATATGCTTTGGAGCCCCACCAATAAGTCAGTGGGGAAACTGCCCTGACTGGTCCAAATCGGATCACTCGAACCATGGACAACAACTTTGTTTGTCCCGTAATTTAGCATGGTTGACTGGATTTTTTCGCGGTCCGGCATCCCGCTCGATGGGATGATACTCACAACGTTGACTTGGCATGACACAGTATTATAATACCCCTCCTATAATACACTTTTTGGACTCTCTCTATTTAGACTTTACAATCTTTGATTTTCTCCCTAAATCACACACTAACTTAACCATTGGAGTTTCTCAGGTCCCGAGCCCACCTTTTCATTAGGAGGAGCACGTTATTCCAACTTCTACTTCAAAGAAATTCCAATTTGAAGCTCACTTGAACCTAGTTTGTTATCATTTGGTGCGGTGAGCGTGGATTACAAGTGTTTCGTTTAGGTTGACAATGATTGGTCTATTGATGCGCCTCGAGCTAGTGCTACAAAAAGGCAACAATAAAAGGACAAGTGTACTCTGTCGTTATCAAGTAATAAAATTTGGGGTTTAAGTCCGGGTATCGAATTTACGGGATTTATACTAATAAGTATCAAACTACTCGGTCTCGAGTTGTTATCTAAGTGAATATTTCTTTAGAGTTTTGGGTTGATTAATTAACTACTCATATACTACAACATACAAATATTTTCTCTATTCCTTAGCATGAAATGGTGATGGTAAGTTTTATACAACAAATAGAGATAAAATAGTCTTAAGATTAATTAAACTATCATAGCTAGCTTTTTACGATGTTTATTAACACATATGAACTTGTAAGTACACACTTAATCAACCCTATAATTCCAAGGTTAAGTGTCTCCAATATACTAATTTATACAAAACTATTGTATAAACTATGTAAAGAAACAAGATGATACTACCGAGTCTAGCACATAGACGGGTCACAACTAGTTTAACAAGATAAAGGATTAGTTACTCCCTTTTACTGTGTTGCACCGGACACATGATCGTCGCTTATGTCCTCGAAGAGGAACTCTTTGCCAACTTGAAGATTTGAATAGAATGGATGAAGATGAAGGAAATAATAAGTAACTTTGTATTAATGGAATGGAAATGGATTACAAGTTGGCAAAAGAGAAGAAATGGAACATGGATTGTATTTTGATCACCTCTTTAAACAATTAAATGGAGGAAATAAAATTATAACAACTAAATGGAAGCTTAAGACAAGTAAACAGGGATGATTTTCTCGCTATAGAACTCCCCCTATTTATACAGAAAAGTTGGCTTTGTGAGCAAATGTGAATCCTCAAAACACATGTTTGAAAATCTCATCGAATAGCAGAATAAAGGGGGACACTGACCGTGTGGGCCAAGTGACACGCCGTGTGGAGGCAAAATGCATTAAAATGACTTTAATCAGCTCAGGCGTGTCCTTGGGCGTGTGAATTGACACGAGGTCGTGTCGCATTAATTACTCAATAAGTTGGATTTTTGTTAATTAAAACGCCGCGCAGACTAATTGTCTACTTTTTTACACGGATCGTGTCCCATCTTGACACGGGATCGTGTCCTTCAATATGAGTGTGAACACCATTTAACACGCCCCAATTATGCACCGTGTGGACCAACTTTGGCTTGACATGGACCGTGTGGAATAGGGACACAAATCCGTGTCAAGGGTAATTTCTGGGCAGTTTGGCTTTTTCCTTGAATTATTTGCAAAACTTCTTGTCTCTTAGCTCTTTATTAGCATATAAACACCTCTAATCATGTTCGGAAGTTGTTTTTCACCATGGATAATTTTCATCTTTGGAGTGAAAACCTACAAACAAAATAAACATGAGTTATTTTGGCGAAGTGTTTTTACGGAGATAAATTCATACTAAGTGATTGAGAATTAATTTGTTCACAAAGTATAATAAAAAGACCTAATACTATACTAAAAGTAATCAAATAACATTTAATTACACCGTAAATAACCCGAAAAGGTAGGGATATTTCATCTCTATCATCTATAAAATCTCTCATTCACGTCACTAGAAAACCCTCGTCCACATCGAAATCCTCTATTCCTCCCTCATCCCCAAACCAAAATCCAACGACTACTACGGCTAGGGTAATAGTTAATATACTAGACATTACCATCGTCGGAACTCCCAATTATGTCTTTAATAACAACACCAGTGGGGTGGCTAAGAATCCAGACCCCTTATACATCGAGGAGGTTTCAATTGACAAGCAACCTCGAGAAATATTCTAAGTATAATGTCATTATGCAGCGCGCATCGTCCCATCAGCGCACACAACGAAATGTGATCTAGGATCAGAATATAGCAATGAGGGAGGAGAATCAGAGAATATGGAAATTTCTCATGAATTTTTTTGAAAAGCCCACTGACCCACCTGTAATAGTCACCGAAGAACTTATAACACAAGCAGCACACGGAAGCCTGACACCCAAAACTACCCCCAATAAGACCAAAACCCAGTGTTCGTAAGGGCTCCACCAATGGTCACTCATACCACGTCGCACACTTCCTAAGACGGAGGAGATGAACAAGCCGAAATTACTTTCCAAGCCTTACAAACAACTTGGAGGTATAATTTTTGACGTCGTTTTTGTTCTACTGCTAAGATTTTTTAAGTTTTAATTTCTTAGATTGTTTTTTTTTTAATTTCGATATTTGTTCTTCAAATGCATCCAGATACATGTGCATTAGTTAGATTTGTGTATTTTAGTCATTGAACGAGTCTTTTTACATTTTATTTAACCTCCAACACACATATTTCTTCTACCGCTGAGTTTTTTAAGTTTCAAATTTCTTGGATTGTTTTTTTTAATTTATTTTGGAATTTGTTCTTCAAATCCATCTAGATCCTTGTTCATTAGTTAGATTTGTCCATCTAGATCCATCTAGATCCTTCTTCAAATCCATCTAGAGCAATCTAAGTTTTGGTTTATGAACTCCAAAATCTTTTATTTGGATACTTTAAACCCTACAAATTTATTTAGTATATTAAGTTTTTCAACTAACTGAGATTAATTTCTGTTAATTTTGAATATTTAAGTCACTCGTGAGTTGAAACGAGAAAGTATAGAAAATTCTTTCATCATGTGCCTATTCCCTTTCTACACAAACACAACTAAATTATATTGTTAGTTATCAATATCAAAAGAAAAAAAAAATAGTAATACATATCATAAATGACCTTCAATTGGCGTCTGCCATTAAATTTCAAAACAAGAAACTAGTAACTACAAAATAGTAATAATATAAAGAAGATAAAAATAATAATATATATCATATAAGAGAAGAACGAGGTGAGAACTGGAAAACTTATAGGGAAACAGTTACAAATCTATTTCAAAATGAATAACAACCCACTATCAAATGAATGACCTACCATCCATAATAATTGCAAGCCAAAGAACTCCTTCACTTTTTCGTTCAACCGTTGCTTCTAAGAGTTCATAGATCTGCCGACCATACCGGTGCATTAACATTGCATCCATTACCCGATAACTATACTCGATTCCCAACTGCAAGCCCAAAAACATATTTGAAGTGAGTTTCTAATCGAAAGCTAAAAAGATAAAAAGTTTTTTTCTTTTTAGAAAAAATAAATATAAAAAGTTTAAAACTCTAGGAAATTACATTTTTAGAGTGATCCTCAAAATGCATTGTGAAATGTCTACAAATACATTTTTAGAGTGATCCTCAGAGTTTGGAATTTGGCATTGAGTTTGGAGCATTGTAATCATTTCCATCATTTCCAATATATTTCACACACTTATACAATGGAGCATGTGCTCTTGTAATTTTCCCAATTCATCCTCTATTATCTGCCATCTTTTCTGGTAGGACATCCTCATCAATCAAGTTCCGTCTATGGTAACTATCTTGTACAAGGCGTGTCCTCTGTTTGTGAGAGAGACTGCCACATGACTTTCAAGACGATCCATATCCCGATTAACACTAGACATGCAAAAAAGATTAAATAATTAATAACTCTAATAAAAAAACGAATAGCAAATAAAAAATAACAAATTTTATACAATACCTGAGAGGTGCAGTCCAAAAAAGAGTCAAACATCTGTCTATATCGACTGGAAGAGAAGTAAAATCCGCAAAAATAACGGTTCGGATGAGATTATATAAGGATGTGAGATCTGCTCCAATACTTATAAAAAACATGATTTCATTCTCATTCATAAACAAATTTTGCATTCCGAACCCCCTCGTGTAATAACCCAAGCGACGAACAAATTTAAGATACCTAAACATGTTAAAGAAAGTAACCCTTAAACACATCAGGAACGTAGCGGGAAATGTCAAACGGGATCAACGGGTCGTCATCGTGAAGAATTAGAACGTCACTCATAACGGGAGCACACCTTTGTCATCCTATTTTTTATAAATAGAATGAATATTTTTATCGAAGGATAAAAAAAAATGGGTCCGAATCTCCTGCGGTTAAGATGATGTGATTGATAATATACAAAAAAATTTATAACTGTTAGTCAGGTCCAAACTCAAGTAGCATAAACCATGAAACGATACAAATGTGGGGAATACAAACAGATTGTGTAAGATGAAAGCTACAAAAGTATAAAGAACATTAAACAGATTTTAGATTGACAATGCCCTTTATTGGTGCCGTGAGTGTGAGACAGTCTTATCCTGCAAATGGTGTATGCGTTTACAAAGGCGACGGCAGAAGAATACGTTTCGTTGACTCGGACATTATGTATCATATTGTGGTAGTCATCGACTATGGGAATGATGAGCGATATAATAATAATGAGGTTATTATATTCCTCAACAGTGGAGGAGAAGAGTTTGGACATAAGAGTTTGCACTTACAAGTTTATACATGTTCATTTACCTCGTATTTGTCGGCTTTGATAGTTTGATTTATTGTGGACCTAATTGATTGTTATTGTTGTATTAACTTACCATTACTATTTTCATGCAAGGAATATGGAAAGTAGTGTTTGTGTGTTGTAGTCTAAAAGTAGATTATTAGTCACCAAAACTCAAAAGATTATTCGTTTAGATAACAATCCGAAACTAAATAGTTTGATACTTATTGGTATAAATCTCGTGGATTCGATACTCAGACTTAACCCCCGGATTATTACTTGATAACGATATGGTTCATATGTCCTCTAATTGTAGGTCTTCTTGTAGCATTAGCTCGAGGCCGCATCAACCGGCGACGGACTGGAGCGATGGAGGACTGCAAATGATGAACGACAGACGAGAAGAAGATGAACGATATGCGTTGGTGGGTTATATTGGAAAAAGGAACACCATTGAAATTTTTAAAAAACAGGAGGGCTACTTAGTCATTTCCTCACTTAATGACTCCATTCCGACCCCAAAAAATTGAGTTGGATGAGATTATCTCTTTTCATCCCTCCAATCAATTTAGTCTCAAAGCTCACCAATCTCACTCGACCCCTACGAACAATGGGCCGTAGAAGCCCAAACCAAACACCAAACCCTTGATTTACATAGTAAAAAGCCCAAAGTAATCATGTTTGTGATAATGATAATCATCCCCAAAAAAAAGTGAATCTTTGTCAACTCAACAATGAAGATGAAGATGAAGATGAAGAAGCTGCTCGCTTTCCTGATCGGCCTTCATCTCTCAGCTTCATACTTGCACGCTTTTCAATCAGATGAGCTTCTCGTTGACGACGAAGAATTCGGTCTCGAAGGAGCTCCTCCACAGCCTCACCAACGCTCTCCTGATCCCGCATACACCAGATCACCTCCCTCTCCTCCTACCGGCGCCACCACTACTCCCTCGTCTTCTAAACGCAAGTTCTCCGATCCCGATTCTGATTCCAAGATCCAATTTACTCTTGAACACGCTTTTGGTGATTCCGATTTTGTCCCTGCTGGTACCTTCTCTGCTCGCCTCAAAACTTGGAGCCATGGCGGTCAGGTTTGTAATTACCCCTTTATGTGATTTTGTAGGCTGTTTTCATCAATTGGGTGTCTTGTGATTTGGTTGATTTTAACTGTGGCAGACACTTACCAAGCTTCGATTTTCGAGGAATGAGTTGACGGGCGAGGATAAACAGAGTTTCCAGGTGAATTTATGATTGGAATTGTGTTTTCTTATATGGTTTTTCTGTTTTTTTAATGGTTTAAATTGGGTTTATGCAGAAACTGTTGGTTGATGATGAGTTCTATAGGATAAGGTTGCCGTCTACTGTTGCGAGTTCTCCTGGAAGGGATTACGTTGTCTCATCCGTCAAGGCTGTAAGTTGTTTGTCAACTGAATTAAAGCTTGTACCTTTTACTTTCTCGTTATTAAACTCGTGATCTTTCATATCGAATGTGTGATTGAATTCTTAATTCTGGTAGCGGGGTGGATGTTGAGTTTGATTTGAATTGGAGTTTTGGGGTTTATTGATATGGTGTATATAATAAGTTTGTATTCTGCAATCCATTAGTGACTTATTTAACTTCCAGTACTGATCTTCGGTTTTCTTCCTTTGCAGAGATGTCTTCCGAGAGAGACTTTGGACGAACATTTTGTCATACACATGGTAATTCTATTCTAATAATTAGTAACCACTTGCTTTTGTGCCAACTTTTCCTTATTTATTTATATATTTAGTTTTGTATCTGTTGTTTGCTTCAGGAATTGTTAATGTTGCATACAGCAATTAGATTATATTTTGCACAGTAGCCGTGTGGCTTGTTTTCACCAAATAAACAGAAAAATATAGAGTTAGAATACATTATGACAGTATCCCACACATTATTAGTTTTGTAGATTCTATCTAAAATCCGAGCAATACTATGGTGAATTGACTCGCTATATGTCCATAATTTTGCCCTTTGATTGTTCATGTTGGAAGCATTTTTGTTACCAGCCATTTTTGCTCCCTTGATCTTGGCATTGGCAAAGGCTGCAAGATATTTGGTACTTTCTTGTTTAAGAGTGAATAACCGCATGTCAAGCGGACCAGAATGACATGTTAGATATTGACTAATTGTTTGCAATGTTCCAGCTTTCCGTATCTTGAATTCTCTTGTCGAAATTATCAGCTATATCTGAACCTTGATGTACTGATTTCAGCTGATAATTTACTGAAATTATTAGGTTCTTTCCACCCCCAAATTTGATTTGAACAAAGTAAATGTACCTATATAGTTATATATTTGCTTGCTTGGTGCTTTGCAGGGAACCATTCTCTTTACAATGACAGACTTAAGTTAATGCTTATGATTAGAGGGGAGATTATAGAATTTATCTTTCTTCATATTTTTGTTGAATGGTTCTTTTATATGCCTTGTGTTTACTCAGTCATTTACAATTTTTCGATTAAATGCAATTTACTTTGGTAGCATAGTTCGCCGTATCTTATGCTTCCACCCTGACTGACTTCATTTTTCAAACTTACCTATTGCAGGAAGGGGTCAATGTTTTGGCTGTCAATTATGGTTCCCCTGGGTCATGCCCCTACCCTCGGCAAATGAAACTTGTAAGTTGTTCTGCTTTGCTCTTTAACGTGACAAAAAAGCTAAGAATACGAATTATTTTGCTTCACTTTGCAATGGGTTTTAAAATCACATAATGATGATTTCGGTAAGTTGCTAATGTTTATTTAGAGTTAGGATCATGAAACAGTTCTTGAAGTTTATTTTGTTCCTTTCATTTTCATGCCCCTGAAATTGTTTTTGGAATTTATGATTTCCCACCATTTTCGTAATACCCGAAACAGTTGGATCTGTTGATTTGTTGCTCTTCTGCTACATAATTTTATTTGTTTTCTTCCGATTCTCATTGTAGAATCGAAGGACATTGTTGACTCTCTAACTCTTCTTTGCAATGTTCATCTCTTCTCTTTTAGCCCGCGAAGTGGTCATTCAACTCTCACACGGTTCTAAAGAGCAGTGAACAGGCACCAAGGTAAGTTAATGCATACTTTTCGGTTAAATTACATTCATGGCCCTTAACATCTACCGAATTTTCCTTCCAAAATAGCTATCAATAGTTGTTTCTTAATCCTAACCTAACACTCATGCGTCTATCGTTTGGACAAATACAACTATAAAAAAAGGACTGAACAAACACATAATGTTTCCGGAAACTATGCTTTACAAAGTGTTTGCATCACTTCTTCGTAACTCTCGATGGAGTTAACAAACAATCAAAACTCTGTTGAATTGAAGTAAACATGGTGTGAAATACTTAGCTATACTTGAAGCATAATCAGAAACAACAATGAGAAATGTTCCTCGAGTTCCTGACTTTGTAACAAAATTTGTCTTGCTCTGGTTCACCAAAACATTTATCCTTCTTGGGTTTGGTCTCAAAATTGTTTTCTTGGTTATTCTTATATGAGGGATTGGACATCACTTCTTAAATTTGTGTACTACTACCTTTGGCAGAACTCCAGTATTCACCGAGGAGATTCTTGGAGAACTTGGAGAGAGTGAAATTGAAAAACCCCAGGAAAGATCCCTTTGGGCTAAATATGTAAGTTTACTTCTGCATTCTTTGTAAACTGTGTTATCATATTAGATATTTGTTTAACTTGATTCGCCTTTCTTCTAGTGGATGTACTTGATCCCCCTCGGACTCATAGTGATGAATGCTGTAACCCAAGCAATGAATATGCCGGAGGAGCAAGCTGCTGGCCAGCCAGCAGCAGTTCAACGAGCACCTCCTTCTGCAGTGAGAAGGCGATGATGGAGTGTGTCGGCATTCACAGGAGTGAAATTTGAGATACTTCTGTTCGCTGATTCCATAGCAATTGAGCAAACAAATGTTGTAAATTTAAGCAATTATGGATATTTATTTTTGTAGAAACAGGAAGATTTCATAGCACGTTTGATAGATTAATTTTAGATATTACTAATAGTCTCTTCTATTATTGATCTCGTTATTCCACTCCATCTGTATGCTATGGTATCATCAGTCAATAACAAATCAAAGGCATACATTATGCTATCGCTCGAGATCAACTAATGCTTGGGTTTAATCACAGTCGAATCTTCTCACCCTTCCCAATCATATGTATTTAGCACTATCAAACTCGAGTTTCGCTTTAATGTACTCAATTCAGGTTGCCAAATGAACTAAAAATCAAAAAGTTAAATATCATAAGATATCAGATTTGCAAAAATAAAAGTTTTATTGAAAATTGCCTATTTCGCCTTAGGGAGTTGGTTCACAGGTACAACATGGAAGAGCCACAATATTAAGAGACGAGGTCGTAAAATATTAGTAAATTCGAAAGGCCAATATTCTTAAAACAAGAAACCGAAATATGGCTTTCAAATTAAGTTCCGAATAAAATACTTTTTTGTTTTTATTTTTAGAAAATGTTCATTTAATAATTTGAGACTTTCCACACTAAAAAAATCTCTTAAACGAAGGCACTGCTTAGCTTTCAATTCGCCTATGACCATCAAACAATTCCCGTTCTCAACACATGACCAATATGAGCTCGAAGGGGAAAAAAAAAAAGGGACACCAAAAGAATTGTCTGATGAAAACATGGCGATATTACCTTATTAATTTATCTCAATGTCGTTTTAAATTAATATTTTCAATAGAATTTAAAAAGTTTGATCAACGCTGAAATTCCAATGTCCCCCATCCCTTCTAGCTGTCTTATACAAGTTTGATTTTAGTACAAGAGATTTGTTAGTGTTGCCAATTTTGTTAAACGTATGCTTCTCTTTACTAACTCTTTACTAGCTTACCCATACTTATGTAAGATATGTTTTAGAAATAACGTTTCACGTGCTGTCTGTCCAACATCGTGTCCAGGTATTCAAACATGTTTGGAGGATAGAACATTCATGGAAACTTGTGAAAGATCAAATTTTTATTATTTAAACTTATTTCTAATACAAATATTGCAGCTGGAAAAATTGTACAACAATCAGGAAAACTTGAAGGTGATAATGGCTGACTCCAGATTCTGGCAAATTAGGAAAGAAGGCACACAAAAACCCTTCATAGCTCATCCTGAAATCCAGAAAATGTGAAGAAATATATCAGACCAACCCGACTCGTGCAACACGATTATTGCATGTCACATTCCTATCATATATAGTCATACAGAATACATAGATACCATAACACGAATATGATATAAATTTCACTTCTAATTTTGGAATGAGCTTATTAGTCCAACCTAAAACTCCTATAATTTTTGAATGAATTCGGGAAAAACAAGGTTGAATCTTACATGATAATCATCGAAGTCATCGCGGGGATTATGCTGCAAAGTAAGACATGCAAATCAGAACGGAGATCAGCAAATCAAAGCTGATTCCAACAGCTTTTTTAAATGTTAACCGTGTCTAAAGTCCAGTGGCGGAGAGAGGAGGATGCTCGGAGAGTCCGTTGTACCTCCCGTCACCCAATCTATCCTAGGAGAGGATAGTTTGAGGTAACCCTCCACATGGGAAGAAGGTTTGAGGATGCTGCAATTTCACCCGAAAATTGCAGTTGAAATCCTCTTCTGTGGCTCCGCCACTACCTTAAGTCGTATTGCTGAACCCTAAACTAAATGACAATGAAATTTGGATGGATGGGAGGAAATAAACGGAAACGTTCAAGCCAAGCATACAAAGTACAGACCTTTCTGTATCTATCTCTGTATCTGTCACGGCGTCGATCATGTCCTCTTTCTCGTCTCCTTCTTTCACCTTCCTCTCTTGCTCTTTGAGCTTCCTGAAGAAAAAAATGGAAGAATTAATGAGCACTCAAGCAACAAATTACTCAATCAAATAAATGTATTGTCCACTATGTTACCTCTTCCTCTCGGGCTCTTCTGATCTTTTCTGCTTCCTCAAATGCTTCTTTTTCAATCTGAGATTACAAAAAGTTATCCGTGAGTATGTTATTTGACTACAGTCATCATAAAGAAACTACCTTTGCATAGTATGATACATGGGTGTGCATGCATTGGTTCAAAACCAAACCGAAAACTGTAGAACCAATAATTAGAAAACAGGACGCACCTCTCTATTGGCTAATACTTCTTGAACCACTTCTTTTGCATACTCCGGTTCATCACATATCAAAACATTGTCAAAGATAGTCCCGGATTTTACCTGTATTCCAACACAAAACATAAGTTACGTATTCGAGCATACACTTGAAGGCTATATCAAAACAAGTTTCTAATGTTTATAAATCACGAGAAGTGTGGCCAGAAACACTTCATACAAGTTTCCAGAGTATTTGGAACGTGAAACGCTTTAAAATTAAAGTTTTCGTGCAACATAGATACCTGCCAGACTTCAATTCCGACGTATTTTATGGGCTTAAGCACATAAAGATCAGGATCATCTTCAAACTCTGGAGATATTTGGCGAAAGAAACAAAAGAATGGTATCAGCTATATTATGTAATTACAGAACAAAGATAGTAAGTTGCTACATGCTTTAATGTCATGTATTATTCACACAAAATACCTGGATTATCAACATAAGGAATCTTCCATTTTCCCTTGTAATTAGGATTCTTGATTCTCTGCCAGTTCAAAAAGAAGATTAATCTCTGAAAAGCTAAAATAAAAATGAAAAATTTGAGCTTTATTAACACCATACCTTGGCCTTCCATGGTCCTTTATACGCTGGATTTGGCACCATTGGTGGTCTCCATATCCCATTCACTTCATCATCCCAATCAATAGGCTGATAAAGGGAATAATATACGATGAATTAGTCTTATTTTACGCCTAACACGTTTTAGCCCCCCTGAGCTTGTCTGAAAAAGCCGAATGACCTCCCCAACTTTGATAATGACTAATTAGCCCCTTGAAGTTGCTTCAAGTTGCATGATTATCCTCTAACTCCTTCGTGGCGGAGCAAGTATCTTAAGCAAGTTCAACGAGTTAACTAGTCGTTTTCTGAGTTCGAGGGGGTTATCAGCTTTTATGGCCAACTTGGAGGAGTTTCGTGTGCATTAAGCCAAAAGAAAACAGAAAAATCAAATCAACTAACTAACCTCTTTAGCACTATGATCAGGAATTTCTTTTGGAATCCTATCATATCCCTGAAATTTCAGAATATATAAAAATGTGATCATGTACTTCATATTGTTTTCCATAGTAGCAAACAACACGAATGCTCCGAATTCGGGTCATACCTGAGGTTTGACTGCATTAGGATCATCAATGTACTCCCTATCATCCCAGTCTTTAGGCTGTAGAAGAAGGAAATGGACATGTCAGAAGACAATTGATTATATCCCAACTAAGCGTCGGAAATGTTTTGACTTTATGACAGACATTGCCGAAACGTGGCAAACAAGTGGCACATCCTTAGACACAAAACATTTGAGAATATCATCGTTCTCTTTTGAAGCGGTTAGTTGGCATATTGTTAAGTGTCTTATGTGCCATGTCAACATTCTAGTGAGTTTTTACAAAACAAAACAGTGTGGACGACTTTTACTGAAATCAACATGTCAGAAGACAATTGACTATATTCCAACTAAGCGTCAGATATATTAAATTTCATGACTGACGTTGCAGGAATGTGGCAACCAAGTGGCACATCCTAAGATACAAAACACTTGCAAAGTTACATCATTCTCTTTTGTAGCGGTTAGTTGGCATAATGCCAAGTGTCTTATGTGCCATGTCAACATTCTAGCGAGTTTTTAGACACAAAATAGCCGGAACAACTTTTATTGAAATCAAATGTGAAGTTAGGTGCTTATATGACCGATGTGAAAACACACGCCCTAAACTTCAGTGACCCTCGCTGCAATTTACACAAAATTAATCCCTCCTTTCAGGTTAATGTAGTCTACCTCGTGAACTAAATCCGTTAAAAAAAAATTAAAAGACGGAGGGATAGCAAAGTCAATGTGATCTTGTTCATAGCAAGTGCATTTAGTGTTTCTCTAATTGTCTATATAATCATCCAAGTTCATTGATAAGGATAAGTAAGATTTTGACTAGAATGCAACCTTTTTGGCCTTAGTATCTCTGAGTTTTCTAGGAGGAAGAATATCCCAATCTGTGTACATGCTGCCGGAATCCCTTTCCCGTCCATCAATCAGAATGCTGTAGCTTGCATCAGGCCTTAGAATGAATGTATAAAAATGAGTCAACTTGTCAGTTTCACATTCCAACTCTTTCTTGATCGGATAATTTTGGCCTTGGTATGAAAGTATGACATGTAACTTCTTTGTTTGTGTGCCACAGATATCTGGTCCAAACATTAAACTGCAACAAAGATTACGAGTCAAACGGGTCGTCTTTGATAGGTTGACTCTATAATAGTTTTAATGTGTTATCGTGTAAGAAATTGACATCGCGAATTCAGATAGCCCGAAAATAAGTGCATAAAACACAAACCTGTATGGGGTGTCTCCACCGAATTTCTTTTGGTTTACGAATCCAGAAAGAAGCTTAATATAGCCACCACCACACTCGATATCCTGCTCAAATCTTATCGAATACTGAAGGACCAGGGTTCTGTTCTTGTTTGTATACTCGGGTATCTTTGCAGATACTGCGAAATGTTTGGCATCCCCCGCTGTCTGAATCCCTGCAAAAACATCCATATGTAGTGTTAAACAAGAACATTGAGTAAACAGTACATATAGGAACTAAATTCGGGTTACTAATCACAGTTTAAACCAACAGTAAAATGCTTGAAGAACAAACTAATCACACAAAAAATTCCAGCTGACATATATATGAACATTGAGTAGACAAGTTACTTTAAATGTTTAGACAACTTGTTTTTCAGGGCGTGGCACCAAGATAAAAGGTGCGACCAAGGATCAAACTGACATGACGACACTGGAAATGGAGAACTATATTAGTAAATTGTGTTACCAATACACATTGACACATTTAAAGCTATGAGGCCCAAAAATGGGACTTGAGTCCAAACGGACTATTACAATCTGCATAGTATTACACCAGCTTGTTACTATTGGTATTGTATCAAAGCCGACACTCTAAAAGTACGATGCATTGATTTGTGACAAAGAAGAGCAAGAATAAGGCTTAAGGATTGTAATGGTTCAATAATGAACTGAATTCCACATTGAAATGAAGAGTGAATGACTGTACTATAGTGAGCTATGTATAAGACACATACACGCACATTTAAAGCCATAAGGTCCAAGAAATGGGATTTCCGTTAAAACAAACAATATCTACATAGTATTGGACTAGATTGTTACACATTATCTAGTAAGAATCTCAATTCTGAGACAAGGTTCTCATTGATCATTATTATCCTTCATTTCCTTTAGAATAAATTTTCACTTTTCAACTATAAAATCTGACATAATTACCATCTTTTTCAGCAGCTTGCCAGTTTGTAAAATCCATTCAAGCAAGATAAAAAGATCTTCATATTTTTTGAATCTAACCATCAACCTATGTTACACGGACACTTTTGTTTACTAGCGTAAACGTATCCGTGTCTGTTTCCATTTTAAGACTACTTATGAAGGTTATGTTTTAGAAATAACTTTTCCCGTATCCATATCCTTGTCCGGGTGACACAGGTAGCAACTGAAATTACTAAATATCATACCTTTGTCGTCGGGATCTCCATTCCACTTCCCAGCTGTGTGTTTGAAAGTTCCAGCCTTTCCATCGCTTTTCTTCCAATCTGATTTAACCCACCTGCTATGCCACCCATCTATTTTCACCCAAAAAACAAAACTTTCAGCTCAAACAATCTCATACTAACCATAAAAACCAGACAAGAAGCTCAAGAACCTCCAAATCTAAACCCAACCCAGTTGACTTCACCTAAGACTTCTCAACCAAACCCAAAAATCATGAACTCATCTAAAAAAAAGCATTGATTTTTATCTTTGAAAACACAAAACCCAAACAACTAAACGCAGTTCAAGACTTCACTTTCTTGGGTTTTTAACAGAACACACAGTAGAAACAAGTTAAGAGAGTAAGAGAATTTAGAACATAAAGAACATAACTTTAGAACATACCATCAAATCTCTCTTCAAAAACGATCTCAGAAAGTGAGAGTTGAGCAAGAATTAGAATCAAGAATGGGAAAAGCTCAAGCTTAAGTGAAATAAGCTTTCCCATTTGAACTCCACTTTGGTCTGAGAAGAATCAAAGCTACTTGTCTAGTTATAGAAAGATTAGATTTTTAATTGACATGGTTCTTGAGTTTAATTACAGTTGAACCATCCACTTGGATCTCATTAATGTCTCTGACTATGGACCCAATTTCTTTGCCGTTTTAAATGGGATAGGGGTATAGCTGGAATGGAATTTTATTGGATTCAACAAGTTTGGTTCTTGCACTACCAATTTTGGGTTGGTTTCATTGGGTAATTGTGCTTCAATGTTTTTTTAGTGCTTTTTTTAGTAGATTGATATATGTATTGTATGATTAATTTTGGACTTTCAATAGCGTTTTTAGTTAGAGTAGGAGCAAAATTACATTCATGATCTCCCAACTTCATAACGTTTTTGCTTTCCAAATTATGTAAGTGTTAAAGAGAAAAAAATTCGAAATTTGTATATTTGAAAAATCAAGGGATGGTTTCATATAAAATATAGTTTTAATTATCTTTATTTCTTGGGTCTTTTTATCTTAATATTATCAACGATCATTTTGAGGTTCTTTACTTTTATAGAAGACTTTTTGTTATTATACGACATATTTTAGAGACTCTTATATCCGCTTTGAAATAAGAAAAAAAGTAAAGATAAAGTTGAGGTACTATACATATAATTTACCCATTAAGAATCCAATAACACGTTGCTACTGTATTTTATATTTTCTTTTCTTAAGATTTTTGGGTCTTCTTAGTCCTTTTGACATAAAGTTTCAATGTTTCATCATGAAATTCAAAGTGTTACTGAAATTCCAATATTCCAATATCACAATTTTATAGAAAAAAGAAAACAAAGTAAAAAACTATTTTAAAGCAAAAACAAAAGCTCATTTCTTTTCACAAAAGTTATCAATAGTACACTTCCAAGAAATTGCAAGATTTTATTTATTTTATTATCAATTTTTAATACATCCCAACTTCAGAAAGTATTTTTGAGCTTATATAACATTCCGATTAATCTCTGTTTATACCATTAAAGTCTATTGAGCGACTTATGTATTGACCAAATGAATAGCATCATAAGAAATTAAGGATCAAACTGATGGTTTATCTTAACGAGTCAAAATACTTAAATTATTCAATACCAATCACCTTTTTTATTTTAAATAAATTAAAAGGCAAAAGCTATAAGCTGCTTAAAAAACAAGAATCCAACTAAGTTAACATCCATGGAATAAAAGGTGAAAACTAGACTCATCCACTCTGATTAAATTGCAATATTCACCTCTATTATATGCGACGCAAATCCTTTGCATACGACTAAGGCAAACCCATTTGATAAAAAAATCTATGGTCATCCGAAGTTAACTCAACCAATCACGATTGGCGGATTCGTATAAACACGAACATAGATACATAAGCTCATATCACAATTGACCAAATGACTCAACAATTTTCACACATGATGAGCAAAGAAGTAATTAAGCACAAAAGAGAAGGGCAAAATCTAAAAGACCAATTGAGGAGACTTTGGCAAGTTCTTGGATGAGGAGACTTGAATATTCAAAGTCTTCAAGTCTTTGTTAGTATGGGATGTGAAACATGGGAGGGAGAGGGTAAGTGATGCATAAATTAAGAAGCTAGCCAATCAGAAAGCTTTGGGACCCATTGATTAGCCAATCAAAATGTTTTGAGGTGTGGCAAGGCCATTTATCTAAATCTTAAAAAATTGATAAGACAACATAATCTAGACAGGAATTTAGTTAAAAAATATAGCAATTAGAATTCTAAGCCGGCTATTCACATGGATTAAACAAATAAAAACTAGAAAATCAATTATAATATTATAGGACTCTTGGTCATACCCCTGGAGGTGACAAAAACCAAATCAAACCGAAATAACTAATCCAAATTTCTAATTTGGTTCAATTATTTAGTTTGGCTTCGGTTTATAGGATTACCGGTCAGCTCGGGAGGACCTTCAAGAACCAATGAGGGACAAATGAGCAGATTAGTCTGAATGAAGTTGAATTTCTAGCACATGACAAGTTTAGACAGTCTAATCATCCCAGTCCAGGCGTCTACAATAATGCACTTGCTTATGAATTAACAAAGGTGGTGGCCAAGCCAAATGGATCTAACTACAAAAGTTTTTATTGAGAATGAAACCTTTATATGGGCAAACGAACAGCTAGTGTTCATCATAAGTTGTGCTGATTAGAACATTACAATTTCCCTTCAACTAGAAGAGTAAAAAATAAGTCTCAAGTGACAAAAATAATCCTCTTCACACAGATTTCATAATATTTTTGTTCAGTGAACAACCAAAAAAACTAGAGAACAAAATACTAGAAATTCACTTATGCAGCTAATTTTCCTCGAAGAAAATGAAACAAAAACAGAACTGAATGTGTTCATGTCATGGCAGTTTTTCCCTTATTTTGCCTGAGGGTGTGAGGCTATGAAGTCAACGGCAAGGCTAACGGAACTGATTTTGTCTGCTTCGTTATCAGGGATCTCAAACCCGAACTCTTCTTCTAGGGCCATCACTACCTCCACTGTATCCAAACTGTCTAACCCAAGGTCATTCTGGAAATGGGCACTTGGTGTCACCTGAAAAGTGGGAAAGCAACTCAATCAAAATTTTAATATGCAGATTTAAAAGGAGTAGATACATACATTAATCAGGAAAATTTATTTTCTCATTGAACACGAAGAAGATAGTATGCGATAAAGTGCAAAGATCTCAAAACCCTTAGCTTATCTTCTACTATGCCAAGTCATACACGATGTGGTAAGAAATTAAATTTCACCAATAACTTGGGAACGTGGAAGCAACATAACTAATAGATTAGTATCTGTACATCTTGTCAAAATGGTTTCCACGTCATAATTATGTTATGTGATCCATATGCAACACATGATTTATATATAAATGCGACAGAAAAAGATAGAGTCAAAAAGGTCGTGCCAACCATTTTTCTCTATAAATCATCTGGTTGTAACAGAAATTGACAATGCTAATTTGAGATGTTCCTCGACGATATGAGTCGCAACTAAAAGCACACAAATCACTATCGTCCTAGATAATAAAGATAGAGCCAAACTGTATGATAGCGCAAAAGACACAAGTGAGAAAAGTAGTCACAGAAAAACTAAACAACTAGTATGGACTGTAAACCAACTCTTCTATAAATGCCATATGCCTAATCGTGCACACAAACAAAGCCATGGTTCTGATTAAAACAGGTAACCAGCAAGCTTATTCCCAAACATCAATTCTGTCATAAAGATTATATTTAATAAAATGAATAAAAGAAGATCCATATGAGAAAAAGATTTCTCTAGTTTTTACCGTTCGTGCCTAAAACATCTAAGCTAGACGTGTTATAGTTCATCATCAATATAATTTCCTTGCTTCAATTAAGAAAATCTACAAAAGCAGAAAACATAAATAGATTTACCACCATGGATAAGGACACCAAATTGTTCTAATCTATTATTCATTCAAATCAAATTGCACTCCCTGGATTAAACACTCTGTAGTTACTCGTCCGCTTTGTCCATTCATCTCCCAACCAGGCATTCATTCTTATTTGAGACACAAGAGTGACAGATCTAGATCATGAAAGCATAAACTTTTGGGTTGTAGAGAAAGCAAACATAAGAAAACCATTAAATTCGCAGAAAAAGAAATTCATCATTCAGCTCTACACATAATTAAACCTCGTTATACAAACAGAAAGTCATTATGTCTGTGCTTTTGATCCAGAGTTTTCTAAATAGCATTAGAGACAAACAAAAAAAAAGGGCTAAAACATCATAAAAACCCCAACAACGTTCCAATATATAGAACATATGCCACGAGCAAGCCACAAGAAGTGTGGTTTTACATTGAACGACAAAAGCACTTTCTAATCAGTCTATAAAAAGTACAGCTACTCCCAGTTTGAAGAAAGGAGCCTTTGGTTTCATAATCTGTCCAACTAACTAAAAAAATGGCATCCTGAATATTTAGAGACCTTCACGCCTTTATTCATAACATAATTATATAGTCTACTACAGCGCTTACAAAATTGAATGAAGCAGGCTTCAGCATTCTCGTAAAAAGGAACTCAACCATCAGAAAAACATAAAGAAGGTTGACCCGAGACTAATGACTAAAAGAACACCTCGGAAACAATAACCAAATCTGAGCATAGATTAAACCAGAGCAGCGCTAACATTCAAAACAACCATCGACAATAAGTATAACCCATTTAATCAAAATCACAATAAAAAAGTCAAAACAAATAGAAGACATGTGGTTAAACGAACACCCATTTCACATTGACAACCTAATGAGTAAAACAGCAAATTCCCCTGATATAAACACAATTACTAGAAATAAACTACCTAGTAATAACAACAAACAACAGCAGCAACAAAACTTTAGTCCCGAAATGATTCAGGGTCGGCGAACATAAATTCTCTCCCGCCAGTTCGTCCAATCTACCACCATATTTTCCTCAATTCCTCTCAATCACCCAAAATAAACAAGCTAGTAATGAGCACCACATAAATAATTCTTTAAAACCACATAAACCCTAAATCTCAATAAACCATTCTGAGGTTTAGGGATGAAAAAAAAGGGATCTTTATAGCGCAATTTAATTAGTTTTCAATTGGGTATCCTATCCGATTACCAAACAAATCAGAAAACACCCAAAACCCTAAAATGTAAAACTGAGAAAAAGGGAAAAGGAGATTACCTTAGAAGGATCGACCTTCTGGAAGTTCTTAACGACATTGACGACACGATCTGTGACCTCAGATTTATCAAGGAAGGACCCTCTTACCTCCTCCGAGAAGCGGCGGAGTATTGAATTGAAAGACAGCGAGAACGCACCGCTGTGGTTAGGTTTAGGGATTTGGTGTACGTTAACTCTCAAGTGCTTCAGCAAAGCTCCTCTCGCCGCCATTTTCAGAGTTGAGCTTTCTGTGTGAGAGAAAACGGAAGTTGTTGAGCTTCTTTCCTTAACTTTTGCGGTGGAATGAGGGGAATAAGAGAGAGATAAGGGTTCTAATTTAACAAAGTTGTTACCCAAATGGTCCCTAGAAGCTACTTTCCTTTGCGTTTTAGTCCTTTTTAAACCATCAAAAGTTATAAATTTTTTAACTTTTTGTTCGGGTATTTAGTCCATTCAAAAAATCTCCTAAGTCAATTTGGTATTTCTATAGGAACAAGCATATGAATTGACAAATTATAGTTTTAAAAGTTATTTTTTTCATAAGCTACAAATTATAGTTTTTGTTAAATACAACTTTCCTACTCATATATGTTGGTTTTGTTTATAAATTTGGTTAGGCCATGAAACTTATACCTAAAATTATTCATTACCATTGGTTATTACTTTTGAAGGTCTCTCAAATTGAAAATTAAATATCAACTTTAATACGGGCAGATTCATGTTCTCTTAAAATTTCAAACAAAATACATCTTATGGATATACTTTTAGCCTGCGAGAGTCTTATACTTGATATACGAAATTGTATCAGTATGGATGTCAACGAGACAGAACAAGATGGAGATTACATTTCTCATCCCTATTCTCCGACATGTCCCCATCCCCATGACTTAAATAGAAAGAGGGTAACACGTGCTCACACCCCCCACGAATTGACTTAAGCCCAGTTTGACATTACTTTCCCACCTCCTTTCCTTACTTTCCCAGCTTTCCCCAACTAAAAGCATTGTTTGGGAAATGCAAAATTGCTTTCTGAAAAAGTTGAAAAATCAGCGAAAACTAATTTCAGCAAAAGCTGAAATTTGTAGCGTTTGAGAAAAACAACTGTTAGAACTTGTGCTGAAAGCTGATATTGATATTTTTTTTACTAAAATAAGCTTAACTTTTTATTATATTTTAACAAATATATATTTTTCTATTTATTTTTTTTACTTTATAGGTCATAGCTTTTCCCCACAACACTTTCCCCAACAACTACTTATTCCTACAGCTCCGAAATAACACCAAAGAAGTAAGCCAAGTCGAGTTCAGGATAACTGTCATTAACCACTTCTATCTAACTGATTTATTTGCTGCCAAACCACAGTAAAAATTAACCATTAAACAAGAAGCTATTTTTCTCATCTCTTGAATGAAGAGGAAGAGGAGCAAATTGGCTCCCCTTCATCACTGTAAATTTTACAATTTGCCAAGTGAAAAAAGTATCTTTTATACCAACAATCTCCTTAATTTACAGACAAAAGAATAAGCAGCAAAATCCCTCTTAGATCATCATCATCATCATCATCATCATATAGACAGACAAAATGAACCTGTTTGCTGAATTCAATCCAGGTAAAACAGCGTCACGATTTTTCGCATGTTTTTTGCTTCTTGACATGTTTCCATGAGCAACTTGCTATCATGGAAGGCGAAGCAAATGACTTGTTGTACTTGTGAAATTATGTCCATATTACACAGCCTGCAATTTTATTATAAAGGAACCATTAGTCACGTTCTTGCACAACAAACTATGCAAGTAGAGTTGATCGGGTTTTCTCCTCCAAATTATACTTTTTCCGAGGAAAGTTCTAATCTTTAACACATCCTGCTCGCAAATGCCCTTTTCAGTTGAAGCATATACAAGCATAGACCCGCCTTACCTTGTGCTGAAATTTCGCTAGACTCTAGTCCTTCTGGTTTACGAGACTCTGATACTATGTCATGGAGCCGAAAGCTTAAAACTGATAATTGAACTTCTAAAAGTACTTTTTGTGACCGCTCGCTAACACACAAATAGCATATTTGTACATTGACATGGAAAAAGAAACTTGGGGGAAAAGAACTTCATTCTATAGCACAAAATTTGAAGCAACTCAGCATTTTACTGCTATATATCAAAGGGTAGCCAATCTTTGACACGAGAACATGATTTACAAAGACAAAGCACCAATGCACATGACTAGACTTGACATGATCGCTGTTTTTGTGGCATATATATCATATATAATCATGTCGAATATATAGAAATTCCTCATTTTTGGCAGACACGATTATTTATGAAAGGAATAATGTCAGAGGTTCGACAAATCTTTAGGGCTGATTAATTCCTCAACTTCCAAGTAAAATTTATAGACCACACAGTAACATAATAGCACAAACCTGCTCGCTTCAATCAGGGGTAGATGATCATTGTGAGGCTTCTCTATTACATTCTTCACCTTCAAATCAAAATTACGAGCTATCAGTAAAACCTCAGATTGGATACCAACACGGGATTTCAAATTTCTGTGGCACCTTTGAATAACTCTTTCTTAAAAACCATACATAGACTCCATTAATTTGAAGCTGGACTCAAGTTCAAAAGTAAGGATTCATCAAAATGAAAACAAGGTTATGTGTTTGAAGGATCCATAGAAAAAACTTAAAACAGTTCATGTAGGTTTCATCATACAAGTAATGAGCTTCAGTCTCCTGTCCAAATAAGTCATAGGCGGAATACATGCTAAATTACATTCATGGACCCAGAATTATAACACTACTAGAGTTATGGCTGCCAAACTTCAAATCTTGATATAAAAAGTATTGAAATTTATACATTATTGTAACATTAAAGTCCAAATTCACAAAAATGCGTTAAAAATTAATGAAATGTTGACATTAAAAAAGGTATTTGATCATAATTTGTGGTGACGTGGATAAAAAAGAGCAAGTGATGTTGTCAACCTTGTCCAGGTCATCATTTTATTAACTATTTTTACGGATTTTTGTTGAGTTAGACTTTAATGTTATAGTCATGTGAAGTTCAAGGAATTTTATGTCAAGTAATGAAGTTTTTGGGGGCGATAATGGTAAGAGAAAAAATATATCCCCAAAATACAGAATGACAAAAAATCATATCAAATGAAAATAAACACTTATAAAGGCGTAGAAATTATGAGAATGGGCACTGTAAATATGGCATTGAACAAACATCCTAATTAACTCTTACTTTTGTCAATAACTCTTGGCTCTCCGGCGGCTGTTTTTGCAAACTCTGAGGCAAGATTACTGTAAGCAGCTCAGGTTTCTCTGCCCTGAGAGCACCTCTGATAACAGCAGCATTAGTCCCAGATGCACCCGATGTATATATGTGATTTTTCTGCAACAAAAACAGATCCAGCAACTTAAGAAACGTAGGATAAAGGTGACGGGTAAGTTTCCATTTTGAGACCAGAAAATTAATGCATCTTACAGTTATAACCAAAGCATAACTAAGAATCTCAATGAGCTCTTGATGCATGAATCCCATATTCCGTGTTCCGAAAAAGCCGATAGATCTAGGGCCCTGTTGCTGAATGGCCAGTAGTTCCTACAGGAATATAAAAATATGTCAAACACAATGCTGATTCAGGATTGAAAAGTTAAAGCGATCAATCATACACGCATAAAGTGTTCAAAAGTTACAAGTAGTATCACTAGCATGGACTAACTTAAGGTCCGGTTAGAATAATTCTTATTCCACAATTAAATGAATTCAACAAAATTTCTTCCGTAATGAAATTTCTTTTGTGGAGTATTCTTAATGGCAGAAAACAATTGTTTGTAAAAGCTTCTTAGAGTTCATTTGATTGTTCAGAACACTGGAACAGTTACAAAATAAAAAGAATACCCCTAGTCTCCTATTTTACGCATGATTATTTGGAGAAGGGTCAAACTTAATCCATGAGACCATTATGGAAGATTAAACTTATACATGTGATACAGATTACCCAATTCTTCCCCCATATTAGAAACTTTGGCTCAATTGTACCCTTATAATAGAAAATCTAATCCAGTTTTACCCATTTCTATGTAACTAGCAACAAAAACCAAGGACAAAATTCTTTGGAAAAGGGAAAAAATGAGTTAGGATTTCTACTGTGGGAGCAAAACTGAGCCATTTTGTAATAATGAGGCAAAACTTACCACTATCCCTTGATTATAGTGATACAAATATACTCTGGACACTATCAGGGATGGATCTAGGGGAGAGCTTGCGGGGGGCTTGAGCACTCACTGGTCGGTGAAAAATGTTGAAAAATATATGGAAACTATGTACAGGGCTTTAATTTTTTATGCAAAAAACACCAAAAAAATATAAATTTAGCATCAAAAGCACCCCCTACCAGTGAGTTCTAGATTCGTCACCGACCCCACGGTTTTGATTTTTGAATATGAAACTCATTTTCAATAGAATTCTTGAAAAACCATAACATTGATCACCGATAATATCTTGACACTTTTCTTATTGTTTACGTAAAATCTTATTCTCTAATTTAAAAGAGAACTATCATCTGCACTATATTGCAACCTATTTGTCAAGGGTACTTTAATCATTCTAACAATGTGATCCTAATTACATGGTTAAATATGGTCAAGACACAAGACCAAAGTGGTGCAATAATTGACACGTGAAAGCATCGGATCAACTCGTGGTTAACTTCTTCAATGATGGTCTCAAAGAACAATTTCAAAACCGAAGAAATACGCAAGAAAAGATCTCATACCTGTAGATAGTCTACGTCAGGAGCAGGCTTATACTCTGTGACCACGGATGTACTTGATCCTTCCACAAGGGATTGAAGTTGGGTTGGAATTGAGCTTGGCATGTTTGTATCTTCATCACGACCAAACATTGACGCCATATTCTCTTCTTCAGCTTTCCAAGAATCCATGTCTTGATCTCTTCTTGTATGTCCACAAAGCCACTATTGCCAGTACATAAAAACAGAGGACCTGGTAGTAAATCATTAGTGAAAACCAACTGAACATAAACAACAGCGATAGAAAAAACCAAGCTCACATAGATGTCTTAATGTAGCGTTTTCCGATCAAGCAAGCTTATAAGAAGCCCGAGCTTACTTGACCATCCCCACTTAAAGAGAAACACACAGATGTCCTAGATCAAAAAGAAAAATTAAAGCATAGGGGCTGCCGGATATATCAACTGAGCCCATCAAGAGCTTAAATAATCGCAATTTGCATAGCAAATGCTTGTAAATTTAACGGGAATATTCAATCTACAGAGGAAACTAGAGATAGTAAAAGATTTCTTATATATAAATTGGGATTTAAGTTTACCAGAGGATAGATTGAATTGAACAAAAACTTTAGGAAGGAAAAACAATCTCAAAAAAGGCCTATGAATAACACACATTGAGATAATATAACAGACAGGAAGCTTGAAAATTACGTAATCAAGCAAAGCATAAATGAAAAAGATCTTATCTTTACATAAAACAATAACCTATTTTAACATCTAGAATGTTAGTCCATCGTCAACAAGCAAAAACCACTTATTCACCCCTTCTCTTGCACACACGTGCTCCCGATGCAAAATTAAAAGGCTTAATAGATCTCTAGTCCCCCAAACTTGTCCTGAAAGTCTGACGACCATTCAGCCCCTTTAAGTTGCAAGGTTAATGCCCTAAGTACTACTTGGCAAATAAGGTGGAGATTTTGACAAGTTGAAGCATTCATCACTTTAAGCAAGTTAGGTGGTTCATAATCATAGGTCATTTTAATCAATCTTTTTTGTTTCTTTACATAGGCAAAGTCCTCAGTAATAGACTCACAAACTAGATAAAATATAGAACGAAATACTTAAAGATTAAGACGCTCCAAAGAGCTTAAGCAAACATGAACTGTGAAAACCTTAACTTTTAAAATGATACAAATAACCCTACTATTAGATTGAATTACTTCGAAAACGAGTTTCTACAACCATCAAGTAAAGAGACACACGTCCCAGTTCGAAAAACCTCTACTTTTCACCCATATTATTCATATGAAGCAGAAGGACCTTCGAAAACTGCATCTGAACAGAACTAAGACTGTCATAAACAAAAATAGAGGGTAAAAACATTCACTCTCAACTCTAATTCCTGCAGCATCTGAAAAAATCCACCCATACAATGGTGCTAAAACTCACTGTTCCCCAAGAAAATTGAAGTGTTCAACCTCAAAAATACGTATCATACAAGCTAAAACAACATCTTTATCCTCTAAAAGTCGTAAAACTTTACCAAAAATATGAACATTGCACATGTAATTTCCAGTACTAAACCCAATTAACAGCTAAAATCAACAAAACCCAACACAGAAACTCCAAAACCCAACAGGAAAATCAACAAAAAATGCAGAGAAAAGTAGTTACCGTCGTTCTAGATAAAGAAGGGGACTTTCTGGAGGAAGGAAAAGAATGAATGAGAAGGGAGTTTCCATGTTTAAGGGATTTGGAAGGGAAATCTAAAGAAGAAGAAGAAGATAAGCAAAATAGAGAAGCAGAAGAAGAAGAAGAAGAAGATGAAGATGAAAATGAAGTGGTTAACAAGAGCCTCATACTAGCTAAGGATGGAGCCTGCATCTCTTCAAATTGAAGCTACCCAATGCTCCTTAAACCTTGTTAATTTTCTGGGTTGCTCTAAATTTTCCCGGAAAATATATATGTCTAGATAATTTTGGGTGGAAAAAATATATCAAGAAGCTGATTTTCAGAAAAAGGGTTCCTTTTGATTTTCATTTTCTTTTTTATATTATTAAAATTATTGATATTTTTATTGAATTTTGACTTTTGGAGAATCTAAATTCAAAAGGGCTTCAAATTTGCAAAGTTTGGGTGGACTAAAGTTTGAGCCTTTCATGGACCCAAATGACTAACATTGGGTTAATTTTATGGGGTAGGTCTTGTGTGGGAATTATTTATTTTTCATATGATAAGATAGAGATAATGGAATATTTTTGATTGGAAAGAATGATTCTTTATAAACACAACACAAGATTACACTTTTGAGTCAAAATTTGGGTATTTAATTAGAAAGCATAATCCCTTTATCATCATGTTTATCAATAGAGATAATGTAAAAAAATACATAAGTAATGATTTTACTTTTAATAGAGGATCTAGTGTATAAAATTCTTGTGTAATATTGATTTAACTATTTGTATTTTACATTGTTTATTTCATAAGTGCGGGTGTCTTTTATAATATAATGTACATGCGACATTGATATTATCATAAAATGATCGAGAAAAATTACAATATTCTTTTTTTTTTTTTTTTTGATAAATTTTGTAAAGAGCAGAATTCGAATCCTAGACTTCTCACTCACGCATTGGTGATACTCTTAAAGTATGACTCATTAAAAGAAACAAATTAATACTAATGTTGGTTAGGATATAGTGAAAAAATTAGAAATCTCTATTTTAGTTACAATTAAGAGTATATTTACTCAAAAATTATTATCAATACAAGGTTTTTTTTCTTTTTTAATAAAAATCGATTTGTCATTGTTTTTTTCAAATCTTAAATATAACGCTATAAGATTTTACATTTAAGAGCAGCATTTAGTAAATATAAAGCTGTTTTTTTTAAGAGCTGTGAAAGTAAGAAAAATTAAAAGTAGTATATTCTGTATTTTTGAAAAGATAAAATTAATAAAATTAGTAGCTAGAATGAGATCTTAAGAAAAAATAATAAGTCTAATTGATGGCCCAACAAATAGGCCACACATACTTCTCCAACTAGATCGAATGTTTCATAGACACATTTTGGTTTCGAAACTGACGAATTTAGCTCGACATACTTTTTTGATAACAAAGTCATTGCAGCTCACTTAAGTATCACAATTGATATACACTACACAAAACATAATAAATGATGATACAATACTCTTTACACTTTCTTTCCTTTTATCTATTCAGAGATCCTACCCGACTTGCTTGACAACTTAAGATTCATTTTCCGTAACCATTTGAGTTATATTCACATTGACATTGTGATTAGTATAAGCTTTGGGTTTTAGAAAAAAAAAAAATGTCAAATTGAGCCGTATTTAAAACACGTGGCAGATAATCAAAGCTCTCCTTTATAAAAGCAGTGAGACATATTTGATATTTGAGGAGTTCCAAGGTAGAAGAAAAGAAATCAGAAAGATGCTTCTCATTACAGTATCCATTGTTGTCTCAATCCTTGTCCCCATTGCTTTACTGTTGAAGTTTTTAACTTCAGATGGTATTTTCCAAAACCCATTTCCTAGTTTTGCAATTCCCACCTAACAGCTCCCTCTATCTACACTTTTAATCTCACAAGCTGCAATTTTGATTGTAGGGGACTTCACATTGTTGGCTAAGAAGCATGTAAAGAGGGAAGAAATCGAGGATAAGGTACTTTTCATTTTCAATTTTTGTGGCTTCTTTTCACTTCTGCTTCAATTCATTGTTTCATTGATTTTGTTTTTAGGTTGTTTGGATTACTGGAGCTAGCCGTGGAATAGGTATTACTTTTTATCATTTTTCTCTTCAATTTTGCTTGTTTCATCACCACCAATTACTTTGGTTTATGTCTACTGCCCAATCCAGGCTTCAAATGGAATTTTCTTCCATAGAGTGAAAATTTCCATTGTGAATTATGCATTTTGTCGAGAATAGGAAAAAGGTATAAATTTTTTGAAGAAAATTGCAGATTTTCGACTAAAATTGTCAGATTTTCGACGAAATTTTACCTATTTTGACACTATCTTGTACATTTCTGACGAAATTATCGGCGAAAATCAACTTTTGCACCCCTAGAGTGAAAATTTCCATTGTTAATTATGCATTTTGTCGAAAATAGGAAAAAAATACACAAAAATTGAAGAAATTTTTTTCCCCGAAAATCAGCTTTTCTAGTAAATTTTCGAAATTGGGGGGCCAGAGCCACTTATTGTAGGGGTAGTTTCAATGGATGGGAGGATCAAACGCACCCTAGTAGGAGTGGTTCTGGAGTTGGGAAAGCCAGGGCCCCCTCTAGCTACGCCCCTGTTTGTCATTTCTGAGTTAAATTTTAGCATTTGTTTGAAGTTGGAATTTCTGCTTATCAAATTTGTTATGTCATGCTTCCCTGGCATTGTTTTTGGATATAATTGTTGTCATAATTAGAGTAGTATGCAAACAAGAATGATCGGCTAAATATTCTCCTGTTTCATTGTTAAAGATGATGGCACTTTTGTAGATATCTAGTTTGTCCTCTTTGGGTGTATAAGATACTCACGAGTGTTCCTTTCGGTTTAGCACCCCATTTGGTGTTGTCTTTGTTGATAATGACTCAGAGTCTTAACAAAATTAGCTAAGAATTTATTTGAGGCGAACTATTTTGTTAGAGACACAACTAGTTTTGAGTTTTGTCTGTAAAAGACATCAATGGGGATTCGGAAACACACATATAAGTTTCAGGGCACTCAAAATTCATTTGGAGTTGAATAGGAAATTATTGATTTGGGCTAAAGAGGAAGCGATTCCATCACGAATTTTCGGGAAATAGGAAATTGATCCTTTTTTTGTTTATACTTCCTAATTGCAGTCCGACTAGGATTTTTAAAAAGTTTGTGAAGGCTTCATGGCCCCCTATGTAAAGGCATTTAAAGAGTGTTTGAAGTGTGAGAAAAATTGTTTAAACATTGGTGGGGTTTAGAGGAAGAAAAGCAAGAAAGTTAGAGTTTTTGAGCATTCAAATGATTTTGGCAATTGTTCCTCAATCTTGTGTTCTTGATTCTCAGAAATAGTCCCTCTTATCCCCCCCGCCGAGCGTGAACGAAGGGAACATTAACTGGACCATGTAAATTTTATGTTTTGACTTTAGTTGTAATTTCCTTTCCATGTATCAAACTTGTTTAATCAATACCCAATCCGATTCAAATCGTACGAGTTTCTTCATGGTGCTTATTTCACTTTCCTCCTAAACCCTATCCACTATTTTTCCTTTGATGGTGCATTCTAGGTGAGATTCTTGCTAAACAGTTGGCAAGTTTAGGTGCGAAACTCATCCTTTCTGCAAGGAATGAAGCTGAACTGGAGCGAGTTAAGAGTCAACTTACTGGTGAGTTCATTCATCCGAAGCTGCACAAAGCCTTTAACTAGCAGTGATCTTTGCTGTTCTTTGAGACGTGGTTGACATGCCTGCAGGTAAACATGCACCTAATGACGTTATGGTTTTGCCTTTGGATTTGGCATCCGGTGAAGATTCTCTTAGAAAGGCAGTAGAGAAAGCAGAGTCGTTTTTCTCCACCGGAGTAGATATCATGATCCATAATGCAGCCTATGAGCGTCCGGTATGTCGACATGTCTAATTAATTTGGAATAGCGAGATCCCAATATTTATGCATGTAATGCCGTTCATTTCTTCAGAATATTAGCTATGATTGTTTAGCATTTAAATTGAATATCAGTAGAGCTTTATTATGTCTGAGTCTATCTGATGCATAACGATTAGCATTTTGAGCAGAGAAGTACTTTCTATTCACCCACTTATCTTTTTGGAGCAGAAAACAACAGCTTTGGATGTCACTGAGGAGAGCCTTAAGGTACCATATTATGCATTCCGATGCTTAGATGAACTATGAATTAGTTATTTATTTATTTGACTTCTAAAACCCGCAGTTGCACTTTGTTTTCTGGATTAGGCTACATTCAACATTAATGTTCTGGGGACAATATCTCTTACAAGGTTACTGGCACCTTTCATGGTGCAGAGAAGGAAGGGTCTTTTTGTTGTGGTACGTGGATGAACAATTATATGTGTGAGCCTCCGTTTTGAGAATTACTGAAAATTTGGGCAATATGTATGTATTGCTGGCACTTGGAGATAAGTTCTAATATGGATAATCCAAGCCCTTAAAACATTAACTAGACTTTTATACAGTTTGCCGTTTCTTACAGTAGTAATTGTACTTGATGAGCAGATGAGTAGTGCTGCAGGCAAGGTACCTGCTCCTGGTCAAGCAGTGTACTCAGCTTCAAAATTTGCTCTAAATGGGTATTTTCATTCTTTGCGGTCAGAGGTACTATATTTAAAAAATTACTATCATGTATTGAAGAAAAAAGGAAGAGAAATGTTGTAAACTGTTCTTTCTTTGCATGGTAGTAGTCACAGATCTTTTCAATCTCTAGTCCTTATGGAGCGTTTAATCTTTGTTTTATAACAGCTCTATCAAAAAGGGATTAAGGTAACCATTGTTTGCCCCGGGCCAATAGAAACATCAAATGGCTCTGGAGAAACAACATCCGCGAAAAAAACTGAGGTAAGTTTCTTAAGGGAGAGAATCACACATATAAAGAGTCATACAACTTGCTAATTAAACGACATGGGATTTAGCACACTCCTTGACGAACAAAACCATAAGCAGCCTGAGTGAAGCAAATCACTACAAGGCTCTGATACGACCTTGAACTTGGGCCTAACTCGCCTCCAAAAGACAACTTGAAGGTGGAAGATTCTCACACTTAAAAATTACTCGTAACCTTCATAGCTAGCAAATGCTGGATACGGATACTTAACACTCAGAGTATCATAGCTTCCAAATCATGCATGTTTACTCTCTAGATGTCCAGCTCTGAGCGTGAGTATCCCATATCGTTTGGGTCATTTATAACTGTGAAGGAGGTAAATCAGACCCAAGTTCAAGTCACAGAAGAATGTTGTTGTGCCTATATTATTCCATGATTTTACAGACTGCTATTACGTTGCAGAAGCGCGTGTCATCAGAAAGGTGTGCAGAATTAACTATTATCGCTGCTACACATGGTCTAAAAGAAGCTTGGATATCCTACCAGGTATTGGTTTTTTTTTTTTTTGGATATCTCTGTTACTCAAATTGCATAAGAAATGCTAGGTTATCTAGCAGAGAAGAATCTGCTATTTTAGTCTTAGTGATGGATTGATCTTGAATGTTATTCCCTCTCCTTCCCCCCTCTCCAAGCACTTTTTCCTTCCAATTTCCATGTATTTCGTTGCAATTTACCACATTGCGAACGCAACGTTTATTCCATATCAATTTTCTTAAATCACCATGTAAATTTCATCTTTTAGATATCAACGTCGCCTTTTTCTAAATGTAATAGTCTAGCTCAGTACCGTGTAAATTTCGTCCGCTTTGGCCAAGCCAAGTCATTTGATTTTAAAGCATGTTAACCTACATTACAAATACACCTTATACAAATCAATTACTCCCTTTTGATTTCGGATATGGAATTCAGTTCATTCCTATCCTAGTCCTCGTTTTTTAGGATAGCTCCTTGCTTATTCCTTCCATCCCGTGTCTTGCACTCTAGGTAGCGAGTCATTACAAGAAAGTTATATTTTTTAGGTTTTGTAATGCTGAAAGTTCTTTATCCCTCTTGTTTGCTCTTATTAACATTCTTAATATTTTGGTCTATTTTTCCAGCCTGTATTAGGTGTTATGTATCTTGTGCAATACATGCCAACCATTGGCTATTGGTTCATGGATAAGGTATCTTCTAAACCAAAATAATCTGTTCCACCATATTTGTTTTCATATTTACATCTGTCACCCTCCAACTTAGACCAGTGCTATGCTTTCATTGGTTTCTAACAAAAAAGTACTCAAAATTTCACTGAATTGTATCGGACTAGCTTAATTTTGAGACAGAGTAAATTGATAAATGGGTTGGGGTCGGGGTCGGGGTTGGGCTGAGTATTTTTAGGTGTAACTTGTGTGGTCCGAACCCCACAACTTGTAAACAAATCTAGTGGCATTTGAGTATCTTTTTCGATACAAAATGAAGTTGAACCGTGAAGAGGTCTAAGTTGCAAGGTCATGAGTGTAATTTACCCTATTATTTGTGTGTTATGAGGTAAAATTGATTAGAATTTTATAATGTACACGAATTAGATTGGGGGAAAGCGGGTTGAAGTTGCTGCACAGAAAGGTGACACTTACTCATGGAATATTTTGTTCGGGAAGAAGAAGGCAACTTAATTTCTAAATTCCAGTTGAAGAAGAAGATTATCATCACCTTCAATAACAAGAATGTTTCATGTGGATTACCGAAACAACTGCTAACCAGTTCGACGACACAAGTTACCGAAACAAATTGCTTGATTCGATCTATAATTTCTATCCTTGTCTATAGATTATTTGATTGTTTTTCTAATGCTTAAAATGTTTTATTAGTTTTTTAAATTGCCTTGATAGTTAAGCTATAACTTGTGGGTTTAAAATATAATTTATCTAATAATAATAGATAGGAGTAACGTGAAAAGATTATGTAAATAATAGGGTAAACAATTATATAGTTTATTTAATAATAATAATTGAAAGGAGTAACATGAAAAAGATTATGTAAATGATAGGGTAAACAATTATTTAGTCTTTGTAGTTTTGCTTAGACAATTATTTAATCTCTACGTTTTTGAAAATAATTATAAAGTCTTTTAACTTTTATTTCTGTTAAACTCGTTAGTCCCTAATCTTTAGTTTTGTCCATCATTCCTTTAGTCAACTCAAAAAAAATCAAAAGTAAATATGAAAATACCAAAAATGCCCATATCTCTTCTTCTTTGCTAGTAAATAAATAAATCTCTTCCTGCTTGCAGACATCCTATAAGTATAAATTGGATTTGGAATGAACCCACACTCCTTACATCTTCTTTGTCTACTTTAATTTTCCACATTTTTTAAGTTTATCATATTTAGTAAGCTCCCCTATTTTGAAACTCTGAGTTGCCAATTTTAATGAGTTAACTAATTTGGTCATACACTAAGTAATTGCAATTTGAATTTTCACTTTTATGTTATCTGAATCTGAGTTCCTCTTCAATAAACTAGTGAGCAGAGCAGAAATTTGGGTCTTATTATATGCATATGAGAGTGTAATGAATGAGTTTTGATTTTTGATTGAACATGGCTTGACCAAGGATGGGAAAGGGACCATTAAAATGGTACTCACCCGTTGGAAAATGAAGTTTGGGCAATAATAAATATAAAGAGGGTTAATTTAGTCTTTTTGTTTAAGTTAACAGAAATTTTGAGATAAAACGATTAACTAATTAGTTGTGAAAAAACTAAGGGACTTTATAGTTAAGTCATGGACTAAATAATTAGTTCGGTAAAAATCTAAGGACTAAATAATATACTCTCCCTGTTGTTAAATGTTAGTAAGATATCATTAATTATTGCATACAAAATACTAATATATTCTCCTTTTAATTTCTCTTGTGTTATTTGTTTCCTTAAAACTCTATAAATATAAAGACATAATTGACAAAACACTAACCCTTATTATTATAAATGACAAAAACAACCAACATTTATGAAAAAATTCACTTTCCAAAAACGACCAACATTTAAAAACGGATGGAGTAATATATATAAGAAATGTCACCATAATCATATTTTCTTGGCGTAATATATAACAAACCCCCCCTAAACTTGGTTCAATCTTGCTACTGTACCCCTCAACTTCGATTGTAACAATTATTTCCTAAAACTCTTGTCTAAATGGACAATTTACTCCTTAAAACTTTCAATTATAATAACTAACCCTCGTACTTGACATTTGTTCAATTGCAACAGAAAAGGGAGTCATGGGTGTGTTTAGATGTCTTTCATATTCATTAGTGGTGTGGGCTGGATTTGAGTGTAAAGTTTCCCTGCTATTCTGACTCCATGGGATAGTTACGGTGGTTCCATTCCTGCCCCACTATATTTAATAGGCCTATAAATGTAAGAGACTACCACTAACATTAAAATGTTATCAAATATTCTAAACTTCTGATATATTTATAGATTTAATAGTATAATTTTACAAAATTCTAAGGGCCTGTTTGTTTTAACTGCGGGTTGCTGTTGCTGTTTGCTGGTTACTGTTACGGTTTGTTGTTTGCTGTTTCTAATTCCTGGTTGCTGTTTGCTGTTTGATTATTAGTGTTTGGTAAAATTATGATTAACTATTACTGTTACGATGTAAAATGACATATATGTACATGTTTATAAAATTAATTTAAAAATAATATTAAAATAATGAAATTTTGAAGGGCATATTAGAGATAACACATCCAAACCGTAAAAGATGTTTGAAAAGTAGGAATTCTCTACTTTTTCTAAAAGTACTTTTTGGATATCAAAAAGCAAAAAGTTGATACTAACCAAACACTTGAAACTCTCCTTTTTAGTATGGAAAAGCAAAAAATAGTTTGAAAAGTAGTAAACAAACACCCTCTAAAACATCAACTCTCTATGTACAAATCACGAAAAAGATATGTTTAAGTGTCATGTTACTAATATAATTATAAATAACTATCCATAAAAGACAAATTTACTTTAGTTTATTGAAAAATTTATTTGAAATTTTCAGTAGAATTGATTCAAAATTAATATATTAGGAGTAGATTTACAACATTTCGTATGTTAAGGAAAGTATCCTCATTCATGTAAAATCATTTGGAACGTGAAACAAATATATTAGTAGAATTTTATGGCTTTGGTATCATGTTAAATATACCATTAGTCTTCGAATTTTGATGATTGTTTTAAAATGGTCACTTAACTTCAAATTACTTCAATAAAGTCATTCACCTTTGAGTTTGTTGTAATTGAAGCACCTCCAATCAATTTAAATACCAAAAATATGACATGACTGTCATATCATTATTAGTTAATATTGATAGTTGACTTTGACTGTCACGTGATATCTATGTAGCTACTATGTGGTGGTCTAGTCAACAATTAAAATTGACATATGATGTGTGGCAGGCACGTGATTTTATTTTTCAATTTCTTTTAAATTATTGAGGAGAATGGTCAGCAAAATTTAATGATGAACGACGCGTTTAACATCTCCGGATCATACAATCAGAAGTTACTTACTCCATATAATTATCACCTAGGAAGATGTTGAGAAAAAAATTTAAAGTACAAAAAAAGTAACACTCTAAGATATCTTCATAATTGATCACATGTTTAACCAAAAAATGTTTCTGGAGATTTATCAAAAAAATAAATGAATTTAGACTTTCAAGACAGTCTTATTATTTTATTTTATTTTATAACCTTACTCGTTACTCTTTTATTATATATAGATAGAAATAGATCCATAATTTAGAAATAAGAAACACAAATATTTCTACGCATTTGATCAAACTTAATTATGGTTCTGATTTCAATTGATAATAGCAATGGCTTCAAACTTTTATCTGCAACAGCCAAATTGAAAAATCAAGAAATCGTCAGAATCTCTGACGAAAGTGGCCTGACAAGCTTGATCAGATCCATTTCCGATAATCAAGAACAGCTGGAACCTTTCTACATTCTTGATTTAGCGACGGTTCTGAAACTCGTGGAAAAATGGAACCAATCCCTACCCAATGTGACCCCGTTTTACGCTGTGAAATGCAACCCTGAACCCGCCCTGTTGCTTGCTCTTGCAAAACTTGGAGCCAGCTTCGATTGCGCTAGCGAGGCCGAAATAGAGACAGTTATCGCCCTCGGTGTTTCCTCCGACAGGATTGTTTACGCCAATCCAATTAAACAGGTAGCGTGTCATTATGTGATCTATATATTTTATATAATTATTCGTTGATATAAATAATGTAAAGACGATAATTGAGTCAATCGAGTTGTTTGTGTAATTCGTGAACATTTTTCACTCTATTTAGAATTTGTAACGGATATGCTCACGATAGAATTATTTGTATTTGATACTTAATCTCGAAAGAAATATGGAAGTTTGAAAATATTTTCGGCTATTGACTTTTCATCACGGTCTACAAACAGGTCTTCCATATCAAGTACGCAAATAAAGTTGGAGTCAACCTAACGGTCTTCGATTCGAGAGAAGAGATCGATAAGATGAAGAAATGGCACCCGAAATCGGAGCTCCTACTACGTATAAAAGTCCCAAATGACACAACATCTTGGCGCTCCCTTGGGACAAAATATGGCGCTTCCACTGACGAAATTATCCCATTGCTAAAACATGCTCGTCAGCTTGACATGAAAGTCGTCGGTGTTTCGTTCCATGTAGGTTCAAAAGCGTCGGAAGCAGATATCTATCGCAGAGCCATTGCGGTAGCGAGGCTCGCATTCGACGTTGCAGCTCAATTGGAAATGCCGACAATGCACATTCTCAACATTGGCGGAGGGTTCAAGGCGAACCCATTGTTTGACGAGATTGCCAAAACTGTAAACCAATCACTAACGGAATTCTTTCCCAATAATCCGTCGCTAAAAGTGATAGCCGAGCCAGGGCGCTTCTTCGTCGAAACAGCTTTCACAATGGCGACGAATGTGATCGGAAAAAGGGTGAGAGGAGATCAAATTCAGTACTGGATTGATGACGGGATTTATGGGTCATTTAACACATCAGCATTTGATTCTTCTTCAATGGTGTTTAAGCCGTTGAAGAAGGTCAAAGATGATGAAGATTTGATTACTTCGTCGACCATTTTTGGACCGACTTGTGATTCGTTAGACATTGTCGTAAAAGAGTGTAAGTTGCCGGAGATGTTTGCGGGAGATTTGCTTGTGTTTTACAATATGGGTGCTTATACAACCACTGCTGCCACCAAATTCAATGGCTTTCAGAGATTTGAAATTCCTACATATCTTGCATATTCATGTCCAAATTGAAATAAAGTTGTTGGTTTTAGGGTAAGATGTAATAAAGTTTGAAGTTGGTTAAAAAAAAAGGGATCGAATATCATCTTTTTATTTCATTAAAGTCATTAATTTTACATTTTATTTTAGTGAGTTATTTTCGTGTGACATCTATGTTGGACTGTAAAGTCATCGTTCATGTGAATGGAATTCTCTTTGTCATTTTTTTTTGTTACTTTTCTTTGTTATTATTAACTTAAGTGCAATTGATAAAAAAAATAAAAAATAAACAAATAATAAATTATTCGAATTTTTTATAAAGTAATCATAACTTTGTTTATTTTTATTATTAGACGAGTGAGATGAAAGTTGATCCAATGGTGTAAGAAACAAAGTACCCATAGTCTTCACCTATTCGGGTTTTTTTGTTGAGATTTCTCCCCTAATTCCACATCGGTCAAAGGAACGGTCTTCAATGATGAGTTGGCAAATCTCGGTGAGTAAGATAACGAATTGGCAAAATTTAGAGACGAATACAATGAGGTGACAAAACTTGAAGAGGAAGCTCATTAAATTGGAGTGATGAGCAATTTTGACAAACTTGATGACCAAGTTTTGTATGTCTTTAAATATCTTGTATTCTTTGAGTAAAGGGTGACACAACTCGTGTAGCTAGTTAACTAGAAGGTGTAACGGGCTTTGAGTGTGTGTGGGTGAGCGAGAGTTTTCGTTACAATTTTTCCGACCATAAAATGTAACCATAGAGCGAGGGTTTTCCAGTATAGTTTTGTCCGTCCATAAAACTATAACTATTGTGAGCGAGGGTTTTCTTGTTACAGTTTTGTCCATCAAAAAACGTTTAACCCATTTTAATAGTGGAGAGTTAAGAGGCCTACGGGTCCCGTGATTTTACTCTTGTTGAATAGGTTTCCTCGCTAAAATATTGTGTGTGCTTTTCTGCTTTCATCTTCTATTATTTTCTTGTGTGGGTTTGCATAGTTGTGCATTTGTTGTTTTAACATGTGTTATGGTGTGCACTATGTAGCTGTGCATATTCTATTCCCAGCAAGTGGCATGGTTGAACTTGCATAGCCGTGCTTTTAGCGTCAGGCCCCAATATTTTTCACATCTATATATGAATACATATGAATTGATAACATCGACTATCATTGAAGTTTGAGATTTGTTTCACTTATTGGATTAATAACAAAGATTATCAAAGTAGTTTTCTTACGGTTGACTCGACGTTATTAAAATAGGAAAGCTTGCCGAATTATGAGTCATTCTCATTTGTTTTAAGGGTAATTTCAAATAAGTGTCATATGGTTTCGTGATTTTGCAAATGACTGTGGTTTGCCTTCAGCAAAAAAAGAATTGTGATTTGTTTGTCGAAGTAAGAAAATGGTCGATTTTGTTGACGTAAAACGAGGACATTTTTTACCCGAAATGTTTTCCTGACTTTTGATGAATCAAGTTAGAGTTTAGCTCAAAAGTCAGAAAAACGTTTCGGGCAAAAAATGTTCTTGTTTACATCAACAAAATAGAAAAAAATTTTAACTCTGCAAACTACAGTACTTTATTTTCTCAAAAATTAAACTATAGTCATTTATTTACAGAACTGTGAAAACTAAAAAGTACTTATTTGAAGTTAACACTTATTTTAATACAATTCCATCCTAGAGTCAAGTTCAAATGAGACAATGGTTTAGGATGAGACTAGTTTTTATGATGAGACAAGGAGTATTTTTGTAATTCAATAGGGGAAGGTGGCAAACTTGTAATTAAATGAACACCCCTCATGCGTGAATTGAAGGGAAAGAAGAGGAGGTGATGTCAGCGTTGCTCTCACCGCTGATGTCACCTCTGGAGAGAGAAACAATTTTAATTATTTTCTTTAAAATGAATTTTCCCGCTCTTTCCAAACTTATTTTTCAAAAAAAATTATACCAGTGAACTCGTATTAATTATGCGGTCATTTTGAGATCCATTTTTGTTATTTATAGACGATTTTTTTTTGTTCCAACAGAATACTATAGTTGTTCCATCGGACTACTCCAATTGTTCCACCAGAATACTACATTTTTTTACACTCCCAGAGTGCATTTAAAAAAAAATAATGAAAATATTCTGCTGGAACAAATGTAGCAGTCTGGTGGAACAATTGGAGTATTCTGCTGGAACAACCGAGTATCCAACTTGGAACAAAAATAAAAAAAATAAAAATCGTCTATGAATAACAACAATGGATCTCAAAATGACCGCCTAATTAATACGAGTTCAGTGGTATAATTTTTTTTGAAAAATGAGTTCGGAAAGAGCGGGAAAATGCATTTTAAATAAAATAATAAAAACTTTTTCTCTCTCCAGATGTGACATCAGCGCTGACATCACATCCTCTTCCCTTCAATAATGCCCCTCCATGTTTTTAAAATTTCAAAAATGCCACCACTTTTTAATTGTCTCACACTAAAAAAAGTTTCTCCATAATGACTTGTCTCACCTGATCCTATCTCACTTATCATATTGTTTATATAATATTAAAGATATAATAGTTAGGTTTAAACTATAAATTCTTATGCAATTATTTTATTAATTTTCTAAAATGTATAGACTAGTAAATTCTAGATTATAAAACCAAATAAATTAAATTTACTTGGTAAATCATTAGTAATAATCAAATATCAATACCAATATATAACCTTTATAATGCTTTAAGAATTATCTCAAACACAATATTAATTTTGTTGTTTAAAAGTTAATCCATCACAACTCTCCATTTTCAAATCAATGGATAAAACAAATCACTTAATTTTAATTAATGATAAATGATGTACCTAACTCCAAATTTAAAAGTTACGATCAATTTTTTTAAATAGGAATTTTATTTTAAATTAAATTAATTTTACCAATATTTCTAATTTAAAAATAATGTTATTAAAATTGAAATTGCTGAAAAAAAAAATTGAAATTGCTGAACTGAACTGAAATTGCTGAATAGAATTGAAATTGCTGAAATAAACTGAAATGTGTGCTGAAAATAAGTTAAAAAGGACAAGGCATAAAATTGTGAATGAGTTGAGCAGCTCATGAGAGATTTAGTAGTCGTCAACTCTAGTTCAACTCGACTCGACTTACAAATGAACCGTTTACGAGCATGATTTGGATCTTGATTAAACAAGCCGAGTTTGAGTAACTCAGAACTTGGTCATAAGGAGGTGGCTCGTGAAATGGCTTCATCACATTGTTTTGGAAAATGTTTGATAAAACTTCGTTAACAAACTCGATTACAATATTCATGCATTTTTATATCATTGTGCTGGTTATACTCCCTCCATCCCTTTATGTAATACTTTCTAGCTAAAGAAAAAAGTCTCAAAATATAAGTTTTTCTCACATTTCAATGATATTTTGTCTAACTTTTTCTTATATTGCCTTTCTAATAAATGTTAAAATATGTCATATTTATGTTTTCAACATATTTATCTAAAAAGTCGAAACTTAAATTAATAATTTGACTGTATAATAAATGTGTTTCTTAATATGTGTAAAAAACTATAAAATGACCTATATTTTGAGATGGATGAAGTATTATTTATTAAATTGTATTGAACTTGTGTAATGAAATATGATATTTCATACAGTTTTATTTAATCCTAAGATAATTCTTAGTTCATTGATGCACACAATAGACGAGCTCGTTTATGAACATGCTTAACGAGCTACTCACGTGCAAAGTTAGGGAATAAAATAACTGAGAAGCCCGCAAGCAAACTTGGGAATAAAATAAATGAGTCGACTTGTATGCAGCTCATTGACAAACAACCCACAAACTTTTGGCAACCCGAGCTTGAGCCTTAGTTTTAAACTTCATTTTTTTAACATAAACATAGTATTTTAGAACATTATAATATCCATCAACTTTACATTAGAAACCACGAAACAAATACATTAGTAAGTGTATTGGCATATAATTAATCTTGGCATAATAAAAATAAGAGCAAAGAGTTGTGAACGTGCTATAAACGATACCATCGTATCAAACAAGTTATCTCTATAAATTCTATTATCGATCTCAGATAAGACAACCCTACATATAATCCCATATATAAATATACATGTAACTCAATCGCTACCACTTACAAAGAAGGTCAAGGAGTAGTTATACATGTAAACTGAATATCATGGACTCAATGCACCAAAATCGACTGATCGTGGACTCAACTCACCAAAATCGATCAATCGTGGACTCAATGCACCAAAATCGGAATGATCGGGAGTCTTAAGACACTCAATTGGTTGCCGACAAAGTCATGGTGTACTTATACTTAAGGTATGCTTTGATGAAGGGGTCCAAATCACCATCCATTACAGAACTGACATCTGAGGTTTCCAGTCCTGTCCGAACATCTTTCACCATTTTGTAAGGATGAAAAACGTAGTTTCTTATCTGCTGTCCCCATTCAGCTTTCACTGCATCTCCTCGTATTTGCTTGATCTCGGATGCTCTTTGCTCCACCGCTATTACTAACAGCTTTGCTTTCAATCGGCTTAACGCCTTCGTCTTGTTCGCTATCTGAGTTCTCTCCTCTGCAATGTGGAAAAGCAGAAAAAAAAAGATCGATGAGTCGGTTATTTGACAGTAGAGGATTTCACTTCTGGAAATGTTCTATATCAAGCATACCTGTGCAGCGAACAGTAACACCTGTGGGGATGTGAGTAATCCGGACAGCAGTTTCGACCTTATTTACATTTTGACCTCCGCTCCCGCCTGCTCTTGAGAAAGTGATTTCTAGGTCTTCCTCTGGTAGTTCAACAGCCATAGACTCTTCGGGAAGAAGAGGCATGACTTCGACACCAGAAAAGCTCGTCTGCAGGAAAAAAAGAGAGTTAAAGTTAGACATGGATGGACCTCAGTTCAAGGAAGTACTCTTTCATCGGTTGGTTTGTAAGTGAAAAAAAACTAACGATAGTATGATTCGAGTGGCCTCATTTCCTGTCAGTAATTCTCTTACGAGAATGAAGAAGTAACAGAATCTCACAATAGAGTTAGTTACCTGACGGAGGCCTTTTGAATTGAAAGGAGATTGCCGGACAATTCTGTGTGTTCCTTTCTCCCCAGAGAGATATCCGTAAGCATAGCGGCCTTCAACTTCAATCGTGGCAGATTTAATTCCAGCTTCCTCTCCGGGAGATTTTTCGACAACTCTTGTCTTGTATCGTTGTTTCTCTCCCCATCTTACGTACATCCTGAGAAGCATGTCGGCCCAGTCCTGCACTGGAGATGATGAAAGATTTCACAAAAGAATCCAAATCAAAGAAAATCATTCATAAAATTATCAAAAATGACGATCTGAACAAGTTTGACTGCCCCATTGACTCTTTTTTTGTCATGGGATTATAAGTTGTGGTATATCTATTTCCAAGTCATTATTTTCTTAAGCTTTTACAGATTTTCTATGATTTGCATTCAAGAACTTGTATTCTATGATAATGTTAGTAGTGCTACAGTTCAGGGTAACGAACCATTTTACACCTTTTTACGCGGAAAATACATCTTGTCATTGAAATCCATCACAACAAGGCAACGATTCAGCCATAACCAAAAGAGGAAAATACACTAGTAAATGCCATGTACACGACATTAACCGTTTACCTGTGCATCAGTGCCTCCAGCACCAGCCGTGATAGATATAACAGCGCCTTCTTTATCATAGGGGCCGGAAAGAAGTTGAGTCAACTCAAATTTATCCAATGACTCGTTCAATTCTTTAATTATACTGGCAGCCTCTTCCATCAGTCCAGTGTCTGTGGCATCCATCTCCTCTGTTAGCATAACAATGGTCTCTGCATCTTCTACCTGCCATAAACATACCAAAGAACAAGCTTTTACCGGCTAAAACTCATTCTCGTGTTAAAGTTCAATGAGAACAGAAATCTAGCTGCAACAATCGTATAATAGAAGACCTTAGTTTTAAACTCGGTTAGTAGTTTTATCCTCTCTTTGACATCGGAAAGAGCAAGAAGGGTTTCTTGAGCTTTAGCGCGGTCATCCCAGAAAGAGCTATCAGATGCTTTTGATTCTAAATCGGCTACTTCAAGTTCCAATTGCTGAATACCAACAGAAGCTCTAATCTCCTCAACTCGCTCCGAGGCAGCTTCTACCTCTTTCCTTAAGCTATAGAAATCTGTCATTCATAACAAAATTTTCCAGTACTGTTAGGAACTGAATCCGCTGTATGATTATAATAAATTTGATATGCAGAATAGAAAAGTAAACATGCAATCACAAGAACAAAGATTTACATGAAACCCCATGAAACCCATGAAACCCGATTACATCCGAAAGCTCACACGTATACATATTCCAAAATCACAAGCTCCAACACTCTCCGCGCGTACATAAATAACAAACAATCCTAGGCCTAAAAGTATAATCCTAGTACAATCACTAGAAAAACCAAACTGAACAGGATTCTAGATGATACCCGCCTAAATGAACTAGGACAAATGGCTTGATCCTATTCATTCTCCTAAGAATCAAGATTGCCACGTTACCTCGCCGGACATCTCCAAATCAGATAAAAAACCTCCTAATCCAGATGCAGTACTAGTTAGGGAAAGAAGATTGTGTCCTTTTACTAACTAGGATACCTATCCAATGATATGCAGCCGCATAGCTCTACTTTTTCGTCAAAGATTTCAGATGAGTAAGTATCTTAGTTAGTTGAAAGCTCCTAATTTGTTGAGTCCTACCAGGACATAATAACCGCCGTGATCACTATAAATAGAGGTATTTTCCTATCTCTAATCTGGAACTTATTGATCCCATCATCTCAAAGCTCCTTACTTACTTAGGCATCAGAGAGGGATCTCCAGAGGACGGTCCCAAGCCTAACCATCCTTCTGTTTTACGGGTTAACCGGAGCCGGACTAGCCCTTGCATAGCAAATATCAATTTCTCACGTCCTATCACTACATATAAGTTCTTTCAACTGAATCTAGCACTCACATAGCTTCAAAACTATCGAATCCCGTGATGAAACTCAATTACACCTGAAAGCTCACACATTTACATATCCCGTACTCACAAGCTCCAAAACTCTCTGCGAACATAAACAAGCAAACAATCCTAGGCCTAAAAGTACAATCTTATTAGAAATTCACTCGAAAAACCAAACGAAATAGGATTCTAGATATACATTAACAAGTTCTTTCAACTTAATCTAGCACTTATATGAACCCTAACAAAACCCACAATCCAACAAAACTTGATTTCAAGAAAATGCTAAACTCTTAAGCCAAAATATTCCGGGAACACGAAAACTATAAGAGATATAACATACCCTGCATTGCCCATTCGCTTGTTTCCGCGACACTTTCCACATCCATTTGACTCTCTGGTGGTGCAGCTCCACATACACCTGCTTCCAAACAATCTCAATTTCATCACACTGAATCACTAGATAAGTTTTCAAGATCAAAACTTTAACAGAGAAAACAAAGAAACAAGCAATTACCCGAAAAGGGTTTTGAAATGAACATACCAGCAGAGGGAAATCGAGAGAAATTTGCAGAAAGGGTGAAAATGGTGGAGTTTTGAAGAGAAAGGAAGTGTTTTTGTTGGGGTTGAATTGATAAATTAGGGTTAATTTGTAGCTTTGATGATGACATAGATATAGTAGGAGGGATGAACAGTGGACAAACCAGGCCCTCCATGGCTCTGTTAGCTTTCACTGTTCTTTGAAATTTTCAACTTCACATGCAAAATCAGGATAAGGAAGAAGAAGAAGAAGAAAGGGAGAGTATTTGTTAAGTTACTATAATAGCCTTCATGTTTTTACAAAAGTATTATAATAGGGGTAATGTATAAAATTAGAGGTGACAATTTCGTGTTTCGAGTCGTGTCAATTTTTGTGTTCGTATCAAAACTTTAAATATAAACATGACACAAAAAACATTATGTGTCGAAATTTTAAACTCAAACGCGATCTGCTGTTAACACACAAATACAAAAAACTCGAAAATTACAACAATAATTATGAATACAATTTATATATAAAATATCACTCATTTTTTACAAAATTCATTATACTAAAAAGATATGACAAAAAAATCACTACACAAAAAATCACTACACAAAATCAACATAAAGCATTAAAGTCAAACTACAACTAAATTCCATGTCGTGTTCGTGTTTGTCGGGTAAATACAAACACAAATACCAAAATTAGCGTGTTATTTCGTGTTGACCCCAAAATGTCACGCCAACTATTATGCTCAACACAAACACAGAAAAATTTGTGTCAGGTTTCGTATCAGATTGACGCCTCTATATTAAATGGTATCAATTTAAGCTCAATTTTTCGAAAATAGTATCATATTTAAGCTCAACGTTTACAAAAAGACACCAATTTAAGTTTTAATACCAAAATTCAATATGTCACATACACACAGTTGATTGAGATGATTTGTCTGTTTCCGCACAATATATATCGGAAAGTAATATGACTACAGTATAATCGCAGTGTCAAATTCCGTTACTAACTTCTAGTTTGGTAACATCGTTGAGCCTAAATTGCTACAATTTTATAGGTTAAAGCCTATTTTTGTACCTTTTGCGCAAAATTTAAAACCTATTTTGTGTCTTATTTCTTTTTCAAATGAATTCATTTATTTTGGTAATATCTATTTGTATTTTTCTAAATTAGACCCCCAAACTTCTATATTTTTAGAATAAAACCTCTGATCTTTGCTCCCTCTATTTTTATTATAGTAATTTGTTCTTTTTTATATGTTGTTAAAGCTTGAATAGTTTAACTCCAGCACTCCATTTTACAGTTATATTGATTCTGATTTATGGTGAAAGCACTAAAACTATGGATATATGCATATGATATATGAATGCACTTGTTTGGTTCTCCTTATTACGACGTTGAGAATCAGTAAAATCGTAAGATATCTACCAACTAGCCGGCAACAACTAAATTGAATTGACATAAACCTCAAGATGCTCTTTACTATTAGTAATTAAGGTTATAAACAGGTACTATACATGGATTCATTTCTGCAAAAACAAAGGGTGTTTGTTTAAACTCGAACCGATTGATGGGATCACACAACAAAAACAAAACAAACACCCAAAAACTTTTTACAGTATGACTTTAACTATAGTTTCATACCCCCATTGAGAAGTCAGTTATGTTGTCAAGTTGTTGCACTGATAAAATTCTTCAGCGCCGTTAAGACCTCTTTAGATGCAAGTCTTTTACCTGTTTTTCTATCTCCAGCTTCAGATGTGTAAGTAAACACAACTCCATTTGCTTCCACCTCCACCGTTACACTACTCATTCCATCTTTCCGGGAGACAACTGACTTTTTCCTATTGAAGTGTTCTTTTTGACATAGTTCCGTAAGCTCTCTAACAGGATGAAGCTTAATTGTCTCTGGGGTAACCAGTGGCTCCAAAAGCGGCCTTATGCTCTTGAACACGACCTCTTTGTTGTACCCGGAATCAACAAATATAGCACCTGCAAGAGATTCTACCACGTCTCCAAGCACCTGTGGTAACATAATATTAGTCATAAAATCGAGAATGCACGAAATTTTAGTAACTCGTGACTGACCTTGGGGAAAGATATCTCAGAGTCCCAACCGGAAGTTGAGGGTGAAGAAAAGCTTTCCAAATCCGTAACTATAGAGTCAATATCCTTGCGAAGCTTTTGTGACGCGTGAAGGATATGCTTATGCAACCCTTTCCGAAGGGCACATAGAGCATAAGTGTCGTTATTTACGGAAGCAGATCTGAGGTCTGTTAATAATCCAGGTGATAGACCCGGATACTTCTCATACAAATAAACTGTCACTAGGTAGTCTAATACAGAGTCTCCAAGATACTCTAGTCGCTGCATAAAAAAAAATCAAAACTTGTTAAGAATAGGAAACAATCAACTGGTAGTTCTTTAGTTTTGTAAAAGATACCTGATAGCATCTAGGAATTTCAACGACCATATACGAGCCATGAGTTAATGCTTCCAATAATAGAGAAGGGTCTCGAAATGAGTAGTTCAATAGTGACTCTAAACATTGAACGTTAATAAGCCTATCTATCTTCACTTGGAATTGACGTTCATATGGTAGATTTAGAAACTCGACCTTTATACCAATCCAGTTAAGAAATATTAATCCGGCTACTTCACCTCCACAGCTAACATAAGCTCCAATCAATGCCTCAACAACATCAGCAACTGTCTTTTTCTTAATCTTTCTTTTTCCACTTAAATAGATTTTTCTTGTATCACTCAAAGTTTCCTCATTTAGTGAGTGGCTCCCGGAACTATCACCAGGAATCATCCAAATTTTTGGGTCAAAGTACTCGTTGCGAATAAAACCCTGTAATTTGACAGAATGTCAATAAGACACAACTTTAGAGTTTCAATTTCAAGGATAATACTTTTACAAGTTGACGATGATTTTTAAGCAAACCATATATATGTGAAAAGATTACCGGAAGTTTGCAGTCACATCCAAGTTTGCAAAGATTGGCATTGGAGATAATCTTGTCTTTCTTAATACTAAGAAGACCCTCGTGTTGATTTTGGAAGGTCTGAAATAACTGCTGACTGGTAGCATACTTAAGAAAAGAATCGCCAAGAGTTTCCAATGACTCCATATTGAATTTCTCTTGGCACTTCTTCGTAGTGATTGCTTCCAAAACCTACCATATAGAAATTATACATTTGAAGATTCATCAATGCATTGATCTCTTATCATAAACAAATAAAATTGTCTCAAGAAAATTGCATCATGACAGCAAGAAAAGCAGGTTAAGTCGGAAGAGTACCTTGATGGTTGGAATGACAACGTTTTGAGCACAATTATCTGCTTGCATCTGCTTCAAGTTCATAGCAATAAGCATAGACTCAAGTCTATGCATAATTGACGGAAAAAATGTAAAAGAATACAAAGTACTTATAGGCAATGGTGACATGATAATGCGACAAAGTTCAGGAGGCAATTGGACATATGCGTTTTGTGAATCTGCAAACAATGACCGACAACTATTAGGGAAAAAAAAAACATTTGATTAAAAAAAAGCTCGGGGATAACAAATTTATGGGACAAGTGAAAAGATCGAGACCTTTCCCCTTCTGTTTTTTGCCTTTGCAAATGTAATTGTGCAAAGGAAATATATGTCTTCCGCACAGAAGTAATTCTCGTTCAAAACACAGTTTGATGCCATATCTGCAAATTTCAGGTCAGGGTCAACCACAAACAATAGTATATAATACTGTCAATGTTATAACAAGAAACAAGAAAAAGAAAAAAGGGCGAATACAGAGAGCACATACTGATCTTTATAGTAGTCCTTGTAAGTTTTAGAACTTCCGTTCCTTAGTTTCATAAGAGAGCATCCATTCAAATCATCCAATATGCCCGTAATGCAGTATATTTTTCCATTGTGCGGAGTGCACACTAAAGAGTTTTGGAGCATACATTTGCACACAGGGCCGCTTTCGGTATGTATAATTACACTATCCTTAAAAGGACACATCTTGTGATCTTCACTCACATTTTCATATGAAAATAGCACAGATACTACGAAATTCCAATCAATCGAATGTCCAGGGCATAAGCTCATGTATGGAAGCAGAAAATATTCTCTCTCGGGAAATTTGTTTGGCGCCATGTCAGTTAACATTTCTTCCAATTTATCTATATTATTATCCCTCAGAATTTTGAAAACACTGATGACAAACTTCCTACATAGAAGGACCTGTCAACACACCCAAAAGGAGGAAATAACTTTATTGCCCGAATAAAACAGCTAACCAAAGATATGAAAACTGTAAAGAAAGACCTAACTCATCCCAAAAGGTATATCAGAAGAGGAGGATTTCCTCGTACACATGCAACGAATCATATAGCATAGCCATATAGCTCCATTTTTAAACAATTTAGAATACTAACAAAAACTAAGGTGCGTACCATCTCTGGTTGAAGTTCAATCTTCCCAATATACTTCAATTTCACCATCAACAATCCTCCATCAACTTCCAAGTCATAATTAAGGCTCAGGATTTCTATATCCAACTTGCTTCTTGTGACAAGCACGATATTATGTGCAAGAATATCGTAATCAAAATTCTGAGTTAGTTCTATTAGATGGCAATAGAACGTTGTTCCTGACTTCTCCAAATTTTGTTTAACCAACTCTGGTGGGAAGAATCTAGGTTGTTCCTCATCATAGACCATGTTTTCTGCATAATGATTATAAAAATATTCAATGTTAGCAACTTAACGGTCAATGAAAAGAGAGCAAGAACATAGATTTCCGAGACAATATGAAGCAGTTTCTAGCTATAGATTTCCGAGACAATATGAAGCAGTTTCTAGCTGCACAAGGCAAGAAAGAAGGTCTAGTAAAATGACAAAAATAAAATACTCACCAACTTCCTGAGACATAGCTTCAATAACAGTATCAGGAACCAAATTATCATCTAGAGCACCGACTTGATGGAGCTGTTTGCATGCTTCCAGGCATGCCTTCTTCTTTAGATATTTTGTAGTAGATCCTTCTACACGAACTGTTTGTATAGGACAGCTCTTCGGGAGAATCAAAGTGCAAATACCCATTTCCTTGTCCAAAATACATCTCGGAGAAGGTTTGAAGTACCTAAAAAGAAACAAAGTTAGACAAAAAAAAACCGTTGAATAGATTAAGATAAATACAAGTACATACTGAACTTCAAAATATAGCAAGTAAATGCGAGCAATGTAAATGAGCATCCAACATTTACATTGAAAGAACTTATGACTAACCCATCAGAAGGTAAACGCGAGCAATAAAAGTGTATCAAACTAACACTTGAAGCAAGACAGGCCTTAGCTTCAGTGCTTTCAACACAGTAATACTCGTCATCATCAAATTCACATTTAGGTGGCAAACAAGGAACAGAAGCATAGCGTAGAGACTCATTTCTCATTATTTCTCCACTTGCAAGAAACTTCCTTAGTTTAGAATATGTTGAAGAATCCCCGCTACAAATTAAGAAGTAAAATGAATTAGACATCTCATAAAGACACGCCATGGATTGCTAAAATTAACTACTTAAAATTAGAATAGAATAGCAATTCAAACTTACTTCTTGACCATCAACACGTAGTCTGAATTCTTCATCCTAGCACGACCTTTAGACTGTATAAAACTACTAACAGTACTTGAAGGGTCAAATCTGATTACCAAGTTGCAACTTTGCACATCCAAACCTTCCTCAAGGATTGATGTCGCAATGATTATATTCACCTGAAAACTAGTCATTTTAAGTTTGTACGGCCCCCAAAAAAAACAGATGATAAGTAGCATTTTATGGCAAAGTTGCATACCTCGCCATCTCGAAACTGTTGCACAATTTCGTTTTGTGTTTTCCTCGTTTGGCTTTGCCTACAATTATTACCGGCTAAATATCTTGTCTTCCAACCATTATATCTTGGAAGCAAGTCGATCAGTAGAGACTCAAGGACTCTGGCTGTAATTATCCTCTCTACAAAAACTATACATCTAATGTCACTTAGATCTCTGCGTTCAAAAGATTTGCGAAATAATCAGCTCATGTATAAATAACAATAATAACAACAACAGCAGCAGCAGCAGCAACAACAACAACAACAACTATAGGAAAATAACAACAACGATGACAATAATAATAATAATAATAATAATAGTGCTCAAACAACGGATAACAAAAGAACCATGTAAATATGAATGAGAGATCAAATTGAATAAAACAATATGTCAAGCAAGTTCAATTATGTGCATAGACACCAACCTGTACTCAAGAAGTGTCTGAAATAGGCAGAAAACTTTTTCAGTCAATAGACCGGCTTCTATTTCGTTTTTGAAATTATCACCAATTGACCAATTTGGACCTAAATGTCTAACAGCTGAAAAGAAAAAGAAGCAAAAATTATGTAGGAGAAGTAATCATATATTTGAGTTTTCATTATCTATTTCACTGGGTTAGAAAGACATACCAGTTCTAACGTAATCGAAAAAAATAGTAGATGCAGCACAACCAAACTCTTTAATGATTTTTGTGGCGCCGATGCCTAATAGTTCCATTGAAATGGAGTCATTGTCATGACTTGATAGGATTTCTGCCGCCTGTTAGAGCCATTTGAATTAAACAACATTTACAAAACAAACCATGTTGGAAGCATGCAATGGGATATAGCCATGAGACTGAATAAATACCTTAAAAGCCAACCAAACGCCCAACTTCTCCAAACAGAAGATAAATTTGGAATACAGTTTCGATAGCTTCTTTTTGGTAGCATCCTCCGTTTGACAAATGAGATCCATTTGATTCAGTTGTCTTACAAACTAGATAGAAATACGTATTTAGTAAATGACATTTTTGAACCAATAGATAAATCAGATGTTATTACGCGTTAGTAGAGAAAAAGGATTATTACCTCTTCTTTTGATGTCCGTAACTTATTAGCTAATTTAGCACATATCTCGAATGGGATTTCCTCGTGATCATAGTATCTGAATTTGGTAGTGGAGAAAGGAATAAATTCAGCAAGCACAGCTTCGCTCTTGCAAGTATAGACCTTCAACATGAAGAGCAATGCAGGCCAACGTATTAAATAAAGTTCTATTCAAATAACCTTACAACATAAGCATCATCTGGAAATTTGGTAGCATTAATATAATAGAAATATACAGGAAAGGGAATCTATTGAGGGAGACCTTAGAATGCATCATATTCTCAAGTTCACGAATCCTTTCCCCAAAGAATAGTTCTGAGGTTGAACCTTGATGATGTAGAAATAAAGAAGTCAAAATGAGAGGTTCGTACATAATAATAAAAAGAGTAAAACAAAATAACAGAATTTGGCCAATCATACCCTTTGAGTTTACAGGTGAAGCTGTCATCCCAAATATCCTAGGAAGATTACAACTTCCAGATTCTAACTGTGGATGATAGAACTCCTGGAAGTATAGTTAAATTTTTAAAATAAATTAAGCAGAGCAGAACACTAACTAAGCACACTAAACCCACCAAGCACAACACGAGAAGGAAGAGGAACTCACCCTCAAAATACAGGCATAAGCCGAACCACCTGTCACATGATGGCATTCATCAAAGATTAGAACCTTTACCCAGTCTAGCTTGAAGAAACTATGCCTCAACCCATCTAGAAATATTTGTGGCGTCATCACGTGCACCTGTAGATGTATCGAGTTAGGGTGTGTTAATCTTTTGACATATAACTCATTTCCATTCATTATTCAAAGTAAAGATGAAGAGCACCATCAAAACAAAGTCGAAACTTCGCCCAATTAGGAATGGATAAAAAGTATACTAATATATATATACGGTAAATCGAATCCATATGTGCACACGGAAAAAAAGAGAGAAGGAAACCCCACTGCTCGTATTTCTTCGCAATTCTATTGTTGAATAAAGATAACAAAACCTACCTCATTATTGTCAATGTATTCCTTCCAAATGGCAGCATCCCAAAAGTCCACTCCCATTTCTCCCCAGTACATTGCCACAGTTAAGTCGGTGTGCATTTTCACGGCATCAGCTTGCTATTCATTTTTGAAAACGCAAAAGAACAAAATTCAGTAGCCGAAAGTCCAAGTGATATAACTGTAATGCCAAGCAAGCTAAATCATTATAAAGTTAATTTAGAACCCTCGTACTTCACATCTACTCGGATGTAAACCTCAAACGTACAAGTAACACATACCATAAATACAATATTAAATTTGGGTGCAAAATATTTTAGTAAAAGAGAAAAAATTGTCAAGTTCATACTTGTTTGACGAGTACTACTTTGGGAACCAAGAAAACAGCAATGAAAGGTGAAGGCTTGCGGAGCATGTAGGCATGACTTCGGAGAAGCATGATGGCAATCAATGTCTTGCCAGAACCGGTCTCCAAGTACACTATAGTGTTCTCATCTTTCGCCTTCTCAAATGCCTCTAGCTGATAACTGTATAAAACAACAAACAGATAACAAAAGATTAACCAACTGTAGCACATCCATCAACAAAACTGAAAATCTCTCGAGTAATCTGACACCAATATATGTGAAGCTTCATGTATGGCAATACAAGGGTGTTAAAAACAGGTAAAGTGTCATAATCATGCTACGATATAGTGTACTTGGAGAGACATGTGCCTCGTATCCGTGTATGTATCCATGTTTCGTGTCCGCACAACACATCGATTATAAGTGATTGAAACGACATGATGAAAACGATAAGCAGACGAAAAAGAATGAAAAGAAGTTTACTTTCTAGCAAATGAGAGAGTATCATCAGTAGCAATGTCTCCATCCCCATGTATATCCATGTAAACAGGCTGAAAGATTCCCCTATTACAAATTCCAAACAGAAAAACATGAATCAAAACTGAAAAAAACTCAGAAAAATTAAGGAAAAGATGAACAGAAAAACTCACCTCACTGAACTGAAAAAAGCTGGCAGAATGATCTCTTCAAAAGAACAAATGCAAAAATAAGCAAAAAAATAAAAAGGGTGATCAGAATATAACTGAAATCAAAACCCCATTTAAGGATAGGATCAATAAATTTGGAAAGTGAACTTACAAGGACAGAAGAAACCCCCCAAAAAGAAAGCAATGTGGTTTGAATTAAAGGATGATTAGGGTTTGGGGGGGAAGAAAGTTTAGATTTTTAGGGGAAATGATGATGCCAGAGTAGGATGGCCTGCAAAGGAAGCACCTTTTTTGCAGGTTTCTACAGCACAAAACATGGTGAAGAAGAAGATGGCAGAGGAGAAAAGACTACTCTTTGTATTTTTCAGTGAGAGAGCTCATATATATGCATTTTTATAAAGGAATTTTTTAGATGATGACATAAAGGAAAATGTTAAACAATTTAATTCAAATATTTTAATTATATCCATTTTTATTTTATTTTTTCAAGTATATTTTAGAAAATAGGATATTAAATCATTTACTGTATATATTGAATTATGAAACATATATTGCTTATTTTTGCTTTTTTTTTTTTTTTTTTTTTTTATAAAAGTTCTGCTATTTTTTAAACTCACCATACTAGTCTTAATGCTTTTAATAACAACTCGTTGTGGTGTTTTCTGTGGTAACTTTCTAGTAACCTTTACTTTGTTTTTATCACAATTAGATTAGATTTTATCCACTAATCTAATGGTGATTGTGAACAAAGTGATGTTACTTTGTAAAAAACAAAGTAACCATAGAAAAACCTTTTACTTTAATGTGAATTAAACTATAAAATTATATTGTTTAGTTATCATATTTTTGAAATAATATTATTTATTAAATTTATCTGATTTTACAGATTCATTTATATTTTAACTTCGTTTCTACACATATTGCAAAACAGACTTTTTTCAAACAAAATTACCATTCTGGAAAAGTAATAAGTTAATTATGTCTCACAAATTTTATGAAGAGTATTTTTAGGAGCCTAAATGACATATTTTGGCATGAAAATTCATTGTATTGTATAATATAGATTATGCAAAATATATAAATGTGAAAAGTTACTTATAAATAAAATTGAAAAACACCATTTCGTAAAAATTTAACTTTCATTGATAGGTATTCTATAAATGGTTTGCTTTGACCATACGAGTGAGTAAGCTACATTTAGCTAAATGTTTATTATTAAAAAAAGGAAAAATAAAACTAATATCTATTATTATTATTTTTAGAGAATATTAGATATCTTTTTGAAAACAAAGTGTGAGTATTCACTCAATGTTTTTGTCATAACCTTTTCTGGTTTTATTTTTTGTTTTGTATAGATAAATTATTTGTGGTTGTTGTTGTATAGATGAATCATTTTATTATGATTAGAAAAACTTATTTATAGTTACTTTTTATTTTAAAATTCTCCATATATTTTATAATATTTAACGTTTTGATAAAAAAACATTCAAAATTTTGACGTTTTACATTTTCCGATAAGTATTAAATGAATTTTTACAACTTTGACCTCGTGATGATTGACTAGGAATTTGTAAAGTCATTTGAGCATTAATTATTAAAGGGTAGTATTGTCAAATCAAATCTTTTTTTAATGCTAATTAATGAATTTTTTAATATGTATAGACACCTTAAACGACAAGTATTAGAAAATGAAAAGAGCATAGGATATTAGAGTACTTGTTCGGTCATTCAAAATTAACACTCTTCAAATATGAGTTTGTTTAGTCATTCAATGTTAGCACCCTACAAACTCATTAATATTACATTCTTTATATGCTGTTTCTAGAAAAAAAAATAAAAATATTCCTTTATATGTTATTCATATAAATCTATACACTTCACAAAAAATTAGCATAAAGATCAGCTGTTCAACGTTCTACAATAATATATTACTTTACTTCTACTTTTCAAATATATAAAAAATAAATCCTAAAATTGAAAAGAAAAAAGAAATAGTACTACTTATCTATGAAGCTATTGAAAAGCAACTTATATGATATAAGTAGTAAGTTGAGCAAAAGTATGAAGGAAGTTATGTACTTACCTTGTGTGTTTTGGCACCTACCAAACTCAAACATTCTTTAATTTACAAACATACAACACTATTACTCATATAATTTGTAAAAATCTACCAAACATCAACCATTATGGCCCTTGTTTACTTATTTTACATATTTTTAGTTTAACTTCAACTCTATTCAGTTCAGTTAACCATTTTAACAAATTTCATTAAACATTCAACAAACCATTCAGTTCAATAAATTTTAACCAAAATAAACAAAACTTAAACATGTTACACATTGTTAACAAAATAAACACGTTACACATGAATAAATCACATAAAAATTATAATTTAGCAAAAATATATAGTGTGATTGTTGAATCATCACCTAAATTGTGTGAGGTCACAAAAAATGGTCGTAACTAGTTAGTCCATACCATGTGTCCGAATGTCATCATCAAGATATTCACATCACAAACTACCTCAAAAGTGTTTCTTTGCAATGCTAGAATACCAAATTCTTTGAAATATATTGGAGACAAGTAAAATAATGACGTCAGCATAACCACTCATTAAAGCCATATTCAATGACTTATTTATTTAAGTGCTTAAATATTGACAGTTTATTGACCATACTTTGACAAATGTACTGCCTAAAGATATGTACTGCAAGAAATGAATATACTCCATTAGTGCAAGACTTTTTCTCTTTTTTCTTGTTTTCGTCGACCACACCAAATTTTAAGGTCTTAATATGCAAATTCTTTAAGTTACTTTCAACTTTAGGAACGATCAACGATCTATTGAGTCTCTTAAATATTAAAATGTAAATTTATTGAATTTTTATATGATGAAATTACATCGAGTTGGCAAATGTGAAAAATAGTAATTTTAATGTTAACTCGGTGTCATATATCGAATAAGGACTTAATGAGTCTCACATTTTGATAGTCAAATGACTTAATAGGTCGTTCCTAATATTGAGGAACTAAAATGACATTTTTAACAACTTTAAGGACATGCATGTGGTGTAAGCCAAAATTTAATAAATTTCTTTTGAAAAAACCAAAAGGAATGGGAGAGCATGAAGAGTTTGGTCATGTGTTTGGTTCGTGCCTCAGTGAATTATAAGTTACATTGACATTAGATATTTCTTTTGAGAGGTGTCATTTTTCGAAAATGATTGAAATTTTTGATTGAGTTATAAATATGAGGGCTGCTGCAATGAGGCCGTGATCCCGGCTCATTAAGTTTGAGTTTTTAATTTCCCTACTTAATGGGTGGTTATGGTTGATGGCTAACAGGTTATCAAACGTGATGTGAAGAGACGTGTGTAATGTCGTCTTTTGCAGTTATTTCCAGCCTTGAAATTATGGTTGTGCTTTCCGACGTTTTTGTTTTTGACAAGAGTCAACTAGAAAACTTAAGCATGCGAAGGAGTGATGATGTCAAGTGCGGAGGAGTGATGATATCATATGTAGAAAGAGATGGAGATGATGAGGGGCTTAGCCATGTCTTTGGCTCGTGACTTTGGTCACATGTTTGATCATAAATACATTTGATATTTTATGGATCTTTTAACATATAAAATTACACATGGTTACTATCATATATTTTTCCACGGGAAGGAGGAGTTACAATCTTCGAAAACAGGAAAATAAAAAGATTAGAAAAACACAAATACAATTATAATATACAGACACGACGAAAGGTTTTTGAATCACATGTATCAATTAAAATGGTATATTGGAAGCCTTCAGGTAGCACAACACACTCGTGATGATCTAAGTAGTTCTTGTAAAATTTCACACTAATCAGCAGCTAAGTGACAACATAAAAACTCTTCATCTATTTTTATAAAATAAAGGGTAAATAATTTATTAGTCTCTAAGTTATGAGGAAACACATTGTTTAGTCCCTATATTTTTTGAAATACACTACTACATTCCTGAATTTTGCCAATATCAACACTTGAGTCCCTCCCGTTAAATTTTTTTCGAGAATCTCTTAGTTAAACGTCACCTTGAATCAATTGTACTTATAATAAACCAGAATTTTGTGACTGCCCTAACCATATTTAAAAAGTTTGACTAACATATTTTCTAAAAAAATTTAGCGGAAGAGACTAAAGTGTTGATTTTGGCAAAAATCATGGACTTAGTTGTGTATTTTGAAGAATACAAGAACTAAACAGTGTGTTTCATCATAACTTAGAGACTAATAAATTATTTATTCTTTATTTTATAGAAATAGATGAAGAGTTTTTATGTTTAAAATTACAGTTACACAATACTTCTTAAATTCTTGTTAACAGTTTGAAACCTTATTTACAAATGGGACAAATCACAATATCCTTATGCATACAATTTGAAATCACAAAACTCGCAAAAACTCAATCACATGACCTTCTTTTATATACTTTACCCTTCTTTTTAGTATTTTATTTGTTGAGTTTTAGAACCTCTGAATTTATCTACAAACATTCTCAACTTTGAAGTGCTTTCTCCCATAACACTTGCAGAAGACAAGTGCTCCTCCCCACATTAATGACAAACCTTCCAATTCCCATACAAAGTCTAAAAAAATTGAACTCTTGGTGTTTCTAGAATGTCTCTTTTCATGAGCCAGAGTAATTACTAAAAATGCATGTATGTATAATCCGTAATTAATTAATCATCACTCGCTAATCTTCATTAAAAGGCTGCCTTTTCGTTTTTTGCAGTATCCGTGCAAGCCTCCATATTTTTTTCTGATGTTTGTGTTTGTTTGAAGATAAAATATGGAACATAGTAACATGAATTCAGACAGTATACACCAAGAAACTTGTTCTGATACTCTCACTTTTGCTAGAAGGTAATAAACTTCATAGCTTTTCTCATTTTCTCCATTGTTTCATTGCTAACTTATATGTCCGTTTCTTTTTTAAGGTTATTTACGAAGGTTATGTTTTAGAACTATCCTTTCCCATGTATCCGACACTGTGTTTGTATCCATGTACGAGTAACATAGGCTAAGTTAATGCCTAAGACTCAAACTTTACTCTAGTTATGCTAAAATTTAAAGTTACTTTACCAAGGTTATGTTTTAGAAAAAGCGTTTTCCCTATGTCTGACATCGTGTCTGTATCCATATACAGGCAACATAGGCTAAGTTATGCTAAAATTTAGAGCTACTTTACGAAGGTTATGTTTAGAAAAAGTGTTTTCCCTGTGTGTCTGTATCCATGTCGGGGCAACATAGTTATGCTAAAAGTGGTTCCTTTTTCTGGGATTTTGGTACAGTTATCAGCTAGAGGCATTTGAGAAGGCGAAAAATGAGAACACTATCGTGTACTTAGAGACCGGTTCTGGCAAGACTTTGATTGCCATCATGCTTCTCCGAAGCTATGCGTACATGATCCGAAAGCCTTCGCCTTTTTTCACGGTTTTCTTAGTTCCGAAAGTTGTGCTGGTCAAGCAGGTATGACAGATTTTACTCCTGACTTATTGATGTGAATAGATAAGTTACCACGGGAATTGTGACATGGATATATTGTGGCAATGATATTGGTCAGTCTGCCCGTGTGATAGGCAGACTGATATCAGAAGTCTGGCTATGGCGGGGTAATTTGTACGCCTTTTGTGACCATTCAGGTGAGTCAAATCATGCCACCTCAAGCGAGAAATAGATTGAACTTTACTTTAAATGGTACAAATGTTTGGGAATCGACCATAGATGTGTAGATAACTATCTATTATGGTACCAGCACATGAACAAAAAATGAGGATCATACTGATATTAGTAGTCTGGTAATAGCAGGGTGACCTGTACGCCTTTTATGACCATTCAGGCAAGCTGAGTTCCTGCTTAAACTAAAAATAGACCGAGATTTACTATAAATGGTGCAAAATGCTTGGGGATGATGACAAATGTGTTGGTAATTACTGTCTATTATGGTTGCAGCACACGAACAAAAACTGAGGATCAGACTGATATTAGGAGTCTGGTAATGGTGGGGTGACTTGTACGCCTTTTAAGACCATTGAGGCGAGCAGAATTCTTGCTTAAAATAGACAAAAGATTAAGATTTACTATAAACGGTGCAAATGTTTGGGGATCGACCACAGATGTGCTGATAACTGTCTATTATGGTTGCAGCACATGAACGAAAAATGAGCGTTTGAATAGAACTTGAGTTCTGTTTTTCTCAGGGTCTATTAGTTTATCGGTTATGTAGATGTATCATTAGTATTTGGGTCAAAATGAATGAAGAAACGGAGTTTCATGTAGTAAATTAGTAAATATAAACTTATTTCTATATCGATAAGTTAGGAGTACTGGACTTGAATACACTAAACCCGGAAAGGATGTGAAGAGTTGATTTTCGGTCTATGAATTTTACTATTCTTTTGTGTGTTTGATAGCAAGCTGATGCTGTGAGAATGCACACGGACTTGAACGTGGGCATGTTCTGGGGAGAAATGGGAGTGGACTATTGGAATGCTGATATTTGGAGGCAACATATCGAGAAAAATGAGGTACATGAGTTTCATATAAATTTTCTTTAAGTTTGAGACAAGTGTCACATTCACAAAATCTGAAACTGGCGGCACTCATGCAAACTCACGTGAAACTCAATATTGCGAACTTTATTGAACATCAGAGAAACTTTGGAAGCAAAATGAGCATTGTGTTTTCGTTTTTACTCTACGCATAGATTAGTTTTTTATTCGGGGTAAAGTTTGTTTCATCTTGCTTGTGTTTTCCTGATTTAATACATCTATAGGTGCTTGTGATGACACCACAAATATTACTAAATGGCTTGAGGTGTGGCTTCTTCAAGCTAAACTTCATAAAAGTTCTAATATTTGATGAATGTCATCACGCGAAGGGTAAAGACGCTTATGCATTGATTTTGCAAGTGAGTTCTTCTTTCTCGTCATACCGATTTTCCATGTAACTATCCGCTTCATTTCACGAATTTTGCTATATTTCCAGGAATTCTATCATCGCCACTTGAAATCCGGAGCTTCTGATCTTCCTAGGATATTTGGCATGACAGCTTCTCTTGTAAATTCAAAGGGTATGACAATTGGTCATTTCTTTTGATCTTGCTTGGTTACTGGTCTTTCGTCTTTAACGAGATTGATTTCTGCCATTTCGTATTGAGTTGATTGGTCTAAGCTTTCTTGTTCAAGCAATGAAAATACGTCCCAGAAAATGAATTGTGTTTCACTTTATAGTTATTATTGTATCTTAACCTCTCATTTTCTACTTCATTTCTTTGTCGTCAAGGTCCGAAATCAGAAGTATCCTATTGGGAACAGATCCGGAAGCTCGAGAATATCATGTGTTCTAAGGTGTACACTTGCAAGAGTGAGTCTGTACTTGCAGAGTTTGTTCCTTTCTCCACTCCGAAATTCAAATGTTATAACCAGGACGATATCCCAGACGAGATTTTTGTCAAACTAGCTGATCAGTTGCACGCATCAAAAGAAGAGGTTTGCCACTCTTGCTACACATGTTTTGAAATATTTAACATCACAACATAATCCGTTACAGAATTTTCTGCCTGTTATGCTTCCCGAGGATTTGGTTCTTTCTCGGGTACTGACTATATATGTAACACTGTCCAGTGCGGAAAACGATTGAAGCAATTGGATCTCATTGACAGTGCCGCGAAAGCTACCAACGATAAGCTTTTGAAACTGCATTCCATTTTCATGTATTGTTTGCAGAAGTTGGGTGTCTGGTTGGCTTTTAAGGTAATTAGTTAGCCTCTCGAACATTGAATATATTACGTGTCTCTCGGACATTGAATATATTACATGTTTACAGCACTGTTTCTTTAATGAATGTTAAATGTATTTATCAGGCTGCAGAAATGTTATCTCATCATGATTACGAATTTGACTTCCTTTCATCTCGACGGTTGAGCATCAATGGTGAGAACATCATTAAAGATTTCGGCTCTGATGCCTCGACTATTTTTGTCAATTACATTAGAACCGGTATATCTTTCTAACTCAGTGTGATAAATAATGAAAACTAAAATGTGTAATTGTTTTTCGTACATAATTTTCGTCAGTTCTTTTCTTTTATCAGCCACTAAAAGACGGAACTTCTCTGCTGGCGATAATCTGGAAGCTGAAACACAAGCCGGTTTATTGACCGAAAAAGTCTTCTGCCTTTTTCATTCACTTCTTGAATACGGGTTGGTGTATTTGAACATTGAACATTACAGAAATTTTTCTGATATTTTTATTTGTGTGATCTCGCTTACTCGTATGTTGCTATGTTGTTGATTTTGTCCGGGAATTTCTTAAATACAGAGATATAAAGGACCTTAGATGCATAGTTTTCGTTGAAAGAATAATTACAGCCATAGTTCTCGAGTCTCTTTTGAGCGAGTTGCTACCGAGATATAATGATTGGAAGGCAAAATTTATAGCAGGAAACAGTTGGAGTTTGCGAAGCCAAACAAAGAAAACACAAAACGAAATCGTGCAAGAATTTCGTGAAGGCACGGTATGTATTTTTTGAGCGTGGAAAAGAAGACAACTTTGCTTGTTGAAAACTGAAAAGGACAAGTTTTTCAGGTGAATATTATCATTGCAACATCAATCCTCGAGGAAGGATTGGACGTGCAAAACTGCAACTTGGTAGTTCGGTTTGATCCCTCAATGACGGTTAGCAGTTTCATACAATCTAGAGGTCGTGCTCGGATGAAGAATTCAGATTACTTGTTGATGGTCAAGGAGTAAGTTCCGATTCTTATTCATTTCAATTGTCACTTCTTAAATGATGCATAATTAATTCTTTTCGGTTCTTCTTAATTTGTAGTGGGGATGTAGCAACGTATTCTAAACTCGAGAAGTTTTTCGCTAGTGGCGAGATAATGAGGAAGGAGTCTTTACGTCACGCTTCCGTTCCTTGTTTGCCTCCTACGGCTGAATTGGACGATGACGAGTATTACCATATTGAAAGTACTAATGCCGTAGCAACTCTTGCTTCGAGTGTTAGTTTGATATACCTTTATTGCTCACGTTTACCTTCGGACGGGTTAGTCTTAAATTCATCTCCTTATCACGATTTGAACTCGCTACACTTGTTATGTGTAACATTTGTTTCTTTTTTTTAGGTACTTCAAGCCTTCTCCTCGGTTTCTTCAAAACAAGGAAACGGGCGTTTGCACTTTGGTTCTCCCGAAGAGCTGCCCTATACAAAATGTTTGCGTAGAAGGACCTATTAAATATCTAAAGCAGAAAGCATGTCTGGAAGCATGCAAACAGCTCCATCGAGTCGGTGCTTTAACTGATAATTTGGTTCCTGATACTATTATCGAAGAAGCTATTGCTCAAGAAGTCGGTAAGTGTTGTACTTAACGTTTTGCTAGTTGCTTATGCATTTTCTTGACTTACAATTTCAAAATGTTTTAGGGAATGAACCCTATGATGATCAGCAACATGTATTCTTCCCACCAGAGTTGATAAGACAAAATTCACAGTTGATTTACTATTGCTACTTAATCGAGTTAAATCAAGATTTTGATCGCGACGTTCTTGTGCATAATGTTATGCTTGTCACAAGCATGAAGTTGGATTCGGATACTTTAGCTCTCAATTTTAACTTGGAAGTCGATGGAGGATTATTGATGGTGAAGTTAAAGAATATTGGGACGATTGAACTTAAACCGGACATGGTAAGCAGCTTAGTTTTTGTATTTTAGATGGCTAATGATCCGTATTTCACCTTTCGGGTTTTGTTTTTCAGGTACTTATATGTAGGAAGTTTATCATCAACATTTTCAAAGTTCTCAGAGATCACAATATTGAAAACTTGAAAGAAATGTTAAATAGCACGGTGTTAAACAAACTTGGTGAAAAAGAATATTTTTTACTTCCATCCACCGGACATTCAATTGACTGGAGTTCTGTTAGATCTGTTCTGTTTTCATATGAAAGCATTAGGCAGGATCATAAGACATGTCGTTTGAATGGCGATGCACGTACAATACAGACTGAAAGTGGTCCAGTATGTGAATGCATCTTGCGAAATTCTTTAGTATGCACGCCACATGACGGAAAAGTCTATTGCGTTAGAGGTATCTTTGGTGATCTGGATGGATGCTCTCATCTGAAATCGAAGAATAGAAGTTGTAAAACTTACAAGGACTACTATAGACGCCGGTATGTATTTTTTTTATCCATTTCGTTCTTATGGGAGTTCGTTGTTGTAATGCATATATTACTTATGATTGTATAAATCTAACATGAAATTGCAGGCATGGGATAAATCTGCGGTTTGATCGAGAGCCACTTCTAAATGGAAGAGAAATGTTTCCTTTTCAAGGCGGAGAACAGAACAGAAAAGGTCTGGATGTAGAATTGCCTCCTGAACTTTGTCGAGTTATCATGTCACCGATATCCATAAATATTTTCTATACTTTTACATTTCTTCCGTCGATCATCCATAGACTCGAGTCTATCCTTGTTGCTATCAACTTGAAGAAGATGAACTCGGATTATTTCATTCAAAACATCGATATTCCCTGTATCAAGGTACTCTTCCTACTCAGTGCAACGTTTTGGGAAAAATTAATTTGTTTATGAATGAGAAACAATGCATCAATGAATCCATGTCTTGTTTTAACTTGCTCTAACATGATTCTATATGGTAGATTTTGGAAGCAATTACAACGAAGAAGTGTCGAGAGGGATTCGATATGGAATCATTGATGACTCTCGGGGAGTCTTTTCTCAAATATGCTACTAGTCGACAACTATTTCAAACGTTTCCAGATCAGCATTCGGGTCTCCTCAGTATTAAGAAGGATAAGCTTATAAGTACTTCAACACTTTGCAAATTGGGATGTGACCGTAAAATTGCGGTAATGTTTTTCCTATTCTTATATTCATGTCATAATTTAAGGTTTTGTTATATTCCATTCTGTCGAAATGTTGCTAATCCTCTTGTATTGCTTGTTGAATTGCAGGGATTTATTCGTGATGAGTTCTTCGAGCCAAAAAATTGGATGTTTCCATGTGAAAGTTCTAGCTGTCACTCACTGAATGAGGTAATTTTGACCCCTGCAAGAAAAATCTACGTAAGCGGACAGAGAAAGCTTAAGCAAAAGACTGTTGCTGATGCTGCTAAGGCATTGATCGGGGCTTATGTTAGCTCTGGAGGTGAAGTAGCTGGGGTAATATTTTTGAACTGGATCGGGATAAAGGTAGAGTTTCTGAATATACCATATGAACGACATTTCCGAGTGAAAGCAGAAAGATTTATCAATGTCAATCGCGTAGAATCATTATTGAACTACTTGTTCCGGGACCCTTCTTTGTTATTGGAAGCATTCACACATGGTTCATACATGGTTGCTGAGGTTCCAAGATGCTATCAGCGACTCCAATTTCTCGGTAACTCTGTATTAGACTACCTATTCACGGTTTGCTTGTACGAAAAGTATCCGGGGCTGTCACATGGATTGTTAACAGACCTCAGATCTGCATCTGTAAATAATGACTACTATGCTCGATGTGTCTTTCGGATAGGTTTGCATAAGCATATCCTTCATGCGTCACAAAAACTTCAGAAGGAAATCGCCTCAATAACTACTAATTCGGAGCATGTCCATACAACATCAAATTTTGGTTCAGATTCGGGCATATCTTTCCCTTCGGTCAGTCATGATTGTTACTGAATTTTGTTCGTTCAATCCTTCGTGCGATAAACCGATGTTCATTTTTATGTTCACACAGGTACTTGGAGATGTAATGGAATCTCTTGCGGGTGCTATTCTCGTTGATTCAGGATACAACAAAGACGTTGTTTTTGAGAGCATCAGGCCGCTATTAGAGCCTTTGGTTACTCCAGAAACACTTACACTTCATCCCGAGAAAGAGCTAACCGAATTGTGCCAGAAACAACATTTCAACCAGAAAAAGTCGGGTGTTTCTGGGAACGATGGCACGAATATTGTAACCGTGGAGGTTGAAGCATTTGGAAGAGTGTTTACACACACATCTGAAGCTGCAGATAAGAAAACAGCTAAAAGACTGGCTTCTAAGGAGGTTTTGAAGGCATTGAAGAATATAGTTCATTGTGAAAGTTCATCACCACACCGACATAAGCGACCCCGCCATGGAATCTGAAACTGTTATGTACATATGATTATATGATTATATATGATATAAATATATAGAAAGATGATTTAGCCAATCGAGTCATGTTGATATGATTTTATATTTTTCAAATATAAAATTTTGTTATTCTGCTAGTAACTGATTAGCATAAGTTGTGTTTATCTATTAGAATTATATGCATAACAGAGATGATAAGTTGTATAAAATATGTTTGTATTCGAAATTTGATCTGGGTTCAATTAGAGTTACGTTCTCTTATAATTTTTCGCAAATGTATGTGGTCTAAAAAATATCAATATAATTTGCTAAAAAATTGTGTAAGAAGATCAAAAAAGTAAAAAAGGAATCACAAACGTAAACATTCCATCAAAAACTATTTTGACTGCTAGTTAAATAGTTATGTTATGTAAAATCATATTCAAATGTTTTCTTTTCTCTGTATCAATTTGCAAAAAAAATTTATGACTAATGATACGTAACATTTCATCCGTTTCATAATATTCAACGTTTTGGAAAAAAAAGGTATTTCAAAATATTTGACGTTTTACACTTTCCTAACAAGTATGATATGGTTATATCAAACTCTTTTAAAGCAAATTAATGAGTTTCTTAATATGCGTGTAAAAACCCTTAAATATTATGAAACGAAGGAAGTAATAAAGTGGATACAAATAGGTCTTTAAAAATCACATATATCTTTTTGATACATTAATCACTTCATATGAAAAAGCGGATTGAAATATGACATTAATGGGCGTAACAAATGTACAATAATGACAAATTTAATAAGCTTAATGGCTGTAATGGACTTGGACTTAATTCTCACATAACTCATCAATAATATTTGCAATATGAAACTACACGTAATTTTCACTCGGTATTATAGTCGGTTTCGTAGATTTAGATCCCATATTAGAATAATAATTGTATTGGAATTATGATAGTACTAAATTAAAAATTTCCATAAAAAACATAAATGAAATTTCCTTTGTCTTATCGGATAAGGAATATTAAATTATTTAAAAGGTTAAAATCTTCCAACACAATCCAAGATTACCTTAAACCCCACAAACTTCCAAATTATAAATCCTAATCCAACAAGGAAAACCTTATTTTAAAAGCTATATAAACCCCACTAATCCCACCATGTTTTGACAAAAAATAATCCAAAACGGCAACAACCATGAATCAAAACGACGGGTCGTCCTCAATCTCAATCTCAATTCAAAACAAAAAGACATACAGGAAGAGGAAGAAAACCCTAAAGAAAAAAGCAGAGGAGCTATCCGTCCTCTGCGATCTTCCGGTGGCTCTAATCACCATTGACCCCACCGGAAAGGTCGATACATGGCCGGAGGACAGGCGATTAGTCGCTCACATTCTCCGGGACTACCTCCATAAAACAACTAATGTGAAGGATAGAAACCCTAATTCTGATGGAGAAAGGAGGAGGAGGAAGAAGAAGAGGAAATTGATGTATGACACGTGGCCTTCGGAGCTTGATTACTGGCCGGAGGAGGCTTTGCTTCAAATTTTGGAGGAGATAGAGACCAAACTGAAGATTTTTGATCAAATAGTTTTAGGGGAAGGGGATGATCTTGACATGCTTTCAAACACATGAATATTAGATTTTATTTTTTTTTGTTCAAATATTACTGACTTTTTTTTATATTTTCTTCTACGATTAAACAAATCTTCAATTTGTTTATTTTGATGCAATATAAATTTTAAACTTTTTCCTCAATGTATGCCTTTGTTTTTTTTAAACGGAAATGGATTAATAAGCATCTAACTGGCAAATGTTCAACAAGTTGGAATGAAAAGACATCGGAATAGAATCAAAACTACTAGAACTAGCATAGAAATGACACACCCGAGCAAAAGCATTGGCTAACCCGTTAGCTAATTGACGAACATAGTGGACCGAAAAACCACTTTGAGAATGGAGAAGGACTCTACATTGAGAAATAATGTCCACCAACATGGACGGAAGACGAATTAACGGCATTCACCACTGTCAAGGAATCCGACTCGATGACAACACGTTCAAACCCCTCCTCCACCAGCCACCATAGCGCATCTAGAACAGCCAGCACCTCCCCCTCACGCACAACCAGCAGACCAGCATACAGCCTCACCTTGGCCGACAAAAAATTACCGGAATCATCCCTCAAAACAGCAGCAGCTCCTGTCTGATGTAAATCCGCGAAGAATGCAGCGTCAACATTGCAACAAAGCGATCCTTATAGTCTATATTATTTGTTATATTTCACCAAATAACTCATATTAAGAAAATAATTGATTGATATAGGTTATAAATTAAAGTATCACGTAGTAGATCAATCCACTGTAGAAATTCTTTTCATACAAGATATAAATTGAAGTATCCATTATCTATCTTTATAAATAATTCTCATTTTTTATGCAAGTCATTAAATTACACCACTTATCTTACGTTGAAAACTTATATAGAGTTTTTATTACTTTCTTTTGATCAACATTAGTTAAATTGGTCATTCCACTATTAGAGGCATTTGAAGTTTGAAATTAAAACCCTGCAATGTCCATTGGCAAAGGAAAAGAGAAGATTTTGGATGAAATAATGTTAGGGTAAGAATAGATGTGGGGTTTCAAATCCATTAAGTCATTAGTTGTTTTAGTTTGACTATTGGTATAGATTAAATTGAAAAACTTTTGAATAATCCGCTTAAACAATACCATTGGTGAAAACAAACATGCTAAAGTTAAACAATCCTCATTGGTGAAAACACAAGAAAAGCCAACCAGGCAGAAGAGCTTCTCTCACTAGCCAGTGGTGATAAATACATATTGTTGTTTGCTAATATTGGAATTACAAGTGTTTAAATTATATTCACTTGTTGTTATACAACTTTTGCTCTACTAATTTGCATACACACATTACTCATTAGTTATAGATCTCGTATTTTTGCTATATTTGTCTACATACATCTATACCATTGTATGGGTGACTCAAGAATTTTATTGCATAAGGTATCCTAAAACTATAAAAAAAATACAAACTATATGCAACTATACAGAATATATCACCATGGATTGCTTGTTCCCCAAACTGGAATGTTAATTGTCTCCCCCATCTTGTTCGTGCGAGAATTTGTGCATTGCAGAGATATATATTTTCCGATTCATTATAATATATATTTTGCATTTTAAACTTTGTAAACAATTTGGAATAAATAAACTATAACAGACCACATTGCCTAACTTGGATTTTGTTGACAATAAAAGGGGTATGGGAAATTCTCGCACTTTTTACCTATCTAATAATATTACAGACTGATAATATTATGAGTGAGTCACGAGCAAAACACAAATTAGGGTGAAAATTCATTTTTTTGTTACATAAGTAGTCAAATTATGATTGACATAGTAATATTATATTAATTTTCTAAGTTTGTCTAAGAGTGATTATCAAAACATAGATTAGTTTTAGTTGAAATTAGAATTGACTTGATAATGACATGCAAATTTGTAGCTTCGACTAAAAGATTGATCTACAAACGAAGAGGGTGTTTGTTTTCCCATTTTTCAACTCATTTTTGCGTTTCATCTTTGAAAAAAAGTTTCAACATGTTTGGTAAGAAAATAAAAAGACATGCTTTTTTATTGGAAAAAAGTAGCGGTTTCAAAAAGCAACAACTTGCTGCTTTTTCATACTACTTTTACGGTTAACTTTTTTGTTTACTAGTTTACCCTCCCATAACCCCTTTATATATACACGTTTAATTAAAAGAAGCATTTTCTTTAAAAGACACATTAAAAGAAGCATTTGATTGTCTTTTATGCTTTGATATTTCAACTATGCAATTATCTGTTTGGGTGAAATAAAATTTAAGATTTATGTTTTTTTTTTCTATTTACTCAAACCACATTCCTATATTAATAGAATTTTCAGTTTTATATTTTTCTATCATCTCAATCCATAATTCTATATTAAATTTTAGCATATATATTAGTTTAAAAACATGTCCATGTAAGTCATTTTATACTATGAACAACCTACAATCACAGTTTTACCAAACACTAATAATTAAACAGCAATCAACAAACATCAAACAACCCGTAACAGCAAACAACAAACCGGCCCTAAAAGCTTAGACTAAAAGATTGATCTACAAACTAAAAAAACAATAGTGTTGTATCTTTTATATATTAATAAAGGTTTTTTTTTAATAGTTATTTTTTTTTACAAAGTAACCATTACTTTTCCCACTATCACCATTAAATGAGGGTAGTAAATTTTGATCTAATGGTGATAAAGGCAAAATAATGGTTATTTCAAAGTAATCATAGCCTATACCATTAACAAAACCATCTAATGTATAAAAATACAATATTAGCGGATTATTATTGTGTGAAACTGAAATACTTTTTGGTCAAATTTGAGTGACCCGATTATAACATGAGTTTTGAATACCAATAATACTAATTTGAGAGCTTTGGTCCATTTGAAATTGGGCCTCGAAAGCCCAAGAAACAGAACATAACAACAAAGTGGGCCTCAAACCCATGATAGAAACCAAGGGGTATTTTCGGAAACATAGAAAAAAAATCTAAAGTTAGGGTTTATATGACCTAAACACTTGACAGTCTCCCTCCATAGACGGCTCTTCTTCTCAGCTGAAACTTCAATCGAAGAAAATGGTAATATTTTGTGGATCTTGCTGCTTCAATTTTGAGCTTATCTTCTTCTGATTCCTTTGATTTGGTAGTCTATTGTTTCTTTTCAATTGCATTAGAATGATGTTTATATGCTGTTAATTCTGTGTTATCATCTTAATCTTTGATGGGTTTTGATGCTTGTCTCCTAAAGTTTGTTTCTTTGAAGAGTAAAGTTGACATTCTGTGAGGAATCCTAATTTGTTGATGTGTTGTGATATTTGTTGCTTTGGTTATGATTTGAAATTGTTGATATGAATTACTTGATTTTAGTGGTTGGATTCAGAGAGTAAGGACATGGTATTCGTAGGTTTTGTTTGTTTAAAGCAAGGTTGAGAAATTGGGGATTTTATGCAGCCGACGCGACTTGATCTCTACGGTTCTTTATGATGGTTCATGTTAGCGGATCCCGAATTATTTCGGGACTAAGGCTTTGTTGTTGTTGTTGTTGTTAGGTCGAGACCGGTTGAATCATGTTGAGATGTGATGAAGTAATTTTTTATGTTTCTTTATAGTTTGTATCTCTGAGGTGTTAAGGTTATGTAAGCAAGTCAAGTTTGGTGAATCTGTGCTAGTGTGTTAGAAATTATATGGTCTTAGTACTTGGATTTTTATAGAAAATGGTATTCATTTGCTTGCTGAGATTCTTTTCTTTCTTCGGCTTCTGTGATTAGTGTAAAATGCATTATGTCTCATTCATTTGATTTTTTTCTTTTAGAGTTTGTATTTTTGAGGTGTTAAGATTTTGTATGCAAGTCAAATTTGGTGAATGTGTTGGGGATTTTAGATGGAAACTCGCTGAATTATGTTGGGATCTGATAGTGTTTTTCTTTTTGCTTTTGTATCTTTAAGAAGTTGAAATTTTGTGAGAGTCTAATTTGCTTTATTGGTAGAATTTGAAACTGTTAATCTAAACAAGATGTGTCTAAAGAGGTTACTGTGTCATGATTGTGTTATGTGATCTACATATTCTATATGGTTACATATGATGCAGATGATACTATATTGATAGTCTGTGTCAAATGGGTCGTGCCAAAAGGTATTCTTTGTTTACTGTGCTATCTTGTTAGAAATTATATGGTCTGCAGTACTTTAATTTTATTTTTTTATAGAAAATGCTATTGGGTTGCTTGTGGAATTAGCTATTTGAGTTTCTGTTCTTTTGTCGGCTTCCTGGACAGTGTAACATGCATTATGTCTCATTCATTTAAGACAGATTTTTGTGACTGTTGAAGTACCATCTAATTTTCTTTTTACTTGTCAACAGCCGAAGCAAATTCACGAGATCAAGGACTTTCTTCTCACAGCGAGAAGAAAGGATGCTCGATCTGTCAAGATCAAGAGAAGCAAGGATGTGGTGAAGTTCAAGGTTCGCTGCTCCAAATACCTCTACACACTCTGCGTTTTCGATTCCGAGAAGGCTGATAAGTTGAAGCAATCTCTCCCACCAGGTATTTGCTCTCTCTTTATAGGAAAGTTTCAGTAGATTTTTGTGCTTGTGGCAATTTTGTTTGATGTGTCGTATGTGTTTTGTGTTACATGCAATTATATATCATAGAAATGCTCTAAAAATGCTAATGATGTCGATCAGTTGTGTCGACTAGGTTGTCTCCTTAAACTGTGAATCATCTCAGAATAGCCACTCACTTTAGTGACTTTTATGCCGTAATGTCGTTTTTTCGTTGAGGTTAAGATTGATCTAGATAGGCTAATTTCACATGAATGAAATTGATCTGCATGTGTTAACTTTTCTACATTCAGTTATGAATTGTATATTCTAACGCAAAATGTAGTGTGCTGTTACTTGACAATCAAGCATTGTTCTTCCTGTACTGTCGCTAAATCTAGTTGATTTTAGTGCCGTTTATATTTCATGTGATTGTAAAGATATGAATGCACTAAAAATGATAATGGTGTCGAACCGTGTCGTGTTAGCTAGGCTGTCCTTTTTAACTGTGGTGTCATGTTAGGGATAGCCTCTCCTATTCTTGTGACTTCTGTATCATAATATTGTTTACTTGTTGAGCTTTAGATTTGATCTGCCTATGCAAACTGTGCTACATTTGGTAATGTTTTTGTATACTCCAAAGCAAAATGCAGTGTTGTTGCTTGACCATCGAGCATTGTTCTTGCCTTAATTTGACTGAATCGGATTGACTTTAGGGTGGTTTTTTTGAACTCGTCTTAGTTACATCATTGTTTAATCATCTGTTTTGTGTTCTTTTTGTAGGTTTGAGTGTACAAGACCTGTGAAGCAACAAACGATGGACTTGAGTTTACGGTCATGAAGAAAATCTAGTGTTTTTGTTATTTGTTTTATGATTGTCTTAATTTTGATGGATACTGAATCGTAGTTGAGATATTTGCATGGAATTTTAGACTTTTTGACTCGTTGGCAAGTTTATTGCATTGGTATTTTGAAAAAATCTTGTGTCCGGTTACAATCTAAGATTTTCCATTTTGTTGGCTACAGTTTTTGTTTCTTGCAACGGAAGACTAATGGCACCCTACCAGTTTATCAATTTAACCAGGCTAGTCCTGGGTTTAGGCTGAAAAATCAAATCTCGAGCTCGATCTTAATATGTTGGGCCGAAGACTCAATCCTTACTTAAAAATTGGTGGGTTTAGGCTCGGTTTTAATGTTCTCTTGCAACCCTTGGCTGGTTAACTGAACTTGGATAGGCACCTAAACTTTGAGTGTACGAGTCTAGTTGTATGTGATGAGCAATATGGGTTTTTGAGCCTGACTCAACAAAGTTTATACTGCAACTACAAGAGCCCTGTCACTAAGAGAATTGACAGACCACGTTGGACACTACCAGACAGACCATTTGCCATTGTACTTGACAGTATGGATGACTAAGTTGGCTTGACTATCTCAAGGCGTCCGTCTGGCAAGCTTATAAATACATAAATCGTAATAAATGATTGGAACACGCTTTCTTTTTACTATTTACTTTTCACTTTCTCTTTCTAAATTCATATTAATTTAATTGTGGAAGTGTATTTAGCGGTCTGTCTGATTATGTCTGTCTGATTATCATAAGGAGCTCGACATCCTCAATTTAGGAGCCATCCGAAAGACTCATTGTATCAGAAATAACTACTCAATTGGAAAGATTCATAAGTGCTGGAGTAGAATCGTTGGTCATTAAATTCTCTGAGATTGTTCTTTTTGGGTTGCTCATAGTCATGAAGAAGGTTGATAATTGTTTTACACACGTGATTGTGGAAATGTTTTTGTTGACAACCCAAGTAGGAATAATTTTGCATTTGAGTGATGAGCATGCCTAGAAATTTAGCCTCACCTAATTATTGACTCTACTATTGAATTTGACCAATTGACTGAGAAAACCAGGATTAAAGAATTTCAATACTCGGTTTAAATTTTTTATTCTAAATACTAAGATGACCCTGTCAACTTCCAAGTTAACTAATAAAATTTCAGGTTTTTGTGAAGACTATGCTAAAGTGTAAGTAATATTTAGACTTTGTAATATAATCATGTGGATATCACTTTACTTTTATCTAATTTTTTGTTTGGACACAAAAAATGAGATTTCGTTTATCAAAATATGCTTATATATCATTTGAGAAAATTAAAAATATTATGATAATTTGATGCTGTTAATTGATTTTGAAACATGTTTGATATTGTTACAAGCCACCAAAGTAAAAGAAAATAACGTTCAACAATAAAGAACACCACTATACAAGTTATGTAACACAAGATATCTAGTAGATAAAAATGCCTACATGTTGCGAACAACCATTGGACAAACAATTCGATACTTGGGCATGGAGCATACCAACTCAGAGAATCAAAATAACATTCATGCAACACAATGTAAATTGGAGCAACTACACTGTGTGATTCAAATGCTACCTCTACAATTATTCACAGTTGAAAATCACACGATTGCCACATTTGAACTATGAATTCGGTGACAGAAGAAACGCATAATGGTACCCACACAATAATGCTACATGCACAATAATTCACAGTTGAAAATTACACGATTGCAACATTTGAACTATGAATTCAGTGACAGAAGAAAGCATAACAGTACGGTATCTTTTTAAAAAAAGAATGATAGAGCTTCTTTTTCTAATTATTTTTAAATAAATTTATGTTTTCTTTATGAAATTAGAATTTCATACATGGTTTCTCTTTTTGCGATGGCTAATGTGAACCCCAAGTTGGAAAATTCAATTCAATGTTAGAAAAACAGATTTTGATAACAATAATTAAAAAACCCAAAAATTCATATAAAACTATCCACTAGTGATTTCCATAATTTATTAATCAATCAAGCAATGTTATAAAAACATTAAATCCTCAACTATTTTTGATTCATCCATCAATCATTATTTGTTCCTTAAATGGTACGAGGATGAACTAAAACTTAAATACCATTCATTCTTTTCCCAATTTACATCTCTCAATAATTGAACTTGAAACGTCTAACTGTAAACATCGTCATCATCTGTTTTAATGAAAAGAAAAAATCAGACATTCCAATTAAGTTGATATCTCGGAAGACCGCTGCTGCAAAATGATGTCAACAACATCATCATGTATAGCTCTTCCATGGAAACACGAGGTCTTCCTGAGCTTCAACGAACAAGACACCCGCAAAAGCTTCACCAGCCACCTCCACGCAGCTCTACACCATAAAGGAATCAACACCTTCAACCAAATCAGTGGCACCATAACTGAAATTTCCAACGCGATCGAAGATTCGAGGATCTCGATCGTCGTTTTCTCAAAAAATTACGCCTCTTGTGTGTCCTGTTTGGATCAGATTGCGGAGATATATGAATGTATGAAGAGAAAGGGGCAGATTGTTCTGCCCGTCTTCTACGGGGTTGATCCGTCGGAGGTGAGGAAACAGAGCGGCGGATTCGGGGAGTTTTTAAAGAGGCATGAGGAGGATTTGGGAGGAGATGGTGAGAGAGTGAAGAAATGGAGAGTTGCTGCTACTGGATTTGCTAATCTTAGTGGTTGGGATTTGCAAAACAGGTTAGTTTTTCTATTTTGATTCCGATACTGTTGTAAACGAAGTCCGCCTAAAACGAGAGACTCAGCCTCAAAATTGAGCTGGACCATCTGAATACTGAAAATCTGACTTGTACCCGACTAGTCTTCAACTGAACGTTCGGACTTTCAACTGTCTAACTACCACCTAGAAATATTGATTTAGTCAACTTATAGTTTATTAAAGGGATTAGTTAATTAATCAGTGGGCTTGCGAAATAATGCAATCTTAAACCGGATGTTTTTAGTCGATAATGCAGTTTCAAACCTCTCATCACCATAAGACGATTTTTTTAAACAAAATATATGCAATTTTTAAGCACCTCGTTAAGAGAACTGTGCAGTTCCAAACATCGGTTCCCGAATTAATATTTGCTAGAACGTTGATCACGACATGCATTTACATATGAGAAAAATTATTTTTAACATTAGGTGGTCTTATAAAAGTTAAGCAAAATATTGAATTTTTTTATCCGCATTTTTCATAGATTTTATGATACTATATCATTATTAATATTATGGTGACTTATCTTCACTTCTTAATATAAAAATTGTTAAACTTTAATTTTGTGTAACATCAATGATCCAAAGCACTAACCAATTATTAAGAACAAATTTGACTACATTATTTAATTAATTTAATACATTGTACCATATATTATATTTAAATCCTTATTTCAATACTATTTCCTTAATATTTTAGGATTTTTTACTGATTAAAATTTAATACTAAATAATACTATAAAGTTCAAGTATTTTGTATCCTTTGGCTATAATGCTAATTCAAGAGCCATTACTGCAATTTTGGCCAATTGGAGTCATAAGATCATTATGTGACGCTATAAAGTATTGATTTGAAAATGGAATTATGGAGTGGGTATGGATCACATGATGTCTACTTGCCATGTTTGTCAACTAAAGTTAGCAAGGATATGATTCAAAAATTTTTTTTTATTATATTTTACTTGGTCCATTCATTCTTTTTAATTTTCTTTTTTGAGAGAATTCATTATTCTTAATTGTTATAGCAAGAAAAAATTGACTATGTGACTTAATTTATCAATTAAATCCACGTAATGTGGAATAATTCCTCATTTAAATGAACTAATGTTTTTTTTTCTTGTGGTTTAATTATAGGGATGAGTCCAAGCTAATTGAAGAAATTGTGGAAGAGGTAGTAAAAAAATTGAGAAAATCAAGTCCTAAACTCCATTCAAATGAAGCAAACAACTTAGTAGGAATCAATTCACGTTTAGAAGAAATGATGAACTTGTGTATAGAAGAAGGAAAATTAAATAATAGTGTTGAATTTGTAGGAATTTGTGGGATGGGAGGCATAGGTAAAACCACCATTGCTAGAGCACTTTATGGACAACTGTCTAATCAATTTGAAGGATGTTGTTTTCTTGCAAATGTTAGAGAAGTCGAGTCGAAATTCGGGTTAATTTCGTTGCAACAACAGCTCCTTTCGGAAACTTTAATGGAGACAGATGTGAAAAAAGTTTGGAATACTCATAGTGGAATGGATGAGATCAAGAACAGGCTTCGGCGTAAAAGGGTTCTTATAGTTCTTGATGATGTGAGTGGTTCTGAGCAGTTAAAGTCGTTAGCCGGTATGCATGATTGGTTTGGGTGTGGAAGTAGGATCATCGTAACGACTAGAGACGAGCATTTGTTGGTGAGTCATGGGGTGGAGAAGATATATAGAGTTGAAGGGTTGAATCATGATGAATCTTTTAGTCTGTTTTGCTTGAAAGCGTTTAAGAGTGATTATCCGGATTATGATTATGTAGAGATAGCTAACCGGTTTGTTAGTTATGCTAATGGACTTCCCTTAGCTCTTGATATTCTAGGTTGTTTTTTGTTTGGAAAGTCTATTGATGAGTGGGAAAGTGCGTTGGAGAGGTTGATGGAGATTCCAAACAAGCAAATTTTGGATAAGCTTCGTATAAGTTTTGATGGACTACAGGAAGTTGAGAAGAAAATATTTTTGGATATTGCTTGCTTTTTTAAAGGAGAGGAGAAAGATTATGTGGTTAAAGTATTGGAAAGTTGCGGTTTTTATCCGGAAATTGGGATCAAGGTACTTCTGAGTAAGTCTCTCATTACTATTTGCAATGATAGAATATGTATGCATGATTTACTCGAAGAAATGGGGCGAGAAATCGTTCGTACATCATGCTATGAAGAACCGGGAAGACGGAGCAGACTGTGGCTTTATAAGGATGTCTATCATGTTCTATCAAATGATACGGTAATGACTTGCTTTTATGTATCACATAGAGGTCTTATCAACTCGGGACGAGTCACTTTGAATCGAGAAAAGGGATGGACTAGTGTGTTACAGGAGTTTAACACTTATCGTTGATCTGTTTCTTGACTCGTGTGACTTGTCTCAAATTGACAAGCTCAAGACCAATTTGTCCGAACAGCGTATATCCGTCTCAAATGAAAAGGGTAAAATTTCGGATTTTCGTATTTATGCTTGATTTTTGTATGTACAGGGAACCGAAGAGGTTGAAGGCATAGTTCTAGATACATGCGAGCAAGAAGATGATCATCTCAGTGCAAAAGCCTTCACAAAGATGAGAAATCTTAGGTTGCTAAAACTTGGGAATTTACGCCTTTCGGGGAGTCTAAATTATCTTTCAAATGAGTTGAGGTATCTTGACTGGGAAGAATATCCTTTCAAATCCTTTCCATCGACTTTTCAGCCAGATAAACTTGTTGAGCTCCATTTGCCGTCTAGCAACATCCAACAACTGTGGAAGGGTATAAAAGTAAGTATTGTCTTTTGTTTCCGTTGCCAGAAATTTCGAGTTACGATCAGTTTGAGTTTCAATGATCTTAATTTGAATGTTTGTGTACTATTTGCAGCCATTAAAGATGTTGAAGGTGATTGATCTTAGTTTCTCTATTAACTTAATCAAGACAATGGACTTTGAACAAGTTCCAAATCTTGAAAAGCTGAATCTCGAAGGTTGCATAAGACTATACGAGATTCACCGGTCCATCGGAGCTCTGGGAAGGCTTGTCGAATTGAATTTGAAGGATTGCAAAAGTCTCGTTAGGCTTCCAAACACTATATGCGGTTTGAATCACCTGAAAGTGCTTAACTTGCATGGCTGCTCAAAGCTTGATGAACTTCCACCAAAATTGGCGCAAATGACATGTTTAGAGAAGCTTAATATCGGCGGAATTGCTTCAAAACAAGTCACAACTACCAATTTTCTACTCTTGTCGTGGTTAATCCCAAAACGGAGTCTTAATCTACCAGCTTTCCTACCTTCTTTATCGGTTCTATGTTCTCTAAGATCGTTGAATTTAAGCTACTGCAATCTGGGAGAAGGCGTGCTGCCAAAAGATTTGAGTTGTTTTCCGTTGCTGCAATCCCTCAATCTCTGTGGAAATAACATCATAAGCTTGCCCGAAAGTATTAGCAGACTTGCAAATCTCGAAGATTTTCGAGTCGATAATTGCAGGAGGCTGAATGCACTACCGGATCTTCCTTCAAGTATTTTGTATCTCAGCACGGTTGGCTGTTCATCCTTGGCGACTTCCCTGCCTAATACTATCAGCAGACATTATGAACTCGAAAACCTTCAATTTCCTGACTGCGAAAGGCTTCAAACTCAACCGGATCTTTCATCAGCTGTTATTCGTTTGAGCGTTGAAGGATTAAGTGCTGATGATGATCCGAAACATTCAGCTTTAACTTTCGTAAATCGAATTCAGTTAGTTGAGATTAAAGGGAAAAACTCTACAGCATTCTCCAGACTGACTAGTTACTTACATTATCTGCTAAAGCATAGCTCTCAGGTATCCTTCTACACCTCTATAATCCATTTTCATAGCTTCATGACAACGTTGTTGTTATCCCGTGATTGATATACTCGCAATGTACTTTTTTCAAGGCGTAACTGATATAAATTTTTCTTTTTGATACAGGGATTGTATAGTCCGAGCTCTCATGTATCGATGTGTTTAGCTGGAAATGAAGTTCCGCAATGGTTCAACTATCAAGGGATTGGTTGTTCTATAGAATTGCAGCTGCCTCCACACTGGTTTACTAACAGATGGATGGGATTTGCGATTTGTGTACTTCTCGAAGCCTATGACGATCAACGTCTCTCAACAGAAAATAATACAGTATTCTGTGATTTACAGGTACCAATATGAAATTTGTTGATACGATAACACGGTTTATAGAGTCGATTCATTTAATATGAAATTTGTTGATATGCGAAGTCTAAATCTGTTGTTATCTTCAAGAACCATATGACTAATTCTAGACTGTGTAGAATATATAGATCATATAACATGAATATGACACAATCACTCGTTTTGACACCCGTATTTGCAGGCATGGAATGACAAGGCGGACGAAGCTGTGTTCTTGGGCCGGCCTGCAACACAAGTCCCTGCCGAAATGGGGAGTTTACAGGATCATCTTTGGTTCAACTTCATGCCAAGTAGCTCGCTAAATTGCGAGAATTGGTGGGATAAATGCGGGAATCTAAGAGCAACATTTCATTCAAATGGGTTGAAGGTGAAGTATTGTGGGCTTAAAATCATATATGATCTTGATGTTGCTGAACTCATACAATGCCATAGACCTGCTGAGCTTTTTGATGTCTCTGATGTTGATATGAATGTCTGTGATAAAAGCAAGAGAAGACATGGTGGTGATGATGATAGTTGCTGTGAATTTGTTGATGGACCTAATCCCAAGAGATTGAAAATGTAGGATTTCTGATTTTGATTCGGTTGATTCTTCAACCAAACATCATCCCTTAGGTCCAACTCTTGGGCAGCACAGCACGGCACGACACAGTTTTGATAACAACTATAATGTTTTGAGCCAATGTCATGTAAATATTATATACTTGGTTAATTTTCTATTCATTGTGTCTCACGGCTTTAAAACACGTTTACATTTATTGTAAAAGCACCACATGTAAAGTATTGATTCTAATAACAAATGAAACGTCCTGACTTCTAAGTCAATACGTGTAAATATTATCTGTTCGGTCTCTTTCCCATTTTCAGTATGGATTTTTTGTTTCTACACCCAACTATCTCTCAAAATCATTTATGCTCAACTTTCTAACTTGACACTTATTTCGAACGAAGTATTACACAACTCTGAAATTGATGAAATGTTGACTCATTAAAAGTAAAAAAATAAGTTTGAAACTATATTTTTGAACACTTAATGAAAAATGTAAATATTAAACGCAAACAGAAATAAGTAATATTTGATTTGACATTTTGGATGAAAGAGGAAACATGTATCTTTCTTGATATTGCATGTTTCTTTAAGAGGCAACAAGTTGGTTTTGTAGAGAGAATAATGGATGGTTGTGGTTTCTCAGCCAGTATTGGGATTAGTGTTATTGTTGATAAATGCCTTATATACCATCGAGGAAACCAAGTTAGAGATGCATGACTTGTTGCAAGAAATGGGTCGTGAAATTGTTCGTAAGGAATCACGTGATGAGCCAGGAAACGTAGCAGGATATGGCTTCATGATGATTTTTATCACGTCATCATGAATGATAGTGTAAGTAACACAAATTCATGTAATTAGTGATGCTAATTTTGTAATTATTGTCCACTAATTGTGCGTGTACAGAATTCATAAAAGCCACAGTCCTGAATGAGCTAGTGGACCAAGAAGATGAAAACCTGAGCGCCAAACCTTCTCGAAGATGAAGAAGCTAAGATTGTTGATACTTGAAGATTTACAATTCTCACAGGACATTGAGTATCTCTCTGACAAATTGGCTTATCTCAGTTGGTGTCGATGTCCTTTCAAATATTTTCCACCGGCTTTCCAGCCAAACAAACTTGCTGAGCTCCACTTGCAGTGCAGTAGCATTCAGTATCTGTGGATGACCTTTCTTTCTTTTTGTTGTAACAGCCGGTGAAGTCCCTGAAGATTATGAATCTTAGTAATTCTAAAATTTTAATCTAGAGTCTATACTTCAAAGAGGTCACTAATCTTGAGCATTTGAATCTTCAAGGATGTGTAGGACTGCTTGAGCTTCACGAGTCCATTGGAGGATTGGAAAAGCTGGTCTCACTAAATTTGAAGGACTGCAAGAAACTTACGTCACTTTCAAATTGCTCCAAGCTGAATGACAATCAGGATGGAGTTGATATGGTATCTACATGGATTGAAAGTTACCTGTTGTGTGTAGCACTAACTCGGCGCGTAATAAAAATCTATAATAACTGCCAGTTTTGGAACCAATGTGCAAAGTTCTGCAAGCAGGTCTGTTTCAACACCAGCGCATTTTCCCTTTTATTTGTCCTTGATTTTTCACAAACTGAAAAATACTTTTCTTGTGGCACAGGTATCCTGAATTTTATACCTGCTTCTTCAGAAGTGCAATTCCAACTTGGTTCACCCATCAGAATTCGGATGGATATTAGAATACAACTCTCTTCCGATGAAAATTTGCGGAACATTGTGGGTTTTGCTGTATGTGCAGTTGTGAAGAGGAGACCTGATTCTCAACCAGATTGGTGGCTTGAGGTCAGTAGTAAAAATGACATGTTGGAGACTTTGTTCAATGAATTTCCAGTCCCAGGGGATTCAGCACACTTAGTTTCGATCATCTTAGCATCTTCTTCGTCTTCAACCACAGGCTAGATTATCCATCAGAAGAAAGCAGACCAACTCAGCATTTGTTGCTTATCCGCGGAGATGAATTTAAGAATTGTAGGATTAGCATAGTACGGGACCAAGATCTTGAAAAGATGTTTCCGTTTAGCATACCTATAGGAAATCCTGAAGCTGGCTGCTCTGATATTGAAGACCTGCCTCCATCATGTCGGGAGTTAAAAGATGGAGGTTGAACATAGCGCATAATTTCAGCAATATATTCTCCTCATATTTGTTATGCAATTTGGTGAAGTTAATGTTAGAAATTAAAAGATTGGAACAGCTTGTGTTTATCAGAAATTTGGGGAAGTATGATGTTGTACTAATGTTGAATAATATGTATTATCTAACTGTTGTAAAAATTTTCTGTAAATTATTGTGAAATGAAACTATATGTGTTGAATTTCTACACTCTTCTATGTTTTTCTGCATTTTTCTTTTCAAACCTTTGTTTGACGATATTATTCGTTTTGTCTTGAATGATACAGTATGTTTAACATACGATTTATGTTATTGGTTATTCTACTAATATTTTTCTGATTGCTGTCTACTGATTTTGTGTCTGATGTTTCAGGGAACGGAAAAAGATTAAAGGCGTAGTCCTGAATGAGCCATCGGATCAGCAAGATGAAAACTGGAGTGCCAAAGCGAATTGCCTTCTTCAAGATGAACAAGCTAAGATTACTCATGTTCACTATAGTAATTTGATGACTTACCAAATCCATTTGGTCAGTTAGGGCAGCTATGTTATTGGCCATTTGGCATCATAAAAGAACATGAAATATGAAGTATGTTGACATTTTTATGGAAAAAAGTGTAATGAGGTCCTCATCATTCTAATTTGAGGCATTGATCCCCTAATCGTTCATTTGAACATGTTAAGCCCTCGATCAAATTAGTTAGCTGTGAACGTCTAGTTTTGTAAACCAACGTTGCTCATTTCATTTGTTTCTAGAATTATATATTTGGAGACTCAGAAATAAGATTTTTACAGTTTCTATATAACCACATTACATATATAAAATACTGCTTTCAAATTTTTAAAACTGCAACTTTTTAACGTAGATGAAATTGACAGCAACTATGAGATTTTTCATGGATATTTTGTTATGTATTTGCCGTAACTTTTAGTTAGTCTCAAGGCTAAGGTAGAATGTAGAAGATTCTAGGTGTTATGATTGTAAGCATGTAAGTAGAAAACTCTATTGGAATGTAGAATTAAGAAGTGTCTAGATTATGTAGATGTAAGAAATCTCTAGACCGTAATGTTTCTCTCTCTATATATGTAAAGTTCCTCCCAAGTGTTAATGTATGAGAGTTTCATTCTATTAAGCCTTACTTTCTTAATAGAGTTAAGCTTCATCCTACATTACACTATATTTATACTTTTACAAGCTAACAGAAATAAACTAACTCTTTTCTCTTTTGTTTCTACAGATATCCTACCTGGAAAAAGTCAAAGAAAAACTTAATACTAGAAGACAAGGTAAACGTTGAGTGATCAAATTAATTTGTCTGGAAAAAGTCTTTACCAACTCATTCCTCCTTATTGTAGCCTAACACCAAAGTCAAACAATCACGTCAGAGCAAAAGATCTAAGGCGTTTCTGTAAGTAACAATTCCATTCCTCCATGTCTGCTATTTATTATCTTCATCTCTATATTTATTTGTGTTTTTCTAGGTGCTCATCTCTGTCAGGGTAATTGTGTTTTTCATGGCATCTTCTTCTTCTGCTGCTGCTTCACGTAAAAGGAAGTATGATGTGTTTCTTAGCTTCAGAGGGGAAGACACTCGTTATAACTTTACTAGTCATCTCTATCATGCTTTGTGTTGTGAAAAAATCAAGACTTTCATTGATAATGATCTTCAAAGAGGGGAAGAAATAACTCCTTCCCTTTTGAGAGTTATTGAAGATTCTATGATTTCTGTTATCATTTTCTCAAACAACTATGCTTCCTCTCCATGGTGTTTGGATGAAATGTCTAAAATTCTCGAGTGCAAGGAAACTCATGGACACACAGTTTTACCGGTTTTCTTCCATGTAAATCCATCTGAGGTGGAAGAACAAAGTGGGTGTTTTGCAGATGCTCTTCTTCAGCTCCAGATGAATTTTAAGGATCAACTGCAAAATTTGTCCAGATGGAGAGCTGACTTGACGACTGTTGCTAGCCTGTCTGGTTACGCCTCTCAGGATATCCGGTATATCTTCTTCCATCTTCTAGAGGGACTATTTATATTTGATGCATATATGTAAATTTGCAATGACTGTCATTTGGTATCCTCACAACATTATATAATGATTAATTAGTTTCATTCAGTCCACAGTTTAGGACTTGAAGGTTCTGTGAAATATCTGGATTGGATTGAATAAATGCATGTTTGAAAGAAGATATTAATGTAAAAAGAAAAGAACTCCACAATTTTCTCTTACAATGCCATCTCAGAATTTTTTTCTCTTATGAAATAGGTCTGAAGCTAAACTCGTGAAAGAAATTGTGGAAGATATTTTGAAGAAATTGAGTCATGCAGACTCTAGAACTTTGAAGGGCTTGATTGGGGTAGACTCGCACGTCGAACAAATTAAAAAGCTATTACACCTTGAATCTCTAGAAGTTTGTATTCTAGGAATTTGGGGTATGGGCGGCATAGGTAAAACAACTATCGCTGAAGTTATCTTCAACGAGTTCTCAAGTCAATTTGAGGGTTGCTGCTTTCTAAAAAATATCAAGGAAGAATCAGTACGTAGTGGGCTACTTGGTCTAAGAAAAATGCTTTGTCAAGATGTGGATGACTTGCTCCAACGCAAAAAGGTGTTGCTTGTTTTGGATGATGTGGATTGTTTAAACCAATTAGATGAGTTCATTGGGAAGCGTGATTTTGGCTTGGGTACCAGAATTATTGTGACATCTAGAGATAAGCAAGTTCTGAAGAACAGAGCTAATGAACTATATGAAGTTAAAGGGTTAAATCATGATGAAGCTCTTCAACTCTTCAGTTTAAATGCTTTCAAGCAAAACCATCCAGCAGCAGATTATGTGCATCTATCTGAGAGGACAATGAATTATGCTCAAGGCAATCCCTTGGCGCTCAAAGTCTTGGGATCTTTTTTATTTGGCAGAAGGAAACAAGAATGGGAAAGTGCACTGCATAAGCTTGGTAAAACTCCTCGGCCTGAAATTTTCAACGTGTTGCGGGCAAGTTTTGACACACTTGATGAGAAGGAGAAATGCATATTTCTTGATATTGCATGTTTCTTTAGGGGGCAACAGGTTAATTTTGTACAGAGTATAATGGATGGTTGTGGTTTCTCAGCCAGTATTGGAATTAGTGTTCTCATTGATAAATGCCTTATTACCATCGAGGAAAGCAAGTTAGAGATGCATGACTTGTTCCAAGAAATGGCTCATGAAATTGTTCACCAAGAGTCAGTTAAAGAGCTCGGTAAGCGCAGCAGATTGTGGAGTCATGCTGATGTCTACCAAGTATTGACTAAAAATCTGGTGAGAGCCTTGCATATGTACACACACATATACATACTTCATCTCATAAATTTTGGATTTTTTACTTCCGTTCGAAACTTAAGCACTTTTTATCTGTTACTTTCATCTTAGGGAACTGAAAAGGTTGAAGGAATATTTTTAGACACATCTAAGATTCCAAAAGTGATGTTGAGCTCCAGAGCCTTCGCCAACATGCATAATCTCAGATTGCTCAAAATCTACGACTCTGGATTTGGAAACAACTGTAAATTATATCTTCCTGATGGCCTGGACTTTCTATCAGATAAGTTGAGCTATCTTCATTGGGAAGAATACCCACTAAACTCCATGCCTCCAGATTTTGTAGCAGAAAATCTAGTTGAACTTAACTTGACATATAGCAATATAAAACAACTGTGGCCAGGAGTGCAGGTAATATATTATCCCCATTTTTCTCGGGTTTTATGCATCTTGTTTTGGCAATTTATTGAAGCCATGATCAGTTTATTGTTTTTGCAGGGTCTCGTGAGTTTGAAAGAGTTGAATCTCAGTAACTGTATGAACTTACTCACATTCCCAGACCTCTCGCTGGCGAAGAATCTCGAGAGCTTAAATTTTGCATATTGTTGTAGCTTGGCAAAAGTTCATCCATCAATCCGGTTTCTAGATCAACTTATTAATTTGGACATGAGATGCTGCACGAGTTTGATGAGCCTCCCAACTGGCATTAAGTGGCGATCTCTCAAAACTCTTAACCTTTCTGGGTGCTCCTATCTTCGGTGGTTTCCTGAGTTCACAGAAAACTTAACTTATTTAAATCTAAATGAGACAGCTATACAAGTGCTTCCTGAATCAATTGGGAATAGTAGTGAACTAATTTCATTGAATTTGAAAGACTGTAAACAGTTGCGTGATCTTCCGGAAAGTATGCATGTGCTAAAATCTCTTGAGATCGTTGATCTTTCTGGCTGCTCGAAAATTACCAGGTTTCCAAATGTTTGTGGGAAAGTGAAATACTTGTACTTGAGTGAGACTGCACTTGTAGAGATTCCTTCTTCCATTGGTCTTCTCTCTGAGCTGTTATATTTGAATCTCATGAACTGCAAAAGACTCGAGAATCTTTCTGAGGGTATTTCTAATCTGGCATGCCTTGAGCAACTAGTTCTCTCTGGCTGCTCTAGCATCACAAAGTTTCCAGAGGTTTCAATGAAAATCAAGAAGTTGCTTTTAGATGGCACATCAATAGAAGAAATTCCCTCGTCGATACATCATCGCTTTAACCTTGTTGAACTCAATCTGCAAAACTGCATCCGCTTACATACTCTTCCAAGCTCTATTTGCAAGTTGAAACATCTGCAAAAGCTTAATCTATCAGGCTGCTCTATGCTTGAGGATTTCCCAGAAATTCTAGAGGATATGAATTCTTTGAGATATCTTTATCTAGATGGAACTGCTATTAAGAAATTGCCTTCACCAATTCAAAAGTTGAAGGCACTATCAAGTATGCAATTGCAAAATTGTAGACATCTTTGCCTTTATGGTGTAAAGTCTTTTGACAATCTGCCTAAAGAAGGATTGCAGATACAATATCTAAGTAAATTATATCTCAATAATTGCGGTTTATTTTGTCTGCCTCATTGGATGGGCTGTTTATCGGCACTAGAAGCTTTGGATCTAAGTGGAAATCCTTTTAGAGAAATAAAATTAAACCTCAAAGGGCTATCTGAGTTGCAGTATCTTGGTGTGAGAAATTGCATTCTTCTGGAGTCACTTCTTGAGCTTCCTCCAAACCTTGCAAAACTAGACGCACATGGCTGCCCTAATCTGAAGTCAGTAGCAATGAATCCAAAGGGATCTAAGGCAAACGTTGTTGAGTTCATTTTCACTAATTGTAACATGTTGAGTGATGTTGGAAAGCGTCAAATTCTATCTTATGGCCTAACAAAATTTCAGCTTTATGCAACAAGGCTACAAAGTCAGGTATTGATCCTTTAAAAACATCTACTGATCTTTTAAGTTTCTTTTTCTCTTTATTCAACAAAGTCAAAAAGATTTGTGGCCTAGAGATGGCCTTTCCTCTTTTTCTTTCTCTTTCATCGAGTAAAGACTTCAGCTCTCATATTAATTTATCTCATGCTGCAGAATCCTTCCATATTAGCAGGAGAATCCAGTTTTTGCTTCCCTAGATCCCACAATAATCTGGAATTGTATGGACTCTTACAGTTACAGTATCCAAGTGTTGCAACTGAAATCCAGCTGCCTTCAGGTTGGGCTGAAAATGATTTCTTGGGTTTCCTTTTATGTGCTGTCATTGCGTTCAAAGGTGTCAGTGATCACAGTTCTGGTTTCAGAGTGAAATGTAGATACCATTTCCAAAATGAGAATGGAGACTTCATTGATTTCGACAGCTACTTTGGAAGCTGGTATGATACAAGAATTGTCAAGGATGAACATTTGTTCTTTGGATTTGATCCGTATGTGCATCTCACATATGGTGATGATTTTGGTAAATACAACAAGGTCAGCATTCAATTTTGGGCTGAAGACATTAGTGGTCATCCTCTACAATGCTGCTTTGTGGTTGGCTGTGGAGCATCATTCTTGACAAAATACACCTGTATGGAAGACTTAGCATGCATTCAGAGAAAGGTAAATGATGTCATCAAATATTTTTTTCCGAAAAGCATCCTGAGACCCCTGAAACTCGGTTAATAGAGGTTATTCATTTAATTGGCGTTTGAAAGCAGTTTATTAATGTATGTGATGTGACTATAAAGAAACTGCAAAAACTTCATTTTGAACTGTAAATTTTTTTAATTTCAGGCACGGATGAAGTTAGTAAACAATGCTCTTTTAACTGAACTATATGTTTACAGTTAACTAATTTTGCAAGCAAGGACTTCTTGTGACCAAAAATAAATGCTCAGCTGTTTGATGTGTTGAAATAAAAGCCAAGGAGTTCAATGAATTTATTTGAAAGTGGAATCGAAATTTGGTGATGTGCCGATAGAGATCATACTTGCAATTGCAAGATACTATAACCTTCTTTTTTGTTATGTCAGTATCAACTTATCGTAGACATTAAATTTGTTTCATTGATAATGTCAGGCTCGGCGAGAAGAATGGAGATTCCATGGATCTGTAAAGAAAAATTATTTTGGGAAGAATATGCTGAAATTCAAACAGCTGTCGATAGATGTCAGGCATCTACTGCAATATCAATTGGTTACAGGGCAGAGTAGATCAGAAGATGGTGAAAAACAAGTGAAAGGAGGTGAATATCCAAGAGATTTTTACAAGTCATCTCTACGTGAAAAGCACGAGGTCTTTCTCAGCTTTAACGAGGAAGATACTTGGAAGAATTTCACCAGTAATCTCTATTATGCTTTGCACCAGACAGGAATCAACACTTTCAACCATTACTATGGAGGAACTCAAATCAGACACAGCAAAAATGAAATTTCTGAAGCAATTGAAGAATCGAGAATCTCCATTGTTGTTTTTTCGAGAAATTATGCTTCTTCTGCTCGGTGTTTGGATCAGATTGTGGAGATCTATGATTGTATGAAGAGAAAAGGGCAGATCGTGTTGCCGGTTTTCTACGATGTTGATCCGTCTGAAGTGTTGGGATTCAGGGATTCGTTTGCTAAGCATGAAGAGGATTTGAGAGGAGATGTTGAACTTGAGAGAGTGCAGAGATGGAAAATTGCTGCTACTGAAGTTGCTAATCTGACTGGATGGGTTTTACAAGACAGGTCAGCTTTCTGCTTTAAGTTTACTTTATTAATGTTTAAAAAGCTTAATTAGGTAGTTGACTATAATATAGTGACATGGATGAAGTCAATGATATGGTTAAGACTCCAATATTGTAATAAGATAAAATTCAATGATTTTATGCTGTAAAATGAAGTTTGATAGTGTTCTGAACACGGGTTTGGGATCTAGTTACGGGACCTTGTACCTCGAATAGTACAGTTAGGAGCTCGTTAAGAGAGAACTCCACGATCTCTTGATGTTAATTAGACCTTAATTGACTTTCAACTTGAAAATTATGTCATCTAGGATCTCCTCTTTAAATAGAAGAGAAAGAATTACATAAAAGGAAAACTTGACCATTTGACTTTTGATATATCAATTAAATCAACTTAATCGTGCAATATTAAAGGCATTATTTTTTTGTGCTTTAATTATAGGTATGAGTCCAAGCTAATTGAGGTAATTATTCACGAAGTAGTACAAAAATTGAGATATTCAAGTCCTAAACTACATTCAAGTGAAGCAAACAACCTTATAGGATTCAATTCACGTTTAGAAGAAATGATGAATATTTGTACAGGAGGAGATGGTGTTGAATTTGTAGGAATTTGTGGGATGGGAGGCATAGGTAAAACCACCATTGCTAGAGCACTTTATGGACAACTGTCTAATCAATTTGAAGGAAGTTGTTTTCTTGCAAATGTTAGAGAAGTCGAGTCAAAATTCGGGTTAATTTTGTTGCAACGAGAGCTCCTTTCAGAAACTTTAATGGAGAGAGATGTGAGAAAATTTCGGAATACTCATTGTGGAATGGATGAGATCAAGAACCAGCTTTGGTGCAAGAAGGTACTCATTGTCCTTGATGATGTGAGTGACTATGAACAGTTAGTGTCGTTAGCCGGTATGAAGGATTGGTTTGGCTATGGAAGTAGGATCATCATAACGACTAGAGACCAACATTTGTTGGCGATGCATGGGGTGGAGAAGATATATAGAGTTGAAGGATTGAATCATGTTGAATCTCTTAGTCTCTTTTGCTTGAAAGCGTTTAAGAGTGATCGTCCGGATCACGATTATGTAGAGATAGCTAATTCGTTTGTTAGTTATGCTAATGGACTTCCATTAGCTCTCGATGTTCTTGGTTGTTTTTTGTTTGGAAAGTCTGTTAATGAGTGGGAAAGTGCATTGGAGAGATTGATGGAGATTCCGAACAAGCAAATTTTGGATAATCTTTGTATAAGTTTTCATGGATTAGATGAAGATGAGAAAAATATATTTTTGGATATTGCTTGTTTTTTCAAAGGAGAGGAAAAAGATTATGTGGTTAAAGTATTGGAAAGTTGCGGTTTTTATTCTGAGATTGGGATCAAGGTTCTTTTGAGTAAGTCTCTCATTACTATTTGCAATGATAGAATATGGATGCATGATTTACTCGAAGAAATGGGGCGAGAGATCGTTCGACAATCGTGCTATGAAGAACCGGGAAGATGGAGCAGACTCTGGCTTTATAAGGATGTCTATCATGTTCTATCGAATGATACGGTAATGAATTGCTTTAATGTATCACACAGAGATCTTATCAACTTGAGGCAAGTCACTTGGAATTGTGGAAAAGGATGTGTGTTACAAGAGTTTAGCACTTATCTTTGATCTGTTTCTTGACTAGTGTGACTTGTCTCGAATTGAGAAGCTCAAGACCTATTCATCCGAACAGATTATATCCGGTACAAGTTATGAAAAGGGTAAAATTTTGGATTTTCATGCTTATGCCCGATTTTATATGTACAGGGAACTGAAGAGGTTGAAGTCATAGTTCTAGATTCCTGTGAGCAAGAAGATGATCATCTCAGTGCAGATGCCTTCACAAAGATGAGAAACTTGAGGTTGCTTAAACTCAGGAATTTAGGCCTTTCAGGGAGTCTAAATTATCTTTCGAATGAGTTGAAATATCTTGACTGGGAAGAATATCCTTTCAAATCCTTTCCGTCGACTTTTCAGCCAGACAAACTTGTTGAGCTCCATTTGCAGTTTAGTAACATCCAACAATTGTGGAAGGGCATAAAAGTAAGTGTTGTCTTTCGTGTTCATTACTAGAAACTTCGAGAGAATGATCTTAATAGATTGTTTGTGTACGATTTGCAGCCATTGAAGATGCTGAAGGTGATTGATCTTAGTTTCTCTATCAACTTAATCAAGACAATGGACTTTGAACAAGTTCCAAATCTTGAAAAGCTGAATCTCGAAGGTTGCATAAAACTATACGAGATTCACTGGTCCATCAGAGCTCTGGGAAGGCTTGTCGAATTGAATTTGAAGGATTGCAAAAGTCTCGTTAGGCTTCCAAACACTATATGCGATTTGAATCACCTGAAAGTGCTTAACTTGCATGGCTGCTCAAAGCTTGATGAACTTCCACCAAAATTGGCGGAAATGACATGTTTAGAGAAGCTTAATATCGCGGAATTGCTTCAAAACAAGTCACGACTACCAATTTTCTACTCTTGTCGTGGTTAATTCCAAAACGGAGTCTTAATCTACCGGCTTTCTTACCTTCTTTATCGGTTCTATGTTCTCTAAGATCATTGAATTTAAGCTACTGCAATCTGGGAGAAGGCGTGCTGCCAAAAGATTTGAGCTGTTTTCCGTTGCTGCAATCACTCAATCTCAGTGGAAACAACATTGTAAGCCTGCCTGAATTAGCAGACTTGCAATTCTCGAAGATTTTCAAGTCGATAATTGCAGGAGGCTGAAATCACTACCGGATCTTCCTTCAAGTATTGTGTATCTCAGCACAGTTGGTTGTTTATCCTTGGCGACTTCCTAGCCTAAAACCATCAGCAGACATTATGAACTTGAAAACCTTCAGTTTCCTGACTGCGAAAGGCTACAAACTCAACCGGATCTTTCATCAGCAGTTGTTCGTTTGAGTGTTGTTGTTCGTTTGAATGTTGAAGGGTTAAGTGCTGAAGATGATCCGAAACATTCAGCTTTAACGTTTGTGAATCAAATTCAGCTGGTTGAGATCAAAGGTAAAAGTTCTACAGCATTCTCCAGACTGACTAGTTACTTGCATTATAATTTCATAGCTTCAGGAAAATGTTGTGCTTATCCCGTAATTGAAATACTTTCACAATGTACTTCTTTTCGAGGCGTAACTGATTTAAATTTTTCATTTTGACAGGGATTGTATAGTCCGAGTTCTCATGTATTGATGTGTTTAGCTGGAAATGAAGTTCTGGAATGGTTCAACTATCAAGGAGTCAGTTGTTCAATCGAATTGCAGCTGCCTCCCCACTTGTTTACCAACATATGGATGGGATTCGCAATTTGTGTACTTCTTGAAGCCTATGATGATCTACTTCTCTCCGCAGAAAATGCAACAGTTTTCTGTGATTTACAGGTACGAATACATAATTTGTTGAAATGATAACACGATTTACAGAGTCGGTCCGCTTAATTTGATCCGTTTGATATGATTTTCACAAGGGTTGAGGGACAGAATTAGCATCATTATTGTTCAGGGAGAACTGACTTAAATTCCACGTATAGAATGCGCAATATTACTACAGACGTTTTGTAGACGAAGCAATTTTAGACTTCTTTAAGGGCATTTTTAATAGAAGTCAATTGCAGACTCCATATCTAAATGCTACTATTGTACGGTTTTGTACGTAGAGCTTGAGGTTAGGTGGTGTAGACATGGAACCAAATCAACAGAAAATGAGATTCTGTTAGATTTGCCTGTAATAAGGTCTGTGATTGCTCCACTAATAGTTAGTGCTAACATTGCACAGTTTTAGACGTGGAGTCCGTCAAGGAACCGGTTGAACTAAAAGCTTAAGTTGATACACACTAACTCACGTGAATGCCCCTTGAGCTTGAATGGTGCACAACACAAGTCAATCCACCATGTGTTTTGAACTCAACAATAAATGGGGTTGACAAGCTTCAAATTCAGGACCGTCTGGTCGCACAGGCTTTGATATCATGTCAAGATATCGATTGTTTTAAAAGCATTAGCTTATAATGTAGGCCCAACGACATCTTTTATATTAATCATAGAGTCTAAATTGCTCCATCTAAGTTTAGCGCTATGGTTACTGGGGACTGGAGCTTAGTTGGTATTGACATGGAACCTGATTAAGAGATTCTGTTAGATATGTTGTTAATGGAGCATGAAATTTCTCAATCTACAGATGGTAGAACTAACATTTCACGGGTTTTATACGCGAAGTCTAAACCTGTTGTTCACTTCAAGAACCATAAGAATAATTCTAGATTTTATTGAATATATAGATCATATAAAATGAATATGACACGAAAACTCGTTCTGACATCCGTATTTACAGGCATGGAATAACAAGGTGGACGAAGCAGTGTTCCTGGGCAGGTCTGCAACACAAGTCCCGGCTGAAATGGGGAGTTTATCGGAGCATCTTTGGTTCAACTTCATGCCTAGTAGCTCGCAAAAATACGATAATTGGTGGGGAAAATATGGAAATCTGAGAGCAACATTTTATTCAAATGGGTTGAAGGTGAAGTATTGTGGGCTTAGAATCGTATATGATCTTGATGTTGCTGAACTCATACAATGCCATAGACCTGCTGAGCTTTTTGATGTCTCTGATGTTGATATGGATGTCTGTGATAAAACCAAGAGAAGACACGATGGTGATGGTGATGATGGTAATTGATGTGAATTTGTTGATGGATCTAATTACAAGAGATTGAAAATGTAGGATTTTTCAGTTTCAATTCGGTTGATATTGCCCCAAATCGTCATCGCTTAAGGCCAACTCTTGGGAATGTAAGTGCAGGAATGCATAAATCCCGCGATTAGATTTCCTGAATTTTATACCTGCTTCCATGGAAATGCAATTCCAACTTGGTTCACCCATCAGAATTCGGATGGACCATATATGAGAATACAGTTCTCTCCCGATGAAAATTTGCAGAACATTAAAGACCTGCCTACACCTTGTCGGGAATTAAAAGATCCAGCTGATGAAGGCTGTACAAAACACAGGTGCTGCGACTTCGGCAGGATATTTTTATTTTTTTGATGAATCAAAAAATCAATTAATGCAAAACTGCAGCAATTACACATAGGGAGATGGCCCTATGAAACAAAGAACAAAGAAATTAAAGAATCCTGCAATAAAAAAAATCAGCAGGATATTTTCTTCATATTTGTTATGCAATTTCTGAAATTGATGTTGTGAAATTAAAAGATTGGAACAACTTGTATTTACCAGAAAATTGGGGAAGTATGGTTTGTATTGGACCATTAGTTGAGATGAGTGTTCTACTACTGTTGAATAATATGTACCATCTAACTTCTGTAATTTCAATCTGTAAAATTATTGTGAAATGAAACTATATTTGTGGAAGTTTTAGACTCATATTCTATTTTTACGTTTAAACCATCAATGGAACCACGTCTCCAAATCTGGAGCTCTTCAAGGAAGACGGACGTAATCGTACATCATCACCTTCATATATAAATATGACATTCTCTTGTTTAACAGTTTTTTCGTATCAATGATGGTATTTGATGATTAGGGCCACAAGGAAACTGAAGGCCTAGCTAGGGGATCTAACTTCTTCAGAGGAGCTTAATCTAGCCAGATTTGATATTAAATCTGAAAGAGAACGGAAGAGCATGTTGGATAGGTTGAAGGAAGTTCCTAATGAAAAAAATTCATGCATGACGAGCCTGGACGATGAAGCTGAATATGGCTTCAGGATGATTTTATTCATCTCATCTTGAATGATACAGTAAGTAACATACAGTTCATGTAATTGGTTATTCTTCTAATAATAACTTATTTAAAGGAATTTATTGACGCATAAACTTAAAATAACCTATTAGAGCTTCAACTTGTTACATATTAAGGTTTAAGGGGTCGGTTAAGTTCAGAGTTTTTAAAAGTGTTAGCCAATCCAAAATGACAAAGTTCAAATTTCACATCTGTCAAATCGAGATGAGAAAATTTTACAATAGAGAATGAGATGATACCAAAGGGGCTATTTTCCATTTTACTACATCAAAAAAAGTTGAAAATATGAAATATATGTTAACATTGTTGTATTCTACAGATATTCTGCCTTGAAAACATCAAAGAAAAACTTAGATACAAGTCATGTTTCATGCTTAAAAGATGAAAAATTATTGTATGTTGCGTGATAGCTTCCACTACTTGTCTGTACTGATATCTATAGTACATAGGTTTTGTGCCCTTGACAAGTCAGGCATCTCAATCAGACATCTACACTGACATAGTTCAAGTACTCATAAATTTGCAACATTCTGTTACACAAGATTCAAATTATAAGTTAGCAATCTACTAGTATTTATGGCAAATCCGGTAAAGAGAAATTAAAAATCTCTAGTTAAAAGCAATGTTTTAAAATCCGGACCGAACCGGCCGGTTAGACCGGAATCCGGATTGAAAGCCGATTTTTTATAGTTGGTTTTTTGAACTTTCAACAACCCAAAACGAACCGAGATCGAACCGGAAACATGCGGTTGAACCGAGGACCGGATTGACCCGGTTTTCTATTCTTCCCCACAAAAAAAATTTACTGAGTCCCAAATAATTATATCAGGCTTGGGCCTCAATAATAATCACCATTAGCTTATTAGATTTATTGTTTCTAAATTGAAGCGTTCAACTTCTATTTATAATGAAATTTACTAATTCTTTTTATAATCTATTAACAAATGCAATGGAGTTAAAAATACCTAATTATGAAATTCTCTTACTAAATTCTTTTTTTAGAAGATAAATTTTTCTAAAAATAATTTTAAATTAACAATATATATTTAATATATTGTTTATTTATTTATTACATCATTCGATTCGACCATTCTGAATTTTAAGGTTGAACCAAGTAACCCGTGACCTTTTTATAAATTCGGTGCAGTGTCCGTTTCTTCGGGTTTTAAAGTAGGAAAAGGATAAGCCTTATTAATTAATTTAAAATAGGTAGATGAACATTTATAATTTTGGGTTAATTTCAAATAGGAATGTGGTTTTGTATTTTTTTAAATAAAAAATTGTAGTCTACCTTTGAGCAAATAAAGTTTCGTGGGTTGATTTGTTTGCAGAATTTAGGAAAATTATCGATTTTGTTGACGTAAATGAGAACATTTCTTGCCTAAATATATTTTCAAATAACGAGCCATAATTGACTTAACAAATTTAAAGATGTAAGACATTTAACACGCAACCCATATATATATTAGAGGTTAAAAAAAATGTGAGGACGCTCTACTTTAATGACTAATATACACAAATCTAACCAATGAACAAAAATCTAGATGGATTTGAAGAACAAATTCCAAAATAAATTAAAAACAATCTAAGAAATTTGAAACTTAAAAAACTTAGAAATATGCGAGTTGAAGGTCAAATAAAATGTAAAAAGACTCATTCAATGACTAAAATATACAAATCTATCTAATGAACATGTACGTGGATGCATTTAAAGAACAAATGTCGAAATTAAAAAAAAAAAAACAATCCAAGAATTTAAAACTTAAAAAAACTTCTACGTCAAAAATTATACCTCTAACTTGTTTGTAAGGCTTCGGAAGTAAATTCGGCTTGTTCATCTCCTCCTCTTAGGAATGCTGCGACGTGGTATGAGTGACCATTGGTGGAGCACCAGGATGTTGGTCTTATCGGGTATATTGGATTTGAATCAAATTTAGGATCAATCCATATTGAGTGACTGTCTCCATTATATGTTGTTACTAGGAAATACCATTTTTTTAGTTTTGGATCTTCCAAATCATTCCCGCAGGAGATTTCGACCCATTTTGTCTGATCATTCGATAAAAAGATTGATTCCCTTCGTAAAAAATAGGATAACAAATGTATACTCCCATTACGAGTGATGTTCTGATTCTTCACGATGACGACCCGTTGATCCCTATTTGACATTGGCCGCTACGTTCCTGTTTAAGATACTTTCTTAACATTAGGTATATTTATCTTAAATATGTTTGCCGTTTGGGTTATTACAAGAGCGGGTTTGGAATCCAAAATCTGGTTATGAATAGGAATGAAATCATGTTTTTTATACTGCAATTTGAGAGGATTATAGCAGATTTCAAATCCTTATATAATCTCATTCGAACCGTCATTTTTGTGGATTTTACTTCTCTTCCAGTCAATATACACAGATGGATGACTCTTTTCTGGACGACATAAAATTTGTTATTTTTTATTTGCTTTTCGTTTTTTTATTAGGTTATTAATTCTTTAATCTTTTTTGTGTTAATGGGAATATGGATCGTTTGAAAGTCATCTGGCAGTCTCTCTCACAAAAAGAGGAAACCCCTTGTACAAAAAACACTTGCCAACGGAACTTGCCAACGGAACTTGATTGATGAGGCTGTCTTGAATGGCTTACCAACAAAGATGGGAGATAACAACGGAACTTAGCACATTGTCCCTATATGTGTGTGACATATATATTGGGAATGATTACAATCCTCCAAACTCAACGCCAAATTTCAACCTTTGAAATTTTGTAGACATTTGCATTTTAGGATCACTCTAAAAATGTAATTTCCTAGAGTTTTAAACTTTTTATATTTTTTTTAGCTTTCAATTAGAAAATCACTTCAATTATGTTTTTGGGTTTGCAGTTGGGAATCAAGTATAGTTATCAGCTAATGGATGCGATAATGCACCGACATGTTCGGCAGATCTATAGACTCTCAGAAGCAACGGCTGAATGAAGATCTTGGAGTTCATAAACCAAAACTTAGATGTGAAGTAAGATGGGAAATTTAACTAATGAATAAGGATCTAGATGGATTTGAAGAACAAATTCCAAAATAAATTAAAAAAAAACAATCCAAGAAATTTGAAACTTAAAAAACTTAGCGGTAGAAGAAATATGTACGTTGGAGGTTAAATAAAATGTAAAAATATGACTAAAATACACAAATCTAATTAATGAACATGTATCTGGATGCATTTGAAGAATAAATATCGAAATTAAAAAAAAAAAAACAATTCATGAATTTAAAACTTAAAAAAACTTAGCAGTAGAACAAAAACCACATCAAAAATTATACTATCAATTTGTTTGTAAGGCTTGGGAAGTAAATCCAGCTTGTTCATCTCCTCCGTCTTAGGAAGGGTGCGACATGGTATGAGTGACCATTGCTGGAGCACTTACGGGCACGGGGTGTTGGTGTTATTGAGGTATATTGGATTTGAATTAGATTTAGGTTCAATCCATATTGATTGACTGCTTATTACTAGCAAATACCACTGTTTGTTGTTTTGGATCTTCCAAATCATTCCCGCAGGAGATTCCGGCCCATTTTTTTCTGATCCTTCGATAAAACGATTCACTCTCTTCATAAAAAATAGGAAGGCAAAGGTGTGCTCCCGTTATAAGTGATGTTCTGATTCTTCACGATGACGACCCGTTGATCCCGTTTGACATTGACCGCTACGTTCCTGATGTGTTTAAGAGTTACTTTTTAACATGTTTAGGTATCTTAAATTTGTTCGCCGCTTGGGTTATTACACGAGAGTCTTTAGAATGCAAAATTTGGTAATAAATGGGAATGAAATCATGTTTTTTATACCGCAATTTGAGAGGTTTAGAGCATATTTCATATGCTTATATAATCTCATTCGAACCGTCATTTTTTCGGATTTTACTTCTCTCCCAGTCGATATAGACGCATGGTTGACTTTATTTGGACTTAACCTCTATAAATTTTGTTATTTTTTATTTGCTTTTCAGTTTTTTTAGGGTTATTAATTATTTAATCTTTTTTGGATGTCTAGTGTTAATGGGGGATATGGATCGTCTTGAAAGTCACGTGACAGTCTCTCACAACGAGAAGACACGCCTTGTAACATTTACCATAGACGGAATTTGATTGATGAGGTTGTCCTGAATGACTTACTAGCAAAGATAATAGCGGATGGATTGGGAAAATCACAATATGGTCCATTTTATATGTGTTTGACATATATTGGGAATGATTACATCCTCCAAATTCAACGCCAAATTTCCAAGCTCTTAAATTTTGTAGACATTTGCATTTTGAGGATCACTCTAACAATGTAATTTGCTAGAGTTTCAAACGTTTTATATTTTTAGCTTTCGATTAGAAAATCACTTCAATTATGTTTTTGGGTTTGCAGTTGGGAATCAAGTATAGTTATCGGCTAATGGATGCGATGTTAATGGACCGACATTGTCGGCAGATATATGGACTCTTAGAAGCAACGGCTAAACGAAGATCTTGGAGTTCATAAACCAAAACTTAGATGCGAAGTAAGATGAGAAATCTAACTAATGAACAAGGATCTAAATGGATTTGAAGAACAAATTCCAAAATAAATTAAAAAAAACAATCAAATAAATTTGAAACTTAAAAAACTTAGCGGTAGAAGAAATATGTACGTGTTGGAGGTTAAATAAAATGTAAAAAGATGACTAAAATACACAAATCTAATTAATGAAAATGTATATGTATGCATTTGAAGAATAAATATCGAAATAATAATAAAAAAACAATCCAATAATTTAAAACTTAAAAAAACTTAGCAGTAGAACAAAAACCACATCAAAAATTATACTTACAAGTTGTTTGCAATGCTTGGGAAGTAAATCCAGCTTGTTCATCTCCTCCGTCTTAGGAAGGGTGCGACATGGTATGAGTGACCATTGCTGGAGAAGCTTGTATCTGTTGGTTCACATCAATTATGAAGTTTGGTGCTGATGCATTGAAGAATTTGGGATCGTATTGCCCTCGATGGAAGGAAATTCAGAGTGACAAGTCTTTTACTTTTTCACTGGGTTCTATACCAAGTCAACATATGAGAGTTATTTGTTGTCTTCCAGTCAAGGTACATGTCTTATGGATCATATAAAAGATCAAATTATCAAGCGTGGACTAATTTTATTGACTTCTCAGAAAATGGATACCCCGAAGGACTCCATTCGGTAGAAAATCAAAGAACTGAATCATATTGGCCCCCACTGGGTAGATATTGCCAACAATGTTAACAAGCTAACGAGGGTGGCTCATGCTTTTACGCGGAAACTATAAGAATTCACTAGTTAATGACTGAAAAATTGGTCACAAAATCTGTACCTAACCGTGTTAAATGATTGATTTCATGAGTAAGTGACCGAATTGAATTCAGTCATTAACTATAGATGGTTGGTAACCGTTTTGTTGGCCGATGTCTCAAGTCGGTCACAAACTTTAAGACCAACATTTTCAATCATAAATCTGAGTAGCAAACTGAATGACCGACCTTATGTTCTAATGTTTCATTATGATGTTCAAAATATAATCTCATTCGAACCGTCATTTTCTCGGATTTTACTTCTCTCTCGGTCGATATAGACACATGGTTGACTTTCTTTGGACTTCACCCTATAAATTTTGTTATTTTTTATTTGCTTTTCAGTTTTTTTAGGGTTATTAATTATTTAATCTTTTTTGGATATTTAGGGTTAATAGGGATATGGATCGTCTTGAAAGTCATGTGGCAGTCTCTCACAACGAGAGGACACGCCTTGTAACATTTACCATAGACGGAATTTGATTGATGAGGTTGTCCTGAACGACTTACTAGCAAAGATGGGAGATAATGGCGGATGGATTGGGAAAATCACAACAACTTATGGTCCATTTTAGATGTGTGTGACATATATTGGGAATGATTACATCCTCCAAACTCAACGCCAAATTTACAATTTCTGAAATTTTGTAGACATTTGCATTTTGAGGATCACTCTAACAAATTTGCTAGATTTTTAAACTTTTTATATTTTTAGCTTTCGATTAGAAAATCACTTCAATTATGTTTTTGGATTTGCAGTTGGGAATCAAGTATAATTATCGGCTAATGGATGCGATGTTAATGCACCAACATTGTCGGCAAATCTATGGACTCTTAGAAGCAACGACTGAACAAAGATCTTGGAGTTCATAAACCAAAACTTAGATGCGAAGTAAGATGAGAAATCTAACTAATGTACAAGGATCTAAATGGATTTGATGAACAAATTCCAAAATAAATTAAAAAAAACAATCCAAGAAATTTGAAACTTAAAAAACTTAGCGGTAGAAGAAATATGTATGTTGGACGTTAAATAAAATGTAAAAAGATGACTAAAATACAAAAATCTAATTAATGAACATGTATATGTATGCATTTGAAGAATAAATATCGAAATAATAAAAAAAAACAATCCAATAATTTAAAACTTAAAAAAATTTAGCAGTGAACAAAAACCGCACCAAGTTGTTTGTAAGGCTTGGAAATTAAATTCAGCTTGTTCATCTCCTCCGTCTTAGGAAGAGTGCGACATGGTATGAGTGACCATTGCTGGAGAAGCTTGTATCTGTTGGTTCACATCAATTGTGAAGTTTGGTGCTGATGCATTGAAGAATTTGGGATCGGATTGCCCCCGATGGAAGGAAATTCAGAGTGACAAACTCTTTTACTTTTTCACTGAGTTCTATACCAAGTCAACATATGAGAGTTATTTGTTGTCTTCCAGTCAAGGTACATGTCTTATGGATCATATAAAAGATCAAATTATCAAGCGTGGACTAATTTTATTGACTTCTCAGAAAATGGATACCCCGAAGGACTCCATTCGGTAGAAAATCAAAGAACTGAATCATATTGGCCCCCACTGGGTAGATATTGCCAACAATGTTAACAAGCTAACGAGGGTGGCTCATGCTTTTACGCGGAAACTATAAGAATTCACTAGTTAATAACTGAAAAATTGGTCACAAAATCTGTACCTAACCGTGTTAAATGATTGATTTCATGAGTAAGTGACCGAATTGAATTCAGTCATTAACTATAGATGGTTGGTAACCGTTTTGTTGGCCGATGTCTCAAGTCGGTCACAAACTTTAAGACCAACATTTTCAATCATAAATCTGAGTAGCAAACTGAATGACCGACCTTATGTTCTAATGTTTCATTATGATGTTCAAAATATAATCTCATTCGAACCGTCATTTTCTCGGATTTTACTTCTCTCTCGGTCGATATAGACACATGGTTGACTTTCTTTGGACTTCACCCTATAAATTTTGTTATTTTTTATTTGCTTTTCAGTTTTTTTAGGGTTATTAATTATTTAATCTTTTTTGGATATTTAGGGTTAATAGGGATATGGATCGTCTTGAAAGTCATGTGGCAGTCTCTCACAACGAGAGGACACGCCTTGTAACATTTACCATAGACGGAATTTGATTGATGAGGTTGTCCTGAACGACTTACTAGCAAAGATGGGAGATAATGGCGGATGGATTGGGAAAATCACAACAACTTATGGTCCATTTTAGATGTGTGTGACATATATTGGGAATGATTACATCCTCCAAACTCAACGCCAAATTTACAATTTCTGAAATTTTGTAGACATTTGCATTTTGAGGATCACTCTAACAAATTTGCTAGATTTTTAAACTTTTTATATTTTTAGCTTTCGATTAGAAAATCACTTCAATTATGTTTTTGGATTTGCAGTTGGGAATCAAGTATAATTATCGGCTAATGGATGCGATGTTAATGCACCAACATTGTCGGCAAATCTATGGACTCTTAGAAGCAACGACTGAACAAAGATCTTGGAGTTCATAAACCAAAACTTAGATGCGAAGTAAGATGAGAAATCTAACTAATGTACAAGGATCTAAATGGATTTGATGAACAAATTCCAAAATAAATTAAAAAAAACAATCCAAGAAATTTGAAACTTAAAAAACTTAGCGGTAGAAGAAATATGTATGTTGGACGTTAAATAAAATGTAAAAAGATGACTAAAATACAAAAATCTAATTAATGAACATGTATATGTATGCATTTGAAGAATAAATATCGAAATAATAAAAAAAAACAATCCAATAATTTAAAACTTAAAAAAATTTAGCAGTGAACAAAAACCGCACCAAGTTGTTTGTAAGGCTTGGAAATTAAATTCAGCTTGTTCATCTCCTCCGTCTTAGGAAGAGTGCGACATGGTATGAGTGACCATTGCTGGAGAAGCTTGTATCTGTTGGTTCACATCAATTGTGAAGTTTGGTGCTGATGCATTGAAGAATTTGGGATCGGATTGCCCCCGATGGAAGGAAATTCAGAGTGACAAACTCTTTTACTTTTTCACTGAGTTCTATACCAAGTCAATATATGAGAGTTATTTGTTGTCTTCCAGTCAAGGTACACGTCTTATGGATCATATATGATCAAATTATCAAGCGTAGACTAATTTTATTGACTTCTCAAAAAATGGATACTCCGAAGGACTCCATCCGGTAGAAGATCAAAGAACTGAAGCATATTGGCCCCCACTGGGTAGATATTGCCAACAAGGTTAACAAGATAACGCGGGTGGTTCATGCTTTTACACAGACACTATAAGAATTCACTAGTTAATGACTGAAAAATTGGTCACAAAATCTGTCCCTAACCGTGTTAAATGATTGATTTCATGAGTAAGTGACCGAATTGAATTCAGTCATTAACTAGATGGTTGGTAACCGTTTTGTTGGCCGATGTCTCAAGTCGGTCACAAACTTTAAGACCAACATTTTCAATCATAAATCTGAGTAGTAAACTGAATGACCAACCTTTACGACTGATGTTCTAATGTTTCATTATGATGTTCAAATTTTAATTTCTCCTAAGGCTCATCAATAAAACTCATTTAAAAAAAACACCAAAAGTTCTATCAATTTATTTGGCGCTTTCTTTGATTTTATGGACTTCCAATAAACAACAATCAGTTGCTCGCTCTTCTATTGAAACAGAGTAACGTGCCTTCGCTACAGGTGCTTCGAAATTGGGATGGTTGCAAATTCTGCTTGGCGAGCTTTGGGCTCGGCTAACCAAATGTTACTTGGCTACTTTGTGAGAATATTTCAATGTCACTTTGAATCTAGTGTTTCATCATCGTAGTAAGCATATCGAGTTTGATTTCTTTTTCATTCATAGTCGGGTCACGAAACGTCTACTTCAAGTTCAATATGTCCTGACTATTGATCAAATTGTTGATGTTTTCACGAAACCCCTTACTAAGGATCGGTTTCAACTTCTACATGACAAGTTGTGCATTTATTCACTCCCTGCTCAACATGAGGATATAGATTATTGTATTATTATAGTCTTGTATATAAGGGTTCTTATGTAATTCACTATGATTAGGGTTCACTATTTTGTTTATATTCGCTTACTATAATGAACACTACCTTGTTATTATTCCTTCAGGCTCGGTGGACAGAAATCATAATAGATTTTCTTTTTGGGTAACAAAAAAGTTAGCTATGGTAGAGGTTTACTCACTCGCAAGGGCAGAGCAAACCACAGACCTCAATCAAAGTTTACAGTGGAATTTATAGATTGTCTATCAATAAGAGCTAAATTTTGACGAAGCGGGAATTTGAATCTTGGCACCAATGTAATTGTCATTAACTACTCTTTATAAATTGATAATTCATGTTAATAATTTCCACTTGGCTTGTGAATTGCAACTTAATTGAGATGGGAATGGATACAGATAATCTAAAAACCTACCAGTCAATAACTAAAGAGTTGGCTAAAGGATGGCTTCATACAACAACAAAACACCTGGCCCAATCGTTTTCCGTAAATAACTTTTTATTATGTGTTATTTCCTCTAAATTATTTTGTTACAGATCAATTAAATTTCGTCTAATTCGTTCTCGAATCATACATTGCACCATCTTCAATACCATATGGATCCATCACAATCTTGCTATCTCGATGCCACCTTCGTCGGACCGAGTCAGTAAAACATAATTAAAAATGTAGAGAGGTTTATGTCCAAATCCACCAGTTCAAAAGTTGAAGGCACTATCAAGTTTGCAGTTGAAAAATTGTAGATAACTTGGATTTAAGTGGAAATCCTTTTAGAGAAATAACTTCAAGCCTCAACATGCTATTTGAGTTGCAATATCTTGGTATGAGAAACTGCATTCATCTCGAGTCATTGCCTGAACTTTCCCCAAACTTAGCGAAATTGGAGTTTGTGGAAGCGGAACCTGATGAGGCCAAAAGATGGTAACTTTTTTTGAAAATAAATAAATTGTAAGGTTGTCTGGAAACATTGTTGGGATTGATTTATATTTGTTAATTTCAGGAGACCGTATGGCGAGAATGAGGGAATTCCGGTGGCAGAGAGCAGTAAAACTGTCCGCCATCCATGCATCGAACCAATAACATGATGTCACACAAAAAGCAAGTCTAGAAGGGATGAGTTGGATGAAGATGAGCCTGAGGTCAAAAGATGGTAACTTCTTATTCTTCTTTTATTTTAAAAAAACAAAGCTACAAATTTGTACAGAATAAGTTATGACATTGTTGGGATTAATTTATCTTGTTAATTTCAGGTCAACAGACGGTGAAAATGAAAGAATTTCAGCACCATGAAGTAGCACATTGAGAGGACATAGAGTTGTGATGAAAAGTTAGAATAACTTGACTTGGTGTTTGTTATTATTCAACACATGATCTGTTAAATTAGTGAATATTATACACACAGTGAAATATCAAACAGTGCAGATAATAAGTTACTGATGGATATTTCACCACTTCTTTTTATAGATAAGAAAGTCTTCATTCCGTGTCACCTCTCCCTTCCAGTGTAAAGCATTTGACAATGGGAAACTACACTTCACAATGTAACAAATAATTCTCTAGTTTCAAAATTGATGTATTAAAACGTACAAATTTGAGATTGTGCATATTTTAAGTGCAAGTTTATGATGTGGGGAGTTGGAAATTTTGTAAATAATCCTATCAAATGTTTTCACATTTTGATTCGGCCAATATTAAATTAAGGGGTTACTAAAACCAATTATACAAGATCAATGGTCATTTGTAATTGTTGACAAGAATAAGAATAAGATGTTATTTTGTAATAAACAAGTGTATGAAGAATCCATATATGTATAATGTATTAAGCCAAAAGAACAACATTACTAGCTAGAAGACAACTGAGTTGACTGATGATGAAGTCTTCTACACTTTACTACCTAAAAGAATTTCATTGATAATGATCTTCAAAGAGGGGAACAAATTGCTCCTTCCCTTTTGAGAGTTATTGAAGATTCTTTCATTTCTGTTATCATTTTCTCAGAAAACTATGCATCTTCTCCATGGTGTTTGGATGAAATGGTTAAAATTCTTGAGTGCAAGGAAACTCGTGGACACACTATTTTACCGGTTTTCTACCATGTAAATCCATCTGAAATGGAAGAACAAAGTGGGTGTTTTGCAGATGCTCTTCTTCAGCTTCAGATGAATTTTAAGGACCAATTGGAAAATTTGCCGAGATGGAGAGCTGACTTGATGACTGTTGCTACCCTGTCTGGTTACGCCTCTCAGGATATTCGGTATATCTCAATTCCTTTGATTCTTCCATCTTATATAGCAACTATTTATATTTGATGCAAATATGCAAAGTTGCAATGATTGTCATTTGGTATCCTCACTGCATTATATAGTGAATAATTAGTTTCATTCAGTCCACAGTTTAGGACTTAACGCTGAAGTTCTGCGAAATATCTGGATTGGATTGAATACATGACATGTTTGAAATAAGATATTAATGTAAAAAGAAAAGAACTATACAATTTCTTAATTTGTTTCTCTTACAGTATTACGCTGCCGATGCGGCTTGAGCTTTACGGTTCTTTATGATGGTCCATGTTAGCCGACCTCGAATCATTTCGGGACTAAGGCTTTGTTGTTGTGGTTGATGTTTTTGTTTTTGTTGCTGTTGTTGTTGTTGTTGTTGTTGTTGTTGTTGTTGTTTCTCTTACAGTACCATCTCAGACTTTTTTCCCCTTATGAAATAGGTCTGAAGCTAAACTCGTGAAAGAAATTGTCGAAAATATTTTGAAGAAATTGAACCATGCATACTCTAGAACTTTGAATGGCTTGATTGGAATAGACTCGCACGTTGAAAAGGCTATAGAGTTATTACATCTTGGGATGCCAAAAGTTTGTGTTCTAGGAATTTGGGGTAAGGGCGGCATAGGTAAAACAACTATTGCTGTAGTTATCTTCAACGAGTTGTCAAGTCAGTTTGAAGGTTGCTGCTTTCTCAAAAATATCAAGGAAGAATCAGTCCGTAGTGGGATACTTGGTCTAAGAAAAATGCTTTGTCAAGATGTGGATGACATTCTCCAACGCAAAAAGGTGTTGCTTGTTTTGGATGATGTGGACTGTTTAAACCAATTAGACGAGTTCATTGGAACACGTGATTTCGGCTTGGGTACCAGAATTATTGTGACATCTAGAGATAAGCAAGTTCTGAAGAATAGAGTTGATGAACTATATGAAGTTAAAGAGTTAAATCATGAGGAAGCTCTCCAACTGTTCAGTTTGAGTGCTTTCAGGCAAAACCATCCTACAACAGAATACATGGGTTCGTCTGAAAGGGCAACGAATTATGCTCAAGGCAATCCCTTGGCGCTCAAAGTTTTGGGATCTTTTCTATTTGGCAGAGGCAAACAAGAATGGGAAAGTGCACTGCATAAACTTGGTCGAATTCCTCGGCCTGAAATTTTCAGCGTGTTGCGGGCAAGTTTTGACTCTTTGGACGAAGAAGAGAAATCTATATTTCTTGACATTGCATGTTTCTTTAAGGGGCAACAAGTTGATTTTGTACAGAGAATAATGGATGGTTGTGGTTTCTCAGCCACCATTGGAATTAGTGTTCTTGTTGATAAATGCCTTATCACCGTCATCGAAAACAAGTTAGAGATGCATGAATTATTGCAAGAAATGGCTTATGAAATCGTCCGCCAAGAGTCAAGTGGAGAGCTGGGTAAGCGAACTAGATTGTGGAGTCATGCCGATGTCTGCAAAGTATTGACTAAAAATTTGGTGAGAGCCGTGCATATATATATATATGTTTGTATATTTGTGTATTGTACCTAATAATTTGGAATTTTAATTGCATTTGACACTTCATCTTTATTTATTTGTTACTTTGAACTATAGGGGACGGAAAAGGTTGAAGGAATATTTTTAAATACATCTAAGCTTCCAATAGTGAATTTGAGCTCCAAAGCCTTTGCCAACATGCATAATCTCAGATTGCTCAAAATATACAATTCTGGATCGAGAAACAGCTGTAAATTGTATCTTCCTGATGGCCTGGACTTTCTATCAGATAAATTGAGCTATCTTCATTGGGAAGAATACCCGCTAAACTCCATGCCTTCTAATTTCGCAGCAGAAAATCTAGTTGAACTTAACTTGACATACAGCAATATAAAACAGCTCTGGTCAGGAGTGCAGGTATCATTTTGTTCTCATTTTGCTCGGTCTTTATGCATCTAGTTTTGGTAATTTATTGTAGCGACAACCATTTCATTGTTTTTGCAGTGTCTTGTGAGTTTGAAAGATATGAATCTCAGTAATTGTATGAACTTACTCGCATCTCCGGACCTCTCTCTGGCAAACAATCTTGAGAGCTTGAATTTTGCATATTGTACTAGCTTGGCAGAAGTTCATCCATCAATTCGGTTTCTAGATCGACTTATTGATATGGACATGAGGTACTGCACGAGCCTGATAAGCCTTCCAACCGGCATTAAGTGGAGATCTCTCAAAACTCTTAATCTTTTCTGGGTGTTCCTATCTTCGGGCGTTTGCTGGGTGCGCAGAAAACGTAACTTATTTAAATCTAAATGAGACAGCTATACAAGTACTTCCTGAATCAATTGGGAAGAGTAGTAAACTAATTGCATTGAATTTGAAGGACTGTAAACAGTTGCATAGTCTTCCTGAAAGTATGCATTTGCTAAAATCTCTTGAGATTGTTGATCTTTCTGGCTGCTCGAATGTTAACAAGTTTCCAAATGTTCGTGGGAAAGTGAAATACTTGTACTTGAGTGAGACTGCACTTGTAGAGATTCCTTCTTCAATTGGTCTTCTCCCTCAGCTGTTACATTTGGATCTCATGAACTGCAGAAGACTCAAGGATCTTCCAAGCAATATTTCTAATCTGGCATGTCTAGAACAACTAATTCTATCCGGATGCTTTAGCATCACAAATTTGCCAGAGCTTTCATTGCAAATCAAGAAGTTGTTTTTAGATGGCACATCAATAGAAGAAATTCCCTCGTCGATACAGCATTGCTTTGAACTTGTTGAACTCAGTTTGCAGAACTGCACTATCTTACATACTCTTCCAAGCACTATTTGTAAGTTGCAACATCTGCAAAAGCTCAATCTCTCCGGCTGCTGTATGTTTGACAATTTCCCAGAAATTCTAGAGGACATGAATTCTTTGAGATATCTTAATCTAGATGGAACTGCTATAAAGATACTGCCTTCACCACTTCAAAAGTTGAAGGCGCTATCTAGTTTACAGTTGAAAAATTGTATATATCTTTGCCTTTATGGTGTAATGTCTCTTGACAATCTGCCTAAACAAGGATTGCAGATACAATATCTACGTAAGCTATACCTCAATAATTGCGGTTTATTTGTTGTGCCTCATTACATTGGTTGTTTATCTGCATTGGAAGAGTTGGATCTAAGTGGAAATCCTTTTAGAGAAATAACTTCAAGGCTCAAAGGGCTATTTAAGTTGCAATATCTTGGTGTGAGAAACTGCAATCATCTTAAGTCATTGCCTGAGCTTCCCCCAAACCTAGCAAAATTAGACGCACATAGCTGCCGTAATCTGAGGTCAGTATCAATGGATCCAGAGGGAGCTGAGGGAAACATTTTTGAGTTCATCTTCACTAATTGTAACATGTTGGCTTTGGTTCAAAAGCGTCATATCCTATCATATGCCGTAGCAAAATTTCAGTTCTATGCAGAAAGGCTACACAGTCAGGTATTACTCTTTTTAGAAAAAAAATTCCAACTGTTCTTAGTTTTTGTTGATTAAGCTCTTGATTTTACAATTGGACACATTGAGTTTTTTTTATCAATTTTAATCGCACAAATTAAGTCCCCATCAATGAAGAAAGTGAAGCTGCGAACATCAAGCGCAGTTGAAAGTGCATCACTCCGTTCATTTTTGCATTTGGAATCACATGTATAAAAGTTAGAAAGCTTATTTTTAAATGTATGATGTGGCTATAGAGAAACTGCAAAAGCCTGAAACATGTTCCAATTTTAAGAAAACAAATGAGTCGCCCACTTTTAATCGAGCTTGATGTTCAAATCTGACTGCCTTATTAACTTGGGGTTAGATATGTGGGATGATATTGATCTTTTCAGTTTTTGTTGATTAAGCACGCATTCTATGATTGCACAAATAAGGTTTTTGGCTACCAACTACCAATATATCAAACTCGGTTAAAAGTGTGTTACACTCCTTTCATTTTTGCATCTCGAATCACATCTGGAAATGTTTGAAAGAAAATTTTTATAAACCTCGTTTTGTACTGTAGTGACACCATTTCAGGTGTAAGATCAAATGAGTCATGTGGCATTCATTTTATGTGGTTATCATTAATCGATGCCTCGATATATCAAATTGAAAGATCTGAAACTGAATCAACAAAAATCGAAAAGATTACATGCATTCCTCTTTTAAATTCAGAGTAAAGATACCATTTCCCATATTAATTCGTCTCATCCTGTAGGTACCCTCTGTACTAGCTGGAGAATCTAGTTTTTGTTTTCCTAGATCTCACGCTAATCTGGAATTATATGGACTCATGCGGTTGCATTATCCAAGTTCTGAAACTGAAATCCATCTGCCTTCAGGTTGGGCTAAAAGTTATTTCTTGGGTTTCCTTATTTGTGCTGTCTTTGCATTCAAAGATGGTAGTAGCAGGTCTGGTTTCAGAGTGAAATGTAAATATCATTTCCAAAATGAGAATGGAGATTTCAACGATCACCATAGCTACTTTGGAAGCTGGTATGGTTCAAGAATTGTCAAGGATGAACATCTGTTCTTCGGATATGATCCGTGTCTGCATCTCACGAAAGGTGATGATTTTGATAAATACAATAAGGTCAATATTCAATTTTGGGCTGAAGACATTAGTGGCGATCCTCTTAAATGCTGCTTTGTGGTAATTATATAGCGCTCTATAGGCAATATTTGCGAAGGGTGCCTCGTGGTTTACTCTGTTAGCAAGTATGGTAAAAATGGCCATCCCTTTGAGAAATGGTGATATCTCGATTTCATTCAAATGATTCGCTTATATATTTTTTTTATATATTTTGTATTTTGACATTTGATTATCATTTTCTCTCTCTTTGACATCTCACTGTCTCTAAAATTTGTTTAATTGATAATCTCAGGATCCGCAAGAAGAATGGGGGTTCCTGGGATCTCTATGGGAAAAGTATTGGTCTACGGTGAATTATATGATGAGGGTACGTGTCAGGCATCAAGGGGTGATATATCAACGAAGATTAGAGAGGATATGTCAAAGAAGATTTCGAGATGGATATAATTGGAGAAAATATGGTAAAACACAAGTGAAAGGAAATGAAATTCGAAGAATTCTTTACAAGTGCACATTCCCATATTGCACAAGGAAGATAAAGGTTGAGAGATCTTTGTATGGAGATATAAGTAAGATATGTTGCAAGGGCATTCATAACCATCCAAAGCCTCTGTCAACAATATCAACTTCTTCTTTAGTTTCAAATTATGCTGTAACTCAAGGCGGAAATTCTGCAATTGATGATCTTCAACAATCAATTGTGTGGCCTTCTAGAGGACTTTCAAAAATCCCCCTGCTGATATTGCTCACAAGTCTTCAATTTCTAATGGCAATTTTGAGGATTTTGATTCGCATAAAAGCGAGTCTTCATGCCTTGAGTTTGTGGAAGAGGAACCTGAGGCCAAAAGATGGTAACTTTTTTTGAAAATGAATAAACTGTAAGGTTGCCTGGAAACATTGTTGGGATTGACTTATATTCAGGAGACCGTATGGCGAGAATGAGGGAATTCCAGTGGCAGAGAGAAGTAAAACTATCCGCCATCCATGCATCGAATCAATAACATGATGTTGCCTTATATAATTTTGTGTCTTTGGAACCAATAATTTAATCTCAAATTATTTATTTTGTTTCTAATAATTTGATTTTCACCAGTGAAATATCAAACAGTGGATGATAAGTTACTATGTGCAAAATTCTGCACAAATTTTCCCTTTTTGTTTTTCCATTTTTTTTTTTTTTGGTTTCAATGGGAGAGATTAGTGCGAGTGAGAATGAGGAGAGGTTTATATATTTAACACCCAAATCTCAAATCCTATTCTAATTAGGAGGATTATATACCTAGGCTTGCATTTGTTTTGGCCCATGGGTCAAGGAAAGCCCAAATTACATTACCAAAACAAAAATTGATTGTGTTAATCTCAGCTTTTAGGATAGATTATTAAATTCTTAATCTTTATAATTTTTCCGAGGTCTGATGCTCCGGTAAAGCTCCGGTTTTTATGGTTGAAATGAATTTATGAACTGAATTTGTTGAATTTGGATAAATGAAAAAAAATTTCATTATGTTTAATTAAACTGAAATTGGTCAGGTCAGAATTATGAAACAACCGTATTTTGGGTCGATCCCATTAAGTTTGGATGAAATTACTTGTCTATTTTCCCTAGCTTTAGTTGGGGGACAAGTTTTCAAATTGAGTTTTATTTCTTTGGTCGATGATTAATCAACTACAAGTTGATCAGTAGATTTTAATCCGAAGTTTAAAAGAAATTTAATTAATAGACTCACTTTCTTTTAGACCTTTAGAATCTGACGGTGACTAATCAATCATTGATTAAGCGTTTGTTTGGATTGAGTTAGACAAAGTTTATTAAAGTAAAGTAGAAAGAGAGAAAGGTATGTTATTAAAAAACCCTTCCTACAAACCCTTTGCTTGTTTTAATGGTTTTTTTTAAGTTAGACCTTAGTTGACTTAAATAAGATATTAATCTAAATAGGATTCTTTAGCTTGTCGAATTTCTGACAGATAGTAGCATTCTAATACTGAAGTGATAAATGCATTTTACTTGGTAATTGTAGCTAACTTGATATATTGATTATTAAATCAACTTATTCATGCAATATTAAATGCATTACTTTTTTGTGCTTTAATTATAGGGATGAGTCCAAGCTAATTGAAAAAGTTGTTCACGAAGTTGTGAAAAATTTGGGAAAGTCAAGTCCTAAACTACATTCAAGTGAAGCAAACAAAGTTATAGGAATCAATTCACGTTTTAGAAGAAATGATGAATATTTGTATAGGAGGAGATGGTGTTGAATTTGTAGGAATCTGTGAGATGGGAGGCATACGTAAAACCTTCATTGCTAGAGCGCTTTATCAACAACTATCTTGTCAATTTGAAGGAAGTTGTTTTCTTGATGTTAGAGAAGTTGAATCGAAATATGGTCTAATTTCATTACAACAACAACTCCTTTCTGAAACTCTTATGGAAAGAGATGTAAAAAAAGTTTGGAAAACTCATAGTGGAATACAGGAGATCAAGAACCGGCTTCGGTATAGGAAGGTTCTCATTGTCCTTGATGATGTGAGTGACTATCAACAGTTAGTGTCGTTAGCCGGTATGCAGGATTGGTTTGGCTATGGAAGTAGGATCATCATAACGACTAGAGACGAAATTTTGTTGGTGGGTCATGGGGTGGAGAAGATATACAGAGTTACAGTATTGGATCATGATGAATCTCTTAGTCTCTTTTGCTCGAAAGCATTCAAGAATGGTTATCTGGATTGTGATTATGTAGAGATAGCTAATCGGTTTGTTAGTTATGCTAATGGACTTCCGTTAGCTCTCGTTGTTCTCGGTGCTTCTTTGTTTGGAAGGTGGATTCATGAGTGGGAAAGTACATTGAGGAAGTTGATGGAGATTCCTAACAAGCAAATTTTTGATAATCTTTGTATAAGTTTTGATGGACTAGAGGAAGCTGAGAAGGAACTGTTTTTGGATATTGCTTGTTTTTTCAAAGGAGAGGAGAAAGGTTATGTGGTTAAAGTATTGGAAAGTTGTGGTTTTTATCCAAAGTTCGGTATCGAGGTTCTTTTGAGCAAGTCTCTCATCACTATTTGCAATGATCTAATATGGATGCATGATTTGCTTGAAAAAATTGGGCGGGAAATCGTTCGAAAATTGTGCTATAAAGAACCAGGAAAAAGGAGCAGACTGTGGCTTTATAAGGATGTTTATCATGTTCTATCAAACAATACGGTAACAACTTGCTCTTGTGTATCAGATAGAGATCTTATCAACTCGAGGCGATCCACATTGAATCGAGAAACTAGTATATTACAAAAGTTTAACACTTGTTGTTTATCTGTTTCTTGATTTTTGTTGCTTGTCTTGAATTGACAAGCTCAAGACCTATTTGTTTGGAACAGCTTAAATTCGGAACAAGTTGTGAGTAGGATAAACGCTAGAGATTTTTATACTTATGCCCGACTTTTGTATGTACAGGGAACCGAAGAGGTTGAAGGCATAGTTCTAGATTCTTGTGAACAAGAATATGACCATCTTAGTGCCAATGCCTTTGCAAAGATGAGAAATCTCAGGTTGCTTAAACTCAGGAATTTACACCTTTCAGGCAGTCTAATTTCAAATAAGATGAGATATCTTGACTGGGAAGAATATCCTTTCAAATCCCTTCCATCCACTTTTCAGCCAGACAAACTTGTTGAGCTCCATTTGCAGTCTAGCAACATCCAACAACTGTGGAAGGGCATAAAAGTAAGTGTTGTCTTTCTTGTTCATTACTAGAAATTTTGAGACATGATCACTTTTGAGTTTCAATGACCTTAATTTAGATTGTTTGTGTACGATTTGCAGCCATTGAAGATGTTGAAGGTGATTGATCTAAGTTTCTCTATTAACTTAATCAAGACAATGGACTTCGAACAAGTTCCAAATCTTGAAAAACTGAATCTCGAAGGTTGCATAAGACTATACGAGATTCACCGATCCATCGGAGCTCTAAGAAGGCTTGTCGAATTGAACTTGGAGGATTGCAAAAGTCTCGTTAGGCTTCCAAACACTATATGCGATTTGAATCAACTTAAAGAGCTTAACTTGCACGGCTGCTCAAAGCTTGATGAACTTCCACCAAAATTGGGGGAATTGACATGTTTGGAGAAGCTTAATATTGGCGGAATTGTTCCAAAACAAGTTACAACTACTAATTTTCTACTTCTGTCGTGGTTAATCCCGAATCGGAGTCTTAATCTACCGGCTTTCCTACCTTCTTTATCAGTTCTGTGTTCTCTAAGATCCTTGAATTTGAGCAATCTGGGAGAAGGTGTGCTGCCGAAAGATTTGAGCTGTTTTCCGTTGCTGCAATCACTCAATCTCAGTGGAAACAACATCGTAAGCCTGCCTGAAAGCATTAGCAGACTTGCAAATCTCGAAGATTTTCGAGTCGATAATTGCAGGAGGCTGAAATCACTACCGGATCTTCCTTCAAGTATTTTGTATCTCAGCACTGTTGGTTGTTCATCCTTGGCAACTTCCTTGCCTAAAACCATCAGCAGACATTATGAACTTGAAAACCTTCAGTTTCCTGACTGCGAAAGGTTTCAAACGCAACCGGATCTGTCATCAGCTGTTGTTCGTTTGAGTGTTGTTGTTCGTTTGAATGTTGATGGGTTAAGTGCTGAAGATGATCCGAAACATTCAGCTTTAACGTTTGTCAATCAAATTCAGCTGGTTGAGATCAAAGGTAAAAGCTCTACAGCATTCTCCAGACTGAGTAGTTACTTGCATTATCTGCTGAAGCACAGCCCTCAGGTATCCTTCTACACCTCCATTTTATAATTTCATAGCTTCAGGACAATGTTGTTATCCCATGATTGAAATACTTGCACAATGGAGGCGTAACTGATATAGATTTTCGTTTTGATACAGGGATTGCATAGTCCGAGCTCTCATGTATCGATGTGTTTAGCTGGAAATGATGTTCCGGACTGGTTCAACTATCATGGGCTTGGTTGTTCAATAGAATTGCACCTACCTCCACACTGGTTTAGCAACAGATGGATGGGATTTGCAATTTGTGTACTTCTTGAAGCCTGTGATGATCTACTTCTCTCAGCAGAAAACACAACAGTTTTCTGTGATTTACAGGTACAAATACAAAATTTGTTGATATGATTACACGATTTACAGAGGTCGGTCCGCTTAATTTGATCCGTTTGATATGATTTTCACAAGGGTTGAGGGACAGAATTATCATCATTATTGGTCAGGGAGAACTGACTTAAATTCCACGTATAGAACGCACAATATTACTACTGACGTTTTGTAGACGAAGTAATTTTAGACTTCTTTAAGGGCATTTATAGAAGTCAATTGCAGACTCCATATCTAAATGCTACTATTGCACGGTTTGTACGTAGAGCTTGAGGTTAGGTGGTGTAGACATGGAACCAAATCGACAGAAAATGAGATTCTGTTAGATTTGCCTGTAGTGAGGTCTGTGATTGCTCCACTAATCGTTAGTGCTAACATTGCACAGTTTTAGACATGGAGTCCGTCAAGGAACTGGTTAAACTCAAAGCTTAAGTTGATACACACTAACTCACTTGAATGCCCCTTGAGCTTGAAGGGTGCACAACACAAGTCAATCCACCATGTGTTTTTAACTCACCAATAAATGGGGTTGACAAGCCTCAAATTCAGGACCGTCTGGTTGGACAGGCTTTGATATCATGTCAAGATATCGATTGTTTTAAAAGCATAAGCTGATAATGTAGGCCCAACGACATCTTTTATATTAATCATAGAGTCTAAATTGCTCCATCTAAGTTTAGCGCTATGGTTATTGGGGGCTGGAGCTTAGTTGGTATTGACATGGAACCTGATTAAGAGATTCTGTTAGATATGTTGTTAATGGAGGATGAAATTTCTCAATCTACAGTCGGTAGAACTAACATTACACGGGTTTTATACGCGAAATCTAAACCTGTTCTTCACTTCAAGAACCATATGAATAATTCTAGATTTTATAGAATATATAGATCATACAAAATGAATATGACACGGCAACTCGTTCTGACACCCGTGTTTACAGGCATGGAATAACAAGGCGGACGAAGCAGTGTTCCTGGGCCGGTCTGCAACACAAGTCCCGGCTGAAATGGGGAGTTTATCGGAGCATCTTTGGTTCAACTTCATGCCTAGTAGCTCGCTAAAATGCGATAATTGGTGGGGAAAATATGGAAATCTGAGAGCAACATTTTATTCAGATGGGTTGAAGGTGAAGTATAGTGGGCTTAGAATCATATATGATCTTGATGTTGCTGAACTCATACAATGCCATAGATCTGCTGAGCTTTTTGATGTCTCTGAATCTGATGTTGATATGAATGTCTGTGATAAAAGCAAGAGAAGACACGATGGTGATGATGATAATTGATGTGAATTTGTTGATGGATCTAATTACAAGAGATTGAAAATGTAGGATTTTTCAGTTTCGATTCGGTTGGAATGCATAAATCCCGCGATTAGATTTCCTGAATTTTATACCTGCTTCCGATGAAAATTTCCAGAACATTGCAGGTTTTGCTGTATGTGCAGTTGTGGAGAGCAGACCTGATTCTCAACCAGATTGGTGGCTTGAGGTCAGTAGTAAAAATGACATGTTGGAGACTTGGTTCAATGTATTTGCAGTCCCTGGGGATTCCGCTCTTAGTTTTGATCATCTTAGCATCTTCTTCATCTTCAACCACAAGCTAGATTATCCATCAGAAGAAAGCAGACCAACTCAGCTTTTGTTTATTTAAGAATTGTGGGGTTTTGCATATTACAGGACCAAGATCAAAAGATGTTTCCATTTAGCATAGCTATAGGAAACCCTGAAGCTGGCTGCTCTGATATTGAAAACCTGCCTCCACCTTGTCGAAGATTGTAAGATCCAGCTGATGAAGGCTGTACAAAACACAGGTGCTGCGACTTCAGCAGGATATTTTCTTCATATTTGTTATGCAATTTCTGAAATTAAAAGATTGGAACAACTTGTATTTACCAGAAAATTGGGGAAGTATGGTTTGTATTGGACCATTAGTTGAGATGAGTGTTCTACTACTGTTGAATAATATGTACCATCTAACTTCTGTAATTTCAATCTGTAAAATTATTGTGAAATGAAACTATATTTGTGGAAGTTTTAGACTCATATTCTATTTTTACGTTTAAACCATCAATGGAACCACGTCTCCAAATCTGGAGCTCTTCAAGGAAGACGGACGTAATCGTACATCATCACCTTCATATATAAATATGACATTCTCTTGTTTAACAGTTTTTTCGTATCAATGATGGTATTTGATGATTAGGGCCACAAGGAAACTGAAGGCCTAGCTAGGGGATCTAACTTCTTCAGAGGAGCTTAATCTAGCCAGATTTGATATTAAATCTGAAAGAGAACGGAAGAGCATGTTGGATAGGTTGAAGGAAGTTCCTAATGAAAAAAATTCATGCATGACGAGCCTGGACGATGAAGCTGAATATGGCTTCAGGATGATTTTATTCATCTCATCTTGAATGATACAGTAAGTAACATACAGTTCATGTAATTGGTTATTCTTCTAATAATAACTTATTTAAAGGAATTTATTGACGCATAAACTTAAAATAACCTATTAGAGCTTCAACTTGTTACATATTAAGGTTTAAGGGGTCGGTTAAGTTCAGAGTTTTTAAAAGTGTTAGCCAATCTAAAATGACAAAGTTCAAATTTCACATCTGTCAAATCGAGATGAGAAAATTTTACAATAGAGAATGAGATGATACCAAAGGGGCTATTTTCCATTTTACTACATCAAAAAAAGTTGAAAATATGAAATATATGTTAACATTGTTGTATTCTACAGATATTCTGCCTTGAAAACATCAAAGAAAAACTTAGATACAAGTCATGTTTCATGCTTAAAAGATGAAAAATTATTGTATGTTGCGTGATAGCTTCCACTACTTGTCTGTACTAATATCTATAGTACATAGGTTTTGTGCCCTTGACAAGTCAGGCATCTCAATCAGACATCTACACTGACATAGTTCAAGTACTCATAAATTTGCAACATTCTGTTACACAAAATTCAAATTATAAGTTAGCAATCTACTAGTATTTATGGCAAATCCGGTAAAGGGAAATTAGAAATCTCTAGTTAAAAGCAATGTTTTAAAATCCGGACCGAACCGGCCGGTTAGACCGGAATCCGGATTGAAAGCCGATTTTTTATAATTGGTTTTTTGAACTTTCAACAACCCAAAACGAACCGAGATCGAACCGGAAACATGCGGTTGAATCGAGGACCGGATTGACCCGGTTTTCTATTCTTCTCCACAAAAAAAAATTACTAAGTCCCAAATAATTATATCAGGCTTGGGCCTCAATAATAATCACCATTAGCTTATTAGATTTATTGTCTCTAAATTGAAGCGTTCAACTTCTATTTATAATGAAATTTTTAATGTTTTTAATGTGGGAGAATATCTTCTTCTTTTTTTACTAATTCTTTTTATAATCTATTAACAAATGCAATGGAGTTAAAAATACCTAATTATGAAATTCTCTCACTAAAAATTTTTTTAGAAGATAAATTTTTCTAAAAATAATTTTAAATTAACAATATATATTTAATATATTGTTTATTTATTTATTACATCATTCGATTCGACCATTCTGAATTTTAAGGTTGAACCAAGTAACCCGTGACCTTTTTATAAATTCGGTTCAATGTCCGTTTCTTCGGGTTTTAAAGTAGGAAAAGGATAAGCCTTATTAATTAATTTAAAATAGGTAGATGAACATTTATAATTTTGGGTTAATTTCAAATAGGAATGTGGTTTTGTATTTTTTTAAATAAAAAATTGTAGTCTGGCTTTGAGTAAATAAAGTTTCGTGGGTTGATTTGTTTGCAGAATTTAGGAAATGATCGATTTTGTTGACGTAAATGAGAACATTTCTTGCCTAAATATATTTTCAAATAACGAGCCATAATTGACTTAACAATTTACAGATGTAAGACATTTAACACGCAACCCATATATATATTAGAGGTTAAAAATAATGTGAGGACGCTCTACTTTAATGACTAATATACACAAACTAACCAATGAACAAAAATCTAGATGGATTTGAAGAACAAATTCCAAAATAAATTAAAAAAACAATCCATGAAATTTGAAACTTAAAAAACTTAGTGGTAGAAGAAAAATGTGAGTTGGAGATCAAATAAAATGTAAAAAGACTTATTCAATGTCTAAAATATACAAATCTAACTAATGAACATGTATCTGGATGCATTTAAAGAACAAATATCGACGTGGTATGAGTGACCATTGGTGGAGCTCTTACGAACACCAGGGTGTTGGTCTTATCGGGTATATTTGATTTGAATCAGATTTAGGATCAATCCATACTGACTGACTGTCTGATCCTTCGATAAAAAGATTCATTCTCTTCATAAAAATTAGGATGACAAATGTGTGCTTCCCATTATGAGTGATGTTTCGATTTTTCACGATGACGACCCGTTGATCCCTATTTGACATTGGCCGCTACGTTCCTATTTAAGAGTTACTTTCTTAACATTATGTTCGCCGCTTGGGTTATTACGAGAGGGGGTTTGGAATGCAAAATCTGGTTATGAATGGGAATGAAATCAGGTTTTTTATACATCAATTTGAGAGGATTATAGCAGATTTCATATCCTTATATAATCTCATTCGAACCGTCATTTTTGCGGATTTTACTTCTCTTCCAGTCAATATACACAGATGGTTGACTTTTCTTTGTATTGCATAAAATTTGTTATTTTTGATTTGTTTTTCGTTTTTTTGTTAGGTTATTAATTCTTTAATCTTTTTTGGATGTCTAGTGTTAATGGGAATATGGATCCTTTGAAAGTCATGTGTGCCAGTCTCTCTCACAAAGAGTGGACACACCTTGTACAAAACACTTGCCAACGGAACTTGATTGATGAGGCTGTCCTGAATGGCCTACTAGCAAAGATGGAAGATAATATAGGATGGATTGGGAAAATCACAAGAGCACATTGTCCATTCTTTATGTGTGTGACATATATTTTCGGCAGATCTATGCACTCTAAGAAGCAACGGCTGTACGAAAATTTTGGAGTTCATAAACCAAAACTTAAATGCAAAGTAAGATGGGAAATCTAACTAATGAACAAGGATCTAGATGGATTTGAAGAACAAATTCCAAAATAAATTAAAAAAAACAATCCAAAAAATTTGAAACTTAACAAAGTTAGCGGTAGAAGAAATATGAGGTTAAATAAAATGTAAAGAGATGACTAAAATACACAAATCTAATTAATGAACATGTATCTGGATGCATTTGAAGAATAAATATCGAAATTAAAAAAAAAAACAATCCAAGAATTTAAAACTTAAAAAAACTTAGCAGTAGAACAAAAACGACATAAAAAATTATACTTCCAAGTTGTTTGTAAGGCTTGGAAAGTAAATCTAGCTTGTTCATCTCCTCCGTCTTAGGAATGGTGCGACATGGTATGAGTGACCATTGTTGGAGCACTTACTGGCACGGGGTGTTGGTGTTATTGGGGATATATTGGATTTGAATCAGATTTATGATCAATCCATATTGATTGACTGCTTATTACTAGCAAATACTACTGTTTGTTGTTTTGGATCTTCCAAATAATTCCCGTAGGATATTCCGGCCCATTTTTTTCTGATCCTTCGATAAAAAGAGGCAAAGATGTGCTCCCGTTATGAGTGATGGTCTGATTATTCACGATGACGACCCGTTGATTCCGTTTGACATTGACCGCTACGTTCCTGATGTGTTTAAGAGTTACTTTCTTAACATGTTTAGGTATTTTAAATTTGTTCGCCGCTTGGGTTATTACACGAGGGTCTATGGAATGCAAAATCTGGTAATAAATGGGAATGAAATCATGTTTTTATATCGCAATTTGAGAGGATTAGAGCAGATTTCATATCCTTATATAATCTCATTCGTACCGTCATTTTTGCGGATTTTACTTCTCTTCCAGTCGATATAGACCGATGGTTGACTCTTCTTTGGACTACACCTCTAGAAATTTTGTTATTTTATATTTGCTTTTGGGTTATTAATTATTTAATCTTTTTTGGATGTCTAGTATTAATGGGAATATGGATTGTCTTGAAAGTCATGTGGCAGTCTCTCACAACGAGAGGACACGCCTTGTATAAGACACTTACCATAGACGGAATTTGATTGATGAGACTGTCCTGAATGACTTACTAGCAAAGATGAGAGATAATAGCAGATGGATTGAGAAAATCACAACAACTTATGGTCCATTTTATATGTGTGTGACATATATTGGGAATGATTATATCCTCCAAACTCAACGCCAAATTTCCAACCTCTCATATTTTGTAGACATTTGCATTTTGAGGATCACTCTAAAAATGCAATTTCCTAGAGTTTTAAACTTTTTATAGTTTTCGCTTTCGATTAGAAAATCACTTCAATAATGTTTTTGTGTTTGTAATTGAGAATCAAGTATAGTTATCGGCTAATGGATGCGATGTTAATGCACCGACATGGTCGGCAGATCTATGGACTCTTAGAAGCAACGGCTGAACGAAGATCTTGGATTTCATAAACCAAAACTTAGATGCGAAGTAAGATGGTAAATCTAACTAATGAAGAAGGATCTAGATGCATTTGAAGAACAAATTCCAAAATAAATTAAAAAAAACAATCTAAGAAATTTGAAACTTAAAAAATGACTAAAATACACGAATGTAATTAAATAAAATGTAAAAAATGACTAAAATACACGAATGTAATTAATGAACATGTATCTGGATGCATTTGAAGAATAAATATCGAAATTAAAAAAAAAATCCAAGAATTTAAAACTTAAAAAAACTTAGCAGTAAAACAAAAACACCGTTTGTTGTTTTGGATCTTCCAAATCATTCCCGCGGGAGATTCCGGCCCATTTTTTTCTGATCCTTCGATAAAAAGATTCGCTCTCTTCATAAAAAATAGGAAGGCAAATGTGTGGTCCCGTTATGAGTGATGTTCTTATTCTTCACGATGACGACCCGTTGATCCCGTTTGACATTGACCACTACGTTCCTGATGTGTTTAAGAGTTACTTTCTCAACATGTTTAAGTATCTTAAATTTGTTCGCCGCTTGGGTTATTACACGAGGGTCTTTGGAATGCAAAATTTGGTAATATATGAGAATAAAATCATGTTTTTGATACCGCAATTTGAGAGGATTAGAGCAGATTTCATATCCTTATATAATCTCATTCGAACCGTCATTTTTGCGGATTTTACTTCTCTTTCGGTCGATATAAACAGATGGTTGACTCTTCTTTGGACTGCACCTCTATAAATTTTGTTATTTTTTATTTGCTTTTCAGTTTTTTTAGGGTTATTAATTATTTAATTTTTTTTTGATGTCTAGTGTTAATGGGAATATGGATCTTCTTGAAAGTGTGCAGTCTCTCACAACGAGAGGACACGCCTTGTACAAGACACTCACCATAGACGAAATTTGATTGATGAGGCTGTCCTGAATGACTTACTAGCAAAGATGGGAGATAATAGCGGATAGATTGGGAAAATTACAACAGCTTATGGTCCATTTAATATGTGTGACATAAAGTGGGAATGATTACATCCTCCAAAGTCAAGGCCAAATTTCCATCCTCTGAAATTTTGTAGACATTTGCATTTTGAGGATCACTCTAAATATGTAATTTGCTAGGGTTGTTTTTGGGTTTGCAGTTGGGAATCAAGTATAGTTATCGGCTAATGGATGCGATGTTAATGCACCGACATGGTCGGCAGATCTATGGACTCTTAGAAGCAACGGCTGAACGAAGATCTTAGATTTCGTAAACCAAAACTTAGATGCGAAGTAAGATGGTAAATCTAACTAATGAAAGGATACAGATGGATTTGAAGAACATATTCCAAAATAAATTAAAAAAAAAACAATAAAAGAAATTTGAAACTTAAAAAACTTAGCGGTAGAAGAAATATGTACTTTGTAGGTTAAATAAAATGTAAAAAGATGACTAAAATACACGAAACTAATTAATGAACATATATCTGGATGCATTTGAAGAATAAATATCGAAATTAAAAAAAAAATCCAAGAATTTAAAACTTAAAAAAAATTAGCAGTAAAACAAAAACACCGTTTGTTGTTTTGGATCTTCCAAATCATTCCCGCAGGAGATTCCGGCCCATTTTTTTCTGATCCTTCGATAAAAAGATTCACTCTCTTCATAAAAAATAGGAAGGAAAAGGTGTGGTCCCGTTATGAGTGATGTTTTGATTCTTCACGACCGCTACGTTCCTGATGTGTTCAAGAGTTACTTTCTTAACATGTTTAGGTATCTTAAATTTGTTCGCCGCTTGGGTTATTACACGAGGGTCTTTGAAATGTAAAATTTGTTAATAAATGAGAATGAAATCATGTTTTTTATACCGCAATTTGAGAGGATTAGAGCAGATTTCATATCCTTATATAATCTCATTCTCGAACCGTCATTTTTGCGGATTTTACTACTCTTTCAGTCGATATAAACAGATGGTTGACTCTTCTTTGGACTGCACCTCTATAAATTTTGTTATTTTTTATTTGCTTTTCAATTTTGTTAGGGTTATTAATTATTTAATCTTTTTTTGATGTTTAATGTTAATGGGAATATGGATGGTCTTGAGTCATGTAACAATATCTCACAACGAGAGACATGCTTCGCTGTCCTGAATGACTTGATGGGAGATAATAGCAGATGGATTGGGAAAATCACAACCATTTATGCTCCATTTTATATGTGTGTGACGGAATTTGATTGATAGGGATGTCTAGTGTTAATGGGAATATGGATCTTCTTGAAAGTCACGTGACAGTCTCTCACAACGAGAGGACACGCCTTGTACAAGACACCCACCATAGACGGAATTTGATTGATGAGTTTGTCCTGAATGACTTACTAGCAAAGATGAGAGATAATAGCGGATGGATTGGGAAAATTACAACAGCTTATGGTCCATTTAATACGTGTGACATATATTGGGAATGATTACATCCTCCAAACTCAACGCCAAATTTCTAACCTCTGAAATTTTGTAGATATTTGCATTTTGAGGATTACTCTAAAAATATAATTTGCTAGAGTTTTAAACTTTTTATATTTTTATCTTTTGATTAGAAAATCACTTCAATTATGTTTTTGGGTTTGCGGTTGGGAATCAAGTATAGTTATCGGCTAATGGATGCGATGTTAATGCGCCGACATGGTCGGCAGATCTATCACTACAAAAAAAAAGGGCATTTAACAACACCAAAATTTTGCACTTAACGACGCTTTTCGGTGTCGTTAAACACTTAACCACGCTTTTCAAAGTGTCGTCTCAAATGTCACTAAATCGCGTGTCATCAATTTTAACAACACATAATTATGTGTGGGTAAATTCAATTTGCCGACATTTTATGTCTAAGCGTTGTCATGGGTAGTGACGCTTACAAATTTAGTGTCATACTTTTTCTTCAGATTTTATTATGCTTAAAGCGTCCTAAAGTTACAACATATAATTAAAAAAGTGTCTACAAATGGCAACGCTAAGAAGCAATCATGTCCCAAATATATGATATTTTTAGTTAAAAGATTCTCTAAATTGCAACACATAAATAGTTCTAACTTGATGTCAAAGAATTCTAACAATTTATTGAATCACTCAAAATATTTACAAACAAAAATCATTACAAAATTTCAATTGTTGACAATGAAATTATGAAAGATACAAATACAAAAAGATCAAATCTACATATATCAAAATACAAATACAAAGCTTCAACGCTTAGACTAGAGCTAAAATCGACAATTAGCTTCATGATCTCTTCCTTCTCCATTGCAATCATTCTCTTTCAATTCTTCCAGTTTTTATCTGCTCACGAAAAACCAATGACAAGTACTCATAATTTAGGTTCCTATTTCACTACAAAAATCACCAAAATAAAAATATATGTTAAAGAGCAAAAAAAAGTAAAAGTAGAGAAAATAATGATAAAGAAATCGAAGTCGTCGTGGGTTCCGTGTTCTAGATTGAGACTTTGTTGGCAACTGAACCAGTGCATTGAGACTTTGTTGGCAACTGAACCAGTGCATTAATATGTGGCCTCAACTGACTTCAATTGAGAGAGGAATGTGATTGAGAGAGATACAAATAGAGATAAACACCATGAAAAAACATGTGAAATTGATCTCATATACCATGGAGATCGAGGCGGCCATAGATGAAAAGATGGGGGAAGTAACTTGTAGAGTAAAATGTAGATGACAAGATGAGTTATAATGGAAGATTAGAGTAGTTAATAATTTATTGAGGGTTCCTGTAAGAAAATAAAATAATTTATTTAGGGATAATTATGTTTTTGTTTTGCAATAGGATTCTAATTGATCATGCCCACAAATTCCTTCAATTGGCACCAATGTAATTGTCATTAACTACTCTTTATAAAATGATAATTCATGTTAATAATTTCCACTTGGCTTGTGAATTGCAACTTAATTGAGATGGGAATGGATACAGATAATCTAAAAACCTACCAGTCAATAACTAAAGAGTTGGCTAAAGGATGGCTTCATACAACAACAAAACACCTGGCCCAATCGTTTTCCGTAAATAACTTTTTATTATGTATTATTTCCTCTAAATTATTTTGTTACAGATCAATTAAATTTCGTCTAATTCGTTCTCGAACCATACATTGCACCATCTTCAATACCATATGGATCCATCACAATCTTGCTATCTCGATGCCACCTTCGTCGGACCGAGTCAGTAAAACATAATTAAAAATGTAGAGAGGTTTATGTCCAAATCCACCAGTTCAAAAGTTGAAGGCAGTATCAAGTTTGCAATTGAAAAATTGTAGATATCTTGGATTTAAGTGGAAATCCTTTTAGAGAAATAACTTCAAGCCTCAACATGCTATTTGAGTTGCAATATCTTGGTATGAGAAACTGCATTCATCTCGAGTCATTGCCTGAACTTTCCCCAAACTTAGCGAAATTGGAGTTTGTGGAAGCGGAACCTGATGAGGCCAAAAGGTGGTAACTTTTTTTGAAAATAAATAAATTGTGAGGTTGTCTGGAAACATTGTTGGGATTGATTTATATTTGTTAATTTCAGGAGACCGTATGGCGAGAATGAGGGAATTCCGGTGGCAGAGTGCAGTAAACTATCCGCCATCCATGCATCGAATCAATAACATGATGTCGCCTTATATAATTTTGTGTCTTTTGAAACAATAATTTAATCTCAAATTATTTATTTTATATGTAATAATTTGATTTTGAGTCACACAAAAAGCAAGTCTAGAAGGGATGAGTTGGATGAAGATGAGCCTGAGGTCAAAAGATGGTAACTTCTTATTCTTCTTTTTTTTCAAAAAAACAAAGCTACAAATTTGTACAGAATAAGTTATGACATTGTTGGGATTAATTTATCTTGTTAATTTCAGGTCAACAGACGGTGAAAATGAAAGAATTTCAGCACCATGAAGCACATTGAGAGGACCTAGAGTTGTGATGAAAAGTTAGAATAACTTGACTTAGTGTTTGTTATTATTCAACACATGATCTGTTAAATTAGTGAATATTATACACACAGTGAAATATCAAACAGTGCACATAATAAGTTACTGATGGATATTTCACCACCTCTTTTTATAGATAAAAAAGACTTCAGTCCGTGTCACCTCTTCCTTCCGGTGTTAAGCATTTCACAATGGAAAACTACACTTCACAATGTAACAAATAATTCTCTATACAAATTTGAGATTGTGCATATTATAAGTGCAAATTTATGATGTGGGGAGTTTGAAATTTTGTAAACAATCCTATCGAACGTTTTCACGTTTTGATTCAGTCAATTTTAAATTAAACAGTTAGTAAAACCAATTAGACAAGATTAATGATCATTTGTAATTGTTGACAAGAGTAAGGAGTTATTTTGTAGTACGTTTAAATAAGTGTAAGGTGTTATTTGTAATATTTGAAAGTTCAAGAGACAATTGAAGTTTTTAGACAAGTTCAGAATAGTACATGCATGTGTATTACGCCAAAAGAAAAACATTACTAGCTAGAAGACAACTGAGTTGACTGATGACGAAGTCTTCTACACTTTACTACCTAGAAGACAGTAGCCTAAAATCCAAATCAGATCTTAACAAAACAAGGGTTTCTCTTCTCTTGCTTCAAACTATGTAAGTAACAAATTCATTTTCTTTACTTTCATTTCTGATCTTATGATATTTCATGGAATATTTAATTGTTTTCTTTCTTCTTCTAGATGATGTCATCTTCTTCTTCTTCTTCTTCTGCTGCTGCTGCTTCACGTATAAGGAAATATGATGTGTTTCTTAGCTTCAGAGGGGAAGACACTCGTTATAGTTTTACAAGTCATCTCTATGATGCTTTGTGCTGTAAAAAGATAAAGACTTTCATTGATAATGATCTTCAAAGAGGGGAACAAATTGCTCCTTCCCTTTTGAGAGTTATTGAAGATTCTTTCATTTCTGTTATCATTTTCTCAGAAAACTATGCATCTTCTCCATGGTGTTTGGATGAAATGGTTAAAATTCTTGAGTGCAAGGAAACTCGTGGACACACTATTTTACCGGTTTTCTACCATGTAAATCCATCTGAAGTGGAAGAACAAAGTGGGTGTTTTGCAAATGCACTTCTGCAGCTTCAGATGAATTTTAAGGACCAATTAGAAAATTTTCCTAGATGGAGAGCTGACTTGACGACTGTTGCTAGCCTGTCTGGTTACACCTCTCAGGATATTCGGTATCTCAATTCCTTTGATTCTTCCATCTTATATAGCAACTATTTATATTTGATGCAAATATGCAAAGTTGCAACGATTGTCATTTGGTATCCTCACTCCATTATATAGTGAATAATTTTTCATTCAGTCCACAGTTTAGGATTAGGACTTAATGCTGAAGTTCTGCGAAATATCTGGATTGGATTGAATACATGACATGTTTGAAATAAGATATTAATGTAAAAAGAAAAGAACTGTACAATTTCTTAATTTGTTTCTCTTACAGTATTACGTCGCCGATGCGACTTGAGCTTTACGGTTCTTTATGATGGTCCATGTTAGCCGACCTCGAATCATTTCGGGACTAAGGCTTTGTTGTTGTTGTTGTTGTGGTTGTTGTTGTTTTTGATGTTGTTGTTGTGGTTGTTGTTGTTTTTGTTGTTGTTCTTGTTGTTGTTTCTCTTACAGTACCATCTCAAACTTTTTTTCCCCTTATGAAATAGGTCTGAAGCTAAACTCGTGAAAGAAATTGTCGAAAATATTTTGAAGAAATTGAACCATGCATACTCTAGAACTTTGAATGGCTTGATTGGAATAGACTCGCACGTTGAGAAAGCTATAAAATTATTACATCTTGGGATGCCAGAAGTTTGTGTTCTAGGAATTTGGGGTATGGGCGGCATAGGTAAAACAACTATTGCTGAAGTTATCTTCAACGAGTTGTCAAGTCAGTTTGAAGGTTGCTGCTTTCTCAAAAATATCAAGGAAGAATCAGTCCGTAGTGGGATACTTGGTCTAAGAAAAATGCTTTGTCAAGATGTGGATGACATTCTCCAACGCAAAAAGGTGTTGCTTGTTTTGGATGATGTGGACTGTTTAAGCCAATTAGATGAGTTCATTGGGAAATGTGATTTTGGCTTGGGTACCAGAATTATTGTGACATCTAGAGATAAGCAAGTTCTGAAGAACAGAGCTGATGAACTATATGAAGTTAAAGGGTTAAATCATGATGAAGCTCTTCAACTCTTCAGTTTGAATGCGTTCAGGCAAGACCATCCTACACCAGAATATACGGATCTATCTGAACGTGCAATGAATAACACTCAGGGAAATCCGCTGGCGCTCAAAGTCTTGGGATCTTTTTTATTTGGCAGAGGGAAAAGAGAATGGGAAAGTTCACTGCAAAAGCTTGGTAGAATTCCTCGACCTGAAATTTTCAACGTATTGCGGGCGAGTTTTGACTCACTGGATGAAGAGGAGAAATGCATATTTCTTGATATTGCATGTTTCTTTAAGGGACAGCAAGTTGATTTTGTGCAGAGAATAATGGATGGTTGTGGTTTCTCAGCCGGTATTGGAATTAGTGTTCTTGTTGATAAATGCCTACTCACTGTCGTCGAAAACAAGTTAGAGATGCATGACTTGTTGCAAGAAATGGCTCACGAAATTGTTCGCCAAGAGTCAATTAAAGAGCTTGGTAAGCGCAGTAGATTGTGGAGTCATGTTGATGTCTACAAAGTATTGACTAAAAATCTGGTGAGAACCTTGCGCGTGTGCGCAGTCACACACACACACACTTTACCTCATCAATATAATTGAAACAAATTTTGAAAATTTGAATCGAATGTGAAACTTAAGCTTTATTTATATTTACTTTTGATCTTCAGGGAACTGAAAAGGTTGAAGGAATATTTTTCGATACATCTAAGATTTCAAAAGTGATGTTGAGCTCCAGAGCCTTTGCCAACATGCATAATCTCAGATTGCTCAAAATCTACAGTTCCGGATTTGGAAACAACTGTAAATTGTATCTTCCTGATGGCCTGGACTTTGTATCAGATAAATTGAGCTATCTTCACTGGGAAGAATACCCACTAAGCTCCATGCCTTCAAATTTTGAAGCCGAAAATCTAGTTGAACTCAACCTGACACACAGCAATATAAAACAACTGTGGTCAGGAGTGCAGGTAATATTATCCCCATTTGCTCGGTCTTTATGCATCTAGTTTTGGTAAAACAACTATAGTCATTTATTGTTTTTGCAGCATCTTGTGAGTTTGAAAGAGATGAATCTTAGTAATTCTATGAACTTACTCACATTTCCAGACCTCTCGCTAGCGAAGAATCTTAAGAGCTTGAATTTTGCATACTGTACTAGCTTGGAAGAAGTTCATCCATCAATTCGGTTTCTAGATCAACTTATTGATTTGGACATGAGATGCTGCACGAGCTTGATGAGTCTCCCAACTGGCATTAAGTTGACATCTCTCAGAACTCTTAATCTTTCTGGGTGCTCGTATCTTCGGTGGTTTCCCCAGTTCACGGAAAACTTAACTTATTTAAATCTAAATGAGACAGCTATACAAATACTTCCTGAATCAATTGGGAAGAGTAGTGGACTCATTGCATTAAATTTGAAAGACTGTAAACAGTTGCATAGTCTTCCGGAAAGTATGCATCGGTTAAAATCCGTTCTGATCATTGATCTTTCTGGGTGCTCAAACATTACCAGGTTTCCAAATGTTTGTGGGGGAGTGAAGTACTTGTACTTGCGTGACACCGCAATCGTAGAGATTCCTTCTTCAATTGGTCTTCTCTATGAGCTGTTACATTTGGATCTCATGAACTGCAAAAGTCTCAAGAATCTTCCCAGGGATATTTATAATCTGGCTTGTCTGGAGCAACTCATTCTCTCTGGCTGCTCTAGCATCACAAAGTTTCCAGAGGTTCCAATGCAAATCAAGAAGTTGTTATTAGACGGCACAACAATAGAAGAAATTCCCTCGTCGATCCAAAATTGCCTTGAACTCGTCGAACTCAATCTACAAAACTGCACCAGGTTACAAACTCTTACAAGCAGTATTTGTAAGTTGAAACATCTGCAAAATCTTAATCTCTCAGGCTGCTGTATGTTTGACAATTTCCCAGAAATCAAGGAGGACATGAATTCTTTGAGATATCTTTATCTAGATGGAACTGGTATAAAGAAACTACCTTCACCACTCCAAAAATTGAAGGCACTATCAACTTTGCAGTTGAAAAATTGTAGATATCTATGCCTTTATGTTGAAAATGTTTTTGACAATCGGCCTTAACAAGGATTGCAGGTACAATATCTACGCAAGCTATATCTCAATAATTGCGGTTTATTTGTTGTGCCTCAGTACATTGGCTGTTTATGGTCACTGGAAGCTTTGGATCTGAGTGGCAATCCTTTTAGAGAAATAACTTCAAACCTCAAAGGGTTGGTTGAGTTGCAATATCTTGGTGTGAGAGACTGCATACTTCTCGAGTCATTGCGTGAGCTTCCCCCAAACCTAGCAAACTTAGACGCACATGGTTGCCTTAATCTGAGGTCAGTATCAATGGATCTAAAGGAAGCTACGGGGAACATTTTTGAATTCATTTTCACTAATTGTAACAAGTTCGTTGAGGTTGAAAAGCATCATATACTATCATATGCATTAGCAAAATTTGAGCGTTATGCGGAAAGGCTACACAGTCAGGTATTTCTCTTTTTAGAAAAAACATCCAACTGATCTTTTTAGTGTTTGTTGATTAAGGTCTTGATCTTTCTATTCGACATGTTGAGTTTTTAATCAAATATAATTGCACAAGTGAAGTCTTTGCTTAGCAATGATATTTGCTACAGACATCAACCTCGGTTAAAAGTGCATTACTTCTTCCATTTTGGCGATTGGAATCACATTTTAGGTGTTTGAAATCAATTTTTTTATGCATATATTATCTGACTAAAGAAACTGTAAGAACCTCATTTTGAACTGCAATAATAGATTCAGATGTTAGATCAACCTAGTCATGATGACTAGGTGTTCAGTATATGTGGTTATCATTAATTGATGCCTTAACATATCAAATTGAAAGACCAAAAACTTAATCAACAAAAGTAGAAAAGTTTACAGGCCCCAAGGGTTTAACTTTTCCTCTATATCAATTTGTCTCATCGTGTAGGTACCTTCTACACTAGCAGGAGAATCTAGTTTTTGCTTCGGTAGATCTCACAATAATCTGGAATTGTATGAAGACATGCGGTTACTCTTTTTAAATCACATTTTTGCCACTGAAATCCAGCTGCCTTCAGATTGGGCTGAAAATGATTTCTTAGGTTTCGTTATTTGTGCTGTTATTGTATTCAAAGGTGTTAGTAGCAGGTCTGGTTTCAGAGTGAAATGTAGATACCGTTTCCAAAATGAAAACGGAGACTTCACTGATGTGCATAGCTATTACGGAAGCTGGTATGATGCAAGAATTATCAAGGATGAACATTTATTTTTTGGGTATGATCCGTGTCTGGATGTCACAAAGGATGCTGATTTTGATAGATACAATAAGGTCACAATTCAATTTTGGCCTGAAGACACTAGTGGCCATCCTCTACAATGCTGCTTTTTGGCCGGCTGCGGAGCATCATACTTGACGAAACACACTTGTATCGGAAACCTAGCACGCTTTCAAATGAAGGTAAATTATGTCGTTAAATCAACTATGCAATTGATTTGTGCTATATTAGTTAATCATGTTCAGGTTGAAGTCAAAAAAATTGTTGAATTGATAATCTCAGGATCAACCCGTAGAATGGGGATCTGAAAGCAATTTTTCACATGGAAGAAAATGCTGAACGAAAATCCGGATGGACCCATTACTGTTAAAAATTTGTTAGAGGAGCTCAAAGCATATAACGTGCGGCAATCGGATATTTTAGCTCTACCTAAAAAGTCAAATGGGGTTTTAGATATTTCGGGTGCTGAAGAGTTGTCAAAGGAGGAGCTTCTAGCATATGAGCGACAACAATTACATATTTTGGTTCGACTTAAAATGTCGAAAGAGAAGTTTCAAACAAATGTGGTGCGACAACAATTAGATATTTCGAGTGGTGAAAAGTTGTCAGCGAAGCTTCAAGCAGAGTTGGTGCGACTACAGTTTGATATTTCGGATGCTGAAAAGTTGTTAAATGAGTTTCAAGCATATCAGACGCGACAAATGGATATTTTAGCCCGACTTTTTAAGTCAGAAAAGGAGCTTCTAGCGAATGTGCTGGGACAACATTCAGATTTTTCTGATATTATTTCGGGTACAGAAAATTTGTTACAAGAGCTTCAACCATATGAATTGCGACAATTAGATAGTTCGGATATTGTTTCGGGTGCTGAAAAGTCGGAAGTGGAGCCTGAAGCAAATATCATGCGACGTGAATTAGATTTTTTGGCTAGACTTAAAAAGTCGAAAGTGGAGCTCGAAGGATATAAGGTGCGAAAATTAGATAATTTGGCTCGACTTAACAAGTCAAAAGAGGAGCTTGAAGCAAATGTGGCGCAACAACTAATATATATTTCGAAACATATTGACTCAGCTGATCTTTCAAAACCCTTTATTTCTCTCTGCTGGTTTTTAAATCTTCTTCGCCCGGAAAGAACTGGGGTCAACCCGTGACCCGGTGGTCCGACCAGAAACTGGGATGAGCCAGTTTTTTTTTTTTTACTTTTTTTGGGGATTTTATTTCAAAAGAGGATTGCAGCTTCCCAAGAATTGAGAATGGGACCTCATGCAAGCCAGCAAACAACCATACCACCAAACCAAATTCTATTGTCTCATTTCAATTTGTATTATATAATTACAATTATAGATATTTTTTTTTATGATTGTCACAATTATAGTATTCATTCCCATGATACAGAGGGTGATAGTACAATGTTGATAAAAAAGAATCTCTATGCATCTTTCATATTAATATTAAGGTAAAGTATAAAAAAGACACGTGATTTTAATCTTGTAGTTTAGTTTTCACCATATTTGTTCAAAATAACTATGGTAATATCAAGGAATTTTTTTGGTAAGAAAGATATAAATTATGAATTAATTAAAGGGTTAATTTCAAATAAGTGTCCTGTGCTTTCGTAATTTTACAAATAAAGGACTGTGATTTGCCTTTGAGCAAATAATTAACTGTGATTTGTATTGTTTGCAGAATTAAAGAAATAGTCGATTTTGTTTATGTAAACGAAAGCATTTTTTACATGAAATGTTTTTCTAACTTTTGACTAGTCAAGTTAGAACAGACAAAAATAGAAATAACAACCATTAATAATGTAATAATTCATTATACAAAATGTTTGAGGACCTTATAAAATAATTTTAAAAATATAGATACTGGTCCCGTTTGACAATTAGCTGTTAGCTGATTGCATTAGCTGTTAGCTGATTTGATTAGCTGATTCGATTTGCTGTTTGTAAAAACATGTTTGCTAAAACTTAGCTGATTATAAATAGTTGTTTGTGCAAAATGACAAATAAAGACATTCATTATTTATAAATATTATTTTCATTTTTAATCATTCATATTCTTAATCCCCTCTTAAAAAATGAAATACATTAAAATAAAAATATATCTAATTACACAAAAAAAAACTTACTAACTTATAAAAGTTAAAAGTAAAAACGAGAAACATATGTCTATCCATATAACTAAAACTAATGTTTTAAGGTGCACATTGACGTCGTCTGCTACTCATCAAACTAGTAATAATTTCATTACGGACTCTAGTCATTTCATTTGTATTCATACGTTGAACTTCTTGTGGGGAACCATAGTCGACATTCGAAAATACTTCTGGAGGAATAAAAGTGGGATCTTCATCTATAATCTTAAATGCCGAATCAGGAAGTTTGCTTAACCTTATGTAATTATGCAGTGAAAATGCAGAACAAATTATTCTATTTTGATCTTGCAACGTATATTTGAGCACTTTATCTAATTAGGGTAACGTGGAGTTTTAATTAGGGTTAAAAAGGTCCATCAAATTAAATATTACAAAAGGCTAATTCAAAAAGCCCATAAAACCAGCTTTTTCTAAAATAGTTTTTTCATCCCAAAAAGTTATTTTAAACATCTCTTTACCAAACACTTGAAATAGCGCTTTTTCATTGATCAAACCTCTAATTAGCCTCCAAAAAGCTGTTTATCAAACTACGTCATATATGAGTAAGAAACTAATAAATTATTAACCTCTTCTTTTAACAACAAAAGTCGTTAGAATATTCGCGGTTTATCCCAATTGAATTTAGCAGAACCTTCACGTCTCCTCTTTAGCTCAGTTCCTCTGCATCCCATACTACGCAATTATGCATTATGTATGAAGCAAATCACCATTGACCCTTCAATAATCACTTCTTTTTAAAAAAATTGCGTATTTTTAAATGGAGAAACTGAAAGAAAAATTATGTGTTTTCGTAGATTAACAGTATTTATCACTCTGTTTCATTATAACAACTTATAAGTCATAACACAACTCACATTATTTCTATATTTATCAATTTATTTTATTGAAATAACTCGTAGTATTTGTTTGCTACTATTTATGTGAATATATCAAGTAAGGTGTAGGTTCTAGTTACTTTATTTTTTCTTTACTTTCTGGGGTAAATAGCACCACAGGTACCTAAACTATACCACTTTTCTCAAATTGGTACCTACCAACTATTTTTCCCCATTCGGGTACCCAAACTATCGATGACCGTCTAAATAGGTACCTAGTGACCTCCTATAGCCAGTTTTCTCCGAGTCAACGCAAAGTCAACGAAAGTCAACACAAACTTCGTTGACTTCTTCAACTCCCCTTAGCAAAATGTCCAAACTACCCCCTCCACCTTCATCTTCTTCCTCCTTCATTCTCTCCTCTTCAATTTTTTTTTTCTTATTCCTTCTATTTCTTCCTCCTTCATCATCTTCTTCATTCTTTCAATATTCTCTCTCCTCTTCACACTTTTCCACCAACTCATAACTCATTTATATTTCTTTTTCCCTTTTTTCTCTTCTTCTTTTTCCTTTAAAAAAAAAACAAAATAGATAAAATTCACCGGATTAACGTCAACCCCGCCGGTATCCAAAATTTTCAGATCCCGGCGACGACAGACCGGAATCTGGCAAGATGACCAGATCCGGCCTGTCGCCGCCGAGATCTGGAACCAGTTCCAGATCCCGGAGCCACCATGGATCTGGATTTCCAGGTGGCGTCGGGAATCTGGAATTTAGATTCCGGACGGCGAGCGCCGGAATCTGGAAGCGCTCGCCGTCCGGAATCTGGGTTCCAGATTCCTGGTGGCGCTGGGATCTGGAACCCAGATCCCGTAGGCGACCTGGGATTCAAGTCCCATGTCGCCTCCGAGATCTGGGTTCCAGATCCCAGCGCCACCGGGAATCTGGAACCCAGTTTCCGGACAGCGAGCGCCGGAGTCTGGAAATTCCAGATTCCGGACGTCGACCGCCGGAACCTGGTCAGGTTCTGACGGTCGACGTCCGGAATTTGGAATTTCTAGACTCTAGCGAAGACCCGCCCTTAGGTTTGAACATTTCTTTGATTTTTCTCTTTGTTTGGGATTGATTTTATTTGTTTTTTTGGTTAGGGATTTGATATTTTGTTAATTAAATGGAAAGAAGAAGAGAAAGAAGAATAAGAAAAAAAAAATTGAAGAAGAGAGAATGAAGGAGGAAGAAGATGAAGGTGGAGGGGGTAGTTTGGACATTTTGCTAAGGAGAGTTGAAGAAGTCAACTATATTTGTGTTGACTTTCGTTGACTTCGGGTTGACTAGGGGAAAACTGGCTATAGGAGGTCACTAGGTACCAATTTAAACGGTCATCGATAGTTTGGGTACCCGGATGGGGAAAAATAGTTGGTAGGTACCAATTTGAGAAAAGTGGTATAGTTTAGGTACCTGTGGTGCTATTTACCCTTACTTTGTGTATACTTTGTTTTGTTTGCCATTAGATTAGATTTTAACATATGATCTAATGGTGGATGAAACAAAGTAATGGTTCTTTTGTGAAAATTAAAGTAGCCATAAATTTTTTATATCAAATAAATATTATTTCTTTTCATGCTAATTCATTATTCAGTTTGTTTTTTCCTTTTTTTTTTCTAAAAAATAAATAAATGAATAAAGCAGTTTTTATAATGTTTTTTTAAGTAATTTTGTCTCTATGTTCAACGCTAATTAAGTAATCGTCATTTTAAATTTACTTTTTGTGAGCCGCCAAACAATATCTTGGTGATTATTACATTCTACTAAAAAGTATGAGATGATGGGTTCAAATCTCATATTATAAAAAGCGAACACTCAAAAAAATTTACTTCTTGTTAAGCTATTGGCTCAACTAATTCTTTATGAAGATGTTTGATAAATCTATTAATTTTCGTTTTGTTGGCACAAACCATTTGAAAGTTTACATACCGACTAAAACAACTCGTTCAATTTTTGAAATATCATGTTAAATCAAGCTAATTTCCACTTTTTGTATTTGGTCAATCATTGACTAGGTGAGCACCACTCATAATAATAATATCCGATTCTAATGTTTGTTTAGTGAATTAGTGCCAACTTTTCTTTGAAAAGCATTGGTTGGCCATATCCGTTTGGCTTGTTAATTGCAGCTTAATTAAGATGGGGATGGATATAGAAAATCGAGACCTACCAGTCAACAACTAAAGAGTTGACAAACAGATGATTTGGTAAAAAAAACCAAAAACACGTGTTCCAATCGCTTTCCTTAAACAACTTTCTATTATTTGTATACTTACCCCCACAATTATTTTCTATTATGTTGATTTTACCATTAATGCATATAATGAAGAAAATATGCGTCGGTTATAAAATATAGGGATATTCTATGGTCATTTTGTTTTTTACAAAGTAACCATTACTTTGTTTTGTCAATCATTGGATCATGAGTTAAAAATTAATCCAATGGTGAAAAAAACAAAATATAGACAAAGTAAGGAAAAATAAAGTGACCATAGCCTACACCTAAAATGTATGTACAAAATTCATATCTTATTCATAATTTCTAGTTTTTCATTATTTATTTTTCTACTTTAATGTACGATTCTCTCTATCTCTATATAGTTTTTGTTTTTTTTTCTAGACATTATTCACTTTCGACCACATTGTTATAGATGAATAATAAGTTTATGGTATTCTTTAAAAAAGGATTTTTTTAGAGGTATGAAAGTGAAATTTTGAATGATAATTGTATTGTCGTTTATAATGAACACATTTGATCCCCTCTCTAAATCCTCGTCGCCAATAATTACTGCGCATGGTGATGATAGGTAGAGCTGAAAAGTGAGTGCATCATCCAAAATTAGAATGTGGGTACTTCCAAAAATGCCTAAAGGCTTCAACTTTTGCCCCTGTTTTGGAAATGAAACCACAAATTTTGAACTCGACCCGGTTGTGCTAATATCTGGAATCGGAGGGTCCATTCTGAATTCTAAGACTAAGGACAAAGGGGTTCAGACCCGGGTTTGGGTCCGGATTCTGTTGGCTGATTACACTTTCCAGAAGAGGATTTGGTCTCTTTATAATCCTAACACAGGTTTGTTTTTTTTTCCTTAATGTTTTATCTTACCTCTTTTTGGTTGTTTGAAGGAGTGAGACTAAAATTTAAGAGTTTGTTTTATGTCTATTTGGGAAGCAGAATGCAGAAAGAGACAAAGTGAGGGGAACATAGAGTTTGATTTAGTGAAAAGGGCTGTCTACTTTCTATAATTTCCAACAAAGTCTGGATTTTTTCTTCTTTTTCTTAGCTCAAGTTTGAACCTTTTGTGTATTTTTGGCCTAATACATGATATATTGTTCTTTATGTTGATCAGGAAAGCCAACTGAGGCCCGTTCTTTTGACTTAAATTCAGTAAAATTTAGTTCAGTTCAATTCAGTTTAGTAGTATTTAGTTAACTTCAATGAATTCACTTCTGGTTCATTCAGTCAAAAAGAATAGGTCCCAAGTCAACTGATTAATTCTTTAAACTTGTTCAAAGTAACTTGTTGGTCCTCCGAACATGCATAGAGTGAAGTGCGCTTCAACTTACTCAAATCTCTATATTGCTCTGCCACTTAGGATTTAAAGGGCTAATCATGTCATTTTTCAAGCAACTTCAAGAAGCTTATCAGTCATTTTCAGTGTTTGAGTGGAAGTGTTCTGAATTTTATGTGTTTTGTACTGCTCAACTTTTAATGTTATATTTTGGTGAACACTGCTATTTGTTCAATTGGTCTGATAAATAACTAATTGACAAGTTTGTTTTGGGATGTGATGCTCTTTTTGGCTTCTGATATGTGAATGAACCGATTGAACTAAAAGCGTAAGCTGATAGTTAAGGTCCGATAATATCTTCTATATTAATCTATGGCATGATATATTTGATAGCAATTTGATTTACGAAATCTCTTTCTCTCAGGTTATACAGAAGTACTGGATCAGAGCACTGAACTTGTGGTTCCTGACGATGATTATGGGTTGTTTGGAATTGATATTTTGGATCCATCATTGGTAAGATTTAGTATTCATTCTCATTCTCCCATATTAGCCAAATCAATAATCTACCTTTTCGCTTAAACTTAGTACCTGTTTTGTTTTTATTTTTGTAGTTCCTCTTTAGCATTTCACTCGAAATAGTATTTGGTTAGGATTTAGAAACAGTTGTTCATAGGTATTCTGGAAGGAAAATCAGCTAACATCTACCGCAACTAACAACTCTGAGGAAATACTACTCCATATGATTGCTACTCGGGTACTCCCTAAAATTCTTCTGTTACAACTAGCTATTTGCATATGTTTATACTATAATGGTCCCCCTCAAGCTGGAGCATAGACAACAAACTATTATGTCTAGTTCGTTACAGGTTAGATATAAGTAACAGGAAAAGACATCAACTAGTTGGTAGATGAGACGAGGCGAGGCGAGGCGAGATGAGACCAAATGAAGTGACCAGAGATTATTACCGGAAATGCAAATTTGAGACCGATATAGAAGCGAAAAAGAACGTAACTGACTGCTCTTTGTACAGACCCGAAAAAGAGAATAGAAAAGAAACATATATAACTTGAGAAACTCAACTTAGACATCCAAAACATGAACTGAAACTCAGAAGCTCAACTAGGCTTTCTTACCATTTTGTTTGAGGAGAAACAAAACTACATTTTATATACTGAAAGATAACGAGTGTATATACAAAAACGAGGACAGGAAAGTCAGCAAATATACTAATTGATACAATTGCTCCCTGAATTTCTTCTATTGCAGCTAACTATACGCAAACGGACGTATTAAAACATTGCACTTGGAGTTCTAAACCTATCTACTTAACGATTCCCTTCTCGTTCATCCTATTCTATGTTTTTTCTATCATTTACCAACACTCTTTAGTTACTCTATCCTCAGAATGCCTTATTGTTGTTCTCTTTTGTTTTGATTAATTTCTGATCTTATATTTTGCAGTTTGTTAAACTTTTCCATGTGACGGAATTATATCATTTCCATGATATGATTGATATGCTCATTAAATGTGGATATAAGAAGGGAACCACATTGTTTGGGTTTGGCTATGATTTCCGGCAAAGCAATCGGTGAGCAAGATTCTACTATTCTAGCTTTGCCATCTAGGCTTAATACATTTGTAGCCCCCCAAAACTTGTTCAGATGAGTTTAATGGTCGCTCCAACTTTGAAAACGACCGATTATCCTTTTGAAGTTGCTTAAAGTTGCATGATTAACTTTCCAAGTCATTGCCTATTTATAAGTCCAAGGACCATGAATAATTCTTCTTGTTGGCAGAATTGACAAATCAATGGAAGGTCTTAGGGAAAAGCTAGAAACCGCGTATGAAGCTTCTGGAAACAGAAAAGTAAATCTAATCTCACATTCAATGGGCGGACTGCTGGTGTCATGTTTCATGTCGCTCTATCCTGATGTATGCATCTCTTTTAGGGTCATCTAAACATTATCAAATGTCGCAGTACTAGTACATTTGACAAAAAAAAGTCTCGGCTTTTGATCTTAACTTGTTTCTTGCCAGGTTTTCTCAAAGTTTGTGAGCAAGTGGATCTGCATCGCATGCCCTTTTCAAGGTACTACCGGGTACATTTATTCCATGGTATGCATAGTTGTCAAAATTGGATCAGTTAAAGAACCGGAAAAGACAGATTTAAAGGGTTAGAGATTCAGAAAATCCTGTGAAAAATGATACTTTAACTGGATTATGTAGGCGCGAAAAGCCGAACCACGTAAATATGTTGTTCTTGTGATGATGTGTCTGATATGATGTTCCGTATACTAAACTTATTATAATCAGGAATTGATCTAAATTTCGAACAACAGGTTCGCCTGGATGTATTAATGATGCCCTGTTAACTGGATTACAGTTTGTTGAAGGCTTCGAGAGCTACTTCTTCGTGTCCAGGTGGACGATGCACCAACTGGTAATCGGAAAATCTGAACTTAGATAATTTGATCTTTCCATCGAGTGTGTTTTTTGCTATTAGTATTATCTTTCTGCTTTTCTGTACAGTTGGTTGAGTGTCCCTCAATATATGAAATGTTGGCAAATCCCAATTTTTCATGGGAAAGTCCGCCTCAAGTTCAAGTTTGGCATAAGCAATCTGATGACGAGGAAACTTGTACCGAGTTGGTGACCTATGGTCCTCATGATTGTGTCACTTTGTTTCAAGAAGCATTAAAGAACAATGAGGTAACACATGTTCGAGTTGCTTTCATATGTATTCACACTGTAATTTGAATTTCTAATTGAAATAGAACCTGAAATTATATGTTCTTATCGGTCTTCTGTTTTTTGCAGCTAACTTATAACGGAAACAAAGTCGCCCTACCCTTTAACACTCACATCCTCAAATGGGCTGTGGCTACACGCCAAATTCTGAATGCTGCACAACTCCCAAAAGGGGTTTCCTTCTATAATATTTTTGGGACATCAAATGATACTCCTTTTGATGTTCGGTATGTATGACTTCATTTGTATTGTGTTCGAATTTTGTGATGTCCATTAAGAAGGGGGTTAAATATAGGCTATATGTCACGAGGCTAGTGTTTTACCACGTGACACTCAGATGATCTTACTATGGAAGATAAAATACCATGGCTAGGGGACTTCCGAGGGACGTAACATATATCCTACAAGTATTTTGAAAGGATCTGATATACATATACCCATCTTGAATGCAGATATGGTACCGAGACATCTCCGATCGAGGATTTGTCTGAGATTTGCCACACCGTGGTGAGTGGTTCATTTGTTAGTAATGCCAGTTCATATTCCTAACGTCGCAGCTTTCAAATGTTTAAGATTTTGCTGTTTTTTCTGAATTTCTGTTTCGTGTTTCCGGTTTCAGCCCGATTATTCCTATGTTGATGGAGATGGCACTGTCCCAGCTGAATCAGCTAAGGTATTATTGTACTGACCTTCCACTTCACTTTCCTTTTTTAAGATCTATGCAAGGATGGTTTTGTAGGACTCTCATCTTTGGTAATGTTTTCACGTTTGTGTCTGTACGTATCTGTTTCCATTTGAAGGCTATTTTTTGAAATTCATGTTTCAGAAATAACATTTCCCGATGTCCACTTCTGTTACAGTGTCTGGTCAACTATTTTATACTATTTCCAGTTTTGGTTTAAATGTGGCTACGCATTTTAGACACCCACCTTAGTAATGTAGCACAATTATTCCCTTTCCGTTTCTGATGTGGGCTTCAGTTCTTTTCTGCCCGCATCACTATCCTTTAGAACCATTTCTTACTTAGCCCTTGTATCCCGACACTCCCCACTCCGGAAGAGGTAGTTACAAGTCTACCATCTCTCGTCTAGGTCATCCCAAACCAACACATTATATATAAGGAGTCGGCTTTTTATGTTGCACGTACGCAGAAATAGAAACGAATATCGTGAAAAAGCCTGATACTAAAGAGAGTGTTCGTGCATCAATAGTCATTTCTTATACCACTTGTAACAACTTGATGCAATATCATGTAGATATTGTTCGTTTTGGCTCAACCTTCGCGTATTAAGCCTCAAGCTTCAAAGAAGCATCTACATGTACAAACTCACCTTACTAAAATAGCATAATCACACCTTCTCTACTTTCAGCGTGGGATTCAATTCATTCTTACCTACCATAGTTTTGCATTTTACCCCACTATCACCACTCTAGACCATGTCATTACATTATGCTTCTATCTCGAATTAAACCCTCAAGTTCAAATTTATTCTATTGAGCCTCTGAACTTTATATTTTCGGTTACAGGCGGATGGATTTGAAGCAGTAGAGAGAGTAGGAATTGCAGGGAGTCACAGGGGATTACTACATGATGAGACTGTGTTTTCACTCATTCAAAAATGGTTGGGAATTGAGCAGACACAAACTAAGAAACATTCAAAGACAACTTCTAAAGTAGTTGATGCTTCTAAAATTGTTACATAAAAATTAGAACATTTGTTACTGAAAAACCCAAGTATAAAGAGTTGAAAAATCTGTCATAAATTCATCTACTGCCCACTGCATATTTGTGTAAATATTGTATTTCATTGGCAGACCACAGTTTGTAAATTTTCTTGTTACTAAAATACATTAATTCAAGTTCTATTTCTTGTTAATCATAGTACTTCGTAATAGTCTTGTTCACAAACCTGTTGTCAATCAATATAGTAGTGGTGAGTCTTGAGATCAAATTTCACTCTTATGCATTTATCAAAAATAAAATACAATTAGGATGGTGGATGCATGTAAATATCAATTTAATGCAATAGCCAGCTACCCAAATTAATATCTTAAGAGAAATTTTACACTGAGATATAATTCAATAATGCAAATCAAAGTAATTAAACCACAATAATTAATTAAATCACACGCAACAATATGGATTTAGGTGCCAATAATATAATTTTGTTAAAGATTAAAAAATTTGCTACATGAACATCAATCAACTTAGATTATTGGTTTGCTACAGAAAACCCTAATAGTCGTGAAGTCTCCGTTCGTCATTCAGGTTTTGGGGTTTTCTTCCGGCGCTTAGCCAAAAGAAAAGCCCCTTATTTGCTTTTTGTTGTTGATTCTCTTTTTATCGCTTTGAATAAAACTATGGTAGGGTTTTTAGTTTTTTTTTATTTGATGTTTTTTATTTGTTTTCCCTATACGAGTTTCTTTCTCTATATGGGTTGTTATGGTTTGTTTCTCTATATGAGAAGTGTTTTTGTTTCCCTTTATGGGTGTTGAAAGACGTAAGGGCTTTTGCAGCTATCAAATAGAATTGTTGATTGGACAGCGTATTTCGCAGGAACTACCTTAGGCATCACGAGTGTGTTGTGCCGCCTGTACGCTTCTAAGATCTTCTTCTAGTTGATACATGTGGTTCAAACTTCTCTCGCCGAATTGTGTTGTCATAGTTTTGTTATTTTATCCTTGTATTTTATTTTTTCTGTTTCTCGGGGTTCGTCACCCATCATTATTAACAAAAAACTTAAATTATGGGTTACCAATAACACAAACAAAAAAAACTAATAAAATCCAAATTTACCCCCAAAAGTGAAAAATGTGAAAAAGTTATTGATTTTAATAACTTTTCCTTGTAGTAACTAGTAATATTTGTATTATTCGTTATATATGAATTAGTTTTTAATGGCTATTATCAATCCATAGATACTTAAAATAATATATAATTTATTAATTTTTTTTAACAATATTATATCGGGTTCTATGTATGTAGTTATGGGGGCTACAAAAAAATACAATAAACTATATTTTATGTTTATATAGAACCTAAAATTGATTTTATTAATTGCATAAATTCTATATTAGTTGTATGATTATGTTAAGAAATTGTATATATAATTAGTTTTGTTATCTTTGTCCAATTGGGTTATTCAAATGCCAAAAAAGCAAGTGAAAAAAGCAAAGTCCAAGTCAAAACTTAAGGTTTGAATCCCAATGAGTCTCTCTTTAGCTAAGCCTAATTTTAATTACGGTTTGGAAGTTTGGAGGTTATAATTAAAAATATAGGATTAATTAAGGGGTCCAAGGAGAATGAGCATTCCTAGGACTTATTCTTAACTTATGAGAAGACATGATTCTGTTCTTTATATTATAGTAAAGCCACGCATGACCTTAATTAATCAATTTATTTATTACTTTTATGGGTCAGGAAGGATATTTACCGCTGATTGCAGTGATCATTCCCTTTCGGTTATATAGTTTACACCTCATTAAATGTGACTTGCAAAAATTCTTTCCATTTACAAAGGTGAAAATCGAACTTTGAACCTTTAACTAAAAAGAAAAGAGTTTTCATCACACTTAAATACAATTTCGTAGTTTATAAATAAACATATAACTTTAGCGGATCTGTAATTATTTATTTATAACTAATTATATGTATGCCAAAAATATATATTCATTTCATTTGTTCATTTGTTCTTATTTTCTATACTTTTGACCTTGACTTTCCTAATTAATTGGATTTTATATATGCAAATTGATAGTTTGGGTTGTATATGGTTTTCACAAAGCAATCTTATATGGTCAAAAGGAAGTATAAATGAATTGTACATTAAAGAAAGAGGTCCTTAGAGACAATAGTGTGCATATTCAATTGTTACAGCTACGCCATTTTTTAATATCGTAAATATTTTAGCTTAACTAATTTAAAATAATGAATGTTTCAGCTTAATTAATTGTCTGTCTTGATTGACCTTATGGCCGAGTTAACAAATACGACATGTAATATCTACATATTATTTTTAATAATTATTAGATCGAAATGAATAATATCTACATGCTATTTTTTAAATTATATCTACACTCAACTAAAATAGATTATTATAACAAATACTAATAATATAGTTACTTTTTCCAAGAAGGCACGGGTGCTCCTCTCATTTCTCCTAAGAAAATCTCACATTTCACTTCGATTTCTATTTATGTATTAATTTTCTCACTTTTGGTTATCGAGCTACAATTATAATATTTCAATTTTGTAATAATATTAAAATTTAAATTTTATAGATATTATATACTACTTTTGCCTACCTTCAACTAAGAGACAAATGCATTCTAGGTGGGAGATGGGACAAATTTAATTAATTTTGTAGTTTACTCATACTATATGTACAAAGGTTGTGTTTGCTTTTAGATTTTGGATTTTGTTTAATTATTATTCAATTTTACTCAATGAATATACTTTATTGGTTTTCTAAAAAAGAAATGTAAAATTTTATATTGATGTTAAGATGTTTATTATTTTCTATTAGTAATAGTTGATATAAATTAGTTAAAAGTACTATAGTTTTGAAGTTGTTTATGGTTTATTGTTTATGTTACTAATAGTTGATAAAAGTTAGTTCAGGTTTCTTCAGAAATAATTATTGACGTGACTGAATCATGAGTTTTCATTCTTAGTTGAATTTGAGTTGATTTGTCTTTAAAACAAGACTAAAATGAAAATCTAGAAGAAAAGAATGATTTGATAACTTGATAATTAATAATGAAATGAAAAGGAGGTGGCTACCTCACTATGTAATAGTTATGTTGTGTTTCCTAACTCACAAACTGTTTTATATATAGCAATATAAGTTTACGCGCCATCGTCCACAAAATGACTATATAGAGTCTATCACTGAGGTGGTTACAATAAGTATAAAACACTTTTAAACATCAAAATCTAGAATTACGTGTGTATTTAAGCTTACTTGTAATGTATTTCTTCTGATTGATTTTTATGGTAAAGTCGTTAGAAACTTTACAATCAATTCATCAAACAATAAACATCGCTTTACATATTCAAATTTCATAATTATTGTATAAAATGTCACGTGTCGTGTGTTGTAACAATATTTCTCATGATATCAAATTCTAATCCAAGATTACATGCAAAAAATAGATTGCATAGAATAAGAGAACAAACAAACACTTATGTTGAAAAGAGGTCAAATCACAATTTATGTTTTTTTGCATATAGACTTTCCTAATAATAGAATTTATTAGAAGCATAAATAATATTATGGTAGGGGTGGGAGGCAGTGAGTCACGTGCAAAGGTGGATCCCACGTGATGAAGAAAACTGAAAAATGAGGTGGGAAGAAGGATGGAGTGCATGGGCTTGCCATGTGTACTTGGATTCTCTATCCATTCTCTCTGGGCCCAATCTCATACGTCATGGGCTCACTCATTTTTTTAAAAAAAAATAAAATAAAATACAGAAATTTCACAGTTTAAAACTATCGCATATTGATAACATCCAGATTCACATGTTGTAATCCGTATAGTTTCGGGCGGGTCAACGTTGCCGGTTGTAGGGATCGGCCGAATATGTGTCCCACCAGAAGATCCACCAGTCCAATATAAATAAAAATTTGTCTGATGTAAAGAGAGATGTGCCATTAATTGGATATAGCGAGAAATGAGATTTCGTTGATGCACCCTATGAGATAAGGAGCACTTCTTTTGTGCTAAGATATGCCTCTTTGGGTATTTTAGCATAAAAGGATAAAGACTTTGTTGTGGCAGGTAACATATCTTCGTGCCCTATGTACGAAACATATGAAAAACGATTATTACATTGCCCTCTAAGATAAGAGCAAAGTGGAAATATATGATATCACCTAGAGAAAATATTATTAACATTATGTAAAACTCAAATAGTGTAATCAAGGTACAATCAATATTCATTATTCAGAGTATTCGTATTCCTTAATTACTTCATTTTAGCTTTTGATTTTTATTCCAATACAAGAATACTAACTTGATCGTCGAATGTACAACATGCGTCTCAATCTGGCGACATTCCGACAAGGATTGAAGACCAAGTTATCACATATTAATACAAAAAAATGTCTTTCAACTTATTTAATTGGTAATTTGACATCATGATATAATAAGTTATTGAAGTAGACAGTCAAGAATGTAAATTTTGGTCATGACTTTCAAAACAATAATAAAATGAGTTGGTATTTTCAAACTCAAGGAGTAATAATATAAATAACAATGTGTTAAGCCTTGATTATTGGTTTAAATTTTTAGTTAGAATTATTGTTTTCTTTAAGAATAACATTAAATATCCAATGTAATAAAAAGTCACAATTGATAACTTAAAGGTCTAATATGCAAGTACCTAAATTTGTTTACAAAAATCATTTTAGTCCCTCAATTTTGGAGACAACTTATTAGGTCTCTCAACTATCAAAATGTGATCTATTAAACCCCTCAACTGTCAAAATGTGGACCTGCAGAATCCTTATTCGATGACGTGACACTGAGTTGGTAAATGTGAAGAATATTAATTTTAATGTCAACTCAGTGCCACATCATCAAATAAGGACTCAATAGGTCCAGATTTTTATAGTTGAATAAATCGTCCCTAAAGTTGAGAGGAACAACTTTAAAGACCTACATATAATTTAAGGATAACTTAAATTTATAACAAGTAAAAATCTAAGTATCGTGTGTTCACATAATCTAAACACATGAGTAACACATTGCATTTTAATTTTTTTTCCCTAGACAATATCCCAAATCATAATTAACACAAGTCTTTCATTCAAAATTGAATACTTCTATTTTGGGTTTCAACTATTCTTGATCTCTATATAATTATATATAGTATGCAGAGCCTCTTTTGATGACTAATTGGGGTGCAAATTTATATGTAAATTTAAATATTGTCAATGGCACCATGAGAGATACTACCAAATAACAGTTGGACGGCAACTGAATACAGTCAGAAATAGTACCAAAAACAAGAAGTTTTTCAATGAAAGTAAAAATTAACTGGAAATATATGCATTTTTTAGTTAGAATAATTTGATATATTTATTGAAGATCTAAGGTTAGTAAATTCAATTAATTTATGTTTATATATTGGTCCAAGTATCTAATTAATTAGTTGACATTTAAAAGTAGATTTACTTTTTTTTAATGAACGAAAATATTGAAAAAATAATTATTAAATTGAATTGAATTGAATTGGACTAAATTGAAATGTATTAATTGAAAGTTATTGAACCGAATTGAATGATCTATTAATAAGTACTGATAAGTCATAAAGAACATAGCCTTTTTAACTTACAATGTATAAATTTTATTGCATCTGAGGTTAGTGATTTGTTTCTTCTTGTGATCTAATTAACTAAACTGTATGAATCCGCTGTTTTGGAATTCAGTTTTATACATTCTCGGTGCCTGTTTTGCATCATTATTTGTCTTTTCGTATTATTAAATTTTCTCTATCATTAAACCACATGTATTGTTACTGTAAAAAAATTGTTAACTAAAAGCTTAAATTGATGTTCCAGAAAACAAAAACTTAAGTAAATAGTTCAAGTTAGAAAAACAAAAGAAAAAGAAATCTAATTTGAGGTTAGTTGGGAGATATTAGTCAGAAAATAAAAATCTAATTAATGGTCAGATATTTTAAAAATCAGCATGAATGAATATATTTTTATAGCTTATTATATGTATAATTTTGTTATAGTGTGAATTTATAGTTTAATAAAAAACTTTTGGCCAACCCTAAAAAAGGGAATACTAGGTCAAAAGGCTCTCTCTATCTGAAAGACTGAAACTTTAACTTTGTTGTTTGTGCATATGTGTCTAAGGTTGGGCATGATTATATGATTACATTACCAAGAACATTAAATTAATTAATTAATTATATTTTTTTACAGTGGGAAGAGCTAGCTAGCAGGCTTTTTTATTTAATATTATGGGCTTTGAGGCCATGTGGTTTTACCATCTTTTGATTCCTTTTCTTGACGGTCAAACTTACAGTTTTTGTTTATCCTATTTTTTACACCCTTCGAGATGAATTATATCTCTTTCTCTTCTTTTACTTTTTAATTTCTTACCCTTTTCAAATAAAACAAAACTTGTACATGCATGTAATTTTAATACTACATATTATAGTATTCATTTGCAGATAAATACATACATGTGTTTATGTTTATTTTGTGCCTTTCTATGTGCTTTTTGTCATTTTTAAACTTATAGTTCATTTTTGGTTAAATACTATATGTTAGAATGCTAGTAAATAAAAATAGAAGTAAAGTGAAACTCAGCAAATTTTTTGGATTTTGGTTTAAAACATGAAAAAAAAAACATAGGTCAAGTGAAAAAAAATAATCAAGAGTGATTTGTGCAAATTGTAAAAATAATCAAAATCAAGCCAAAAGGAGTAAAAGTAGATATATCACTGTCTGTAAATAAAAACCGCTTCGGCGTTTAAATGCTATCTAGCCGCTCGAAATTGAATAGTTAATTTAGATTTATTAGATTATCTACATTGGCACTCAAATTCCGACTTATCTTTAACTAGTTCTTCAATGGTTCACTGATTAAAAAGTTCCTTGATCGTCCGACTAACACCTATCATCCTTTACTATATTGATAAATATGAATCAGGTAAGTGGTGGTGCAAAGAGATTGAGACAAGCACAAAGTACTTAGGAAACAATAATAAGAATCGCCATCCATGCCTTCGAGTCTTGCAAGATTGGATCCAACGGAAAAGAAGAGATCGTTCACTCAACCAATAGTTGAGAAGAAAGTCATGTATGGTGACGTTGCATGGATTGAGTGGTGGAAGGTATCAGAATTTAAAGCTCATTACACTCTGATATGGGCGAAATGTTTCCTTATTTAGCTCAAATGTAGGATGTCGGACAATAATAATTAAGAGTACGCACTATTTAGATAACACTTTATATCGAGTTAGACATGCCAACCCAGTCGAGTTTGGGAACATGTCTTAGATTTGATTGTGACGGATGGGCATGAGTCGGTCTAGACATTAAATTGATTCAAGAGTCGATCACACTCAGGGATGGATCTAGCAGGAACTTGCAGGGGGCTTCACTCACTGGTCCTTGGAAATATGGCTAAAATTTTATGGAAAATGTATACAGAAGTTTAGTTTTATAGGGAAACCCCCCCCCCCCCCCCCAAAAAAAGTGTAACTTTAGCATCCAAAATACCTGGTATCAACTCTATATTTGTCAATTAACACACTTGACTAGTACATTTTTTATGTTTATAGATGTGTTAAATTATAGTATGTATTGGAGTTTTGTTCCAAAGCTTTTCTTTTTCAGGAAAAAGAAGTTGTTGATTGGATGACCAACCAACTTTGCAAAAACTCTTGAATCATCACGAGTATCACATGGATCTTCAAGATTTCATTCTAGTTGTCACATGTGTTTTAAGGACCTCTTCCCGTGTTTGAATGTCGAAGTTACTGTTTTAAATAATAGACGTCTAGACTGCTCAAACGCTCAAAATGGAGACTCCGACTTTACTTATTTTACCGCCTATACGTAAAAAAACTCCAATTACTCCCCGAATACATCCCGACTAGGTTTAGAAGATACCCATTCGCCTTACAAATGCCTAACGATTTTTAATACACTGATTATAGCTGTTTTGTTTGTTTTATCTTTTTCATTGAGGGCTATAGAAAAAAGTAAGTTAAAGGAAAGAATTTATAGTTGACAAAAGCATTGAAATAGGGGATAAGTTGTATCTGAAAAATTCCTACGAAAAATAGATTTTCCTCCAAGCTGTCCCTTTCAAAATAAAAATAAAAAGAAAAAGAAAAGGAGAATGAAAAATAATTAAGGTGAGAGGCACCCGGAAGACAGGGGTTAGTGTCCTCAAATAAGGGTGCAAGAACGTCCTTATTCATCTTTCTTTTCTTTTATTTTATCTTATTAATTTTTTAATTCTTTATTTCCATTGCTGTATATTGGGTTGCATTTATATTATTAAAAGAAGAAAACATATAAATAAAAAATGTCAGACATGCATGAATTATTGTAAAATACACAGTAGAGAGAGAAATGGAGAGACTCCCGTTTGAAGCGGGGGAGCAGTTTGATGATTAGGATTTATATATATAGGACCAATAATAATTGAAATGTAAATGGAAATGGAAATGGGATGATGGATGGAATGTGATTAAGTTATGGGTCTTTGTAGGCGGGGTTGTGACCGATTCAAATCAAGGTTTTCTGATATGATAACACGATTTGTGTAAGTATATGTTAAATTCAAATGAAATGCAATACCTTAGATAATATGATATAATAAAAGCAACACCTATATATTGTTAGAAAATTAATATAAAATATGTTATTTTTTTGGTGAACATATAAAACATGTTATTAGTTTAACTATTTTGAAATTTTAGTTTAGCAGCTAACTAACATAGTATCAAAAGTATTTGAAATCGAACAGTTTTGAGTTCGAATCCTAATAATGAAAGTCTGGATCATTGGGTCTTGAGCTGCCGAATTTGGACCTGAACAGACAGAAACCCGTTAAGGGTCGCGGTCGGACTCCAACAACTTCACTCTGACGATCAAGTTAAGTAGATTTCAAGAGACAAAGACGACTCAAAGAATAAAAAAAACAAACTGTAAATGATCTTGTATTGTATATGCTCAAGTTTAGAAAGCATTCGTATGATAAGATGTATTAGGAATTAATATATGTCGAGCTGGGTATAGAATGTGGAGAGAGAGAGTAGAGTGACACGAAATGAGAAAGGGTGGGACAAGTGTGGAAATGTAAATGGGTGAGGAGAGGGGTGCGTGTGTGTGGGTTGTTTTTATTTTATTTGTCAGAAATTATCTGCAACTTCTACTGTAGTTCAATTATGTCCAGCAAAGCATTTTCATATGTATTACAACATTTACATCATCTCTGCACCTTAATTGCATACATTTCAGATTCAGACCAAAGCAGTAAAGTACTTTAATTCTTACTTTTTCTTTTCATACTATAACATGAACATTACATTACATGGTATATACTTCACAGTCAGAACTACCAGACACCTGCTTTGTAACTTACATTTGTACCTTATCTTTCAACTACATCTTTATTATCGTTATTATTAAATTTTAGTTTCGATAGATATTGAACACTTCAAGCAATTGATTGAATGACAAACTTTACTTTTGGTGGTAGATGATTTGTAGGCCGCACCTCACGTGCATTGTGCACTCTATCTATTTGTGCATTCCTTCTCTATTTCGGTTTTATAGTTTCATTGGCTTATAGTAGCACAGTATTTTAAAATCATGTTATCGAGGTCCGAATATCGCGGCATTCTATTTATTCGACATATGATATAATGAGTTTTTGTCAGTACACGCTACAAGTTATCTTCCAGTGAGAATTGTGACAATAACAAACAAAAATTAATCTTAAACGTCAATCATTAGTTTAAAATTTTGAACCGATATAGATTCAATGATATATATGTGGAGTTGAAATATCATTAAACAACGAAGTTGTCCAGATATGAACGTTCGATCATTTGGTCTGAAAACATTAATGTATCATTATCTTTTCTTGATGACATTATTGTATCACTATGAAAGAACTATTTAACTCATAATATATAATCAGTTTTTTTCTTCTTCTAATTACTATGTTTGACATTAAGCATATTCACATGCTCTAAATACACATTAAAATGTTTGAATTTAAGCAAGTAATCAAATGCAATTAATTTATTAATTAGGTATTGTAAACATAATTGGTGCTTAATTAAATGTGTTGAAATCCATTCCATTGAATTTGTTTAACTTTAAAGGTTTTGTTTAAATTTGAAGGAACCACATGCTTACATGATACTTATGAGCCATGTGTTACTACCTAACTAATTTCATATGCTCTTCTCTTCTCTTTTTTATAAAATATCAAATTGCATATGAAGATAAGTTCAACATGCATTGCATATATAGTTTATAATTAATTTTGGATTGCAAATATCAACAGTAGTACAATTTCAAACTATATTATATAAGCTTGCTCGTGCACCTTTTTTCATCTTTATTTTTTTTAATGTTTATAATTAGTAAGCTAACTTTAGATATTGAGAGAGAATGGATTTGGTGCAACACAACACAACACAATTAAATCAAACAAATATCAAGATTGAGATTGCATTCTCAATTATCACCACCTTCTCTTTTCAATTCATTTTGGCCACTTTCTAGTAACAATTTTATATATAATTCTTTCAGAATAAACTTTGAAAAAAAAGCTCAAGTTCATATAAGAATTTATAAAAGGGTTTATTAAATATTGTACTTATTTATAGGATGGGAGCTATATCCAAGAGTATGGTAAAAAAACGAAAGTAGTCCAACTTAATATTCATCCTTAAACTAATGTTGACTTCAAATGCAAAAGATACTCAACCACTATACACTAACTCAATCAATATTTGACATATAACATCCTACATTTTCATATCTGTATTTGATATTTGTTGAGTAAACACTCTGCTACAACTTTCTCAATTGTATTGGTATTTGAAATTGATCATTGCGATGATTTAGTTGTCGAGTTTGTTTCCAAAACTATTGTTTGAACATATTGTACAAAACATTTCGTATTTTTTTTGGTATAAATTATGTTTGATAATTAAAATTCACTACTCCGTCATACATATATGTTATATAAAAAACAAACTTGACGCTAGTAGGCGTATTCATATTGTAATGGTCGATATATGTCATATTAACATTCACAAAACATTTTATGATACTCATGATTCATGAAGTAATACACATCCCATGAGAAAAGGACGCCTATGTATTGCTTCATCGTAAATTATTACTACACCCGATAATACCAATTAATTGGTCGAATGTATTTGAGTTAACATAAACTCCCCATATATACAATATTGCCACCATTTTCTACTCTATTTCTACATTAACTCCTCAATTCATTTGGAAGTGAAAACTTCAAGAACCACACTTGGAGTAAGGAGTGCCCTATTTATGTTTTCAAGAGAGACATATAGAGAGAGAAATCTAGAGAGAGAAAGTGTCTGTATTGTATTTATATGAATCTTCATTTCTTTTGAGCATTCAAATTCTTATCTTTGACCCTTCTTCTTCTTCATTCATTCATCCATGGCTTCTCAAAAATAAACTCACCATTTTTATTTTCTTCCTCAACCGCTTCATCAAAACAAAAAGATATAAAAATAAAAATCCAAACTTTGATAGATTTTAATTATATGGCCTCCATGAATAACTGGTTAGGCTTCTCTCTTTCCCCTCAAGAACTCCCATCTCAATCTGATCAGCATCAAGGTGATTTTCACTCGGGTGAAATCTCTGGCACCGGCACCGGGGAGTGCTTCGATCTCACTTCTGACTCATCTAATAATCTCCAAAACTCATCTTTTGGAATACTTGAAGCTTTCAGAAACAATCAATCTCAAGGTTTGTATGATAAAGTCTTAAATCTTTTTTTAATCAGACTCGAAACCCTAACCCTTATTTGTTCTAAAGTTCTAATCTTTGATTTGATGTTTTGTGTTTTTGCAGATTGGAACATGAGGGGTACTTTGGGGATGATTAACAACTCTGATATGTTGATGGGTAGTTCATGCAATCAAGAACCCAAGTTAGAGAACTTCCTCGGAGGGCATTCTTTTGCTAACCATGAACAAAAGATTCCATCTTTGTACAACGGAAACGGACACGGACATGGAAACGGAGACTACATGTTTCAGAACTGTCCCGGGGAAGACAACAATAGTAGTAGTACTACTACTTGTAATAACAGTTCATTTGGGTTGTCTATGATCAAGACCTGGTTGAGGAACCAGCCGGCGCAACCAGAGGTTGCGCCAGGGAGTAAGAACGGTAATGGTGGCGGTGGAGGAGGCGGTGGTGGTGGTGCTCAAAGTTTGTCTCTTTCTATGAGTACCGGATCACAGTCTATGATTGTTAGTAATGGAGAAGGAAACAATAGTGTTGTTAACGGAGGAGAGCATCATCAGAGCTCGTCCTCAGAGAACAACAAACAACAACAGCAACAGAAGACGACTACCAGTTCTGGACTGGATAGTCAAACGGGTGCTATTGAATCAGTGCCGAGAAAATCTATTGATACGTTTGGTCAAAGAACTTCTATCTACCGTGGTGTAACAAGGTATAAATATGTCTATACCGTGATATTGGCACATTTGTAGTAAAACCTAAATTATTTTTCATTCTGTATTTCTTCGAAATAGTGATGTTTTTAGTCTAACATGCTTATGAAAAATGAATAGATACGCCTTTCTAATCAATTGGTGTCATTTTTTGTGTCACTTGTACATTTTTATTCTATATCCACTACTATATTTGTGAATGTATACACATCGATTTACTTTTCAGACAAGCATGTTAGCACAAAAATACAAAAATAGTTTCAAAAGAAATGTAAAATCAGACATAACTTCTCTATCGATAGCCGATTAACTAAATTTATTTTTTTCACTGCAGTTACCCATTTTGTCCGACTTTTTTGGGGTTGTGATTTGTTATAAAGTTGTAATAATTTGATGATAATTTTGGGAATTATTTTTGTATATTTAGACATAGATGGACAGGAAGATATGAGGCACATCTATGGGATAATAGTTGCAGAAGAGAAGGACAAACTCGGAAGGGAAGGCAAGGTATGGGGTTACATTATTAATAAAATTATAAAATTCATCACTAGATTCTATTTAAAATTAAGAAAAATAATATTATTATTTTTTATTTAGTTAATTAATTAATAAATCATACATTAATTTTAATTTTTGGACTAACTTGTGTTGCCATTTTGGATGTTTATATATCTGGACGTGGGGCTAATGAAATCTGATTGCAGTTTATTTGGGTAAGAGATTCTTTTTGCATCTTATATTTTTAATTAATTGTTTTTGTAAATAAATAAAATTAATTTTTGTATTATCTTGTTGAAACATTTTTTAATAACTTTAATGTTTGTAATTTATAGGGGGTTATGATAAAGAAGAAAAGGCAGCAAGGGCATATGATTTGGCAGCCCTCAAATATTGGGGTACCACTACTACGACAAATTTCCCAGTAAAGTTCTTACTTTTCTTCCCTTTTTAGGGCATTTTTAATCATTAAATTTAGCTTTTTAATCAATTTTATCTTCTCATTGAAAAATAAAACTTGTCTGGGACAATGTTAGCATTGTCATTTCCTATTTGGGATACCTTTTCTGATCTGATTATACGAATTATAGAAATAATCTAAATGGTATTTCTATCCAGGTTCGATTACGATTAATGTTGTTGAAATATTAATGTATGTGGTATCTTTATCTGCGTTCGATTCCCATTAATGTTGTTGAAATCTGAATAGGTGAAGCGTTAGGTAAGCTTTTTCGTAATATATCTAACTGGTTTTCACTTGACTTGCATTTGCCATTCCCTCCCACTAAACCACTGCGTATATATAACAAAAAATTTGTTTTTGTTGCATTAAAATCATGTGTATTTACATTGATGTACTAAAATTTGTTAGGCGGTAGTCAGAAAAAGTCGGGATTTTGAATGCTTGGGTGGGCTAGACGGTTTAGTCAGATTATCGATTTTGAAATCCTAATGGAAGCCTGGCGGCCTTTGTTTCCAACATTAGTTCATATATCAGCATTAAAATTAGCTAGAATACGTTGCAATCATTGCTGGTCCATTTCACAAAAATTAATGAACTATGTTTTCTTTTTTGGCCATTTTGTATAAAATTGTTTTTGAAATGTTAACTTGGATAGAAACCCAATTTACTATAACTAAGCGCCAAGCTGGACGACGTTGCTATCTTTAATGTTGTTGATCAACTGTAGAACTAGGACGAATCCGGTATAACTTTTAGTTGATATCTAGTCAAGTTTTTTTTATGATCCATGCCCATATCGAGGTGGGTTTTCACGAAACAACGTTTTTGCAACTTTATTTAAATTGCACTTTAAAGTTCAATAATTTTACCGAAACAAGAATGAAGGTGGTTAAGTTGTAAACCGCCTCAAACTTTACTTACCATAGTTATGTGTAAAACATTTGTTTTAAGACATTATAAGTGGAATTACCATTACATAAATTATGGCATTGTGCTCCCCAAAAGTGTCCAACTAACAAGGGATTATTTGTCCTGATTATTAAGTGGGTTTTTTTCATGAAATAGTTTCACCTGTAATTAAGGTTAATGTTTGCTGAAGTTGAGATTCATATCTGTAAATTATTATTATGTTTAGGAAAATCAACTGTAAATTAATTAAAGTTAATAATTTTGCAGATTACCAACTATGAAAAAGAAGTGGAAGAAATGAAGCACATGACTAGACAAGAATATGTTGCTTCTCTCAGAAGGTGCTTAGTGTTTAATTATATTGCTCAATTCACGATATTGCTTAATGGCGATTTTTTTGGAAATATTATTATTATTAATAAGAGTAATTATATTTGAGTTAATCTTTAATTAATTTATAATGCAGAAAGAGTAGCGGGTTTTCTCGAGGTGCATCCATTTATCGCGGTGTTACTAGGTACTTTATTTAACCTCCTTATGTAACCAATTATTCATGTTTAATTTTAATTAATTCTTCTACATGGGTAAAATTGACAAATATTATGAAATGTAGAAAGTAGTATTTTTTGGATAAATATAATGATTATTTATTTATTTATTGGAATATTTAGACACCATCAACATGGAAGATGGCAAGCAAGGATTGGAAGAGTGGCTGGAAACAAAGACCTCTACTTGGGAACTTTCAGTAAGTTTTTTTTCTCTTCATTATAATTAAGTTTCAGAGAATGATAATTTAAAAAAAAAAGTATAACTTAATGGGCCCAAGCCCAAAAGGCCCAACTGTATAATACAATAACTTCACATATATAGAGAGATTAGTGAGTCGATCCATTCTATTTTTATAAATTCTAACCCGACATAGGGATTTCAGCAAGCCGATTTGATATCGGACCTGTAAAACATATCCAAACTCTCGTTACATCGAGCGATATACATTAAACATGTTATTTTTAACTTAAATACTTTTTTATAATACTTTGTCTATTAGTTTAAGCTAATGAATTGTTTTTTCAGGGTATTTTTTTGTTGATTATAGTATCATATAAATCCATTGAACTAATCGTGTTAGTTAATGAACATAAAAGGCACACAAGAGGAAGCAGCCGAAGCGTACGACATTGCAGCCATAAAATTCCGAGGATTGAACGCCGTAACAAACTTTGACATGACCCGATACGACGTGAACACCATCCTCGAAAGCAGCACATTACCGATCGGAGGCGCTGCGAAACGTCTAAAAGACATAGACCACCATCAAGCAGACATAACAACCTCAACAGCAGCGACACACAACACATCCTCAAACACCGTGGAAAACACCATCAGTTCCCACATGATTTCTGACACGGGAATGGCCACTTACCCATGGCCGACCCTCGCATTTCAACAAGCAAATCATCATCATCAGAACCAAGCTTTCACTATGCATTATCCGTACGGGCAGAAGCTATGGTGCAAGCAAGAACAGGACACCGATTTGAACAACTACGCAAATAGTACTCATAACTTCCTCCAACCGTCCGTTTTGCATAACTTGATGAGCTTGGATTCAGGGTCGATGGAGCATAGTTCGGGGTCCAATTCAGGGATTTACAGCGGGGAACACGGAAACTACTATGGTGTTGGAGGAGGAGGGTATGCAATTCCTGTTGCATCAATGGTGGTTAGTGATAATCAGAATCAATATGGAGATCATGGAGGTGAAAGTCAGGTGAAAGTGTATGAAAATATGTTGAGTTCTTCAATTTCTGATTCATATGATGGTAGGAATTTGTATAATTGGGTTCCTACGGCTGTTCCAACGATCGCTCATGGACCTTCAACATTTACGGTATGGAGTGATACATAGTTTCGCCACATGACATGTCAGTAGTGGTGTTGACGTGTTACGATAGATGGTCTTAGAGGTGGATTGAGGGGGTGGAAAAACAAAAAAATGGGTTATTGTATACAGAAAATGATTTTGCTAATTTTGATATGGGATTTTATTTTTATTTTATTTTTTGTAATTTTTTAAGCTAACTTGGGAGGAAGAGTTTTTTTTTTTTTTTTTATGGTTAAGGGGTCTGAGTGATGTTTCAAGAATAGCAGATGTGGAGTTTTAATTTAATTTAATTCTCTCATTTTGCTATGAATTTTGGGGAAATTTAGATAGAATTTAGACCCTCGGATAGTTTCTAAGTAATTACTTTTAACACCAGACTTTGTAATTTTGAATAATATTATAGTTTTTTATACAAAGAGTGGGATTTCTTCTCTTCTTTTTCCCTTTTATGTTACTGTTATTCTTTCACGTTTTATTTTTCTTAGGTTTATTTTTTTTTTTTTTTGGTACATCCTTAGGTTTAATTTGATACATGGTCACTTTGTTTAAGACGAGACCTGAGTTCAGAGAAGTAATCTACTTTTCTGGTTTAGAGACTTGATCTACTTTTTGTGGTCTAAGTGCAAGGAGTTTCTAGAGTTTTGCGAAATTCAAAGAGCTTTTACAGTTTTAAGCCTAACTTGCACTTAATTGGAAATGTAAATTAATTTTCTAACTTGCTTAAAATAACATAATGAACTCTTTAAATTGGCGGAATAAGTACATACCATTTTATAGAAGTTTAAGAAGTGAATCTATCAATTTAAACAAGTTTGGGAGGTAAGTGGACCATTTTAAATTAATATAAGTGGCGAATAAATCGCTTTAAATAAATATATGGAGCTTTAGACACATGTAACGTAATGACATAATATATCGTAAGCTCCTTAAACTTGATCCAAAAAACATATTGATTCCTCAAAGTGTCTCATTAAGTACTTCTTAAACTTGCTGAAAGTGATCTATTTGACACTTAAATTTGTTTATACATGTGTTTACTAGACGAGTTAAGCCTCAAGTTGAGCTTCAAATTGGTTTATAATCCAACCCACGTATCAAAGGGGATTTATTCCCAATAGTCAATTCGTCGTCATTCCCTCCCATAGTCCCCTGTTTCTTCGACAGACTCGACCGTTTTAGCAGCGCACACTCCGGACACTAGCCGTCCAGAGTGTCCATATATAAGGCTCCTTTCTTATGGAGACATTCGCCTTCCTTGTTCGAGGCAGAATGCCCGCCTCCTAGTTCCGCCTGGACTAGGGTGGATCACTTAAGTCAGTGTCATTATCTGACCTAGGGGTGGCGGAGATCCTACGCCAAATATGAAACCTTGTCGCTGACATAACTCTTCCTAAAGTTTCCTTGAAATTCTGCAGATCCTTGAGCCGAGAATGTACCCGGACGAACTGGCCCTTACAATTTGGAGGTTCTTTGTTTGTATTTGTATCTAGCATTTTGCTATTCTAATAAAATTTTGATTGATAAAAAAAAAATTTCAAAATTCTATGCACTTAATAGATACAATAAAAAAAATTAATTAACTTGACTAATAGGTTAATTAATTTATCTTCCTTATATAAATAAAAATGCATTATGTAACATATTTTTTTTATCAAATGTTAAATTTATTTTTTACTAGTGCGTTTTTATTTGAACTTATTATTTCAATAAGAATTATTGACGCATCATGCACATTCAGGTCTTATACTACAAAATATTTAAAATCATCATTTTCAATTATTATTCTGAGCGCCGGAAGAAAATTTCAAAATATGAATGACAAACAGAGACTTTAAAAAGTCTAACATTATTATTATGGTTAAGTTTAATTTAATTCAGTTCAATTCAGGAGTATTTAATACAAGTAAATATATTTCATTTATAAAGAACGTGACTTTTTATTTTTTTTATTATTATTTTTGAAAGGAACATAACATTGTTAACCCATAAAGAATGATGTGTTGAAATTGTATTCTAATTTTGTTTGTCCAATTCTAAAATTTCTTCTTAAAATGGAAAAATTACAACATAAATATACTTTACTAAAATTATGTAATATGGAGAGTATATGAGCAAGAGAAGTTAATGGCCTATATGTAGAAAGATCAGCCTATTTAATTAATGTTGATTTATTTTTGTAATTTATTTACTATATGAATAAAATCAAAATAATTTGTTTGTATTAATAGATATTTTTCTCAAAGGACCACTAGAGAAGTTGGTGTACGTAATTACATTCTATTTTTTTTTAGACCATACATGATTGGAATTGTTCACCAACAACACCATCCAAATATAAATGGATTGAATTTATTGAAAATCATCTATGATTAAATTGCTCGCATTTCTAGCTGCAGATATTACTCTACTCAGTAAATTATCCACATACTATTCAATTAAAAATCATAATATCAATCTTAGTTAATTCATTTATTAATATATATTTTCATCAATCTTAAAATTGATAATGTATGACTATATAAATATTATTCTTATTATATGAATATCCATTTATAGATTCCACCAAAATACTAATTTGAGTACCCAATTATAGAAGATTTAAAGTTTTTCTATTTAATTAGAAATTTTAAGGAGTCTATAAAAATCAAGAGCTATTCAATATATAGGTTTTAATATACTTTTAAAAAGTCTAAATTTTAATTTAGGTGTATTTAATTGTAACTTTTATGAAGTCATGGGATATTCAAAAAATCATTAAATTCAAATTTTAATAGACTTTTTATAACTTTGTATGTCTTTTTATAAGATTTTATCTGTGTTCAAGAAAGCGGTCTAGGTGGCGGAAGTTAGGCGGACTGGGCGGACTAGGTGGTTTTAATGGGCTTAATTTGTTTTTTAAGTTTTTAATTTCTTTTTAATGGGCCTAATATATTTTTTAAATTTTTAATTCATTTTTAATGGGCCTAATTTATTTCTATGGCTTAATACACAAAAAACTCCTTAAACTTGGTCAAATGTTGCAACTGTCCCCCCAAACTTTCAATTGTAACAAATTACCCTCTGAACTTGGCAAATCGTAACAAATTACCCCCTGAACTTGGCAAATTGTAACAAATTACCCCCAATGATGCATACATTTTTAAACACCCTATAAGATCATTCCATGTGGCATTTTGACTTTTCAAACACCCTATAGAATCATGACACGCGCCACTTTGACTTTTCAAATATCAAATAAGAGCATGACACGTGGCATTTGACTTTTCAAACTCAAAATATGAGGTTATTTGTTACAATTTGCCAAGTTTGAGGGGTAATTTGTTACAATTAAAAGTTCAGGGGGACAGTTGCAACATTTGACCAAGTTTAGGGGTTTTTTTGTGTATTAAGCCTATTTCTATTAATATTTCATTATAGGACTGATAATATATTAACATTAGGTTTTAACGGATGAGTAGTGGATTAGATTGGTGAATTTTTTGTTGTTTTGCAATTGAATCATGATTGTGGTAAAAAATGAATGCAATGGTTATTTTATTGGGGAAGCAAATCTCTTCAAATTATAATATTTTTCGAAAAAAAAAGCAAAATTTGCTCTAATTATTTTATTAATTTATTTAAATATGATTAACTTATTATAAAAATAAATATTATTTTATTTGAAAACCGCCTAGAAAATTGCCTAAGCCCCGATTAAGCGCTCTAGGCGCTAGGTCACCGACCAACTAGCGCCTAGCGCTTTCTTGAACACTAGATTTTATAAGTATTATCAACAGAAATTCTGCTCTCTTTCTCCTTAAGATTTTTTTTTTTTTTTATCGTTCATCATGAATCATACACCTTCAATATGGTATTGAAGGTGAAGCTAGCCGAACACCTTATTTTCTCCATACACGTTTCATGACTAAAGCGTAATTCATTTTGCCAAGAAAATGGGCAGCTGGATTTGTCTTCATGTTTTGAGTTTCTATTCCAGTGTTTGAAGTTACGACATAAAGTAGTTAATAGAATGATTTTGGACTGTTTATTGAGAAATTCAAGAGCAACAATTCAAGTTTTGATAACTTGAGTCTTGAAATCTTCTCTTCTAACGTCGTCGGGGATCTGCAAAACAGAGTCGGCGAGGTAATTGCTGGTAGACACTCCGTCGCCCAAGTTAGTAGGAGAAGAACTTGAGGATTGTATGTAATACTTAATCAAATTGTACCTTGTTAAGATTTTCCTTTCACGTCTATTTATAGAAGTTCATAGCTCGTGTCTGAATAGAACTAAGATTTCCATGTGGTCGATTTAGTTTTTAAGAAGGTTTATAATTCTAGTTTAGTTAGGATCCTATCTCTTTAGGACGATGAACAATTATATTAGATCTAAAAACTTCTAAAGGATTAAGACCATCGACTAGGCTTATTAATTCATTTTTAGAATATACCTTCTGTAGGTGGGCATCTGCCTGTTACGAAAAGTTCTCGTTTTATGCGGATGCTTTCTTTTCTGCGGATAACAACGAGAACTTGTTTGAGCCCTACTAAACTTAGAATTACTTGGGCCAATGTGGGTCTTGTTAAGATCTTGATGTTATCAAATCTATAAAATCTTTCAATTCTATCAAAATCATTAAAAAATGAGTTCGTAACTCATAAATTTATAAAATTTACAAATTTAAAAAGTCACCCAATTTAATAGATAAAAAGAATGTCATCCAATTTTTAAAGTCTTTAAAATCTTTCAAAATTCGGATATAATACACCTTACAAAAGTAATAAATTAACCTCTACCAAAACAAAATCAATTTAAATTCATTGTATATGTTATGGCCTCAAAATTATATAAAACGTGTCAATTTGATCTTCCACATAAAATAAATATCACTAAATTGTTTACGTATTAAGTATTGTCAGACTATGCTAGACTATAAGTAGGGTCAAATTGTGTTATTTTTATAATTTGTAGCGTTCAGTCCCTTTACTTTTAATATGAATATGAACTGTTTATTGCTCACGTGTTTTTACAATACCATTTTTGAAAAATAATATAAAAAATATTCTTCTTTAATTATAAGCTCGAGGTGGTTCAATCGGTTATATAATATGATATCAGAGCTTTCTTGATCGAAATATCTCGAGTTCGAATTTTGACAACTTAATTTATTGATGAATTAAAAATACATGGTAGGCTGACATGAGTTGTGCATGCTTCATGTCCAATGCACATTTGCGTGAGGAAGTGTGTTGGAAAATAAATTTAAAAAATGTTGTTAGCATTGACTAAGCAACCATGTTCACCTACACCTTAATAACCAAATATATATATATATATATATATATATATATATATATATATATATATATATATATATATAGAAAAAGGATCAGGTGAGAACACCTCTCATATGCGAGAACATTTTGTATGTGAGAACACCTCCAAAACTACGTAGTTTTATTAATATGTAGGACCAAAAGAGAAAATTTTTAGAAAGAAATTGACAGATTTCTCTTCTACATTCAAGCTGTCGTCGGTCACTGCAGACCCGCTGCTCACCGTTCTCTGCTGGAAGCCTGGATCCAGTAAAAGCACGTCTGCGCGTCCTCCTCCGGCCACAGCAAATCCGTCGCTGGTTGAAGAACCATCGCCGCCGCCGCCTCAGGAGATGAACGGCCATATAATCTGATTCTCGGGTTGTCGATCTGTTAAATGAAAAGAAAAGGAAGAAAGGAAGATTTGGGGTTTTGGTTCTGTTAAATGAAAAGAGAAGGAAGAAAGGAAGATTTGGGGTTTTGGTTCTGTTAAATGAAAAGAAAAGGAAGAAAGGAAGAAAGAAAAGGAAGAAAGGAAGAAGATAATAAAGAAACGAAGAAGGAGGAGATGTGGAAGAAGATAAAAAAAACGAAGAAGCAAAGGAGATGTGAAGGGGGTGGTGTTGCTCCAAAAATGAAGATGCAACTCATGTTTAGATTAAGATACAGATATGATTGAAGAACATCAGTTGCTTTTAATTAACTTAAAATTCATGTTCAAAAAAATACGTCACATGTTCAAAAATTAAAAAAATATTTTCAAAAAAATAACTCAAATGTTCAAAACTCATGTCCAGGATAGCAACAAAGTGTAATACTTTTCATTTTATTTTCCTTTCATAGGTAACTTTTCCCATTTTGAGGATGATTATAATTGAGTGGTTATTGAGTCATCTCTTGCTTGTATTACTGAGTGAATATTGATGAAACAGTTCTATTTATATGGAATATATTTGTAATTTTTTTTTGTTTCTAAGCAATAGGCTACAAGTTGACAAAGTTACGAAATGTGATTTTGTTTGCTGTTTGCAATATCAGGGGTCAGGCTGTTTTTAGATTTTCAATGGATGATTCTTTTATTAGTTTACCATTCTTCATATTATGAATTTAGTTCTAAATTTTGTTTCCGGGAATTGCAGGTATCTAAAATGGGTAAACAGAACATTCAAATCAGTATTATAGTCATTGGACATGTCGACTCCGGCAAGTCTACCACCGCTGGGCATATTATATACAAGCTAGGAGGTATTGACAAGCGTATTATTGAAAGATTCGAGAAGGAAGCTGCTGAGATGAACAAAAGGTCATTTAAGTGAATCTGCTAACAAGTTTCCATTTTAACAATTTTTGTTCAAAACAATACAACACATGTTCAAAAATTTAAAAAATATTTCCAAAAAAATAACTCGCATGTTCAAAACCTCAAAACTCATGTCCAGAGCAGCAACAAAGTATAAATTTTTTCCAAAAACTTAAAAAATCTTATGTTCAAAATAAAACCTGACATGTTCAAAAAATGAAAAAAACATTTTTACCTAAGCACCATGGATCTTAAAATGAACATCTAGTCGACACGAGTCCAACGGTATAAAAATTATTAAAGTTAGAATTCGAGAAAGATGGGAAAATGATTTTGAACTAAAAAAATTTAAATGATTAGTCATCAACACCACATTCTCTCTCCTCATCCCATGCGAAACACTATAAGGATGGACAAATTTCCCTTTTGGTCCTCTCTCATTATTAAAACTACGTAGTTTTGAATGTGTTCTCACATATAAAAGTGTTCTCGCATGTGATAGTGTTCTCACCTGATCCCTCCCCTATATATATATATATATATATATATATATATATATATATATATATATATTTGATCATTAAGCAGTAAAATTCATCCTACGGCCTTATAATTAAGGAAAAAAATTTAGAATGCCCTCAGATTATAGTAGTTCTTGATAATATAAATGACAACGAATTCATGCGAGGATTATTTAGGGTACAATAAAAAAACACAAATTTTTATTTCATGCTTAATAATCAAAATATAATTTGGTTATTAAGACGTAGGTGAGTGGAACTGTAACTATAAGTTCGAGCTTTCCTACTATATAGATCGTGCCATTACATATCCATTAGATATTAGTTGATTTAATGCAAAACAAACAATATACAACATTTAAACTAAATAGATTCTACATCAACAAATTAGATACTTTTTAATTACTATTTAAGGAATTAATAATCAATTTTTAGAAATTAACTCTGAAATATATTATTTTTATTAAGGATTGCAAAACATAAATAAATAAATTAAACCACTACCATTATCATTAATTAAAAACTTAGTCGATGTTTAGTCATAGTAACAAATACGGGTTTCACTGTTATGATGTTTGGGTGTTCGCTAGTGATTTACAAGTATCCGATTTATATTTTTTTGGTGTTTTTGAGAAATGAATAAAGGTTTAAATATACAACTTCCAAAATTTAAGGTGTTTTTCCAGTGATAAGTAGATGCTCAAATCCTTCAACCTCTCCTTAACTTGGTTATACTTCACATTTTAATAGGTGTCACTGAATTTTATTTTATTTAGAGGTAGTTCATATACGGAATTATTTAGTGTAGATTAAATCTCCTATCACAAACTTACCTTGCGTTGTGAATTGACTCATCAATAAGTTAGGCGATTGCAATATAGTATTACAATGAATGTGATGCAATTAAAATTCATTATTGCCGTTGTGGATTTTCAATTTTGGGCCATGAGTTATATATGAAAACAACAAAACTTATCAACTTGAATAAAAAGCATGCTAAAGATACGAAACATTTTGAATTTAATTGATTCAGATTTTATTGAGCGAAAAGTACAAATAAATTTTTCCATTCAAGAATAAATATTTCCACCTTTTTTTGTAATAAACACTTTATATAAATAATAACTACAAAATTAATATATCCTATTAAATTCAGGAAGAAACTCCTAATTAACCTCACCCTAAAAATTACATTAAAAAAACAGAACTGCTTTGAGTAAAATAACTCTCAAATTAAACAATTGAAGATATATAACATGTGAATATTTGGTTCTACAAAAATTGAGGAAGAACATTACATGTCATATAATCAAAAATATAGTTGTAGCCTGCTAAAGTTGGATGAATCTGATCCCAAAATATATATTGATCAGGATTTTCACAGGGTCCAGCTTTTCGACTGCAAAACATCGATAATAATTCCTTGCCTCGTTCAATACAACACCCTCTCGTTGTTTCGACAAAACCTGTTTGTAATAACAAATTCAGTTTTCTAATGATACAGGTAAAATAATTGTTATTGTATTAAGAAATAATTATAGAGTTCTTCTGTATCTCGATTCAAGTATCTCAGGAAGAAGCCGTGGGTTTACTATACACTCCACGTATCATGTAACGTTATATGAACTTGAAGGGGCTAATAAATATAAAATGTAAATTTATGTAATTGATATACTTCAAGAGATACTTATTGTTTAATGTTAATGAACTTAATTACCGTAGTTAGTTGGATTATTAACCATGTCGATGACAGGAGTATAAATATCGTTGTAGACAAGCTTGATTCCTTGAAGAGTTGACTGCAAGTCAGATAATATTTTAACAAGTTTTTTATTGTAAATTACAGAATCTCTATTTTGATCCTCCATGCAATGTTTCCCTGGGCTCAACGTCATCTGAACAGGTATGCAACCTGTCGGAGCTAGCCCGCTTACTATTATCGAGCGACAACCAACTTCATACAGTTCCTGAAAGTTTAAATCATTTCGATTTTATTAGATTACAAGATAAACTTTTTAATCAATAAATCACAATTATGAAATATATATGTTACCTTGATGAAAGATTGCATCCTATTCAATAGAAAATCCTGGTAACCACTAACGTCATAAGTTAACCTTCTTGTTGGAACGTCGTAATAATTGAAAAACCAATCATTTGTTCCAGCACTAAGAACTACCAAAGCACTATTGACAATGACATTAGCCTTTTCTTCTCCGACAATCAATTTAAGCTTGTCTATATAGAGTTTAAAGTACTTCATTTGCTTGGACACTGGGATCGATCCAGAAACCAAACTAGTTAAATCATCGAACCCTGAACCTGCTGAAGCAAAATTAACACCGCTCATCAATTCACTAGGCGAAAGGGTTGGGTTCAGATATGGAGGAAGAGATTCTTTGATTCCTAAATAAGAAGCTAACATATCAGAAAGAAGTTTTCCGTTTGAGAATCTTCCCGTAGGTGAATGGGTAGTGTAGTTTTGACCGTATGGGAAATAATTCGAGTTCACCCACGTTGGAATGTACTTGTTATTTCCCGTGTCCATTACTGAATCGCCGATTACGAACAGGGCTGGAAATTTTGGAGAAGAAGAAGAAGAAGACTTCCTAGAGGCTGCAAATTTGTAGAAGAAGAAGAAGAAGAAGAAGATTGTGAAGAATTTCATGGCTGTCATTTTTGAACCTCAATATAAGATTGGCGGTCTAATTGGGTTATATATAGAGAATTTCATGGAGCTGTCAGGTTTTATTTTAAAATTTGTTTGATTTATAAGATATAACTAATAATGATGGTAAGAGAAAAGTCAAAATCATATATCTATTATAGATGATCGACTACAATGACTACGATGAATCCAACCAATAAAAGTACATTTTACACTATTTTGTTAGAAATATTAGTGTAAATAAAAAAATCTAAATACGATTATCACATGTTTACCAATTGAATTCATTTGATCGGAAACATTTTCCTTGTAAAACTATATTAAATGTAGTTAAGTGATTTGTAACTCGAGTATCATGGTTTTAAAATTTGCAAGTGAAAACCTTAATGTTTCAATAGTTAGTAATTAATGTTCATTCGACCAAAAAATGCCACTAATGTTTTCTGACAATGACATGCACTTTTTGTTTGTTCGTCGTAAAAATAGGATCAAATAGTTTAAAAATTATCGAGATGAATAATTTGACTTCTGATTTAAAATGATACAACTAATTTTATTTTATTTTAGAAGCAAAATAGCATTTCAAAGTGATCAAATATAAGTTAGGGTCGAAATCGTGGATGTTGTGAAGGAATATATGTTTCTTTTTCATTTGTTATTCACCCAAAGGACAAAATACTCTTTAAATCACTTGAAATTTTTGTGTTGGAAAAAGTTTAATATTGTTTGTCAATTTGACTATATTAATTTATAATATCACAATTGAAACCTGAAAGTACATATTTACAAATTTCAAAATTACATGCAGGACTATGTTCCGAAAATGGCTAAATACACCCAATTTACTTTCTTAATTTTCTCTAATTTTATCAGATACAAGGCTACCTATTTCATTTCATGCACTAATAACTATGATCACTAGAAATTGAAAAGCTCAACAACCTAAATATGCTTTTTACCTATAAATTAATTTTGGTGTATATATAGTAAATCTTTCAAAATTATGTATAAAGCTAAAATTAATTAAAACTAAATGTTGAACAAAGTAGGAAATTTCCAAGAAGAGTTTGTTGTACAAAAGAAAGGTATAGCATAACAATAAATACAAAGTGAAAAAAATAGATATACAAGTTGGCCCAATTCTTTGAATTGATTGGGGTCATCTGCAAATTCTGCATAACTTTATGTACCTACTAATCACATGCACAACCTGCCCTCCATCAATAACTTTTCTCACATAATTATAGGATTATACTTTACTAAGCAAATTAATTTGGTCTTCAACTCTTGTTAGCTTGTGATTTTGATAAATGTGTACTTTAAATTTAATTTACTTATTAGTTCTTACAAATCTTATAGTTTTTGATATTGGTGAAATGTACCATGTGCTTTGAGAGGTTGAGGCAAGACCACTATCCTGTAAATAAGCCTTTAACTGCAGTTGGGAATCACTAGGATAAAAATCCCATGCTCTTTGTACCCTTGAGATACCTCAAAGCATATAAATCAATATTCATAAGAACCTTTGTAGGCTTTTGCAAAAATTGGCTCAACTCCTGAGTAATGTAACTCAAATCTGGTCTCGTCCCAAATATAATAGTTTCCCAATTATCACCCTATAGTCGGTTTTTAGAAGAAAAATACTTCTAGTTTAGATAGGAAAGCTTCTTATTATAGAGACAATCTCGAGAAAGATCCATAGTTCCTAATTAAATGGAATCACCAACCTAACCCTTTCATTCCTATACAAATCATACCTTCACTGGCATAGCATTCAATCCAAGGAGAAGCTTTCACAATATACGGATGCGGCTATATATAGGCCTCTAGACGGATAACAACGATGTATCATATGGGCGCCTTCAATTACCGGACTTCATGAACCGAGTATCTCTCACATTCACTTCTCGCTATTATTAAATGAATTATTATTTATTAAATATTTATGTATCCATCTAACCAATTTTTGCAGTCAATAGAGTCCATTTCTAAGGTTGAACATAATAATTTTTAATCAAAAATTAATACAAATTATTATAGCATCCAACGATATATACGCTACTATTTCGATGAGAAAAAATTGAATGTGTGCCATTTAATTATCCAGCTCAAGTTCCCAATATTTTATTTTTTTGAAAAAGAGTTCCACTATTTTTAGTTTTTAAATTTAATAACACAATCCTTAGTATATAAAAATTAAGTTAATATTTAATAAACCATAAAAATATAGGCAAGGTACATGTCCTTGTCACCAATATGCAATTTGATAACCAAAAATAAATTGTTTTGCTCGCAAACAACAGATTAATGGTCCTTGGGATATCAATAATTAAATCAATTCCTAAATAAATGATACACAATTTGTAATAATATAAAATATGTATCAAGAATTGCTTTCACAAACTCTTATTTTGGATATGCAATATTTATAGTGTATTCTTGAATTATATAGAAGATCAAGAAATGAAAATGTCACATGGCTTGTCTTTCACAACAATATGAATTTTGAGGTCACATTCAATACATCAAATGAATTAAACAAACATTACACATTATCTCTTAATATATTAAGCTTTTTAGTTTATTTTTAAGAATAATACTTATATTTGTTAACTTTTTGTTACTTGACGACGAACTTATATGTATTTCAATTTCTACACATTTATTGTTCGTTTTTACTTTGATTTCATTTCTATTTTCCAACTTGACACTTTGTTGACCGTTCTTCTAGCAATATCATACCAGTATAACTTAAGATTGATTCCATCAGTTAAATATCTTAAGTTAGATTTCGAGTTCAAGTGCTAGTATACACGAATAATTTTCATTGGAATAAAAATCTACCTAGCTAAGACTTTATATCACACGAGTTTTAAAAGGATTTTTATTGATGAACATAACTCCACGAGGGCCCTTATTAATTCACAACCAAAGCCTAGGTATTTCATAGGGCCCTAAACATAACTTCAAGAGGGCCTCGATCATCTGCATTTTAATTAGTGTTAATCACAAATAGCAATTAGAGCTGTAATCTAACCGAACCTAATTTTCGATTCAAGCTCAAAATCTTATTAGAGCTCTTATTGTTAAAGAAATTATCATGAGTTTTGCACATAAGGATTTCGTTAATTCAGTTCAGGAACGTTGCTTGAGAGACAACCTAGTCTAAAGTGGATGGTGTTGCGACTTAGGAAGATAATGATGAGAACATGAATAAACTGTATTTTACATCAAAAATAGAGAGGGGGAGAACTATTGCATATTAGTAAGATGTGAATCAAGACATTCATGACGTGTTTTGAAGTCGTATAGCCAATATATACCAATGAAACTAAACCTAATAAGTTCCGTATACTAAGTGTTACCATGTGAAGTAATCTTGTTGTCCACGTAGACTAGTAAAATCTTCAAAACAAGAAATGTAAGTCAAGGAGAGGTCGTTGACTAGCGACCTCACTTTGATGCTTAAGTTAGTATAGAATCAGAGATCGGTGAAAAATTTACTCAAGAAATTGAGTGTAGTGAACGTCACCTTGAGGTATGAAAATATATATATATATATATATATATATATATATATATATATATATATATATATATGTGTGTGTCTATAGATAGGAGGAGATAACTAGTTAGTATTAGGACTATTTAGGAGTTCTTAGTGAAGTCAATCAAAAAGAAATCTTGTTTAGCTGAGAAAATGATATTATTAACTACTAATGTGAATAAATATTTCTGAGAATAATATTGTAATAATAAAAAATCCAAAAGTATTTAACAAGAATCTTTAAAATGGAGCTTTTCATAAAAAGTTTTAAAGAAGTGTTTTTTTTATAAAATATGATAAATGTTATTGTTGTTCAACCTAACTAAATACTATTTTTCGTGCGTCTTGTATGCTCCTATGAAAAGCTTTTCCAAACACTTCCTATGTTAATGTATGAAAAATTTGAATGTTTTACGATCTGCACACACAGTTGAAATGTGTCTAATAATTATTGAGTTATCCATATAAGCAATATATTATCTTAAATTTATTAACATTTTTATGAAGGATACAAAGTACAATATGATAAATGAAATCAAAAGTCGATCAACAAGAACAACATTCACTATATTTATATTTTTATTTTTATTTTTATTTTTACAATAATCATCTCTCAACAAGAAAATCACAACTGTAAAATTTATTTCACAGCTTCTCTCTTAACAATACTTGGGATAAACTATCCCATAATCTGCTAATTTACATAGAACTTGTAAAATATTAGAGTTGGCCCCTCAAAAACCCGATGGGCAACAAATTCTTCATACCCCTTCTTCTCTACTACTAGTATAAGGAATAGAATTTAGGAAGAACGTTACTTGTAATATGATTGAAAACGTGAGTGTATGTTGCTAAAGTTGGATGAATTTGATCCCAAAATAAATGTTGCTCAGGATTTTCACATGGTGCAAGTATTTCACTGCATAACGTAGATAAAGATTCACTACCTCTTTTAATACAACATCCTTTTGTTGTTTCGATAAAACCTGTAAATGATAAAATACTTCAATCATTTCATAATGTTGAGGCAAACTAGTGTTATTTTGTACATACGGATCAAATTGACACTTGCACAATAACATTGATGTTATTTTGATACACCATCCATATAGGTGTATGTTTGTAAAAAGCCTATTTCATATATAATTTTGTTTAATAATAATAAATGCAATACGCTTAATTACCGTAGTTCTGTGGATGATTAACCATGTCTATGATTGGAGTATAATAATCACAATAGACAAGTTTGACTCCAGAAAGAACCAATTGCAGTTCAGACAACATCTTGACAAGCTTTTGGTTGTAAAGTTGAGAATCTTTGTTCTGGTCCTCCACACAAAGTTTCTCTATGCTCCAAGATCTTTGGAAAGGCAAGCAACCGATTGGAGCTAACCCACATACTATTATTGAGCGGCAGCCAACATCATGCAATTCCTTAAAGTATAGATCGTTTATGTGAGGCATGTATAGTCATAAAACAATGTTTTTTAATAAGATAACATGTTTTACAGAGAAAAGTTGGCATGTCGATTTGGATTGAGATTAGAACTAACGTGAACTGGGTGTTATCAGGTTATACCCGGTCCGAGCTCAATCTAGCTCGATTTATGGACAAGTACATGAACCATAATAGAAAATCATGCAGTATATTTTTACCTTAATGAAGTATTGGACCTTACTCAATAAAAAATCTTGATAAGTATTCACATCATATGTTAACGCTCTTGTTGGAAGGTTATAATAGTTGAGAAGCCAGTCATTAACTCCAGCACTAACATATATTAAAGAATTATTGACAATGATATTAGCCTTTCCTTCCCCAACAATTAATTGAAGCTTGTTTTTGTGGAGTTTGAAGTGTTGAATTTGCTTAGAAATGGGGATGGATCCAGTAGGAAAACTAGTTATATCATCGAACCCTGCTCCTCCTGAAGCGAAATTCACACCTGTAATTAAATCATCGGGCGAAAGGGTTGGATCTAGAAATGGAGGAAGAGATCCTTTTATACCCAAATACGAAGCCAACATATCAGAGATAAGTTTTCCATTTGAGAATCTCCCTGTAGGCAAGTGAGTTGCGTAGTTTTGACCATACGGTAGATAACTAGGCTTGAAGATTGTCGGGATATACATGTTATTTCCGGTGTCCATTACTGAATCGCCAAAGATGAAAAGGGCAGAAAAGTTTGATGGAGAAAGAGAATTGATAGATAGTGAAACTGTGGTAATTTTATACAAGTACAAAATGAATATTAAGAATTTGATGGCCACCATTGTTGAATCTCAATAAGAATAAAATTTTCTGAGTTATAAAGTATTTATGGACCGCCCCTTTATAAACAAAAACTTTGGGGTAAATTTCACATGTGATTCTTAAACTTTACATTTTCTTTCATTATGGTACCCAAACTTTTATGGCCATTTTTACTGTTGACCAAACAAGATCTCAAAATGAAAAGTCCAAGAATTAAGTATTTTGACGCATATTTGAGTTGGAAATTTTATTTTGCCACGCCAAATTATTAATTAATATTGACATAAAAATAGATAGATTTTGAATTATGGAAATTTTGTCCAAGAATAAATGTGAAGTGAGAAAAGTAGATGCAAGTTATTATAGAGTATGTTGAGTGAGAATTAAGATAAACAGGGAGGATTAACTAGGGAATAAAATAAGGAATATGAGAAAGAATATATATAAGAAAGAACTAGGAGAATTGCAGGAAAATGGAACCAGTTTACAACAGTAAGACTATCGGCATTACGGGATCCCAGGAGCTTGAACATTCACTAAACCGGGAAACTCCATGGAAAATGCGTACGGAGCTTTAACTTTTTCTATAAAAGAATAAAAAGCTATCAATTGAGTATCCCCAAATACCTTATGAATGAATCCTGAATCCGTCATTGTGTGTCTGGAGTTCAACTTCCTAGTTTGAAGGCATCAACAAAGAGACCCAAGCAGACACCGGCTTTCCAATAGTTCATGAAAACTACAAAAGACTGCAACCTCCCGGAAGGTAAAGAAACTGGCTTTTTGTACACGAGCATACCAATTCCTTCAATGGCAGCAACAACAACACCAGCAACCAATACATCCCAGTCACCGGTCTGTCCGAGAATAGTAGCGAGCGCATTGGCTGTGTAGAAACCCAGGAGAAGCAGGAATACTTTCATCGGAAAGTTTTTTCTTGCCGAGTTTAGCTTCTGCAGCAGCTGTTTTCCACCTGCACTCACTATTCTTCCCAATCTAGTGCCCCCAGAAACAGGAGAATCGTCACCATCAGGATTGTCTTGTCCGCCGTTTTCGGATATCCCGCCTGTGTTTAATGCAAAGGGTATTGTTCTCCAGTTATGTCTTCTTAACCAAAACCTATTTCATAACAGGAGAATCAATGGCTACAATATAAAATCTCGGTTGGTCCAAGAATTATATAGATAATATGTAAATTTAGCTCTATCGTTATTTGGGGAGAACAGATTTGGACTTCACGTATAAACCCGTGGAATGTTTGTAACAACACTTTTTGCCGATGGAGAAATTTCAGACTACATTAACGACAATATCCAAGAGAAGTCAAATTCCCATTAATTTGGTTCCGCTTGTACGCCACCTAAGGTACAAATTTAGCCTTGTGTCTCTACATATAAAATAGTGTGATATTAGCACTAATGTTTGGTTCTATGTGGACGCTAGTGCAGCTTAGGAGAAGAATACATGGAACCAAACTAATGAGAAATGAGTTTATATTGATCTACCGCTAATAGAGTCTATAACCTCCCCGTCTACAACAACCGGTAACATTGCACAGTTTTATAAGCAAAGTCTACATGTATTCTTCCTAACTAATCATAGCGCTAACAGAAACCGCAGGAGCAAAGTAGAATCCGGTTAAGCATGCAAAAGTTCCAACTTATCCCAATATCAACAATGCTGATATGCTGTTACAAATGAAAATGTCTTGGAATTTCGATATGTTACAGGAAAACAAAGTAGCCAAATAAATCCCCTAGCCTCCTAAACTACTCCAAGAAAACCGCAGGATCCCTCCAATTCTGTAAACAAAGCATAATTAACCTCCAAAGTCTACGTGGCAGAAAAAGTGAATATTGGACCAGCTCAAATGAGCATCACTTTAAACAACCTCGGGAGGACCAATAAGTCTGTTTAAGCAAGTTAAGGCGGCTAATACCTCATTTTAAGCAAGTTTAACGAGTTACTCAATCGGTTCATAGCCCAAAGGAAGAGACATGGAATGCACAAACTCTAACAACAAGTCAGATAATCAGATCAAGTAGATGCCTTTCAACGAAAAAAAAGATCAGACTTTACCTCTTTCCAAGAAAAGGGGAAGAACACTTCAAACCAATCTTCGATACCCCTCTGCTAAAATTCGGCTCAACGCTCCAATTATAAATCCCACATATGGCAAGGGTCACAGATGTCCTTTCGGAGACCTCATTGGCCATCATCATCGATAAACCCGACTGCATCATCATTGATAAACCCAATTGACTGGCCATGAACTAAATGCACTATAATTTAGCACCATCAATGGTGTTTAACAGGGTTGAGAAAAGCATTTCTTAGCAAAGCCCTGAGAAAACATTAAAAAAAAAAACTTGTAATCACAGAATTTGAGCACTAAAGATTCCATTTTTCCTCTATTTGGACAATTTCAGACCTCAATTTACACAGAATTTCAATTGATGATCCATTATTTCTAGGGTTTTGAAGTGTGAGTAATTGGAGCTAATACAAAGTCAAATTAAGCTCACAGATATGAAAATAGAAACACATACCTGCAATGAGAGTAAAGCTTCAGTCTTTATAGCTTGTTTTGTTCCAGGTTTGTGTATGGAGGACTGAGAAGGACTGGTTCAAGATGGAAAGAAGGAGGGCAAGAAAGTAATGACAGCACAGAACTCTAAACTTTGGAGATTGGATAAAAATATTTGTCTTGGGAAAATTGCATATCTAAGCCTCTAATTTTTCAAAAAAAAATATAAGCCTCTAATTTTTCAAAGTGATAAATTTGGGAAATTATTAGAGGATCCGGATCCTTAAGTAAAGTTTGAGTATTCATTATATTTTTGGGATGTGATTTAGTTAAGAGGACACGGGGGTCTTTAATAATTTCTCCATAAATTCAGATTAAAGATTTGAATTTGTATGCATTTGAGCTTAACAATCTCTAACATTTTTAATGCGAGTTTCTATATTGATGCAATTGTAATAAATGCAATCGATGATACATTTTTAGTTCAGTCCTGAAAAAAAAACCCATGGTAAATTCTTTAATTTCATATATCCATTATAGCGCGATAATATTAGATAATATTAATAATTCATGTAAAATTACTATCACATCTCGCACATAAATCTTTATGGTACTTCAAATAAACAGTAATATTGACAATTGCACACAAATTAGCTTGAGTGTAGATTCACACAAATCACTTTTATAACTAAAACTGTCTAAATCAACTATTGGACGTTCAAAATAAAGAATCTGATTGACATAATCAACTCAATAGCCTCAAAATCTGTGATCGTCAAAAGTCTATAGTCAACCAACCACATTGGCATCTCGAAACAGCTTTTGGTTTGGAAAACAACGTCAAACTGCGCCTTAAAATACTAAAGGCTTAACGAGTAAAAATAAAAGTAACAAAGGATCAGATATGTAGTTTTCCATGTATATTAAACAGTATCCATACTGAGGGAGTCAAAGTTGATACCTTTATACCAAATGACTGGAAATGTCTTCTCTGGGTGATTTTACTTTCATGAAATAGCAATGAATCAGAGAGCTTTCCCTCGATTTGGGGAAATGGGTATTCATATTTTGACGATTTTATGCATCTTATCCACCATTTTCATCTCTTCAATTGCAGAACAAAAAGTTATAAAAGTGGAAGGAGGACCAGAATCAGTGATATGGGTAGTGCAGCTTTCTGATCTCCATTTCAGCGTTCATAATCCTGATAGAGCCCTCCATTTTAGAAACATCATTGGCCCTGCTTTGCACATGATTAATCCTTCTCTTGTTCTCATCACTGGCGATCTTACAGGTCTTTTCTTCAGTTTTTTTATGCTTAGTATTTTCAGTTTTATGTCGGCCTCTTTTTTTTTCTGAATTTGGTGTTGGTTTGTATGAAAAGAAGGATTTCCTGGCATTCTGGTTGTATTGTAATAGGGTGGCAATGTTTGACAGACAATATGATTTGCAGAGATGACCTGATTGACTCTGATATCGCTTTTCGTGCACTTATAATCGTGTTGAAATATGCATAACGATAACATGATTTTGACAGGATAACTCGAATTGCCATCCTAGTGTATTGGAATGAGGGATGTTAATGCAATTTGTACTTCATGACTATGTTGCACGGGGACCCCGCTTAGTAGCCCTTGTGTATCTGTGTCCGTGTCATTTTTGGTTCTATTTGTAGGCTATTTTATGAAGGTTATATGTTAGAGAGACATTTCCTGCATCCATGTCCGTTTCCGTGTCCATGTCCATGTCCATTTCATTTTTATTTCTGTTTGTAGGCTATTTTATGAAGGTTATGTGTTAGAGAGGATATTTCATGTATCCATGTCCATGTACATTTTTTGTATCCATGCAACGTGAGTTTATGATCTTTGAAATGAGCTTACTGAATCTCCTTGTTAATGTGGAAGTATATGGTTTATCCGTTCAAGCTACTCTGCTTGATGTTTGGAAATTGGAATCTAAGTAGGACTTACCAACATATTGAACAAAATGGTGTTCTAAATTAAGCCTTTCTGATGAAAACTTGATGGCTGAGATTTAGTACTGTTAGTTTAGTTCTTGATTAAAGTAGGAGTCGGAAACTTTCAAGTTTTTGTGTGCAACCAATTAGTAAAAGGGCTATACTTTTAAGATGGTTGTTTGCTTATTTATTTGTTCTGACATGTTTTGTTGTTTGGTTATGCGCAAATATGCCATATGTATGTTCCGAGATGTGAACTTTGTTTCACTGCCGTTGCAGTGTGACTGTACGAATCTCCTGAAAACACATTGTTCTTTTTCTTACCAGATGGGAAAAGCAAGGACTTATTAACAATGAAACAAAACGAAGATGAATGGCTAGATTACGAAAATGTAATGAAAGATGTTGTTAGAAGAAGCGGACTTGACAAGAACATCTTCTATGATCTTAGAGGAAATCACGATAATTTTGGAGTGCCTGCTGTTGGTGGTACATATGATTTTTTTTCGAGACACAGCATTAATGGACAATTGGGAAGAATGGATAACGTCAACAGCGTCACAGTTGAGGTCAGTACATTTCAAACTTGAATTTCATATGAAGCTAAACTGACTAGACATTGAATTGATCCCCTTTTTTTTTTCTCTTTCCAGACTAGAGATCACCGACATTTATTCGTTGGGTTGGACACGACATCTTCTGTTGGGTTAAGGGGTCCAACAAATCTTTTCGGGCATCCTACGGATGATCTATTCGCTCAAATGGATTCTCATTTATCACAATGGGATTATCAGTTAAATAAGCCTCTAACGAAGATATTGTTTGGGCATTTTCCACTTTCATTTTCAGCATCATCACATTCTGGGAAGAACTTGAAAGATTTTTTTCTTAATCATTCAGTATCAACTTATTTATGCGGTCATCTTCATTCTAGGTTTGGTAAGAATTTAAAACGGCATCATCAATCAAGTCAAAACCTTTTGTCCTCACAGAAGTTTCTTCAGTTAAATATTCACCAAATGTCTACTGGAGGTATTAATGATTGTTCATCCAGAGGTCCATCGCCCGAGTTTTGGGAATGGGAGATGGGCGACTGGCGGAAGAGCAGAGCGATGCGGATTTTGGCTATTGATAGAGGTCTTGTTTCGTATCTGGATGTTGATTTCAGGTCAGGAGCAAAGAAAACAATTGTGGTACCTACATTTCCACTAGACTCCCGGACCATGTCAACGTCTTTGGGGCATGAAAGGTATCGATGCCGCAATATGAATCCTTCATCTTATCAGACAGTGAGAGCACTCGTCTTTTCCGTTTCTCCTGTTCTGTCTGTTATTGTTAGGATCTATGATGGAAATACAGGAACTCTATATGTGGTTATGGAAACTCCTATGACAAAAGTTTCGGAGGAAGCGTCAAGGGGAGATTTTTATGCAGCTCCATGGAATCATAAAGCATTCGAGGATCCATCACCTGATAGATATTGGCTGCAAATAGAAGTCATTGATGTTAAGGGAAGATCAACCTTGACCGAGTTAAGGCCATTTTCGGTAGACGGTTTGAGTGCCAAGATCTCATGGACATGGAAGGAACTTTTCGTCATGGGATGTCAATGGGCCGCTTTGTATTACCCAATTTTTTGGTCTGCTGTATCTGCAGTTCTCTGCATTCTGCTTATTCCGAAATTGCTTCTCTTATTTTCGAGGAATCAGTATTCGTACAAGTCTTTTACTGCAGAAAAAAATTTTATACAAGGTATATTATGGGTTCTACAAGAGCTCTGCAGGCTTCCGATATCGTGGTACGGTATTTTGGCTTACATGTTCTACCTTCTGCTATGCCCATGGTTCATCGGGCAAGTTTTTACCGACATTCGAGATATGGGGTACATGACGTATATGGGATGGGTAGTCAGGTCAGTCAAGGACATAAAAACTCATGAGTATATTGGATCTCCAGATGTAATGGTGGTTGTTCTTCCTCATCTCTTCTTTGTGGTCTTACCTGCTATTTTTGTCTCTGGGGCAATGGCTGCAGAACGATGTGTGTTTAAGGAACATTTCCTTTCAGAAACAGGAAAGAAAGAGGACGATGATTACAGAAAAATTCATAAGAATTCTAAAATATACGAGAAGGGAGGTGATTCGAGGCTGAATTTTTGTTCTGGTAGGAGATGGATTCGGAAAGTGCTCTTGGCCGTTTGCTTAGCAATCTGTTGGAGGCATGTTATGGTAAGTCTCAAATCTCAATGCTGTTTGGCTTAGTGATTTAAAAAGTATGTTTTCTGGTGTGTACACGTTTGAAAAACATCGAATGCGGGTCTATGAGAATCGGTAATCACAATGTTAAGCAGTTGACTCCTTTTCACACTGTGCTATAGGAAGATATTCTTGCATGTAAAATGATTAAAAAACGAACGTTAGTGCATGCAGTAGATCTTTGTTAGTGTTTATCTCATCTTTTGCATGAACCATGTTAATGAGTAAACCAACTAGTATTCATGAAAGTTAACTGTTATCGTTCTTTATTTGAGTTTGTGTGTTTTTTGCAGAGTTGTCGGGCTATGATGAAAGCTTACGAGATGAACCCATTGTTCCACTTTCCAGTGTATAGCTTTGGAATTCCATTACTGTTGGCATACACTGCCTACAAAACCCGGAAGATACAATGACTACCACCAAATGTAAGCCTTTTGCTGTGCCATAACATAACACTTTCATATGCATCAATCTGGAAAGAAAATTGTCACACCCTGTGAAAAGTGAGAGGGGCATCTGACTGACTAACATCATTCGAACACTCAATCAAAACTTCATCATCAGGAAGTATCTAGCGTTGCTGTTCCGGGATTTGTTGTATTGCAATACATTCATAGAAAAATCCGTTTTCGACATGATTGTTACTTGAGTAGCAGATATACAGCAGGTATAGATTGGTTAGAATAGCGGATGGCATTCACGGTTAATATAGTTGATGATCATAGCATATAATATTATAATACAAACTCTCTTCTCTCTGTGTGTGTGTTTTTAAGACGCTCCCTAAAACTTCTTGTGATCAGATTTTTCTAAAATCCAAAATCAAAATCCTCTGAGTTAATAAATATTGAGATTGAAATGTATTATATAATGTAAAACAAGAATTACATTATTAAAATTGAAAGTTCATAACTTCTCTAATTATCTAATTATCAGAAATTAAAACATCGTTTCAAAAAAAAAAAGAAATTAAAACATAAACATATTAATAACTTACAAATATTGAATTTTCAATGAGAAAACCGTAGTAAAATTATTTTTTTAGCATTATAAATATCTCATCGGGTGAAGAATAAATATAAGAAACCGGGGTAATTATGGTTTATTCAATTTGTAAATAGAGGTATCTTAAATTACACTTTAGGTTAAAATGACAACGAAATACATTTTGTATTTTTTAAAAAAAAGTACATTCATAGGGTTTTTCTATGGTTACTTTCAAAATAACCACCACTTTGTTGGATTAGTGAGGTGAAATTTGATCAAATTGTGAAAGGGACAAAGTAATAAAAAAATAAAGTGACTATAGCCTTCACTTGCATTCATATATCGATAAAACATAGTCTTTTCTAGCATTGTCTAACTCAAATCAAAATCATATTATAGATTTCTTGTTTTTTTTTTTTTTTTTTTAAATTTGATGTTTACGAACGTTGTTTAAAATTTAAAATATAATCAGAACTTGATAATGTAATTTCAGATACTCTGTTTTGTAAAAATAGTCATACCGCATACCTATATTTGCAAAAGTAAAATTATATCATATACCTCAATTTACAAACTAATATACTATCCCTCTATTTTAAAATTGAGTAAATAAAAAGTAAAGTATATATTTTAGTTTGAAAAAAATGTAGCGCGATTTTGAAACATGGGCCTAAGTGGGAGTAGAAAAGCCCAATAAGAACCTCCCTTGAGCTTTGTCCCTATTATCAAACTCTGAAGTCGCGCTCCGACCACCATCGCCGGCGGCCGTTGTTGGAAATGGAGACGCCGTTATCTTGTCCTTCCACTCCTAGTTGGAACATCGAGCGCCCCTTCCTCACCGGTCGTTTTCATCAGGTAGCTTTCTGTCAAATCAGATCTATTTCGAAAATTTCAGTTTTTAGTTTACCCTTTTGCTCTAAAATGTAAAAGATGACTTCTTTACTTGCTTTTTTTGCCAAATACACTAAAACCTCTGTATACTAATACACTTGCAACCCGACTATTTCTATAACAATTGGGAGCTTATTCCTATATAGAGTTTGATGCGACACCCGACTATTTGTATAACAATTGGGAGGTTATTTCTATATAGAATCTTATTCAATTTCAGTTTCTCTACTTTGGAAAATAAATGTAGCTTAATCTCATCTGGTTTTAGGAAACAAGAGCAACCTCCAGACTTGCTGATGCATCTGCTCTATCATTCGAATCCTTCAGGTTCTCCTATTTCCGTCACAAAGATTTCATTTTTCCTCAATAAATTGTTTCTTATTAAGGAATTTTCTCATACTTTACGCTTCTTTATGGTGGTTCATGTTAGCCACCCTGAATCATTTTAGGACTAAGGCTTTCTGTTGTTGTCGTTGTGGAATATTTTCCTAATCTCCTTTAACATTTGTATGGCTTTAAGCAGCGGTGGACTGGAGAAAGCCATTGGCTGTTATGATGCTGCAGTTCAGGTTTGTTTTCCAGCTTCTGTAGATTTGTGGTTGTCAGATGATCTTGCTGTACATTTTTTTCTTTCCTGTTGTTTGTGAAGCTAAGAAATATTTTAATTCTATTTATTTTGAGATCTGACAGTAATTTGATTATTGCTTACTATATATAAACATATGCGCATGTAGGAACTACAGAAACTGTATGAATTACAAACTATATGAATTATACATTTATCACAAAAGTACCCTCTTTTGTATAGGTGTGTTTAGAAATTATAGGCTCACAGGAAGAACAAGCAGTTCATCTTTAGACGAATTACTTACTTTTTCCTTAAAGGGACACATTTAACCAGCAATATAGCATCACTTAAATCTTCCATTTGGTTTTCAATCTTCCATTTAATGCAGGAACTTATTGTCATTGATGATCTCATGTCTGCTTTGGTTGGAATTGAAGGACGATATATTTCTATCAGAAGAGTACGTGGGAAGGAGGCTGATATTACTTTCCTGCTAGATCCTTCAATGGATTTGGCACTGCAGGTGTGTGTTACCTTACTCTTTGTATCTGGTAGCTCAATAGAGCATTCTTAGCTTTAACTTTAGGCATGCCGTTGTGGTTGCATGTGCCACTAAGATGAGCTATGTCATAGTTTTCTGCATCTTCTTTTGTTTGTAGCAATAATGTCGTAGATGCAGAGGTGAGCAAATATAATGAAGTTAGAACTTTAATTTTACTAGTTCGGGCTTTAGTTTTTGTCGGGACGAAAGAGTTCTAGTCTAAGGAATATTATCCTCAAGTATAACTGTAGCCATAGTGAATAGTGAAGTTTCAAATTAATTTCAAGACTCTGGGATGAATGTAAATATCTCAAGCATTTCTAATATTTAATATGCTTAGAGCATTATGAGTTCGAGAAGAGTACTATCGAATCTAACTTTAATAGTTTGTCCTTCAAGAATTTGAAGTCTTTAATCATTCTTTTCTTTGGACTTGATTGATGCATGATTATAGCAACATCATCTTGCAAAATATTCTGAAGTGATGAACATATATTTCAGGAAATGGCAAAACGGATTTTACCTTTATGTGAGAGCTATCTATTGATCGACCAATTTGTTGAGTCGAGGTCACAATTCAAGAATGGGATTGTCAATCATGCCTTTGCTGCTGCACTCAGAGCACTTCTTCTAGTAAGTTTTTATACTATGATCTTTCTAAATGGAAAAAACACTTATTTAAAATAAAATATTTACACTGTTCAACACAAATTTTTTATCAACGTTAGGGCAAGTGGACTTGTTTTACTGAATCGGTCCGTTTTACGATGCTAGAACTGATAACCACTTAATTTATTAAATTCAAGTTCCACATAAAGCTACAAATATTCCCTAAGCTTGTCATCTCTGATCTTGCTTTAGTGCCTTCTTTTACTAGTGATTGATAAAATATGAGATATGCACGATCTAGGATGCTTCTTTGTATCATGTCCTGCCGGCATGGCGGTACCCTGTAGGTATACTTTCTAAAATGAACATGAAGTTCTTGTGTGTTTTTTAAAGGACTGGTAGGTGCACTTCCATATTGGCATCCTTTGTCCATGAAGTAATAATTGCCCTCATATATTGAATGTCATTGGGGCATCTTCATCAGGATTATCAGGCTATGGTAGCGCAGCTTGAACACCAATTTCGACTTGGAAGACTTTCCATACAAGGATTGTGGTTTTATTGTCAGGTTTGAGTTCATTCCAGTACACTATGTTCAATTACTTCTTGGATGCTTTATCAAGAGGTTTTACCCGTTACATTGCAGCCCATGATGGGTTCTATGCATGCATTATCCACCGTGGTCAGGAAGGCTTCAGCAAATGAGTTTACAGGTTCTGCTGTCCTTAACCTCCTGCAAAGCCATGTAAAACATCTTATATGAATTACAATATTTGTTCGCCTGGTACTTTTTTTGTTCTTATTTTGCTGATATGGTTTTTGCTACTTCCAGGCTAAGGCTATGGCAGGTGATAATGCTGTTAGGTCATTGCTAGAGAAAATGACAGAAAGTGCGAGCAATGCATATCTTGGCATACTAGAGAGGTAAAATTTGCTCGCATAGTCCGACATAATTTTGAAGTAGTTTTGTAATAAGTTTGCATAGTTTGATATGGTGATTTTCGTTTGAGGTTTTTTAAATAAATCTCATTTTCCTGTTTGTATGCTTGCACTCTAAGCATCCTCTTTATTTCTCCCCCCCTCCTGCACTATGTCTCTTCTATCACTCAGAGTTTGTCCCTCTCAAGGAATGAAATATGATTGCAGGTGGGTCTACGAAGGAGTTATTGATGATCCATATGGTGAATTTTTTATTGCTGAGAACAAATCTCTTCTAAAGGTAAATGCACTTATTTCGGGATATGGGTTTCAAAATTACTCAATCAAGATGCTGATAATTTTGATTTTATAGGAAAGCTTAACTCGTGATTATGATACCAAGTATTGGAGACAACGATACAGCCTCAAGGAAGGGATTCCAAGCTTCCTTGCAAACATAGCTGGAACTATTTTGACCACCGGAAAATACTTAAATGTTATGAGAGAATGTGGACACAATGTTCAGGTTCGATTATTGCCATGCCCTTTCACATGCTGTATTAGTATTTTCGTATAGAGAAGAAAAAACTCTTCCAACACCCTTGTGCTGATCTTGATTGGATTATTATGTATAGGTCCCTTCCTCTGAAAGTTCAAAATTGATGAGCTTTGGGTCAAACCATCGTTATCTTGAATGTATAAAAGCTGCATATGATTTTTCCAGCAGTGAGCTCTTAAATCTCATTAGAGATAAGGTGTGCATCCATTTAGATCCATAAAAATCTTTCCCGGTATTTTTTGAGGGAAGTTTGTTTTGACATTATTATCCATAGTAATTGTTTTCTGCAATGCGCAAGGTTCTAAAACAAGTGTTATTTTTATGCTGTAGTATGATTTAATGGGAAAGCTGCGGTCTATTAAGCACTATCTTCTTCTTGATCAGGTACTTTTTTTTTTTGTGGATTGGTAATGTAAGACTTGAAAAATTTTTTGAAGATGTATTCTGCATTACGTGTCAAGTTTAAGTTGTATTGTGCTATTGAAAGGAAAATTTAATTGTTTATTGTACATCTTATTATTTCAGGGTGACTTTTTGGTTCATTTTATGGATATAGCTCGAGATGAGCTTAACAAAAAACTCGATGAGATTTCAGTGGAGAAGCTACAGGTTTCAACATCTTTTTTCTCTGAAATTATTAGGAAGCTCATAGAAAGTTGTTTATGCTCGGAATAAGGATATCTAATTGTCTTCTCTTTTACTACACCAGTCTTTGTTAGACCTAGCTTTGCGAACCACAGCAGCTGCAGCAGATCCGTGTCATGAGGACTTGACATGTTGTTTGGTAAGTAACTTTCACTCCTATTGTTATTATATGGTGAAAGTAGTAATTTATACTGCATCATTGCTTCTGGTTTCAGGAAAGATCTTCTTTGTTAAAAACTCTGAGCATCTTGAAGGACGTCAAGATAGTTTCTGATGATAATGATGTAGAGGAGCCAATGAGCATTACTGGTCTTGAAACATTTTCTTTGAGTTACAAGGTACTCCTTCCGTTCTCTTCATGTCTTTTAAGGTGTTTCATGAAGGCCAATGGAGTATTTAATTAGAATATTAAAATGACCAACATATTTGTGGAGATTGTTTACGGCTCCCTTACATATCAATACATGCTCAGCTCTTAACACGAACTACTATAGAAAACGTTACTCTTTTTGTTGCCCACCCAGTATCATTATTTTCTTGGGATAATCATTGTAAGAACGGTAGTTTCCTTGCGACTTCTTACGATTCTCATCGATTATTTGTTCTTCATTCATATTATTCTCTTTCACATGAACAATCTTCAGTTTATAATTTAAAATAAACGCTCACAAATCAAAATTTACTTCGGTTTCAGGTTCAATGGCCGTTGTCTATAGTTATCTCAAGAAAAGCCTTAGCAAAATACCAGTCGATCTTTCGCTTTCTGTTCCACTGTAAACATGTTGACCGCCAGCTTTGTGGGGCTTGGCAAGTGCACCAAGTATATGCTTCAAGAATTTTTGTGAAGTGGTAAACGTGATGTCTCTTTTCCTTTGTCTAATGCTACTGAAATATACTTCTTCAGGGAGTTCGTGCTCTCAACATGCGGGGTACGGCCATCCCTAGATCATCTTTGCTTTGTCGAAGCATGCTAAAATTCATTAATAGCCTTCTACACTATCTAACGTTCGAGGTAGTTTTCTCATTTTAATTTATGCTTTCCTATTTTGAAATTTTGAGAATCCTAGCTTGTGGTTTTTGACAAGAGTTTCCTTCAGGTTCTTGAACCAAATTGGCATATGATGCATAACCGATTACAGAGTGCTAAAAGTGTAGATGAGGTATGTGAACTTTTGGGTTTAATAAGTCCTTGATATGTGTCAAGAGATAATATTATATATAGAAAAAATTGTTCGCGAACCTTACCTATCAGTTTAACCTTTTAGGTACTCTGGTTCCATGACGATTATGTTTTACTTTCCATGGTTCGATATCTCTCCTGAGTTTAACATTCTCTTTCTGAAACAGGTTATCCAATACCATGATTTGTTCCTTGACAAATGCTTGAGAGAATGTTTGCTTCTTCTTCCTGAACTACTAAAGGTTTGTTCTGCTCTTTTATTGCCCGAATATGTGCAAGTTACTGCTATACAGAAGATGATGTAAAATTAGTTTACTAAATTTGTAATTAGCATTGAGCTTCTTCGAGAGCACATTATTTTCTAGGAAATGAGTTTCCAAATTCTAGGAAACGAGGCTCTGGTGTCCTTAAATTACGGGAACGTACGTTCTACTTTTTGTTTTGTAAGGTTGCATATGATTAAAATATATTAGAGCTGATTAGCATTGAGCAACTTCTGGAACACATTACATAGGAAATAACTTTCCAATTTTTAGGAAACGAGCTTCCAATTTTCTTAAATTAAGCAATGTGACTTGATATGTTTTCTTCGAGTTTTCATTTCCAGAATTAAAACCAAAGTTTCTGTACAACATATATTTTCAGTCCATGCATCCAAGCAACGTTACCAGCTTTACGTAAGTTCTTGTAGGGAAAGAAAAAAGGCATGTGTGAATTATGTATATCTTCATGATTGCTATGAACTCATCAAACAATCTTGGCATGTGTGTATTATATATATCTTCATGATTCATATAATCCCTTGTGATTCTCATGGTTTTCTTTCTTTCCAACTGCAGAAGGTCGAAAAGCTGAAGTCGCTGTGCCTGCAGTATGCAGCCGCAACTCAGTGGCTGATATCATCATCTTTTGATATTTCATCTCAGGCACTAAAAACGTCAACAAAAGATGCGACTGTCACAGAATCTATACTGTAAGTCTGAAGGTGTATGTAAAATAGACCGTATATGGATACACAAACGTCTGCATCTAATGCACTTACATTATTTGCAGCAACTTTGAGAAGGAATTCAATGCTGAGCTTCAAAGTCTGGGACCAATCTTGAGCAGTAACTCCCAAGCAGAACCGTATTTGACTCATCTTGCACAATCCATTCTCGGCATTAGAAACGATAAATAAATTTTTGTAGTTGTTCTTACCACAATCTCATCTTTGTAACAGATTATGTATTCTTACCTTATTTGAATGTGTTTCCAACTGAGGTTGACTTGAATGTCTCAATTGTACAAGTTTGATCTTGAATTTGATTCGTAGTGTAAATACAAAACCTTGAATAGATCTGGACATCGGTGATTATTACATTCCATTCAAATTCCATGATTGTAGAAAGTGAACTCTCAAAAAACAAAATATATGTATATTGAGAGAAATAACATCCCTATGTCAAAACATTGAGCTACTGATTAAATAAATGACTTAAATAACACAAAAATACTAATGGTAGCAAGCAATGATCTCTATGAAGTGTTGAAGTAGAGTATAGTGACTCATAATTTTAGGACTTTGAGCTTTACATATGGATATCCCAAGTCAAATAAAAGTAAGGTCTCGTTGTTTCTTAAATCCAGTATATTGAGTAGGCAACACTGCACGCTGGTGAGACAGCAGTTGTAATATTTATTTCATTCTAGCTGGATCCCAAGTAGTGATAAATACTACAAATTAGCTCGAAAGCTTCAAAGCAGGATGTAACATAAATCAGTGAAATTACATATTATATATTTATACGGTCATAAATATTACAGATGAATACATTTTGTAGGGATGGATTCTGATGTAAGATAGCAATCAATACACGTCAAGATTGCCACAAAAGGGTGGACCTATTTACAGCTGATTACACTAACAACAACAAATGTCTGATCCCACCCTTCTCCCTATTTCCAATGTCCTCCATGCAATTCAGGTCTTAGAGCCGAGATATCAACGGAGCTTTTTATTCTTTCCCCGGAAATGCTCTAAACATCTTTACCCAATGCAACTTGACAGCCGAAGAGACTGGCTAAATCTGGTTTGGCCACTCCAATCCTGGAGGGGACAAGCTGTGTGGCAAATGAGATTCATCGGCGTTGCTGACACATTGCACAAATGGTGGCCGACTTTACATTGGCATAGGTGCAGTGTTCACATGACCAATGGCCTGAATCGTCAATATTTCTGCTCGGGCCGCCTGAACGGGATGTTGAGCCCTTGCCTCTTCCACCTCGCCCCCTACTGCTTCCACCTCCTAAACTCTTTGAGCTTCCTGTCCTGCTGCATGCACCATGAGAGTCCACGTCTGATAGTCCATTCTCTAAAGCACGTACTAAATTCTCAAAGTAGTTCCTTGTCACACTGTTGTCGAACCCACAAAGGGAGTGAGAAAATAATAGTTTAAAAAAAATAAAAATGAAAGTAGTAGCTCAAAAACATAGTTATTAAAGGCGCACTAAAAAGACATCCCATTGTGGTGTCTCCGTTTCTTCAAGGTGTCTTCTTTCTTTTTTTGTTGTTTATTTCTAGATGTGGTCAATGGCACGGTGAAGATTAATCTAACTCTCTTAAAACCCTAAAAAGAACCCATTTGACAAATAGGCACAACTCTTATAACCACAAGGGAACTATAGTAATAAACTAAAGATCACCTGGTCAGTCCGGCAAGTTTGGTTCGAAACTCATTGAAGTCCTTTGATGGGCCATCAGCACTTAGATAGACTTGAAGTTCCTTCTCTGCACACTGATGAAGTCGTTCCAAACCAGACTCAGCCTCACCTGTGCACTTGTCTCCGTGATCAGAATACTATCAGAAGAACAAACCTTCTGGTGCAAATGGAATATATAAACCTACCTTGCAAATACTCAAAGAACTGTCTCTTTCCATGTTCATGTTCAGGTAAATAATAACCATAGGCATATGTCCATTTTAAGACCCGCCTGCATTCAACTATCTGCAAATGTTGAAAAGGTAACAGATGAGTTAGTAGCAGTGAAATCTGAGTATTGATCAACCAAAGGAGTAGAAAATCTGGTTGTAAGTATAATTTGTGTACCTGCAGCCAGGCCTCTGTAATAAATTTTAGCTGCGACTCGGGTTGGCATTGTATGTCACTCAGCTTCTCAAGCTGCAAAAACACAGGATCATCTCTATAAGTAGACAAGTCGAACCAGTTTGGAAAATATACAGGTCCCTCCAAGGCTCTTGGATACAATTTGTAATTGGATAATTATTACCATTAATGTCAGGCAAACCACATGGAAATTAATTATGAATTGAAAAAAGCTGCAGAAGAATTTCATTCACATAATATAGGCAATGAAGTCTAGAATTAGGTTGCTGACTTCTGACATGACAACGCGATTTACAAAGACAACAATCCGGTTGACACAGCCCATTTGACACGAAAACTATTTGTCATATACATCATACTGATCACGTGGAATGTATATATAATATATATACACATAGATTGCAAAATATGACTAGACACAATAACCCGCTATGACACCCCTAGCCTAATTACAAGCCAACACTCGAATAATGATTAGGCAGCTGCAGATTAAGATCATGTACAGAAAGCTTCAAAAGTAATAGCCGAGTCTCAGTTAACCATCACAACTAGACCCTCTTGCTTTCTGACAAAAATTGAGAACATAATGGAAGAAAATGTTCTGGTTAGCAAGAGAGGCTTCTCAGAGAAACAACATGCAAACTGGATATATCCATTAGATCATAGTATCACTGTAGTCCATCCATACATGGTCACCTCAACTAAAAACTATACACCTGAATCCAAAAAATTTATAATAAATACTTCTTAAAGGGCCAATAAAAAATGCAATCATGAAAACTCAGATAAATGAAATTCCCAAAGGTCAAGTGTAGTGCTTATCAAAAGAAGCTGTACCTACCAAGCCCAGGAAAATAATCAAGATAAGCATGCTAAGCCATCAAATCTCAAGTACCTGGACCTTTGGGTACATTATCGAATTATAATTAAAAAGTATATGGCTGGGTGCATTATATTATCATTAAAACCAACTGGGAAGCTATCGGCTTTCCTCTTCCTAGCATGTTAAAGTGGTAAGATTATCTATCTACAGAAAAGAGTTCAACCTGCAAAATTATTGTCCAACAGAAATTCTATTTCAATTGAGATCTTCCTCTATAAATGAAGGGTTAACTTCCAGAAAAGCTCAGACTGATCATTTTCAGGCTTGTTCTTTATATGCACTCTCAACCAAATGATAACAAATAAAGGGATAACTGCATGCGTAAAATCGATGCTTTTGAGGCTTATCCTTTATATGCACTTTCAACCAAATTAGAGATAATCCTTGTCTATTGTCGCTTGTCATACAACATTTGAATTTGATAAGCATAGCTCAAACACCGAAAAAAAGGGTCTTACTCAACTTACATGTACAGTTTGCATTTGGTGCAAGTCCGCCAGTGCCTTTTGCCTGGACTGCAATGAGAAAAGAGAAGCCCAAAATCAAAAATACGACGACAGACAATCTAATATTCCACAATATATGATAAAACAAATTAAGAAAACATGTACTGCTAAAAACAAGAGACTGCCAAGACAACGCATCAAAAAATATACAAATAGAAGCTATGGTACATATAAACATCAAAAGAGTGAAAAATTGAAGCCAGCATTTTTGGTTTGGATTGTGATGAGCTGCTATGTCTTTAGCCAGCAACTGCAAGTATGAAATGAGTATACGAGATCACACAAGTATGATGGAGAATTACTGATTGGTTGGTTGCCCATCGTTCATAATAATGAGTATATCTCTCCAGGGAGTTTTTAGCCATTTCTCTCCGCTTCTCTGACTCATCGTACTGCAAGAGAAAAAGAACATAATGACATATATGCAGATGTATAACTCAAAAAAGTAATCACAACTATATAGTTTACCACTCCTTCTTGCTTTGCTGTCTCATATCGGTTACATGCATAAAAGCCACCGGTCCTCTCTCCATGATCTGACCATGCACCAAGGCAAAGCCTGCAACATCAAAAACCAAATTGAATATAAGTCGAATGAATACAACTTTAACTTTAAATGCATGTTGTTCGAGATTTCTAGATATTAAATCATTTATATCACATTCCATAAGTGTAGAAATCACAAATACATTAGATGGAGAAACAACACTTGATCACATTAACCATACCATACCACATTATTAACTAGTTTTCAAAAGAAAATGTACACTTCCACCCAATAAATACTTTAAGGTTCATCAGGGGATTAATTATGAAAATTAAAATTCCATGATGAAGAGAATGATAGAGAGGCGAGAAAGGTTGATAAGCTTACCAACAGAACTCAAATTTACAGGGTGGAGTGCAGGTGATATGCATACAGCCTTGATTTTTCTCAATTGGGCGCTTGCACTTTGGACAGGGTTTCGAATTCGCCAATATCCTGAAACAGAACACATCATTTAGACAAGGGCATGTTCTAGACATAATTCAGAACTCGTTTCGGTGACCTTGATGACATATATCAAGGTCATGCATAACTCATGGTCATGTATCCGCAGATGGACAAACAAACCAATCCAGAGACAAACAAGCAATTCAGCAAATATATGTACAATGAACACAAAATAACTAGCTAATGCACATAAATCTTCTCTACATAAACCCAAAGTAATCCTACCTCAAAAAAGACATTGGATAAAGTAGGGAAGACATGAATGCACAGCTTCAAAAAAATACACTACAAACACACAAGAAATTTACTTATAATGGAGATTTGTGATGGCCCAAATTAAGCTTAGAATCCAATGGATCTCTGCAATTTAAGAAACGGAAGTGAACTTATTGCCCATAGCAATGCATAATCACATTCCTGTGCATTAAAAGCAACTATATTACCAGATCAAATTTCATACTTAAACAACTCCAAGACCTGAACACAATCGGTGCTTGCCTGCTGGCCTTATTAGACACCCAAAGGCCCCCTCAGTAACAATGGAGGTTTCAGCTTAAGATTTTCCGTTTACTGAACGGATGTGATTAAAGAAGAGACAACTAGATACAAGCTCAGAATTCATAGGTATCAAATCGAGATTCGACTCGTAAATCAAATCGTAAGATTGGATTTGACAGTTGTGCTCACCTAGTCAATGATTGACCAAATACAATTTGGTCAATCACCATTAGATTAGAATCTAAGGATGGAGATTAGTTTGGTGATTTCATTAGGTTCTAATCTCCACCCTTAGATTTTGATCTAATGGTGATTGACCAAATTGTATTTGGTCAATCATTGACTAGGTGAGCACCACTCTTGGATTTGAATTCATAATATTATATAAATAAAATATCTACTGCGTTAAAACTCAAAATATAATCAAAGATTAGTCTAGCATGAGTTTAGTAGATAGTGTTGTTCAAGATTTTGATGAATGATTATGAAAAATAATTTGAACCTGATCAATTGTTGTTGCACCACAATAAAGCAAATATGTTTTCTGATTGGGATGAGATGGTATTTGCATATCGAAATTGAAAAATCATCGTAATATGTTTGATTGTTAGTCATGTTCTTCAAAAAATTTATTGGTTGTTTCTCAACTAATTTATCTCCTTAATTAGAGTTCTAATTTTTCTAAATAACAATTTAGAATTTGTGATAACTTTATAGATTCGGCTCGAAATAGACTGAATCAACTCGAATTGTACAATTCGAATCATGAATCGTAAAATTATATGCAATTTACATTTGTATCGAAATAAAGCTGAATCGAGTCGAATCGCACGAGTCAAATCGTGAGAGTCTGACGACTATGGCTCAGATCATTTACCAGTTCATATTTTCTGACTCGGCACTATTCTTCAATATCCACTTTGCCACAGTGCCGCAATCAACCGGACGGTGTGCTTCCTCAGTACACTGCAAGATTAAAGTCATATATGTAATAGTGTGTTGCCAAAGACACGCGTAGGAAGAGGAGGGGGGAGAAACAAAATCTTACAAAATCAATTCAGAATACTTACGCTCCAGCAAAAACTATAAGAGCAGCGGCAGTTAACATCAAAGCTTGCACTGCCAACAACAAAATCCACAGCATAATCACATCCTGGAGCTGGGCACCATTTTGTCTACAAATAACCCAAGCCATCACAACAAATAAAAAACAATTGAGCATAACAAGAAGTGAGAATGACTTGGACAATAAGAAAAAAAAAAGAGGTGCCATGTTATATAAACTTGATTCAGACTGAAAATAAAGAATCTTACACCTATTCACCAACACCCCCCTACTTTCAGTGCAAACATATGAGCACTTACACACAAGAGAGATCCTTAACATGCATATAAACCTATGAAGCACAGAGACAGATGCGGGTACGGACACGAAAAATGCCATTTAAAAAAAAATATGAGACACGGGTGCGGCGGGAACACGGCATACAAATCTATATATATATTCATTGTGATAGAGTATGAGCTACTAATGCAGCTAGATCACAGCCACCAAGAGTGAAATGTGAACTAGGAAGGAATAGTCGACAAAGATAGTGATAAACCAATGGCAATGCAGATTAAGACATGGTAAAAATTCCAAGGCAACTGGCAATTTGTGGAGTAACATAGGATGGGAAACAATAACATCCGCAAAAATTTAGGAGAACCACTACAAACTTGAAAAAAATAAAATCTCTCAGCATTATTTATCAATACAGTGTGGGCAATCTACAGAAATATTAGGAGAATCCTTAACAAGCATCCAACTTTCACCAACCAACTCCTTCAGGGAAAAGTAAAAGACAATTTACAGTCATCCCGTGCAAAGAATTAATAAACAAACACCAAACTGAGAGGGCTTACTCTTTGAAAGTAGATAAATGTATTCACCATCGACATCAGAAAAAAATTGGAAAAAACAAAAACTGAAAACAAAAATAAAAAGTTTATGATAAATGAAGGGCTATATATATATTTTCAGACAAAGTATAATAGAAAACAGGTACAGGAAAAGACAGCCGATATATACCGAGTGGAACACGACATGATCGTTCAACATGTCCAAAAGCAATACTGCTAAAAAAATTAACAGGCAAGACAAAACTTTATAGCCAAAATCCCAAAAAAGTGAATGCTGGAATGTTCTTTTGCATACCAATTTATGTTTAGCTCATGTGACATACAATAGATCAACAATACAAAATTGCAAAATTACAAAATTACCTTTCTGTTGTCCTCAACATACGATCGGATGAAGTAACGGAAATACTTATCCTTGTCTTCATCAGAAGCCAATTTATTAATCATATCTTGCCCAATAGCAGCACCACAGGATGGATCAGGACATCGCAACATCAAACAACCAGGACCATCATTAATAGATGTGCTAATGTAACCTACAGAAGAGCACAACAGAAGTTACTCGAAGCGTAAGTATGGACAAGCATACAAGATTGATGTTAACAATATTTTTCTATAAGTTCTTAGGTTCAGAAGATGATAAACAAACAACTATGCAACTTAATTATTGTGAGGTAAAAGAAAGGCAATGTCTTGGTCAGTGCTAATTGACACTCAGTCATATCCTGCAGCACTGTGTTTGTCTAGTACGACAGTCGAAACTTTCAATCTACTTGCAAATTTTACATTCAGTCGTAAAAACGGATAACTATTATAATTCCCAATTAAGACTTGCATATCTAAGATGCCTTAAAAAAATGAAACAGACAAGAGAAATCACATATTCTGAAGATGAAATAGACCTTGCCAGCATGTATTGCAAAATGGATGACCGCAAGCAGCAGCATGTAACTTATCATAAGGATAGCTTTCAAAACAAATTCCACAAGTCATCTGTCAAAATAGATACATATAGCACAATAAGTTTGCAGTAGAAAATGCTTATACATTGTCCAAACAATAACCTGAAACAATTCCATATTTCATGCGAAATTTCAAGAGAAACAGTGCAATACTTACTTCTCTACCATCTGGAAATTGTACAACTTGTTTCTCCAATAACCCAACAGCTTTCCTAACCTTCTCTTCATTCGCAAACCATTCATCATGCACTTTACTGACACTCCTGTAAATTCATTGCAAATACTAACAATGCATCATGGCCAATATGCTACCAAGTAGAAATTAAAAACCTCACATTTTCAAAGGCCCTTTTGCATATAAAATCACAGAAAAGGTAGCAAATTTTCACATTAAAATGGAAACCCTGTAAACCAACTATTTACAATGCCCAGAAAACATGTAAATAGCTCTCCAAAAACATGAATTTACAGCTGTAAGCAATGTCTTACCAGTTGTAATAGCGGAGCAAGATGCTCGCCGATACCTTTGGAATGGAAAGCACAGTAGCTATCCTCATGATATCATCTTCTTGACGCTGATTGATATCTGTTTCACTCAGTACAGTGTAGTTTTGCTGTGAGAGAAAGAGCATGATAAAGAGAGTCAGGAACGAAACATCTTTGTTGTCATAAAACAAATATCATCATATCCAAACAAGCAGTACATCTAAATTAAACAGTAGCTCAATCCAGAGACGTAACTACACGATGAACTTAAGCTAACTACCTCCATTTACAGTGTTTTAAAGCTCGAAATTTACTCCACTGAGACGGAAAAAAAGCATCCTTTTTTCCAAAAGATACATTCATAGCCTTTAAAAAACTTAGAAATGCATGCAAACAGTGAGTAATGAACCACGAAACGAAACAAAAGCCGTAGTCTTTAAAATGATTTGGGGTGGGCTAACAGGAACCATCATAAAGAAGGGTAAAAGCGGAATGAAAATGCAGGATTTCCCAGAAAAAAGATAAAAAATATGGACCTGGTGGCGATGAGAGGCGAGTTCATCGGAATCATCGGAATCGTTATCGACGAACTCGTAATCAGCAACATCGGCGTCATCGCTGTCGAATGCATCATCTCCGCCGCTATAGAAATCATCGTCGGCGGATTCAGCGGCGGCGTCTTGCATATCGAAGTCATCCTCCGATTCCATATCCACAAACCCTAATTGATTGGATCAAATTGGGGGAAACAGTAGAGAGAGAGAGAGAGAGAATAAATGGGTTTGGAAATTGAGAGAGGAAAGGCAACTCTCAAATGGAAATATCACACAATTTTTTGAGAAATGGATGGTAAAGCTTTGCTCTTTTTCTTCTCTTCTATGGAAAGAGAGAGAGAGACAAGAACAGGAAGAGAGAGAAATTATATGTTTTTGCTAACAAAATGGTAGACCTGCTCATTGTTAATCTTAGGACAAATTACAAATCTCGATAACTTTCTAGAGTTTACAATAAAATTTATAAATCGTATATCGAAAAGAGTTAAATTTTAATAAAGGGACAATTTGTTACGATAGAATTTACCGAGATGTTTAGATAATGGTAGAGAAAATGACAGAACTCGATGAAAATTTACAATAATTACGAATAATAACTAAATTTTGATGAGACCGTAGTCAAATAGAAAATGAATATCGTATTGCTTGAACCAATTAGCACAAGATATTATATATTGGTGATAAAAATAAATTATAGATATATTTCGTATGACTTTATTTTATGAAAAATAATATAATAGTGAGTAAAGTTGAAATCCAAATATAGTTAGTCACATCCCACTACAAAAGAATTTCACAAAATTTTGCTACCTTCCTTTCCCAAATTTGTCCTAGTGTTTGAAACTATGGGTCACTTTAATTCTCTTAGATTGAAATGTAATTAAGATGTTTGCATTGCTAATTTATCAGTAGGTAGTTGATTTAAGTTGCGTTTCTTCAAAATTGTTTGTACACTAATTTAAATGGTTTAAAAGAATTGAACTCAGATACCTTAACTTAAATTATTAGAAACTTTTACCAGTTAAATGGTAGTTGAGGTATATTAGTTAGTTAGTCAATTCTATTTATTTAAAATTACACAAACACAAGAATAATATAAGAGTTTAGAGGTTAATGGAGGTGAAAGTTAGAGGAGATTAAGGAGAGTAGTGGAATGGAAAGGGAAGTGACAAAAATGAAAGTTAAAAGTCATATGTACCTCGTGATAAAGTATGAAGCTCGCTGCAAAAATTTCAAATTTGAGATTGTGAACTTGCTACATAAACACGTGTGAGACAAGTCTAGGCCTCTAGGACGGTTTTTGTTGCAACAATCTGAGGGAGAACCGATTCAGCTACGGATCCCAAAACCAAACTCAAGACTTGTAGGCCTATTTTATCCCACGAAGCAAAAATTAAATTCGTGGATGAAGGAGGAGGCAATATATCATCAATATGACAAACAAGGCCACTCTCGCAGAACTGAAGTTATATGGGCTTTTCAAAGCATGAAGTTGTTCGAGGAAAGCTTCACGGTGACCTGACTCATCAGATTGGGATGAGAGACAGGTTGGTACGCCGGTTGCATCGACTGTTGAACCGAATTGTGGGCGGAGACAAAGGCGGACTGAAGGCAGAGGTAGTAGTTGAGGCAAACAAATTGGCAAAGATGTATGGAGAGGAAGCAACGGTGGACGGCTGGCTGAAGCTGATTCCGTTGGTGTGGTCGGCGATCGGAGTTTGGGGAGCGGAACATTATGTGATGCATGGTTAGAATTTTTTTTCTTTGGTAGAAAAGATTTGGCACTGGCATCATAAAGAAAAAGTGAGAAACCGTTAACTTGTATTACTAAAAGATTAAATAAAGGTTAATGAGATTTAACATTTTACTTCCATTAATCTCGAAATCTTAATCTCCAAATCGAGGTTAATGGAACTAATTTACATTCATTAACCTTCCATTCAATTTCACCAACTTCTAAACAAGGCTAACTTTTAACCTTCGTTTCTGTCACTTTCCTTTTCGTTCCGTTATTCCCATTAACTTTCTCTAACTCTCATCTCCATTAATTTATCCACTCTTAAACAAAGACTAATTATACAACCGCCTTATTAACATGATTATATATACGTATCAAGTATACAACTAATAATACAATTCTATCATATCGAGCTAAATGCTTAGTTGTCCACAAGAGTCTCTGCGCATTCACGTCTCTTGGTAGGTTGGTTCCGACAATCGGGTCACCTTTAACTACACCCATGACTGGTAGAAGTTTCAACATACTAATTTGCATTAATATTATACGGATGTTTCCCATTCTAATTATCGTTATTAGAATATTCCAATCATGAAATTACAATGCATAAGACAAAACTGCCTTACACATTAAACATTGCATGATAATCATTTGTTTTTTGTTTTTTTTTTCTTTTTGAATTTGTTAAAAACATCTTTTGGTAATGACATAATTTATTATTTATCCGTTTCTTCATCTAAAAGTAACTGTCCACTAAATCTTCCCAAAAACACATTATTAATTCCAACTTTTCATGTTCAATTTGTATCTTTCTATTGATTTTTAAAAAGAAAATAATGAAAAGAAATAGAGCAATTAAGAAAATATTTTTAACATTTGCTTGATATTATTAATTATTACAAAAATATACACTTAAAACTTAACCATTTTTCATAAACATATAAATTCAATTCATTTCAAATTATGACCAATTTGGTTGATCTGAAAATAGAACTTAGCAATATATTTTCCTTTTATTTATCTACCCAGAAAAGAAACAGAATATAAAAATTATACAAAAATGAGAAACCTTTCTCATAAGATCATACATTTGCAGCTTTGAGAGAAAGAAAGTCAGAGATTTTGTTTGTATAGAAGTCTGGTTGAATTGAGTTCTTGGGGCTCTCAAGCATTGGCAATGAAGTCACACCTATATATTCACAACAAAGTTCTTAATCAGATGACAAAGTTCGGAAACTTCTTATGTCCGGTTTTGAAGTCCAAATCATAAAGAAAGCAATGCCAAAGTCTAAGAGTACTCGAAATACATTATTTTGGTCATTGATCTAGTTTAACAAGCACGGAGTGAATGAGTGATTACCTGACAGAACAAGAAGAGTTTTGCATCCACCATTTTGACCGAACAAAATATCGGTATCTAATCTATCTCCAACCATGCAAATCTGTGACTTGAGAATCCCAAATCTGTAATCAATCAAACATATGCAAAATGTTTAGAGAGATGTTCAAATTTTATAAAATATGTAAAATGTTTTGATAATCATACTCGTTTGCTAAGTAATCCATCATAAAAGTTGAGGGCTTGCCGACGACCAAAGGTTCACGTTGGGTTGATCCAGCAATGGCACCAACCATCGAACCACCACCTGAAATTTACCAAAAGATTAACAATTAAACCACCAAGTAATGGCTTGGTAACGAAAAGGTTCGCTAAAAAGTTGCAAAATGCTCAAGTTTGGCAAAAAAATCTTAGCTTTACTGAAAGAGAAAATGAAACGACATTTCACCCTTTGTTGAGAAATGAATCTTGGTTTCTATTGAAACCACCCCTTTCAGGGTAGATTCCAGTGGTTGGGGATGCAATGGACTCCCCATGCACCCCTTCCCTCCATCATTGCTCCATATTCTCTAATATGTTGCCAAAATGCTCAAACTTCATCGAAAAAATCTTAGCTTTATTGAAAAAGAGAAAGGGTGTCGGCCACATTTCATGATCTACAAATATAATAGTTGGTTCTCCAAAACAGACATAATGTATATTACATTCAATAATTTTCTATAATCTATATTCACCGGATTCTAACTTTATCATCGGAGTAAATATAGGGGGTCATCCCCGCTCCGGCAAAATGTTAAGAAAAACTAAGAGTAGGGATGATGGAACAAACCTGCCCATTCCTGAGCATCAGTGAGATGTGTGACAGCATCACGATTTGTAGCAATGAAGAGACACCCTGGATTTTCCCGTACACAAAGTGTTCCATACCTTCAACACCACACAAACACGCAAAATTTCATAACCATCCAATTCGATATAACTCTTTAAGACCCAAAACGAGAACACACAAGAATGATTCCATTGTAGGGAACTAGAATTTTGGTTTGGGACATTAGCGTATAGTAATAGATTGGTAAACTTACTGAACTTTGTAGTAGTTGAAATAACGATCAAATCCAACCACAACTGCCCCTACCTGTATACAATTTGGAAAATTCTTTACTGCACATAAAAAATTCAAAAAGAAAAGAAAGTAAATGCCCATTTGATTCTCTTTTTTCGAGCTCTAGTTTGCCGTATAACAGAAGATATACGAAGGTTTCATTAGAGTTAAGAGCAAGACTAAACCAAACATGTCTTAAGTGTTGCTTCAGATCAAGATGGAGGAGCAACTAAAGTGTTTTTGGCTGAAAATGGTGCAATGAAAGCAAGGGTAGAAAAGAAGTTTACATCGTGATCATGCTCCATTAGAAAACCAGGCTTCAGCTCTATCTTTTTCTCACCATCGCCCTGCATAAAAAATGAAACAGAAGTTGTGCATACTATTAACAGTCCCAGCAAGTAAAAAATGCTGTAAATTGAAACTCTTTTTCCATTAGTAGTCACTGTGAGGAGCCTAATGAACACTGTAGAGCCGTTGGGCAATAGCACGTGCTCCTACAAGGGTCAAGAGGTTGAAAATTCGATAAAAAGGAGAATCTTTTAGGACGTATTCAAAAGAGGATAACAAATATCGGGTTGAGTTCGGTTATACTCTCGGAAATAGGACTTTGTAAAATGCTGATAGAGGAGAAATCACCTCGGTATCAGTTAGCTAGTGATGATTTAAAGAAGTCTGACCTCCACACGGGGACATTGGCTTAGCTCAAGTTTGCCCCCATGACAAATAGCAACTATTATTTTCAAAACCGGATTACAACGGTTTATAATAACTCTATACGTGTCTCTTATCGCCTAAGTTAGATATCAAATTCAATGAAATTTAAAGACAAGTCATCTAATGGTGACTAAGGATCCACATACCTGAAATATCTATTCCCAGTCCAACTAGTATGTATACAACACAAAATAATGGGAAAATGGAGATGATGCATACCGGGCCACCGAGGTATTGGAAGCCAGCAAGCTCAAGCTCCTTCAAGATGCCTTCTTCACCAATCACATAAACCTAAAATCATCAACAATTAGCACTCTTTTTTCGTCCCACCTTGCAATTAGAAATGCTAGAAGAGGCATATCGGGTTACCTTCTTCTCTTTTGGGAAATTAATAGACTTCAAGTATGCAGCTGCCGCAAAAGAGGACGCAAAAATCTCCTCCTGGAAAAAGTTTCAATACATTATCATATGCCAGTAGAGATCACCAAATTACGCTCATAGATAGCAGATGATGGAAAAAGACATTCAGAACAAACCTCATTGACGTTTAGTCCAAGTGTCTCGAACTTCTTACCATATTGTTTCCTAGACTTTGTCGAGTTGTTGGTCACAAAAACCAACCTTTTTCCCTACAGAAAATGTGAGCTTTTGTGAAAATTGAGGATTTTTTCAATAAACATAAAATCAGGATAAAGTACAAATTTAGTCTATAGTTATTAGAAGAAACCGAAATTTACAAAACAATGCAATCTTAAGCTGAAATTTACAACACAATGCAGTTTCAAGATGGTATTTTTTTCACTTGCAATTTCATGCTTTAGCAATCGTTTAAACCTAGTACGTTGACTACCCACTAAAGCTCAAATTGTGCATCTTCTGCTAGTGAAACTTGAAATTGCACTGTCTCGTAAATGTTAATTGGAGACTATATCCATTATCCCCAAACTTGAGCTAACATTTACAACACAATGTAATTTCAAGATGGCAAGTTTTTCACGTGCAATTTCATGTTCTAGCAATCATTCAACCTCTAGCATCTCGATCACCCAAAAAATGAGTTAAATTGAACGTTTCTACTAGTGAAACTCGAAATTGCACGGTCTTGTAAGCGCTATCTTAAGATTCTACTGTTTTATAAGTAGAGACCAAATCCGTTGTCCCAAAAACCATATTTCAGAGACAACAAAATAAAGTAAGAAGCAAACAAACCCTTGAACGGAGCATATCAAGAGTAGCAGGAACTCCATCAATCAATTTATCTCCTTTCCAAATAACACCTACAAAAACCACATTGACCCATTAATCAAAACAAATCAAGATTCAAACTTTACAAACAAAAACTGAATATTACCATCACAATCAAAGATAAAAGTTTCAACAGAGTCAATAAGTTCATCTGCATTCTTCAAAGGCTGAGCTGATGCTCTTGTCTCCATTCTAAAACTCTTTCTACTGCTAACCTTAAAACCCAGATTCCATTTGAAATTTGCAGTAGAAACTGAATCAAAAGAGACCCTTTTGAGGCCCAAGAACTTGGGGATTGTTGGAGAAACAATAACAGATGAAGAGAATATAGCTGCTCTGCTTAGCATCTCTGTCTATCTGTTAAATTTGATTGGAAGGGTGTTTTGTTTTCTCCGATTTATTTTCATTTTTGTTATCATTTTTGAAGAATAAATACGTAATGTTTGGTTTTTTGAGGTGGTGGTTAAGCTGAGACATGAAGTTGAGGTTGTGTGGGTCACTCATGAGTGTGCTGACATGTCTGTTTGTGTGGATAAACTGATTCTTATAATCCCAATTTCATCGAATCAAAAAGGGTTTCCATCACTTTGGTTTGAGTTCTTTTTTTTTATTGCAAGTTTGTTCCTTTATGGAGCAACGGGTAACCTACATGCGGAAACACTACTATTCAAACTCGGTTTAAAAGGTTACGAGACAAGTTTGGGATAAAAAAAAATAATACTATTCTACTTTAAAGGATGATTTGTTGATTGACCACGATGTAGTTTCGTACCTTCTATTTATAGTTTTACGTTGAATTGTAAATGTTTAATTAGTATTGAGAAGTTTGGATAAAAAGATCATTTTATATCTATTAGTAATAACAAAGACACAAAAGAATGATGATTTTTATAATGTTCCGAGTCTGCTTGTTCAGCAGCAAGCGTCTAGAATGTGTTCCCAATGTGTAGACACATTTTCAATTCGTAAGGCTTGGAAAAAGAACCAAAAAACATGGTATATATGATGTTAGACCAAGTTGTTACAACTCCACAACCTAACTACCCAAATGACATGAACGGTGAACAATAACGGACACAAAGGAGCCAAAGCACCCAAAACAGAAATAATCAATCGAGTACCCTTGGGTATCCATATGTCACCAGAGAAGACCAGAATGTACGATCCTCAGTGAATGTGAACCATAGGATGCAAAAAATTCTGCTTTTCCACTATTTATAACCAGAAAAATCTCAAGTCTTACAAGTTGCAGAATCAAAAGCCATATACCTCCATTTTGTCTACTTGATCTTCCCAATAATCTCATATATGTTTAACCATAATAACTAAGATTAAGTTAGTATTTTCAAGATATCTTCCCTTTTTTTTCCTATATACCCCCCAAAATGTAAGGTTAACTACAAAATACTAATACTGAATTCTCCCTCCTGCAAGAACCAGACATCAATGTTCTTAGAGGGGTTTGAGTTTCTTGCAGAAGTCCTTGAAGCCTTCTAAATCGAACCAGTCTTCAGTCATCTGCAGTTTAAAGGAAGAAACGATCAATGCCCAAATAAAAGATCCATTCTTTACTCGATAAAGATAACAGCATGACAAAAAAAACAGACGTACAAAGTAAGGGTATTCGTCCATCATAAACTCCCCAGGTGCATTGCGCACAAACAAATCGATGAAGTAGAGAACAAAGTTACCACAATCTCCATCATTTGTCTGCTGTGGCACCTGAAATGGTTTCAAAAAGATAATGGCATGTAAACATCAAAGAGTTCAGGTCAAGAAGGCGTCAAAGAGCTGGAAATGTAGGTACCTTAGGCACCAATAGCGGAATTTCAGAAATGGACTGCTTGCTCTCAGGCCTGCCCTCAAATTCGAAAACGTCGTTGACAAACCTGGAGAAAGGGGAAGATTGAGTTCTTAATTTGACAGGGAAACCGAAATTGAAAAGCGATTTGTGCATACGTACTTTCTTATGGAGGGTTCAAATCGAGTAGGATCTGCCATCTGAAGTGAATCAAGCAACAACATACATGGAATCCTATCTGGCTCCGAATTCTCACCAAAGTTGCAAAAGATCAAGAGATTCCAGTGGCTCCTAAAGAAATGATATTAGAAACATCAAAATCTCACACGCCAACACGAACATTCAAGTGGTGAAAGGAGTAAACATATATCATGCGTACCAATAGACGATTGGAAGAAGAACATATTTCTTTGTGAAAATGGGCTTATCCTTGACCCAGGACAGCATACATTCTTTCTCAGGTGATTGCATATAAGCGGAAAACCATAGGCAGTCTAAGTATGTAAAAGGCATCCTCTTATCTTTCGGGAGGGCTTTCCACAAATTTCTACACATTTCAAACGAATATTCAAAACCTTGTCAGCAATTTATTCTAAAACTATATTATCCCACTTGGTAAATTACTGAAGGTAGTAATGTCTTACCCGAAATGGATGTCGAATTCGTTAGTACCTAGCATTTTTCCGGACGTAGCCTTACTCTTCATTCTCATCCTTGAGTTACGATGGTAAGGAACAGCTCGCAAGGGCTGTGAAGATGATATTTCCAGGCATTCTATCTCTTCATCCGCTTGTGGTTGTGAAGAATCTGAAGATGAAATTTTCAAGCATTCGATCTCTTTGTCCGGTTGTTTTCTAGCCCTCTTCCTCCTAACGTAACGTATGCAAGGCTCTCCAAAGGCTGTAAAAGAATAAAAAGTCATCCATCAGCTTCTTAATTTGCAACAAACAATGACTTTTTCAAAATTTAACCAATTTCAGCATTCAAAGATCTCGACACATATCAATTCAACGCATCAGACTTTTCCCCAAAATAATGAACACTCACCTTTTTAATAAAGCCATAAAATCACAATTTCCCCTTAAAAGAGCTTGAATCAAAGATGCAAACTTTATCAGCTATCAGTATTGAAGAACGCTTCAAACTGAGGCATAGTGATTATTATTTCAAAGCATGAGACTTTTACCCGAAACAACAAAAAAATCATCATATCATCACAACAATAAATACATAAACACATGTACCGCAATTTTCCCCTTGAAAGATCTTGAATCAAAGACGCAGACTTTATCAGAGATCAGTATTGAAGAATGCTTCAACATTAGACAGAATGATTATCTATTTTGAGCTGCAGTGTTTTAACTGAATCCTATCTTTCATGGAAACGCATATGGAAACTGAAACGAGCACCAGAATACTATATTTGTAACAGTATAGCCAACAGAAACTTGGAGGAAACTTGTAAATGATAAGATTTTAATGGTATGTGCACAAATTTTAAAAACTATAAGGATATGTTAATATTTTTGTTTTTCGTTACTCATGTACATCAAAAGAAATCACATACAAGTTGCATAATAACGGCGAAAAAAGAGACTTTTTCATCTTGAAAGCTTGTAGAAAATGATACAGATTCACTCTAAAAACATATTGCATCTCGTTTCCACATTCTAAGAAACAAGTTTCCAATTTTCTCACACGTGAGCTGAAATGATATCTACATTAGGTTGCGAAACGCTTTAAAGTCGAAGTTTTTGACTAACATAGAGCCTCAACTTTCAGCCTAACTTGTCATAAATCTAAGAACACATAGATCAAAGTAACCCAGCAGATTATTTTGACATAAAGATGCAACCTTTCTCATAAATGGTGAAGAATGCTGCAAAACTACATACAAAAAATCATACTTTCAAAGCTTAATCAGCTGTCTAAAACTAATCTAATATACCCATAAACATTTTCCACACAAAATTAGAGTAGCATTTAGAATCAAGAAGATGAAAAGAACATATAATAGACATTTTTCTGAGCAGAAAAGTAAAAGATTTAAGGTTTGTTAAAGAGATTCAGAAACCCAAATGAGAGGAAGAAAGAATGACCTGAAACTTGAGTGTTAACATCAATGGTAACAATTTTGTCAGAAGGGAAGCTCTCATCCATCGTTTGCTTTAATCGTACACTTTTCTTTCTTCTTCTATATAAACTACTCTTCCTCATTTACCCTTTTTTCCTCTTTTTCTGTAATTTTCAATTATGAGGATCTTAATTTTTTTTATGCAATTAATTCTTAGTCATCTTCTTGGTCTCGATTAGTCAAAATTAGCAGTTATTTTTATTTTTTGAAAAAGAAATCTAGATTGAGATATAATAAAAATAACGTCACTAACCCTTTAAAAAAAAAAAAAAAAAAAAATAACTTCACTAACAAAGAGTTTAAGTACATAATTATCTCTTTTAATGTCAATAAATGTAATTTTATTTTGTAAAATCTATAGCAGAATTTTAGCAATTTTTCTTTTTCAACATTCCGCCGTCGTCTTCTTTAGTCTTCTCACTCATTTTTAGAACTCTAAGTAAACAATTTATTTCTTATAAATAATATTTCTCTTAATTGTCATAAGTAATTATTTATACCAATAAATTTTGTTGTTCGAGTATGATTCATTTTAATAGAATTTTTTTAATTTTTAAAAAATAAATGTAATTTTAATATTTTTGTAAAAAAAGCATATATAGTATAGAAATAAGAATTCATTAACAAAACATAAAATTATCAAGCTTATTAACATTAAATAACACTCAATTTTTTCTTTAATGATTAGAAATAAAATTATTGTTCCTTTTTTTTTTTGAAACGAAATAGTTTCACTATTTAACAATTTTGATTTCTATTTTAAAAAAATTTCTCGATTCATTTTGTTCCTCCATTAGCTAATAGATTGTCTAATGCACTTGTACAGTCTTTCCGTTAGTCCGTCGTTCTTTTTATATTAATCCGAATATTATTAGTTTTTTCTTACTAAATGTTAGTGCATTTTGTTTGAAAATAAGAAAAAAGAAAACAATTTGAAAAAAAATGGAGGTCAACATAGGAAAGACAATAATGAATAAAAGAGTCAAACATTAGTTGTACGGACTAGAAAAAAACTCCACCGACTCCAATGGGATATTTTAATTTTAGCCCTTCTCTTAATCAAAAATTCAAAACCCAAAACCCTAAAACTCTTCCATGGCGGATGCTCCTCCGCCGCCGATGGCTATCGACGGCTCCCACATCGACACCGCCCTCTCGTCGTCCTCCCACCTAACCCACCAAGAACTCATGGCTCGCCGATCTCGCCGACTCAAACAGCTCTCGAAGATTTACAGGGCTCACTACTGGGGTCTAATGGAAGACCTCAAATCCAAATACAAGGAGTATTATTGGAAGTACGGAAAAAGCCCTTTCAGAGAAGATGATAAGAAGCGCAAACGCAGCAATGATGAAGACAATTGTAATAACGGAATTGGGGATTCGAATGGAAAATTAGGGTTAGGGTTAGGAAGTGAAGAGCAGGTCGAGGGAGATTATGATCCCAGGAATTGTGTGGTCGGGGGGTGTAAAGGAACCGCCATGGTGTTGACCAAGTTTTGTCATCAGCATATCCTTCTTGATTCCAAGCAGAAATTGTATAAAAGCTGTAATTTTGTCGTTAAAAGGTTTGTTTTCTTTTACTTTTCGTGTTTCTTGTGATTTTATTTTTTTTCGGTTTTGAGTATTATGGTGTTTTTTCGAATAAAGATGATAGCTTTATAGGTTGGTTGAGCTAATTAGATGTGTACATGGGATGTGTATTTATGGTATAAGTAGTTTGTAAAGTGCTATCGAGTTTTGAGAGTTGAGAGTGAGTGAGTCTTTGAAGTGTTGGACTTTCAACCACATTCGTCTAGTGTTATCTAGCTTTGAGAGTTGAGAGTGAGTCTTTAAAGTGCTTGACTTTCAAGTGAATTGGGACGAATGTGGTTGCTTCCTAGCTTGGAACGATGAGGTATGCTTGGATGGAGTTTAGGGAAGAATTTTAGTGGAAGGGGAGGGAGGGAGGGTTTGTTGATGGGGATTAAAGCTATTGAAGGAGAAGTAATCAATCTTTCTTGAATGAAGGTTGAGGATGTATAAGTTTGAAAGTTTTTATAAAGAAGAACCTTCGTATTCCACCGATTTGGTTGGACTGAAATTGGAGGGCTTTTTAACATTTAACTTTCCTGAATTCTGTTATGTGTTTCTCGGCCGGTGTTATCTAGTTTGGGAATTGGGAATGGATCTTTTAATGCTGGATTTTCAAGTGATTTGGACGATTGCAGGGTATGGTTGCATGGAGTTTAGGGGAGCAGTTTATTGGAAGGGGAGGGAGAATTTGTTGATGTGGATTGAAGTTATTTAAGGAGATATATGAATCTTGTACTAATGGAGGTTGAGGATTATAAAGTTAAATATGTTCAATTTCAAACTGTTATAAAAGGAGAAACCTTTATATTCCACCAATTTGGTGGGAGTGAAAACGGAGGTTTTCTATTACATTTATATTTCCTGAATTCTTCCCCTCCTAATAAGCTCTCTTACAGACAAGGTTAGTTATCTAACCTTCCGTTATTTGACCGCTGCCAACCTCAATTTAGGCAGACCCTTAGTTATTATGGAAGATTCTTCATCTATTTTTTAAACTCTAGTTTTGCCCCCTTTTGTTATGATGTATACTTGCTCTTCATTTCTCCCATTTTCGCCCTTCAAGTAAAATATAAAATGAAGGCCAAGATCTTAGTACTCGGAATTGTCTTCCAAATCACATTCATAAAAACAGATATTAATTAAACTGTAGCTACTAAGGGTTAGGTGGAAGTAACTTCGTTATTTTTATGATTATTCTCTTCCTTATTGAAAACTTATCAGGATTTTGCTTATCTAACTATGGCCTTGAATTTTCAGTACCCAGAGTAGGCCTTTTCTTTGTGGGAAGCCCGTCCTGAGGTCAACTGTTCCTACTCTTTGTCCTCCTCATTTTCAAAAGGCTGAATTATATGTGGCACGGGACTTACGGAAGGCAGGGCTTACTAATGTGTCTTCTCCAAGTAAAATTGCACCCAAATTTCATAACATAGTCAGCGAGTTTGTCCACCAAATCCAGAGCAAAAGAAGAGCTGCACTGAAAGAAAATGGTTCTAAAGAGATTAAGGTTGATCGAAATTCCAAGCTCTCTTGATTGCCCTATGTGATCTTGGTGTGTGATTGTTTCAAATGTTGATAGCGCTAAGGAATTCTAGCGGAAGCCGCTGAGTCTGGACATTGGAACCGTGCCTCGGAATTGCCATATTTGTGCATATGCAAGGTACTTCATTGTACATTATTTCATCAACTCCCATACTCATATATTGATATACTGTATCTATATTGAGTTGCATATAATTTGATTGAAAACAAAAATGGTATACCGGTCTATAATATGAGCATTTCATTGGTTGGTCGGTTAGTTAGTTTGGTTATGTTGTTAACTTGTTCTAGCGTCCAGTGGATTTTGTTTTAGGCTTCTGGATTTTGTTTTAGGCTTTCCAGGAAGCCTAATTAAATAGGTTACATCTGAAAATAGCTGTATATGTTTCTAGTCCTGGACATAACCGAAATATCTGAAGTTCAACCAAAGCAATCCTAACCGAAGCTATAAGCTAGCTTTTGCTCCTTCAATCCTTCCTTACCTCCTGCAGGTGGAATAGTTGTTCATGTGGTAGATTAAATATGTAACTCAACTGAACTGCAATGCCAATCTAGTCGTTGAAGTGAAGGTTAGCTTCATATTTTATGGACTTCGTATAAGGTGCTTCCTATGGCTAATTGTAGTTATTATGTTGATAATATTCGGCACAGAATTTGACTCGTGGAATAAGCAAGCATGGCTTAATCATTTGGGAGCATATAGTAAATACACTAGCACTTAGCACATTAAACAAGTGGTCCAAGGGATTGCCAGATTTATGATATCATATATCTAAGCTTGAGACTTGAAAAAGGAAAGATAGGCCTAATGAATCCCTAGCTGCCCAAACTTGTCCGTACAACTTAAATGGCCCCTCCACTTTGGAAATGACCAATTGTCACCTTGAAGCTGCTTAAAGTGACTTGATTCCCCCCTGCGCCCACCACCACCACTAACAAGTCCTGTATGGCAAAGCAAGTGGAAATTTGGACGATTTGAAGCACTTATCCCTTTGGGGTCAGGGGCTAATATGTTTCTGTCTATGATACACGGACACTTCTCCTTACTAGCATACCCGTACCTGTTTCCGTGTCTGACACCATTTTTAGGCTATTTTATGAGGTTACATTTCAGAAATAACGTGTTCTGTGTCCGAAACTGTATCCGTATCCGTATCCGTATCCGTGTCCGGGATAGGTTTCTGTGAAGAAGCTAAGCGTGCCAATGTGTCGTTGTAGGCAAATTTAAGGGGTTAATTGGTTGTTTTCAAAGTTTGGGAGGGCAATCGAAATTTATTACCAACTTGGAGGGGGCTGTGTATGCATTATTAGGCCAATGTGAATATCAATTCCTCGTTCGCTCCCTCATATTGGCCATGTTCCATGTGTTAAATAAGGATCATGTGTTTTTATAAGCAACAATTCTAGGTTTCTGTTTTACATTTACCATATTTGTTTTCTCCTTTTTCCAGGTTTAGTTGATGTGAATAATAAAGAATCTGCAATTATAGCTTCTGGTCATGCATCGAAGCGGTGGATCCTGCAACCATTATGGAACAAGTAATTCTAGTATAAAATGAAAGTACCAAAAGAAGTGAATTCATCCACATGTCTATAACTGTTAATACTTTAGGTTAGGGAGAACAATAATCAATAGATTTCTTTTGAAATTTGAAGAAAGATTTAGTAGGATAGAGAAAACTTGTCCATGTTATATTAGATTTCTTCTGTGATTGTGTGCTTCTGCATAATGGAAATGAAATTCGTTCTTGATGGTTTTATTGATTTGTCTCGGATCTTTGGTCTCCGTTTGGTTAGTGCTCAAATTGGTCTTTTATGTGTCGGACTGCATCTACAATTGCTGAAGTTTTATAAGGGTCGTTTAATTTTATTTTCTTCCAGTAAAATTATTAAAATAGTCGCAACTTTAGATTTCAATAAAGTCATTCTTGTCAATTTCTGTTGACATGGTATAGAAAAGTATTCTATATGCTAACTAATGGTTGTGATGGAGATATGGAACTTTAATGGCTACTGTGAAAAAAGTCTCCTGCACTTAGTCTACAAACCATGCTCCTCTAGGATTTAGAGTGTCTTTTGGATCGACTTCTTGAATTTGCTCAAGAGTGATTTTTTGGTTTATTGAGGGGTTAAGCTATTTTAAGCAAGTCTAGGGAGTAACCAGACATTCTTTATCGACTTTTGTAACAAGTTTGCAGGCTCATCATACATTCAAGGATATGGATTACATTATGAATAGGTGTATGTTAACGAAAATATTAGAGCTGATTTCAAAATGTTAAAATGTGATCTAAATTGCGGAGGAGCCGTACAACTTTCTTTTAACCGAATTTACGGTAACAACTAACTTAGTTTTAAGTATATGACCAGGGTGCTAAAGTAGCAGTTTAATGTTGATAGGAACTTGTTGAATTGATGATCACATTGAATCCATGTTACAACCAACCAGCACCGAATTGAATAGAAGGTGGATATATTGTTACTTTAAAAGGATATGAATAAGTCTTGATGAAGCATAAAGTAAATGTTTGGTTTTGCCTATATTCATATAAATATGATCTAGTTATCATAAAGATGTTAGAAATTGGGCATTAATTTTAGCAAAGACAGAATTTATAAGGTGACAAAGTTTGTTGCAACCGATTTATTTATTGTGTTTATAGATCCATTTAACTCTAAAGGATATATGAGCTAACTAATTCATCTAATCTCAACAGGATTTGGCGATCATAAACTTTAATTTGTAGTAATTTCAGAAAGGTATTGTCAAAGATAAATATATGAGGTGTAGCCTTAACAATTGCTTCAAGTTTTTAGTTCAATTGGTTAGTTTTTTGTTCAATTGATTAAGAAGTATGGCATCGGAGCTTTTGTGATTGAGAGGTGTTGCTTTTGATATCTGCCAACTTCAATATTTGTTGAATTAAAAACACATGGTGGATTTTGATATATGATAACTTTAATATTTGTTGAATGTTGAATTAAAAACACAAGTGAACCGAGTTGTTGTTCTGCAGTTATTTTGGTTTTAAATGCAAACATTTTGCCCATAAACTAAGCCCATCTTACGTCTTAATGCATTAAATATGAAGCCCTCTACAATGGCTGGTTCTAGATTCAAAAACCGACATTTCATTATCAGGAGTTGAGATTGTATTAGATGGGCTTATATACTAAAAGAAAATTATTACATGTTAACTGCAGAACATGTCAAAAAATTAATTCCAAGTTCAATTACAATGGACGTTTACTACCACACATATTTGTTCTGTTTTTTTCTAAGAGTCGATCTATGTGGTAAGTCACTCATCTTCTGCTTAAAAGGTTTAAGATTTGAGTCATCGATTCGTCAAAATTTAACTTTTATTGTAGACAATCTGCAAATTTAACAATAAATAATCATCGGTATTTATAGCATGTCTTTGACTTTGATAATGGATAGGCTTTACTCTTATCTATAGCCGATTTCAAGCCTATAAGCTTTACCCTTGGCTAAACAGAGACTGAGCACGTCTATAACTTAGAACCTATAATTTTTTCATTCTATTTATTTTTTAAGAATTATTTTCTTTTTAATCAATGAAATTGATGATTGTTTTGAAATTTCTTTTTGGATTTAGACTTTAAAGCCATTGTTGATTTTAAAACCGAAAATAATTACTAAGCTTTTCTGATTCTTTTACGTATAATCATAATAAAAGTATAACTGTTACGTATTAAGCTCGGTAGCAAGAACATTTAGTCGTTTAACCTAAATTTCGGTCAATCCTAACGCGTGTATAAAATTTTGATGGAAGAGTAACTCTTAAATTGTGTATAAATAACCTCACGATTAATTACCGAAAATAATTGATTTCGCTACATTGTTTTTTGCTTGTTCTTGTTCCTTAGGAAACTTTTGTTACTACACGTATGGTATGGACTGCTAAAGTACATATATGTGTATGTATATATATGTGTGCCTGTGTGCTCAAAAACCTGAAAACGTAACTGAAACATCTATCATCAAAATAATAACATTCTCAGATGGGAAGCCTCTATCAAGAACCTCCATTATCTCTTCTTCAAGATCTCAAAGTTACAGTCCAAGAGACATCTTTAATCTTCCCTCCTCCTCATCAAGAACCAAGAAAAACATTGTTCTTATCAAACATAGATCAAGTACTTAACTTCAATGTCGAGACACTCCATTTTTTCCCATCCAATCAAGACTTTCCACCTCATCATGTATCTCAGAAACTCAAGAAAACTTTTGAGAAACTGCTCGTGCCGTACGATTTCTTGGCTGGGAGGTTGAAGATGAACCCCGAAACACAGCGTTTCGAGATTGATTGTAATGGTGATGGAGTTGCTTTTGTTGTGGCTTTTAGTGAGTGCACTTTGGATCAGCTTGGTGATTTGGTCTATCCTAATCCTGCTTTTGGACAGCTTATTATCAATAATTATTTGGATAAACATGATTCACCACTATGCATAATTCAGGTATAATTCAATTTTAGTTCTTTGGTTAATTATGTGCATTCAGTTGTAAGAAAACTATTTTTATCTCGATATTTTTAACTTGATTTGATTTTTCGAATTTCAACAATATCTCCTAAATCTCTATAAAATTGTGAAGATTTTCCTAGTTATGTACTTTTTTTCTTAAATAGCATGATTACTCGATTCAAAGTTATTCAGATGTTGTTTTTCATGTCTCGTATAAAACTGATACGTCAATGATTTAGCTTGTTGGTTTATTAATACACTTTGATTATAACTGTTGTTTAAATACAAATTATTTAGGTTGATTGGAAATTAATTTTGATAGTAACATATAATATTGAAAATGAAATGTCATATGATATAATTACCCCTTCAATTGCTTTCTTGAAAACAATTACATCTAACAAATTTATATTTCATACGGTTCGATCAAGTATGGTTTGTTGTGATGTCCTTTTTCTTCAGTTTGCCCTCATGACATTCACTAATTCACATGGGACAAATACCTACAAAATACAGCCCTTATTTCCTATAGCTTAAATTTTATAGTTTAGTTTTTTTCTGAAAAAAGAGATTTCACAGTTTAGTTTCTATAGTTTTACAGTCTAAAGTTTAATAGGCTCTAGACTTTTAGTTAGATAATCAATGTGTGATGTGAAATTAAAATATTGACATGAAATAAATGTCTGGTAGAGAAATTTTTTGGGTGGATCGGGCCCATCACATAACACTGGTCTCCATCAGTTCAAATTTTGACACATATTAATCTTATTGTTAATTACATTATACTTTATGAAAGAAATAAAAAGTGCTAAACCGTTATTGGGCAGGAACCAGTGTCACGTGGTGGGCTTGGTCCACCGTAGAAATTCTCAATGTATTGAAACATGTTATACTTAGTAATTGAGGGATCATGGTATGGCACCTGCCTTTTACAAATTTTATTTAGGCTCTATTTGTTTTGCTTGAATTGAACTGAATGTATATGCATTCGTAATTAATTTATATTTAAAGTTATATTTTGATTGAAATTTAAAATAAATTTTTTATAGTTTTTCTACAATTATATTACACATATAAAAGAATAGTTTAAAACTTTACAAAAATGCAAATTTCGAACACAAATGAAACAAATTACACTCCCTTGTCAATTGGTTTATGTTGAAAATTAATCTTTTTAACAATCAAAGATTGAGGGCTTATTGTATTGTAACGAAAAATCAAGGGCTTCATTACCAAAAATTGAGAGATAAGGAACTTTTAGCAATTGGTGAAATTAATGTATTGCAGTTAACATCATTTAAAATGTGGTGAAACTAATGTAAAAATGTAACAAGTGTATTTGAAGAGGTCGATAATTAATTTAGTGAAAGTGTGATGCAGATAACATCGTTTAAGTGCGGTGGATTTGCAATTGGCATATCAACAAACCATGCAACTTTTGATGGACTTAGCTTCAAAACCTTCCTACAAAACATCGCCGCCGTTGCGGCCGATAAGCCTCTCGCCGTTACTCCTTGTAACGACCGTCAACTACTATCCGCTCGGTCTCCTCCGTGCATCACCTTCCCCCACCCAGAGCTACTCAATCTCAACACTCTTTCCAGCGCTGGCGCCACGGTCTTTGAGCTCACCAAAGAAACCCTAGACTTCAAGATCTTTCGGTTAACCTCCAGCGACATATCCAACCTCAAATCCAAGGCAAAACACCATGCTGGAGCTCAAGTTTCTGGCTTCAACGCGGTAACAGCCCATATATGGAGATGCAAAGCGCTGTCATTTGATGAAAACGAAGATCTCGAAAGAGAATCAAGAATGCTTTTTGCGGTTAACATAAGGCCGAGACTGAAACCTCCATTACCGGATTCGTACGCGGGAAATGCAGTTCTTACGTCATATGCTAGTGCAAAATGCAAGGAATTGAAAGAAGGGCCTGTTTCGAGATTGGTGGAGTTGATTGTGGCCGGAGCAAAAAGAATGGATGATGAGTATGCGAGATCCGCGATCGATTGGGGTGAGGTTAATAAAGGGTTTCCAAATGGAGAATTCTTGGTTTCCTCTTGGTGGAAATTAGGGTTTGAAAATGTGGAGTATCCATGGGGTTCACCCGCGTATTCGTGTCCGTTGGTTTATCACCGGAAAGATATAATCTTGCTTTTTCCGGACACCGTTGATAGAGATGGTGTTAATGTTTTGGTTGCTCTTCCTCCTCAACAAATGGCCAAGTTTCAAACACTCTTCAAGACCTTCTTATTAGATTGATACATTAATTAAAATAGAAAAGAAATGACATTTAGATTATATGTATAATAAGTTATATATGTACGTACTAATGTAATTTTTATCAATTAATATAATGTTGTATATGAGTGTGTGAGAGTTAATTATTAATATGTAACTCCCTAAAAAAAATTATAATATGTATTGTCTTTACAATATCTATGTTTATTTGTTATACAATATGAGAATAAAATAATAAAGTATAAGAAATATGTAATAATTTATATGATGCATGTATGTGGTTGATTTGACCGAATTGAATTGAATTATTGACTGAATATTTAATGCATTTTACTAATTAAAAATATCAAATTGCACTGAAGAATTAAAGTTGAATGAAATTATTTGATTGAATATTTAATGCATTTTACCAAACATCGCTTAAATGATCTCGAAATTAAAAGTTGAAGAATTAAAGTTGTTTGAAATAATACCTATTTCTCTAAAGAATCTAGTTTTTATGTCTTTAACGTTAATTTTTTGAATTTGTGAAACCTTAGATTTTTTTTTTTGTTAAAATTTGTAACTACATGTATTTTCTTTTTGTAAAAACTTGAAATCATATGAGTTTTTTTTTTACTTTACCTTATTTTTAATCTCTTTATATATTGTGTTCATTGTGAAAAATAAATCAAAGATGTCCATTCCTATTCATTATAACATTATTGATTCTAAGAACCGCTATAAGAATTGGAATTTAAACTAAAAAAATTAGTTTTATGATTAATGTTGAGATAAAATATGTAGTTTGAAGCAACAAAACCACAGGGAATGGACCGAGACTGGTCCAACCCAAACTGGGTAAAATTATATTATTATGTTGCACATCACTTTTATACTAGTATAACTCACATCTTATAATTGTTTTGTTGTATATTTGTTTTGTTCTCCTCATTTCCTCTTCTTTTTACTTGTTTTCTTCTTTTTCTTGTTTGTATTTTCTTCTTATTAATAATATCATTTCTCTACTCGCAGTTTCTATTTGATGTCAACCTAATTAAGATTAGATCGCGCTCCATTGCGTTTTGCTACTCATCTTTACTCAAAATCACTTTTATACTAATAAGCTCATTATAAAAAAAAAAAATCACATTTTCCTTTAGGGCGATTTTAGAATATATTTACAGTATAATTCTTTATGATAATATGGTTATCCATCATGCTTGGTCTAAAATATAATCTAATTTGAACATATTTTTATCAACTTTGACTTCAAAATCCATGCCATGATATTTATCAAATTAATTAGTGGATCTATATTCTATGTGGATTAAAATTAAACACTAATTAATAAAAAAGGAAGCACATATTCATCATTATCATTTTTGAAAGCAAATTAGTATAATTAAGTTCATGCATGGCTCCATCTTCTTGATCAAAATTGAAAATCAAAATCAGAATAATTAAGCCCACAAGTCTCAAAATATAGATCTCTTAAATTAATTATATGTAAATATATACTAATTACAAGTTGGCTTTTGAAATGACGTATTGTCCGATCAAAACTAGAATTAATACAGAAAATTCAACAAAGTATTGGTAGCAACTGTCAATTTTACATCGAAGAAGCATCCAAGATCTTTTTAAGTGTGTTCATTTGTTCATAAAACATATATAGTTTATCTGGTCGGTTACAGATAAGATGTACTTGTCGTTTTTAAGGAAACATCACTTTGTCGTTCTTAAGCTCAGTTTATAAATTTATCTCATCTTTACATTTATACAATTTACTTATTAATCTAACTCATATAATATCATAAATTAATATAAAAAATATTGTTAGTCATAATTATCAATTCGAGCTTTTTTTAACAATCGAAACAATATTATTATGAAAAACAAATCAACTCATTACAAAAAACGTTGGGGAGTACATAAAGAAGCGACAATATTGATCGAGCGTTGAACAAACGCAATAGAGCAACTAGAGAGCTCGTTAAGCAACAACCTACAATCTTTGACTATGCCGTTAAAAGGTGAAAAAACCTCTAACGGGCGGGTCATCAATTGCACAACTATCAAAAAGGTCGATTTAACTGCAACATGACTCTAAATACAGTCCTTGATCCAGCTAAGGGCTTCTTGAACAGAAAAGGCTTCAATCAAGATCGGATCTGAATGAAACACATATTCCTGAAAGGGAAAACTGAGGTTGAAAGCCGATTCCAAAATCTCATCCACCGACCTCATCCACCGACAATCTTTGATCCAGCTGAGAGCTTCCCAAATGGAAAAAACAATTAAGTTCGGATCTGGACCAAACACACAACCCTGGAGGGAGAAACCGGGAGTGAATGTTGATTTCAAGAACACATCCGTCGATTCCATCAGAACACAACCAACAAACGAGACCAACACCAACAACACACCACTTAAATCACGGAAAATAGAAAGCAATCGAACTAAATAATAAACCATAACCCTAACTCCTCATGCGGGAGACATTCTTACATAACAAACAACCGATGACTGCAACGTAATCAAAGAGAACGTTGAGAAACAGATTTGATATCCAAAACGCTAAAAAAATTGAGATGGAAAGGAAAAGATTGAGACACCAAAACCCTAAAGAGAGTGGCGGCCACCCTTTTGCTTTGCCAATTGGTTTATCCATGTGGGTGCAATCAATTCTTCTTTTTTTCATCAATTCGAGCTTTTAGTTGAATGTGTTAAACAACATAGTATTAGAATGTGAAAAGGTCTTGAGTTCAAGTCTTGACAATCTTATTTATTAGTGAATTAAAAACACATGGATAAACATGTGTTATGTACGCTTTAAGTCCAAAGACATTCACATCATATGACTAATATATATAGTTGAACTAATCAAATCATTGTACATCTAAAAATTTAAGCTTACACATATGTAAACTATAAGTATGCCTATCCCATTAGCGACTAAAAATGTCTTTTGAATTTTGAAACACACATTTCACATGGTTAAATTTATCATGTATAAATAAAATCGCAAGGCTATAGTTATAAATTAACTACTCCCTCCATTTTTTTTATATGTCTTTTAAATTTGTTCATCAAAACCAATAAACCATTAATTAGAGCAATACAATGACTAATTTACCCTTTCCAAATCACTATTTTCTATGCAAACTTTTTCTCTTTTTTTAATGTTTAAGACTAATTTGCATTAACTATTTAACATCTCTTTTATTATAAATAAGGGTACTTCTGGAAAATTATTGACAAAAATATATTAATGGTAATGCAAAACGTCATATAAAAAAGAACAAATTGAAAACCTCAAAACGTCATATAAAAAAGAATGGAAGAGTATAATTTTTTATATTTTCATTGAATGAATTAATATAAATTAGGTCTAATAATATATAACAACGCGATCTCCATTAATGGTGACTCCAAAATAAATATAAAACAACATCAAATATCCAAACTTTTAACCTTTATATGTTCCTTTTGATTGAAAAGAATTAAACTAAATTATTGGTTGATTGTCTAATTTATAATCTGTTGAATTAAACTGAATTTTGTTTAATATAAGCAAAAAAACATAGTTTAAACCTAGATAGAGGTTATCGCAGGAAGGAAATAATTTGATGGAACTAATTGATAATTTAGAAGAATAGTGATTTTTTTGGTTACTTAAAAGAATAGTGTTTGATAATTATGTCAGACAGGAAAACATAAATATATAGTTAATGAAGAGAAATCATGCTTTGTCTTGTTCCTTATCAAATGAAAAGTTATAGTGGGAATCAAAGATGAGGAAATATAGGGTAGAAGATGGGCTACATGCAAACTTTTTTATATATAAAAAAACATCATGTTGATTCATACATGTCCACCTCACCTTTTTTGTGCTTCATTTGCAATTGCGAACTACTTTTTTGACCATGGAACTTAATTGCCTATAGAATATGATACTCTTTCTCCATGGTTCCTCTAATTCTTTCTTATTCTTTCAATTTATTTATTTTTGTACTTCAAACACAACTTGTTAAACTCACGGTTCCTAATTCATGAAGCGAAGCAAACTCCAAAGTATTTGTATTTGAAGAAGGTTGATCTGAAAGGCGAAGCTGAAAATATAAAGTGCGGAATTTGGCGTTTCGGCGTCTATTTTTTATGGAAAAGCCTAATATGTAGGACACATCAGTATACAAAATCATGATGGACGTGTTTTTTAGTCTCCTGAGGTTGTTTAGGGCCTTAAAACATCTATTTTGTGTTTTTCGAACTTTCTAGTGTTTCTATTTCCTATTTTGTTGTTTTTCTAAGGGTTTTATTTTTTACCTATATAAATGTGCATTCTCATTATGTTTCAACATCTTTTAAGCAATGAATAAAAATCATCTTTGGTTTTCATTGTTCTTGTGAACTTTGAAAGTTTTAATCATTGTTCATGCGTGATCAATTGTTTAGAAAGCAAGACTTTTTTTTGTTGCGTCAGTTAATATCACAGCCGAAAGTGTTATCATCATGCCCCCTAACATAAGAGGAATGTATAATATTAACACGCCAGAGAATCGGCAACATCTGGAACGAAGGATTGGTTAGCGCGTTGAACACACGATGGAGCAACGAATCAGACTTGTCATAGAACAACGGTTCAATGGAATTATGGATTAACTGACACAGAGGATGGGTGAGATGTTTTTGCAAATCATGGCCAAGAAAACCCTAATCCGTAGTATCAACATCAGAACATGAATCCTTTTGTTGTTGGAGTTTGATGCGGAAGAGTCTGATGAGGAGTATTGTGAAGAACCCCGAAGGCCTCGTCCACCATGTGTTATGGGAGATGATAGGCGTTGGGAGTCGAGAATGAGAACGGAGATTCTTGAGTTTCGAACTTCTCTTAAATTTGAAGAGTTCTTAGATTTGTTGACCATTGTAGAAGAGATCTTGGAATTTAATGGTGTTCCTGAAGATAAAAGGGTACCTTTAGTCGCTACTCAACTCATGGCGATGGCGTGGTGGCAACAATTGAAACAAACGAGGAATCGATTAAGAAAATCCAGAATTACAAGTTGGGAGAAGATGAAGAAGCATATGCATGCGACATTCCCGCCAATTAATTACTAGTGATTATGTACCAAAGATTGCAGAATCTGAGGATAGGGAGTCGTTCAGTTGATGAGTAAACGACTGAATTTTACCAGCTCATTGCACGAATGAGGTTCATGAGACAGAAGATCAGGTGCTAGCCATGTACATTGGTGGTTTGTGGGAGCCAATTAGAGAAATTGTCAATTTGTTTGATCTCATATCAGTTTATACAATGCATCAAAGGGGAGTCCAACTAGAGAAGAAGCGTGTAACTAGGTTCGGACTATCTAGTGGGTTTGGACAATCTGTAGGAGGAACTTCTTAAGTCCAAAATGTACTTAATTTAGCTATATGTTTCACGTATATTTTCATAACATTTCATTAAGTAATACCTCATTTAGCTTAGAAACATCTAGGTTAGGGGTAATTTTATTTCTATGTCTTTGTTTTGATGTGCAGAGCTTAATCTAGTGAAATCATGGTGATTTGGTGTTAGTTCGAGTCACAAACGAGCAAAGTATCGTCATACAAGTTATATCGTTCGGAGTCAAAGTTGAAAAATGGAGAAATTAAGTCAAAGGAGACAAGCTACATCTTGTCGCGCCAGAGATAGAAGCCATCTTTGGCGCGACAAGAGTGTTTTAACCCTTGTCTGTGGCGCGACAAAGCCATCTCTAGCCCAACAAGGGTTAAAACAACCATATATCTGGCGCAACAAGAGCTATCTCTAGCGCGACGACCTGACGTTTGCAACAGAAATAGATTTTCTAGATCGATCTTATTGAAACTACTTTTCCCAATGGTCGTACGCCTTCATAAGGTTCATGTCCGGCCATTAGAGGTTGTAACCATTCATATACACCTCTTAAATGCGTATAAATACACCATTCATCTACAGATTTCTGTTGTTGATTCCTTAGAGAACAAAAGAACAGAAAATACTTACTTACATTTCCGTTTCACTTAAACCCAAAATTCCCCCGACTTACACAAGTTCCACCCGAAATTCATTCCAGAATTCCAGTAAGATTTTGTTCCATTTCTAAGGCATTGTTTTAGATCGAAAGATTCACTTCTTTCATCCGTTCATCGAAGAGAATACGAGCATGAACACCCGAGGCTTGACACGTCTTCCAAGAAGAGTAAAAAGGATTGACGCTTCAATTTTCCCTTGTTGTTTATGTTATGTTTAACTTTTGATTCTCTGTTTGTCTCTTGTATGAATTTGATAACAAGTTTATTAAGAAATTAATGTTCTTCATATGATTATGTTCTTGAGTTTACGAGTTTGCATGGTTAGTATTATATTTACATCAAATTATATTACTAAGTATATTGACTAGTATAAATCATTAACTAACAATCTAAATGGTCTTAAATATGTTTAGTTGTTTAGATTGTGATATAGTTTTACTTATGTGATAAAGTTGATTAAAAAAGATTAATTAGGATAGTTCCATTTAGTATTAATAGTTAATGTTCATATAAAGTTAATTTATTTGCACGAATTGAAAGATCGTAATAAGTTTTTTTTTGACAAACAAAACGATATTATTACGAGAGACTAGCCAAAGCATTACAAAGAAAGTCGGGAGGTACATGTAACCACTCTCCTCGATGACTCTCAAGAACAACTTGCCTAGCTAAAAAATGAGCAATAGAATTAGCCGAACGCTTAACAAAGGACATAGAGCAAAAAGAAAGCTCGTTAAGAGTAATAACACAATCCTTGACCATGACGTTAAAAGGTGACGGAACCTCTAACAGGCGAGCCATAGACTGAAAAACTACAAGCGAATCCGATTCAATTTGAACATGATGCCACCCTTTGTCTTTAAACCAACTTAAAGCCTCTCTAATTGATAAAGCTTCAACAATAGAAGGATCAGGATTAAAATCGTAATAAGTTAGTAAGATTAGATTGGTTATATAAAGATTGACTTGTTATAGTAATTTATGTGCTTAAATGAATTGATGTCTAAGAATTAGTATGTAAATCCTTAACTTTGTGAGTTTGTGAATTAAAGTATAAGTAAAGTGTATCATGGTACAATAAGTTGTGTTCTTAATAAACCAAATCAATAAGAATTATCATTTAAATTATAAGTAAAAAGAAAAGGAATACTTGTAAGAAAAATTTGACATATTATTCCATCTCTGTGGATTCGATATTTTAAAACTATATGCGATACTGTGCACTTGCAGAAATAACGCAACAGAACTCGAGAAAGTGTGAAAGCTTCAACCCCTACTTATGCTGAAACATCCAGAGCTAATAGAAGAACTGAGCCAAGCATTAGCTCTATGAAGTGTTTTTCATGTGGTGACTGGTGAGCCAACACATAGGCTGGCTCATTGTAAAAGGGAAAGAAAGCAAATGATGTTTGTTGAAGCAAGGGAAGGACAAGAGCATATCCATTCCCGAGAATTGGAAGGGGAACCTGTCTTTGATGATGACGAGGAACCTATTTGATGAGGAGATTGTGGTAGGAGATGGCGGGACTTTGCTAGTTATGAGAAGATCATGTCTTACTCCTTAAGCTATGGAGGAGAGGTGGTTGTGAAATAATATATTCTAGTCCACTTGTACTATTAAGGAGAATGTGTGCAAATTTATATTTGATTTTGTAAGCTGTGAAAATATCATCTCCATAAGAGCAGTGAAGAAACTAGAGTTGGTTCCTGAAAAAAAATCTGAAACCTTACAAGTTGGCCTCGTTAAAGCAAGGGGGTGAGTTGTCGGTGACCAAAACCGTTTTGGTGTCCTTTTCTATGGGAGCTTAGTATAAGGACGAGGTGTGGTGTAATGTGGCTCCTATGGATGTGTGCCATCTTTTGTTAAGACGACCGTGGTAATTTGACATGAATGTGATCTATGATGGTAGGAACAATACTTACAGTTGAGTTGTTAATGGGGTAAAAATCATGTTGATGCCTAAGAAAGAGGAGATCAGTAAAGTAGAGCCCAAAGGGAGCGTTATGTTGTTGAACCAGTCGCAATTTGAGGAAGAATTACAAGAGACTGAGGTGGTGTATCTGTTGATGGGTAAGCAGACCAGTCAAGAGGAGGTGATTCTGAAAGAAGTCAAGCTATTAGTAGCAGAATTTCATGATCTGTTCCCTAAAGATTTACCAAATAATTTTACCATCGATGCGAGACTTTCGGCACCAAATTGACCTCGAGCTAGGGGAAACATTACCCAACCGTAATCATTACAGGATGAGTCTAGGGGAGCATGAAGAGTTGAGGACGCATGTAGAGGAATTGCTGGCGAAGAGATAAATTAGAGAGAGTTTGAGCCCTTATGCGGAATCGACCCTGTTAATTCCAAAGAAAGATGGAACTTGGAGAATGTGTGCGGACAACAAAACTATCATTAACATCACGGTCATCTATCGATTTCCTATCACTCGTTTAGATGACATGTCAGATCGGTTGAGTGGAGCTACTGTGTTTACCAAGTTGGATTTGAAGAGCGGGTACCATCAGATTTGTATTTAGGAGGGAGATGAGTGTAAAACAGCTTTCAAGACACGAGAAGGGTTGTATGAGTAGGACTGTAAACGAGCCGAGCCGAGCTTTGGCCTGCTTGAGCTCGGCTCGGCAAATTCTTAACGAGCTCGAGCTCAGAATGATGTTCGAGCTCGGCTCGTTTAAAAGCTCGGTTGTTCGCGAGCTACTCATGAGCCGAGCTCGTTTAACGAGCTCACGAGCTTGCTCACGAACTGCTTTATTCTGGGAACGCAGAGATGAACGCAACACACATGAACGCATCAGAGATGAGAACTTAAAACATAGAGAAAGTTTGAAGATCAGGGGTCAGGATTTTCTTTTCAATCAATCTCCTCAGCTCAGCATTCATTGAACAGGCTAAGATAGAAGAAAGGCAGGCAGAATGAAACCGCAGACGACTCTCCAGTGATTCAATTTCTTCTTTCAGCAAATGATATGTCCAATATGGATGTAGGGAGAATGGCTCAAGGGATTTTGTGTTCGAGCTAAACGCAGAGAATAGAGAAAGGGGCGGCGGGTTAGGGCAGCAGAGAAGAGAGGAAGGGGCGGCGACGGGTTAGGGTTGAGAGGAAAAGGGGTGGCGGGTTAGGGTTGAGAGGAAAGCTGTGTTTTCTTCTTTAAATGCCGTGTTTTATTCATCAGTTTGAAAGTGGGTTTTGGAAGGCATGATTAGGAAGGCTGTGTTTTTTTTTTTGAAAGGCTGTGTTTTTTGAAAGGCTGTGTTTTATTCATTTGTTTACAAGTCGAGCCTGAAAATCGTGTTCAAGCTCGGCTCGTTTACATATCGAACCGAGCCGAGCCGAGCTTTTATCGAGCCGAACGCCGAGCCGCTCATGAGCAGCTCGGCTCATTTACAGCCCTATGTATGAGTGGCTAGTTATGTCCTTCGGGTTGTCAAATGCACCCAACAATTTCATGCAAATTATAAACTAGGTCTTGAGACCTTTTATGGGTAAAAATGTTGTTGTTTAACTTGATGATATTATGATTTATAGTAAAAATTCTCGTGAACATGTGGCTGTTTAAGGGAGGTTCTCACTGTATAGAGGATAGAACAATGTTATGCTCTTGTCAAAAAGTGTATTTTTATGTCAACCAAGGTGTAGTTTATTGGGAATGTTGATTCAGATTTGGAATTGCAGGTAGATGAGTCTAAAATTGAGGTTGTGAGATAGTGGCCCAAGCGCAAAACTGCTACTAAAGTACTGAATTTTCATGGTTTGACATCTTTTTATCGCCATTTCATTCCTCATTTTAGTAGTAATATGGCTCATATTACTGATTACATGAAGTAGAATCATACTTTTATATGTGGTTTACTAATTATATTTTCAATTTATATAGTTAATATTCCCTTCTTTTTTCAAAATCCAAGTTTAAGGATCAAAATAATGGACCCCTATCCAATATTAAAAGTGTGGGCACCATATGAAGTGCAAGATCAAGATCTTTCACTTACAAAACAGATTAACACCTTAATCAATTTGCTTATTTATCATTTATAATACCAGGGTATATACAAATCATCTAACTAATTAAAGAAACAGATATTTGTATACTTCACCTTAAATTAATTAAAAAATATTCTTTGAGTTTCTTTCCTTTGTTATGTTTATATTTTCATTTATTTTTGAAGAATATTATGTTCTTAGAAATTGAAATTTTTTGGAGCCTACTCAGTATTTTTGTAGTTTCATTTAGGCTATGTTATTTATAACTGAAATTTATTAAATTTAATTGAACTGAACATAATGCTACTGAACTCAATTGAAGTGCAATTACTGAAAAAGAATTATTGAATTGAACTGTGAAATCAATTACTGATGGGCATAAAACATGACTTTACTCTAAATTTGTTTTTGATCAGTTAAAACCTACATATAAAATACCTTACATTTGAGATTTAATTCGAAATATTGGAAATTTGACATTACTCGTGTATCTCATTCATTATAACTTCGACATAATCACTAACAACACATTTCGAATTGAAACAAAAATGTACTCAAGTAGTTACATCACTGTTTTAAATAAAGGCTATCTAACGGGCTAGCGCTCAAAATTGGCAATCTGGTTTAGATGAATGCATTGTCTAAACGTTTAAAATTCGACTTGTTTTGATTGTTTCTCTAGAACTTAATGTTTTTTTTATATACTTCTATTTCATTTTAACCAATAATAAATCAAAACTAAAATTGTTGATATTTATTTTTTTTATAATTTATAAGAAGCGAGATTCGACGTCTACTAATTGAATTATGATAAACCAAAGTTGTTATTACTCCAATAGGTTTCTTAATTAGGTAAATTAAAAGGTGTTACGTGACTCAATTAACAAAGAAAAAGTTGGGGTGACATAAACTAAAAAATGCAAGTTGAAGCAGCTAACCAATGAATGAATTTATTAAGATGTGGATGAAATTTTTTGGAAATAAAATAAAATATCAGATCGTTGTCTTCGAATATCTCCATTGATGCAACTAACTGGGAACCTACAAACTTTATCGACGTGGCCGCCTAAAAGCAAACTTTATCCACGTGGCTATCAAAAAGCAAAGTGAACAAATGTTTTTTTTTTAAGACGTTTGTATTTTTGATTTTTTATTCTCATCCAAATTTGAGATTATATGACAATTCTTCACATTAAAATATAACCCTTACTTTTAAAATTCTAATTTTAAAATCTCGAACACGATTTCGAGAAAAAGGAAGGAAGCTTTGCTTCCATCTTTCTTCACAGAATTCTAAATTTGATTCACTTTTTTTTTCTTCTTTAGATCTGTATCCGTTAGTTATATTGTCTTCATTTATTGTTTTGTACAGTAATGTTTAAGTGGTTCTTCGATGTTCAAATTGAATTTGGACATTGACCCTAGATTTAATAATTTCGTTCATATGCACATTAAAAACTAAATCCTAGACCCTAAAAACTAAACCCTAGACCCTAAATCATCGACATTAGATACTAAAAACTAAACCCTAAACTCTAAATCATCGACCCTAAATACTAACATGTGACGTGTCATCGAATTATTAGTTCGAAGTATCACGTCATCTAGGGTCGATGATTTAAGGTCTAGGGTTTAATTTTTAGTGTCTAGGGTTTAGTTTTTAATGTGAATGTAAACGGAATTGTTAGATCTAATGGTTAATGTCCAAATTCAATTTGAACATTCAATGACCATTTGAACATTACTGGTGTTTTGTATTCTTTTTACATAAAGGAGTTTGTGTTTTTGTCTACTTTGTTAAGTATTTTTTAATAAGATTACTAAAGAAATTTGTTTATCATTACATATACAACTCACTTTTAAATCATGAAGTCATTTATTGAAATAAACATTTGAAGTCTATGTTTGAATTTGAAAGAGTGTGATTTTCATTAATCATCCAAAATAAAAAAATAGTGTTCATTGTTGCTATATCACAACTTATATTTTTTTTAAATACAAATTAAAGCTCATTTAGTTAATATTATATATTTTGATTTTTGCTCTTTAAGGTATAATTTGGTGACATTTATCTCTTATAGTATCTAATTTGGTCAATTTTATTTATCGATGAATGAAAATTAGATAACTTTTGTTATATAATGTCATTTTAGACCATAAATCTATAGATATATAATTGAATTGATTGAGAAACTAAATCTATCCGATTTCCTTCCATTAGGAAGTAAATGTTACCATATTGAATCCACATGGGACAAGATTTCTATCAATAAAAATATTTATATAAAATATCAAACGTAAGTTACCTTAATTCTTTCATGCTCTCGAGATCAAGTTCAATACTTCTAAAAGAAAAAGATACATTCAATATAAACCTCATTCAACTTTATCTTAATTCACTAACTAATTAATTACTCACCAAAAAGACTAACTAATTAATTATATATATTTAGAACCAATTAATTGTATTATTTTACTTAATTATTTAAATAAAATTCTAGATGTTTTCTTTTTGTTGGAAGAAAAAATTCTAGATGCTAATATATAAAAATCTAAGATTCTAAATTAATAATGGGACATCAAATTGTTGGCCAAATTTGTACGTGATGTGTTGAATATATATTACAAATTTAATATTCATCTTAATTTGTGTAAAATATTTGCTTAATTACAATTATAATTATTAATAAGGAAAAATTATTTGATTCGAATTCACAACCTCATTCATATACGTGATAATACATGAAATTTAATTAATTAATTTTGAAAAAATAGGATTAGTTTCAAATTAGTATTACGTGGTTTCGCATTTTTGTAAATAAAAGACTGTGGTATACCTTTGTGCAAATAAATGATTATGGTTTGCATTGTTTGCAGAATTAAGGAAATTATCGATTTTGTTGACGTGAACGAAGACATTTTTTGTCCAAATTTTTTTCTAACATTTCAGCTTAACTTTTACATAATCGATCAAAGGTTTGAAAAATTATTTGAGTAAAAGAAATTGTAATTTACATCAACGAAATCGATCATTTTTTTTCAATTCTCCAAACAAAATAATCCCCAATCTTTAGTTTATTAAATGGCAATCACAATACTTTTCGAAAAACTAATTTGAAAGTAACCCAAACAAAATATGATGGCATGTGTTTTTAAAAAAAAAAAAAAATGATGACATGTGAGTATTTTGGTGACATGGCAGTTAAGAAGAAGAATAAAGTCTGAACCAATAGAAAAGAAGAAAAGAATAGTATTTTGGTGTGCATGTGTATGAAAGTGAGTCCAAGTGGACCAATTTTAAGATAATCGATTCGTGGATGCATCTCATCTCGAATAAAGATATAAAGTGTTTTACATTTTAATTTATTACTTACCTTTCGGCCTTATATCTTTTCTTCATATTATTTTTCTCATTACCATTTTCCTTATATCTTGTAATAATAGTTTAACTAACAGACTGTCAAAAACTAAAATAGTTTAACTAACACAATCGGAGTGGTGCTCACCTATTCGATAACTGACCGAATATAATTTGATAAAACATAATGAAATCACATATTTTACTTAAAATAGTATTTTTTTTTTTATTATACTCTAAATAGTTTCGAATCAACTCGCTGTGTTAGATGATTTTGTAAAGTTTTGATCTCCACCATTGAATTCTAATCTAATGGTGATTGACCAAATTGTATTTGGTCAGTTATTGACTAGGTGAGCACAATTGTCGTTACTAAAATGTTTAATGACAAAATGTGAAAAATTCAAAGGATTGATGTGCAATAATGTTTTTTGTAATAGTTTAAGAGCTTCATTATGAATTTATTCATAACTAATTGAAGACTCGCGCATTGCATGGGTTTATGATTTTTTTTTTCAATTTTATTGTTAATTTATATTAATATTCTAGTTTTTTTCAAATGATAATTTTGAGGTTTTTCACAGTAAAGATTACAAAGAGTTTAAAAATTCCACTTTTATTTTCTTTATACTAACAGAAAAAACCAGTGCATACAAATAGCCAAGATAATAACTATATTATAAAACTCTAATAAAATTTGGTTCATAAAAAAAAAATTAATAAAATTTGAATAATACCATCATGTCATTATTTTCTATTGGTAAACTTTCTTCATAATATTGTTATTATGCCTTCATTTTTCGTAATATTATCTACAGATAATATGAAACCTAAACAATTTGAGGATGTTTACAATTTTAGGAATACATCATTTCATGTAAAAATCTATCAAACCAAATTTTGTTTTTAACTTAGTGTAAAAATCTAACAAACCAGATTTTGTTTTGTATAAATTAAAAGTAACATTTGGAAAACTCACGTCACATAAAAAAAATAAAATCAGTAAAGGCTAAAAAGAACTAATTTCACCTAAAAAAAATTGGAAATCTAAAAATCAATCTTTTTCTTTATTAAAGGAATTGGAATTTGAAGATAATTTTAAAAATGATTTTACGTTCTCTTTAAAAACTATTTAACTTTATTATAAAAAATTTCATATAAAATCAAAAGGAAAGTACAAATAAAGCCTTTGTGGTTTCAATGTTTTGCAAATATAGGAATGTGGTTTCATTTTTTGCAAATAGAGAAATGTGGTTTACAAGGTTGACAATTAAAGGAAATTGACTAACAACATTTGCCACCTCATCAAGTCAACCCTCCATGTCATCAAGTCAACATGACATGTCATCAAAAAATTAATATTTTATTATGTCACGTCATTAAAGTCAACAAAGTTAACATGACACATCATCAAAGTCAATATGACATGTCATCAAAGACTAACACATTTAGTCAAATTCCTTTATTTGTTAATTTTGTAAACCACATGCCTCATTTTGCAAAAAATGAAACCACATTCCTCTATTTGCAAATTCATGAAACCTCAAGGGTTTTATTTGTACTTTTCCCTAAAATCAATGTCAATATTTCTATACTTACATATTTAAAAGAAAAATAAATAAATATAGAACTAATTTCTTTTATTATTATTTTATTGGAGAGCAAAATCGGACTGGAGCCCACCCCATCCCAGTATGGGGCTCGCCCCTATCGAGTCATCATCCTTGCGATATGCCTTTGATTGTGAACTAGTATCGTGGTTGAGTACTTGTGAATCTCCAACATTCAAGTTCCATTTTTTAATTAGAATGTGTTAGGTTTGTTCTTATCATTGTCTTTTTATGTTTGGATTGATTTGCTACAACTATCTTTATTAGTTTGTTTTAATTTCTTGCGTCAATTCTTTAAGATATAGATTGGGAAAACTATTCTGATTTGGTTGTGAATTCCTTCTCATAGCCAATATTACATCAATATGAACCGAGACACTTATGGGCTTTCGCAATGGTAGAGACGTATATAGATAACTATTCTTAAACTTTTACTTATCACCTATTTTAGTTCATGTGTATATTTTGATATCGTTTGATTTTTCTTTTCAAATAGCTATGCCGAGTTCATTTCTTACTACTATTATTGAAGTACTTATAAGTGGGCCTTCTCTACTATATATGTAAGCTTATGGTACCTTCAACACTAGTGTTGAGGTTTTAGGGTAAATTACACTAGAGGTTCCTAAACTATACTCACTTTCCTAAACTGGTACCTAAAAAAACTATTTTGCACATTTATGTACTCAAACTATCGATGACCTCCCAAACTGATACCTAGTGACCTATTGTAGCAGGTTTTCTTCAAGTCAACGCTGGTCAACGCAAATTTGACCAAGTTTGACCAACTTTTTTGTTGACTCTATTGATTATTAAATGTAAAAAGCCCATTTACCATTCTTCTTCCTCCTCCATTTTACCTTTTCCTCTCTCTCTCTCTCTCTCTCTCTCTCTCTCTCTCTCTCTCTCTCTCTCTCTTTTCACCATACCTTCTCTTCTTTCTTCTTCTTCTTTTTTTCTTCTTCTTCCTTCTTCTTTTTCTTCCTTTACTTTTTGAAAAAGAGAACACGATCCAAATTCTAGGGCATTACCCGTCGGAATCCGGAATTTTCTAGATTCTCAGAATCTGGGCGGGTAATGCCTGGAATCTGGAAAATCTAGATCCAACGGCAATCTGACAGGGCTGGCTGCAAGGATCTGGACCAAATCCCAGCGCGACCTGGAATTTCCAGATCCATGTTCAGTCCGAAATTTGAAAACTCTTGATTTCGGATCGATCGTGTCTGATATTTATTGAAAAAAATTAAAAAAGAAAGGGGAGAAAAAAAGGAAGAAAAAAAAATGAAGAAAAAAGAAGAAAAAGGAAGAAGAAGAAGTAAGGGTTAATTTAATCATTTTACTTTATAAAGTCAACAAATTTGCATTGACTTTCGTGTACCAACGTTGACTTGGGGGTGACTGGTTATATGAGGTCATTAGGTACTAGTTTGGGAAGTCATCGATAGTTTTGGTACATAAATGTGTAGAATAGTTTTTTAGGTATCAGTTTGGAAAAGTGTGTATAATTTAGGAACCTATAGTGTAATTTACACTGAGATTTTATGTAAGCTCGTTTTTAATGAAATGCCCTTTTGGTGTTGGGTGTAGGTAAACATAATAAAGAGTTGGAGAATGAAGGTTGAAGCTGCAAAATATTCAAAATGAAAATGATTAGATATGTAGTGTCGAATGATGTCTTCCGTTGATAGTACAAAGACCATGAAATGAGACAATTTTAAGTATTGCTAGATGTTGAACCAAAAATTAAGGACAAAAATGTCAGGATAATGGAGTTTAGGGAGTGTACACAAAAACATAGGGTGAAAAGATCATTTCCTCACATTTTGCCTCCCCAAATTCCATACGCATTCAACATTTAATTTTACATCATTCTATTCCATGTCCACATGACTATGACTATATATATATCACCTTCTTTTTCAATAACTAAATTTAAGTGTATGTTCTTTTTTGTATATTCATGAAATTAGAGGTCATCAAAATAAAAACATCTCAATTATCATGCTTGCCATGCATGGAGCAAATGCCTGGATATAGGGGTTATTCAAAATAAATGCCGAGTTTATAACACAAGTTTATCCCACCGTGTCAAAATATTTAATCAATATGTTGTCAGGATTTGATTTTGATTGTTCGGTCTAAAATGCTCTGATATTTATATAAAAGAAATTAATTGTACTATAAACTTCAGCTATAATAAATGTTAAAAAAAAACTGTTACATTGTTTAAAGTAGCCTATAATTAGCTTATTATTTTGATAATAGTGATCTATTAAATTTTTTTAAAGTGATATGTATTCAATTTTCTACGATCCTCTCCCAATCTATCATTAAAACATGGATCAACTGAGGTGGCTAATGAAACACTCGGTAAATTTAGTAGGCCTCAATCGGTTATTTTCATACCAAATTCAAGATTTTATAACATGAATGTTTCTTTTCTTGGTAAAACAAAAGTTTAGCTCAGGGTAAGTCTACTCACTCGCAAGGTCATGTCAAATTATGGACCTTGATGAAAATTTACAGTGGAATTTACATATTTCCGGCGTATAAGAGCTAAATTTTGACGTAACGGAAACTCGAAACTCAAACCTTTTAAATAAAATTAAGATGTGATCATTGGTACATAAATGTTCTTTTTGTGTGTATGTATAATACTTTATTATAAAATTGTTAATTTAATGAAACTAAAAAAAAAAAGGAGTAAAAAGAAAAGAGAATGAGACTAGCGCATTATCTTAAATTGGTTGTCAATTTGTAGATTCAAGAACCTCCCTATCTCCATGAAAAATGGCATACAATTACATATATAAAATCTCTAAGAAAGCCAGATTCTCTTATATGTATATTTTTTATTAATAAAAAATAAAATATAAAAAGTAGGATAAAACAGTACTATAAATACAAACACCAAGTGAAGTGATGATACATAGTGAAATAAGAGAAAAAAAAAAAAGAATGGCAGGAGGAGGAAGAAGAGGGAGTGGAGATGTATTAGCTCTAGGGAGAGTGATTGGGGATGTTTTGGACCCTTTTCAAACTTCTATTCCTCTCCATGTTTCTTACACTAATAAACCTATTACTAATGGCTGTGAGCTCAAACCCTCTCACGTCATTAACCAACCTAGGGTCGATATCGGCGGTTCCGATTTACGCACTTTTTACACCTTGGTATGCCTCTTTTTCCTCCACTTCACCTAGCAGTTAATGCTACCGACGTTCTGATATATCTAATATCTTAATAAACTTGTTTCTTAGTATATACTTTCATCACGTTATAAACCTATGCATGTATCGATTTACATAATGTAATGAGTTGTTGCGTTGCTTTTAGATAGCTTTCGTGTACAAAATTTCCTTTATGGTTATTGCAGGAGAGTAGAGTTAGTCGTCACAAAAATAATGCAATTTAAGCATTATATTTAATCGATTGTGCGGTTTGTTCTCAATTGACGAAAATAGATTTTAAACGAGAGATGTGATTTTTCAAGTTTTATAACACAATCATAATGTTGGAGATTAATTAGAAGACGTACAGAATATAAAATTACACATTACGTTTAGGCTTACGATTTTTATTTGTTGAGGCTATACTTTCCCAAGAAATATCACAAAATAATTAGGTAATAATCACTTACCAAAAAAAAATTAGGTAATAATCATTATATATAAAATAAATATCATAATCTACATTTGTATGCATACAATCAGATAAGAGATTGTTATGTATTAATAGTTAATACCGAATATTTAACACTAAAACTTTTGCTTTTCGAGATCGGTAAGAGCTTTCTTTTAATATTTAATATAAACCTATGAAATTTATTTTTATTTTTTTAATTGTATTTTAAAAAAAAAAGGAAAATCAGAAAAAATAATCCTAATTAATTTTATTTTGCAGGTTATGGTGGACCCAGATGCACCAAACCCTAGTGATCCTACTCTCCGAGAATATGTGCATTGGTTTGTTAATTTTCTCTTAATTTCTCTCTAGAGAGCTAATCATTTTGAATCAGGGAAAGCTAATCATTTATTTCTAATTAATTTCCTTGCTACTTTGACAATATATAAGGAACAATTAATAACATCTCACTTATCATTAATTTGCTAATTTGAATTTTACAACATGCATGCATATGTTGTCTAAGATATATAGGTATATATTCTTAATTATATATGGGACTCGAACAAACTTTCAAATCATTAATTTATTAGATAATTTTATTCACAATCACTTCATCAAAGTTTCATATATAGCTTCAACGTGAGATAAGCATGTTGATTTTGTCAAGACGGTTTTTAACCTCTCACGGATATGTTCAAAAAGGTTTAATCACTTTCTTGTCATAAAAAAAAAAATTAGAAGTATACACTCTTCTTGTACGTAATTTTTTTTTATTTTTTTTCATCAACACCAATATTAACTAGACATTATAAGTGAGTACTCTGAATACCTTGTAAATCCTAATCAGCCAGTGTATGATGTAATAAATCGATTCGTTTAACTTATAATTTTTGTAAGCATCACTTGGTTTATATAAAATAGTTCATAATAAATACTATATATAGAAAAATAAAAATATTAAGACTAGAACCAACAGATATTTTTGCAGATATTTTACAGATAAGTTCATAGTACGTGCGTTATGCTGACTACAAACCCACACACGTCATGCATATACCGTTTTCTTTTTTTTTTATCTTACAGTACTTAATATAATTTTAAATGTGCAGCAATATTTATCTGCTCCAATTAAAAGTAGGGAACAGTATATATAAAATAAACTACTGTATTTTCACACTTTATAACATAATCTTTTTTAAAAAAGAAAAGGTGGTATGTATGATCTTAACAAAGCGAGAGAATTAAGAACATTTTTCAGTAGCATGAACTATTGATTAATTTGGCAAATTAATTTAATGATGTGACGCACGAGTTTGTTTTTTTTATTTATTTATTTTATCATAAAGAATTGCTACTCCGTGTAAATACAAAATATTTACAGGATAAAGTTGTTTGTGGGGAATACCAGAAATGAATAAGACCTCTAAAAATTCTTCTTTTTGGACTATTCTGAAAAATGAGTTAGTCCCAAAAGGCACAAAATCAATTTGCTCTAGCTAGAAATATCCTAAGATATTTATATATAGTTAGATTTAATAATATATATATATATAACTCAATTTTTTATTTTATTTTTTTTTTGCATATTCTTGTAATTTTTACCGTGTCCTATTTTAGCACATGTTTGCTGATCATATAATAATTTAATTAATATGTAGGTTGGTGACTGATATTCCAGCAACGACTGGGCCAAGCTATGGTGAGTAAATGGGCCGTTTTAAGTTTAACTAGGCTTTTTATTGGTCACTTTGGGCTGACTTGGCCCGGCCCATAATCTCACACCTTAAAATATTCTCTGAAAATTGTATGTAGGGCAAGAGATTTTGGCGTATGAGAGTCCAAGACCGGCAATGGGAATACACAGATACGTGTTCATACTGTTCCAACAAAAAAAGAGACAAACTGTGGATGCACCCGGATGGCGTCAGCATTTTAACACTAGAGATTTTGCTGAGTTTTACAATCTTGGATCGCCCGTTGCTGCAGTTTATTTCAATTGTCAACGGGAAAATAGCTCTCGTGGAAGAAGAATTCTACTCAGTTAATTAATATCCTCTTAATATATTATATTATGTATTGATCAAGTCTTATTAGCTAGCTAACATATATATGATGTATGTATTGATCAAGTCTTATTAGCTGGCTAATATATATATGATGTATGAAAAATGAATAAGCCATATAGCTGCCTTGCAAGTTTTGTTTGTATATTAAATTTTGTTGAAGTAATTATAACTACATATTTTAAAAAATGATGACTGCATTATATTATTTTTACTAGAGATAGAACTCTTTATGGGCCAGATTTAATATGCAAATCTAAAAATATTGAGCCTATACTCATTAATAATTTAGACAGGCCCGGACATAGATGATGTTAGATTTTCTTCGTTCAAGTTTGCTAAATTGAACAAATTAAGGTGTATGTGCAAACACTATAATATCATTTTGGTTTAGTTCTTTTTGGCCGAACTCGATTTTTAATTAAATATTTATTGAATTTACTGAATTGGTATAAATTTTAAGGCAAATGAGATTTTAGTCTCTGACTTTTGTCAAAATTTTCTGTTTGGTCCTCATATTATCAAAAACTCACTACAACGTCCGCAAATTTCGTTATAATTAACTCTTTAATCCTTTTGTCCATTTTTTTACGATCTGTAACTTTTATATTCATAGACAGACAAGATATAACATAAACACAAGATCATTTTGTATTGCAGTATGAATGTCTTAAAAGTTAAAATAAATTATGTTGTTTTTTCTTTTTTGAAAGCAAAATAAATTATGTTTAAAATCTAAAATATAGACAAAAAAGACTAAAGAGTTAATTATGAGTGGAGACCTTGAAGTAAGTTTTTCAAAATATAAGAATCATATAATGAATTTAACAAAAGTCAGGGACTAATAAATTATATGTCCCTAAATTTTACCTTTAAAAAGAATCACGGCCTTTATATTATCCAAATCCACCTTCTTAGATCTGTGAACGGGTGGAGCATGCAAAAATCAAGCCTGCAAAAAAAAAGGTATTAAATTGTAAATAAGTTTATAAGATAAAGTAAACCCATCTAGAGAAAGATTAGTTACATAAAGGCATCCAATCAACATGTAATTGATTGATTACACTGAATATTTTTCACCATTGCAAAAGATTTCAAATATTCGGGTGTGATTTGGCTCTTACACGTCAACATTATAAAATATATTATTAAATCTTTACTATTAGTTTAAACGATCATGAAATTATGAGTTCAAAATCTCCATACGAACTTTGTCAAACTAAATATACAGTTAATTTCCTAAGTCTATATATGTGGTTGACAGTTTTCTAACACATGCTATTTTCTCATGTCAACATAAGTAAATTTTGACTCATTTCAGCCTAAATATTAACTTAAACCACCAAAGTGACTCCCAATCTCAATTTAGGACTAAATTGGTCTATTTTAATTGGTTGAAAGAAAAAGGTATGGGAATGTAGACCTAACTGAAATCTATATGTATTCATCTAACAAGGTTTTTGGTGAGATTCATCTAACTAGGTAATACAATAAGAAGAAAAGTAAAGGAGAGCATATTTTTGTACCAAAAAAAGAGATTCCATTTATTGAAGTTCATATAACCATACATATATATGATGAGTGAAAAATAAAAGAAAAAAGTAAGTGGATAGTTGCATAATTGCATATTGCAAAGATCCCATTTTTATGGTGGGAATGGAAAAATGGTATAGATTCTCAAGTCTACTTGATCAATTATAGGCCATAAATGTTGGATAGTGCTTAATAGAAAAATACACAGAGAATCTTTTTCTTAAAAGTTAGACTCTTCAGATCGTATGATTATATTTATCATTAGATCAATCGTGAATGCAAAACTCCAATTTTGGTGGGTCGATTTTAACTTGAGTTAGTCTCTCAGTATTCAAGAAATAAAAGTAACTAAAATTGCCATTGGTAATGGATGGTTTCGACAGCTGGAGACCACGGCCTACCCAGATCCCTTCATATATTATGCATGTGTAGTGAAATGAAGATTCCAATCGTCAAAATTTATCTTAGATTAGATGATTTTGACGATTTTTCAATAAAATTTTGGTAGATCTCAAAAAGATATGAATTTGATGATTATTATTCGTCTTGTTCGAAATAAAATGACTTGTTTTACATTGAATATGACAAACCTTATAAAAAGAAATGATCACATTAGTGCATTTTTTTCTCATTCCAAACCGTCACCATATATTGAATTTTAATAACAAATTTGAAACTCCTAAAAATGGTTCCCCGTTGACTCATGACATTCTATTTTCGAAAGTTTTCTTTGCGATTTTTAAGTCCTAAATTTAGTGGAGCTTATAGTATAACCCTCATACATTATATCTTAGCTTTGGCCACTAGATACATTATATCTTAGCTTTGGCCACTAGATGAAATAGTATAGGTAGACCAAAAATACTAGTGACCATTTTATGACATCCCAACTATATATATTTTCTGTTGCACTTTTTTTATGTTCTTAAAATAATCCACAATTAGTATTTTGGGCTTGCTTTCATTGATCCTTTAATTGGATGGGCCATTTCCATTCGTGCCCGACTTTGGACCTATGATCCACATTCTCAAATTAAAAACAATAAAGTGAAATATTTTTAAAAAAATCAAGGAACTTTGCCCCATTTTCAAGAATTTTGAACAATAAATTCTTCAGAAATTAACAATTTATGATCTTTTCTGGTTTAAATTTGTGATATACTTTCATGACGCTCTCCTTATTTGTAAACATATCATATATAGTGAAAGAGCAATGTGTATAGCTAGTCTTTAAACTACTTTTGGCACAATGGTGGAATTTTCCATAATGGATTTCAAAGTATTTATCTTTAAGAATTATTTTGTAATCTTTCAATGAATCGACTCAATATGAATAAACAAACATTTCATATATTTCCATTTCCATAAACTAAAGCTGGATATGTTCTATATTTGGGAGCTTCGACAAGAATTAATAGTTGGGATGCTTGTTCTATATTTCTATATGTGCTTTGTGGTGTCTCACATTTTCATAAAGGAAACTAGAATGGTGGATTCTCTTGCTCGTTATGATGGAAAAGCTTGATGGAGTTTTGCGCCGGACTTTTGTTGTAGTTTTATTTCAGATAGTTGAGCAATTTCGCTTTGTGTAAAAAAAAATTTCCGACTTTGTTTGTCTCTTTTTTTTTCTTTTAATATATTGAGGCTGGAGGTCGAGGGTTTGTTGCGGATGCCAACCGAGTTGAGATGTTTGACCTCTTCTTCCTTCAGCTTCTCACTTTTTATTTAACACACCCATATAGAAAAAACAAAAAGTTAAAGACTCTACCAATAACCATGAATGCCATGAGTTCGAATCAAACCAGAGTGAATGATTTTTCTTTAATATTTAATGTAAGTGTAATTGCATTTTATTTTTTTTTAAAAAAAGAAATACAATTAGAACTTATGGAAAAAATTGTATTTCTGTTTGTAGACTGTGCTTGTATTTTATTTTTTTTCAAAGCACCACAAAAGTTATTTTTAAAGAGTTTGTTTCGTGGTGTCCTCTTACCTGTAATCATGTGGTTGATGATGTCTACTTGCAATCCAAAATCTTGTTTTTTGAATCAAACTCGATCTGTTGCCAAAAAGAAAAGAAAAAGCAACACATAGTCGGCGAAAACAATAAAAACTCAAAATTTATAGCTAAATAAATGAAATATAAAAGGACAAACAAAAACTAGAAGAGAAATTTCTAGCAAAATGTTATTATAGCTTTTAGTTTATATATATGAAACATATTTTTCTAGTTATAATTGAACTTTGTATTCACGAATTCAAAATCGAAATTTTAAGGATGCTTCATACTATAAATATGATGTTTTGAAGAGTACAAATTGTAGCATTTTGAGACCAAGTCATTTACCGAGTTTGTGTAAGGTGTAGTATCACACTCCATATACGTATCCCGAGCTAAATTTTTCATTTGAAACCTTCTCACTCTCATACACATATATTCGGTCGAAACCAAACTTGGAAGCTCATAATATTTCACATGATCATTCAACTATAGTGTATGATAACATATTAACTCATAACTAATAGTTGTGAGCTCAAATTGAATTGTCGGCCTCACAGCTAAATTGAAAAAGGGGAAAAAATGATTGAAAAGAACCGACAAAATAAAAAAATGAGCTCACAACCATTAGTAGTGAATTTGTTATTGCAAGTGAGGATGCATACAATGTTGTGAAAAACCTCCTATTTATAGCTATGAATATGATTCCATATGACGTCATCACTATTATTTATATTAAATTTCAGAATAAATTCTATAATAGTGCTCTTTTTTATGTAAACTTAAAAAACATCATAAGAAAATTAAGCTTGAAGATTTAAAATAATCAGTTTGGCCACTATACTAACGGTGAAAGAGATCAATAATTATTAAAATTGTGTCTGAAAGTAATGGTTGACAATTTGTATATATTTTTTTTATTATAAATGTCTTCTATTAATTTGTTAGGAGATTAAGGTCAATTTATGTGAATTAATTCGAACAATTGAAATATTTGTGTAAAATCAATATCACAACAATTTACGTTCAAAACGGAAAAGACCACAAAAGAGAAGGAGTATTAATTTATTGAAACAATTCAGAACAGAATACAAGAGATTCATAAAACACACATGCTTAAGAATAGTCTTATTTGATATTCCCAATCTCAACGTACACTCAAAATCTCAAAGAAATTAACTGCCAAGTCCTCTAGAGTTCTTAGGAACTCCATGTGTGGAGTTCCTAAGATCTCAGCCACACAATAAGATCCTAGGGCCCTCATTAATTAAACATGAGGGCCCTAGGATCTTATTGTGTGACTGAGATCTTAGGAACTCCACACATGGAGTTCCTTGGAACTCTAGAGGATCTCTAGCCGCAAACTGTATATTGTTGGTTACAATCAGTAGCGCTCATTAAATGACCCTTCGCCAATTTTTAGACCAATAACAAGTATATAATTGAAGATGAATTATTTTATTTTTTGTGAAAAGAAGATGAATTATTTGATGCAAGCAACTTGACAAATTCCATCGAAAATGCAGCCGTAAGGGTCCGGATCCTCTAGAGTTCCAAAGGAACTCCATGTGTGGAGTTCCTAAGATCTCAGCCACACAATAAGATCTTAGGGCTCTCATTTAAAGGTAGAGGAAGAAAAAAGTATTTTGTTTAATTAATGAGGACTCTAAAATCAATTGTGTGGCTGAGATCCTAGGAACTCCACACATGGAGTTCCTTGGAACTCTAGAGGATTCTTAGCGGTAAAACATTATTGTTGTTGGACAAATTTCATTAATTAAAAGTGGACTCATATGAAGACAACTTGCACACAAATCCATTTGCTACAATCTCATCCATGTTGACCTCTTAGACACCAACAATGATAGCATGTTCAATTTCACATTTGATCCAAAAACTCTTTATTCAATTAAACTTATAGTAATTAATAATTAAGATTAACATTATTTGATCAATGTCGTTTATTTTTTAGTGGCTTAAATTAGTTAATTGATCGATATTCATTTACTTTAGCAAGTCAAAATGTTTGATTTAATAATATTGGCTTTTCATCAATGGAATTATCCATGAAGCCAAACTAATCAAGTAATGAATTCAGTTCTAGATAAAATAAACCTCAGATTATGTCGTAGTAGAGCAATCGCTGACCATCCACAAATTAAGAACAATATATCCTGAGACATGTACAACGCAATGAAAAAGGAAATTGTCGAGAGTTTCCCTCATTATAGTACCTATAGCCCATAACCCAAGAAACAAGCGGACATTAAGTCGAGCAGGTTTACCCCTTGGCTCAATCCGTTTAATTTGAACAAACATTTTGAATATAAAACATTATCAAATGGTATTTTGAAAAGTAGTATGTTTATTTAATTCAAGATTTTATGCAACATTATAACACTTAGATTACTTTCTTTTTGACTGAGCTAAACTAAATTGATCTAAACTGAAATTGAATTAAATTGAATTTGTTGAACAAAAAATTGGTTGAATCGGCTGAATTTAGTTTATTTAACTTGTTTGAACTAAACAAAGCTAAACAGATCTGAATTGAATTGAACTGAATTTTACTGAAAATGATAAAAAAAATGAGGCTTTAACATTTAAAATTCAAAAATTAAAATACTATATTTTTTTTTTTGTATTTGTGTTTTTAAAAGAGAAACCCTAGCAACCAAAAGTAGTCGAACTTCTTGATTCAATATTGGGGTTATTTTCTTCCCAAAAAAAAATAATATTGGGGTTATTTTTCCAGCTAAGCCACAGTTATTTAATATCCAGAGTGGACATGTTATTTTGTACATCTTCATTTAATTACATTAGAGTGCTTTTGTGCATATCATCCATCTCCACTTTGCGTATATAGACCCTAAAAAAACAAAGGATAGAAACACAAGAAGAACTAATAAAGGAGAAGTGTACTTAGCTCTTTCAATTGTATTTTATTTTTATTTTTTTTTGTAAAAGGATATGTGTTAGTTCTTTATATTGGCTATAATATCCGCTAACTGCAATCCGTTATCTTCTTTATCTTCATATGGTGCATAAACTGTTTGTCTAGGCGGTCGAGTAGCCATATTGCAAAATGTGCAAAAATTTCCGAGCATTGTACTTAAACGTATTTTATAAAAGTGAGTTTAAATTTGTTGACACTTAGAATAACAATGGATACATAGAACCTATCCCAAATTTGAAATTCCACATGGCATGATTTCAACCAAGAGCTAATAACTTAAAGAGCAAAGAGGAGATGTTAAGAAAAAATTGCAGGACATATATTAAATTGACCAGACAATAAAATCATCCCCCAAAGTATGGTGGACCAAGATTCTACAAGGATAAATATTCTTTCCTTTTTTTACAAAGTATACAATTCCTTCGTCTTTAAATAGAAAGGGTATTTTTGTACATGCAAAAAACATATATCCTTACCACCACACCACAATGCTTTTATTTTTCTTTGGATAACATCCTAAACTTTAGAATCACTTTTCATGGCCACAAACTTGGGTAAAAAAGTTAAGGGACAACAAATTGAATTGATCAGATAAATCTCTATATATAGTTAGACCAACATGTCAATATTTGATAAACTATATTGATTTTTTTTTTATGAGCGAGATAAACTATATTGATGACCATTGAATTTTATCTCAATTGGCAGTATGTTACTAACTTTAAAATGTAATGAAAAAAATTCACTCAATTCTGTACTTTCTAATACTATTCAAGATTGCCCCATAAGAGTTGGTGGTTTCATAATAATAAAAATTATTAGAATTCTAAGAAATTTTAATTATTCAATCTTTTATTTTAAAGTCATGTATCTATCGTTTGATTAGTGGGTGTAAAGGTGAATATTTATATAAAGACAGCTTAAATGACGATTTTGGAAAAATAAAAGATGTATATAATTCTAAACCACTTTTGATTATTAAATGTTGTTTATCATGAAATTACCAACATTCATTACTCTTCAAATTCTTATCTAACATCACGGCCTCTAGTTACTAGAATACAATAGTGAGGATTTGATTCTTTCTATTTACAAATTTATTTTAAAAAAATTAATTCAGATGTTGATTAAGATTTTATTCATTCCAAATGGCGTAGGCACTACAAAAAAATTCCCTATTGCAACAGATTATTTTTAGGTTTTTTTTAACCCACTTGCAATACCAGAACAAACTACAGACTTTGATAAGAGTTTACAATGGAGTTTACAGATTGTCTACCAATAAGAGCTAAATTTTGATGAAGTGTGCACTCGAATCGCAAACCTTTCAAGTAGAAGATGAAGTACCTTATCACTTGAACCAACTCTCATTAGCAGATTTTTTTAGTTTAGCAACAATTTTTTTTGTTGTAACAGCTTATAGTTTTCAAAACCGATAGAAAACCGTAACTATAATAGAATTCTGAGATAGCGTGTTAAAACAAAACCGTTACTATAGGACTGTTTTTGCTTTTTTGACTTTTTGTGTAGCAGCAATTTCTAAAAGCGTTAACATAAAAATGTTGCTATAAAAGTTTTTTCTTGTTATAAGGGCTTAAAAAATCAATTTATGACAAATTTAAACCGAAATAAAGTGATACACTCTGGAGAAAATGTAGGGCGGAAATGGAATAATATTTGATAACAGTCCACTCATGTTTTACTTTATTTTCTTTTCCTTATTGGAGAAGATGAACTTTAAGCCCCCAAACAAGTTCTCAAGGACCTACATTTTTACTTTGCATTTTAGAATTGAATTGTAAAAACATGCGCTCGGTGAATTTTTTTCATCCAAAAGCAAAATTATAAACCTTATACATCACTATTATAAATGGGTTGCATCCATAGACGAACATATATACCGCTTCTAGACATAAAAGGTTTGCATATTAATACAAGTATAGGGCCAATTTTATAATTAATTTATTTTATAGAGATCAATTATGTAATTTTCCTTTTATAACCGTTATACTCAGCCTGTATATAAACAGCTGATATCACTTGCATGCCGATTGATTTTGTCTCAATCAAACACTGATATATATGAATTTATGAGTTTTGGTATAGCTAATCTGTTTATTTTTATTATTAGAAACTATTGATATATATTAGTCATTAAAAGTCATATAAAATGTTCTTTTTCATCCTTTTAATTTATTAATGTTATTGTTTATTAATTTTCCCTTTAAAAGTAGTTTTCACTTTTTAAGATGACTGGGTTTTTTACATAAAATAATAAGATATATATGCTCAAAAACTTTTTCTTTCGTTAAGTATTACTCTTGAGTTAGTTTCGTTTATCTATACCTTGTGGACCAAACCATTTTTGGCTTAAGCATTAAATAAAAATTTATATTTTTTATTATATCTTAAATAGTTTTTTCGCATGAATTCGTTGTCTTTTATATTTTTAAGAAATATTATAATTCGAAGGTATTCTAGAGTTTTTACCTTAATTATAAGGTTTAGAATGAAGTTTAATACTTAATGACTATGAACATCTCCAAGAGACTCTCTCTATTTAGGCTCTTAAGTTAAAATTTGAGGAGTTTGACTAAAAATTCAACTCCAAGAGCCTCTTAGCCACTCCTCAAATCACTAAGAGCCACACTCTCCCTTCTCAAATTTAAGAGTCTCTTTGTTTCTCCTAACTTACTTTTTATTAATATTTTCACTATTGTCTAATCTCTCTCTTCTTCCTGTTGGTAAATATAACAATAGAGAACTAATTTTAGTAATAAAAATTAAATAAGAAGTTGCAATGAAAAGTATTGTTAGAGCATCTCCAAGAGCCTCTTAAATATACAATATTGGCTCTTAGTCATTTAGAGAAGCTCTAAATTGTGTCTTCTCCGACAATGTTATTTTTTATGATTAAAGTTATTCATTCTCATTTTGTTTACCAATAAGAAGAAGAGAGATATTACACTATCATAAAATATCAATAAAAAATAAGTTAGGAGAAAGAGAAAAGCTCTTAAATTTGAGGAGAGATAATGTGCCTCCTAGTGATTAGGAGACTTTTGGAGTTAAGCATCTCCAAGGCTTCTCCCTATCATACTCCCTAAAATAATATTAATATAATAAATTTTCAAATTTAACTTAAATTTTTTTGTGTATACTCCAACCATACTCCCTATCACACTCTCTATTTCATTATTTTATTAATAAAAAATTATAAAATTAATATAAACTAATGTGATATGAAGAAAAGAGGAGAGAGAAGAGAAATAAATAATATTATAAAATTAAATAGGGAGCCTCTCATCCTCCTCAAATTTGAGGAGCCAAAATTCACTCCCTAAAAGTTTAGGGAGCCACCTCACATGGTTGGAGAAACATTCTCCCTATCATGCTCCCTATTTTAACTAAATGGTGATTTAGGAAACCCCCTTGGAGATGCTCTTAAAATTTTTATCCAAACTCTTCAAATTTTAACTTAAGAGCCTATATAAGGAGTCTTTTGGAGATGCTCTTAATGGTAAAACTTAGAGCCTCCCTAAATGACTAAGAGTTAATATTTTATATTATTTTTAGAGAGTAAATTAGGAGTCTCTTAAAGAGCATGGTTTTGTAAATTTACACGTCTTGGATTATTATTTACTTGATTTAGTTTGACTTTTGCGTTCTTTTATATTGTTTTGACATCAATTTTTTTTTTTTTAAAGACGTCAAATTAAACTTTACTTCAACCTTTATTTACCCATTTTCGTAGGTACTTCAAGTTCAACCAAAGCTTACATCAATAATTCAATTCATTGTCTTAATCAATCTGCATGTTTATGTTATTTCGTTCATTTAATTTCCATCCACTTGAAAGTTAATTTCAAACTTAATCGTTTTTGTCCTTTCAACTCTCATAACATCTACTAATTAGAAGTGAAACATCCAATTTACGTTGTACATTCAATTTTGCTTACACCTTTGTAAGATCTGACAACATAATAATAATTTAAATAAAATCAAATGTTCAGTATACAATGATGACGAGTATGAGATTTTCGTTAGAAAGATTTTTACGTTGGCCAAAGCTCTCAGTTATCTTCTCATTTAACGAACATGCTTTTGGACTGCTCAAACTAAGGATAGATAATTGAGAGTCCAACAGAGGGTAGGATATCTTCATTTCTCCAGAGCCCGTCAAACTCTAGCTGGCATGCAACCAATGCTTCTAAAAATACTCAAATGTACTAAATGAGCAGACATTAACTTTTACACGCTCTCTCTACTTCATTACTCTTTCTTTAGAATCTTACTAACTTGATCGATGGAGTGTCTATTAGGAGGACTCTGACACCTCACGAGCATTGGTTAAGCTTACCCAAAATAACTCAAAGTATTTTTTTGTATGCAATTGTGATTATGCAGTTTCACAAATATTCAAACTTTTATGGTTTCGAATTCCATGATCCATAGAATTGAAGTGTTAGAGGCTTGTAAATGGTTGCAGGAAGTTAAAAAAGCCCATGGTGCAGCAAACAAAGGCCCATAAAGTGTTGATTAAATTATTTGCAATTAAAGGCGCCAATATTAAAAAAAAATGGCGCAAATTCTACAAAATCGTGTTGGAGCCAAAAATCATCTGGCGCGAAAATCCATAAAAAATAAGTAAAGAAGATGCTTTTATAATTATTTTTATTGCTTAAATATATATTCTTTACATTTATTTCTTCATTTCTATCCCATTTTCCCCAAATTATCATAGGGAAACTGTTCAATTTTACTTTCTACTTGTTTAATTTTGTAAATTAGGGTTTTGAAGTTCTGGGAAATGGCGGATACGCCGATGGAGGTCATCGATGTCGATTCATACACAGGAACTATCACCCAACAAGAAAAACCCCAACCCAGGAAAACCCTAAAGCGAAAGCGGAAGTCTTTACCATCTGGGTTGACAAATGAGCAGAAGGAAGCCCAAATTGAGGGTTTGAAGAAGGAGCTCGAGGGGCTTTTTGGGTATTACAGGGAAGTTACGGATCCGAAATTAGGGTTTGGGTTTGGGTTTGGGTTTGGGGGGAGTGAGTGTAGTACACTCAATGGGAAGGTGGGGTTGTTGATGGAGGAGAGTCCGGCAGCGCTGTCCAAACTCGTGGCGGAGATACACTCCAAGTTGTCGGAGGGAAATGGAGATGTTACTGTCGCTATGGTGAAGACTGCTGTCTTGTTTGTTGGCCAAAGAGTGTTGTATGGGGTGCCCAATGCCGATGCTGATGTTTTGGAGGATCAGACCGAAGCTTGTCTTTGGTGTTGGGAGGTAATGGGGTTTCTTCAATTCTTCATCTCCGCGCTTTATTTTGAGGATTTCGTTAGATTTGTGATTGATTGTTTTGTGAATTTTGCTAGTTATTTATTGCCATTTAATGTTACTATTAGTTTTTTTATTTTCATTGTTATTGGGTGTGTTTGAATGCATACAAGGAATGCAGTCATTGGCATTGAATGGTTTTTCTGCGTTTATGTTAATTTGTTCACGAGACATTATTTACAGCTTATTTCTATCATTATAAGTGCATTTTGTGCTTTTGGGCATGAATTGATACAGGCCATATGGGTTCATTTAAGTTTCTCTTGTTAGTAATTCCCGTCTTGTATTTGCATTCACCATGGTGTTGATTTGGTATGTGGAGGTCATTCTTATTATGTTAACTTTGCGAATCAATGTTTCTCGTGGTCATATTTGGTTGTTTTTTAATCATCGTGATTTTACCGTATCTAATTTGTATTGCTATTATTGTAGACTAGAGACCTAAAGTTGATGCCCAAATGTTTGCGTGGTACATTAAAAGTTCGGCGTATGTGTCGGAAGAAGATTCACGAGAGAATTAGTGCTGTTTCTGGTAAGCAAATATGCAACCAAAATTTATTACTTCTTCATTTTGCGCATAGAACTATGTTATTTGATATTAGCAATTCAAATCAATGAAGGGTGTCTAGTATAACACTAGAAGACCAGGTATAGAGTCAGCAAGACGGTTTTCTCTGCAAAGTCAGGAATAGGAACAGCTTAAATTTTGGTTTTTTCTTCTTCTTGATTCCCTTTTTTGATCCTTGTTAATATCATCATCTGGTTCGACAACATATCTACCAAGAAAATTTCTGCTCCCCTTAGAAAGATGTTGGCATATTGCTCATGAAAATAAGTCCTATTATATAGTTCAATTATCATTAGATAATGTTGTCAAGTGTTTTTTCACAACTAAAACTGAGTTCTATTCTTGCTCTAAGGTAGTTGTTAATATGTTTTATAATTCTATAAAGAAGTTTCTGTAGATAAATAGAAATTTGGTTTTCAAGTGTTTTGGGTGCATTTCAGAGGTAATAACTGCATTTCAAAAGTCAGAGGGTGATCAGAGCTACAAAGTTGATTTGATGAAAGCATCAGAGAAGCTCTGTAAAGTGTTAGGTGAGGTGGAAATTCGTTCATTAGTGGACAGCATGAAGCAGAAAAATGGAGCTGAGATGTATGTTTCTGAATTGGTCCTGCTCTTATTTTTTTCCTAAAATCTATAGCTTCTCTTTTTTTGTAATCAGTTGTTACTATTACAGGGCAGATAAAGAAGCAAAAAAAGAACAAAAGTTGCTCATCAAGCAGTTGGAGAAAAATAAACGACAAGCCGAGAAGGAGAAAAAGATGATGGACCTTGAACATGAAAAAGAAAAGAAGCAAACAGTATGTGCCAATGCATATGTTTTTTTAATAAGTCCCCATCTCTTGTTTCTTCAAATGCCATGAATATGGTGTTTAGTTTGGATAATAATTGTCTGGAATGCCAGAACAAATGGTCTTTAGGTTTACTCTAAAATGCAAATTGGAATTCTTAATCATGATTGTGTTGAATTTATTAGATGTCGATACATAGTTTCAGAGACATGAACAAGCATTCAAGTGTTTGCTTGTATTTGCATGGTAATTAGTCTCTCACCAAGTAATTATATTGTTCTATAATTCTATTTCTTCAGGAGAAAGAACAAAAGCGGTTGCAGGAAGAGGCAGACAAAGATGAGAAGCGTCGTGAAAAAGAAGAAGCTGAAATGAGGAAGCAACTAAGAAAGCAGCAAGAGGAGGTTGAGAAAGAACAACGCCGTAGAGAGAAAGAGGAAGCTGAATTGAAAAAGCGAATTGCCATACAGAAGCAGGCCTCAATCATGGAAAGATTTCTCAAAAGAAGCAAATCAATTTCGCCATGCCAAACTGATGAGACTCCAACCAAAACGAGCCCATCTGTGTCCTTTAGAAATCCGAGTCATGAGTTGCCCGAGGCAGTGACTGTAGCAATGGACTGCACTCTTTCATCAAATGATGATATCAGCATTGATGACATTCGCAAGTAGGTCCCATATTCCCTAGGGATCCCTGGACAACTTTTTTCGCCCTTGCGCTTTTTTACTGGGTATCCAATGGTTTTGATGAGTCAAACTAACTTGCTTTGCAGGTTACACTTATCTTCATGGAATCATCTGGGCCGTACTGTTCGTTCAAATGGAAAACAGCATTGGACCATTCGTCAGAAACCCAAGACTGAATTATTCAAGGCACTCAAACTATCTGCCAATAGGGAAGGGTCTCAAGACGATGAGTTGAATGAAGAGAAGATTGTAAGAGGATGGGAAGAGCAATCTTCTGATAGATCGTGCTTAGCTAGTTCAGAGGGTTCTGATGCTAAAAAGTTCAAAAGGAGGAAACAGTTGCTCCAGTTTGACAAGAGTCACAGACCTGCATTTTTTGGTATTTGGCCTAAGAAAAGGTCAACTTCTCTTTCTTGAGATCTGGTGTGTTCATCAACAACAAATTTATGCTGTGTAGCTTAAAATTCTAACGCTATGAATGCTTTATTTACCAGTCATGTTATTGGACCACGACATCCTTTGAGGAAGGAACCTGAGTTGGATTATGATGTTGATAGCGATGAAGAATGGGAAGAGGTATGTTCTTGAAACTGTCTAAATAAAAATATAGAATAAGAGAGACATCCTAAATGCCATTGGCAACCTCTTATATTGTGCAGGAGGATCCTGGTGAAAGCCTCTCAGATTGTGATAAGGATGAAGAAGAACAAGGTTTAGAGGAAGGATGTTCAAAAGATGAGGATGAAAGTGAAGATGGATTTTTTGTGCCTGATGGGTATCTCTCAGAAAACGAGGTAAAGAAACCAAATCCTTCACCCATTCTGATTCGCTTTGTGCAGTTTTATTCGTTGTTTTTACTTTGGGGCTTGGCATTGCTTAACATTAGATTTATAAGTGCATAAGTTTTTGAATCTATGTGACTCTGTAGAGTTTCCTATTAGCTAAGACATTTACATCCATCCTTGCTTACTTTTCGGCATTCAGGGAGTTCAAGTTGACAGAATGGAAATTGATTCCGTGGCTGAAGAAGCTAGAGGTTCTCCGGATTGCAATCAAGATTTGGAGAGTGAGGAATTCTGTAAATTGCTTAAACAGCAAAAGATTCTTAACAATTTAACAGAAAGCGCTCTTCGGAAAAACCAGCCTTTGATCATATCAAACTTAATGCACGAGAAATTACACTTGTTGGAGGCAGAAGATCTAACTGGTACTCCCAAATTAGAAAAGACATTTTTAGAAGCTCTTTCTATGCGCACTTTTCCAGGCGTGCCACATCTGGAAATAACAAATGTCAATGTAGAAGCTGAAGATCAAGATGCTTGCTTTTCGAGCAGCAAGGTCAATAGTTCACAGACCTCAACTGTGGCAGCCATACAAGAATCAGATATGCCTACCATCGTAAGTGGTGGTTCTTATTCTCTGCTTAAGATGTCAACTGTATTAAGATTCTTTAACGTTTCAGTTTTATGAGAGAAATAACAAATCTCAAGATATCTTTTGTCGTTCTACTCAATGTTTCTTATGATCACATCATATATATTGCTGCTGACTGCAATCTTGATGACAGGTTTCTACGATCCAATCTTGCTCACAGAGTATCCATAAAGTTGTAGAATCTTTGCAACAGAAGTTCCCTACTGTCTCAAAGTCTCAATTAAGAAGTAGAGTTCGTGAGATATCAAGTTTCGTGGACAACCATTGGCAGGTTAGTTTCCTTTAATGTATGGCATTTCTTGCACGATGACAGCCCTCAATGAGTACTCATAGGGTTTTTATTCGTCTGCTATTCATTTACTACGTTCTGAAATTGTTGCTTTGCTGCTAATTAAACCAAACATGAAAATGTGCAACGAATAGATGAATGGAATCCCTAAATGGTTGATTTTTGTAATGCAGGTGAAGAAAGAAGTTTTGGATGAAGTTAGAATGCGTATATCGCCAGGTACTTAGTCGTGGTCAATACCTATAAACCGTATGATAATAATACAGTTTCCATGAATATTATTGAAGTGTTCTTGATTTTTGATGAATCAGTGAAAGGTGGAGGAGGAAGGATGCAGAATATTTCCACATTTTTCTCAAAGAGGTGTTTGCCTCCGTCTGGGAAAAGTGTCAGTCCAAACGAGACTTGTTCGAGTGGATCTGTACCTGAGAAGCCACCGTCTTAACATACTCAAATTCGAAATCCTTAGGTAGTCTAGTTTTTCTGAATCTTCCTTGAATCTATCAGTTTGATAGATGTTTTGCCAATGTAAAATTATCATCTTGAAAGGAAGATGTGTATTTTGTTATATAAGCAGTGAAATTTAGTAGCAGCCATGAAATCCGGAGATGATACTACAGCAAACATCTGACTCAAAACTTAACAGAAATATATTGTATTTGATTTTGAATTCAGTTTTCTAATCGGATTAAAATTGTGATTTTATGTAAAAACATGGAAAATAATTTGTAAAAAACAATATTTGATCTTTGGCCTTGATGTACCAATTAGCTATACTTAATGCGTATAATTCTTATAAATACTTAATTTAGTGTAGTGTGTGCAATGTTTTAACACAAGTTTTAAAGTTGGGTTAGTGTTATTTGGCGGCAATAGTAGCATTTCTGTTATTAAAAAAATATATATATAGCATTTTTTATACATTTAAACTTTTGCAACTCGTAGCGTTAAATACATTTTCTCCGGCTTTACCTTTATAATGAGTGGAAATTTCTGAAATTTTTTAAATATTAATTGCAAGAGGGTAATATGCATGATAATGTTAAAGCATTTTTAATGCTAATTAATGAGTTTGTTAATATATGTGTGAAACCTCAAGCGACTAATAATATGGGAAGGAGGAAGTATAAAGTTACGGTATACTTTTGAGACTCTCGTGTGCATTTATAATTTTGGGACTCACATATAAAGTAAGAGTATCTTGGTAAAAGCAAACTCAAAAGGTTAACATAGCCGTTAATATTTAGGGTAAAGTTAAAAAAAAAACCATATGGTTTTACTTATTTTCAAAAAAAGATTGTGATTTTTTTTTGTCAAAACAATGATTGAGGTTTCAGTTTTTTGCAAAATGAGGACTTTTTTTGTTGGCGCTCTTAAAATCATCGTTTACGACTTCAGAAATGATGTATTCCAATAAATTTTGATAGTCTAAAAAACTTTAATTCTTCGACTTCTTTTTTGTTGTGATCATTTAAATGGTGTTTAGTGAAGAGAGATATAATCAACGTTTAGAGAGAGAAAGTTAAAAAACGATGACTTTCAAAAACTGAAAATGTGGCTCCATAAAAATTATGGTATTAAATAACTTTAATTCTTTAAATTTTTCAGTTATTGGCTGAACTTTGATAAATGATTAAACTTTTTTTGTGATCATTTTTTATTTTTTTTAACTTTGATAAATGATTAAACTTTGATCTTTTTGAAGCTACTCTAAATCAATTTAAAAATTAAAGGGTTAATTACCAATAGATATTTTGTGGTTTTGCGTTTTTTAAATGAATGACTGTGGTTTGTATTCTTTGCAGAATTAAGAAAATGATCGATTTTGTTGACGTGAAAAGAGTCATTTTTTGTTCAAATTCTTTTATGACCTTTGAGATTAGCTCCAGATAATCAGTTAAAGGCTTGAAAAAATATTTTTGCAAAAATTGTCTTCGTGTATGTCATCGATCATTTCCTTAATTCTGCAAACAAAGCAAAACATAAACCTTTGTTTGCTCAAAGGCAAACCACAATATTTTATTTACAAAAATGCGAAATTATATAACATTTATTTAAAATTAACTCAAAACTAAACATGTAATGTGAATATCAACTTTGATGGTTGACTTAAATTGGTATTGTGGCATTCACCTAGACATTATATCACATATCATTAATATTTTATTTGAATTTCTTTTACATCGGTGACTTGTGGTTTTTTATGTGACTACCGTAAGTAAGTCAAAGTTGATTATTGTTAACGTGGCAATTATGTCACTTTTCCGATATTAAATAACGGCGAACAACCTGGAATAACACGATATCTAGCACGGAACTAGGCAATTTAAAGACAAAACCCTGAGGAATCTCCTAGTAAAACTAAAATGTCTTGAATGTGAACAGAAGACAGTAGAATGGGTCATCTTCATATCTATCAATCAAGGGTCAAAACCTTAAATGCTTGGGGAAGATGAAGATAGATAGATGGGAGATGAAGATGATGGAGTTCCACAATGAGTGTCATAAAATGCAGCACCCGACATTATAATAATTAATGTGATTTAATTAAAAGTATGTAATGTGAGATTGAATGAAGTGGTTGTGATGTCCAGTTTTGAATTTGATAGTTAGTGAGTTCATGGGCTATCTTACTTATCTAGGGTTTTGTTCTTCTACGCAACCTAACAGAATCCGGTTTTGCAGCTCATACATAATTTGTTTATTTTATTTTTTCATCAAAATTTTATTTCTTGTAATTTCTCCAAATTTGGAATTCCTTAAACGACATTTATTGGTGGGTAAATTTGCAAAATGGGGAAAATCACTCTCACAACCATCTTCTCTCATTGAAAGCTTTCCTTTTTTAGCTAGTTTATAAATATAATTGATGTTGAGCTTAATGAAATTGATAGTTATAACTTATAAAAGAAAAGAGTCCAAAGTTAAACAACCTTTATTGGTGGGTCTCATAAGAAAAAAACAGATTAATTACTAGCCATACATACATGAAAAAGTAAACAAATTTTTTTAAAAAATCAAATGAACTTGTTTCTTTCTAGTACGAAAATGGTGAATGTAGAAATTAATGTTAGAAACACTCAACGTGGTTGCTCCTCCTCGTTGTTGTTACTTTAATGGTTGATTTTTTCAAAAAACATTCCTTCAGATAATTATAAAAATATTAGTACTGATTAATGAAAGTATTCCAAAATAAAGAGAATAATATATTAAGTTGTAAGTATATAAACTCCCATTTAAAGAAATTTTTATCTTATTAAAGACGCTAATTAAAAAGGAACATTTGTTTGGTAACGAAAAATTATATGCATACAACTCTCATTTTAAAATTTACGAGAAGTTTGCAAATTGCCTACCAGTAAGAGTTAATTTTATTAAATAGTACTATATATAGTAAGATTGCATTCTATTAATTCTAAATAACATGTATACCATACACTTCATAATGTCAAACTTATTGGAAAGTTGTAATCTTGGTGCATGATCCATTTGCAACTCATTCGAAAATGGTTGCCAAAAGTTTGTAAATGGATCATGCAAATGAAATAGGTAATCTTGTGATTAAGTGTCAACTCTGGGAAAGTTTGACATCGCTTCCTAATCTCTTAAAAACAAATTTTTCAATATTTGGTAAATGTAAAATTGTTTTTTAAAGAAACTATTTTCATAAAAAGCTAGAGTATGTAGTTTTTTCGAAAAATCAACTGTTAAAACTTATACAAAAATATAATATTGAAATACCTCTAACTTTCAATATAGTTTAATGTAAGTATACATATTTTTATTTTATAGTTTAATGTAAGTATACATATTTTTATTTTTTATTTCTTGACTTTCTAACTTTTTGTAATGTGTTACGAAAGACTTTTCAAATTTTTCATTCCGACATCACTTTCCTCACAACAATTGCTTTCTCATGCATTAATGCCAAGATGTATAATTAATTAAACGCCCATTAATTAATTGTTGTAAAACTTGGTTAAATCTCTACATGAATGAATTGGCTTTAAGTCTCAAGGATAAATAATACATGTAAGGGTAATTAAATTTGAAACGGTACGTAGACAAGTTTGAGAGCAAAACACTTTAAATACAAGATGTTGTTCTCTCCTTCCTTGTTCATTAAAAAACATAAAAATGAAATCTTTATCTTCCTCCTTGCATTCTTCTGGCTTTACTTTGAATATTCAAAACAAAAAAATGAATCTCAATCCTCTTCTTACCCTCAATCCTCGTCCTAGAATCTACAATATGTCCCCCGCTCCCATCGCTATAAGGTTCGTTCATCTTTGTTACACTCTGTTTATTGATAAAGAATATATTATCGATACGGGTGCTAATGATTTATTCAAAGTTCTTTTATTAGATGTTTTTACAAAAAATAGTAGTTATAATGAATTTTTTCGACAATCATCAGTAGGTGCTCGAGCTTCTAATCACATAAATTATATAACGACTAATTATTTACCGATTAACAGGACGGCGAAGGATACAAAGAAACCCTTCCGGCCAGCGAAACAAGTCGACTTCCTAGTGACTCATTCAATGCCATCGGAAAAACTAGAGATATTCAAATCACTAGAATCTTGGGCAGAGAACAACATTCTTATCAATCTGAAGCCCGTAGAAAAATCATGGCAGCCGCAGGAGTTCCTCCCCGATCCACATTCCCCCGGATTCTACGATCAAGTCGAGGAACTCCGGGAGCGAGCGAGCCATCTTTCCGACGAGTATTTCGTGGTTCTAGTAGGAGATATGGTGACAGAAGAAGCTGTTCCTACTTACATGTCGATCCTGAATACTCTTGATGGAACCCGGGATGAGACTTGCTGTGATCAATCTCCATGGGCAATCTGGAATCGAGCTTGGACTGCCGAGGAGAATAGACACGGCGATCTTCTTAATAAGTATCTTTATCTCTCTGGAAGAGTTGATATGTTGATGATTGAGAAGACTATTCAGTATCTTATCGGGACCGGAATGGTATAATTTTCGAGTTATCAGATTCTATTAGATAAAATGCTCAAGTTCTTTTCGGGTCGTTTTGGCTTTATAACATGGTTTTTTAGAGTCGGGTTGTGCAAAGTGAATATTCAACCTAACTTTTCAGGCTAAATTGGTTTAAGAATGACACGTGATTGTCGTTTTTGGAGTAACTCGACGAGAAAGTGTCAATTCTGAATTCTGAATTGAGTTCAGTTTATTTTAGATCAAATTTACATGCATAAATTGAATGGATAAATTCCATCCATAAAATTATTATATAACTATAAAACATGTTTCATATTTCTCTATTTTTCATAATTGTAGGGTTTTAAATGATACCTCAAGGTCCAAAGGCTCCCTTTTTGCTAAAAAAATTGATTTGTAGGGTGGGTTTGTGGATACGGGATTCGACTTCACCTTTTTGGTTAAATTACTCTAAAATTAAGAAAATAGACGTATTTTTGAACAAAGTTGGTTGAAAAACTATATCAAAATCATATTTAGACAAAATATGCCAAATTTAAGTCAAATTGAGATTTTATTTACAATTTTTTTTAATTCTGATGTTTTCCGTCTATGTATGATCATGTGATTTTTTAGATTTAGTTAGTCGATAAACTTCTTATCTTTATGATGATAGTCTAAAATTTTACCATAGTCCTAGACTAAATTGGTTCGAAAACATTATGATGGTGACATGTCATCATCTCCAACAGTTCTAGACTATTGTACGACATCTCGAAAAAGATGTTGTCTCGCCTTCCCAACATATTTGATGTTTGTACTAAATAATTTTGCTTACAATTATATGTAGGATTTCAAATGGGAAAACAATCCATATCTAGGATTCATATACACATCATTCCAAGAAAGAGCAACATTCATAAGCCATGGAAACACAGCAAGACTAGCCAAAGAACAAGGAGACACAAAACTAGCACAAATATGCGGAACAATCGCGGCCGACGAGAAACGCCATGAAACAGCCTATATTAAGATCGTAGACAAGCTATTCGATGTTGATCCCAACACAACAATGCTAGCATTCGCAGACATGATGAGAAAAAAGGTTCAAATGCCGGCTAAATTGATCTACGACGGCCAAGACAACAACCTTTTCGAGCATTTCTCGGCTGTAGCTCAGCGAACCGGAGTGTATACAGCAAAAGATTATGCGGAAATCATCGAGTTTTTGGTGGAAAGATGGGAGGTAGAGAAACTAACGGGGCTTTCGGGTGAGGGAAGAAAAGCTCAAGATTTTGTGTGTGGATTAGCTCCGAGGTTTTATAAGTTGGCGGAGAGAGCTGAAGACAAGGCCAAGAAATCTTCACTTAATTTTGCTCCCTTCAGTTGGATTTTCGGCAAACAAGTTAGAGTTTGAAATGTTTATTTTAATACTATAATTTTATATAAATGTCATGCACTTTAGTTTATTCACTGTTCATTGTTATGCTATTTCTAATATGTTGTATAATATATCCAAAAATATTCTTCAATATTGTTACCAAATTTATTTATTTTTATAGGCTACATAAATTTATATATTTTTGGTTAATTTTTATATATATATATATATATATATATATATATATATATGGTCATTGACTCTCAATCAAGTCAAACACTTTAATTTTTTAATAAGCATTAATTATTTGTAAGTTTTTTGAAAAGATTAATTATTTGTAAGTTAGGTGTAGATATTGAAGGCTATTGAGATAGAAAGGACATGGATATGCAAGCAATAGTGTTACTATATTTATTCCAATTGATGTTGCAAATTCTATACCTAAAATATATATAATAAATTATAAACACGTAAATCTATTAAAAGGCTATTGACTATATTGAGATAGAAAGGACATGGATATGCATGCAATAGTGTTATTATATTTATGATTTTTGTAATATACATATTTCATTGAGTCGTAACTATTAGTTCAAATTTATAGTTCAGCCAGCTAATTGACATAGAATATCAATTTTGACACATTTAATATTTGTTGAATTAACTCGAATTTATAGTTCATTAAATACATTGTAAAAACTTGATTTAGGATTTTCTAAACAAATCCATGAGTCATTGTGGTTTTTAACAAATATATTATTGCTAGCTACATAGTCATATAATTAGATTTTAGTCCTTTGTTCCTTCATATCCTAATCCTACCACTTTTTTTTTGGGTAAAGAAAGAAGGGTGAAGCCGATGGAACAAAAAGAAAAAAACATAAACAAAAATAACAAAAAGAAAAAAAAATCAATTATTCACGAACTGAACGATATGGGTGCCAATCCCATTCCGATCTGCAAGAAGTAAATTATGGAGGCTTTCAGAAGGCTCATCATACCTATGCTGAGTATGGGTGGAAACGTTCAATTTTATGCATAAATCTATAGATATCCATAGTGCAACATCAAAACAGACTTAGATTCTAATCGCTGGAGGAGCCAAGATGCTGAAGATTTGATATCAGATGATTATCTGCGGATCTAGAATCTCAAAGGATATATGACTATGCTTTTTTTCTAATGTGTTTGTTCCTTTTTTTGCTATTATTTTTCAATCGCCTATATATACGGTTTTGATATGGGTGTTAACCTGTATGCGTATGAGGTTTTATTCCATGTTTGTATCTTGTGTACTTTTATCTTTAAATTATGCTTTCTTAAAAATAAAAGAAGATATTATTTTGTTGTGAAATTCTTATTTATCCCTATTATTCTCCCTATAAAAGAAAAGATTTAAAGAATCCCTATAAATTCTATATCAAATTAAGAAAAATTATTTGCAATATGAATATTTATTTTTGAAATTAGCTTAAATTTTTACATCAACGATGATTTTTGTTGTGAGATCAAAATCTGTTAAACTAAAGGCTTTTTAGGAAAGATGTATAATGGATTTGCCCATGTATATATGCAAGTTGGGCTTATAGACTGCATTGATATAGGCCTCATCAACTAATAGCACAAGAGAGGAGTGAGAAAATATAATTGCACAAGCTAAATCTATTTACCTCCTTAAGTTTCTTAAAGTAACCTATGGATCTCCTAAAATCCACTTGGAAGAGTAAAAAGAAAATGTTGAAATATGTACACGTTAAGCAAAATCATAGGGCTAACGGGAAATACGGGAACACGCTGAAATTACATGTACAGAATGAAGTTTATGTACCAAAGTATGGAACACGATGAAATTGAGGAATCATGTCTAATTTATCCTATGTCTTAATTGTTACCCGTTGAAAAGAAAATCACAAGGACTTGTGCGTTAGGTCGGCTTACAGTTCAAATATTTGAAATGCATTAATAAACCTTCAGGTAATAAACTGTTAGACACACTAAAATCACTACAAACCTAATTTAATGATGAAAGAAAAAAGGCATATGCATCTAACCTAGTTAGTTCAAGTGTTGCGCCAACGAAAAGCTTGGTTGTCCTTAGAAGTTCATTTGCTATGCCTTTTTTGTTGAGCAAATAACGGATCGTGGGTTGCTTTATTTGCAGAATTAAAGAAATGATCGGTTTTGTTGATGTAAAAATGAGGACATTTTTTGTCCAAATATTTTTGGCTAAACTACCCCACTAATCCCTAAAGTTAACAATTTTTTTCAGTTTAACCTTTTATGTTCTTCGCTTCCCATTTTAACCACTCAACTCAAAAAAACAGGTCACTTTAACCCTTTTCGACACATGACCAATTGCACCTAAGGAGAGTGTAATACACTCTCTGGTAAAATATTGTTTTGACTCTTGATACTTTTTTTTTTTCGGTCCCTCATTATTATTTTTCTTCTTTCTCTTTTTTTTTTCCAAATCCTTCTTTCCAGATTCTGGAAATTTTTCCTGAAATCTGAAAATTTCCAGATTTCTGAAAAAATTCCAGAAATTTCCAAATTTCTAGAATTCCTGGAATTTCTGGAAAAATTTCCAGAATTCTAGAAAATTCCAAAAATTTCCAAATTTCTAGAATTCCAGAAATCTGGAATTTCTGGAAAATTGCAGAAATTTCCAAATTTCTAGAATTCCAGAAATCTGGGAAAATTTGGAATTGAAAAAAGAAGAAGAAGAAGAAGAAGAAGAAGAAGAAGAAGAAGAAGAAAGGAAGGAAGAAAGAAGAAGAAAAAGAATAGATGAAAAAGAAAGAAAAATAACATTTAAGGGCCATTTTGTAATTTACAAAAATGAAAAAGTTTCAAATTTGCCCCTCCACTTCTTGCTCTTGCCACGTAGTCGCTAGGTTTTGCCACCTAGGCGCCACATAGGACCAAGGGGTTAAACTTGTTGTTTTGAGTTGAGGGGTTAAAATGGGAAGCGAATAACATAAAAGGTTAAACTGGAAAAAGTTGCCAACTTTAGGGGTTAACAAAGTATTTAAGCCAATATTTTTTAAACTTTTGACCGGACATGTAAGAGTTAAGCTTTTAGGACGAAAAAAGTTTTTGGACAAAAAATGTCTTCATTCACCTCAACAAAATCGATAATTTCCTTATGCAAACAAGCAAACCACAATCCCTTATTTCCTTAAAAGCAAACCACGACATTTCATTTACAAAAACACAAAATCACAATTGAAATTATTTTAATATGAAATTAATCTAATAGTTTACATATTATATTGACTAAGATAAGTTATATATAATCAAATAGGTAATCAACACAAATATTAGTCAATTATATATGACAGTGAAATTTAGTAAAAGTTAACATCTTAGTAATTATATAATTTAAAATATTTGGATCGAAATCAATATAGTAAATTCCTTAATTTATGCGTCTGATTGAGCTAACTAACAAAATTAAATATTTTTGGTAAAGGAACAAGGCTAAAAGCCCAGGAGAACAAACAGAAAGAAAAAATTAAACAGAAATAATTTTTTTAGCCGATCGACAACTACGATCTTCTATAAGAATCTCCTGGAGGCCTGCAGGAGGCACACCACACTCGTGATGACCCAGAGATTGAGCGCCTGCGAAATTCGCCAACCAGTCAGCTGCGCGGTTACCTTCACGAAAAACACGAGTCAACCGAACTTCCCAATCCCTATCCCGAAAATCTTGACAGTGCTTAATCAACCAACCAAGAGGATGAAAGCTACTAATCTGCTTCTGCATGAGCTGAATCACCGAGCTGGAATCCATCTCAACAACAACTTTACGAAAACCTTTTTGCCAAGCCAAGGAGAGACCAAAATACAAACCCCAAAGTTCCGCAAGAAAAGCAGTACAAATCCCCAAGTTAGTCGTAAAACCTCCCAACCAAATCCCATCGCTATTCCGTATAAGACCTCCTGCAGAAGCATAGCCTGGATTGCCTTTTCTAGCACCATCCGTATTAAGTTTAACCCAAAAAGCATCTGAAGGTTCCCACTTAATCCACCTCTGTTCTCTACTATTTCTTCCAATCACAGACATGGACTTAATTTTTAACAAAATTAAATATTTGTCGAAGACACAAAATCTAATTTATGAAAAACCTTAAGTTAATTTAGACATTTTAGACAAGGTTAATATCAAATTGACATAATAACCAAACATTTAATTTTTTTATTTATAATTTACATTATATTTATTTATTTATTTATTGAGTTTTTAATTGTGTACTCCATATATATTTTCATTAGAATGTTTGCATTTAAAAAAATAAAATATTTAAAATCTAATTACAATTAATATTCATGGAATGTGGGCTATAATGTAGTAGTGGAAGTCACCACACTCCAAGGAGCAAATGTAGTGCTCGAGTATATCGGTTACATAGCTCTAACTTGAAAAACTTGACGATGGACTTGCTCTTAGCTTATTTTTTTTATAGAATTTGTTGAGCTCGAATCCTAATCTCAACATTATTATCAATACTCATCATTATTTCTTAAATCTTAAAAATATAACTAAATTGTCGAGTTGACTACAATTTGTAAATTTCTTTCACCTCCCTCTAGATTTGATGGCTTGTTTTATTCTACTTTGCAGAAATTATAATTTATTCTATCAAACTCCTTTTTTGATTTAATTAAAAGTTCAATTTAATTTTTAGAAATAAAAGTTTGTATTAGGATTTTAGAGTTTCGTTTTGTATTTAATCAACAAAATATAGAAGCCTCTTTGGTTCATGTCAAAAAGAAAAAAAAAAAAGAAAGTATGCTAATCTAACGACTCAAAGGCCCAAAAAAATAAAATAAATGCTAATCCAACGGCTGACGCCATTTGAAAAATGAGTTATTTGACCCTATATAAATACTAAATAAATAGACTTGTTTATTACAACGTTGATTTATTGGAAATCTGAGATGCGATTTAGGGTTAAGGAAATTCAAAATCGAGATGGGATTGAGGGTTATGAAATTCGAAATCTTGCATCTATGGGTGAATTTGAGATTAGGGTTACGAAATTTGAAATCTTGGGTCTGTCATTCTGTGGGTGTATTCGAGATGCTGTAACGATGATTAGGGTTACGGAATTCAAGTAAAGATGCGATGCCAAACCCTACATGTTGGATGAATCTCTTGTTGTTATGGTGAGTATTTACTGAGCATCTTTATTTATCTTTATTTATGGTTGGGATAAATTGTTGTCTTCGATTTCTGATTCTAGGGTTTGGATAAATATTTCCTCTCTTTTCTTTATTTAGGGTTTCAGATTTTTTACCTTGCAAAATTATTGCCTAATTTGCCGAATCCTATTTGCGTTTATTGGTTTTAGTTTGTGATTTGTTGTCCTAATTTGATGAATAACTGAAATCTCGATCCAATACTTTATTCGAATTCATTCTCATGTAACTCATTCTTGTATAATTTGAATGGTTCTCCATGTGATTTTTCTGGTTGAGGATAAGCAGGTCGTGTTAATTTGAATGTTCTCTACTGTGTTCTTTTAATGGCTTCTGCATTTCTTGCTTTGCTGTTTGGGTATTTTTGTTCAACATAACTGGACTTTGTCTATTGACATCGTTGATGTCTTTTATCTATGTATTGGACTGTGCCAAGTTTTAACAGAAAAGGGGTTTTTATTACATGCTTCTAGTTTTCACACTTATGTCATCACTTCATTCATATAACTTATACGGAAACTCTGATCCTCTCCTACTAAACTCTTACATCACATTTTCACATAGGCATCACAAGCATGGATGGATGGCTGATGAAAAACCGAAAAGCCTTTGATCAATGGGGTAACATGGCTATTGCAGCTTGGGCAGAACTGCAGCAAGTGGAGATGACTCTCTGTGTGCACCATCTTGCATGTTCAATTGCAACAGTATAAAGTTCTGATAAGTTCAACTGAAACTTGCAAACGGTCAGTATACATTACATTAAGCTGTCTCTGAGTATCATGTTGAAAAATGTCCCTCCCTACACACTACATTAAATTGTCCGTCTCTAAATGTGTATTTCATGTTGAACTATCCTGTGATTCTAATTTACTCAATGGAAGATGAGTATAAGCTCAATTGAAACTTCTCCTGAACTCAGTGTATTCTAGAATTATATTTCCCATCTCTAAATGTAAAAAGTGCATAAGAGGTATGTGCCAATGAATTATAGTTGCTGGAACTGTTCAATACATTCCTACCTTTTCCTATTGAGTCATCAATACTTACTATGGTTTGTGACTGCCCCTTTTAAGTACTGTCTCCTAACTTACGTGCACTAAAGATTTGTTTGCTGACCTATCTTTCAAAAGGGCTTTTGTTCTCATTTGAAAATTTAAGTGCACTGTTATATCCAAGTTTGCCTTGGGATATATATTATTTTCAGTAACAAATTAGCCATTTTTGGTTCCAAGGGATTTAATTGTTTGCTGATCTTGTTGTGCACATATGTGGATTGCTAATTTGGTAATTTTTATAGAATCTTAAAGTCACAACAGAGAACTCTAAATTGACATCATTCTTACATGTCCGGGTTGGTTGGTTGCCTGAAAACATATGTTCAATTTACGATTTGACGGATAATTGTCCCTTGTTGTCATTTGTTGTCATGAATATGTTCAATTTACGATTTGACGGATAAATATGTTCAAAATCTTACATCTGCGGGTGAATCTGAGATGGGATTGAGAGTTAGGTAATCTGAAATCTTGCATCCGTGGGTGAATCCGAGACGTGAAATTCAAAATCTTGCATATGCGATTCTGTGGGTGAATTTGAGATCATGCAGCAAAGAGATTAGGGTTACGAAATTTGGAATCTTGGGTCTGTGATTCTGTGGGTGAATTCGAGATTTTGCAATGATGATTTAGGGTTACGGAATTCAAATTTTGTATCTGTGGCTGAATTCAAGTAAAGATGCGATGAAGATTATTTGCCAAACCCTAAATGTTGGATGAATCTCTTGTTATGGTTGTATTTACTGAGCATCTCTATTTATGGTTGGGATAAATTGCTGTCTTTGATTTCTGATTCTAGGGTTGGATAAATATTTCGTCTCTCTCTATTTAGGGTTTGAGATTTTTTAGCTTGCAAAATTATTGCCTAATTTGCCAAATCCTATGCTTCCTGAACATAGGACCGATTAATTTGCTGGATCCTAGGGCCCCTATAATTTTAAAGTTTTGAAGGAAGATGCAAGACGGGTCCCTATAACCTGTCTCTGAATATCATGTTCATACCTGTCCCTCCCTTAATAAATACTACATTCGTTGTCTTTTGAAGTATCCTTTGATTATTCTAATTTGCTTGTGAAAGATGAGGATAACTTCAATCGAAACTTGAAAAGAGTCCCTTTCTAATTATATTGCCATGTCCCTGAATTTCTGTTTCATGTTGAACTATCATGTGAGTTTAATTTGCTTGATGAAATATGAGGGTAACTTCAATTTTGAAACTTAATAAGAGTCCATCCCCTATATACTACATTAAATTGTCCGTCTCTAAATGTGTATTTCATGTTGAACTATCCCGTGATTCTAATTTACTCAATGGAAGATGAAGATTAGCTCAATTGAAACTTTTTTCGAACTCGGTGTGCTAGAATTATATTTCCCATCTCTGAATGTAAAAAGTGAAAAAGAGGTATGTGCCAATGTATTCTAGTTGCTGGAACTGTTCAATACATTCCTTCCTTTTCCTAGTGAGTCATCAATACTTACTATGGTTTGTGGCTGTCTAATTTTCCCTTTAAAGTACTGTCTCCTTACTTAAGTGCACTAAATTTTTGTTTGCGGATCTAGCTTTCAAAAGGGCTTTTGTTCTCATTTGAAAATTTAAGTGCCCAAGTTTGCGTTGGGATATATTTTCGGTAACAAATGAGCCATTTTTGGTAATTAGTTTGTTTGCTGATATGTGGGTTGCTGATTTGGTAATTTTAATAGAATCTTAAGGTCACAACAGGGAACTCTAAATTGACGTCACTCTTACAACATGTCCGGGTTGGTTTGTTGCCTGAAAAAATATGTTCAATTTACTATTTGACGGATAATTGTCCCTTGTTGTCATGGATTGGAATATCTGTATACATGTCTGGATTGGTTGGTTGCCTTAAAAAATCTGTTCAATTTAATATTTGACGGATCTGATTTAACAGGTAAGTGTCCCTTGTTGTCAAAGAATATCAGTATACATGTCCGAGTTGGTTGGTTGCCTGAAAAAATGTGTTCAATTTAAGATTCGACGGATCCTACTTGACGGATAATTGTCCCTTGTTGTCATGGGTTGGAATATCAGTATATATGTCCGGGTTGGTTGGTTGCCTTCAATTTACGATTTGACGAGAATCCTATTTGACCGATAATTGTCCCTTATTGTCATGGGTTGAAATATCTGTATACATGTCCGGGTTGGTTGGTTGCCTGAAAAAATGTGTTCAATTTAAGCTTTGACGGATTCTATTTAACTGATTGGTAAATCAGTAACATGTTCGGTTGGGTTGGTTGCCTGAAAGTTCTATTTACGATTTGACGGATCTTATTTGACGGATAATTGTCCCTTGTTGTCATGGATTGGAATATCCATATACATTTCCGAGTTGGTTGGTTGCCTTTAAATTTACCCTGTATATTTTGCTATTTGGTGTGCTGTACACTAAGAATAATTATTCATTTGGTGTGTTGATAGACAAACATGCTTTTATTGTCTGATGTTATTGTCTAGATTGCTTGAAACTTCAGGAAACTTTTCAAGGTTTGAGCAACCTATGAGGTCAAGTAAAGTGAGAGCTTTGGTGGCTGGAACACTCTTAATCTTCTTACAGAGTCGTAAAATCAAGTGCGAAAGGTTTTCCAAACATCCGATTGATAGTGTTACCTCTCGCAAATTTATGTAGCCTCGACAGTCTATAGTCCGTTGTTATTGTGCCCTTGACAAGTCAGGCATCTCAATCAGACATCTACAATGACAGAGTTTGAGGGAATTGCTCCACTGTTTCAGTTTCAGAAATTAATCCATTTAATTCCATTGGTCCAAGAGTTTCCACTGCAAAAATTGCGCCATTTGAGCCTTTTGGATCTGTTAAAGACTCTACTATCTACACTGCAACAGGACGCGCACATCCTAGACTGATCTAGGAGGATTCCCTCAAATTGCTTCTGTTAAATGATTCTTGGCGAACAATCTGTCGGTTCATTTCTTGAAGCAAATCATGCACCCCACTGAGCACGTCATGACAATTAAGGCTTTATCAGCAGGAACTTTCAAGTAAATTAATGAATAGTATCTGCAGGACTCGAAAAATTGTGCTAGAAAGCACAAAGACCAGGCGACAAGAAAACTGGCAATGTCTAGAAACATTTTCTGTTCATCATGATCGAGTCCGTCAGAACTTATCCTCAGCACATTCTGTACCTGCAGATTTGGTGTTCTTTCAAGTCCATTCAGTGCACTTTCCCGTTCTGGTTTGCTCCTTCCATACAAAAACCGATCCCAAAACTTTAGGAGCTAATGGATTCCCATTCTGGTTTGTCCCTAGAAAGTCATCTGGAATGACTTTTTGAGCTTCTTGATACATTTTTTTATTGTTAAAAAATGAGAAATTATACAATGTTTCTTGAAACCTTCCGCTTCTTGGAGTCTACACTGATATATGTTCATTTTCAAGTATTTTTGGTGGAATATCTGTGGAAGAAGACAAAATGTCTGATGCAGTGCTCTCTATGGCTTAACAGTCTGGTTGAATACTGTGTAAATCGTGTCCACTTTTGTCCAAGTACCTTGCCTTGACTGGTCCCGCCCGGTTGGGAACTGGTTGTTATAGTGTCGGAACAGTTCTTATTTTGATAAAAATAATTTAGCTGAGGACGTGGGAAGAAAAAAGCTTGACAACTCTAATACATAGTAGTACTTTCCGTGCTTAGATTGTTTTGGCAAAACTGAGTACCAAGTTCAGAAACAAATTTGTAAGTTTTGTTGCCTGATAAAATATGTTCAATTTACGGTTTGACGGATACTATTTGACGGATAATTGTCCGTTGTAATTTGTTGTCATGGGTTGGAATATCAGTATAAATGTGCGGGTTGGTTGCCTGATAAAATGTATTCAATTTAAGATTTGACGGATCTGTTTTGACCGATAATTGTCCCTTGTTGTCATGGTTTCGAATATCAGTATACATGTTCGGGTTCGGATAATTGTCCCTTGTTGTCATTGATTGGAATATCAGTGTACAGATACATGTCTGGGTTGGTTGGTTGCCTGAATAATATATTTTTGATTTGACGGATCTTATTTGACGGATAATTGGCCCTCGTTGTCATGAGTTGGAATATCAGTATACATGTCCGGGTTGGTTGGTTGCCTGAAAAAATGTGTTTAATTTATGATTTGACGGATAATTGTCCCCTGTGGTCATGGATTGGAATATCAGTATACATGTCCGGATTGGTTGGTTGGATGGATAATTGTTCCTTGTTGTCATGGTTTGGAATATCGGTATACATGTTCGAATTGGTTAGTTGCCGAAAAAATGTGTTCAATTTAAGATTTGACGGATCCTACTTGACGGACAATTGTCCCTTATTGACATGTCCGGGTTGGTTGGTTTCCTGAAAAAATGTGTTCAATTTAAGATTTGACGGATCCTATTTGACTGATTGGAATATCAGTAACATGTTCGGTTAGGTTGGTTGCCTGAGAAAATATGTTCAATGTTGTTGGTTGCCTGAAAAAATATGTATGTTCTATGTATGATTTATGTTTTGGGGGCATCCCCATCAATTCATTACGTGTTTCATACTCATTGGTGACCTCTTTCATTTCTTACGTCCTACCTCTTCTGCTTTCTTAGCCTGGCTTTAGGCCTTGGCTTGCTGCTTCTGTTGATGTAAATGGCTTCTCTTCTTATTATGCTTTTGAACGGGAGAGTCTTTCCTATCTGGGTCAGGTTTATAACGGCTAACCCTGTCTGCTTATGAAGCAACCGTTAACTCTTACCAAGTATGGCACGAATCGCCCATTAGCCCCAGTTGAACAAGAGAGCATTGAACTCCTTCGGACCCTCGGCTTAGGTTAGCTCTTTTTTTCTTCACTCGGGGTTCTTTCTAAAACAGAAAGATAATGCCCCTATCCCTACTAACCCACCAAGACCAGATAAGCTGCTAACAAAGGGCTAGCTGCCCTTATCAATAGCTGCGGAGTCGCGAAACCTTTGAAAGCGCTGCGCTGATTCAATAGCAGTCTTACAATTCGACTGAATAAGTCTTAGTGTGGTTAAGCCGGGGCCAGGGGCAGAAGATCTTCTTCATTCGTTTAGTAATGAGTGGATTGGATTCCTTTCTTTTCATTCACAGTACTTTGCTACTGCACACTAACATACACACAAAGAACCTAAAAAATCCTATTTGACGGATAATTGTCCCTTGTTGTCATGGGTTGGAATATCAATATACATGTCCGAGTTGGGTGGTTGCCTGAAAAAATATGTTTAATGTTCTATTTATGATTTGACGGATAATTGTCCCTTGTTGTCATGGGTTGGAATATCAATATACATGTCCGAGTTGGTTGGTTGCCTTTAAATTTACCGTGTATATTTTGCTATTTGGTGTGCTGTACACTAAGAATAATTATTTATTTGGTGTGTTGATAGACCAACATGCTTTTATTGTCTGATATCATCAACAATATACTATTTGGAACACTCTTAATATCAGTATTCTAGATTGCTTGAAACTTCAGGAAACTTTTCAAGGTTTGAGCAACCTACGATGTCAAGTAAAGTGAGAGCTTTGGTGGCTGGAACACTATCTTCTTACAGAGTCGTAAAATCAAGTGTGAAAGGTTCTCCAAATAGATGGAGTTACATCTCGCAAATTTATGCAGCCTCGACAGTCTATAGTCCGTAGTTCTTGTGCCCTTGACAAGTCAGGCATCTCAATCAGACATCTACAATGACAGAGTTCAAGTACTGATAGATTTGCAAGATTATGTTACAGAAGATTGAAATTATAAATTAGCAATTAGTTTATATGGCAAATCGGGTTAGCATGTCACAATCGTGTCAGAGAGTATACATGTACTCCATCCCAAAGTCTTTCTATAGGACTGCTACATATGCTGAGGAAAACAAGGTTCTCTGCTTTAAAATTGGAGGAAAACAAGTTTCTCTGCTTTGAAATTGGATGGCAAAGATTTCAGAGGGAAGAAATCCCATTGCAGAAATGTTCATCGATTCGGAAGCGATTCAAGTTCTTGAGGGAATTGCAGATCATGTCCACTGTTTCTGTTGTAGAAATTATTCCATTGGTCCTAGAGTTTCCACTGCAAAAATTGAGCCATTTGAGCCTTTTGGTTCTGTTAAAGACTCTACTATATACACTGCAACAGGAGGCGGACATCCTAGACTGATCTAGGAGCATTCCCTCAAATCGCTTCTGATACCTAAGCATCTCAAAATGGGTTAGGATATCATAAACGTGTTATGTGATATATATGTATATTACAAATTTATTTTTTTGCAGTATTACCATATTTTCTGCCAATACATGTTGAATGTCCTTGGGATCCCACAACCTACTACGTTTACCGGGATCCTTAAGTGATTCTTGGCGAACAATCTGTCGGCCCGTTTCTTGATGCAAATCATGCATCTCCAGTCTTGAGTCCGTCGTGACAATTAAGGCTTTATGAGCAAGAACTTTCAAGGAAATTAATGAACAGCATCCGCAAGACTCGAAAAATTGTTCTACAAAGCACAAAAGACCAGCCTTTAAGAAAACTGGCAATGTCTAGAAACATTTTCTGTTCATAATGATCGAGTCCGTCATAACTTATCCTCAGCACATTCTGTACCTACAAATTTGGTGTTCTTTCAAGTCTATTCAATGCACTTTCCCATTCTGGTTTGCTCCTTCCATATAGAATTCCATTAAGATAGCTCACAACTCTGTGTGAGAGCTCAATGTAACCCATCTTGGGTTGGCTTGCTTTAAAGGCAAACAAACTGGTGAAGTGTAATCCCTCTATTTAGTTCAGTGTCCATGAAAGCTACAATTCCTTTCTGATTAAGAGCTGTATAGAGATGGCTGGTGAAGTTACGACGGGTGTCCATGCCCCGAAAACTGAAAAATACATCGTACCTCTTTTGGACCAACAGAAGAAGCTGCAGCAGCCATGATGAGATTAGATTGAGATTTATGTTTATCTTTATGAAGACTTATAAGGTATAATAGAAGAAGTATATAAAACAAAGAAGAAGACACACATGCTACAATTTTGAAACCCCGAGCAAAAGGACAACAAACAAAGCAACAAGTTCTTCACAATTGCTCAAGTCTCACATGCATCAAAAGCTCCAGTTCTGATGAGGAATTATTACGTTCCCCCAATGGATCGTGTCACATGGCGATTAACTAAAATGTCTAGCTCTTATAGGCATTAGTTGTCTTTTCTCGTTATTATTCTTTGGTCGACCTATGTTGAATTATCCTCACCTTGTCAAAGGAAGAATGAAACTTGTACCTCACTAAGACTGCGTTCCAGTCTCTAGGTTTATTACTGCTCGGCGAGTCGATAGACAAAACTATGTAAATAATACAGTTTTTTCATGACTAAGCATCATCAACGAATATTTTAGCTGTAGATTCACCATTAACGCTAGGTAAACTGAAATTACCGATGAAATCATGCATTAGCGATGGAAGATTAAGAGATTAGTTCCAAAGTTTTCTCTACTCCCTGCCTTGAGTGGGGTCCCTCCCTGATTCTCATAGTCATCTTGCTCTTCTGCGACATCATTCTCATTGCCATCTTGCTCTTCTTCGGTACCAGCAGCGTTTTTGGAAGCAACAGGGAAACCATCCAAGTTGAAGACACCACTGGGTCCTCTATCCTCAATACATTCGCCTTATGACCCTGGAATAGTCATGTCTCCTACATGACAGATTATGGAAGGATTTCCTTTATCATCACCGAGGTACATCAACCGGGCCACCATTTTCTTCACTAGGTAACAATGCTCGGATGATGAATGCTCAAAAAGGCATCGAAAGAAGCCTCACTGCAGCAATGTTTTTGAAACCAAGTTTCATCAAGTGTCAGCAAAGGATTTGTAGCGGCACCATAGACAAAGCTGTTGCAACTCTGTAAGTAGATAAGTGGAAGATACTGATACAACACAGAAATGGGATGAACTTGATCACATGTGGATTTGAATCTGCATTTCCGTGTAATACAAAGATCATCGTCAATCTCCTTTCCATTTTTTATAAGGAACGCCATGAAGTTTAGTGATATTATTGAAAGAAATGAAGTTCAATAACATGCATGAAATAGAACCCAAAATTCCGTGAAATTCTATGCAAATTTTACAAACACATCTCTCTAGAGCCTTTGTACGTTTGAGATTGGAGGATGTTAAATCCGGAAAGACGCTCGGTTATCAAACTTGTCTGTATTGTTTATCTCAGCAAGATTTTCATGGATATGAAGTGGTCCAGTCCATGTTCAGATTTGTGTTTTTGCAAGTTCTCATACAGAGGTTCTATCTTCAGTTTTTGTTTTAGTGGATTAATTTTGATTCAGCTACCGATGACTAAAAGATTGTTAGAGTACTTAAACATATGTATGAGAATAGTATATACTCTTTTGTTCACGTCTTTTTGCTGAAAAGGCGATGAACCCGTGAAGTGAGAGAATTCACAAAATTCGTAATTTCAAAAAAACCAGAGTTAGCAACAAGGCTAAATCATGATGGATTTGGTGCAATTCACATAGCCTCCGCAAACGGTTTTGTTGAAATTGTTAGCGGTTTTTTGAAGTTCGATTCGGGGCTTGCAAGGCTTAGAAGCAGTCATGGAAGAACTGCTCTTCATTTTGCTGCTGTGAATGGAAATGTTGGGGTTGTTAAAGAACTGTTGAAAATGTGTGTAAATTGTAAGGATGATTTGACGGTTCGGGGTGAAAATGGTTTCATCTTGCTGTTAAAACCAGTCAGTTTGAAGCTTTTAAGGTTATGGTGGAAATGCTTTTGGGGTTTAATGTTCAGAAGCTTTTGAATGGTGGAGATCAAGATGGGAACACTGTTTTACATTATGCTGCTTCTAAGGGTCACATTCTGGTAACTCCTTTTTCTTTCTTGTCATTATTTATTTCAGGATTAAGGCTTTATTATTGTCGTTGTTTTTTTGTATACGAGCATCCATACAGAAAACTGGGGGGCTTTCTTTTTAATGTGCAAGAGGCAGGGATATTGATACGAATGTAGGATTATCTTTCTTGTAATCAGGTCATAGATGGAGATGGGGCGGATTTTCTTGTCCACGTTAATTCATTTCTCCGAATTTTGTAGAGAATCTCTATTCTCGTATGTATGAAACAAAGAAGAATTTCACCCTGATTCTATCCCGCATTAAACTCTCTAACGGGTGCAACTTTTCTCTTAAAATTTCAGCCAGACTATAGTAGAATTTCTTGCGCTCATATACATTAAACTCTCTACTGGGTGCAATTTTTCTCTTAGAGTTCTCCATTAACATTAGGGCAGATCTTCGATGAAGATGGGGAATCCCCTACCCGATTGACAACCTTTGATTTAAATTTGTAGCTTGGGGACTAGTTTCGTTTGCATTTTTCTTTTTTGCAGACCCTAAGATTTCTTCTTGATAATGAAGCTATAAACAAACAGAAAAAACTGAGGTGAACACTCAAGATAAGTATGGATTAACACCAGTGGACATGTTAGATCTATCACACCAAATATCTGGACACCCCATTGATTATGAAGCCAGAGATTTACTTCATCAAGCAGGTGCTCACAAAGCAAAGCGGCAAGTAACAACCGCTAATTATGACTATTTCACCCTTGACGTTGCTAACACGAACAATTCTACCATACAAACAGCATCATGACAGCCCTCTCTTTTCATTAGTTGGTACCATTTCTAGAAAACAGGCAATGTCTAGAAACATTTGCTGCTCATCGTGATTGAGTCTGTCATAACTTATCCTCAACACCTTTTGCACTTGCAGGTTTGGTGTTTTTTCAAGTCTGTTCAGTGAACTTTCCCATTCTGGTTTGCTCCTTCTATATAAAAAGGATCCCAAAACTTTAAGAGCTAATGGAATTCCATTAACATAGCTCACAACTCTGATTGAGAGCTCATTATAACCTGCCTTTGGTTGGTCTGCTTTAAACGCAAACAAACTGAACAGTCGAAGAGCTTCTTGTGGACACAGGACTTGCACTTCATATATCTCATCGACTTTGTTTTGCAACACTTGTTTATCTCTACTTGTCACAATAATTCGACTCCCTGCACCGAACCAGCATTGTTTTCCAACTAAATATTCTAGCTGCACAAGATCATCTACATCCTCAACAACTGCAAAAACTTTCTTATAACGAAGTCAATTCAACAAAAAATTCGAATTAGTTGAATTTGGCATCCCAATATTCAACAATTTATTGACAAGCTCATCACGTTTGTTAGCCAATCCTTGTCTTGTTGATGATGCTTCTCTGATGTTTTCAAGAAAACATGTAGCTTCAAAATGAGAGTCAAATTATTCGAATACCACTTTGGCAATTGTGGTCTTCCCTATACCGCCCATTCCCCATATTCCCACGATACGAACATCATCTACGCCAATGCTTAATAATGACTCAATTTGCTCAATCTGCGGCTCTATCCCCACCAGATCCTCGAAATGACAAATGGATAAATCCATTACTATCTCCAAAGTACCCTTACAAATCTCTTCAACAAGTTCAGAATCTGAGCTGATAGAAATAAACAGAAATGATCACTAGTTTCAACAAAAGAAAAAGAACAATAGATAGCAGCAAAAGAAATGTTTACAGGGAACACTACAAGAAAATTAACTGTCAGCAAAACCAAAATCCGTAGGTGATCATGACCGCCAACAGATCACCAATATCCGGCCGTTATGACCCACCATTATGATAAAATTGTACCTGGTTTTCCTAAAATCCCATCCTGATAGAGAAGCAGCTTCTGTTAATGAAGTCCTCCACATTCGAACTTTTCCCATATTGTCTTTGAATGATTTTTCGTATTCTGCAAATGCATCTCGGAAACTTCCAGTTTGTTTTTCTACATCTGCTGGGTCTACCGCATAGAAAACGGGTAATACTTTCTGTCCAAGTGTTTTCATGCATTCAATGATCTTCACAAGTTCATCCAAGCACCACGTGGAAGATGCATAGTTTTTCGAGAAGATAATAACGGAAACATTTGATTCTTCAATTGCTTTCAAGATTGCTGGTGTAATCTCCTCTCCTCTATTTAGTTCAGTGCCCATGAAGTTATAATTCCTTTTTGATTAAGAGCTGTATAGAGATGGCTGGTGAAGTTACGGCGGGTGTCCATTCCTCAAAAACTGAGGAATGCATCGAACCTCTTTGGACCTACAGACGAAGCTGCAGCAGCCATGATGAACTAGATTGAGATTCTAGTTTCTCGCAATGAAGACTTTTAAGGCATTATAGATAAATATTTTTTGTCTGATGTTATTAACAATATACCATTTGGAAACTCCGAGGAAAATTACGACTAAGAAAACAACAAGTTTTTCACAAGTAATTATTTTTTTATACTGTAAAAAATTGCCAATTGTGCAGCAGGACAAACATATAGTTCTCATTACGAAAACAAATGCATGCATAAATTATAGGATTAGTACATGAAGACCCTTGTATTTGTCCAAATTATACGATGGGCTTTCGGGACTTTCTTATTAGGTCCCCCAACAACCTTAGAATGTTTCATTTGCCTCCAAGCCCATGTGATAGAATGAAGGAGATATTTGGACAGAGTTAAAACATACATCACTTTTAGCAAATTCATGTGCATATTAGATCATTGTGATTACTTCATGGGGTCTTAAACAAGCCTTAAGAACGTGCCACGGTTTACTGGAGTTATTTATACGATCAAAAGATGATGACAGGACAAACCGACAAATAGAAAGGTAAAACATGGAGAGACAATGGATAAGAACAACATGAAAATTATGAAATCACATAAATAGTTCTATAACTCAATTACTTACAAGAACATTCACCAAAATGACACTCCCTATCAACTAGGACCTGAATCCACTTGAAACTTGCAATATATGTTGTGCTTTACCGAATTGGGAAAAATGTTCCACTTAGTTTTGGAGCCAGAACAAAATGCTCAGAGAGGCGATACACGAAAATCTGGTAACAATACAAAGTTTTCAAAAGTAAGCATCAGCAACGACTATTTTCAGCAGTAGATCTAGATATACGGAATTTACCGATGAAATCAGACATCAGATAGAAATTTCAAACAGTGGTTCTAAACTTTCTCTATTCCTGCCATGAGTTGGGCTCCCTCTACCCCTGATTGTCATTATCATCTTGCGGTTCTTCAGTGTTAGCACTGTTTTTGGAAACGACTATCCGAGTTGAATAGCCCACTGGGTCCTCCAGCCTCAATGCACTTGTTGTAGTCATAAGGTGATTCCGGAATTAACCTGTCTCCTGCATGACCGGAAGGCAAACAATGATGGATTATGAGGGAGGGGGGGGGGGGGGGGGGGGGGGGGGGGCGGGGATTTCCTACATCTCATTGCAGCAATATGTTTGAAGCCAAGTTTCATCAAGTGTCAGAATATGATTTGCAGGGCCACCATAGACAAAGCTGTTGCAACTCTCTAAGTAGATAGGTGGAAGATACCGATACAAAGCAGAAGCGGGGATGAACTTGACCACATGTGGATTTGAATCTGCTTTTCCACGTAATACCAAGATCATCATCGATATCCTTCTTGTTTTTTGTGAAGAAAGCATGGACAGCGAAACCTATGAAGTTACTGCTAAGCTAGTTTGGAGGTAGTTCAGTTGTAACTGAAGATCCTAAACTTTCATAAACATCATCAATGTATCCTGTAGGAAATCCCTATTACAAAATTTAGTCTTGTTTTAAAGAAGTAATACAATTCTTAACTCCTATAAAGTATTTGTCTGAGTTTAGTCAATGGCTTCCTTATACTTTGACAAAACTTCTTACAACCATCCATGAATTGAGAGTTTAATTGCATTGGTGACAAAAATATGATCACTTGTATCTTTGTGTTAATTACTCTAACCAATATGCAACTTGATGGCTGGATTAGTATGGTGGTTACTCAATTGCATTTTGTTTAAATTAAATAACTCTAATGACTCGCACATAAACTTATACACAAGAAAAATGACACAACTAACCTATCAGCATAAGTCAATATTGAGTGTTGAATTTCACCGGAATGTCACAGCCATTAATAAAAGTTAGTAACACATGATGTTTAGGTGGTCACCACGTGACACTTAAAATCAATGTTTAAATAGCCATATTATCTTTTTAATTTGATTATTGAGAAATTTTTTGAGAATAAAGTGATTTTTATTAAAATAAATTGAAGTTTAATGATCAGTTTAAAGCAATTATCAAATTTAATAGCAAATGGTTTAAAGCATTAACCATAATAAAAGGCGGTTATTTATGACTGAATTGGACTGAGTGGAGTGAAAGAATTTTAACTCGAAATATAGGTGGAGTGAAGTGATGATGGAAACTTAACGAAACTGAGTTAAAAGAGAAGAGAGGTGAATGGGTTTGCAGAAAGAGTTGATCCAGATTGATCCCTGAAAAGAGGTTGGCTTTGCCTAAATTTGAACTCAGGTCAGTTATTCAAATCGAAATTAGGGGTTTAGGGTTTTAATTGGGGATTTAATAACAATAATAATATTCTACTGGTTTCTTGAAGAATTTAATTTGGTTCAACTATGGTATGATTTGTTTTCTTGTTCCATCTTGACTACTTAAACATATTTCATCTCACCGACTGAATAGGTCAAGTTGATGAGTAAAATGGTATTGTTTCCTCGAATTTTACTCGGGGGGGTTTCCAACTATTCATATCTATGCACTTCTGACCTACTTCATAATGGTTCAATTCACGCAACTGATTCACCTGTAAATGCCATATGTCTTTCGTTAAGGCAGGCCACCAACTGGGATACCCTCACCACTAAATTCCCTTCTCTTCACCTCAATCATCGCCTTGTTAAAGATGTGTTACTCGAATTGAAACAACCAACTGATGCAAAGAGGGCTTTGGGTTTTTTTCATTGGTCTTCACAGCGGAACGACTTTGCTCATTCCCTTCAATCTTATTCTCTCATGGTTAATATACTAGTTCGAGCTCAACTCATCAGGGATGCTCAAGCGTTGCTTCAATCAATTTTGAAGAAAACTTTTACAGATTCTTCTAAATTTTTGGTTGTGGATTCCCTATTGAGTACCTATAGGATTACCATCTCAAGTCCGGTGGTGTTTAATTTGTTGATTCAAGCTTACGCCAAGTTGAGGCTTTTGGAGATTGGTTTTGAAGTTTGCTGCTATTTGGAAGAGCAGGGGTTCTCGATTAGCGTAACAAGCTTCAACATGTTGATTCATTTTGTTCAAAAGTCCGATCGAAACCCGTTAGCGTGGAAAATTTACGAGCATATGATCCAAAGAAGAATTTATCCAAATGAAGCAACCATCAGAACCATGATCAATGCTTTATGCAAGGAAGGAAAGTTAAATACGTTTGTCGAAACGTTGGATAGAATCCATGGAAAGAGATGCACGCCTTTAGTAATTATCAATACTTGTTTGGTGTTTAGGGTCTTAGAGGAAGGAAGAATAGAAGTCGCCATGGCTTTATTGAAGGGGATGCTTCAAAAGAATACGATTCACGATACGGTTGCTTTCTCTCTAACTATTCTTGCAAAGCTGAAGCTCGGGAATTTGGAAGCAGCATTTGATATCTACGAGGAAATGCTTAAGCGAGGCTTCAACTCCAACTCTTTTGTGCACACATCATTCGTCGAGGCTTATTGTAATGCAGGAGAAATCGAAAAGGCGAAGCAGTTATTTGAAGAAATGGAAAACACAGGTTTGAAGCCATACAATGAGAGCTTTAACTTTCTCATTGAGAGTTGTGCCGAGGACGGAAAAGTAGATGAAAGTTTGAATTACTGTGAGAAAATGGTAGAGAGAGGACTCGTCCCTTCTTTGTCGACTTTCAACAAGATGATAACGAAGCTATCCGAAACTGGGAAAGTTAAGGAAGCGAATGATATAATGACTTGTCTGTTAGATAAAGGATTTGAACCCAATGAGGTCACATATATGCATCTTATTGTTGGTTTTGAGAAAGAAAATCAGGTTGAGGAAGTACTAAAACTCTACTATGAACTCGAATTTCGCTCAATATCTCCGGGAATACTTGTTTTTGCATCGTTGATTCGGAGCCTCTGTCGAAGTGGAAGGCTAGAGCAAGCAGAAAAGTATATGAGAATTATGAAAGACCGTTCGCTAAGTCCTAGTGGAGATGTTTATGAGGCACTGCTTTCTGCTTGCATTGAGAAGGGTGGAATGAAAAAGGCTGTTCATATTTATAATGAGATGATATCTAAAGGTTTGAAGCCTTCTTGCCTGTATAACAACTTCGATACTAATGCCTCAAACTTAATTACTTAATGAGATTATGTGCCTGTTTGATTCTTTTTAACACGTATAAGTAACCGTAAATAGCAACAGTTGAATTTAATCGAGTTGGATCTCCAAGGGTTTATTTGTTCTCAAATTGACTTGGATGCTTGAATTTTTTGAGGGTATTATGAATCATTAATTTATATATCATGTTGTTCGCGAGTGTACTTTTTAATTAATGTATTCATTCAAATATATATGAAATAAATACTTCTTTCGAGTTGATTTTTTGATTAAAAAAATTTTGATCTTCAATTCTATGAGATTTGATCCATTAATTTTAATGTTTGTTAATATGGAGTACTATTATTCTATTTATGAAGTAGCAATGCGTGAATAAAATAGATTTGATCTATTCTTTTACTAAATGTATAGAATCTGCTGCTGATTACTTAAGATATGATTTATCAGTTTTTAACACGTATTTTTTTTTAAGCAACTCCTTGCACTTATCAATCAACCTGAAAATCTCATGCCTACTATGTGTATCCTTATTCACAAACCAAACCACCACTTGAGAATTAAGCTCCGCTATGACATGTCAGAAACCTTGCTGCCAAGCAAACTCCAACTCGAGATAAAGACCCCAAAGCTACGCTAACACATCGGTGCACACACCAAGATTAACCGCATAACCACCAAACCAACCATCACTATCATTCAGAATGAGACCATCCGCCGAGGCATAATTGTTGGTATGCTATAGTTTTAGGGCATGTATCAAGATATGATTTTGTATTAAACTTGGTTTCAGTTTAATATCCTATGTACTATTATTTTTTAAAAGCATTAATCTAATTTCCTTTACATCTTGTACTATAATTTGAAGTAGAGTATCTATTGACTGTTAATTATAAAAGTTCTAAATGAAGCTTTTCATGAAAAGAGTCAAAAACTTGTAAGCATAAAAAAATGTTAAATATTTATTTTTGTAAAATGATATCCAAACATTAATTCTTAATCGGAGGAATTGTTTTATTCATGACATATTTAGGAAATAACAACTAGCCCGACTATTTATAACCTTACATTACATCATCTATCAAGCAAGCAATTCTCAGGGGAGAAGCGAAGTTGGCGAGAAGCTAAATCAAAAATGAACCGGGTGTCTCCTTGTTGAATTGCTCCTATTAATGTTACAGTAGATTCTTGAATGGCTAAGCAAAAAGTAGTATCATCGTAATCTATGATCATATTACGCTTTTCGATTTCCAGATCTGCGCCTCGAAAATGGAATGTCATTGTTGGAAGTTCATCCATCCTTCTGCCAGTGTTGTAGCACAAATCATAGTTAAGCACATGAACTTGTGTGAATCGCTTATTACGAAAATGATTTAGGAGTGCGGCCTTCAATCTCGGGTAAGCAAGTCCAGCAATGTGAGTGAGAGTTGTTCCAGAATCTATAGCGCACCCACCACTATGATCGTGTTGTAATGCAAAGGTGTGTGGAGGATAGTTCAAGCGATTGTGATCAATACTTATATCTTGTAAATCAAGATAATAGAGATAGATGTACGGCCCAGGAGTTATAATTGGGATCGATTTGAATGTTCTTCCACGTGTGCTTATCTCATTGCCAAACCTCAACGAACTACTAGGAGTCAAGTGTAGTTGGTCATATGGAACTAAGCAATAAGAAAAACGATGTTTAGTTACATTACCCAACTGTTGTACAAGTGAAACCGGGGACATACTTAAACCCATAATCCCACCACTTCTTCCAGTGTGCTCCAAGTATGTGAAGGCTCTACTATTTTTCGAGCAACCGAAATTTAATGGAATTTCTGTATTTCCCAAAGGTTGAAAAACATCCGAAGCAGCAACCCCTTCAGTTACATCACCTAGTATATATTGTAATCTATAAACACATTTACCACGTTCGCATCTGAAAATTGAATTGTTGTCTCTACAGAAAGGATGCTGGCAAGGAAGCTCTCTGAAGGTATGCGACATAGTTGAGTTAAAGACTGGAGGTTCTTGGTGATATTTACGAATACATGGTTCACATTGTGTCCATGTAAGGTGGCTCCCAGTGTCTAATATCAAATATAATTGTATGCTAGGAGTACCAAAACTTAGTTTCACGAGATAGCTTACAAAATTCGGAGCAACATCTAATTTCTGAGGATTAGCAACATCTAACTGGAAGCTTTTTGCCCGCATATTTGAAGATTCAGCTATTCTTTCTATTCTTTGAGAATGAGTAAGATACTCTTCATAGAAAGGAGACTGGGGAGAGTCTCTATGAATAAGTTGAAATTTAAAACCATTTTTCAGAGGTTTTGGAGTACCAAAAGAGAGAAATGAGAGAAAAATGATGAGAATAAATGGAGCAAATGATGCAAGAAAACATTGGAAATGAGGCATTTTCTTATCAGAAATTTAGGATTAATTAAGTGAGTAATAACCAATAGATTTAATCTCATATATATAATTATCCAAATGATTTTGCAATTCATTTGAAATTGAGTTTTAACTTTAAATATCATATATTAGAATCTCAAATATTAATTATGAAGTTAATGGTTAAGATTTAGAGGGGTGTATTCAATATAGATTTTAAAAGATTTTGACACACTTTTTAAAATACATGGATTCTAAAAGATTTTGCTAATTTCATGGATTGTTTTATAAATTTATGCAATACTATTAGATTCTTTTCATAAACTTTATAAAGTTTATAGATTGTTATACCATAAAATGTCTATTTTAAAATATATGATATAATAAATACAAATTGAAATAAGGAGATCTTACACAATAATCCAAACTCTATAATTCATATTACATTTTCTAATATAACAATATAAAATGCAAAACACGATGTATACCACAAATGTAAATATATTAAAGAAATATATTACTGAAATGTATAGAATATTCATTGATTCTCATTATTCATGTGTTCCTCATTAGTTTCACCATCATTGTTGTGATCTTCATTGGCACTCTCTTTATTATTATTATTACCGTAATAGGTTGACCTCGTTTCCTACATAGTATTAGCAATACTCGCTCTTCATGCAGTAGCTTCTTCCACCGTTGTTTTTGAAAAAATATCACTATTGTCCCGCCATCCCCAAGCCGCAACATCAACCATTAGTTCTAACAGTAAGTCACTTTGATCCTTAGGCCATTGCTCATAAGATGCCTTCTTTTTCGTATCTTGTTGTGAATCTCTCATCCTAATATTACTATATTGATATATCAAAGAACTTGTTAAAAGCAACAACAACAAAGATGAATACTCTGTAATCGCGGAGAATATATTTGATTGAAGGCTGATTACATTTTGCACTAGGTGAAGACTCAAAATAAGAATAGAATACGCAATTCCCTTTGCACAAGTGTTAAAAGAAATAGATTTAGCATGACACCACCGATTTTGATGTTTCCAAAGACAAAAACAATTAAATTTGATAGATTATTTTCTTTTTGGTAAAGAACTATGTTGCTACAGCATTAAAACTTCAAGCAGGAATTCCTTTAGAATTTTGGACATATTGCATTATACATGATGTTCATCTTATTAACATGCTTCCTATTGATCCTGTATTAAATAATCAGTCCCCATTTTTTAAGTTACACAAAACCAATCCTGATTACATTAAGATGATGATTTGGATATATAATGTGATTGTGAGCCTTGGATGATTAATTAGTTGGTAATACAGTTTCACATATGTTTTCTAGAGGTTAGTAATGTGGTATAATTTGAAGCAGATGCACTCACTGATGCTTTCCCTAATGACTGAGTTAATATGCACATTTATATACTTGACATGATCCTAGATATATTGTAAAGAAAGAATAGACGGATTTTGTTTTTTTTGACAATTTCACTTTTGTCGATTTTAGTATTTAAATTTGAGATCCTACACTTCCTTTTCAGAACGTGGTAACTAACCGCTGAACTATTGCTTAGTGGTTAAGAATATGGAATTACGCATTAGGAAAAGTAAGATTTATTCTTCAATTGATTAAATTGGACAATTATATGGAATTATAGTTTATTTATGTCTAAAGCATTGGAAGGTTAGATTATTTCAATGAAAAGGTAGAATATGATGCATTGAAATGCCTTGATGGAGATTCGAGCGACTCTTAAAGGGGAGATTTAGCTAGCTACTCGATCAATTGCATTAATAAATATTCTTTGTTTGTATGGTTAAGCCTCATTTGGAAAGTTAATTACTAGATGCTTCCCTTATATAGCATACTCACACTGCTCCATAGGAATCAATCAAATCCCAGGTTAATTACTTTTTTCTGATTTTTTTTTTAATTTGGTTATATGGTTTTGATTATGAAGTAATTGTTGCTGTAGTATTTTCTTTGAAGGAAGACAACTAGTATCAACAATATAAAAAAAAAACTAGAGTGTTTCGTTCTCTTGCCTATGCAACTGTTGTTGCAGGACATAAACAAAAGTTTGATCCTCGAGCTGTTATTGCAGGACTTGATGTTTTTCATCAAACGGTATTTCCTTTTTCCAAATATCAAAATCACTCTAGTGATTTATGTTCTTATAATTTTGAGTATTTACCTTCAAATGATCTTACTATTTTTCCAAATTCTAGTTTTCCTACTGTTATTCCTCTTTTGAATATATAAAATGATACAACTCCTAGTTCACACATTGACCCTTTAAATTGTTCTGAGAATAGTATACCAACTAATGTTTTTGATTCTAGTGGTTCTCCTTTAGATTGTTCTCACACCAAAACAAAGCAAACATATATTAAATAAATTGCAAGTTTCAGATGCATCCAAAATTCTGAACTCATATAAAATCGGATTATTGAAATAGGAGATTGACCTCAAATTGATGCAACCAGAAGGATTTTAACAAGGGTAAAGTACAAAAACAACCCCTGTGGTTTCAAGTTTTTACAAAAACAACACATGTGGTTTGTTTTTCTTAAAAAAAATACCTGTGGTTACAAGTTTTAACAAAAAAAGATCTGAGGTTTCATTAATTCAAAAAATAACCGTTAAACGACTTCAAAGTGAAAAATTCAAAACATTAACATTGCTTAGAATTACATTTTCTATGCAACTACGATTTTCATTTTTCAAAATCATCATTTTAACTATTTTGTTTCTCTAACGTTTACTTTCTCTCACTTAACCAAACATTGCCTAAATGATCTCGAAATTAAAAAGTTGAAGAATTAAAGTTGCTTAAAATATACTTATTTCTCTAACGAATCCAATTTCTATGTGTTTAACGGTTATTTTTTGAATTAATGAAACCTCAGACCTTTTTTTGTTAAAATTTGTAACCACAGGTGTTGTTTTTGTAAAAACTTGAAACCACAGGGGTTGTTTTTGTACTTTACCCTTTTAACAACCAGAAGGAAAAACAAATGGAAGAACAACAAGTAAAAAGAAATTTGTGGCGTCAACCAATGAAGAACAACATAGAGTTGGAGAACGATTTTGAGTTGAAGGAGGCAGAACGTCAGAATCTTGTGGGGAGAGGAGAGATTTCTGCAGAGATTTTTTATTTATAGTGGGACACTCAAAATCCTAGAAAGTCTTTCAATAAGTAGAATCCTTAGAAGTCAACGAAACATTAAAGACCACTAGATTTTGATCAAATTTTAAAAGTCCTAATTAAATACCATCATATTTTTAAGGAATTTTGAAAATCTATATTGAATACCCCTAGACTTTTAAAATCCATAAAAAATTTATAGAATCCTAAATGAATACACCTTTAGTCTGTTTCATGGTTGAACCGATCAGTTTCTTGACGAAACCGATTCGTTCCGTTCTTGCCCCAATCGAACCAATCGGTTCCATTTGGACAGAAAACCTCTAAACCACCACAAAATCAGCACTTGTCCATTTCGCGATTTTAGTCAGGTTACTGGAGCACTTCTAACCTGTAAATACCCTCCATTGGCTTCAAAATTAGGGGAGAACAACCTGAAATCACACCTACAACCTATTGTAGGGTGAATAAAAGCAAGAAAACCAAGAAAAACAATACAACCTTCAATCTTCAGATTCTGATTTTTTTAATTCGTTTTTCGTTACAAAAAGCCATTCAACAACCCTAGAGTAGTCCCATAGCATTCGGATAACCGCCATTCAAATTTAGCGGGTCTTGATGAGGTAGCCGAGGCGAATGGTGGTTCAGCGGCAGCGCGATCATCAGACTAAGGCAAAGTTCATATACGAGATTAAAGCAACAAAAACTTAAAGTTAGAGAACTTTTTTTTATATAAACTTTTGATTTTCCGGTTCAAGGTTTGTTGGGCACACTTTAGGTGGATTCTCTTCCAATTAAAGTTTTCTTCTTACACTGAGACGCAAACCTGAAACTTGACTTAAATGACTTAAAACCGAAATCCATAATAGAGACTGACCATAACGACCAAATTGAGTATCTTCATGCATACTTACCAACATGCAAGCCAACTTCTCGAAAGTCTGAACATTGTGATATCTCACACCGAGTAAACCCCTTGAAAGCTGATTTTTTTTTGATTCATTTTCTAGGGAGTTTGTCCTTAAGAAAGATGGAGTGAAGTTTTAACCATTCAAGCCAACCTTAATTGGTTAAGTTAAAGAGCTATTCTAGAAGAAGCCTAACACAAAGTTCAGTAGTTGAATTATGTAAGTTATTTGCCTGAGGTTAACCGAGGGAAGAGTTAACGGTGAAAAAACATATTCAAAACCAGACAGAAAACAATGTTTTAACTCTTGTATGCACTTGGTATCTTAGATAAGAGCTTTAGGCGAACCAAGATTTTAAACAAAATTTACTGTTTTTTAAAGGCTAGAGGGTTGTTTGAAGTTCAAAAACGTTTCTCAATTTTCGAACTTAAAATGTCTAAATGTAAACATTAGCTAGCTAATTACCACCTTTAATTAGAAGATAATTGATCTAAAAAGGCGGGGAATGTAAAAGTTCAATAATAGAGGTGTCAATTATTCACATACACCATTTTTCTTTTGAGTTTAGATGGATTGAGACTCTCAATCTTCAAGAGTTAGGGATACTCAGGACGACCCTGATAAGAGTGATTTGAGAAATTGAATAAAATTATAACTGAAATAATTCATTATCTTTTATAGCAATGTAGTAAGAGACATTAGACAATAAATCATGTTCTTTACGCCCTTATCAGTAGTTTTCAGGTTTTTCCCTAATAAATACACTTCAATTCAGTAACTTTCAGTTCAATTCAGTAAATTCTAATTATAAAAAACAGAGCCTTAGACGGCTAGACTTTTAAGGACTAATTGTTGACTGATATGATGATTAATCGAGAGCAAATCGAATTTTGAATATTTAAATATACTTAAATCGACTAGTCGAATCGCCGATTAAACGTGGAAGCAGAGATTAGACAATAGTAAGGGTCTGGTTTTACTATAGTGTTACTTTTTAACAAAGTATTATTGGTGGTAGTATATGCATTTGGTATGTTCGGATCGGAGAAAACAAGGAAAAGAAAGAAGAAAGAGGAGGTGAGGTATGAAAGTGAGTGAGGGGGCATAAATAAAGGGATCCATGTGGTATCTTTTCCATCTTCAATCTTTTTATGGCGTTAATAACTATACTTTCACACTTTTTCTTCTCATTCCACTTTTTGCCCTTCATTTCCCTTTTATATTACATCTATTTCTCTTCATCCTTTTTTATTTTCTTCTTATTTATTTGTTTGCTTCTAATTATAGAGATTAATGAGCCACTATCACAAATCCGATCAAACATCCAAGTCGTATATTTACTTATGGACAAGTTTAAGAACGTGAATAAGTATGAGAGTATATCCTAGTGAGATAATTCAGGTTTACAACTGTAAAATGCGTATTTATATTGATTCATGTATTCGAAATGGTTATATTGATTTATAGATTCGCACATTCATTGATCCATATTAGTGTACTACTTTATCATTATGTTAGCATTAACCAAAATTGAAAAGCTTAGTAGTTGAATATATAATTTTCTTTAAATGGATTTTAGCACTTAAAGAAAATAACTATCACTAGTTTAGTGATAGAGTAGACTTTTTCTCAATTAAAATTACGGAGCTTTCAGCTTTAGTAGTGTTAGAGATGTAGGTATAATGAGAGGTGTGCCACTCTAGCTAATATTGCCAAAATTCAAAGTTAATTAGTCCATACTCTAAGCTCTATAGATAGTAATCAGACTTTAATCTTGCTCGCTCCTACTCAAAACTTTAATTTTTTTTAAGTTGGAAAATGAAAAGGGTTTGCATTGGAAAGAGCATTTGTAATTAAAGCATGAGCAACTTATTGCTATTTATCATGAAATGATTAAAGTAATCGAGTATTCTAACCAACGGATTAAAGACGAGTATTATTGAGAATCGTTGAAAAAAAAGGCAAAAACCAAGATTTTGCTATTGACTTATTTAAAATTTGTTCATTAGGTTACGGTACTTTTATTTAGTTATATTTGGCCACTCACTTTTATAATTATTATATTTGGCCACTATTTATCAATTTGGTGAAATCTCACCATTCTTGGATCAAAATTAAACGAAAATAAAAATATTAAACATCAAAATTTCGTCTATTTCAAATAAGAAAATTATACTAAAACTAAATATTGTTAAATAATGCAAACGTAAGAATGTCAATTGAATAATATGCAAGCGGTTAAATTTGACCAAATAAATAGTCAATGGCCAAATACACAAATTTTAGAAAGATACGCGGGATGAGTAGTGTTTTTTGAGTGGAAAAGAATAAAAAGAGAAATGGGTAAAGAGTAATAAAAAGAAAAGAAAGGGGGAATTGGGGAAGGAGAATAAGCATAAAAAGCGGGTGTTAGTTTCCTTAAGAGAAAGAGAAAAGAGAAGCACCATTGTTGAGTTGAGAGAGAGAGAGAGAGAGAGAGAGAGAGAGAGAGGTAGGTTGTTCTCTAAATAAATAAATAAATAAATATCTCTCTACTGAACAAACCTTAAAGAAAAGAAAAGAAAAGAATGGCTCTGAAACTCAATAACATTGCCTTCCCTTCTTTATCATCATCATCATCATCATCAAGAAGTCGTCATCATCATCGAGTCTCCATTGCTGCTACTATTGGCTCTGCTTCTACCAAGTCTGTTTTCTTCTTTATATTCCATCAACAATCTTTCTTATTTCTCTTTTTACTCATACTATTACTATATCACACCTGCCTTCTAATTCTTTTTTTTCCTTATTTAATTTGGTTTTTCCAATACCATATTATTGGATGCCGACTAATCTAATTTCTTTACTAGATTATAATATCAAACTTTTCTTAATGCTAACGTTTTTTAGTAGGACTCGAAACTGTGGTCTTTTCTCTGACAGTCATTGGTATTCATTGAAATATATTTGAGGTGTTCATGTGAATTTTGTCTTTTTTACCGGGTACACGTTTCTGCTTTTCTTGTCCTTTTCTCTGAAATTGTTCCACATCAAACACTGCTTTCTAAAATCACTTGCACTTCTTCACTCTCACCCACTCTGCTGTTTCTCATTAACTTAGATTCAAACCCGTAACTTCACGCTCGTTTTTAGAGCTACATTTTTAAATTGCAAGGGGCTACTACTTACTTATTTTGGACTCTGCTAGCTGAGTATCTTGTTACATAAGAAAATGAAAACAATTGTTTAAAATTTCATTTTCTTGATTATTAAAATAAGAGGTCTTTATTATATGGGGGGTACTTGTTTGATCCGTGAATTGCATGTGGGATTTTCTTCCGTCCGAATTAAATATTCAAGTTGCATGTGGGCCTCTTGCTTTTGATTCTATGCGTGCATGTTTCATTATTTTATATTTATGTGTTGCCATTTGTTGAGACTTAGATGTGATCCCATCTTAACTTGTTCCTTTTCAACTACTTCTTGTTGGTTGACTGCTTTGGTGACAAATATTGCCTACTTTTACTATTTAATATTGCTCTTTCTCTAAACTAATAATTAAAACAATTACAACAACAAAGCTTAATCCCAACTCATTAAGGGGTGATTGTCTACATTAAGAATTAGATAGGTGCAGTACTTAAATGATGATGAAATGTCTTTCCCCTGTGTATCTTTATTCAAATCATTAAGCCAAATTGCATTTTCTGCTCCTTTAATAATTCCTTTTGGAGCTTAAAGGATTTTGGTTGCTTTCTTCACTTTCTTTTATCTTATCTTTTTTCTTTTTTTCCAAAAGATCACTACAAACCCTTGTAATTTTTTTTTGCATGTATTGAAAGGCTTCTGTTTATTGAGATGTTAAGCTAAATGATTCTCTCTCTGTCTAATCATATTTGTTGAATGGAATACAGCTCCATTAAATTTATCTCTTTGGCTATTGATTGATTTTGTTGTTGTAGAATTTGGTTGCTTGATAGTTGACTTATTGTCTCTCTATATAGTCATAGTTGGTTGAGTTTGGTTTTGGATTCTTGCATGTTTTGCTATTGCTTATGTATGTCTGTCTACAGTTGCACCTTAATATCTCACCAATAAATTGTTTTACCTCTCTCTTTCTCACCATCTCTTCCTTAGTTTTCTGTGTGATTGAATTGAATTCATTTTATTTCCCTCATTATATCTAATGTGTTACAGCATATTTTTATACTAGTTATTTCAAACCAGAATATATAGGGGTGTAGTTGGAAAGTGGTGATTATTTGTAGGTAAAAGAGTAAAAGTTATGCCTTTGGACGTCAAAAAGGTGACTATGAGCATATTCGTGGCGCTGAGGGAGTATCTGGGACCTTCAGAAGTTGAATCAAACCTAGAATGGTGCTGAATAATATCGGATTTACACATAATAACTCTGGAAATTTAAAACTGGGATGGCAGAGCATCAGAATCAATATACTTCTATGTACATTAAGATCTTCTGACAATGCAAATCATATATATCTAAACAAAATATACCATGAATGCCCCAATGAAACTGTAAAAAGTCCTACGGATTATTGAGTGCAAACATCGACATCTGACACCATAGTAGCTATCTTTTGTAACTTCATTTTTTCATTGCATGTGATGATCTGTTGGTAGCTATTTTTTGTAACTTCATTTTTTCATTGGCAACAGAGAAGTTGAGAATGCAAAGAAGCCTCATTTCCCTCCAAGAGAGGTACATGTTCAAGTTACTCATTCCATGGCACCACAAAAGTTGGAAATTTTCAAGTCTTTGGAGGGTTGGGCCGAGGATAACATCTTAGTTCACCTAAAGCCTGTTGAGAAATGTTGGCAGCCACAAGATTTTCTTCCTGAACCTGAATCTGAAGGATTTCATGACCAAGTGAAGGAGTTGAGACAAAGAGCAAAAGAACTTCCTGATGACTATTTTGTGGTGCTGGTTGGTGATATGATCACCGAAGAAGCGCTTCCAACTTACCAGACAATGCTTAATACCCTGGATGGAGTTCGAGATGAGACCGGTGCGAGTCTTACTTCTTGGGCAATCTGGACAAGGGCATGGACTGCTGAAGAGAATAGGCACGGTGACCTTCTCAACAAATATCTCTACCTTTCTGGAAGAGTGGACATGAGGCAAATTGAGAAGACGATTCAGTATCTCATTGGGTCAGGAATGGTATGATTCTCGTGGATTATAGTGTTTTATGCTGTTGATTTGCGAACAAAGGCTTGATTTTTAATCTCGTTTTCTTACGCTTATATTCTCTGTTCCTGACCTTGGTTGATTTTGATTTTGATATATCTTATGCATGTTCATGTTCTTTAGGATCCTAAAACCGAAAACAACCCATACCTTGGTTTCATCTATACTTCATTCCAAGAGAGGGCAACATTCATCTCCCACGGAAACACAGCTAGACTAGCCAAGGAGCACGGGGACATGAAACTCGCACAAATATGTGGAATCATCGCTGCAGACGAGAAACGACATGAAACTGCCTACACTAAGATTGTGGAGAAACTGTTCGAGATCGACCCGGATGGAACCGTCTTAGGTTTAGCTGATATGATGAGGAAAAAGATATCTATGCCAGCACACTTGATGTATGACGGGGACGATGATGATCTATTCGAGAACTATTCATCCGTGGCCCAGCGCATTGGAGTCTACACTGCCAGGGACTACGCTGACATCCTTGAATTTCTTGTCGGAAGGTGGAAGGTAGAGGATCTAACAGGACTTTCTGGGGAAGGACGTAGAGCTCAGGATTATGTATGCGGATTGCCTGCTAGAATTAGAAGGTTGGAGGAGAGAGCTCAAGCACGGGTGAAGCAAATACAGACCGTGCCATTCAGCTGGATATTCGGGAGAGAACTGAAGCTCTGAGGTGCAACTGGATCAACTTGTGCCAACACAACACCAAATAAATATGCTACAATGGTGTTTCTAATGTTGTTTTTGGTGCTGTAGATACACTTAAGCTTGCTGTTGTGTGCTAAGATGAGATGTCAAAAGGAAAGAAGGATAGGAAGACAACAAAATACTACTTAGTAGCTAGAATAATCTAAAATTAAGTAGCTCTTTGTGTGCATCTCTTTGCCCTTTTTTTTCATTTCCAGTAAGGAAGTTTGTTTCTTTTCAAGTTTTATTACTCAATAAACCTGATAATCATAGTAGTTTATTTTGCTATAATAATAATAATAATAATAATAATAATAATAATAATAATAATAATAATAATAATAATAATAATGATGATGATAATTTGCTAGAGTTTTATATAGGAAGACAACATTGCCCTTGATTTCAGCAAAGTGCAGAGTGCAGGGGATGGAGAAAGAAGAGATTAAAAGGTTGAACTAGTCAATATTGTTAAAGAAAAGAAGAGAGCAAAAATGAATTTGCTCGTATCTTGGAAGTGGTATAAAATAAATAAGTAGAAAAAAGAGAGAAAAATCGAAATAGTAAAAGATGTAAGGTGCTAGTTGGTCAGTATAAGACGTTTATGGATCAACGGTGATTAGTTGGGAAGGAGTCGACTTTGAAGTTGAATTTTGAGTATCGAGCGAGCCTAAACAATTGAATATTTCAATTTTGAGCTCATATGGGCTTTGTTTACAACAATATTTTTAATCTTTAAAACTTGATGTTACAAATCCTTGATGTTAAAATCCTAACGTAAAAATGATATTTGTAATTTAAATGAGAACACAATTATAATAAGATATAACAACTTGATTAGATTAGGAATTAAGAATTTTCTTGTACTTTAAAAAGTTATCAAAAAAGATCTCTTAGATTTACTTATCGGGTTATTTGAGTTTTTCAACGTGATCGTGTTTCATGAAATTGGATAAACAAGTAATATGCATAAATATTATCGAGAAATATCTTTCACATAAATATCAAGTTGTTTAAGTTTTTGAGTGTGACATGTTTCATGAAATCACATAAATGATTAACGCGATCCTCCTTTTGAGGATCAAAATAGTAAAACTACTTAGAATTTTTATGCTTGTAACTTTATACATCTCTCTATGTTGCCCTTGTAATATAGTCAACATTAATCCAATTTCTAATAAAACACTTGCAAAGAATAACGCACACAACACAAAATTGATTGTTGAGAATCAACCTTCACAAAAAATATTATATATATTGGAAATATTTGCACAATCAAGTTATGCAAATTCCATTGATTCATAATACAAATAAAGAATTTCCAAACAAAATTCTAAACATTGAACAATTAATTAATAAAGAATAATAATAACTGTAAAGAGCGATATGATGATTAATGATGATTTCAAACTTGAAACGGCCATGGCCAATCCTTCAAATCCTCATCTTGCTGAACCTTAGCGCTCCGTCTCACAACCGAATGTCCGCCATTAACGTGATGATCACCATCAACATAAGCATAATACTTCAAGAAGAAAGCAAGAGTAAGCACAACCCATTCCAAACAAAATATCAACACACACAATCCTCCACCAAGTTTCAAAATCACTTCTCCATCTTCTTCCCTAACATAAGATTTCAACTGCCACAAGAAGTCCCCCGTCCGGGTGAAGATCAACACAGAAACAGAGCCTTGAAATATCGCTGTAAGCACAGTGGCCACCATGTGTGCAGCGTACCATCTGTTGGTCCCAGATGAGGCTGCAGCGCACCCCGAGACAGCCCCCGCGATGGTTAGGATGTGAAGGAGGATGAGGAAGAATCCGCAGACGGATGGGAGTAATCTGAGCGAGAGGGTTAGGAAAATGCAGCTAGAGGCGGCCCCGAGGAGGATGTAGTTGCAGAAGAGGAAGAATTTGTGGGTTTTGTGGTGAGATTGAGAGATCGATTCGGGGTTTCCGAGAGTGATTGAAGAACCCATTTTTAAGGAGTGATTCAAATTCTTGATTTTGGAGGAATTTGAGTTTGAATTGGGAGATTTTGGGGGTGCTTGAAGGTTTTTATGAAGGGTATATTTTGGAGGGTAACGGTCATATTTTGAGTGTGGTGTGTAACCGTTGAAAACAAAGGGCGGAGGGAAGGGAAGGGACCCATTGCCAGCGGTGGGGCTAACGGCTACTTGTTTAATTTAAACTAAACAAATGAGTTTAGGGATAATAAGTCCTACAAATTTAAATATTTTTAAGTAGTAATTAAAATAACTCAAACATGGCATCCAATGCATTTGTTGGTACTACATTTTGATAATATTTTGAAATTTGTTTGATTAAGTTGTCCTTATTAATTGGACATCGAAAATATAATGTGGCATAACCACTTATATGTCAGGTGTCATCAACTAATTTTTAACAAAACTCGACTATACAATGTGTTTAGGTCGTTGTTATGAAACAATCAAAATCAACGATCAAAATTCACTTTGTCAATGTAGCAACTGCATCGTTGTTTGATGTTCGATTTTTTTTCAAGTCACTAAAACGGCTTAATTAAGACAAATTATAAAGATGAACGACATTATAAATTGAAATCGAGAAGCCATTTTAAAAACACTACTAAAATTCAGAGTCTTTTTTTTTGAAGAGATCTTTCCTACGTTTAATGTTGATTTTTAGTATTTATTGGCACCATTAATTTTTTTAAACAATGAGACAATTACTTCATCAAACTCAAATTCAGTTTAAAATAACAATTGAAATATCGCATGTATATTAATCACTTACTCCAACTAATATTTTTCATTTTTGTTTGTTTCTCTTTTAGATTATTCACTTTCACTTAAAATTTACCATATATCTTATAAATTTAAAACAAGATTTATAAATATCAAGTGTTGCTTTAAATTAGGTGTTGTCTATACTCTAACTAGTGCTGTAACTAACTAGTTAGGACCCGTTTAATGCAACTATTCTTTTTTATGTTTGCTGCTCCTAGTTGCTGTTTGTTGTTCATGCTTGCGGTTTGCTGTTTCGTTTTGTTGTTTGATTATTAGTGTTTGGTAAAATTATAATTATTTGTTGATGTTAGAATATAAAATGACTAATTTAGACATATCAAATTTTGTTATTAATGTAAAACACAAAGGATAATAAAGTGAAATAAGATTTGTAATATACTTTTTTTAGAAAAGCAGTATTCTCATGCTTCTTGAAAAATTCTTGAAAAAACAGTTGTTTTTTTGCTTAAAAAGTAAAAAGCAGCGTTTACAAATTCCTAACCAAACACCAAAGTAACTACTTTTTTAAGTAAAAAAACAAAAGACAACATCGAAACGGAGAAACAAACGCCCCCTTAAAATATAAACAACATGTCTAAAATTGATTCCACACACAGACTTTAAGCCTAATATTCAGCTATTTCCTTAAATTAAGAATGTATTTAAATTTTTTTCATATAGAACCTTTTCGAAAGAAAAAATCATAAACATACGGAAAAGAAAACTTCAATGGGCTTGAAAGCCCGTAGTTGAGGCTATGAGCTTGCTAACATAAATTCATTTCATAATTATTTGAAAGAATGTATATATTTTTTATTTTATAAAGGAAGAATGTATATATTGAACATACATTTGAGAACCGCTTTTTTTTCTTTTTTTTTATATATGTACGTACTATGAAGCACCGACACGGGTACGGACACGGGACACGGCATTTTTCAAAAACATGAGATGGGGACACGGCAGGGACACGGGAAATTTTAATATTTTTAATTTATATAGGCAACTCATAAAATTCATAACAAACATAAAAATTAACTAAATCCACACAAATAACATCCATAACAAAAAGTCAAACACAAGTATAATCCAAAACAAATAAACATATTGCGCAGATGGAGAAGGGATTTTAGGTTAACGTATTTGGGGATTTCTTTCTTCAATATTGGGCAGACATCTCAGATTGTTGGGCTTATGTTTTTTTTTGTTGAAGTTGGGTTGGGCTTATGTTTCTATTTTACAAAAAAAATACCCTAAAATTTTAATTAAAAAACATTTATTGCCGAGTCCAAGCGAGTCCGACCTGGTTTGACCGAGTCCGACTCACGGGACACGTTGACTGCCGAGTCCGGCCGAGTCGCGAGTCCCCGCGAGTCGGACACAGGTGCGGCACTCTCCTAGACGTGTCGTGCTTCATAGCGTACGTATAACCCACCAATTTAATCAGCATACGTCACATTTCAAAAATTCGTCTCAAAATTTACTTGTAGATTTAAATTTTTCTGAACAATTCTAACACTATTAGCTATTTAGCTCTTTGAAAAATTATAAAATATTAATTAGTTAAAATTTGACTAGTTAAATTTATGTTTTAATTCAACCATGCTAGTCATTTGACTCTCTATATCATTATTTTATTATTAAAGTAAATGAAAAACAAAATTAAAAAAGAAAACAAACAAAGAAGAAAAAAAAATGATTAAATAATACAAATAGGTAGCCAAATTGGCTAACCAAATTTAACCAGTCAGATTGGCTAGTTAAAAAAATATAGAGAGTCATGTCACTTTGTTGGAGTGCATTTTAACTATCCAACTAGCTAATTATGACTTAGTAGTTGCTTAGTTAGTTGTGTTGGAGATGCTCTTAATAATTCTTATTAAATATCACGTTAAAACCAAATAAAGCAAAGATGAGAAAAGAAAAGTATTAGAAATTTCCAAGTCATACCAAGTAGGGGTGGCAACGGGGCGGGGATTACCCGAAAACCGTGGAGATCCGAACCGACGGAGATGGAGAATAATCGAAAAAATTGAGGATGGAGATGGGTACGGGAAACATTTTATCCCCGAAGTCTAAACATGGATGGGGATTGCTATATCCGAACCGTGGGGATCCTCGCCCCGTCGCCGTTTCAATCCTCGTGGGTATACCCGAAAAATACCCTAAATATCGGCTAAATAATAAAATATTTAATATACGTAGATAATATAAAATTTATCGTGACATTTAAATAAAGTAAATGCTAAAAAGGTTAATAGCCCCCGAAATTTCATTATTTAATTTCTTATTAATTAATTATTTTAGAATTTATAAAATTATATAAGCCCTCTAATGTATTTCATATAAAAATGTATAAGCATTGTAATTATTTTAACTTTTGTATGTAAAATTAATATTTATTTTTGGGTAGGGGATTACCTGAAAACCGTGAGGATTCCCGTGGGTAGGGGATGAAGATAAAAATTTACCCAAAACATTAAATGGGGATTCCTCGAAACCGTAACCGCAACCATTGGGGACGGAGTGGGAATTGCATACCCGTCCCCGCCCCGTTGCCACCCGTAATACCAAGCTTTCTAAATTTGTTATTTTGGTCATTTTGCTCTTTGAATTGAAAGACGACTTATTTGCCTCATGAACTATTAAAAAATGTATCTATTGACCCCTTATTTTGAGTACAACGGAAACCATTTTGACCCTGAACCAATTTTGGTCTTGCGTTAAACACGTACTAGAGTATTGACTTCGTATAAGAACCGGCGTATATAAAATTAATTGAAAGTCATCTATTTAACTCATATTTAATATTGAGGGAATTTTAGTCTTTCTTTGTTACATAACCTTATATTTTCGTTCTAGATATGACCTTATATTTTCGTTCAAATGTCATTTGTTATATGTGAAGTTAATATTATAGTACGGGTGTAGGCTATTGTTACTTTGTTTTTTCTCTACTTTGTTTGTACTTTGTTTTATTCACTATTAGATTAGGTTTTAACCCATGATCTAATGGTGGACAAAACAAAATAATGGTTACTTTGTAAAAAATAAAATAAGTAAAAAATTATTTCATTATACTTAAAACAAGAGTCTCTAAATACATTTTTAAATATTCGAACGAACAAATAAATGGTCACGAAGTTTGGAGGGCAAAGTAACCAAAATAGTAGTTTAAGCCATTAAAAAACGAGTCTCAAACGACAAGAGTAAGTAGGCGTCGTTTGAAAACGCAAAACCCTTTTCTGAGTTAGGGTTTAGGAGCTGGGGATTCACAAATTTACGACAGAGCTCAAGAAATCGGTGAGGAAGATGTGGAGATCAATAGCTTCGAAATCTAGACATGTAGCCAAGAATTTGGGTGCATTCAGAAACTTCAACGAGGTATCAACTTCTCACACCCTTTTTCAATCTTCATTTCAATGTAATTTATCCAAATTTGAAACCCTAGTCCCCAATCTGAACCCTAGATTTCTATCCAACTCCTCTGTCAACCCTAGTGAAGGTGAATTACATCATAAATCACTAGATTCTAGTCCAAATGGTCATGATACTGGTATCCCATTATGGAATTTGGAAACCCAAGAAGATTTGAATGCCCTTCCGGAGGATTTTAGAGTGGGTGAGGATGAAAAGGTGGAAACTTTGGCTGCTGAGAGCGAAAATTTTGACATGTCGGAATGGGTTTCGTATGGTTTAGATGGGGAAGGTGATCTCGAGAATCCTGTGGAAGAGAAAGAGGAGGAAAAAGTTTATGAGATCGATGAGGAAAAGTTAGAGGATTTGTTGTCTTTGTTGCAGAGCAGGACTGATGGGTCGTTAGAGTCAAATCTGGATGACATGAATCTGGATTTACATGAGGTATTAGTGCTGAAAGTGTTGGAAACCCCTCTTGTTTTAGGTGATAATTTGATTAGGTTTTTCAAGTGGGCGATTCAGAAGCCGGATGTTAGTCCGACTACCGCTTTGGTTGATGCACTCGTAAGGGCTATATGTAGCGATCTTAAGAAGAAAAACGCGTATGCCGTGTGGGATTTAGTTAAGGAGATTGCTCTGAAGGAGAGTGCCGTGGTGAATTCGGATATTCTGAATCAGTTGATAGCTACATTATCAAAGTTGGGTAAAGGGAAGGCAGCTCTGGAAGTTTTCGACAATTTTGGAGAGTTTGGGTGTGTCCCGAATTCAGATACATTCTATTATACAATTGAAGCACTTTGTAGGCGGTCTATTTTTGACTGGGCCTCGTCAGTTTGTTTGAAGATGCTTGAAGCAGAAGTCTTACCAGATGCTCAGAAAGTTGGTGAAATCATCTGCTGGCTGTCTAAAGGGGACAGGTCAAGTGATGCCCACATGGTGTATCTATCAGCAAAAGAGAAGAAGAAGTACCCACCTAAGTCTGCAGTCAATTTTTTAATTAGTGTGCTTTCTAAGAAGAATGAAACTGTCAAACTAGCTGTAGAGATGTTAGACGAGTTCTCAGCAGAAACACGAAAGTATGCTATCAATCCGTTTTCATCTGTTGTTCGTGGTTTGTGTAGGATCAAAGACTTTGATACGGCAGAAATGTTACTTTCTAAGATGATTGATGAGGGTCCACCTCCTGGAAATGCTGTTTTCAATTCCATTATCAATGGCTATTCCAAGAGTGGGGATATGAGCAAGGCCTTAGAGATGAAAAAATTGATGGAAAATAGAGGATTAAAGCCAGATCTTTTCGCTTATACTGTCATAATAAGTGGTTATGTAAGTGGTGGTCAGATGGAGGAGGCTTGCAAAATATTTTCAGAAGCCAAAAAGATGCATTCTAAACTGACTCCTGTGATGTACCATACACTTATTAGGGGGTATTGCAAACTGGAAGAGTTTGACCAAGCATTGGATTTGTTAGAAGAGATGAAGAATTTTGGGGTTCGACCTGGCGTGGATGAGTACAATAAGTTGATCCAATCTCTTTGTTTAAAGGGCCTAGATTGGGAAAAAGCAGAGAAGCTATTAGAGAAAATGAAGGAGGATGGTTTGCATCTTAGCGGAATCACAAAAGGCCTTATACAAGCAGTGAAGGAGCTGGAAAAGGAGGGGCTGGAGGAAGGCTTAACCGTTGAAGCTGAAGTATAAGGTGCCAATACTGTTATTGTAGTTTTATCAGTACTTCTTTTTTTCCTTTATAACATAATGAACAAAGCTCTGCCAATTGTTGTTTGGCATGCATTCAAGCATTTTGAGCAGGTAGTAAATTATAAAGAAGTTTTGGAATTGGTTGAATTGAAACAGTTCCTTTCTTTTGTGTTTTCGGCTTTCAGATTGCATAAAATGCACGTTTGACTCTTTCGTCTAAACTGAGTTGTTTCTTGGAGCTAAAAGTCTCGTTTCTTTTCGTTTAGCATGAAAAATTTGTTAACAATGGGCATGCCATTGACTTGGTTCAGTTGCTCTTTGTGTAACGCACTTAAAGTTGATAACCAGATTTAGCAATAATTTTTGTAAATTGGTACATTTCTGATTGCCTAACCTTAGCTGCCCCAAATATTATGATAGGTATATCTTACATGCTTTAAAAGTCATGCTAGTTTAGTTTAATTTAATCATATTGATGTTTATGTAGTTTTACAAAAGGCCATGTAGACACCTAGAGTTATGGATTGATGTGAATTTGTTTTTTTTTTCTTTTGTGAAAACTGAAAAAGGATGTGATAGATCAACATATTTCATGTCTGGGCTGCTACTATGGGCTACGTACGGATTTTGGAGATTCTTAAACTGGAACGATGACCCGAATAATTAGGACTGAACTGAACTGTTGATTTGATTAAGTAAATTATCTGTATAGGTTAGGGGTGAATGCATACCCAAATACAAAGATCAAGAGTTGAATTGAGACCTTGATTTTTTATTTTTTCTCTAGGCCTGAATTGGGTTTTGCAGCTGAATTTCATTAGATAGATGTAATAAATGTAAGCATGTTTGACAAGTATAGGCTGCTACAAGACAAGCCGACAGCTACAGGGTTGCTAGTTGGGCTGCTTTGTTTTCTTAGGAAGATATTTATATAGTCAAACATATACATGTACTCCTTCAGACATGAATATGTTTCTACTTGCATGGTTTTCTTACAAGGTATAATTCTGGAGATTCTCCTTTATACTCTAGGGTTGAGTTAGATCTTAGAAATTCTTGAATAAGAGTAAAAATCCTAAGATTAGATTGAACTGTTACTTTTAGAACCGAATCACGTTGTACTATTGACTTTTATCAGGTCTAACCCCCAATATCTTCTGTAACTGCTCTAGCATTGAAGAAATTCTAGAATATTTCCACTTTACCGTACTTTTTGATAGTAAAAAAAGGGTTAAAGGGTTGTTATTTGGGGTATGCATACTTTTATAATTAAGAGACCACGTAATCTCGGTGTATGGTGTAGAAACTCCATATCTTAAAGCTCATTGATTAAGGTAGTTGAGCTCATTTATTTGAGTTGGGTTGATGTATGATGATATCCATTAATGCAATATTGACGGTACATTTTTGTCCACCAAAGTGATACCAAATCTAGAAAGATAAGGATTGACAATAACAAAAAATAAAACTGAAAGCTTTTTCTAGAGCTGCTATGGAGATTAAGAAATGATATTTGTGACATCAAAATGGTTGGTTGATGCATCTGGAATCACAGTGATCAATAATTCAAGTATTACTAGAATTGACTTTGTGATTGAGAAAGAATAAGCCAACTAGAAATAAATGCAGATGATGTTTGCTTTGCCTCAAAAGTGGTTGATCAACATGTAAATTGAAGTTGAAGCATTCTTAGTATAGTCACTGTCATTATCATTCCATGAATAAATACTGCCTTGAATAGTTTGCCTCAGATTAGGGGTGCTAAACTGGATTCTTGTCGTACCAGTGTTTCTGCATTGTACGCTCGTTTCCATTTTGTTTGAAGACTTTTACGGAAGTTATCTTCTAAAAATAATGTTTATGTATCATTGTCTGTGCACAATAATTCTATTCTAAATCTTCAAGTCTATTATACACTTGATATATGAGATCTTTCAACTTGGTCTAAAAAATTGAGTGCTTTCTCTGAACTTTTTGAGTGTCTTATTCACGAAACTCGCTCAAGGCGATGTTAGTTTCAATTTGTTCAAAAAAAAATTTGGGTCTATTAAGCGGACTAAGAATATTAACTATGATACTTCATGCTGCGAATAAAGTACTTCATAAGTTTAGAAGAGAAATCAACTTTTATAATCTTCAACATAGAATTCAGGTTTATGAGAAAATTGAATTGTTTTGAAAAATTCGAGCTTTTAATTTATATATTCTACAATAATATTAATGTAACTAAAATTATAATCCGTCAAACATTTAGTTTGTGTAAATTGTGTTATAGTCTTACTAGCCTCATCTTACATTCGATTTGAATTCGAATTGCCTTTGGTTGAATATCGAAAACTCCTAGACTAAATTATGTTAAGAAGTTACAAATCATTCAGTAACATGTTTATTTTAGTATTAGAGTTGATCATTTGAGACAAGTTTCATAAATAATAAAAATGAAGAATGACGTAAAAATAGTAGTAGTAATTAAATAGTGGTGGAAGAGATACGGTGGAGATTGGAAGGTGCTAAAAATGTCAACAGATAGAGATGGCACTAAAAATGGAGGCGACGCCATTGATGAATAATATAATATTGATTTCTTGCAATTAATTTTGCAACAGAATTAATAAGAGGCCATTATTTTTTGGCAGCTTTTTTTGAATGCTTTTGCAATTAAATTATTTGACCAACTCCCACTATCTCATTCTCTTATAATTTCTTGTTGATATGGGCATTGACATTCACGATTGTCCTTTTTTCTAACCATAATTACTTGCACATACTTATAAAGCAAAAATAAACTTCATGATTTTACCAATTAAGTCTCTGTGATAATTAAAAAGGAGAAGCTTAAATAAGTGGAGAAAATTTGATCTTGGATATCTAAGTATTTAAAATTCGAGAAAAGAAAAAAATGGCTAAGTAAATAAGTAGAGAATGGCATGATTAATTCTTTAAGCTTTGACACTTTTAAAGATCAAGCCTCCAAGCTTAAAACTTACAAAGTTTTTTCAATTGATAAAAATAGTGTTTGGTAAATGCAAAATTAATTTCTTAAAAGACAGTGAAATATGCTTTTAGCACTTGTAGCTTTTGAAGTAAGCTACTGTTAAAACTTATGAGAGAGCTGACATTGATATAAAATTTACTGAAATAGGTAACTTTCAATATATTTCAATAAATACATATTTTCATTTGTTGACTTTTAGGACTTTTATTTACCATACATTTTTCAGCTTTTGGCTGCTTTGCCCGACATCACCTTTCCCACCAAGAATTGTTTCTTCCTTTTTTTTCCAAAACAATGTCAAACTAGCTCTTAAGTTGTTTAGCTAAGGGAATTGTTTATCTCCAATATGTTTGGAAATCCAAAGATTATAGGGTTAAATTGTTAAAAACAATGAAAATGTAGGGGTTGAATCTGTAAAAATAAATTATTAGATTTAACTAAAACTAGCTTACCTTTTATTCTTTTTCTTTTTCAAAAGAAAAACTGGCCTAGCTCAATTGTATGTTTTGACTAATTAGAGAAAATGAAAGAAACAATATCCTAAAGATTCCAATAAATACCAGCAAACTTAAAATAATAGTAATGTTGATAAAATAATTGCAGTGATGTCTTAATCAATAACTATTTTATAAATGAATCTTCACATTCACCATTTTGAAGAACAAGTTTGAAAATCATGGCCAACATTTTCCAAATTCTTCTCCTTTTTGGTTTGCTTCTTTCCATTGAAGCTTGTACTGATATTGAGAAGCAAGCTCTTCTGCAATTCAAACAATCTCTTCAAGATCCATCATCCCGTCTTTCGTCTTGGACAGCTGATCATGATGATTGCTGTCAATGGGAAGGTGTTGGATGTGATTTGCAAACAGGTAAAATAATCAAGCTTGACCTCAGAAATCCTTACAACCTTACTTATCCTGAGTATGTTATGTCTCAATCTGAGGTTCAAGTTTATAACTTTTCCTGTTTGAGTGGTCTTATTGATGCTTCTTTGCTTCAATTGGATCAGTTAGAGTACTTGGATTTGAGTGTAAACAATTTCCATGGCGTTGAGATTCCTCGATTCATTGGTTCTTTCAAGGAATTGAAATATCTTAACCTTTCTCATGCTTATTTTGCTGGCATGATTCCCCCTAATCTTGGGAATCTTTCGAATTTGGAGTATCTTGATCTTTCCCCGTTTTCTTATACTGAAATCTACCCCGAAAGGCTCTGGCTTTCTGATGCGAAGGGGCTGTCCGGATTGTCTTCTCTCAAGTATTTGAACCTGAGAAATGCTAACCTTAGCTTGGTAGCAAATACTTGGGTTCAGGCTTTGAATGGACTTCCTTCTCTTGTCGAATTGCGGTTACCTCACTGTGATCTTTTCACCATTCCTCAATCTATTCCGTCTGTCGGGTTTGCTTCCTTGCGAGTCTTGCATCTTTTTGACAACAGTTTCAATTCCTCGTTGCCTCAGTGGTTGTTTAACGTTACCTCTCTTGTTGATCTTAACGTTATGAACTCCGAATTTCAGGGTGTTGTGTCGAGTTACCCTTGGGAAAATCTCTGTAATCTGGTAGCTTTAGACTTGACGTATAATGAATTTAGTGGCGAAATAGTTCATATCCTGGATGGTTTCTCTGAATGCAGGAACTTTAGCTTAGAGGTTTTGCACGCGGCGTATAACCGATTGAGTGGTCAGATTCCTGATTCATTGGGCGAGTTGGGGAGCTTGAAATCTCTGAGACTTTTCGGGAATGCATTGACAGGTCCAATTCCTACTTCCATTGGGAGATTGTCTCTGTTGCGGGATTTGGACCTTTCGGCAAATAAGTTGAATGGAAGCATTCCTGAAAGTATGGGGCAACTCGAGGCGTTAACTTACTTGGATCTCTTTGGGAACTCGTGGGCGGGAAATCTTTCTGAAAATCATTTCACGGAACTCAAAAATTTAAGAGTTCTTTCGTTTTCTTGTACGAATGCTTCCTTGAAATTCGATGTGAGACGAGACTGGGTTCCTCCTTTTAGCCTGCAAGTCCTTCTCATCCGTGATTGCCAACTCGGACCTACGTTTCCTCCATGGCTTGAAACTCAGAAGAACTTAACTAAGATTACTTTGATCGGGGATGGGATTTCGGACTCTATTCCTAGCTGGTTATGGGATTTGAGTCCACAGGTTGTGTGGTTGGAACTTCAAAACAACCAACTACATGGAACAGTTCCACGTTTGCTGATATTTAAACCGGGGGCACAGAGAGTTGATGTAAGTTCCAATCTGTTAGATGGTCCTTTCCCTGTTATTTCGAGTGTCGAGTCTGTTTCTTTGAGTAACAACAACTTCTCAGGGCCTATACCTTCAGATATTGGCCGAAATATGCCTAATACTTCGGTCTTGGAACTTTCTGGTAACTCATTCACTGGTGAAATTCCTCCTTCCTTCAATGAAATGAAGAAACTATACACTCTTGATCTCTCAAACAATCACATGATCGGCGAGATTCCGAGCAATTGGGAAGGTTTAGAAAGCCTTAGCGTCATCGATTTCTCCCAGAACAATCTGTCTGGTGGTATTTCGAGCTCCTTGTGTTCATTGCCTCAACTCCAGGTCTTGAAATTATCTGATAACATTCTTTCAGGAGAATTATCTCAGTCCTTGGAAAACTGCACATATGTTTCGTCGATCGATCTTGGACGCAATCGTTTCATCGGAGAGGTTCCAAGTTGGATTGGTGAAAGGCTATTGTACGTGGAAATATTAGTTCTGCGAGAGAATAAGCTCACTGGAAGTATCCCTGGAAGTCTTTGTCGTCTTTCAGATCTTCATATCATCGACTTTGCGCATAATAGCTTGTCAGGATCAATCCCGGCATGCATAGGCAATCTAAGTAGTTTGACGTATTTCAAGCTTTATAATCCAGTGACGAATCGTGTTGTTTACTCGCAGGAAGTAGAGTTGAATGTGAAGGGAAGGGATGTAGAATATACCAAGATACTTACCGTTGTGAATGCCATAGATCTCTCAGGAAATAATCTGCAAGGACAGATACCGGATGGCATTACGAAACTGTTATACTTGGGCGTTCTCAATCTATCAGGGAATCGATTGAGCGGAAAAATACCAGAAAGTATGGGAAATCTCAAACTTTTAGAATCTCTTGATCTGTCAAGCAATGACCTTTCAGGCTCCATTCCTCCGAGCATGACATCTATGACTGCCTTGAGCTACTTAAGCTTATCAAACAATGAGCTTTCAGGGCCTATTCCATCAGCTAACCAATTTCAAACCTTTGTTAACCCGGCGATTTACGCGGGTAACCCCGGACTTTGTGGTTTCCCATTACCAAAAAGCTGCTCCACTAGTCCGAATGATGCTAACTCGGAGAAGGATAACAGTGATGATGACGATGACGACGATGACGATTGGATTGACATGGTATGGTTCTACTCAGCCATGGCACCAGGATTTGCAGTGGGATTATTGGTTGTTATCGGAACTTTGATAGCGAAGAAGGCTTGGAGGCATGCTTATTTTAATTTCGTGGATACGATGAAAGATTCAGTTTACTCGGTTATTTCAAAATGATCATGTTCATGGCTTCAAAATGATGCAGTTTACTGCGTTGAGACTTGAGCGAGGTATTAATGATGAAAACTTCAATTCTTTTGTTTTTGTTTTTGTTTTTGTTTTCTCATAATTTCTAACATTTCCCTTTTCTCCATGTAGTTACATAAACGGATACTGTAAATACAACACATTAGCAGCAGATGAGTGCGCGTTTTTTGAAGAAAAGAACCGGCCACAGATAGCAGACAAGAAGTAAATATGAATATGTTTGTACGAAACCCAGTTTTGTTCGCTTCTAGTTGTAATGCTCTTATGGTTTTTCTGTAGGGACTAGGAACTGTTTATATGTGTAAAAAAGTTCTGTTCAACATCGGTTTCTGTAGTATGCATAACAAATCCCTTTGTAATATACATTATTAACCAGACATGAGAGTTCTTTTTTTATGTTTAAGCGGTTAATGTTTGAACAATTATATGGAGAAAAATGTCTTGATTTCATCTTTGTGGAGTACAAAATGAATTTACAAGGAAGAGTTTATGAAAGAAAGACCAGAAAAAACATGTTCTGAAGTTTGAAATTTTTAGTATCTTTGCTGCAGAAATCTTAGTTTATGTAGAGTGTCATTAACAATATATCATCTATGTTTCACAAAAACGGGTACTAAAACAGAAGCGTTATTTCTAAAAAACATAACTAGAACTGAAAATGAACACGAAAAGGAAGAGCTACTGAATAGGAGTTCTGGTGCAGCATAGTGCATCGTTGATTTGGACTCGTAAATACTTGTAATTTGGGTTTGAATGTTTTGTCGGTGTCCTCAATTCTAGTCCCACTCCATTGTTTGAGTGGAAGACTTCAATTCAGGTACATAGAATTCATGATTGTCGTTGTAGCTTTGAAGCTTGCAAATGGTTTGAGTATTGAGTTTTCCTCGGGGTCCGCTTCGATAAGGGCAGCAAGTGATACAGAGGCAGAGAGAGGGTACACGGTGTCCGTCAGCATTATCGAGCGTGGATAGCAATTAATAGTTAAGCATGACAAAAAGGAGCCAACTTGACGTATAAGTGAAAGGAGTTAATGAGAAACACATTTTTGTATGTTGTGTTGTTAGTTGTGCCTGGAATTGTTCACCATCCATATAATATTAGCCTGCCCTCTACGTAAATGATTTTGTATGTTGTCTTGATCCTTTCACCATCAGCAATTCTGGCATTGTCAAGATGTCAATTGCTTTCCAAATACGCATCTAATCATGTCCTGTTATTCCTTTGACATATCAAAAGCTATAATGAGACATTTGAGTTCCATGCTTACAAATCAAAGTCTTCCCACTCAAACAAAACCAGTGGACTTGGATTTTGAAGAAACATTCAACTCCCAAATTACATTTTTTCTTTTTCTTAAGGCACTAAGATATCCAAATTGATGTCATCACTAATCATTCAAGACCCAAATCACAAGTTTAGTGTACTCTAATTTATATAGTAACTAAAACCTATGATACACAGACACGTCTCTTTGCTATGCGTCTGTGTCTGTTTTAATTTTAAGGTTATTTTATGAAAAATATGTTTTATAAGAAGCGTCTCTCGTGTCCTTTTCCGACACCATAACCGCATCTATGTCCAGGCAACATAGACAAAAACATCTTTATGTAAACAATAAGCAGTTTCCTTCTAGTAACTTACTATAAACATATATCTGATATGAACAATCATTTTTATCCCGGTTGAGCTTCCTTGGAAGCCAAATCAAGTTCAAGACAATGATCACATACGCTCTGTCTTCCCCAGTCAGTTAATAAGCAGAACCCTTTCTTGCTTCCAACTGAATGGCAGTGATTACAGGAATAGGTCTATGTTAGATTAAAAGATGTTATTGGGCCTTAACTATTAGCTCGAGTTTTTGGTTCAATCGGTTAAACAACAGTCTAGTTTTGTCACAGTTGTAGATTTGTGACATTTTTAAAACTTATTATAGTGTATTTTGCTGTTGAAGTTTGGATCTTTTAGTTGCTACAGCGGAAACTTATTTATTGTGTTTTCTTGTGATTCTCTCCCTTGATATAATTTCCAACAGTTTAATATCATCTATATGTCATGGAAACCGAAACAGAAAGTGGATACGAACAAACAAACACGAAATGAGGAAATGCTACCGAAGAAGAAGAAGATGTTTTTGAGAAAACAATGGTTTGAACATTAAGTTTGCCTTGTGGACAGTCCACTTGTATACGTGCAAGTCAGTGATGCAGACCAGAGACATAGAGAGGAGGGTTCACGGACTCCATCGCCATCATTGACACGTGGAGACCAATCAATAGTTAGGCACGACGAAAGGAAATGGACACGTAATGGACCACACAAAGACTAACTTCATGTTTTCACCGTCAGCAATTGTTGTATTGTCGAGATGTCAATTGCTTTCCAAATGTGCATCTAATTATGTCCGTTATTCCTTGGAGATATCAAAGCTAGCTTTGATTTCCATGGATGTAAATCAAAGTCTTCCACTCTAACAAAATCAGTGGACTTGGACTGGAATTGAGGTTTTTACTAAAACATTCAACATCCAATTAATATTGTGTATTCCTTGACAAAGTTTAGCAGATTACTACCTAATGTACAAAACAATTCAATGTTGAGCCTAATGTTATAAGCAAAACCAAAATAAGCCTTAGTCCGTTTTTCGTCACCAACCTAACAAAATCGAGAAGAGAAAGAGAAAAGGCGACAATGATGAACAATAGCTCTAATAGTTGATGTTAAGCACGTGCGTATTAAATGATTATTTTTCTCTCTACCACATTATCGACATAGTGGATTTCAATTGATGGTCAGGTACGATAAAAGGAGCGAATGTCGCGTATAGGTGACAAAGAGCTGGTAGAAAACAATTGGTTTGCCTTTTTTCTTAAGGATGCTTTCATTTTGCACCCTATCAACTTGCTGCATGTTAATGATTATCTTTCTAGTATAAAAAATAATAAAAGTAAAACTTCCAAACTTATTTATTTATTTGACTTGCATCAAGCTACATTGAGAATGATCAGTACAACTCAAGCAATGGGATGGGACTTAAACTAAGGTCACTGACAAATCATTTAAGACCCGGATCACAAGTTTCCGTGTTTTATTCTCTTTTATCATGTCTTCTGCCATTTAAACGCCTGCAACAATAACAAGAAGAAGCACAAGTTGAATATGTAAAAACAAATGAAAACTTCATAACACTAATTAACTAAAGCTAAGTTTTTCGTTACCTCAAAGCATTGTCATAACTGATTTGATCAATAACTTTTTTCCCAATTGAGCTTCCTTCTAACCCGAGCCATGTTCAACACGATGATCACGTACGCTCTATCTTTCATCCTATCCACAAATTTAAAATAAGCATTTCTCCAGGATCTCTTCACTATCAAACTCCCACAAACAGCCCAAAATCCCACCACAAATCCAACCGCCATGCCTAGACAGAACCATATTGTTCCACTCTCGTCTTCCTCTTCACGGTCGTCATCCTTGTGTTGTTTGTTTCCTTCATTTGAGACGGAACAGTTGGTTGGCAATGGAGGCCCACACAGTCCAGGATTATCCTCGTATATTGACGGATCAATAAGAGTCAAGAACTGGTTGGTTGAAGGAATTCTCCCTGATAAGTTATTATGAGACAAGTTTAAGTAGTTCAACGAAGTCATTGAAGGCATACTCGGAGGCATGACACCTGAAATATGGTTGCAAGAAAGATCAAGAGTTTCTAAACGCTTCAGATCTCCAATATTTTCCGGTATCTTTCCTGTCAGTTGATTCTGAGAAACATTCAGGGTTCCTAGGTACTTCAAATTTGTTATTTCGTCTGGTATTTCTCCTTGGAGATTATTCCTCGAAAGATCAATGATGTTCACAAGATAAAGTATCTTGGTGTATTCAATTTGCTGGCCCTTCACATTCAACAATGTCTGCTCCGAGTAAGGTGGGGCGTATGGTGATGCAGAATATGGTTTGAAAGAAGTGATACCACTAAGACTTCCCAAACACGGGGGAATCGACCCTGACAAGTTATTGTGTGAAAGATTCAGGATGTGGAGAGAAGAAAGATGACACAGTTGTTCAGGAATACTTCCACTGAACATATTATCTTGGAGATTTAGTAACGAAACTGAAACAAGTCTCTCCCCAATCCAGTTTGGTATTTTTCCACTGAACTTGTTGCCTCCAAGGTCAAGTGTAACCAGACTTGTACAATTTTGCAAGGACAACGAAAAATCTCCGGAAAGACTGTTTCCATTTAGTTTCAGAATTTGAAGTTGAGGCAGGGAACATATGGAATTTGGGATTCCACCTGACAGATTGTTGTTTGAAAGATCTAGTGTGTTTAGTTCTTCCAAACCCTTCCAATCCCCGAAAACATTCCCTGAAAATCGGTTGTTGGAGAGATCAAGAGTGGTCAGTTTCTTCATTTTATTCAATGAGGAAGGAATGTTTCCGCTTAGTAAGTTACCCGACAGCTGCAGTACAAATGCCGATGACATTTCTTGGCCCATGGTTTGGGGAATTGGGTTTGAAAATTTATTATTGCTAAAACTAAGACATTGAACATTGAGAGAAAGTGGAACCGTGCCTTTAAAAAGATTAGAACTTATATCAAAATATACTGCCTCCGGCGAAAAGTTCAAAGATTTTGGAAGAATTCCGGTTAATTGGTTGTTTTGAAGTTCCAACCACCTAATATTTGGAGTCAAGTTCCAAAACCAACCAGGTATGGTCCCTGAAATTGAAACGCCTTTCAGCGCTATCCTAACCAATTCCTTTTGAGTCTTGAGCCATGCTGGAAACGTAGAACTCAATCGACAGTCTTTGATTAAGATGACCTCTAGACTAAAAGGCGGAACCCATTCTTGCTTCACGCTGAATGCCAGTGATTGGTTGACAGAAGACAAGGAGAGACATTTCAAATGTTTGAGTGTAAGGAAATGATTTTCAGAAACAACACCCTGCCAAGAGTTCATAGAAAGATCTAAGTAATTTAAAGCACTAATCTGCCCGATGCTTTCAGGGATGTTTCCGCTCAATCTGTTGTTAGATAGGTCCAATTCCTCCAAAAATGACAACCTTTCTATAGATTTAGGAATAGAACCTACAAATGAGTTCCCACAGAGTTTCAAGACTCTTAACCTCTTGAAGTTTCCCAACAACTCGGGAATGTTCCCGCTGAATTTACTATATCGGAGGCTTAACACCTCCAAGGTAGTATTGCTACACTTAGGTAGGCTGCCTAATACATCTCCACTAATTTCATTAAAGGATAGGTCTAGCACTTGCAAGTTACAAAAGTTTCTCCAAGCATCAGCAACAATGGTGTCCTTCATTTCAGAATTTGCAAGGTTCAGAGTCACAAGGGCAGTAAGATTAAATAACCAGGAAGGAATTAAGGAGGAATTGAAACTATTGACGGTGAGATCCAAGACCTGCAGCTTAGTGATATTTACACTTGGAAGAGAATGGGGGAGGCTACGAAGATCGCAACCTGTCAAACGCAACTCTAGAAGAGAAGGGAGCATATTAACTGTTTGCAACCAATGGTTTGATGCTAAGCTAAGATTCACATTGGCTAGATTTAGATACCTAAGAGACTCAAGTCTAGCCACCCAATTTAAATTAGAAACCCAAAGGCTTTTAGGATCAGGATTGGTGAATGAATAGGGAAAGAGATCAAGGTTCTCCAAGTTTGAAAGATTCCCGAGATGGGGAGGAATCATTCCGGAAAAGGAAGCATGAGAAAGGTTAAGGTATTTCAACTCACTTAAAGAACCAATGAATTCAGGAATAGGATTCCCCAAGAAATTGTTTTTGCTCAAATCCAAATACTGCAAATGTTTTAAGTTGAGCAAAGAGGGACTGATTTGACCGCTTAGACTCAACCACTCATAAGCTTCTGCCTCACTCCCAAACATAATATACTCAGGATAGGTAAGGTCAAATGAGTTTCTGAGATCAATCCGAGTGACGTTACCTGTCACCTTGCTGCAGGTTACACCATCCCATTGACAGCAATCTTCGCCAACCCATGAAGAAAGGCGACGAGATGGATCTACAAGACTTTGTTTGAATTGAACAAGCGCATTTCTCTCAATCTCAATGCAGCTGGAATTAGTGGAAGCGGATTGTGCAGCTGCAAGCAAAACAGACAAAAGAAATGCATAAATGTTTGATAAGAGAATAAGAACATGTGCAGATGGAGTTCTATTAATGGCCATTCTTGGAAATCCTGCGGTATCAAATGTTATACAAATTCTTCTAGTTTTATAGGAAGGATGATGAGGTAAATAGGAGAGTTAAAATCAATCTGCTGCTATCAACAGTTAATCTAGTCCTTCTGGTAAAAATTTGACTTGTTCAAACTCATATTCAACTAACTGCACTGTCAAAATTTTCAAACATGTGACCAATGTTGAACCATTCCTGAGAATTACTGAATCACGTATACTTACATTTAGTCAATCCACTCAAACATTAACAGAATAGAACAAAGCACTAAATTGATGGTGAAAGACTGAATATCAGTCCACGAAAAGTATACAAACCAAGCAAACACATTCTACACGGCTGAATGGAAATTGGAAATTAGAGTTCTGTTCATTAAGTCAAACTTTTATATTTTGAATTGTTCGCCACGTTAGTTTTCTGGAAGCTTTGAATCTGGACTATCATGCCTGAATACCAGAGGGTGTAGACAGCACAAAGAAAATAGGAACAGACGTAGATGTTTCTTACAGTATATATTGAGGATACCAGTACTTGTATTTTGTAATACAAGTAGACCGAAAGTACCGAGCGAAGATGAAGAAAATATGGTGTGGGATAATTGTGTGTGTGGTGGTGATAATGGGGATGGAAGTGGGAGTGTCGCGGGGAGTGAAATGCAGCCCTGTGGAATTGGCTATGTGTTTGCCAGCGATCGCCATGTCTGAAGGAGTGTCAAGGCTATGCTGCCGGAAGATGAGGGAGCAAAGGCCATGCTATTGTGGCTACTTAAAAGATCCAAACATTAAGCTTTTCATTGCTTCTAATATCAAACTCGGTCGTCAATGTGGTGTTGCTTTCCCTACTTGCTGATTATCTTCTGATCACTTGAACCTATAATATGTTTCAGTTGCTGATAAAATAATTTGATCTTGCTAAATTAATGTATTATGTATACTTGTATTCGCAACCATAGACCATAACAATCAAACTATACACAAATTAAAGATATTTTATGCAGCAGGTTTTATGGAATTCATTCATCAACATTCTGCTTAGGATAGGCTTGGTTTCACAAGTCAAAGATGTAGTTGAGGACATGTTTGATAATTTTAGATATTGTAAGAACATTCATTAATACTCCACTGAAATTTCTGTCAAAAAATAAAAAAAATACTCCACTGAAATATTTATGAAGGCAAAACCTTAAAATTGAAGGACACAATCCTTAAAACAATAAAAAGAAGGGTAATTTTAAAAAAAATCTCTATGTTTATCAATTTTGTCAAAAAAGTGTATGTGTTTATTTTTTTTGACAAAATGAGGATTGTGTTTATCTCAGTTAACCAAAAAGCGGAAAAATCATTAACGGTGTTAAATGTGATGACGTGGCAAATGGTATTTTGGTCTTAATTTATGAGTTATGATATAAAAAATTCATTTCTCGCACTTTAAAGTTATAAACACATGAATGTTTAAGAAATTTAACAGTTTTCGGTTTTTATTTATTGATAAATTTCTTAAACATTCATGCGTTTACAACTTTAAAGTGCGAGAAATGACTTTTTTATATCTTAAACCATAAATAAAGACCAAAATACCCCTTGCCACGTCATCACATTTAGCACCGTTAATGATTTTTCCGCTTTTTGGTTAACGGAGATAAACACATACACTTTTTTGACAAAATTGATAAACAGAGAGATTTTTTTTGAAAATTACCCTGAAAAGAAAAAGGAAATAAGCCCAATGGGCCGAAGCGTCGATATAAAGATGAAAACGCAGGCAGGCAGATTATATTACATGTTGCCGGCGGTGCGCTAGGGTTATCCGATGGCTAATCGAACAGATCCAGCGGCTCGAAGCATAAGGGGGACGAACCCGCAGAACTTAGTGGAGAAGATATTGAGGTCAAAGATATACCAACATACCTACTGGAAGGAGCAATGTTTTGGTTTAACTGCCGAGACTCTTGTCGACAAGGCTATGGAGCTCGACCATCTCGGCGGTACCTTCGGTGGCAACCGCAAACCCACTCCTTTCATGTGTTTGGTCATGAAGATGCTCCAGATCCAACCCGACAAAGACATTGTTGTTGAGTTCATCAAAAACGACGATTACAAGTACGTCCGAATACTTGGTGCTTTTTATCTTCGTCTTACTGGCACTGATGTTGATATTTATCGCTATCTTGAGCCCTTGTACAATGACTATCGCAAACTCAGGCAAAAGTTAAATGATGGAAGTAAGTCCCTTTTCATTTCTATTCCAATTCCTTGAGCCCTTGGATTACTATTTTCATGATTCATTAACTTATACTTGGTTCTCGACTGCACAGAATATTCTTTGACACATGTGGATGAGGTCATAGACGAGCTGCTTACCAAAGATTATTCTTGTGATATTGCCCTCCCACGAATTAAGAAAAGGTATTGTCGATGACTACTGAAGAAGCATCATATGTGTTTCAAGAATCATCACTTTATGAATTTTGCTTGTATTATATTTGACCTCTTAAATTATTTGTATCTCCCTTTGTTGAATAACCAGATGGACTATTGAATCAAATGGCACACTTGAACCTAGAAAGAGTGTTTTGGAAGATGATTTTGAGGAAGAGGAAGAGAAAGAGGAGAATGAGCAAAACGATGAACTAGAGAATGGGGTCGATGACAGGGTATTTCTATGTTTTAACAACACACTTCCAGTTCTAGTTTTTCCTCCAAATATTGTTGCAGTTTTTCTCTTCTCCCTTAACGTGACTTTGGAATTTTTTCAGGATTACTACCATGGGAAGAGCCCCACACGAGAGAGGGATAGGGATAGGGACAGAGACAGGGACAGAGATAGAAGACGTGACAGTCACAAATACAGGTGAACACTTTTTGATATATGGTTGCTGAATCCATCAAATTATTTCATTATCAAGTATTTTTATTTGTCAAGAACATTTATATCCTGAATGCTTCATGAGAGTATACATATGGCAGTAGAAATTGAATAGGAGTTGTATTTAATAGCTAAACATTGCTGCTAGGAAGAATGATAATGGAAAACTATCTTAATTGTGTACATGAGTGGAGTCCAATCATGATGTTATGTATTTGTAGGTTTAGCTATACTTCACTGAAATTTACTTCTGAGTGAATTCTATTTTTCATTCATGAGATCTGCTCATACCTTTTTCAATATTGGTATGGAAAAACTTATTAGTTTTGTCCATAGTGCAGTGCAAAATCATGATGGAAGCTGTTATAACATTTCTTTGTATGTATAGCTATTCCCGAATCATTTTGGGACTAAGGCTTTGTTGTTGTTGTTGTTCTTGTTCTTGTTCTTGTTCTTGTTGTTGTGTTATGCAATGACGTATTTCAGTCATGGCATTTAAAGCCATTGATTGTTTAAACAGCTTCCTATATAGATATCTTATGATCCTGCCAGGTTTCTCTGTACTGACAGTGTGCAGCGAGAAGTATGATGGATCACACATTTTCTTTTTGGTGTTGAATCGCTTCTTTAATTTTATTTTTTTTATCCCATTTACTCTAGTTTTCCCCTTTGACTTTGTGGAATTGCATGTTTCATTTTTGTGGAAGCCAATCTCTCGTTTGGGATGAGGTGTCTTTGAGTTGCATGTGCTCAAGTTTTATGTTTATTTAAAGGGCTATTTAGCCTCTAATGTATAGAAGCTTTTAGTGGCTCTGTAGGTATTCACTGCCAATTATATGAGCAGTGCTGCACACCGAAACGTGCCTTTATTTTTTCGTTGATGAGAACTGCATTTCATGAAAAGTTCTTTTTTAACATGAAAAAAGCTTATTATGTCCTTGTTTTCCATCTTAACGCAGGGATCGTGACTATGATAGAGACTATGACCGTGACTATGATAGGGACTACGAGAGAGAACGAGGACGGGGACGCGAAAGGGACAGGGACCGAGACAGGGATCGGGATCGTTATCGCTTAAGAGATGAGAAGGATTATGGTCGTGACAGAGAACGAGAAAGAGAGAGGGAAGGTAGGGAGCGTGAGAGGCGAGACAGAGACAGGGACCGTGGAAGACGGAGGAGTTATTCAAGGAGTCGAAGTAGGAGTAGGGATCGGAAGAGACATGGGCACAGCGGAAGTCCTAGAAGGAATGGAGATGGAGCAGAAGAGCCAAAGAAGAAGGAAAAGAAGGAGAAGAAGAGGAAGGATGACGGGACAGATCATCCAGATCCAGAGATTGCAGAAGCGAATAGGGTACGGGCATCTCTGGGTCTTAAACCCTTGAAATGATGAATTGTAGTTGGGGGTGGTACTGATTAGTGCATGTTAAGTTAGGAAGCTCCTGCCCAAATTTGGTGTCTTGTGCCAATTGGCTCCTTTTGTCCGAAATACAAGTATATGTATAGATTATGGTTTTTACTGCATACTTCTTCGCCTTTGTGTAAGGTTTAAAACATCAGAACTTGGCTGAAAAATTGATAAATTGATTTTGGCTCTATAGAGTTTGTTGTTACCTCCTAAATTGATCTTACGGATTTGGTTAAAGTGATGATGTATTTCAACTTTTCCAAATCTTTATCTCTAAGTCGAGAATGCTAACAGTAGATAAAAGATTAGTACTGCATCTGGCAAGCATAGTCTGATAGTAAACATATGATATAATTTTAAAATAAGAGATATTGAATTCTGCTGTTCATAAATTATCGTCTTCCCTAAAACTGCAATCAGCCTACCAAACCCGCTCATCAAATCTTAAAAATAATAGAAAGGATTATTGGCCACTTTCTGTTATGATAGAAATTTTCTTCTTTTGTAGTTTAGTAAAAGGGAATTTGGAGACCAGATTCTAGAAGCTCATGTTTGGGTTGCTTAAGTTATGTATTGGTTTTGACTGTTAGATTTGGTTGTATCTTCTGACCTTTGATGGTTTTTTTCCCCATTATGGACCCAAGGAAGGGGAAAAGGAAGCAAAAAGAAATGGTTATGGGATTTGAAGGGAGAGTAGTAAATCATGATGAAGAATTTGATCTTAAAGCACTAATTTCATCCTTCATTCTAAGCAAAGACTTAAGTACTCTAATCAAATGGATATTAATATCTTTGATGTGCAATTTGCTTCATGCTTTCTTTTAGGACCATGTCCTTCTGAATAGACACATTGTATGTAAAATGTTAGCTATAAATACGGTTATCCTAATATTTGTACCAGCGTTATTGGTTTTTGACAAACATTAATTTATTAAATCAAGTTGTAGTGGGATAATATAAATAAATAGCTAATATATAACAAATCTCCTTGCAACCACCCTACAACTAACTTTGTGCACATATAGATAACTTTTGTTATTTGAGGAAGGAATACAATGGATTTAAAATTTTCAGAAATGAACAACAAGCTCTTAATGGAAATTTTGGTAAACCTAGTTGAGTGTCAATATTTTTATATTACTAGCTTTAATTGGTGTTTAAAAAAAAAAGAAAAAGGAATTGACATTTCAACTGTGCCATAAGTTGAGTTTCTGACGTGTAAACTTTGAGATTGTGACTTTTGTTGCCAAAAAAGTAAAGAAAAAAAGATGCAAAATAATACTCCGTAAGATTGGAATTCTATAATAATAAAATTCATATTTTAGTTTATTTCTGCCAACAACCCGCTTCAGTGCTTCCTTGAGCTTTCCAACCCACTCCAGTAGTAGTGAGTCACCATATTTGTTATTTTAGTGTAAAAGATTTCAACTTTTTTATTCCCCAAACTAAACCAACAGTTGTCTGATTGCAAGAATTGAGAAAATGATGAAGGAGAAGATAATGAAGGAGCATCAATATCTTCACCAAAATGAGATCTCTCGTTCTGATTTCCCTTCTCATTTTGTATTTGGAGTTGCCACTTCTGCTTATCAGGTACCTACCATTTTCATTTTTCTCATCTGGGTTTTTGTTTTTGATGAATTTGTTATTTCTTTAGATTGAAGGTGCCTGCAGTGAAGGTGGAAGGGGCCCTAGCATTTGGGATGCTTTTACTCACCAAAAAGGTTCAACCTTTTCTACATTTTACTGGATCTTTCTTAGTTTTTCTATTTACTTGCTTCATTCTGATTTTGGATTGTTAAAGTCAACTCATTTTGTTTCCTTTTAATTTTATTAGGAACTACTCTTGATGGTGGCAATGGTGATGTGGCGGTGGATCATTACCACAGATACAAGGTTAGCTTCAATGCTTTAGCTTATCTTTTCTGTCATGGCAAGTGGCTGTTTCGGTGTTTGTGTTGTCTCTCTAAACTTCACAATGTGGAATAGCTACAGGTGGAATCTGTGACTGCATACTTTAAATTTAAACTGAAAAGTTCAAATTAGTTATTTACTTGGGATGATTATGTTCCCACATTGTCCGCAGTCCGCCCTCATCTCCTTGAACCGGATAAGGCTACTTTTATCTTCATAAGATTTATTTTTTTACATCTTACTACTCATTTGCAGGAAGACATTGAACTCATTGCTAAGTTGGGATTTGATGCTTATCGCTTTTCATTGTCATGGTCTCGAATCTTTCCTGGTATGAATTCTCAAAAAATGCATGATTTTTTGGTTAACTGCTTTTAAAAGTTGAAATGAGTATATACTCTTTAATACATGTCGTGTTGTTGCAGATGGTTCCGGAAAAGTAAATGATGAAGGGGTTGCATTCTATAACAATGTTATTAATGCTCTTCTTGAAAAAGGTATGGATTAATATGACTTGATTACTGTACACACCCGGATGTAATTTATTTTTGTATAAACTATGTGTAGGTATTACACCATATATAACTTTGTACCACTGGGATCTCCCGCTGCATCTTCAAGAGTCAATTGGGGGGTGGACAAATAAAGAAATTGTGTAAGTACTGACACGAAAACTTATTTTGATAAATAATGTTTTTGTTTCTCTCTTTTATGAATAAAATATTTGTTTTGATCATGCATTGACAATCTATATTTTTTTTCCTTGTCAAACATCAGAAAATACTTTGGAATGTATGCGGATACTTGCTTTGCAAAATTTGGAGATAGAGTTAAGAAGTGGATTACATTAAATGAGCCCCTACAAACAGCTATAAATGGACACGATATTGGGATTTTCGCTCCTGGAAAATCCAAAAATTCAGAAACAGAACCATACTTGGCGTCACACCACCAGATTTTGGCCCATGCTACAGCTTTTTCCATATACCAAAGCAAGTACAAGGTAAACTATACAACTTTTTGTCGAATTTTTTTCTTTAAAATTAACATTTGACATCCTAAAATCTTATTTATTCATTTACGGATGTCGTGTTTTTCTTAAATCATTGAGTGATGCTACCTAATATTCCTTTTCAACATTAGTATAGCTCTTCATACAACCTTGCCATGCTTCAGACATTATACTTCTTGACTGACTAATCAATGGAAAACGAAATTTTACATTGTTAACGGGAAAGAATCACTTAAGTTAAATGTTAATCACTTCCCTGTTTTCCGGATAGCTCTTAAGGATAATTCTGTTTTTTTCTGCTGCGTCCTTCCTTCGTTTTTTCTTTTTCAGGAAATCCAAGGCGGACAAGTAGGTTTGGTGGTAGATTGTGAATGGGCAGAACCCAATTCTGATGAAATTGAAGATAAAAAAGCTGCAATAAGGCGTCTCGAGTTTCAGCTTGGATGGTAGTTTTCCTTTCTTTCATTCTGATTTTTTATGTCCTTCAATTCTAAGAATTACAAAATGAAGTTGAAGGACAATGCCGAAATGCATACCGGGTTTAAAGATGGCTTACAAAACTAAGCTTTTTGTTTCGTAACCACGTAATTCATATTGTCTATTTCGGAATGTAAATGAGGATCGGTGTATGAATTCTCTGCAAAATACTTGTGTAGCTTTGGTTCTATAGTTACTTCTGTATTCTTGTTTCAATCAATTGCTTTCCGTGGGTGCAGGTACTTGCATCCAATATACTATGGAGACTATCCGGAAGTCATGAGAGATATACTTGGACACCGACTCCCAAAGTTTTCAGAAGAAGAAAAACAGTTACTTAGCAACTCAATCGACTTTATAGGTCTAAATCACTATACCACAAGGTTCATTAAGAACGCCAAAGAGAGCCCTGAAGATAGTTTTTACTATAAAGCCCAAACGATGGTTCGACTTGGTAATTATTATTAACCATTTTGGCTTGTTTCGTATCATTCGTGTCTCTTTTATTATTATTGTTCTTTGTTTTTCATTTTCTGGTGGTTTGGTTTATAACCAGCTGAATGGGAAGGGGGTGAACCAATTGGCGAGAGGGTATGATCTAACTTCTTTCTCGTTTCTACTCGTATTTGACATATGTTGATTCCCATATGATTATGAAATATTTTGTGTGTATCAGGCAGCATCAGAGTGGCTTTATGTGTGTCCTTGGGGACTCCGAAAGGTTCTCAATTACGTCGCGCAGCAATATAAAGATACTCCAATTTATGTTACTGAGAACGGTACGTGTGTGATAGAATTTCGTAGGCAGGCATTAATCAAATTCTGTTTCAAGTACTTGACTTGCTTCAATGATTTACGGTTTTTATCAATTGGAAAATACGTTATAAAAGCTTCTGATTTTCCTTGACACTTATTTCATGAAATTTGACAGGTATGGATGATGAAGAATCCGATGCCCCGTTGAATGAGATGCTGGATGACAAACTGAGAGTTCAGTATTTTAAGGGATACCTTGCTTCAGTTGCTCAAGCAATCAAGTGAGTTACTTTACCATTACAAATATGCCATATATAGATGCAACGGAAATGATAACTGTGTAATCAAGTGATATATGTCAGTCGTGCTATCGTGTATGAAATTGACTACTTTCGAGTTAGTTCTGATTGGTTTGTTTGGGGGCAGGGATGGAGTGGATGTGAGGGGACACTTTGCATGGTCATTGTTAGACAACTTTGAATGGGCTCAAGGCTACACCAAACGGTTCGGGATAGTGTATGTTGATTACAAGAATGGGCTAGCCAGGCACCCTAAGTCTTCTGCTTATTGGTTCTTGCGATTCTTGAAAGGCGACCAGCAAAAGAGCGGCAAAGAAGACTGAATAATTCAATTCAGGCTGCTAAATTAAAGTTTACTATCATTGTATTGTTCACCTAATAACACCCGTTGGAATAGAGTGTGTTTTGTTTTATTAGATTCGAGCGGGAAAGGATCCTCGAAAGAGCAAAGATAACTTATTTTTATCTAAGCATTGCTTATTAATGAGTTTCATTCATGCTTTAAAATACATCTCTTGAGTGATTAAAATACATAATGAACTTTTAGCTTTAATTTTGACAGTTATTGTTATCATAAATTAACAACTGTATTGACAAATGTAGTAATCCGCTCTTTAATTTTCAGAAGAAAAATATTAGCATGATATATAAGCTATATAATGCTCATGTCTTTGCTTGTAACTATATATAACGACATCCGTGATTGATGGAAGAGATCTGTTGACAATGTCTAAAATTGATTCAATTTCCAAGAGATTGAGTTCAAATTTCGTTGACAACAAGTAAAGAAACAATTTAAGTATTGCTAGAGATAATTTGCATCTTCATGTCGTGTCAAATTCGTGTTTGTATCAAAACTTTAAATATAAACGCTGCTCTTCACACGACACAACACAAAAATTACAAACGAAATTAAGTACGTGTCAATTAAGTGTGACCCGATTTGTTGACACGACACAATGCGACCAGATTTATATGATGCAATTTTATATGTAAGAGCAATTTATATATTAAATAACGACTTAATTTCATATTCCACAAAATTCATCAAACTATAAAGATATCGAAAGAATTCATCACAAAAATCCAACACAATACATTAGAGTCAAACTAGAAATACCTCCTCTAACTCTAAACCGTTAAGAGTAAAAATGTAATTGGAAGTTTCGTGTTTTTCGAATTGAGCCAAATACAATAAGAAAATTAGCGTCTCATTTCGGGTCGACTCGGAAATGAATCATTACCTATTAGTACGTGAGATTGGTGAAAGTCTCTGCTCAGCAAGCATTTCTGAAAACTCAACGCCAGTAAAGGTTGGTGCTTTATTCCTGAGATCCTCAACTTGATCATCTGTAAGATTTCTTCCTTGTTCTATCTAATTTTGCGTTAAGGATAACCCAAACGAAAACAAGATCAAAGTTTGATACTAAAATAAAAACTTTGTAGATTACTAATTGTTGTTTGTACTACTCTACTCAATTCATACATTTTATTACATTTTGGGATTTTATGTTCCATCTGCCATAGGCTAATATAAAAGGTGTTGTTTAAGCTCGAGCTCTTAGTTTAATCACCTTAAGCAACACCATCGAGGTTTAAGCATTTCCAATCAAGCCTTCTTTTTGCTTTTTATAGCTATAAAGCTAGCTATGCTTCTTCTGTATTTTGGTCCTCTTAGATAGTTTATGTGCATCACAGGTGAACACAATGCCTGAGGAACCAGCTGCAATAAGAATCTATTTCTCGTCTTTTTTACTCGTTGGCGTTGGCTCTTTTTTAAATGGACAGCATTCGGGTCTGGCCTGATGCAGGAGCTATTGTGTTAATTTGCTTCAACTTCTAAAAGATCCTTCCTTTCACTGTCTGCTATGCAAAGTCAGTCTTTGGGTTATTAATTTACTTCGATGTGCGACTTTTGGATGTTGTAGCAAATTTCTTGTTTATTTTGTATGAAATTCTGTCCCCGATTCTCGCCTATGCTCTGTTGAGTGAGACAGTGAACGGATAACAAAATGAGTACTGGAGGAGAAAGAGGGTCTACTGCAACAAAAACGCCTGCTGATTTCCTCAAATCAATTCGTGGGCGACCTGTTATGGTTAAGCTCAACTCTGGAGTTGACTATAGAGGTTAGTTACTCTTTCAGTTTCAAGGTTATGGGCAGTATGACTATAAAGTTTGGCGTTATCTAATGTAATTGATTTATACTTCAACCCCTAAATGCTAAATGCTGCTTGATAGATAGGAAGAAAGTTTCTGAACACCCCACTAGTGATTTATCTTTTCTAGACGGAGTTAACTAAATTATTTACCTTCTCCTTCACAACCTTATGGAGGCTAAATCAGCAGAAATTTCAGAAATGCTTGGAGTACTTGTAGACATCGCCTTTCATCTTTAAAACATCAAATTTTTATAAGATTCTTTTGTTTTGGTTGTATTTTGATTCTTACGTCCTGTAGTTTATTTCATGAGATGTTGTTTTCTAATTCAGTTTCTCATATTACCATAAGCATTACTTTGTCGGGGAATGACAGGCTTAGTATATTTAATCAGGTATTCTGGCATGTCTGGATGGTTATATGAATATAGCAATGGAACAAACAGAAGAATACGTAAACGGGCAACTGAAAAACCAATACTAATCTTACTTATGTGTGAATCATTATGCTTATTATGTGACAATGAATACACAAGGTCTAAATGTTGATATTTTGCCTATTTTGATGCAGTTCTCTGTATCAGTACATCCAAGAGGACACTAGCAGATGGTGCATAACTGAAGGAAACAAGAACTGCTTAAAAATTGTGCAAGAACCTTTTGTTAAAAATGTATTACTGTTGCTCCAAGTTTTATTATTTGGTTGATAGTGTAGAAAGGTAGATGTTGGAATTTTGACTGTTTCCCCTTGTCCGGCTATAGCTCATTTACGTCAAAATGTATTGGTTTCAGTTTTTGTAGTGCCTGAGACCGGTAAAGCATGTCAATGCGCCAACATTTGCCCATACATTGCTCTATCTATACATGGACTCCCAGTGCAAAGCCAATCAATCATTGTTATCAACATTGTTAGCTTCTGAAAAGGATTTTGAAAAAATTACATAATAAAAAGAAAAAGTGGTTCTTTTTTGTTTTGAAAGCTTTCTATAAAACGATCTAGTAAACATTCAAAATTTGCTAAACATGCAACTAAAATGGATTAACTTCATATAATATTTTTAAAAGTGAGATGTTTCGTACATGTTTCAGAGAGTTTCATACAGAAATGTAAAGGACTTCAAAACCAAAAGAAAAACCATGTCACAATTAAACATTACATAGGATCCAAAAATTAAACGTATAATTAGATTCATGTTTCACGAAACCAAATTAAATTAACATTTATACTCATAAGACAACTGTTTTTACATATATTTACATATAAATACAGTCTAAATTACAACAATTTTGTTATGATCACATTGACACGTGCAACCTTACACCGCTAATCTACTACCAGTAATGTAAAACAAAATATCAGCGTTTTTGAGGAAATAAAAAATTTCTAATGTAAGAAAAGAAAAATTCTCCAGCTGTGCCCGACTATATTGCCCAATCTACAACTAAACTGACTGCCTTTTGTTGTCAAATACGGCTGAGTGGTCAGAAGTCCGATTTGATTAGCTTTGATCGAGGCTTTAAACTGATATTTTCAAAAGGCTTTGGCTGTTCAACTTGGATATAATCCCTGGTTTTCAGAACCTGCAGATCCAAGAACAACATCAACAGTGCACATTTTAAAGCTGACCCAACCAAATTGACAATTCTACAACTCTAGCTCAAGTTTCAGAGTGACATACCAAAGTTTCGAAAAACATTCTTGACGCTTCCTTGCGGGTTTTACCGGCTAGGAGGTTCTCCATTGATAAAATCTTTCTCCCATGCTCCGCCTCCTTGTCAAATAAAGTTTGGAGATACCTGGCTACAGCTCTGCAAGAGAGTGGAAAACATAGTTATTAAAGGTGCAAGGCGTGCGCCTGAATAGGAGGTGCAGAAAAAAAAAATACAGAACCTAAATATCAATTTTTGATACAAATGTCGCCAATATTCTATTAATAATCAAAGCATAAGTTATTATGAACCAAAAAACGCTTATAACCACCACATAAAAGCATAATATTAAGCGTCAAAAACACCAAGTTCACAGAGACATACTTAACCCAACTAATCCTAATATGCTACTAATCATTCATCGTCAATCAAAAAGAACACAAGAAAACCTATAATCATCATCAAGATCATTGCTGGTTTCTTGTGTTTCTCGTGTCAACGGTGGAGAACAAATGCATCATTTTACGTCTTATGTTGGAAAATGATATATTTTCTGTCTAAGCGTTGAGGAAGAGGAAGAAGAGAAGCAAGAACAGAGACAATTCCCTACGCTCGGGTATGACTAGAACCGTGATTCAGGGGTAGTCTAAGACTACAAATTACAGAGTTCCAGCACATCAGATTTCAAAATAAGCACATAGAAACAGATACAAAGCTGTTGCATTAGGTAAACATAAGCATACATACCTGGTACGTGAAGACCAGCCAGTGTTCTCAAGAAGGCGCGCATCTTCAGTGTTAGGCATTCCTTCATCCTCGTCATCAACATCGTCCTCTACTTCATCATCATCTACATTCAGAAACTCTGCAGAACAGCCCAGCAGTGGTATTAATTCCAGAAGAACCCAAATAAGATAGATACAGGAAAAACCATATTGCACAAAACAATTGACATTTGACACTGCACGTCTGCACTATCATCATACTAATGATACCATACTGTCTGATGCAAGACAAGGCTGGGTGCTAGAAAATACTAATTCTTTCATATCATGGAGAAATTATGTTCTTCCTGGGTTGGAAGGGGATAACTTGATTAAACAGTAAGGTCCAGTCCTAAACTGAACCCATGAATGAGCAATTACAAAATGCGTCTTTCATAGTTACTCCTACTGTTACAGAAAAGGTGATAATACTTAAACAGACGACATGAATTTTCTCTCATAGGACACCACCAAATCGGGAAAGAAAATCAGAAACAGGAACTGACAACAAGAGGGATGAAAACCTGTATCATTCGGAAAAGGAGTACCCTGAATGTCCTGCAAAACACAAATCAAAAAAAATTAGGGAAAGTGATCACTTAGGAGAAAATCTACTAGCAGATGGATATAAGATCTATGCAGTTATCCTTGTCTTTTATCAAATATTGGCAAGCCACATTACAACAGAACTAATGAATCATAAATCCAAATATTAGCAGTAACTTGGCGATCTATAAATAGAATGTGCATGGAACCTTCAGAAAGAAGATGCCTCGCATGATAAACTAAATCATATGACAAATGAAGTCAAGGAGTCTAACTTACATTATAATCTCCAGCAGTAACTTCGTGAAGAGTATTTTGTGTATCCATGAAGTTGTGATGATCAGATTCTAGACCTATAAAATGATCTCCATGGTTCATTGATGCGTTTTCTAAATCTCCTTCAAGTCCTACTGAATGTGTAGGATCCATTTCAGACGCATCACACAAAGGATCAGGGTTCTGATCCTTGTCATCGATGCACACAGAACCTATAACCAGGTCCACATCCGAATTATGAACCCCATTCTTATCATTTTCAATATCTTTCAAAGCTTGTTCAACATTTACACAAGTAACATCACAGCCACCATTGAGAGAAGACATATTAGCAAGAGAAGCATCGGCATCATTACGTATAGAACCATCTAAAGGTTCATCTGAAGCACTAATATTTGTTTCCTCCAATGGAGTTTCCTCTTCTGTTCTCAACTCAGTTCTATCTGAGAAACTTATCTCTGCAGACTGATCCACAGCCTCGGTACCATCAAGTCCTACAACAGCGCTAGTCTCCTTTAAGAAGGGAGCCTCCTCACTAGGTTGAATATCATTCTTCTCAGCCGATAAATTATCAGTTGGGATCTCAGAAATTTCCCCAGACACTTGTTCACTATTTGTGGCAACAGCAACATCAAAATTTGCTCTGTAACCTTCCATTTCAGCTAATTCTCCCAAATCCATCTCAACAGCAATATAATTACTGTGGTCCAGGAAATTCATATCGTGAGACGCAAAGTGGTCTTCAGCCTGCTGATCACCAATCTGAACTGGAAACTTAGAAGGTTGTCCATCAGCATCACTTGTCGAGGTAACATTGTGCATTCCCCCTTCCAATTCTCTACCTTCATTATCATTTTGCCTAGCAGAATTTTCAGCATCCACCAACTCAAAAGAGGCCTGATTACCATCGCTTGCGCAAACCCTAACTCTACTTATTAGATCAAATGCTGAATTATGCAAATTTGTCAGTTCGGCTGACATACCTGAAAAATAAAAGTTTGCTTAATGCTGTGCTTCCATTATGATGTTTCTCATGTAAACAATTTACAATGTCATACAAGAAAGAAAAGAAAGATTTGTGCAATTACATGCCCTTATCGAATTTTGGACACCAGAAATACTGTGCTCACGAGTGGTTTGTTGAGTTCATTTTGCGAGACAAACAGCACTCCCAAGATCACATAACAAATAGTAGAACAGATTCCCTTAGTTATCGAAAGGGTGTCATGTAAGAGAAGGAATATGTTGCATAGAAGTGTGAATTAACTTTTTTTAACAGATGTGCTTAATAACTAAAAAAGAGTAAAATTGAACTGAACATAACGAACTCACCAGTTAATACTGGTTCACTAAAAATTTCTTCCTCCAAGAATTGCCTCCGAAGCATCAAAATTTCAGCATGTGTGCAAGGAGCCTTTTTTCGTTGGCGACGTATATGCTCAGTGCTCGTCAACTGTTGACGTATAGTACTGCATACAAAATCAGGAAAACTGATCAGAACTCTGCAACAAAATATGAAATACTCCAAAGAATTCATCATTAATGATATCATCAAGACAAAATGAAACAATTAGAATGTAGCAATCTAAAATACTTCCTGAAGACAAGAAAGTAAGGAAAAAATCAGTCAGTCAATTCATACTCTTCTACTACATGTGTATGCCCTGAGCCAACTACAGGATAAATAAGCCCAGACAGCTTGATGACATCCGGAGCGTATTACATAAAACTGTTTAAAATCTGATACCATGTGAATGGGTACAACTTAAAAGGGATGGAAAAAATAATGTAAACGAATTCTTCACATGCATCTTCTAATAGTACTATAAAACAAATTATAGAAAAGACAAACTATTTCCTATATAAAAGGAAATATAGTAGGCGAGTATAAATGCAAAGCAAGACTTACTCGCCATGCAAAACCATTGAATCATCCATAAGCACCTTCCTCTTCAATGCACTAGGTCGTGATGCAGTCTTTGCACGCTTTGAAGGTCTTACAGTTGGAGTGGGCTTGATTTTCAAAACTGACAAATTTCTTCCCACTGAAACCGTACAATTTCATCTGGTCAGAAAAATGTTAGTGCAAAGCCACCTTGAAAAGGAATCAGTAAACATAGTTTCTAGGAAAAGAAGGAATCCTTTCTCCTCGAATGTATATTTCATCTTTTTCCATTTCTCAGCCAACAATGCAGATAAGTACGATTGCAAAGGAAACACGGCAGTTAAATACCTAATATTGAGGAAAGCAAGTCATCATCACCAGGAATAGATTCCACAGTTCCCATTGATCTACCCACTCCAAATGAATCCGCTAAATCAAAACTTTGCATTGTTAAAGAACTTTCAGTAAAAGAACGTTTGTTTCCAGTAATATTCATTCCAGCTTCACTTCCATCACCCCCTTCTTGGACTTCCTTAGGTGTCTCAATTAGAAAATCATGTGGCTGATCAGGAAGCCTCTGGGGTGCAGAAAGTAACTTTTCAGGCGCAGAAAACTCAGAAGTGGTGTAAGTATTCAAGTTATCAGAATGGTTGTTCTTAGATATCACATAATCCATCTGCACATCTTGTTTTCCTCCGTCTTCCAGAGTGTCCCCATTCGAAGTCGGTTCAGTCATCCTAATTTCCTCAGAATATATACCATCAGGGACATGACACTCTTCACCTGAAACGTAAGGTAATAAATGAAATGAACTATGAAGAATCAAGTTGCACTTCACAAAACTAATAAACATCTAAAGCAAACATATAGCTCACATAACAAACCTTGCACCTTAGTGGAATTTTCCAAAACAAGTCCTTCCTCCCTGTGAGCTGTATTTGATGACGAGGAGACGTCCATCGATTGCAGTTCCGGAGCATCAATAGAATTCTTCACTGGATAAGATTCATTAAGCTGGATTTGATGGGAATTGCATGGCCTGAGAAAGCCTGAGTATGTGGATACTGTCTGTTCCGTGTTATTATCACAGTCATTCAGTATTTCACGATCTGCCAGCCCCTGATAATTCTGAGCTTCAATATTTACAGTAGCATTGGCACTTGAATGATGTATTCCAATGTCACAACCATCACCTTCTAGTAATCTGACTCCCAAGTCCCCACGCTCTCCATTGATTTGATCTATAGAAGCCATGGACTGCTCATTATTGCAAGGAACAACTTCATTTTTGTCTGCTAACTTTTCTAACTCAACCACTGTGCGAACACTGTCATCTGCAGGAATGCGTTCTGTTGTGACTGCTGCCGAAAGTAGCTCTCCTTCTGGAGCTGCATGATAGATCTCAGAAACACAGTTTTCCTCAGCAGGAATGCTCACCACAGTATCATGATTGACAGCATCACCCAAAGACAACTCCATAGCATCCTCCTGCTGATTAAAATCTGACTCCCTGGTTTTACAATCTGTCTCTCCCATCAATTCTTTCAAATTATGCTCTTCTGGTTCTAAATGATCATCACATGCCAAACCCTCCTTAACACTGGAAACATTTGGCACTTCCACTAATCCAGGAGTACATGGGGCATCAGCATAATCCACACCATCAAACTCATCAGCAAGATCACGAATCTATTATCAATGGAGAACCATTTTCGTCAGATTGAGCAAGTGAATATCATTACATTACAAGAAATATCATTATGTTTTTAACAAAAAGAAAAAAGACGGTGATAAACAATTAACTATGTTTTAGCAACAAAGTTTTAGATAGTCATATCAACCTTGTTTGTAGTAGCATTCAATGGCATATCTTCTGAAAATCTAGTCATCATTTCAGAACTTATATTAGTTTCTGGCTGTGGCATTGGCCCAACAGACGCCTGAGCATCATTTCTGCAATCCGAAATGACAAGCACGGTACATAAGAATTCTACATCATACAAATGATCAGACAAACTAACTTCCAAATCAAGTATACATTTCAAAGATCAACTATCAGAATTCTTAGCATTGTTAATCATCCTGAGAACACCAGAATAGAATATTACCCACCATAACAACAACCTCAACAATGATTTTATCTTTTAACCATGAGCCAAAAGAAAGTTAAAATTACAGTGGACCATCCATTGTTGCCTTCAAGACATTGAGCTACCAGACAATGAACTAATGACTGTATTCTACTATTCTAGACTGCAAATACCAACCTCGACCAGAACCCAACCCAACCCAACCCACCATTAAAAATTCGAACCATAGATCCCCCAAGAAAATAGAAAACACAAGACAGCCAGGAGAAAGATCCAAAATCCGACATATCACAAATTGTAGATGTCCAATTAGCAAGTCGTCTATAAAAAGCAGCTAAACAAGTGACAACCAAAAAAAGCAGATTCATTTAACATGCGCAGAAGATCTATATTTTGTAACTCCATTAAATAACCCATAAATCTGTCCACCACAAAGGAAGACTTCAAAACATATGAGCTCATGAGAACAATCAAAATGAGCACCAAATGAACAAAAATCAACACAAATGAATATACACCCAGATGGACTTATGAATGAGAGATATCAATACCACTTTCACTTTGCACGGACACAAACCAAACAAAATAGAACTAATCTGCATGGGTATGGGTATGGTATGGAAGTCTTACTCTGGAACATCATCGTGTCCTATTGCTGCAGTCTTGTCCAGAAACAGGTCCTGCTTATGATCAGACAGAGGGGAATATAAATAACCAGTTCTAGGGGACAATCAAATAACTGAATGACATGGGACCTTTAGGAAAGGCCAAGAAGGATGACAGTAGGAACTTATTCAGTGGTGCACACAAACCAATTATTACCTCCGCAAGACATTGTCAATAATTTTTTTACAAGGAATAGTTAAACTTATTTATATAAAATCTTCACAAGGAAGAATACCCAAAAGTCATTCCCTATAGACCAAACTCTATTTGTTCTCAAGATAAACAAATCTTAAGACAGATCAACAGCACTACCTCTTCAAGGTCCAAGCCAACTTGAGATGTATCACCATCACCAAAGCGCTCTGAAACCAAATAACAGTTCATGTAACATATGTCTTTGGCTAGCTATTTAATAGTCAAAACTAAGGGCATATCTAAGACATGACAACTACATGTATGCACTAACCATCCAAGCCAAATTGTGATGTTGAGTAAACCACACCATCCATGGTATCTTGTAGTGTAATCTGCTCCCTCGTACTAATATGATGGTCAACATAGTTTCTGCAAGATACAAAAAAAAAATATTATATACCAGTAATCATAATTAAGACACAATGAATGAAGAGGACAAAGCAGTGATGCAGCAACCAGGCATCCAAAACAAAGGATAATGGATTATAATTTATATCCATACGAATATCCAGTTGTTTGAACTAGCCAAATCAAATGGACAGATGATGCTTTCAAAGTCATTGGTAGAATTTAGTACATTAAACAAGAACTTCAACATTGAAAACACATAATACCATAGCAATTTATGCATGCCTACTGCTGATAAATCAACATTTGGGGGGAATTAGAATTACTAGGATACAGGAGCATCCCTTGAAGATATACAAGGAATACACACCAAAAGTTCAAAACTGGTGGACTGTAACATAGGTATGCAATTTACTAAGGCAAGATGAAAAATAAGGTTTACTGGAATAGCATAAAGGTCCTCATGTTAAAGCACATATAACCAGATAGCAAAAGTGGGGAGAAAGCATTGTATACAAGTAAAGGAAAAACGCAGGGGATCAGAAAATCGCAATTAAATATTGGATATGAATTCAGCAGGTCTACGCTTTCCAAATCATGATACAGCATAGAATCTAAGAAAAACCCTTTAGAAACTACTTTAAGACAAACAGTTAAGCTTGAGACCCTTACCCCCTATATCATACTCCTATATGAAGATTGAAGAGAAGGAGAAAAAGAAATCTAGTACACAAGACAAAAAACTATAAGATGAAATAATTTCCAAAGTTATAACTTCATGTCGTATATGATTATATGCAATTGTTATACTATCAAACATTAACCATATTCTAAAAGTTCAAAACAGATATTAGATCTAGTCATTAATATATTCTGGTTCAGAACCAACCCTTGAAACATATCATTATCTGGCAGCTCAAAATCATCAAGATCAAAAGTCTCTGGGAGCGTAATTGAGTGATACGGAGCAGTTGATTCTTCTGGTGGTAAATCAACTGCAGTGGAGCGAAAGGCTTGCTTTATCTTCAGCAAAGCCTCGCTGCAGTCATCAAAGAGATAATTGACCTTCCTAGAGTATATCCTCACCACACCAAGCAGAAGATGACTCGATAACCTAAGTGCAATTGGTACTTCAGGAAAGAGAATGGAATCTGCAAGAGGAAAAGAAATAGTGGATAAAACAAGAATCATCAGGACAAGCAGTAGGACACAAGCAAAATAGAGCTTTCCACATGATAAGCCTCATGTGCCCAATCCGTGAATTTATGCTGGTTTTCAACTGGAACCCAAATGTAAGATTTAAAACAATACCATAGTGTCACTGGAAATAATGGTTACCAAATTTCCCATTTGCTGCATACAACTTTTTTTAGTCTCAAAATTGACCTTGTGGAAGATAGTCATAACAATCAGAAATTATACCACATCAATGATACGGTTAACCAACAAACTAAGTCATGTGAGTTCAGTAATTCTACGAATTCCATTTATGATGCATCAATAAGCAAGTCGTTCGGTTTATTGGCAATAAATCACCATGAAAACCACATCAATTATGTACTCGATTTCGTATGAGAATTTGCTATAAACACTCTTACTTAAAAGGGTTCCTTCTGTAATTAAAAAGAGCCAGCAAGCAATGAAGTTGATCAAAAAAAAAAAAAAGTTGTAATTAAAGAAAAGCAGGAAATATAATGAGAACTTACCGACAGAGATACCAATATCAGTGTCAGCAACCTGGTTCTTCCTGAGCTTCCTCTCCAAATGAGCAGCAATCCATATGGTTCCTAAAGGGCCTTTCTTGGCCAATATGAACTGTGAATAAAACATGTTTGACACAAAATGTTGTAGCTGCTAATAAGCTAAGTTAAGTCAACAAACTAAAATTTATACCCTAAACCCCCAATTCGCGAAGTATCCTAAAGTAGAACACTTGAAACACAATAAAGCTGCCTAATTTAGGGACAGAAGCTCCTCCAATTTTGAATGCTTCCTCCGAACTGACCCCAAATAGAAATTTCGGAGGAGTGAAACCCTAATTTGAAAACATGAGAAATTAGGGGAAACCCTAAATTGGAATAATTGAGAGAGGGTGAAGAAAACCCCAAATGAAAGGTCAACTACCCCGGCATCGGAGAGACGTGGAAAGTGAAGAAAGGTGAAGAGGAGGGGAAATTGAGATGGTGATGAAGAGAAATAGCGGAACCCTAATTTGGAAGGAGGCATGCAGTAACAAGGTGAAATTCAAGTAAACTGATTTGATTTGATTTGATTTGATGGAGACAAAAAGGAGATCGGGAAAATAAAAAAGCGAGGGAATTTAAAATTACGAAAACCAAATTAAGCTCCAACTGAAACCAAGAAAGAAAGAAAGAGAAGACAAGAAGAGAAAAGCTCCTCTTCGTTTCAGATATTATTTTTCTTTTATTTTCCAACACCAACTCTACATTTCACCTCTCATGTTTTTCAACTCTAAACCCAACCCAATTCTGATTTGGTCACAAACAATATTACTAAACCAAACACTCTTCTCTTTTTTAGTATTACTATCTTTATCTTCATTTTCGTATCATGCCACGTCATTTCACCAACAAATAAATCAATAATTCTTAATTTATCATATAACATTATTTCAATGAATTATTAAATACTCAAAAACAAATCCGCTTCTTCTCCATACCAAAACGACTACACTTGTCATAATACTGATTATATAATCGCTATACAAAAAACTAATTCTAAAAAGCTTTTGAAAGCACCATGTGCTTCAGAAGGTGAACGCTTTCTGCTGCTCTTTTTAGTTTCTAATAATTCATTCATTTGGTTTCTAAAAGGCGATATGCCTAAAATAAAATAAAAACACAACTGAAAAGTAGAAAAATATTCATAATATCTATCTTCTTCCCATCTATCATTTACAAAATTATTTTATTGCAACATATTGCCAGTTGTACCCATATGGCGGTTAGTTGTAATGAATTGTGTGTATAAAACAAATAAATGTTGTATCCATTTTGCTTTTACAGTACAAACAAAACTGATATTCCATATTTTTTTTCCTGTTGAGATCTTCTCCTGTACATCCCCACCAGGCAGGTCAACTCAACCAGGCCTTTGTGCTTGTTGTTCCTCCTCCGATGTATCTTCCTCTTCCATTTGACTCCCCAGCTTCACTATGTCTTCCACTAGGATTTTTCCATCTGTTCAAACAAATATAGCGTTGAGCAAGACATCAAATTATCTGGTTGAGACAACTGACAAGTCTAAAACTATGCTACATGGAAACAGATTCGGAAACTGAAATATGGTATTTGTAAAAACTACAGGAAACATAAAAGTGAGGGAAACGCGTAAATAGGATGGGCGTGTCTATTTATCATCCTTCATAAGATTCTAGCAAACGCTTTAGTATTACAAGTTCAAAGCTTTTACGAATAAATGTGATTTGAAAAACAGAATACTTTGTTACTGACCTCTATCTTTGGAGAGGCTACTTATAAGTTCCGGGATACCCTCTTTGTCCAACTGGTCCTTGAGGTATGAAGCAGCAGCTGCAACCTCCTCAGGAGTCACTTTCCCATCATAATCCCTGTCAACATGAGGAGAACATTAAATCTACGTGAAATGTATGGATGTGTTTGATGCAAACTCTCACCAAACAGGTCAAAAGGAACAGTAGCAAACAAACACAATATAAATCAAGGACTGGTGAGAAGTTTTAATAATCCGAAATTGCAAAATGAATGAATAAGAAAGAATGAACCTAACACTGCAAACAGTGTCCTACAGCGAATCTCCCTCTTCCCTAGCAAACCGTACGACCCAAACACATGAAGCCCTCTATAACTAATAGTTTGAGCCCAATTGGAACATTTTAACTGGATGTAATACACAAATGCCAAATAGACATTATAAAACACTTTTCAATACAAAATGTAAAAAACATTTTTGACTTAAATGTACTGTAGAGTTATCAAACAGCCCCAAAAATAGCATATGGCAAATGGAATAATGGATGTGATGTAACTAAACTAGCCATGTAATGTTACACAAATTGCAGTTATGAAAGCATATCAACATCAATTCAATTAACACTAAATTTTGTTACAGCAAAATATTTCAACGAGCATAAACCATGAGAAATTGCGCAGCAACTTTACCACCTATCAGCATATGAAAATAATTAGAAGCAATGGACAAACCTATCAAGCAAACGCCATCTATCTCCAATTTTGGCATCCACGTCATCAATTTCTTTTTCAAGATTGTGAAGCATAGCGTCGACCTGCAGTACGCAGAGACCACAGACAATTATCATTTTTACATCACGGTTATAGATTGTAAGGACAAGAAATTAAATTCCATGATGGAGATAATGAATAATGATTGCCACTAACAACAAAAAAAAGAATCTAATGAAAATACAAATTTCACTTACTCTATCAATCAGTTTCTTGGAAATCTTGTCAGCTATGGGTGCCTCAACAGCCTTGTCACTATCTTCTCTGGCAGCCTTGTATGCCTTCTTAGCATCTGCTACATCTTCTGTCCGTTCCTTGTCCACCATACTGTTGTACAGGTCTATCTGGAAATAGACAATATACAGCAGAAAAAAAATAGTGAAACAGAGAAAATACAATTTCCCTAGTTCTTTTGGATCTGAAGGAATTAAGATATCAAGATATGCATTGAAAATATCTTGTAGAAACAATTTTAGTCATCACATGGCAACCATGGGAATGACATTGACACACTTAAAATGGATTAGATTTTATAGAAGAAATAAGCTCGCCCCTAAAGGTTCGCATTCTAAACAAAATCACACACATAAATCGCCCATTGTCCGAGGAATGGGAGGAGAAACATGAAGAAAACAGGATTTCAAATATGAAACGGATGTGCAGCCAAATAACTTGAATAGCAGAGGTTTATCATGAGATACCTATGAAACTACTGGTCAAGTGCACAATTAAGGATAATAGTGCTTCTCATGGGATATACAAATAGTGCTCACTAGTGCAAACAATGAGACATTATCAAGTCAGGAAAGAACTACCTTTAAATTGTTGAAACAAATGAGAGAGAACCACACACTTTTTGAACATGCTTAGAACGTGAGGCCCTAATAAATTAGTTCGCCCATAGAGAACAAGTAATCGTACCTCCTTTTTAACAAGTTTCAGGAACTCTTCACGCTCTCTACTGACAGACTGAAATAAGTAGCACAAAATCAAATACTTGTATGAATACATGTTGTAACAGTAAAAGAAATATGAAACAAAGTCGTGTGTCTAATACTTACAGAAGCTGAGGCTAAAACAGCTAATGCACGGCTGAGGTCACAAAGCTGCTCATGTTTCTCCAATGTTTTTGCTCTAGCCTGCTCGTTGGCTTCTCTAGCTGTCGGGACACTCATCTCTTCCAAAGCCACATCCTTTTGGCTAGCAATAGATTCCTTCAACTTGGCCTGCTCCTCTTCTTCTTCCTCTTCCTCCTCCTGTATGTTAAGTTACTCATTTTAAATTCCACAATTAAGAGCTTCAGCAAATTTAAAGTGTTGACAACTGACATAGATGTACTCCATAGAACATGCTGAAATAAGAACCCAATACGTGAGCAAAATAAGCAACAAGGCTCCAACACAAATTTAAGACCATACACACAAACAGATACAGAGATGTTCAACAAGATAATTGAACAAAAAAAAGAAAGAATAATATTCGACATTGGCAAATACAATCAGTAAAAGACCAACAAGAAAATAAATATATAATAGCAGTGTCATCATAAAATATATGGATGCATATCAATCAGATGTATGCATAATCAGCTTCACGAAGACAGCAAAACTGGAAAAGTAAAAAAATTGTGCAGGGGGAAGGCCAGAAAAATTCCCAAGCAAGCAAAGCATAACATGACGGACCTTTATCAGCTCTTCCTGCATTTCTAGGAACTCCAACTTCCTTCTCCTTTCTGAAACTGCATCTTCAGATGGCAAGGAAGTAAATCCAACAGTATCCACCACTTCATCTGGAAGAGATGAAAGTGTGGCTTGAACAGCTTCCTCAGGCCTAACTTTACCAGAAACCGAGAAGGCTCTGCAAATGGTAAATGAAGGTAAACATGAAGAACTTCTCCATGTCTGAAGATAAAATAAACATGCTTACTAATTACCTAGACAGAATCAATAGAGAAGATGGAACAGAATGATTCAGAGACAAATCCAGCCAATCACGAAGCTGCATAGAGAAATTTTCACTAATACATCAGTACAATTAAGCATCTCTCTCCATTATCGGAAATACAATACAAGCTGCATAGTTATGAAAGGTGCAAGGGGGTCTTGGAGCCTAGGCACAAGGCTCAGGCACCAGCTTGGGCGACAGAAAGAGCACCAAAATAAAAATAACATATAATTTTATAAATAGCAACACTTGACATTGCTAAAACGAAATAAATAGTCAAATAACAACTATCTTAACCATAAAGTGCATGATATAAATCCTAATTAACTTCTAAAACATAATAACAATTCATAATAGAATTTAAATCTAAAAACAACTTTAACTAAATGCTGAACGCTAACTAAATTAAAAACTAATAGTCTAATCATAACTACTTTTAAATCTTAATAGTCCCTCTTCATCATCAAAGATGACTGCTTGCTTGAAAGAATCGCATCTGACAGAGAAAGACATGGCTTCTTGTGGTTTGCGTTTTCTGACCATCGTTTCTCTTTTCTTCTTTCCCTTCGTTTCTTTTTCTAATTAAATCTGATCCCTTCATCATAAATATTTCCTATTGTTGTGATTAGAAACCGAAATAACCCTAAAAAATCTTACAGTTGTACCTAAGCGCACCCCAGTCAAGGAGCAAGGCTCAGGCAGGGCACACCAAGGCGCGCGCCTGGCTAACAGCCCCCAACTCACACAAAGAGGGGCTATCCTGTGAGCGTTGCCTCAGTTGCAGCTCAGGCGCGCCTTTGACAACTATGAATACAAGTACATAACAAATTAAAAATAACAAGAGGTAACAGAATAATTTTGACTGCTTTAGAAAGTCTTATCAAGAGAGTTTTAGAGGATAAGAAGTCAAAATAGAGATGCAACTCATAGACATCAGGATATTATATCAGGCCATAACAATGTGGGTAAAGGAAAATGAGATAAAATGAAAACTCACTCCATATAGAATAAGCATGGATATTGTTATATTCAAGTGAAATTTAAAACGTTGTATTTGCTATATACTTCTTAATTTAGTAACTTGGCTTAAGAGTTAAGAGACTGGAAGTTGTATAGTTTCTTGCTGCTGAATAGTGATATAGAAGAGAATTCTCGTGGACATAAGTTCCATGGAAAATTATCTTTTCATATAGACTGTTTCTGACACAATTTTCTATTTGTAATTATTTTTTTACTTTCCAGACTTTTGTTTCTGAAGTGAATACTAACTATACGTTTCATGCGCAAGAAAGATTGCACACTCTCAGAAAGTTCCAGGATAATAAACAGTTACCAACCTGCTGCCGCATTTCCTCAACTGAAAGCAATCCAAGCAATCCTCGATCTCTACAAGCTTGACGAAGCTCGGCTTCTGAAAGTGACTCCACACCCTCAGCTTTAATCATTCTATCATCATTCTTGATCCTGCAAAAATTCAAACAACTTTCAAGTTCTTTATCTGTAAGTTCAATCATTTAGACTCATGATTTACGTTATTGGACCTCTTCCATAGTACCTCGAACCTGAATTATCACCTTCAAAGTTCAAATTCATTCAGAAATTCAGTTGAAGCTCTCTCAAGTATCTTTAACAAGGCATGAGCAACCACATTTGTTGCAATTTGCAAGTAACACAGTGTACTTAAGTATATCAACATTTTCATTTTCTGAATCATTTACGAAATTCCCAGGAACATCCATTAAGATGTCAACTAAATTAGGACATTAGTTATGAGCAATAGCCAAAAAGTCACATTATTTCTTCCATTGCCGATGTTATAAACACACACGAGTATTTATTTTTTTGTGTTTATTCCCAACAAAAATAAGCAAATTTTAAATTGAAAGAATTCAACTTATTTTAATCTATCAGACAGTTTGCTTTCACTTCAATACAGAGCATCATCAATTTAGGTTTTCTTCCTGCCAATAACACGACACCCCACATCACGACCCTAGCCCTAAACCTAACCCTGACCGTAAACCATATCTCTAACCCTAAACTAAATTGACTGACAACGTCAGAAACCTGCATTAATAATTGCAATAATTAAAAGTAATCCCACATTATATTTGACTTTTTATGATGTATTATCTTCAAAATAGACTCTATAAGATAGATTTGACCTTTACAAAATTCATTCCATGCATACTGATGATTACAATCCCCTAGTCCGAAGTGATAATCTCCTAACACATTTCCATTCCATCAACATTTGTTCAAACCCTGGTATCTGAGACAGAGCCAACAATGAAAAGGAATTTTAAAAAATATATATCTTACTCTTGGAGTCTCCTTCGAAGCATGAAGCGTAGATATGCATCAGTCCCAAATGGGCTGATACCCATATATTTGCACATGTTTACTAATCGAGGCCTGTATTTAACAAACATACTGATTAATCTACTATCATGGTAATGCAAAAAAGTAAGCATTTCACGTAATGGGCAAAGACACTTCCAAATATTCAGAAAAGAACAACACAAAAACCTGCTGATATTATCCAATGTAAGCTCGTCATTGAATAACTTGGCAAAGCCTAAGATTTCTTCATTTGATACTCCTGCACCAGTTCTAACCTGTTTTCATCGGGCCAACAAGAAAATAAAGGAATATTAACATCAAGTATCATACTTTCATAAACTCTAGTTTTAGGGGATAGAAGAACCAAAAGAAAATTGCCTTATTCATAAATTCATCAAGATCTTCAGCTGTTTTTTTAACATCCCCACTTCGTACATTCTGGACTTCTTTTGCCATTTCTTTAACAGTGTCTTGAAGAAACTTGGCATACTCTATTCTCGCATTCAGCCTCCTTTTCAGTGCCTCCTATAAATTAAGCGTCATGAGAAGAAATTTACTTTGCAATGGAAGTACTAACATACAATGAAATGCAGATAATACAAACAGCATAGCGACAACTTTTCCAGAACACTAATTAAGACTAAGCCGCAATGGCACATGTGAAAACTGTTGAAACTAATGTAAATACAAGTTAACCTTCTCTGCTGCTTAATCACATTGGAAAAACTATAAACAACAAAAAAAAGAATTTAACTAGCATTGTGCCATAACAGATTACAGGATGAGTCACTGTGTATGCAGTCTAAAGACAGATACATGTATTCATAACTAACTTTCCTACAAAACTATAATATAATCAATAGGATTGCATGGCTTAAAAAGGAAGAACATGTACCTGTTCTTTCATCTTGTCCTGGAAAGTTGATGGAAGCATGTTGGGAAATAGTTTTAGGAATACCGGAAGCAAGAATTCCATGAATGGAACTATAAGAAAAACAGCAACAGGAACTAGCCTAAATATATCAGCAGTTGTTCGTGTTAGTTGTTGCCTTTCCCTTCTAGAAAGACCCTTCCCATTGGCAAGTTTCACCAGTAATCTTGAGCTAATCCTAACGTCAGCCCACAATAGTTTTGTACCCAACCAGTAGTGTTGCATAGTAGACTTGAACTCATCCTTCCAATGTCGCAATTTCTTAGCCCAGTCTTCCCTAAGAAAACAAAATAAAATGACAAGTGCTTGATGATTTCAATCCATCCATACTAAAAGCAAAGGGAGTACGTTATACCTGCTCATTGCAGCAACAGCTCTCAAACCAGGACCAATACCCAGAAGCATAGCCCAGATTCTCTGCATAATTGGTTTAGAACTCTTTTGTGATTCCTGCACGTGTTTAGCTTTTGCCTTGGCTTTTACCTCACTCAAATCTTCAACAGCTTCATCACACTCCTCTGGTGAAGCTTCCTTCACCTGTTTGGAAGTCTGTTTTACATTTCTGTCACTACTATTGGAAAATTTCGGTTGACCTGCTGCGGCAGTTGAAGAAAAATGAACAAACTGTGACCACCTAATTCCAGAAGGAGATACAAAATTTTCCCTTCCAATTCTGGGACCTAATATTGAAATTCCAGAGGAGCCATGCCTAATAAATCCTGCAGCTAAAAGAGATGAGACTTCATCCCTGGCAATGGACGACAAATCCCCTTCACATTTGCTATCGCTATTTCTAAATGGGTGGTTGGAAACCCATTTTGATCCTTCCAAGTCACGAGATCGGGATGGCTGCTCATGCGCCAAACTTGGCGAAGTTCGAACAATGTAAGTTGTTTGGTTCAAGGAACTGAAGAGGGATCCCCTCCTCCGGAGAAGTGCTCTTGAGGCCATTATTATAAAATTCAGTCTCTAAAGGAAGATGAATGGTGAGACATCTGATGCACCCACAAGACTTAGCCAGCTTCTACAAAACCATATAAATAATGCAGAAAGTATGAGATAATTAGGGCATTGATTAAAGTCAAAAATACAAAATTTTATTAGCACTACTTCTAGCGAAGCATATATAATCTGATATATATGTATATAGTCACCATTTATATCAACTAAAGAATTGATAACAAACCAAATGCTCATGCAATTCGTCAAATTTCTTCATAATAATTACTTGTTTAGTGTTTGACAAACCAGACCAATTCAATAAGTTCAATCAGAAGGGGACTTTTTCCCTCTTGATGTCCATACGAACGAATAAATTGTATGTTGTCTCTCATGCAAATTCAACAGCAGCAAAACAAGGATACTAAAAGGGTTGTACAAAATAGCATGAGGATGGAAATTGAAACAGACATTTAAGACTAGGAAAGTTAGTTCATGTAATCATTCACGAGATATAATTATGCCGGGATTATATGTTGAAGATAACAAGAGGTCTAGTTTAATGGCATTACGATATTGATTGGTGCATAGCTGCAAATAGAACAAGAACAAAGGCTTAGTCCCGAAATGATTCGGGTCGGCTAACATGAACCATCATAATGTCCAAAACACCTTAATCACTAGGCATTCATTGTTTGTAAATGGCCAAAACACCTTAATAAAAATTCCCTAATCTCAACAATACATGTAACCCCTAATTTGGTCGTAATAATTTCATAGGTCACGAGATGATAATATGTTATGTTGAAGATAATAATAATACAGTAGGTCTAGTTTGAAATAACGAAAAAGTAGAAGGTTGGAATGAAGAATCTACAATGTTCGAAACGAATCAAGAAAAAAAAGAATGAAACATTCAAGAAACTAGACATACCGTAGAAAGCAGCAATCGACCAAGATTGGATTATAAAAATGCCGAACAAGAAGACGACGCGACACTCAACAATCACAACCGAGTCAGTCGAACACAAAGAAACCATGGGATATTATTCTCTGTGATAGGCTGCACCTATCTACCGGAAGATCTGTCCGTTGGATGAAAGTTGTGTGATTAGGGGGTTTTGATATCAGCCGTTGGATTTAGATAATTATACGTGGCGGGACGCGGTGGGGTGGAATATTATTATTATTTTGTGTTCCATTTTAGGTTTTTCCCAATATTGACTGGTTTAATATATATTTTAATTTCAGGCCCAGTAAGCAAACGGATCTAAGCCCATCACAACTCCAACCAACATACAAATGGGTCGCCTTCAAGGCCATCAATACTGCTTACATTAATTAACTTACCCTTACATTAATAACCTATTATCTATATATATACTATACTATGTAATGAGATAAATTGGATACAAATATCTTCTACATTCGTAACTATTTGAGGAGATTGGCTGAAGCAGTGACTTCTTCATGTGGAATTGGCAGGCTTGAATTTTGGGAACACTCCGACGATCAAGTTAGTAAAAAATCTTGAGAGAGAAACTAAAGATAGTGAAGTAGATAGAGAGAAAAGTACTCAGCGTTTATTATAGTGTGGTTTACATAAGGGATGTATCGCCTACTCAACAAGTTGGTCATTGGATTGGACACCTGAGTACGGTTAAGTGACATGCCCATCGTAGTCAGGCACCCGATATCTGTAAGAATGGTGTAAGACTAATGGTGAATGGGTTAATGTGCTCGAAGCTATCGGGCTCATGAGAGCGGTCCTCGTCAACTCTTGGATGAGCCTTTTCTTGGCCTTTTACTTTCCGTGTGTCCGGCCAATGGATTTGAGCCTTGATCTCAATATCGTACATCAAGTAATATTAAAGTATGGAGAAATAACATCGATGTGTCACTTGCACATTCGTCCTTGCTAATTTACCATAATTTATACTTAGTGATAGAATATTGGATTAAAGTGAGCCCCTAAAGATCTAGCTTTTAGTAATTAATTAACAATAGATAGAAAGAAAGGAATAGAGAGAGAGAGAGTTAGAGAGAGAGTATTCTAGTGAGAAGTTTCTAATGCCCTTAGCCTTTGTTTCCCAAGCTCTATTTATAAGACAAATGAGTGGAGGGTCCACCAACTGTTCATGAATCTTGGCGAGTTTGAGGTTAAGGTTCGACATAGTCAAGAGTCAGTCTCGTAAGAATACGTCCTTTGTTGAATGTCGAGCTCTGACCATATCGGGGATGTCTGGTTGACATAGTCGGATGTGCCAAGCGGTGGTTTGAAGGAGGGGAGATGATGGCGGCCTTTGGATGAGCCTAATAAGCTGATGGGCTTTTGGGCCCTTGGTTCAAGATTGTCGTCACTTAGTTTGTAAAATTGTGAATTCAAATTATACTTTGACATCCAATTAACTAAAAACTCGACTTGGTAAAAATTCGGGCATGTCATTCTTGTCAATTCTCACTAATTTACTTTAATTTATTTTTACTTCTGAAATTTTAGATTTAAATTCTAATCTATTTAGAAATTTGTGTCAATCAACTAAAATTTGAACTTTGTTTTTAAATTGAACTATTCATTCATAGTTTGAGTCCATATCTCAACGAGGTTGCTAACTACAAAATTGGACTTCGCTTATCATATCCTAGAAACTAGCAATTTCTATCATACTCCACAAGCTTCTTTATTTGTTCATCTTCCTCACTTGCTTTTTTTCTTATAGTTGGGGTACTCCATTGGACAAAAATTCTTTTTAGGTACTAGTTTGGAAAACAACCTATATTTTGAGTTCCAGCAGTGTAATTTGCTCCTTAAAATTTTATATTTTACATAGTAATAAAGATTTAAAGCATATCAAAAATATATTTAAATCACGCTTATGCATGTGGTGATAATTTAGTAACAAAAAAATTTTAATTGGAGGTGCTTCTCGATGAAAAATAAAGAATTCTTGCAAAAAAAAAAAACTTTTATTGTAAATCTTTTAAGCTTAATACTAAAGTAAGGTGAATGTTATAGTTAAGTTGTCTCTTCCACCGTTGGATCAACTTACATCCAATGATATATAATGGACAAAATAATAAATATTCACGTCACACTAAGATGTGGTATGTGAAACCAACATATCAAATTTTTATATAGCTTAAGTTTAACTTAAAAACAATATGATTTTTTCTTAAAAAAGAAAAAATATGATTTAAGAGGATTTATATATTCTTTTCATATAAATAAAAGTTTAAGTAAGGATGGTACCATATACAAGGGCCTATACTTCATCCAAGGCCGTGCATGTATATATGCGGTAGTACCAAAACTATATAAAACAAGAACCCTCCAAAGTCCAAACCCATAGTATAGTAGAGAGGCACACATGGATTGTGGTCCCTTTGAATAAGCACACATGCTCCTTTCTAATCAAACAAAACTTTATATCTTTAAAAACAAAAGTAGGTTACCCAAAAACCTCAATTCAAAAATCCTCAATTGAAAAAACGTTTCACTCTATTCTCTTTTTCTATTAAAAAACCATCACCTTGAGTTAGAGTATCAAATCCTTTCTACAAATGATTGCTCGAAAATAATTGATTACTAATTCAATTTAATCATTAATTGCCTCTAATTAAATAAAGTTTCTTTTTTAGTCATAAAACTGCAACTTCACCAACAATTTTCTTTTTAACTTATGACGAGCCAGTTTGACATTGTTGGGAGAAGTAGTTGTTGTTGCAGCTTCTATTGAAAGCAATTTGTTTTACTTTTTTAGAAAATTGTTTTTGGCTGTTAAGACAGTAATGTCAAACTGTACTTAATAATTCAATCAAATTTTTTGACTTTTAAAGACTATGCATGGTTTAGAAACGTTTTGTAAAAATCACTAGACAAACATCGGACGCCAATGCTTTTGAAGATGAATCATAATATTTAATTAATAAGGAAAAGAGACGACCACCGTTGTTTTTTGGGCCAAGTTATGATGCCCTGGGCCGATTTGGACCGGCTTTCCACCTTGTAATGTCTTAAAAATGAAAAAGGGCACCGACACAACAACTACAATTATAGGATTAGAATTCACAACTCCACACTCGTTATACTATGATTATCATTCAAATTGAAAGAGTTAAAAATACATAGTAATTAAAGTTTAAGAAGAAAAATTCACCAAACAACGATTTAGTGATTATTACGTTCCAAAAAAATTGTGAGATTTTCAATTCGAATTTTAAAATTTACAAAAGAAAAACTCTAAAAGAAATGTTTAAAAAGAAAAGGAAAAAAGGAAGTCAAGCCATGTTAGCCCAAAATCTAATCAGCCTTATTCTTTAAAATGAAAAAATCTAATGAACCTATTGGGACGATTTTGCATTAATAATTGACTAGGAAAGTTTACTTCTTTTAGTCATTAATAAAATACATATAACTGCAGCTTCACCAACAACTTCCTCTTTAACTTTTTCTTGCCCCATGGAAATGCATGAATGAAATATTTGGGTTGTTACTGAAACAGATGCGATTTTTTTATCAAAAGAATTAAAATTGAGATGGACTCCTCTTTAACTTATTATAACTGTTATTTGGATTATCATAATCTTCTAAATTTTTTCAAAATACACCCAAAAATAAATGAATATTGTATTGAAGTCCAACAGTTTGACACTGCTTTTCTAGCTAAAATTAACATTTGATAAATACAAAACCTTTTTGTAGAAGTAGAGAAAAGTGATTTCACTAAAAGTTATAAGCAAAAATTACAAGTTGTAACTTTTAGAAAAAGTAGGTGTTAAAACTTATGTAGAGAACTGATATTGATATCTTTTTACAAACTTAACTTTAAGTACAATTTTTCTTTTAATTCGTTGACTTTTTAAAGCTCTAAAATATTTACCGAACACTTATCAATTTTTGTATGCTTTACCGGAAAGCATTTTCCTCCATATTACTTTCCTCAATAAGAAGGGTTACTCCTCAAACAATACGAAGCAAATGCAACTTCACCAACAACTTCTACTTTAACTTATTACGAGGTTATTTGGAATATGAGAATCTTCTAAATGTCCTCCAAAATATACATGGCCGAAGAGGAATGAATTATTGTGGTGAATGAATGATTGATGTTGGTGTACCACATTTTTTTTAATTCTTTTTAAAAAAAAAAACATGTTTTGAGTGTTGGTAGATTCCAAGTGAGTGTCAATGTCTGTCTTCTGTATTTAACAGCCGTCACTCCGCCTCGTCTCGCCTATCTTTGTTACCTGCTGCAGTGAAAAATATACAGACAAAAAAAGAAAGAAAGAAGAAGAAGACATACATGGCTATGGCTAGGGCTGCTGTAGTTTCATCATCCCTTGTGGGCCTGGCTGTCTCATCTTCAAAAACTTATGCTTTTTCAAGGAGCAACAGCTCTTCTTCTGCTACATTTCATTGTGTTTCTGGGAGGACCAAATGCAATGCTGTGCTTAAGCTCTCTGGCAGCCTTGCCAAAGATGGTGGACATAAACTTGCTGCTCCTGCTGACCCTCTTACCCCCTTCTCTCGCTCCAAGTCTGTCTTCTATCCTATCTCATTTTCATGCTTTTACTGGCAAAAAGGCTTCACCTTTTTCTGTCCCTATTTTGATTTCTGTCTAAATTTTGAAAAAATTGGATCTTTATTATTGGTGTTATGTCAGGGTGCAAAGGCACACTATCTCAGTATTTGTTGGGGATGAAAGTGGAATAATAAACAGAATTGCTGGAGTTTTTGCTAGAAGGGGTTTCAACATTGAGTCCCTTGCTGTTGGTTTGAACAAGGACAAGGCTCTTTTTACTATCGTTGTTCGAGGAACTGATAAGGTTTTGCAGCAAGTTGTGGAGCAGCTCAACAAGCTTGTCAATGTCATCAAGGTCAATACTTTAATCATTATAATACTAATTTGCTAGATCAGATAACAATCGATTTCTATGCAAGAAATACTAAGATTTTGGGAGAGTTTCTGGTTTTGGGGGGGAGGGAAACTCTAACAAGGTTTCAGACGGAGGTGCTAGGAATCATAATATGTTCAAGATTTATTACAAGTTAGGTGTGTTTAGGTACTTGATTATAGGCTTATATAACAATTATTTGGTGTCAATGTAAACATAAATGGGAAACACTGCTGTGATTGTTTGTGCTACTTCTTAATTTTGCTATTTTTGTAAGAAATTAATATAAAAGATGTCGTTTTACCTTAACTATTAGCTTAAGTCTTTCCTTGGGTCTTCACGAGCCTATTGCACCACCTGCGGGCATCCAGGATATTTTGCTAGCTAACTTGAGTGGTGCAAGTTCATCACGTAGGATTTTTGCTAAGCCTTAGCTCTTTTTTGCTTTTCTGTTCGGGGTTTGTTTTAACCCCTCCGCCTTACCAAAAAATCGGTTCTTTGACACTTTCTGGCTCATATTTGAGATCTTTTTGTATTAGCATAGGCTAGGTAGGCCTGTTGAAGGATTTATCTCAAACTGTTGTTCTCTGTACTTAATTACTGAATTGTTTGAACTTACCAGGTGGAGGATATCTCCAAGGAACCACAAGTGGAACGCGAAATGATGCTGATAAAACTTAATGTGGATCCAGTCTCTCGTCCTGAGGTGACGTTGTAGCATTTAGTTTATTCTTTTTGTATCATCTATTTCTTTGAGATGTCTTAGCTTATGGAGATGGGCAATTACTAGTCTTAGCTTACAGAATTGTTCTGAGAGCACTTACATATGTTCTTCAGATGGAACTGGAAAGTTATTTGTTTTAGTTCATTGGTTTAAGTACTTGACTTGTTGTAATTGACTTTACATTTCAGATCATGTGGCTGGCGGACATCTTCAGAGCTAAAGTTGTTGATACCTCGGAGAAAACACTGACAATTGAGGTGATTTTGACCATAGTTTTTGTTGCTGTATTCTTCTGTTTCATATCCTATATTCCTATGCCTGTGATAATTTATATGTGATTGAACCTGAAATGACAAATATTAGGGACTTTCCACTTTTGAGAATTTCAAAATCCAGAACTTTTCACTTTCGAGAATAATAAACACCATGACCTTACTTTAGACTAGTTAGTAGTTTAATTTGTTTCATGTCAAACTTGAAATTTTTCTCTTGACATGTCCTTTAAAATTACAAGCACTTGAAAGTTTGGAGTCACATGGCTTCAGAAAAAAGCCTTGCCTTGAATAATCAATTCAAACCTGCCCTTGTCCTCATGATTTTTCGTTGAATAATCTTGTTTTATCACTATTTTTTGGTGCATTGGAAGAATTCTGAGAGATCTATGATGACGCGATAAGTTCCTATTTCTTATTTCAGACTGTAATTGTCCTTGATCTGTTTTATGTCACACTTGTGGATGCATCAGGTTACCGGAGACCCTGGAAAGATGGCTGCTGTTCTAAGGAACTTAAGCAAGTTCAGAATCAAAGAGCTTTCAAGAACTGGAAAGGTGTTATATCCATCTTGCGATGCTTTTCATGGATTTATGAATAAAAGATTATGTTGCGCTCTGCAATTAAATTTATAAAGGGTAGATATCAGGGTTTTTATGCAAAAAACAACTGAAATAAAAAACTAATCAAGGTGTTTGTGTAATCTGTCTGCAAGATTATTTCGCATAAGATGGAGTTAAGGTTCAAATTATGCAGAATCAAGACCAATATTTGTTATTACTTTTATCATTTCTTTTATGTTATTGTAATATCCGTCCAATGAAGGTTGAATTAAAATGGATATAGATTGCTCTGAGACGGGAAAGAATGGGCGAGACAGCCCCATTTTGGAGATTTTGTGCAGCTTCTTATCCTGACCTTGAAAGTATGCAACTTTGTGATGCCTTGCCCATCACTTCTGTCAGTAAGCTTACAGATAATTCAAATGGTTCCCTCAGTGGAAGCAACATTTCATCTTCAAAGGTATGTGATAGTGATACATAGTTTCATTATGGTAGTATGTATTCTCTGGCCAATCAGCTATCTTTATAGATATTGTCTGATTATTCTCCGTACACTTGGATATGCCTTGAATATGATTGCTTACTTTTACTCCAGGAAATTCGTATTCTGATTTGAATAGTTTAATGAACTCGTATCAATACTATATGTGTATGGTCAATTTGCATTTGTTTTAGTTTTCTCTTTTAGCTCATGCATATTGTGTGATTTTTGCATTTTATTGGTACTTTATTAAAGGCTAACTTCTTGTTTGTGCATTTTCAAAGGGCGATGTATATCCCGTGGAGCCTTATGATGACTTCTCTCTACATCAAGTTCTTGACGCTCATTGGGGGGTTCTCTATGATGAAGATGTAAGATACGCGATTACCTCTCAAGATCGTATAAATCAACTTTACATACCATAATTGTTTTGGATAATATATGTACCTTAAACTGTACCTATGTCACCTTCCGTTCTCATATTGACTTCACTATTTCCTTTGTTGCTTTCGATTCAGTCTACTGGATTTCGATCACATACGTTATCTATCATCGTGAATGATTCTCCTGGTGTTCTCAACACGATCACTGGGGTTATATCTCGACGAGGTTATAACATTCAGGTCTGCATAGTTTATGTTCATCTCTAATTTTTTTCCAAAATGTTTGGTGACTTGTCAAGGTCATTGTTCTTTTTTTCTCACTTCAAGTTCGATCTCTCAGAGTCTTGCTGTGGGTAACGCCGAGGGAGAAGGACTTTCTCGCATTACAACTGTTATTCCTGGAACTGATGAGTCAATTAGCAAATTGGTTCTGCAACTTCATAAGTTGATAGATATACATGAGGTGAGTGGCTGGCAGTTTACTTTGCTTTTAAATCTGTAAATGTGTAGTTAGATGACTGTTGTTGGCGATTTATTCAGGTAAACGATATTACTCATTTGCCATTTGCTGAACGAGAGTTAATGCTGATAAAGGTAGCAGTAAATACTGCTGCTAGGAGAGATGTCCTTGATATTGCTAGCATATTTCGAGCCAAGGCTGTTGATGTTTCTGACCACACAATTACCCTCGAGGTAGTGCCTACCTTTCGTGTCAATATACTCGATGATTAACTTACTTGCTCTTAGTCAAGAAAATTGCAGAACTCGCCAAAAAGGAGCTCTCTACTTATGGCTATACACTTGTTCATGCCTCTTTCCATCTTCTAAATCAATAGCTGTTTCTTGTTTTTCCAAAATTTGTGGCTTTACTTATCATATAATTATTCGATAACTTTCCAGCTTACGGGCGATTTAAACAAGATGGTTGCCCTGCAGAAATTATTAGAGCCATTTGGGATTTGTGAGGTCAGTCAACCTTTGCCAAGTTTTGTTCAATCTGGATTTTCGCCTTTGTTGCACTAAAACATAGCAATCTACAAGTGCTTTTTCATTTTTGTTTTAACTTGTTCTCTTTCTCCTTTGGTGAAGGTGGCACGGACTGGAAGGGTAGCGCTGGTGCGAGAATCAGGAGTGGATTCTGCTTACCTCCGTGGATACCCTCTTCCATTGTGATATTTGAGCTTCTTCAGTAGCTACTTCACAATATTGAGTAATCAAAAGCGATCCGGGATCCCTCATTCATAAGCTCCAGCGGTTTCTTTTCCTCAGAGAAGCAAAAGAAACATAATTGAAGTTTCTGTTACAAATCCATGTGTTGGTCAAGAATTAGTTAGGTACATCAAATATGCATGCTCACAGGGAGCGGTCCTGAATCCTTATGTATTGAAAGAAATTGAGTGCGTTGTAATATGTTCTGCAGTGTTAAAATAGGTGAAGATGATAGTTCTCCACGTGGTTTTAGAATAGAGAAGCCGTCCTGTTTTACCAGCGTCACTGATTTAAGTATCGTAGTTCTTGAAAAGCAAGAGTAGTTTGGCAATAGGCATTGTAGGTGTTAGAACATGTGTACAATTTGTATTTCGATGAGGTGCATGAAGCGAAAAAGGTGCTTATAATGGCAATGGTATGCATGTCAAGTACATCTACTTCCCTAATAATAATGTTAAGACCTTTTTCAAATAGAGAAGTTGAAAATGTAATTTGAGATTCCCATTTTGTGTAGCAGGAAATTCTAGTCCTTCATTTGGTGTTTGTCGTTGATAGTAAACATTAGTCGATTTCTATTCTGAAATAATATCAATAGTTGCTTTTCGGCCTTAAAAAATTTCTATACGGCAAAGAAAAGAGGAGCTTCGAGTACCAATTGCTCCAAAAACAAGGTTTTGAAGTTTCTATATACACACAATTAAGATTGAAATTGAATGAGAGTAACAAGAACTTGATAATCTGGTGCTATTTTCCACTCTTAAGTTCGAGCCAAAAATAATGTTCAAACTCAGCTCGAGACTATACTCATTTTTTCACGAGCCGTTATCGTAAGCTATCTAGTTTAAAAAGATATAAATAAGGGTAATTTTAAAAAAAAAACCTCTAAAGTTGGAGCAGAGTTCGAACCTTAAATTCTACACTCACACATTGGTGAGTGTACCAATTGCTACAACCAATTGGTAAGTTACACTATCTTTTAAAATGATGTTTGTGATTATTTCTTTTATTAAAATTGGACATTGTAATTACAGAAGTTCTGAAATTGAGGACTTTTTAATTTTGACCTTATAAACACTCTTAACAACCTTAAAATAATTTTTTTCAAGAATTAAAGTTGTTCAATGCTACATTTTACAATGGAAAAACGTTACAAATTTTTTGAAATTGTCATTTCGAAACTTTATCTCTCAAAAAATCTATTTTATCTCTTCTCACCAAACACCACCTAAACTATTTCAAAAGTGAAATATGAAAGAATTAAAGATGTTTAGAATGACGTCAAATCTTGAAATTGTACATTTTTGAAGCTATTATCGATCATTTTGACGATATCAACAATTTTTATTTTTTTTTTTAGAATTCTGTAAGTAAATAGTTGTATTTTGGAAAAAAAATTAAGAAACGGCAAAAGCATAGAAGTTTCATTTGGAATTAATCTGGTAAACAATCTGTATTAATAAAATTTTGAAAACAATGAGTGGATGATACCTTAGGCCCAAGATCATTTTTGTAATCAACAGAGGTTTTTGAGTGTCATCTCTGGTGTTAGTCTGGTTTCCATTTCAAAGTTTTCAGAAAATTGGATGCAGGTAAGTCATCTTTATTCTTTCATTTTCATATCTTTACTTGTTTTTGTAAATCGTGTTATCGTATCATAAATTATCACCTACTTATACCTATCAAACCAATCTATTTTCTTCAAAACCCTAAATTAGTGTTAATTCTATTCACTATTGTAATTACTTATCAGGCTGCTGTTCATTTTTTACATTGACAGCCAGAAACGATGGAGACCAGTAACTCATCGAGTGCTGATGAGAAGCTTCTTGTCCGGAAGTTGCAATTATCAGATCAAAACAAAGGCTTTATGGAGCTGTTACAGCAACTAACTGTTTGTGACTCTGTATCAGACAAGGAATTCGAAGATCGTTTCCGAGAGATTACCTCTTGTGGCGATGATCACGTCATTTGTGTTATCGAAGATGTTGAATCTGGCAAGATTGTGGCGACTGGCAGTGTTTTTATTGAAAAGAAGTTCATAAGAAATTGTGGCAAAGCTGGCCACATTGAAGATGTTGTAGTTGATTCCACCACTCGCGGCCGACAGTTGGGGAAGAAAGTTATCGAGTTCTTGACGGATCATGCTCGTTCTGTGGGGTGCTATAAGGTTATTCTTGATTGCAGTATGGAAAACAAGCCATTTTATGACAAGTGTGGATACAAGCAGAAAGAAATTCAGATGGTAAAGTATTTCGATTGAGAACTAAACCCCGTTCTTTCATAATAAACACTATGACCTCGGGTCTTATTTTGTGAAAGAAGCTTCAGAAAGTTCTTAGATAAGTTTGAGATTATGTTTTCGGTGTTCTTTCGGTTGCTACGACAATTATTACTATTGGAACCAGAATAAGATTAACAGTTATTACAAAATTTTACTAGTGTTTTGTGTGGATTGAAAAACAAGTCATTCGTAAGCTAAACGGATGACTTGCTTGCCCACGTTTTCACCGGAAAACAGTCCAGCAAGAGCGGCTGGAGCATTTTCGAGTCCTTCCTTCATGTCTTCAATGTAAACAATCTTCCCTTGCTTGTAGTTACTAGAAACATGTTCCAAGAATTGTGGATATAAATGCAGATAATCACTTTGCAGAAACCCCTGCATCTTAATACGTCTGCTTATGAGATTGGATAGATTGCAAATCCCTTGAGCAGCTGACAGACTTTTCACAGAAATCATTCCACAGACAGCGATCCGACCATGTATCTTCATGTTCAGCAATGCTGCATCAAGCATGTCTCCTCCCACATTATCGAAATAGATGTCGATACCCTCTGGGAAATACCTGTTTCAAGAGAGACATGAATCACAATGATCAGTTAGTTATCACCTAATATGATGTTATGAGTAGAAGTAGCAAAAAAAAGTCAAACTTTGCTAGGTAGAATTAAGGGTCGAATTGGCTCCTAAAGTTGATAGGTGGATCATTTTAGTCCGAATCAAACTTTTAAGAATCAACTCAGCTTTCATTTTGACAATATTTGTTCAAGTACAATCAACCTAATCGCGCTTGTAACTTTCATAACTTCAAAGAAATAAAACTCTACCAGAATAAAAGATTTATGTAGTTCGGCTAATTTTGCATGTATCTACGGGTAAAAGAGAGCACATTTAGTTAATAACCGTTATCTTAGTACAAGAGGTACATAATCTATTCCTTTATACTCAAAGCTTACACATAATGCATATCCTAAGAGAACAGCTCCAAAACTCTTTCTGGCCGATAAAGGAGAATAATAAGGCTTTTCAAGTCTATCGTAGTCGCTAGCTTTTGCTAGTTAATTGATCAGGACAAGGTGTTCAATTACCACTGTTTGGGGCGGATTCATGACTGAGCAAATAACACTTGCTTATATAGACCTAGAAGTATACTCGTCCATCTATGATTCACTTGAAGAGGAAATTTTCAAGTCCCATTCTAATTAGAAAAACTAAATTTAAATAGTATTCTAGACATATCTTAACAAAGAGGAAAATGTAACAGAAGCACATTTGAGACGAGCTGTTGAAAGAAAAAACTTGAAAAAGCTTATCACTAACCTCTTCAGAGCTGCATCTAGGTTGGCCTCTTCTTTGTAGTTGAAAGCATCATCAAATCCAAGCTTCTTCTTTAGAAGATCAACCTAATTGAAAAAGTGAACCATCTTGTTAAAGTAGTATATCTACGACGAACATGAATTTGGACGAGAAAGATAGACCTACTTTCTGGCTTGTCCCAGCACTTCCAATCACATAGCAACCATGTAGCTTGGCAAGTTGACCAACAAGCTGTCCAACCGCTCCTGAAGCTGCCGATACAAACACATAATCCCCTTTCTTGGGGGAGCAAACCTCATAAAATCCAGCATAAGCAGTAAACCCCGGCATACCTGTCAACATTAAGCATGGAATTATCCCCCTTGGTATCCATATCAATCGCTTCAACATCAGTTAGCATGCCACTTATGAACTAAGTTAAGAGATGGATCGGTTATTGATTATAACAAACTTGATACGAAACAGGAATCCAGATACGTAATAGCAAGAATAAGAGGTTTAAGGGGTTTGGATATTTTGAGTGGCAGATGATTCATCGGGAATCTGGTTCAAGAGCAAGTAATACACTCTACCTCTAAGTACTTGGTTTTCAAATCCCATATTGCACCTAAAAGAGAGCACATATACATATGAGCACTATCTCATCCTTTCACACGTATGTATATTCCGGGAGTTCATTCTCATCCTTTCCCCTAACTTTCAAATGTTATAAGACTCAGATTACAGCTAAAAGCTCAAGCATATGCATAAAAACCCTTGCTTATATATGAAGATGACTAGTGGCATCTTAATCATGACGAACAATCATTTAGGCAAAATAATACAGAAGATGAGAAACTATACCAAGAAGACCGAGGTGAAAGGAGAGGGGAATGCTTTGATCTTCATGTTGCTGGATTTTTCTCAATTGCATTGGGGTGTCAATGAAGCTGTAATCTTCCCAGCCAGTGAATCCAGATATCAAATCGCCAGGCTTGAAATCGAGATTATCAGAAGCCACAACCTTAGAGATCCCAAATCCTTGTATGGGCTAATTCATCACATTCACAGAGTCATTTAAACAAAACTTGGATATAGTGAGTAATGAAATAAAGATACATACATACCTGGCCAGGGAGAAAAGGAGGAATATACGAGTCATGAAAGTCGCGCATTCGACCTCTCATGTAAGGATCACAAGAAAGGTAGATATTCTTCACCCAAAAAGCTTGTGATCCATTATTTGCTACTTTGAGGTCTACTTTGTGATCAGTCCTAAATTCCATGTCTGATTCTTTAGGTTCCCTGTCTATATATCCCTTGAATATCACCTGTCTGTTCTCTACTACTTCTCCTTCCATTTCTAAAGACCAAAAACAGGAGACCAAGGAAGGAGCTTCTGTACCAGATATCACTTCTCCAAGGCTTTGTAAATTTGTTTTTAGTTGCAATGATTGGATATATTTCTACCTACCACACAGACACAACTCGACTCTTTTCTTTTCTTTTCTTTGCTAGCATTCCGCATTTCATGTCAACGTTCGCATTTATTCTTGATTTTGTTTGAGGCTATTTTATAAAGGTTGTGTTTTGAAAACGATGTTTCTCGTACATATTTTTGTGTCCATGGAATACATCTACTACATAATAAATTAGTTTCTAACCAACCAATCTTCTCTCCATTGACTATAACTATCATAAGGAGGAAAACCAGAACATGTGAGTTGAGGGTAGGTATGTATATACTTGACACTTTTGGTAGGTAGCTGCCATTAATACGAGCTCACAAAGCTCAAACTTGTGTAACCTGTGGTGGAGATTTATAGTTCCATTTTTTTTTCTTCTACAATAGTTACAAGGGCATCTACATTCATACAAAATTTCAAAGAATAAGGGCATTATTCACAAATCTTCTAACTGAAAAGTGAAATAACTAAAAAAACTGAGATAAAACAAGATAATATTCAATAAGAAACAAAAAAAGTGCAAAATAAGAAAAAAATGGAGATTCATTAAGAGCATGAATAACAAAATCTATCTCCAAGACTATACATGAAATACCAATTGAAAAACTTAGAACTTGGTTTCCTTCAAACTCAACACTTCTACAAAGAGAGGATCACAAAAACCAAGACGTTGACAGCACTTTAAATGGATCGCGGATTACACATCCAAAAGCAATGGAGTATGAGTTGACAAAGACCAAACCATCAACATCACATCCCAAGTGCCCACGATACAAGCAATTCATCTTGTCTACATATTGATTTAATGGCTTCAATTTCAGTCCAGGCAAGTAGACAACATCAAAAAGGTGCCTCTCAGTAGCAAACTTAAATTCAACACAAAGGGGTTTATTTCTTCTTTATGCACCAGCATATGACTTTCCCCACTACTATACACATGTAATTTACAAGTAAATTGGAAACAAGAGCTTCAAAATGCACCCCCCATAGAATGCTGCTTAATGCAATCCCACTTTACTATACACTTGAAAGATACAAATCTGCCCCTCCCTCTGAAAAACTACAGGTCGGACTCAAACTCCCAAATTACTCATTTGCAAAATAATTGCCTCTATAAACTGGATGAGAGAACTATAAACATAGATCGATGCTGCAAAATGGAATAATTCTGCAAGCTTCTTCTCTATTTACATCAATGTGCTTGCTGTGACAGATTCTGTTTGGATATAAGTTGGCCCCCATTGTGTAGGGGTGATTAAGTATTTTCGGCCACTTAATCAAGGGCTATGCAAATTACGTAGGTGGTCAACTACATCATAGGAACCGCTGAGTCGTTGATAATCAGACCGGTGGAGGTGATTACCTTGGAGTTGTCTAGAGCCATTGGATTTCGGGTCGAATCCTGCTCTCCGTGATGAACAGCAGTGGCGCACACGGATGCGATGGTCTCTTGAGCCTAAAGTATTTATACCATGTACTTTGATCACCAATATAGCTTCCTTGTCTCTAGTGTCTTCACACCATGAGTTTTGAGGGACACCATCGACAAACTCTTCAAGGGTAGGGAAATCCTCAAGATGTACAGACACCTCTGCAATCTGGTCCGGTTTAATTACACCAGCTGCTGGAGTTACCTGGTTCAACTCTCACTTACTTTTCAAATGCTCAAAATGGTAAAATTTTTTTGACAATACTGCTTAAAGTTTTGCTTTCGTGCATGCAAGTTGTAAATTTGAGAAATTTACCTGAAGCCATTGAGGAAAGCCAAATGAACCCCTTGGATGATGATCTGATGCTTGTCCATCTTCACCGATGATAGACTGCCCTTCACAGATAATTTCGAAAAGGGCATCACTTCTTACACATTTATTTGTGACACGTAAAATGGTTGTATCCCCATTCTGAAGAATTATATTGTTTGTGCTGACAATAGTTTCTGGAATCTTTGATTGTTGTTCAAGAATGCATCTGACCTCCTCATTTGAATTCATAATGTCCCCAAACTCTTGTCTCCTCACAGACTCGTCAATTCGTGCAATATCAACACTAAAGATGCAACGCACTGGCTTGTGGTCACTATCAGTGACATCCATGCAAGCATCATACCTATTCAATAAATAAAAAGATTTAAACATAGGGCAGTTACATCAATTAATTCCGTGTTCTCAGGAATTTGCGGATAAACGAAAACATGATAGCTCTCAAAGAAGATGAGGCTCAGTAGAGAAACCAAGATTACTTGTCTCTTTTGCAGGTATTGTGATATCATCTGATCTTTGTATATGTGTATTAAAACAAAAACTTACTGTAAAATCTCAGAGACTACAGGGCAGTCTAAACTGCATTCAGATACGCGAGCTGACCGGCTATCACGGTAAAGTATTCTGTCACACCAAGCAGGGACACGCCTTTTTTCACCCGAATCATACCCTGCAGAATATAGTTCCAATAGTTATGCTCTTGCAACATCAAAGCATTCCTTATGACATTAAACCTTAGAAAAGGGTAAAAGAATCTATCACATGAAAAAAGAATTGCATTTCCCTTCTAATTCTGAGCAAAAAAGAATCCAAGAAAGTATTTTTCAATTTTACCTTTTCCACTAGGTTAGAAATTGTTATATAAAACAATGAGCTACTGATGTATTTCCTGGTTCGTGGACTACCAGATAAAAAGAAATAATGAATTTATAACAGCATTCAAACAGTTCAACAAGAACGATTTTCTAAGCAGTTAAAACTTTTAAGCAACATATATTTTATATTAGTACCTGCCAAACCAGGTTGGTGCTTGTCAAACTTGTACGTGGGAGGAAATCTAATGACTGCTTCTCGCATTCCTTGGAAAACATTCCCAGCTTCCATTTCTGCCCGAAGTTGATCTCTTTCTCTAAGCCAATCAAAGCATCTTTGAGAAATAAAGTCCCTCGCTTCATCATAAGATATACCATCAAGCCGATAATTGAAGTCACCAAGAAATATCACCATGTCTGCCTCAGATAACTCAGGCATTCCTTCTGAAGAGTTGAAGCCCATAGCCTGCACATGCAACAATACTTCATCAAACTATCATATGCGGAAGATTCCATACATGGAAATTCAAGATCATGAAATGTGCTATACGTACATTTGAATAACGAAGTAATTGGGCTGTTGATGATGAACCAACTGCAATACAAAGGAGCAATGGCAAGCCAAATCTATAAACAAGCCAAAATAAATACATTGAGCAGGCTAGCGAGCAAGACAATAACAGGTATGGCACAATACCAGCTACATTAGACAGACTGGAAGGTCGAGAAAAACTCATCGTTCGATATACATGATCGAAATCAGCATTACGACGGGTAACTGCTTCCAAATGTGCTGCAAAGTGGCAATTCACAAAGCACATTGTCCGATTATAAACTCTAACCCTCAAACCAACAGCTCCCTGCAGCAATCATTGTTCAATGAAGACCATTCTTATCATATCAAAGACAGCAATAACCACACATATGCGATGTTCAAAAATGCTTTACGTGATTAGTGGAAATATACCTTATTACCAATTGCACGCCCAAAGCCACATGGAACTGCAGCAGCATCAACATCCCCAACATGAGCTTTAAGATTACTCCTAACCCTGAGGAACAAGTGTTCAACTTATTGAAAATAAGATAATAAGAGCCACAGTCACATATACATATGTACTCACATATACATTAGACTAAATGAGAATTTATACAAATTGAAGAAAGATGTATAAAACTTCAACGGAGAACCCAAATAACTGGCTTCAACAGATAAAGGTCATTTTGGCTCCAAAATATGGTAACTTCACCACATTCACCATAAATTTCAGCATATATTGTTACATAGCAACGTTTAGCTTTAAAAGTTTTAAATAAGAACAGTATTTCCAAACTCCAGAAGATACTTCACTATTTTTGCTTGGACTTTGGCTACTAGACTTGAAAATGGGGCCATTTGGAGATGGCGTGAGCTATTTCATCTCCATCATCATTCTTATTGGGGATTTATATTCTCACCCTATTTTATTATTTTTCATTAAATTAAATGTTTAATAAATATACCTTCAGTTTACAAAAACAATATTTTAAAATATCCAAACGTAACATCATCCATTAATAAATAACAAAACATTCTTGGGATTCTACATGTTCTATCATATTAATATTCACTGAAATGTTTTTTTTTTTAGAGTAATATTCACTGAAATGTTAAGTTTAAGGTTTCTAGAATTTTGAAGAGAATGTTATGAAAATATATCATATAATTTACAAAGGTGTATATTTATTATATAGCAATGAGTATCTCTAACGAGAATATGGTCGGAATGCCCATGGGATGGGAGTGGCTATTACCATTTCAATCCTATCCCACAAAAAGGAAATAACTTTATCCATATAAAAATAGGTCTTGAGGATTTGCAACCTTGGGCCCAATGGGCATGGGTACTGCCTATCAAGTTCACAAGCCTATAGGCAACGAAGATCTTATGAAGAAACACAATTAAAGTTGAAGAAGTTTTACCTAGAACTCGCCTAACCAATTCCAAAATTTTAAGCAGACAAGCCATGTATTTGAAGTGGTCGAAATAACAGTGTAATAGGAATGACATAATAAAGTCATCTTACGAAAGAGATATAACCAAAATCAATGAATTTCATCCGTCCGTGCAAACACATATCAATAACAGGTAACCTTATTTCTGAACAACCAAAACCCAAAAAGACCTTCACAGAAACTAACCATACAGCAATCAGTAAGCCTGCTAACTGTCGAGAGCCAACACGTTCAAATGTTGAACCTTCATCCAAAGTTTTGCCAATCATGTCCAGCCACCACTGTCCAAGAGAACTACCCTCAAGTCCTACCTGAATTAGGGAGAACAATTAACAGCAGAATACACAACAAAACACCTAAATTGAGGAAATGCGTGAATTAATAAACTATGCAGCAATGTTAATACAAGATATTTTAACGCATTCTTCTCAGCATCAAACTTTCTTTCTTTTAGCAAGATCAGTTGCAAGTTTACAACAAAGATATTCCAACTAATTCAGACAAAATTTTGGGATATTATAATGGACTGCAATGCAAGAATTTTGTGTCTAAATTGGTCCAATAAGGAAGATTGTCTTACAGTTTCTTTTGCAGCAGACATTGCTAGAACGCCTGCACCCATTTCGACTTCTTGCAACCCAACAACAACCATGCCAACACCACCAGCTGCAGATCCTAACCAGGATATAAGAGAGTCTCGGGATGCCCTTCCTTGTGCGACATTCCATGTACCAGCTAATATTTGCACATTCTCTATCTTTGTGTACAAAAATTCTTTGCCAGCCAGTTCAGAACTTATAATGCTGTCAAGGGGTCCAGGAGACGTAATACTCCATCCACGAATACCACCATGATTAGCCAAAGTGAAAACATAACCAGCACCAACAGCCATTTTTACCACGGGACTGCTGTGAGATACCCACCCTCCAAGCAAGTTACCGTCAAGGTCCAATACCTGGACTATACCACTTGCATAGCCCACCCATATCCGCAATCCAAATGTGCATAAGCATTGAACAGCAAAAGAATGGTACTGAAAGTCTTGCAAGCGATTGCCATTTCCATCCCACTGCACAAGTAAGCCATTAGCACAGCCAGTCCAAATCATTCCATCAATGGTTATAATCAATGCCTCAGTTCGCCTATTATCATCCCCAAAGCCACCTATTGCAGCAACTCGACGCACAGCATCAGCTGCTCCCATTATTGCATTACGTGAACGTTGAAAGAAACCAACTGAACTTTGAATCCTATCTTTCTTTGAACCAGAAACGATTTTCATCTTAATCTCATCTTCATAGGTAAAATCTTGCCCAATGTCCATCCTTTCAATCTGACCATCTATGTTGAATACTTTCAGCAAATCCCGCGTTCTAGCATCCCTATAAAACAGAATATTCTCAGCAAATAAACAGAAGTGGTGCAACCCAAATACAAAACTATTGTCAGAGTAGATAATAAATAAAAATAAGTAATGATGCACAATATTGATAGTCACTGTTCTAATAAAGGTTCACTTAGTAAAGGAGTGCATAATAACAATGTCCTTAATAAAGGTTAACTTCTTACCCTCCTTTGATAAACAAATCTTAACACGGATGGCTATCTAAGACTTTATTCCTTCTAAGGTTCAAATCATTATAGTTGCATGCATAACTTTTAGCTATTTTCCCCTAGAAGACAACTTTTCACAAATTACAGAAAAAATGTATATTTTCTAAATTTACATTACATATCTATACTTATCCCAAAATGTATAATCTCAAAATCTTCCCATAACAAAGCATTGGAGCACATTATTAGCTTTGAAAATCAAAAGTAGTATAGCTAGAGTGAAGACTAACCACAATGCAAATGAAAGATAACCAGCAGTCCACACTTTTGCTCTAGAATGATCGGACAGCAAATATTTGATATCAGAAGTTAACGCATTAGGAAAGCCATTCACACTGACTTGGCTTCTGAGATCAATATATGACCTCTCCAAGAATAAGGCAGCCATGTGTCTTTCCTCCTCAGTAAAAGAAAGGGATTTCTCAATCGCTTCCCAAGGCCATATCTTGACAGCACCACCTTCATAACCTGACCATAAATCGCCTGGACCAAAAAGAAGCAATGTGAGAGAGAGAGAGAGAGAGAGAGAGAGAGAGAGAGAGAGAGAGAGAGAGAGAGAGAAATCAATTTCAACAAACACAATGCCCTTTAAGAACCACAACCATTTGTCCAAAACATATATACATACATAAAAATTGGTGTAAGCTTTGGCCTGGTACAGGTCACTAAATAATGAACAGAAAAGAACCAAAGGTAGCTGCTCACTAGTATTACGTATTAACATGATAGTTGTTACAATGTTAAAACTGGCTCTTCTAATATATGCTGCCCAGGCAACATAGCCATAGATCCATTTGCTCACCAATTCTGTTCAGCGAAAGCAACCAAAACATACCTATCATGTCAGGTAAAACACATCCCAAATTTAAGCAGGCAACTTTTTCTTCCCCACTCACTCTGCAACCAAACAAAAGCCAAGCAGTTTCCATTTATTATAATGGGCCGTCAAAAGCAATAAATACCCTCTTCTCAAAATGGACCCCAGAGGAATTGCACTAAGCAGCGCAAAGAGGCATACACAAGACTCGTACGCAATAGTCCACTACAGCAATTATACATTTAGTGCTTATAACTGGTATGGAGTCAACAGTTCAGCAGTTGATGAACTACCGTGTTTACTGCCACCATGAAGAAGGTCTAAACAAACTCTGTAAATAAGCCTAGTGGTAAGACACAATTCTGAAAAGGGCAGTTATATATGACACATAAAGGGCTCTAGGAGCATTAGCAGAAAAATGGAATAGGCATAGTGGATAGGTTAGGCTCTTTAGTAAGGCCTCAAACTCTCAAGCAAATAAAAGGATTCTACTAAAGAGGAAAAAGCCAATTTGGAAGAGACCACATTTGAGAGATAAAAGATTAATACGAGGAAGTTGAGTGAAAAGGGAAACAGAATCACGTTCTAAGAGCTTGAGCTATGTGAGGAAATATAAGTAGGTCAAATCTTTGGATTGAATGCAGCATCAAACTCGAGTGTTCCCAAACATGGCATGGCTATCTGTGAACATTCTCCTCCATATACCCTAATAGTAATGCTACCCCACCAAGTCACTCTCTTCTCTTTTATCACTTACTATCCTCAATCCAAAAAACCACAAAATTTTCTTCACATTATCAACTCCCTATCTAGCCCAGTTCTGCTCTTCTGGTTAATATACAGACCATCAGTATGCCCTTTTGACAAGTGAGGAAACCACCATCATTTCAAGGAAAACAAAGAGTCCCTTTGAAAAAAGAAAAGAAAATAGTTGTAGCTGGTCAAAGGATCAATCCAATAAAATCGGCAATATTAAATGTTCAAGCAAAAGGTTCCTGATCATTTTCCTAGCACTAATTTCTCCTTAACAGCAATGTAGAAGAACATGGCAGAAAATTCAAAAAGCATATAGTTCCACACACCCACAAAATTAGTGAACATATTAATGAGAACCAAACTTGTGCTTATATGTCTAACATAGATGAAAGCACACCTACATTCCAAAAGAAAAGCAAACAATCTACACGGAAGCTCCAAACAAGTTGAGTAAGATAGAGAAAGGTTGTAAGTTGTTTCAAATAAGATGTTTACACTTGTATAATCAAAGAAAGACGGAAACTTGCCATGAGAAAACAAAATGGGAAGAGAAGGAACTACTGACCATAGGAAGTGACGATCATGGAAAGAACAGCCCCTTGATGAGCAACCCAAGACAAGACCTCCTTAAAGCGATCAGAATCAAAACCCATCTTCCAACATTTAACCCTTCCATCTCTATGACCACTCCACACAACTCGGGTAGCCTCATCCGCAACCATACACATAACTGGAGATCCCACAGGCACAGAATCCTTATGCGGAGCGGTCTGGTCATTACCTCCATAGAAATGTTTGAATTGCCAGACAGAAAGCACCCCGCTTTCAGTACCACCCCACAATTGGGTCTCGGTGGCAGTAATAGTTCTGAAAAAAGAACCGAATTGGGATTCCCTGAAAGGGTGAGGACGAAGTTCGAGACATGGGGGACGGGCAGGGTGAACAGCCCTTCTAAGGGGGACTTTGAAAACCCCGGTACCGCCTCCATTGGCGATGAATTCAGGGAGAGCGGAGGAGTTGGGGGAGAGTGGAATGTGGGGGGAAGAAGTGGGGTTAGAGTTGGAGGGAGTAGGAGTAGAAGAGGAGAGCTTGCGGTCTAAGAACTGGATCATGTAATCGAGGCGGCGGGTAGTAGCTTCCATAGACGAATTGGACTCCTCGTCGGAGGAGGAGGAGGATGACGACAAGTAACGATCTGAGGACAGAAGAGGGCTGTCGTTGTTGTTGTTGGAGAATATGGCGTCGGTGAAGTCCATGAGTTTCGTCGCGAGAGGATCTACTCGGGAGGGTTGGTTATTTTGTTGACAACTTCATCATCTCATCTCATCTCTGTTTCAGTTTCAATCGACTCACTCAACCATTGTCAACTCAACAACATACACAACCACAACCTCCTATTTCGTTAATCCATTTTATCTTTAACCTTTTCTTAATCACTATCAATACCTACCTCTACCCCCAAATCATTTATTTACTCATTTGTTTGGATTAAAACACTTATTACAAAATTTCTATTTTTTATCATAATTAACTATTTATTTATCTTTTCCATTTTGTATATTCTAAACATAATATATTTTAATTTATAAAATGTTTATAATGCAATATAAAATTACCTTGTAATTCTGTTATGTCTACTTTATTTATTTATATTCAAATATAAAAGTTATATATATAAAAATTTGAAAAAAAAAATTAAAGAGTTAATTCTAATAAAATATATAAATAACGAGTTTTTCACAAAGTAACCATTACTTTGTTTTGTCAACCATTGGATCATGGGTTAAAAACTAATCCAATGGTGAAAAAAACAAAGTATAGACAAAGTAAATGAAAAACAAAGTGACTATAGCCTACACCTTTAGTTATAGTTGGTTTTATAACAAGGTGGTTATATGAAAATTAAAAAGAAAAAAACCAAAAGTAAGTATAGTACCAAAAATATATTATATACAAACTTCTCTAGCATATTTAATTTATTAAAATTATTCATCATGTGATCACAAACTACTACATTCTAAACAGAAGTGTGTGGTTCGTGGGTTCCATTATAAAATTCACTAAATTCTAAAAAGATAAATTATAATATATTATCCTTAATTACTGTTTAATAAAATTTAAAAATAATATTTGTGATTTATTGAATTTTTAAATAGATATGTGTAGTTTAATAATTTGTAAATAAAAATATATGGTACGACTGTAAATGAGAAGGTATGTAATATGATTTTTCTTTTCAATTAAGAGTATGTAGTATGAATATTTTTAAAAAACAAAATATTCAAAATCACAATATTGAGTTCTCATGCTATTTTTATATTCTAAACAACTTATATTTATATATTGACAAAATATTGATCTCCAGATCGAATTGCAGATTTGTAAAATGGACTTAAACATCAATTTAGTCCGTAAACCGTCAAATTATAAAAGAACGTAAAACGTCCATAATATGATTTATGATTTCGACATGAGGGTGGAAAATGTCACTAATAGATATGTTTTATCAATTTGTAAATGTAATTTTTCTTCACAAATGCAAAATGTACTTCGTTGTTATTAAAACGTAAAGTTATAATTTAAGATACCTTATTTTGCAAAAGGTTTCATACTACGTACATTTATTTGTAAAATGTTAAATTATAGACTTTTATTTGCAAATTGAGTAAACCACGAGCATTGTTTTTTCAATTTATCTCTACTATTTATCACTTGAAAGACGTTTTTCCTTCAAAACATTTATCACTAAAAAAATCTCTCTAAAATATTCATGCATTTCAAAAACACACTAGTAAAGAAAAGATGCTTGAACCATATGCTAAGCATCCTATGGGGACGCATGGCCATATGGTCAAATACAATTTTACTAATAAGTTGTAATAATCGGGAGACATTTTGCAAATTTAGGAATTACAAGTGGTCAAGGTATCATTCAATAATCAATCATACGTCATGTATTAAATATATTACAAACAACAGGACAAATTTGAGAGCTTAACCGGCTCTATAGTCGTTCATGAAAAACAACATGAAACCCATTCCCCTTTGGAGATTTATAAGGATCACTAAACATCATTAGTTTAAAAGTCACGAAACTTGCAGCAACATGGTTTGACGATGTAATCATTCGTCGTGTCTTGGAGACTAGTTTACTCTCAAACCTAGACTTTATTAGTATGAAAAAATTGACATTACGGTCACCAAAACAAATCCACTTCCCGCTCGATTTCTGGCAAGATTCCCTCTAAAGACAAAACCCTATTCAAGTCTTCGCAAAATATCTTCTTCAAGACAAAGAAGTTGTTGGTTCTCATATTATAGACTTTGTGTCTTAGAGGGCGAATAAAACTTATATCATAGACTTTATGTCTTAGAGGAGGTGAATAAAACTTATGGCATAGTTTTAATTTTACGACAAATTCTAGTTGATCTTTTTCTGGATCTAAACCCTTGGTCTTTCAGAGATTAAATGCTTCTGGTCAGATTTTATGTCTTCATCGGAAAGACTTCAACACAGAGCACAAATTCCTTATGAAGGCTCTAGATCACTTGCTTCTGATCAACAAGCTATTCTTAGAGTTGCATAGATAATAAAGATAAGCACTATAGAATCAACACGACTAAAAAATAGGTGAGGTTTCAACGAAAATAAATATCACGACAATTTATCCTAAGTTCTCCACCATCCTAATGACTATGTCAAGTCCTTGGCAGCACCAGACCTAATTGCCAAGGACTTGGATTTCTCTCACACTTGAAATTTCTCTTAAGAACAAGATTTTAGTACATGAACTCAACGAGAACAAGATTTCAGTACCTAACATTATGACTTTGGGGTTTATATAATCGGGAACTGCCTAGGCATTACACGAGTCCTATGAATAAGTGTCTGACTGCCTTGAAGGCTATTCATATGCATCTTTACTTTTCGAAGAATGGGTCTGATGCTGTCAGAACCCAACATCAGAATAACCTCTTAAATTCAGGACTGAAGATGCCATGTGTTGAGTGCGCTTGACACCATCGGAAGACTTATATCGACCTTAATGAACCTATTGAGCTGTAATGCTTGGTTCTTGTGCCCAAAATCCAATATCATCATCGTTTATTGATATTTTTTTTTTCCGTTGTCTCTAAAAATATATACCATCGATTTTTTTGAAAGCATATACCAAAAAAGAGTCAAGTTCAAATGAGACAATGGTTTAGGATGAGACAAGGGGTATTTTTGTAATTCAATAAGGGAAGGTGGTAAACTTGTAATTAAATGAACACCCCTCATGCGTGAATTGAAGGGAAGGAAGAGGAGGTGATGTCAGCGCTGATGTCACCTCTAGAGAGAGAAAGAGTTTTAATTATTTTCTTTAAAATGCATTTTCCCGCTCTTTCCGAACTCATTTTTCAAAAAAAATTATATCAGTGAACTCGTATTAATTAGGCCGTCATTTTGAGATTCATTTTTGTTATTTATAGACAAATTTTTTTTTCAATTTTTTTTTATGGTTGTTCCAATAGAATACTATAGTTGTTCCATCGGACTACTCCAATTGTTCCACCATAAATACTACATTTTTTTACACTCCCAGAGTGCATTTAGAAAAAAATAATGAAAATATTTTGCTCGAACAAATGTAGTAGTCTGGTGGAACAAATGGAATATTCTGCTGGAACAACCGAGTATCCAACTTGGAACAAAAATAAAAAAAATAAAAATCGTCTATAAATAACAACAATGGATCTCAAAATGACCGCCTAATTAACACGAGTTCAGTGGTATAATTTTTTTTGAAAAATGAGTTCGGAAAGAGCGGGAAAATGCATTTTAAATAAAATAATAAAATCTTTTTCTCTGGAGCTGACATCACATCCTCATCCCTTCAATAATGCCCCTCCATGTTTTTAAAATTTCAAAAATGCCACCACTTTTTAATTGTCTCACACTAACAAAAGTCTCTCCATAATGACTCTGTCTCACCTGATCCTATCTCTACCATCAAATTCTCATCAAATCAATAAAATAAATTTATGTGCTATATCTAATGTCGCATGCACATGCCTCCCATTTTTGGACTTTGGAACTAAAATTAATGAAACGGGAACGCAATTGAGTCAACTTATTTTTGCTGTCAAAACCTGATTTTTCTTTGCCATACAAGTCATTCTGAATTAAGCATAAAAACAAGAATATGCTTTATTTAACTTGTCTTTTAGGCTCGTACATAAATAAAAAAGAATTAAAAATTCCAAAAGAAGAATGGCGCATATATATTGTACTGTTGATACCAGTAGAGTGTCTTTGAATTGGTAGATAATTAGTAAAATTAGGCGAATTTTTAGAATACACGACGTATCACATCATCTACACACCGAATCAATTATCCAGCGACATATCATAACTATTGGGATTTAAGGTTTATAATTGAGGGTCTCGGATTCATTTTTCAAGGTTTAGAGTTTTTATTCCGTCACCTAAAATTTTATATAAATAATTAACTACAAAATATACTATTACTTATTTACACAGTGTAAAAATTTGATTGGTTAAAATCATATATGTCAATTATTCATTCGCTTGATGTATCACGTCATCGTACAACGAGCGTATTCTAGAATCTCTCGTAAAATTAGAAGAAAAAAGAATGACTGCATATATATTTTAAACAAAATATTAAAGTAATACAAATTATATTAAATGAATGATAATAAACAACACATATCTACGATCAATAAGTGAAGCTTAGTTTTCTTTTTGATAAATTTTAATAAGTAGAATTCAATCTTAGGATTCCTCATTCACGCATTGGTGAATGTACCTATCAGCTACAATCACATGTTGTGTTAATGTACTCACCTATTAAATATAGGCTTAGACTCTTGTAAGATACACCAAAATATTGATGAATACTCCGGTAATGATGTCAATAAGATTTTAGAAAGAGAGAATCCAAAGTAAGCAATGTAAAGAGAGAGTAGTAAAGTTATTGTATCACTATTTATTAGGCTTTATGTATATATAAACATTAGTTGCATGCCAACTATGAGTACTTGGTGGGCCATTGACAACCCATCGTCGTGTCGTGCGATGTTGAACCATGTTATAGTCGAGCATGACACAGTAACAATGTCACCATTGTGCTTTCTTGACAAAAATCAGGCACAACATCTTGAACTTTACAATGGGCCAAATAGTGGGCTGTTTCGACGTGTGCCGAAATCTCATATCCGTCATCAAAACTTATGCCCCATAAGATTCTTCATTTACTAATTTCCAAATTTCTATTACAATCTTTTATAATTCAAAATTTATAACATAGTTATATTTAGAGTTAATTACAAATAAGTGTCATGTAGTTTCGTGATTTTGTAAATAAAACCACAATCCTTTATTTACAAAATTACAAAACCACATAATAGTTTCGCGAGTTTTCTCGAGATGAGGTTAAAATTGCTATCTTTTCGATGCATCCTGATAAAAGTCCGGGCCCTGACGGCTTCAATCCGGGCTTCTATCAGAAGCATTGGGATATCGTGGGTCCTGCTGTTTGTTCGGCTTGTTTGTCCTGGTTGGAAGTTGGAGTGTTACCTGATAATATTCATGATACTAATGTGGTGTTGATTCCGAAAAAGTCCCGACCTGAGCTTTTATCTGATTTGCGTCCGATTGCCTTATGCAATGTTATTTACAAAATTGTCTCTAAGATGATAGCTAATCGGCTGAAGCGTGTCCTGCATTTAGTTATCTCTCCGTCTCAGAGTGCATTTATACCGGGAAGGTTGATAACAGACAATGTAATGCTTGCTTTTGAAGTTAATCACTATTTGCATCAAAAGGCTCGTCTTCAGAATGGTTTTGCCGCTCTTAAGCTCGATATGTCTAAGGCTTATGATCGAGTTGAATGGGAGTTTCTTCGGCAGATGATGTTGCGTCTGGGGTTCCCTGTGAGTTGGGTTACGCTTGTTATGCAATGTGTTACCAAAGTTCGATACACAGTTGTTCATGGTAGTAGGGTTGTGGGTCCTATTATTCCTCAACGGGGTCTTAGACAAGGGGACCCAATTTCACCGTATCTCTTTATTATATGTGCGGAGGGTTTATCTCTTTATTTGTCGGATTTAGAGGCTCGTGGTATTATTCATGGTTGTAAAATTGCACGTACAGCTCCTACTATTTCTCATCTCTTTTTTGCAGATGATAGCTATCTCTTTTTCCGGGTTAATCAAATGGAAGCAGAGGCTATTAAATCGTGTTTATCGGATTATGCGAAAGCGTCTGGCCAACAAATTAATTTTGATAAATCTTCTTTGTCTTTTAGCAAATTATGTCCGGAAGTTGATTGTGCTATTACCTGCTCGGTTTTGGGAGTTAGTTCGGTGGCTTTACCGGACAAGTATCTTGGCTTACCTTCGGTGGTGGGTCGGAATAGATCGGAGGTCTTTGGATTTGTTGAAGATATGGTTCGAAGTAGGTTGCGAAGTTGGAAGGCTCGGTTTCTTTCTCGAGCAGGAAAGGAGGTTATGATTAAGTCTGTGCTTCTAGCGTTGCCAACGTATGCTATGAGCTTATTTCTCTTCCCAGAAGGCCTTTGTAAAGATATTGAAAAATTGTTAAATTCTTTTTGGTGGGGAAAAGATGGTTTGAGTCGGAGTGGAGTTCACTGGAAATCATGGGATAGCTTATGTTTACCTAAAAAAATGGGTGGTATGGGTTTTCGTAAGCTTTTTCAATTTAATCTAGCTCTCGTTGGAAAACAAGGTTGGAGGCTTTTAGCTAATCCGGATTCATTAGTTGCTCGGGTTTATAAAGCTTGTTATTATCCGGATAACAATTTTTTAGAGGCAGGTATGGGTGATAAGCCGAGCTTAATTTGGAGGAGCATAGTCGAGGCTCGTCCGATTTTAGTTCAAGGGGCTCGAAAGTTGGTGGGTAGGGGTTCGGATGTTAGCATTTGGGTTGATCCTTGGCTCCAGGATCCTATTGACCCTTATGTTGAGAGTGATCGTATTGAGGGGATAGACATTGAGGTGGTGTCGGACTTGATGACGGAGGACTTGAACTCTTGGGATGTTGATCTTATTAGTGGTATTTTTACTCCTCGGGATCAAGCTCTAATTCTTCAAATTCCGCTGAGTCGTCGAGTGAATTGTAGTGGGTGGTTTTGGTGTCTTGATCGAAAGGGTGTTTATTCGGTGAAGGATGGTTATAGAGTGGCGGTTCGCATCCATGGGGTTGTGCCTCAAAACCTGGAAGTGGTGCCTTGGTCGTCACTGTGGAATTTATCCATTCCTCCGAAGGTTAAAAATTTGATGTGGCGTGCTTTGTCTAATTGTTTACCGAGTAAAGAAGCTTTGAAGTATCGTCATATTCCAATTTCAGATATTTGTGCTCTTTGTGCTAGCTCGAGTGAATCGGCTTTCCATGCTCTCTTCGGGTGTTCTATTGCAAGGGCGGTGTGGAGTTTATCGCCTATTGGTGACTTGGGTTCGTCTATTACATCTGTACTTGATTTTTGGAATGCTGTTTCGTCTCGGCCTAGGAAATTGCTGGAATTGGCGGTGATGATTTGTTGGGCTCTATGGGGAAATCGTAACGAGATGGTGTGGAATAACAGGTTCTCTCCGGCGTCGATTTTGGTGCAAAAAGCTTCAAGTTTTCTGCTTTCTTGGCAAGAAGGGAGAGGTGCTAATGTGGATGGAGGGGCTGTGGGAGAGCTGCTGGGTAGTGGTGTGGCAGTGGGTGTTGGAAATGGTGTGGGGGCGGTAAGTGGTGTGAGGGGGGCTGCGAGAGGGAGAGGGATTGGTGGAGAGGTTGCAGTAGGGGCGGTGTGGGTGAGGCCTCCTGCTGGTTTTACTAAATTAAATGTTGATGCTGCTATTTTTGAGGGAGCATGATGTGCGGGTTTTGGTTGTGTTTTGCGTGACGAGAATGGTTTGTTTTTGGCGGCGAAAAATGGGGTTCTAGCTTTTAATGGGGATTCTTCTCTTGTTGAAGCTTTGTCTATAAGAGAAGCGTTGAGTTGGATTAAGGATTTAGCTTGGCATCATGTGCTCTTTGAATCGGATTCTCTTATTTGTGTCCAATCTATGGCTCGCCCGTTAGAGGTTACTTCGCCTTTTAACGCCATGGTCAAGGATTGTTCTATTATTCTTAACGAGCTCTCAAATTGCTCTATTTCTTTTGTTAAACGTTCTGCTAATAAGGTTGCTCATTTGTTAGCTAGGCAAGTTATTCATTCTAGTTATCGGGGTGAGTGGTTTGATGTACCTCCCGATTTTCTTTGTAACGAGCTAGTTTGTTCTTCGTAATAATTTTGTTTTGCCTTTCAAAAAAAAAAAGTTAACCCTAATATTGTTATCAAAAAGTTTATTTACTTAAAACAAAAAGTCATTTATCAAATTAACTTGTGATCCCAAAAATTAGCTACTCTAATTAAAATTAAATTAAATTTATATATTGCTAAACGATAATGGCTAAAAAGTACAAATGCAAGGTATAATCTCACATCTTGCGAAGGATTTTTTCCTCTCAACATGGCTTATCATTTCAATTTCTTTGTTGTAAATTCACCCTTGCGTTGTAATCATAGTCAATAAAATAAAATAAATTGTGTTAAAATATTCAGATTTTTGGGTAGACGGACGGATGGGGTTGCAAGTTGGGCGACAATAATAGGAGTATATTAATAATGTGATAATTGAATCTAGATATGAAGGAAGACGTGTCAGCAGGAGAGTGGACATGATGATTAGTTGACCAATTTTCAAGCTGCGTTGAAATTTGTAAAAAAAAAAATAATCCTTGATTTGATGCATTTTAATAGTAACATGTTGAGGTTTGGTTGCTAATGCATAAATTTAGGTGAAGAGACAAATATATAATAATAAATGGATTAGATTTGAGCAATCAGTTTGAAAATGCTTTTTCTTGGTGGTTCATTGATGGATGGAGCTCAAACCAAACCCACAAAGAAAGAATCATCAAAGCAACAACAAGAAGACAATCACATAACATCCAGTTTCAAGAACATGATGATATGATGATGATGTTCAATTATATAACATCTTTCAACGACCGTAGTAGTAAAACAAGATAATGACATTTCACAGTAATTTAAAACACTAATCTTAATATTATTCTCGGACAACCGAAAGCAGATCGCCCGAACAGAACAGAACAGCTACTTGGTTAGTACATTGTATTTTGTCTTATCTTTTGTTTTGTTAGTTATTTAACTGCTTTCCGAACACGAATACACATTGGACTAATCCAGTTTCACAAAGTATTTATTTAATCCTACGATCCCTTTCTTGTCAGCTTTAGAATCCTTTCCAGATTTGCTTCCTTTTATATTCTTTCATTTTATCTATTAATTTGTGTTTTGAAGCTCAGCTCAGCTCAGCTTTGAGTTTGGTTTTCTTTTGTTTGGTTGGTTGGTTGGATAGAGTGATGGAGAAGCTGGTACTTGAGAGGGTCTGGCTCTCCGTATTTCTGGTCGGAATCTTTGCTGCTTGTCACGGTGGAGTAGCCATTGAAGCCGGTGGTCCCGTCAATATATGGCCAATGCCTACATCTGTCACCAACGGCCACAACCGCCTCTATTTGAGTCCCGATTTTGGGCTCATTACGGAGGGTTCCAACTTCACTGATGCTGCTTCTGGTATTTTGAAGGATGCCTTTGCTAGAATGCTTGATGTTATCAAAATTGGCCATGTTGTTCACACCAATATCTCTGCTCTCCCCCAATCTCGTCTTCTCAAAGCTCTTCGCGTCCACATTCTCTCCTCTAATCAACAGGTGACAATAATTTGTGTAGTTGGACTCAAGTTAAAACGGATGATGTCGAGTTATTTTCTGCTAGTTTATTGCTGCAATCTAATGTTTGATGCTAACGGATAACTGACTAAAATTTTCTGATTTACAGTTACAGCACGGTATCGACGAATCATACAAATTACTAGTCCCTGCACCTGAGAATCCAAATAGTGCATATCTTGAGGTTGGTTGGTGTAACTGCTTCTTTATCTACTTTGCCAACTTTACAATTGTTCAAATTGTCTCATTCTCTTTGTTCACATTGTTTGACATGGGAATCTTGACTCGTTAAATTGTCTGGTAGTTCACAAATTAGCTGTCTATTGCATCATTCATCAACTTTACTGTTTTAAGATCAATTAGTAAACCCGCTTCAGAGACGCATAATGTTATTTAGAAACAATAGTTTGATCTCGTAGTCGTGACCTTGTCTTTTATTCAAAAGACAATAGTTTGATACATTTTCTGATATTTGTAAAATAGTTTGCCGAAAACTAGATATAGGCAACAGCTGACATTAGCTGCGGATATTTTTGTGCCTGCAGTTAGCTACTTTGGATCTTAACAATATTGAAAGTGATTTTATAATCTTCAAAAATCAAAATAGATTATTTCATGAAAAGATATAACTTTAACTTTTTGTAATATCCGGATATTTGAAGCTAATTGTTTAAGAAAAAAAGTACAATTTACACCTTTACTTTTGGGTAAAGAAAAAAAACCTTTACTGACATTATAACCTGCATCCAAATGATATGTTTGCCTTTTCTTTTCTCAGAGGAACCTCCAAATGGCTTTGCATGAGAAATTATGCTTGTCAACATTACTTCTTGGTGGTCCTAAATATGTATAAAATGTTAACCAATTTCCGTAATATAATATAGTGTTGCTTCCTCTCTAAGTAGTTGGTGAATCCATTAACTAACTACTGATTCGCCTACATTAACTAGGCAACGATTGTTATGTCCTTCATGATTGTGAATATTGATGTTGATTTTGACCAATAAAGAATGTAGAATCATTTTAGGTTAAGATGCCTGATATGATTTAGCATGTGACAATATCTGATAGAGAAAATGCTAAAGGAACAGTTGAGTTGTGGGCCTAAGGTCTGGAGGATATATTTTAGGAAGAAAAAGGGAGAACAAGTGGAATAGAGAAGTTAGTTATTTGTCTGGCATTAAGAAGACAGGTTGTTAATATTGTAGTTTTGGCTTGGCTATGAAGTTATTTCTTCTTTATTTTTCAGCATTGCAATTTTTTATAGTCATTACTTGTGAGTCTTGAGTCTGTCAGCAAAATTATTTGTTTAGAGCCATTTCCTAAGAAACATCTTTCCTTGAGTTACTTGCATTTGTTTCCATCAGAGTTAATATTTTATTCAATCTATATTGATAGTTCTAGATTCTTGCTCTATTTTCTCACAAGTCACAAATTGCTTCCAAAAATGCAGGCACAGACAGTTTACGGGGCTTTGCATGGGCTTCAGGTGAAGTTCATTTTTTGATGCATAAATGCCACTGCTCTTTATGACATTATTCAACATCTGATCACACATGAAACATTGCAGACACTCAGCCAAATATGCTATTTTAACTTTCGAAGCAGTGTGGTTGAAGTTCTTATGGTCCCATGGACTATCACTGATCAGCCAAGATTCCCTTTCAGAGGTCTCTTAATTGGTAAGCAGTTCTCTCTCTCACAACACATAGATAATCTTCTTAAATAAGAAATATATTATGTCTTTATTGACTTTCAGACGGCTAAATAAGCACCATTTTATCTTAGTATTGTTTGTTGGAGAGGGGGCCATGATTTAATACGTATTAGCTAATTCCCTTTCAGTAAAAAGGGCTTGGGGGATCATATCAGCCACTTACTTCATAGGACAATTGTCTTAATTTTTTTTCCATCAAATATATGCAGATACTTCAAGGCACTATCAACCATTACAAATGATAAAGAAAGTGATTGATTCTATGGCTTATGCAAAATTGGTACGGGGCATAACTGAAAGGAATGTAACTTGATATATATCACATGACATTACCCTGTTAAAGTTGAGATTGTGAATTAATTCCTTCTTTCGCTATGCAGAATGTTTTGCACTGGCATATTGTAGATGAACAGTCTTTCCCTCTGGAAATACCTTCTTTTCCAAAACTCTGGAATGGTGCTTATTCAGCTTCAGAACGTTACTCTTTTGATGATGCTGCAGAAATCGTGAGGCTAGTGATTTTTGCAGTTTACACCTTCCATATATTTGTTCTTCATGGTTACTAAGATCTATGATATCGTGTAACAAATTTGCAGTTATGCTGAGAAGCGAGGAATTAACGTGTTGGCTGAAATTGATGTTCCTGGACATGCACGTTCATGGTATTAATGCGTTAGTTTTCTGAAAAGTTTACAATATCTTCCTTTCAGAAATATGCAAGTGCATCAATTAAATAGAATTTGTGCCTGAATTTCCGTCCAGTGCAAATATTTTTTTAATAATTGTTCTTAATAAGTAACTGTTTCTTCTTAAGATGAATCATGCATTCACAATTTCACGTTTTGATCATAGCTGCTGGCCTTCATTGACCACAGAATAGAATCTCCACTATAAACAATGCTCGGACATAGAATTTATAGATGATAAAAGAGAAGTTTCCATCAGTAGTGAACTGTTGATGTTTGTTTCATTTTGATTGGAAACTAGATTTATTAAGTTCCAAAAGAGAAGTAGAGGACTATTATACTCTCAAAGTGCTATCGCATTTGGTATCACTAAGCTTCAGTCAGAGTGATGACTGGCATAGGTAGACTGTTTGCAGAAGCAAACGTGGTAGAATGTTGACTTTTTTTTTTTATAAGAGTGTTGGCTTGAAACCAATAGGCCAAAAGCTAGAACTGGCATGGTAACTGTTGTTAGATTAAAAGATGTTGTTGGGCTTTAACTATCAGCTCGAGCTTTTGGTTCAATCAGTTAAACAACATGGTATCAGAGCCTGTGATCCCAAGTTCGAATCCTAGCAGCCCCCATTTGTGATTGAATTTAACACATGGTGCAGTGGGCCTGTGTTGTACACGCATTTGCGTACGGGGGTGTGTTAGATTAAACAACAACTGTTTCTGAAGCTTCGTTTCTTGTTCCATTGAATAAGGAATAGTGCATTTTAAGCTGGTCCTAGTCCCGGTTCTTCTTTGAAAACCCATTTCAGGTTTTCTTTTTTTCCTAATGAATTAGAACACGGCAGTAAGAATAGTCCTTATGGGTTTGGGGGAGTCAAAATCCATACAGTACTTTACTTCATCAAATAAACGCCATACTTCTGATAGCTGGAAGTTCTGGTTCAGTTCCATCAGTTCTTAGGTCGCCTAGCATCGTGCTTATGTATCTTTTACTTAAAGATAGTTAATGCAAACATGCACGCAAAGGGGTCAGATTATTTATGGCAAGTAGCAATCTCAAATTTGAGCAATGGAATTTATGGTTAAACTCAAAGTGGAAAAGAAAAGGATGATCTGGATTCTTATAAATTACAAGTCTTCGACATGAATTAGATTTTTAAAGATTTTTCTATAACCAAAGAAAACCTATGCTTATCATATCTTTTCTGCAATAGACCATCAAAGTGAATGACATACAACTCTACCGAGAAACTTAAATGGACATTTTATTCCGTCTGTAGGGGGGTCGGTTATCCTTCTCTATGGCCATCAAAGGATTGTCAGCAGCCTCTTGATGTCAGCAATGAGTTTACATTCAAAGTGATAGATGGGATTCTTTCAGGTAATATCTCTTGAAACTTGGTGAAATTAAGAAATAAAGCAGCAATGTAATTTTTTTTGTCAACGAGTTTCTTAATTCAAGGAACAAAAGAGAAGGCTAACAAGTTTGGACATAAATGTTTCAGATTTCAGTAAGATCTTTAAATACAGATTCGTGCACCTGGGAGGCGATGAGGTTGACACAAGTAAGTTAAAAGTTCAAACCCTCATTTGACTCCAATTATGATCATCACTAGCATTTATTGTCCATCATTTATATTCCTATTTTCCCTTGGCTTCTGAGGTGGCGTTCTTTTGAATCTGTTAGGTTTGATAATCTTTTTGATCAAATATCTGATATTATCTTTCAAAATCTTTTTTGGTATAGAAGTTCATGTTCATGATTTCCACCTCTATTGTTAATTTTAGATTTAAAAGTCATAGATGCATAAATATAACTGTACAAAGAGGAAACTAACAATCTTTGCAAAAATAACAAGATTTGACTTCCACTAGGAAGTGGACTCATCATTTCATACCCATTTTAGGCCTTTGAATGTTCTGTTAACATTCTTGGATTTCTATGCTAACTTGAGTGCAAAAAAGCAATGGTAAAATTTGCCAAAGGTTATCTGTAGGAAGAGAAATATAAATTGGGATCAGAAAACATTGGCATTGGTCATGAAAATCTGGTAATGTGCATCAAGGATAATGATTATCTTGGCTCTGTTTTTCCTCTTGAACAAAATAGTACAACTTTTCACTATTTTTTCGGTCCTCTATGGGAAGCAGGATAATTCATTTCTCATCGAATTACGTCATTCTTTTCAGGTTGTTGGAGAACTTCTGGTGTGATGAAATGGTAATAACATCCTATAAAATAAATAGTACACTGAATTATTTTCTCTAGCAACTAAAAGCTATAAACTCTATTATGTTGTAGAATATATAATTCATTATCTTACCAAAGATAACTAAATTATGATATTCTTTTTTTTTCTTGGGTAACATTGTTGTCATCCTTAAACTGCAGGTTAAAAGAGCACCACATGAATGAATCTGAAGGTTATCAGTACTTTGTCCTGCGGGCACAGAAAATAGCTATATCTCATGGATATGATATTGTTAACTGGTATTTAATCTATAAAAAGATTGTAATTATAGACATGTAGTGCATTTTTGAACCAACGCAGAACCATCTAATTATGTAATCTGACAGGGAAGAAACATTCAACAATTTTGGCAATAAACTGAGCAAGAGAACTGTAGTGCACAACTGGTATGTCCTCCTTCTGTATTGTTACCTTAATGATGTATTCTTCAGTTATGGAATCATCACGCACCATTTTTTTTTTACTAATTCATGAGTTTTGATTTATGCTTTTCACCATTAGGCATTGAATAAATAATTTCCAGCATTCTTTGTTTCTTATCAGGCCATCTTTCTGTTACGTCTTTCCTTGATTAACTAATACTAGAAGAGATGTATGAATATAAATGAAACTTATTTCAAACATCAGAACATGAAATAATTCTATCTTCGACATTTTAAATTAACAGTGGTAAACTTTATGAGTAAAAGTCCCCTTTCATCTTCAGAGTTTGACTAAAGCGCTCATTGTCATGATGCACAGAGGAATTCTCAAAGCATAAATGGATTGCTTCAAGTCCTATTATGTCAATCAGATAGGATTCTGAATTACATGCAAACCCTCTTTAAAAAGAATTAATATTTAATTGCAGGGTCTATTCATATGCTTGACGGAGATGAATCATATTTTCTCTGTAAACTGTTCTATAAGATGAAGCTCAAGGAAGATTTTTAATTTCCCTTTTGCAGGCTTGGTGGTGGTGTAGCGGAGAAAGTGGTTGATGCTGGGTTGAGATGTATTGTGAGCAACCAGGATAAATGGTATTTAGATCACTTGGATACTACATGGCAAGAATTCTACATGAATGAACCACTCACAAACATTACTGACACTCAAAAACAAAAGTTAGTTATTGGGGGTGAGGTATGCATGTGGGGGGAGACAGTAGATGCATCAGATATCGAGCAAACCATATGGCCACGTGCTGCAGCTGCTGCAGGTATGTGCATTATCATATTTCATGACATTATCAAATTATATTGCTAACTTTGTGGTTGTATGCGCTTATGATTTTCTGTATATGTAATAGAAAGCTTGTGCTTCTCAAATTATGTATTTATGAAGTCATTCCTGCTATGTCCTAAATCTTTTCGCTTTTCTATTACATAATGTTTCTTCTCCTAGTGAGATCTTTCATGGTTTTGTTTTTGATATCAACTAATTGTATGGTTATTTGTGCTCTGAATCTCTCTGATTAAAGAGCGGCTATGGACCCCTATTGACAAGCTTGCTAAGGACCCAGACCAAGCTACTGGAAGATTAGCGCACTTCAGATGTCTGTTGAATCAAAGAGGAGTAGCAGCAGCTCCAGTAGCTGAAAATGGCCGATCACCTCCTATAGCACCAGCTTCTTGCTATGATCAGTAATGAATTGATTCTTATCCGTGTAGAACAGTTCTCCCAATTTGTAATGACATCACTAAAAGTGTAATCTAATAAAATCAAGTTGTTTCTGGTTCCATCTAGCCTGACGCATTTTTCGTTTGTTCTCGAGAAGTTTGTGTATGCGTGAGGCTGCTAACACACAATGCAAATTGAATTGAAAGCATGCAGAAAAAAGCGCTTTCCTCATTCAAAGTATACATTGCCATAACTAATGACTTCTTTTTGAGATTTTGTAAAGATAGTGAACTGGAATGTATTTTTTCTTCAAACAATAGTAAAAAACAAGTATAGATCATATCAGTGGCATGGTTTAGAAAAAGTATATATGCGTGTGAAGCCACAAGTATTAAGAGTTTTAAATGAATGAGGCATATGGAAGGTTCTCGAATGTACAAACACTAGCTATCAACTAAGTTCAAAAAGATCAAAAGTATGTAAAGTAACGGTTTCCTCTATGAATAGTGGGTTGGTTTTATGAGCAGTTCAAGGCTTCCAAGGGGGAGGAGGTGGTGGATTCTGGGGGTAGAGAGGCGGAACCCCCGTGAAAATTGTATTCTTATCAATGCCAAGGTCACCATTGGTAGTTAGAGAGATGAGCGCGGCAACTAGACCGGCATTTCCTGCTAAGGTAGGCTCGGTGTAGTTAAAGTTATTTCGCACATCATGAAAATTGTCAAACTTATCAGGTCCTCCGACCATAGCTCCTGTAACATTATTAGGATTGGGTTTGGGGCTGTCAAACCATTTCCATCCACCCCTGCACGAGTACTTGTTCTTGTCGTGAGGTATTGATGCTCCGCGGTGGTGCACATGTCTGGGGAACTTGGTGCCGTAGCCCACCAGATAGCTCATCTTTTGGGGATTTTGGCCCAGAATGTAATCTATCTATTGAAGAAGCAGAAAAGAACCAACGATAAGAGCCAGTTTTGCAGGCAAACCAAGCTTGAATCTTGAAGTAAAGCGATTAAATTGGGTATACGGTACCTGGGAAGTGGCGAAACTCTTAAGTTCTTTCAGTGAAATAAAATTTGGACCGCAGCTAAATCCTGGTACATCAGTTGCATTCAGATAATCGGCAAAGAGTGAAGCCAAGAAGGCTGCATTAGCCACATACTGAAGAGGCTGTGGCTTTCCACGGTTTAGTTGGATCATTCCTCCTGCATTTGTTTTGTACATACATCACATATGATCATCATGAGATGAAAAGATAGATTCAAGCAAGTTATATATATGTATGCACCTCGAGTCCAGTTGAAGACGTGGAACTTGGGAAGGTAAGAACACATAGAAAGGCTAGTGGTTTCCTGATACATCCGCAACATTTCCTCGTAAGGGTATCCTGGACTGAGGAATATCCGGTACCTTGTTAACAGTAACATGGCTGCAGGTAACTTATTATCCCAACTTGGCACACGCAAGTCTATGTTACCAGAAAAGGCGTGGGCGTTCTTAGGGAAGCCAGCATTGGTTGCCAATTCAATGTAAGAGATGTTTCCCGTGGCATAATACAGCCATGTAGAACCCCACATGTACTCATCATAATAGCCGGTGGAGTTGTAAAATGGTTGAATATAAGGTTGCCCACGAGAGTATGATCTGCGTTTATCTTTGTTCCTTGCAAACTCAAACACAGTCTCTGCACCTTTCACTAGCTTTTTTGCATAGACAGTATCATCCCGGAAAACTATTGACGCTGCTGCTAATGCTGCTGCCATTTCTGCTCCAACGTCAGCGCCTGCTGTTATGGACAATGAAGGTCGCTTATAGTCCATGTCTTCTGGTCTTTGCCAGCAGGTATGATCATCTGGTGTCGTTGAACCATTCAAAGCTCCGCCCACCTATACATATCGAAAATAACACACTTCTAATGAATCTGAGACTGCCTTCTCAAAATAAACGTATCAGACTCAAGCAACTGAAAGAAGTGATTAAAATGATCATATATATATATATATATATTACCTGACAATAGAGTTTGTCAATTTTGGATGCACTGGAATTGAATGTTCTTAACAAGTAATCGGTACCCCATTTGATGAGATCACGCATATGATTATACTCGTCAACAGCCTCATATTTGTGGCTGTATTCTATCACACTCCAGCTCAACATTGTCATAGCATACGCCATCGGGAAATTGAACTTGATATTGTCTCCAGCATCATAATATCCTCCTACAAGCCCCCCTTTAACATCAGTATCATTCATTCCGTCCTGTAACCCTGAATCCCCCCTCCACGGAATCCCATTATTCTTTGGCAATTTTCCAGCTGCAACACAATACAAGACAAATTGATCTGAATTAGAAACATAACTTTCATAACTCTATGGAAATGAAGGATGAGTAAGAAGACTTACATTTCTGGGCATTGAAGAAGAGGAGAGCCTTGTGGAGGGCAAGAGTATAACGGTCCGGCGGAGGCGGAGAAGACTTGTGCTTAGGCAAAGTCTTGACTATAATGGTGGGAAGTGCAATGACAAGAAAAGCAATAACAAGGGAATAAAGAGTCCATTTTAAAGCCTTGTGGCTGCACATTATGCAACCAAAGTCCACATATTTCTTCTTCTTGTTAGCATCTTGTGGATAAAGTAACCAACTTTGCTGTGTCTCGTCGAGATTGTGATAGTTTTCTTGATGATTTTGAAAGGCTGCTTTGTCCCAATCCATGTTCTTCTCTTCTATGGATAACTCTGCTGATCCATTATTGTTTATCTCAAATGATCCTCCTCCCCAGTTGTTTCTTGAATGCATTATTTTCTTTCTTTTCTTGGTTTTGAGAGGCTTAATCAAGAAAACAATGTGATAGTTCTTGGTTCATGTATGTTGATTATATTAATTATCAGAGAATTAATAGCCAATTAATTATATAAGTCAATATAAGCTAGGTGGAGGCAAGAAAAAGAGAGATTGATGTTGCAAAAAGGAAAGTAATTAAATGGTATTAAGTAGTATTAAGTAATTGCAAAATATGTGAAGTTGAATTGATCAGAGAGGAGAGAAAAACGAGTTGACTTGTTAATAAAAATGGAATGAAAACGAAAGCTAGCTGGTATATGACAGAGACAGAGAGGGATGGATGTGACCTTCTCCCTCTCATTTTCATTATAATCCAAGTTTGTGTGACAAGTTATTCATTTCCTCCTTAAAAAGTCGATGTCCGTAGAGGATCAAGTGCAATGAATTCGACCAATATGAAGATGCATATCAAATCATTAGAAAACAATTTTTCTAATTTTGTCACTCTCTTGTTGTTTTGAATTCCTATAATTTTCTGTATTGCTAACCAATTAATATTTTCAATATGCCCAAATGCTCATTATCATGCTGGCCTGTTTTCTTCAATACTCAAATGATTCTTGATAAAAAAAGAGTAAATTTTATAAAACAACAGTAACATTGATAGAATTTCATAATAATATAGAATAGACAACTTTTGTCTTCTTTATAATAATAAATAACTAACCTATGCAAATTGATTCCATCTCCATTTTTTTTGGTGAGCAAAGTTGCATATTGAACCTTTCAAACCAAGTCTTCTAGATTTTTGGTGGGGGTATCATACACTAAATAATAATATTTATTTTTGGTGGATGTGAAAATGTTTATCTCTATTTGAAATGGCTGCTCATCCATATAATAATAATTGTATTCTAACGTTTATGTAATTGAAATTGTGAGCACGAATTGAAGCAGTTGACTCACATGCCAATCTGAACAAGATTTATTAGGTGAGTGCCAATAAAAGTTACCTTGCAAGCATACATATATTCTTTCTTTGTACACTTGGACGGAATAAAAGTTACCTTGCAAGATTTACTTGTGTGGAAGTAAACATTTTATAACATGTTGTATGTAGCTAATAGGTGATTTACTTGTGTGAAAGTAAACATATATTGAGGTTATATGATTCTTAGTGCAAGTCAATGTCAAGTCCCCAATCTTAAATTTCAAGTCCCCAATGTTAGGGTGAGTCTTAAATTTCAAGTCCCCAATGTTAGGGTGAGTGATAAGGGAGAGACGATGAGATGAGATGAAATGTTTCTGAATTCAGTTTAATTTAGAATAATTCAATATGATTTAGTTCAAAATAATAGGACTTAAATCTCATTCTTTAGATTTCAAAACTTATCTACATATAATTATACAGATATGTTTCTAATTATGAAATCAATATTTCTATTGGGTAAACAATTTAATAGTCTCCATGTTCTGCCACATTTCACTGTTTGGTTTTCGTATTTTAGAAAACTCATTAGTTAGTCTCTCAATTTTGTCTCCTTTAATAATGTAGTCTCTCACTTTTGTCTCCATTAACTATTTAGTCCTTCACTTTTGTTTCTATTAAAAGTTTAGTCTTGATTGTGAACTGAAAATACTGATTCCGTTAGTCAAAGGAGATTTTTGTGAAAATAAAAGACTAACTTGTACATAGGGATAAAAGTGAATGACTAAATAGTGAATGTTCTAAAATGAGAGAATCTAATAAATATTTTTTATAATTTATAACTTTCATACCTGAACTCAAAATAAAGACAAATAAGAAAATGATTTTAGAGTTGGTAGAATGATGAAGAAAGAGAATGGAAGGAGGAAGAGAGAGGAGAATCGCAGAATATAAATTCATTTTGCGAAATTTGATTCAAACTTGATCTGTTAAACTTTCGGAGCTACTTGGTCTTCCACCGATACTCAAAAAATCTCATAAGTAAAGGATATATAAGAGAAAAACCTAGCACCTTCTTTCAAGTCAAGCTTGAAAGTTACGGCTTGAAACTTAATCGATCGAAGGTTTGAAAAAATATTTGGATAAAAATGTCTCCATTCACATAAACAAAATTAGACCATTTTCTTAATTCTACAAATAATGCAATTCACAATCTTTTATTTGCTCAAAAATACAACCTACAGTCTTTTATTTGTAAAAACGTCAAACTACGTGACACTTGTACGAAATTAACCATTTTTATTTATGTTGTTTCGTTGAAGATTAAACTGTTAACGGAGACAAAAGTAAACACATAAAAACTATTAACAAAGAGAAAAATGAGAGATTAAGTAATAAGTTTTCTAAAATTTACAAAGTACTATGAAATTATTTACCCATTTCTATTTGAAGAGGTAAGATGATAAGAACATGACGCGACGCGAGGATAAACCATTAAAGTATTAATGTAGCATATGCAGTTTGTTAACCTAATTAATTTGATTATTTGATTTTTAATTACTCCTTCCTGATAGGGATTGCTCATTAATAATTCCTTTTGAAGACATCAAATTTTACTACAACAGTATAGGTCTGTCTGTGTTGTGTCTTTTGACTAGTTTATATGCTACCCAAAAAGGGACTCAAGTCTAAGAGAAACTTCCAACCATTTTTAAGTGCCTAAGTAGAAACTTCCAACCATTTACAACTCTCAACACAAATGGTTAAATTTGATCATGAATTGCATAAGGAACCAAAATTATGAGAAAAGCCATACAACCACTGGTTCAATCTGCCATCTTGTTGCTCCATATTCCAGCTTTCATCATGTGAAGGTGTGTATTGCTGCAATAGTAACTATGAAAGTTAAATTTCATATTGCTGGTAATAAAATAAAAGAAAGGTATTTAAGATTGCCATACCTTCATCATCAGTCCTACGAACTGGAATTTCCATATATTCAGCAGCCTTAGAGAAGACCTCCATAACCTTGCTGAGGATGGATAAAGAAAAGAAAGTTGAACATCAGACCAAAAAAGGAAGTTGAATATCAGAGATGCCAAGTTTACTACTTAAGGGAAAGGAAAAGAAGGGAAGAGCTGCATAACTATTATATTGAAATTGTCCATGCTAAACAAACTATACATTTCCATTTTATGTGCCTTCAAAATGTGCAAGGGGTTCAGTATACCATAAGCTAAAATCTGGGTTTACAATCATAAATCAACAAAATATATCTATACTAGCTGCACCATTCACTGCATCGTCGGACACGAAGACAGGCAAAAGAAACTACCAATGTGTTCATGAAAGTCAATCGGGCCAACATTTAAAGTATGCTTAGGTTAGCATAAATTCACGCAAGTCATATAGAAAAGAAGAGGATCGCATTTTCTTTCACTATAACAACTCCAAAGCTCTGATTAAATAGCTGAGTTTTTAACTCAAAGGAAGACCTTAAACATTGAGAGTCAGGGTAAACTATTTAATTTCAGTTCGTACTTTAAAAACATTAGTGAATTGGCTACAGAAACAGTAGAGCAATCGATTTCACTCTACGATGATGCACTACATAAGATCAACAAGATTCAGTGACTACACACACGATTAGTGTTCATGCTCTTCTAACATAGCCAGCAAGCAACGAGAGAAGGGGGTAGGTGTATATAGACACTATTGCAAAAGATGGAGAAGCTATAAAAAGCAGCTAGCTGAATACAATTTACTCGGTGAACAAGAATGAAAATTACTAGATATACGGCATAAAACAATTACCTTGGAGCAAAAGAAGATTTCATTAAGTAATAGTATACGGAAAGAGTTTGATGCATGACATAATTTACTGTATACTTTGATGATCTTGAAAGATAAATGATGGCAAACACCAAAAGCCAGAGAATGAAATCAATGACCATCCAGAGTAGAATTATTCCACTAGATTTCCCATTGATGTCCAGCAGATACTGAGGAAGAGCTACGCCCCTATGCGACTCCGGAAGAGATTGCTTTATGATTTAATTTCAAAAGAATAATCATTGCAGATAGAGAGAAGACCAAGCACATGAAAAGAAAAATGTTAAGGTTGGTTTTTAAACCCATGGTTCATCACCTGTCGGGCGTCTGTGGAAATAAAAATCAGAAAGCAAGTTTCATTACGCACAGGCAAACAACCATATGGTTCATTTATCTACAGATAAAGAAATTGAGAAATGAAACAAATAATTAAAACAGCTTCAACCTGGATCTGTATTTTAATGAGGATGGCATACAAAAGTGAGACTCCTCTTTTTTATTTTCATATCTATATATCCAGGTTCCAGTCCAGGTAGAGCGAATGGATCGACAACTCGAATCTGATTTTAATTAGCAAAAAGAAATTAAAGAAAAAGATAAAGTCTGAATTGAGAAGAGTTGAAGAGCATGTGAAGAAAAGAAATAGAAATGTAGGGATTGGTAGAACAAGTGCATTCGAATAATAAATAGTTGAAGATGTGAATACTTACTAGAGGAGCCGTATTTATGCAATATAGCAAGAATATGATGATGAAGCAAAGAAGTATGAGTGTGAAGTTAGTACAAGTGGGGATTGAAATCTGAAAAAAGAGAGTAATGGATATGATTATAGACAGAAAAATAGAAATAATGGGAAGAAGAGATAGAAATAGCCATAGGAAAATACAGACGGGTTAAACTTGGTACATTTGATGATTTTAGTCTCAGTGGAAGCAGCGGTACATAACTTAAAGTATTGTGTATGGCACCAGAGGCACTGACATTATTGTCGTTGCCGTTCGACGCAGACATTGACATACCTTCTTCTTACCTCAAACTCACGGCATCATATTAGGAGTACTATTTAATTACCTTTTTGCAAATTACACTATAGTGGCTTTGTCATTATGGGGAGGGGTCCTCTGAAAACCATATGTCAGAACCATTCTTATGGTGAGAACCACATGAAACGGCACCGTTTTGGGGGTTGGAACACGCGGTGGCAAAGTTGTAAATGCCAACACCAAGGCTCGAACACAGGTCATGCAACACGCTCCATACCGCTAGCCAACTCATGCTTCTTGTTATCTCTTTCCGTCTTATATTTATAAACCTATCCCTTGTATTTTAACCCATTACACTTTTGAAATTCTGCAAGTCTTTTTCCTTCTCTGTTTTCCATATTTATACATGTTCAAGATATTAGAATTCATGTTTAGAATGTTTTGCCTCATGTTCATAATTGAATTCTGAAGATTGATAACGAAATAAGAATAAGACTTTCTTACACCCGGGGTGGGAAACTTCTCATGATTTTCGTTACTTCTGTTATAAATAATAATAATAACAATAATAAAAGAAGAGAATTAATGAAGTTGACAAACAAGGATCCAACCATCCTCCGCTGCTAAGGTTTATATAACAGTAAGTCGCTAACACATCAATAATAGCTGGTAGTCCAGCGGTAGGCAGCGTGTCCATGGGGGAGGTGGCGCGGGTTCGATTTTGACTTGGTTTGATTGAATTCGGTCAAATTCGGACAAAAACAGTTACAAATGTGAATATATTTCTTTTAATATTTGATCAAAAATTCAATCGGAATCCGTCCCCAGCCCTACTACTAGCACCCTACCAAACCAATAAGTCAACTTTGTATTGTATAAAGTTATTGATCAACGTCTATGGGCTGCCCTATAGATTCCAGAAGGATTGTCATTCTTTTGAATCCAAGGATGATTCAGTACATCATGCAGTGACAAGCACTAACATCTGTTTGTCAACTTAATTCAAAAAATAACTTCAATGAGATGCTTCGCATCCAAGGAAACTTTCCGCATAGACGAGAACTTCATATCCACCCGCGTAATCCTGTTGACACACCAACATAATAGTCAAACCCAATTTTCGCTTTCATCGTTAAAGTAAAATTACATGTACAAATTTACAAGGAAATCACTCTAAACATGCTAGTTTAGGCAATCATTTTTTTCAGATTTCGAAAAAAATAAGAATTAAACTAAAAATAGCTGCCGTAGGCTTACTCTTAGCTTGCTTCAGATACTAGTCTTTTTTTGTAAAGAAATAATAATACTTTTAGCTAGCTAAACTAAAGACCGAATTGTTGGCAGGCTTAGCCTGACTCGGTGACACCTCCCGATTAGTCAACAGTAACAAACAAGTTAGTGTGCAAGTCACAAGGTAAGCAATTTCACTAAGCCCTAATCTATCTACTAAGAAATCAAAAAATCACATCACTCCCAACTTGACCAAAGAGCGAGTTTCGCAATAAAATACAATACAAACAGTAAATAAATGTTTACCCACGGTAGCAGCCCAACGTTCGCTGAAGTATTTGCGTTTACGCAATTCCTTATCAAGATCACCTTTCCCAGCAAATTCTAGAATCATGTATATATATTTCTGCAACATTAAATAATTAATCAAGATCAACTTTCCCAACAAATTCTAAAATTATGTAGTGCAACATTAAGTATTTGTGTTTACGCAATTCCTTATTAAGATCACATTTCCCAGCAAATTCTAGAATCATGTATATATACATTTCTGCATCATTAAATAATTAATCAAGATCATCTTTCCCAAGAAATTCTAAAATTATGTATCGCAACATTAAACAATTAATCAAGATCACCTTCCCCAACAAATTTTAGAATCATGTAGTGCAACATTAAACAACTAATCAAGCAACTAATCAAGATCACCTTTCCCAACAAATTCTAGAATCATGTACATATTTCTGCAACATTAAACAATTAATCAAGATCACCTTTCCCAACAAATTCCAGAATCATGTATATATATTTCTGCAACATTAAACAATTAATCAAGACGATGAAACTTCATTAATGAAGACAATGATTATACATCCCTCTAAATAACTAGGGATGGAAAAAGAAACAAAAGCATTAGCATTGAAAAGGGAGTGACGAGCAATCACATGAGCCACCTTCATTCGCTAATCTTGAAACATCTTACAAATTGGTAAAACTAAAAGATTCAACGGAACAAAGGAAAAAAACCTCATCATAAAAGAAGCCGTAGAGAGGCGTATGTTGTTAGGATGACGAAAGTGAGCTTGGATTTCAATCTCTCGGACAATATATTGTTTAGTCTTGGATTTTTCAAACCAAAGCTTACTCATAGCCTTGAGAGCCACAGCAATATTAGGATGATCCTGCAATGACCACGATTTTAGTAGAATATACCTTGGATTATCATTAACTAGACCTAAAGCAACCTAATTCATGCAATTTTAATCCATCAGAACATAGGAAGTAAAATCATGTAATTAAAGAGCATAAAATTAAGAAATGGAAGTAATAATGTATTAATGACCTTATCTCGATCTTTGAAGACGCTTCCAAAAGCTTCATTCCCAAGTTTGTTAATCAAATCAAAGTCATTACCCTTCCACATTTTGTTTGGTGCTAGTGTCACAACCTCCGATGATGCAGCCTCTAGTAAGAACAGAGCAAAAAGTAAGGCAGGCTCCATAAATCTGCAGGTAACGCATTGTCATTGTCTTCTTCGTCTTCTCTGGTTCAGAGTAGAGTGGGAGAGAAAGAGATATGATCCTAGCTTGTTTGGTTGTGATTTTGAATTCATTTTAAATATAAAGGTGAGTGTGTGCATGTCTTCACTTATTTACTGTTGTATCCTTCCTTGTTAAAACACAACTAAGTACACAACCATTACAAACCGACAAGACACAAACGACGACAACATCTCGCCTTGGAGAAATTCTTCGAGTCCCATAGGTCCTACAAAATTATTAAAAAATGTAGGGTCGATATAGACATGTAAATAAATGAATGGTATGAGCTTCATCAACAATAGAACTCCTGGAGCTCCAAAGAATCTCTCTTCCCCTTGTCTTTTTAATACGGTTAGGAGAGGAGCGGATGGTCTTTTCCCTTTGTCGTTAATTAAACAATAAATGGAATACTCTTGAAAATTGATTTTAATATATAAACAATAAACAATTCTTCTTTAAGAAAAATAAAAATATATAAACAATTCTCAAGGGACAATCTATTAGTTTCTTATACTTGTAAATTTTTTCATTTAGACTATTCAACCTGTCAAATATGACCACATTGTCACTTTGTGCTGACATGACATAATATGAGTGGTAATAAAAAATTTATGACACATCAACATAAAAGGGGTAATGTGCTTCACATTTACAATAAGAAGCCAAATGAAAAAATATTGCAAGTTTACAAATAAAAAAGGATTACAAGTTCAGGTGAGTAATAATTTATTCCTTAAATAAAAATAAATAACAAATTTAAAAAATCGAAATAATATTTAATTATAAAAAAACAGATAATTTTAATCATCTAATTATATCACCTTTATTTTACATAAAAAATTGAACACCTTTATTTTACATAAAAAATTGAACTGTTTAAAATAAATAGATTACAAACGGGATGAAGGTTGATTAGTATGTAAGGATAGAATTTAGGTTTCACTTATTTGCAAATATATAAAATAATATGTCGGGAATTAGAGGAATATGAGAAATTTCTCTAGTTTTAAACAAGCAAATGTTAAAATTCAACAGTAAAATAGACAAGACTAATATAAAATTCAACGGCAAAATGGACACGACTAATAATCGGTTCGATTTGGTTTTTCATTAGTTTTAATTGCAAAATCTAACCGAACTGAATATCAATGTTGTTAAAAAATCTAAACCGACTACAAACCGAATTGTAAGAAAACTGAATCCAAAATCGAATTTCAATGCGGTTCGATTTGGTATGCTATTTAAAACGCACCGATGCACATTCCTAATTGGTAATGCAAGTCAGCATCTAATTCCGTTATAGATAACTAAATTTATAAAATTTTATAATCGTTAAATCTAAATTGTTATTATTTTGTATACTTTGAAAGTTTTCAATCTACATGGATAGGGTTATAATCGAGCTTAGACCTGCTCAAGCTCGGTTCGTTAAAATCTTAGCGAGCTCGAGCCTCAGTTTGCCCCGGTTCACACTCAGTTCGTTAAAATCTAAAAGAAGTGTCAGAAAGTCTGAAAATTTCAAAAAATATTGTGCCATGTGGCGTTCTTTGTGCTCCTTTTAATTACAGTATATATGAGAACATTCTTCCCCTCTTGCAATTGATTTAAAATTATTCACAATTTCTTAATTCGCCATAGCTTTTATCTGAAATGGAACTGTACCACAATCCTTTAATTGCTCAAAAGCAAACCACAATTCTTTATTTGCAAAAATGTGAAACCACAAGGTACTTATTTGAAGTTAACCCAAAATAAAACATAAAAAAGAAACAAAACTACGACATACGAATTCGACGATGAAAGAAACTTGAATCACATGTATAATACTTTTATTTCAAATATTTTGTTGGATAGAGTTATGCATTTGTTGATCATAAGATTTGAACTTAAACCTTCACGCTTTCTTTAAAAGAATAGTAGCCAGTAATTATTATTTGATGGTTAAACTAAACCTGTACATTGCACGGGAGTGGTTGAAAAAGTAGAGAATAAAAAGAAAGGAAAAGACAGAGATGAAGATGAAGAGGTTAGAAGATATAAGTTGTAAAAAATAAAACTTAAAACTAAAAAAAAGGTAAGATATCTCTTTCTTTTCTTTCATATACTATTTCGCTCAAAAGTTCAAGAAATATATGAATTTACATTAATTCTGAAGTTTTTGAACCTAAAAGGAAAGGAAATAGACTGAAATAAGATAAAGAAAAAGAGGTAATAGTGGAACAAATATCTATATTTCATTAAATATTTAATTAAGGTTAAAATTAAAACAGTTATAAAAATTTAAAGTGAAGAATTCGGTTATTAGCAAACTAACTCTTATGACAAAAGCAATATGCAATCTTGGTCTTTTGATAAAAGCCTTAATAGAAATTGGTAAAATGATGAAAACAAATTTTATTATTTGTAATTCATTTATAAAACCTGATGATTTCCGTAAATTCCACAAAAGGGTTGCTAAAAGACTACATGCTTAACGTATTTGTATTAAATTTTGAAATGGGCCATAGCCCACTAAATTGGGTTTGGGCATCATATTATGAATGTTTATTTATGTATTATTAAATTTAAATTTCTAAATATTGAAAACGATAACCGAACTATTTCATGAGCTTGTAAACGAGTTTGTTTGTGAGTTGTCGAGTTGAATTTTGACTAGCTTAAGCTCGACTCGTTTACAATTCAAGTCAAATAATTTTCATGAATAACTCGTTTGAAAATTTAGGCGAGCGAAACATCAAGTTTGTCGTAAACGGTTTATTTCATTTATAGGTGTACAGAAGACAAGAAAGTGAGAATTTGTAAAGAAGAAAAGGCCCAAATAAGTTGATTCGAAATTGGGCCGAAGCAAAAGGAGATGTGTTTCTGTTATTTATTTACCTTCTTCTTCTTCTTTTGTATTGTATTGTATGTTACGCTTAGAAGAAGAAGAAGAAGAAGAAGAAGAAGAAGAAAAGCAGCAGAAGAGCAAGAACACATCTATCTATCTATCTGAATTCAATCTTCATCTCCGTAATGCTTTCTTCATCACTTTGATCCTAACAATGCTGCTTTTCCTGATGCAAAAGTCATCTCTTTCTGTTCAATTTTGATCTTTCTGTTGTTCAATTATGAGACTATCAATGGCCGACGACCGCGGAGTGGGAGTCCGCGAGGCGGAAGCACTCTTCCGTTCGAAACCGATATCCGAAATCCGAAATGTGGAAGCTAGTACCAGAAAACAGATCCAAGACAAGAAGGAAGAGCTCCGCCAATTGGTCGGTAACCGCTACCGGGATCTCATCGACTCCGCCGATTCCATTGTTCTGATGAACTCCTCCTGCCTTTCCATCTCTTCCAATATTGCTTCCGTTCAGACCCAGATTCGCTTTCTCTCCGCCTCCCCTCTTTCCGAAACCCCCAAATTCACTAACCCTAACCCTGCTCGTCTCCAAATCTATGGGATCGCCTGTCGTGTCAAGTACTTGGTCGACACTCCCGAGAATATCTGGGGTTGCTTGGATGAATCCATGTTTCTCGAGGCCGCTGGAAGGTACATTCGTGCCAAAAACGTCCATTTCAACCTTACCAATGATGCTCATTCGGATCGGGATCACTCCATCATCTTTTCCAACTTTCCTCTTTTGCAACACCAGTGGCAGATCGTCGAGAGCTTCAAGGCCCAGATTTCTCAGCGCAGTCATGACAGGCTGTTGGATCCCGGTTTGGATGTCGGTGCTTATGCTGATGCTTTGGCTGCCGTTGCTGTCATTGATGAGCTACACCCTAACCAGGTACTCGGTTTGTTTCTTGATACTAGAAAGTCTTGGATTTTGCAAAAATTAGCTACTTTTGGCGGCACCCTTGATACTACTTCTACTACTAGTGAGCTTGTGGTTTCCGTCTTTTGTGAAGTTCTCAAGATTATTCAGGTCACTGTAGGCCAAGTTGGGGAGATGTTTTTGCAAGTTTTGAATGACATGCCTCTGTTTTATAAAGTTGTTTTCTGTTCCCCTCCTGCATCTCAATTGTTCGGCGGGATTCCTAACCCGGAGAGTGAGGTGAGGTTGTGGAAATTGTTTAGGGAAAAACTTGAGTCTGCTGCTGTTACTTTGGACAAACAGTATATTGCAAGGACTTGTATGGCTTGGTTGAATGATTGCGGTCGAGAGGTTCTCACTAAGATCAATGGCAAGTACTTAATCGATGCAATTGCTACTGGTAGAGAGCTTGCCATGGCGGAAAAGTTGATTAGAGAGACTATGGACAGTAAGCAAGTGTTGCAAGGCAGTTTGGACTGGCTTAAAAGTGTTTTCGGGTCTGAGATTGAGCTGCCTTGGAGTAGGATTCGGGAGCTTGTTCTAGAAGATGATTCTGATCTTTGGGATGATATATTTGAAGATGCTTTTGTCCAAAGGATGAAAACCATAATTACCTCTCAGTTTGAGGATTTAGCCAAAGGTATTAAAGTGCAGGACTCCATTTGCTCAATTGCTGCAGCTCCTGGTGAGCACATTGACTTCCAGGCTTACTTGAATAGGCCTTCCACGGGAGGTGGTGTCTGGTTCATAGAACCCAATGGAAAGAAGTCTAATCTGGGATCTGCTTATAAGGCATCACCTGGAGAAAATGAACTCCATGATTGTCTTAGTGCATACTTTGGTCCTGAAGTTAGTCGAATTAGGGATGCTGTGGACAATCATTGTCAAAGTATTGTTGAGGACCTTCTTAGTTTCTTAGAATCTCCCAGGGCAGCGTTCAGGCTTAAGCAATTGGGGCCATTTTTACAAGATAATTGTTATGATAGCATGTCAAACATATTGGCAGAGCTGAAGATGGAGCTTGATAAGTTATTCACTGCCATGGGAAATGCCACCAAAGGAAATCAACCTTTGCCCCCTGCTATAGTTGTTGAGAGATCTCTTTACATCGGAAGACTCTTATTTGCATTGCAAAAACATACAAGACACATTCCAGTGATCCTTGGTTCTCCTAGGTCTTGGGCAAAAGATTCCATAAATACAGCTTTTGACAGGTTCCCATCTGTCTTGAGGCAATCTAGAGTTGTCCCTGATTTTGTTGTTGCTGATAGCTCCAGACAATACACTGGCTCTAGACGGAATTCCTCATTTGCTAGTGCTGCTCTGCTTGGAGCAAATGAAAATGCAAGCCCTAAACTTGAGGAACTAGTCAAAACCATAAGGGTTCTTTGCATCAGAGCTCATGAATTGTGGATATCCTGGCTATCTAATGAGCTCTCATCCATTCTTGCCTGGGATCTTGGGAAGGATGATGGATTATCAGCAACAACACCATTAAGGGTATGTTGTCTTTGCTGGATTTTTATTCTCTCAGCCTTTCCTTGTCATCACTGACCATTTTTTTTTTAAATGATAGCAAATCACTTTAATGCATATTTCTTACTTTTCTTTTAACCTTCAAATATCTAGCATCGCCATTACCCATTTGTTATGCCAGAGAATTACATTGTGAAGATTAATAGATGCATTGTGAATGATAGAGTTGGTAAAGTTGTCATTGTGAAACACCTCTCTTTAGCAATGTCAATATAATTGGAGGTGTATACACTTAGTATTTTGCATTTTTTTTTATTGTTAATGCTTGAAATTTTAGTCAGTGGCCAAGCATTGTTTGTCTTTCTGCTAGCTGAACAAAAAGTTGTAGATATTTGCAAACACACACTATTATATGTTTGAATGCTTCAAATACTTGCTTCTTTTATATATTTTAAACATAAGTACATGCATATTATTCAATACACTCAATATAGTCTGGGGCTCAGCAGCTTGGAATCCAGCATCATTGTGCGCTCCTATCCTTAGCTGTCTATGCAGTAACGAAATCATATGCTTAGCTGGCTATGCCAATAACTGCATGGTTATTATTTGGGTACTTATTTCTTATTGGATGGCAAATTTTCCTGACTGATTACTTGTGAAAGAGTCTTTTTTTACTCTGTTTTGTTCTTGATATTAAACTGACACAATTCCTTTATATTGCGCAGGGCTGGGATGAAACAGTAGTCAAGCAAGAACAATCTGGTGGAGATCAATCTGAAATGAAAATATCACTCCCTTCCATGCCTTCACTCTATATTATTTCATTTCTGTTTCGAGCATGTGAAGAGATTCATAGGATTGGTGGTCATGTACTTGACAAATCCATTCTGCAAAAGTTTGCATCAAGGCTACTAGAACAGGTACACATCATGACTGGGCTTCTGATTTAACTTATTCCATGGACGTGAGGAATTTATTGCATTAATATTGGTACACAACATATACAATTGTATGGACGCATGTGTATAATTATTCTTTATCCCTAACCCAATTACTATACTGTCCTCTGCCAAATTTCTGTTTTGGTGTGTTATTGAAATTAGGATAATTGTTACTAGTACATAGAGTCTCATTTATCCTATCTAATGGTACAACCAACAGATAGTCTCCTTCACTCCTGGTCATTTGAGCTTATTCACATCATAATTTGTTACTAGGAATGTCTATTCATAGCCTATTTCTTGCTGTGTGTTGCGGGTGGATCATATTCAATCCTTTTTGGATAGCTAGTCTTCACTAGTTGTTTTTTTTATGTTCTTGAATCTTGACTGGCATACTAACAAGTATTTTAATTCATTTGAAGTTGCCTGCTTTTGTTCATTGCTTCCATTCTTTTTTACAATCTTTTTCTTCTGTGGGATTTCATTTGTATTTTTAATGTTCAGCAGAACGAAAATTGGTATTCCATAAGATCTATTTTGATCATTTGTGCAGATAATTGCAATTTATGAGGACTTCCTGTCTACTAGAGAGTCTCATGCATCTCAAGTGTCAGAAAAAGGAGTCCTTCAAATTCTCTTAGACCTGAAATTTGCTGCTGATGTTCTCTCTGGTGGCGATTCTAATATCACTGAGGACTCATCCAAAGGTCCTAAATTGAAGGTTTCTTTCAGAAGGAAACAGGAGCAAAACCAGACAAAGTCGGTTCTTAGAGAGCGTACAGACGGTCTAATTAACAGTTTTTCACAAAAATTGGATCCTATAGACTGGTTGACGTAAGTTCCCTTTTTCCTCATTGATTTAAACAAGCAAAAAGCAAGGAAATTTGTGAACTTATAATGCTGATAAATTTTAGATACTACTGATCCTGGAGCTATGCTTAATTGTCATTGTCATCTTTGCTCACGAGAAATGACATTGCTGGTCATGGTATATATTCTGGAAATTGGAACACGAGTCCTGAGTTGTATCAAATTTGGATCTTATAATGAAGTGGTTTCTTGTAAAAGAGTTGCTATATTTTGCAAGTAGTTGCTTTTACTCACAATCACTCTCTTTGTCAGAGATTGAAATTCTCACTTTTCCTGGCACACTCTTTTGTGAGATATGTTATTCTTTTGTGGAGCTCTATTGTTGAATCCTTTTGTTGAGTTATTTTATATGTGGTTATTGCAGAACATCACATATGAGATTCTATTTTGCTATTTTAAGCTTGTTGTTGTTTGAAATAATATTTTGTAGCTTTCTGTATTGTCTAATGCCTATGCAGTGTGCTATTTATTGGCATTGATGTAATAGGGTTTTTTGAGAATCATTATGCTCTATTATAAATCATCATGGTTTAGCACACACCTGAAATTCTCAAGTTACTCAAAAGAATATATCCAATGCTGCCAAAACTTTCACGACCCTTCCAATCTATGTATCTAGCTTTCGTGTGCTAGTAATGTTTCTGTTGTATGTGCTATGCTAGCAACACATTTTAAAGGTTTCCCTTTCCATTTTTATTTTGCTATACATCAATTATATTTGCACAATTTTGATTCAATGTTATGATGGAGTGTCCACATTACCTCATCTATTTTTATTTATTGAAGGTATGAACCATATCTTTGGGAAAATGAGAGACAGTCATATCTGAGACATGCAGTCCTGTTTGGATTTTTCATGCAACTGAATCGGATGTACACAGACACTGTGCAGAAGTTGCCTTCTAATCCAGAGTCAAATATAATGAGATGCTCCACTGTTCCTCGTTTTAAGTACCTTCCTATCAGGTAATACTTCGTTTACATTAGGAAATTTACATTCATATGTATGTGTTTATATATATAAAAAAAATTCTGCGTATTTGTTAAGTTTTGTTAAGTTTGGCATCCAACAGGTAACTGACCAAGTTCCTGTGTATGTTACTTGAATCCAGAATGAAATTATTGCAAAGTCAATTTTTTTAAGCATTTATCTTTTCATATTTAAAAAGGCGAATACTTCTCATGTTACACACCCTTATGGAGATATACCTTGACAAGGAATTCTACTAGATATTTTTTGCATGGGGACATATTTTTGTGTGAGAGTCGTGCAAAGCGTATTATCTAATGTGTCCAGTAGATGTAGTACTTAATAATAATATCAGTGATTTCACCCACATGCTATAATATTGGGAGAATTACCTCTTTGATATTGTTGCAATGTCAGATGTTCCATGTTAACTCCAATAGAGTCTCTGTATGGGACTCCCCATCTCCTAAGATTGCAGCTCCAAGATATTATTTTCTTCTAACATTATCAAATGACTCCCAAGGTGGCTTGTCGGTTTGCTCTATAATTTGATTTACCTGCTCAGTTGCTCCTTGGCAATTTTCAGGCTAACATTCATTTCAGTTTAGGAACTGGCCCACAGTTCAAAGAACATATTGATATACTGAGTCTCAATCTTATAGTTTGATAGAGCCTTTTGCTGAGATAAAATCTCAACATATTTTTTGTATTATGACTAACCAATGTTCTCTATTTATGTGTACGTGTACACGGTAAACTGGATCTTCATTTCTAATGTCATCTTAAATATCCAGTGCACCTGCATTGTCTTCAAGAGGATCTACGAAGACCTCCATTCAAGCAGTTTCAGATGATATCTCTTCAAGAAGTTCCTGGAGAGCCTTCACCAATGGAGAGCTGTCACAGAACATTGATATGGATGAGAACTCAAGTTTTGGTGTGGCAGCACCTATTTTCAAGTCTTTTATGCAGGTACGTCTTTTTGTGCCTTTTAGTACCTTCTGTGTCTTTGGGTCAATACACAACTGTGACTAGACAAGCTTATTAAAATATGAACAAATGGCTTTCTTATCACAAACCTTTATCACGGTATATGGGCCTAAAGAAGTTTATAGAATAAACAGGCTGTGTTGAGTTGCTCGCTCATATCTTCATACTCTGTATTCTTAGCCCATGGAGTTATATTTCTTGGAAGGGCATTAACAGATTGTGATTTTGAATAGAATCCTTCAGACTGGTACAAGTTTTTTGCTTCTCTGATGTGAAATAGATAGTGTCTTAAGATGACACTTAGTTTATTCTTCTAATTTAATTAGTCTCATTAACGTAGGATATATACATACATGCTTGATTCTATAATGAAACACAGCTGCGTTTCTTTACAAACTAAATGACAGTCAATCTCAATTTGTTCAGTTTATTCATGAAAAATTGTAGTAGAAGTTAAAGAGCATTGAAATTGGTGAACTATTGGAATATAATTTCGGAAAAGTTTTTAATGGGGATCGGGTTAATTAATTATATCTCTGACATGCTAGACATAATTAAATCTATTCTCCTGCTTATCAGGAAAATGTTAGGCACATAGATACTGTAGAGTTGATGGCTCGAAAACAGTACTAGGTTTCGCTGTAATTGAAGCCGTAGTATGATTCACTTGTTTCTGTTGAGATTGAATGTGGACACCGGTTGTTAGCATGAGAGGATGATTTGTCAATTTTGGGCATCTGATGTGGTTATCAATTGTGGGATAGTAATTTGAAAATCCAGTTTCTTCATCTTCTTTTCATGTGTTGTGGTGAGGGAGATTGAATGTGTTGCTATAAAAAATTCTGCTGAACTAGATGAGCAGCTACCTCTTGATGCTATGAGGAGAATGGCTAATTAGAATTATGAAGCCGCACCACATTCTTCTAATATAGATGTTTTTAAACCTGGAATCCAGGACTTGAGAAATTCGTGGAACTTGAAATATTAATGTTCATATAGAAACAGTTATGACTCTCAGGCATGTTATATATTCTCAATGTTTCTCTGGGTGGAGTTGGACGGACAACATCCAACAGGATTGGTGGAATAACAATGAGGAATAAAATTGATTCAATAATTAAAGCACCCTGTAATAATTAAAGCACCCTGTTCTGAGTTTTGGTTAATAATATAATTAATCATAAGTTCTCTAAACAGTATCAATGAAAGATAGAATATGGATAGTGTGAAAGTTCATGTTTTTCATATTTAGTTCATATTGACATAACCCAGGAGCTAAATTTGCCTATATGTGGACATGGTTCTTTCCGGCAGCTATACTGCTTTGCAAAGATGCATTGTGATATTCAGGGTGGTCATAGTTATGACGACAATTTCTCTTGTAATATTCAGGTTGGCAGCAGGTTTGGAGAGAGCACATTCAAGTTGGGATCCATTTTAACTGATGGGCAAGTTGGCATATTTAAAGACCGATCAGCAGCTGCCATGTCAACATTTGGTGATATTCTACCTGCCCAAGCAGCAGGTCTTCTTTCATCCTTTACTGCAACCAGGTCGGACTCTTGATTGGCAGCGGAATCCTTTTTCTTTTGTCTGTGTCAAACTCCGCTGCACACTTTATTTGAATGAAGTGAATGAAGAAATTCCCTCTATATTGGGTGGCTAAAATGCTGAAAGTTCACCTCTGAACCAAGTTAGAATAGTTGTATGTTGGTTAGGAAATGAGAAGATTCAAAAGTTTTAGAGGTGAAGCAGGGACGAAAGCAGAGTGTAGGGAATTTCAGTAGGAGGAAGCCATTATGTTTCTCAATCTGTGTACTGTTGAAAGTAATTTACATTCTCCAGCATGAATCACTACAAACTTGATGTCTAATAGTGGACCATTTCCTGGAATTGCTGAACAGAGAAGAACCATTTCAGGTTGTAGAATCTTTCTAGTCTGAGTCTGAGTTTGTGAGAGCTTCCTTGAAGAATTGAAGTGGTGGTGTGGTGGTTCTTGTGGAATGGAGTAATGACAATAGCTTGTCGGAATAGATTTTGGGATTATATGCGGATGAGGATCTTGATGCATCAAGGCTGGGGCAGTCGTAACTGTTGTAAGTCATCTACTGCCATTACCTCATTGGTTTTGAAGAACCACTAAAAAATATGGTCTAGATGGATTTCCTTGGGGCATCTTGTTTTTTTTTGGATATCATATACTTGATGGTCCATTCCTGATTACAGTAAATATACTCTCCTGTGTAGTTTTGGGAAATTTGTGTCATCATTAGTATTATTTGTTATAGAAAAGAGAGAACAGCTGGATAGTAGTAATAAATATAAGAGGCATATAGCATTTATTGTATTAAACCAACTATACTCCATAATATAAGAGGAGGTGGGAGCCCAAATTGTTTGGGTGTTGAATGCTGTGTTAAGAAATATCCTATCTGAATGCTGTTTTCTTCTTATTATAATTGGCTAATACCATGATGGCAGAAAAATGATGTGACATAATCTAATTATCAAGTCAAATCTTAAATAACATCAAATTCTTTTTTTCAAAAAATGTCACGGATCGATCAATCAATTACAGATTTGGTATGGATGGGATTGATTTATAGAGCCATAATTCTAGAATCCAGCTGAAACAATTTGAACCATAAATGGGTCAAAGGCTATTATATCTTTCACGGGATTAGAACAGTGGACTTCAGAGTATCAACAGTGCATGCTTAAGCTGCATTAGCACATACATCAATGCAGCAATACATGTATATATATGTTTTAAAAATTTAAAAAAGTTCTCTTGAATATTATATCAAATATTTGTAAAATTATAATCACGTCAATTGCTTTATTTATATTTGTTAAATTCACAATCAAGTAGTTTCACTTATTTTTCAAATAAAAAATTGTAGTTTATTCTTGCTCAAAATTTACATTTTTCTTTAAAATTGTAAAACTCTATGTTAACCTGAAAATGAAAATTTTCATTAATTAAAATTAGTTAATATCATGTTTACCATGAAATCACATTTATGGTTTTTGAAAATCATCATTTTTAATCTCTCTCTCTAAACATCGACTTTCTCTCTACTCGTCAAACTTCATCCAGATGATCTCAAAATAAAAAAGTTGAAGAATTAAAATTTTTTAAAATATCGTAATTTATTTGAATATGTCATTTTTGAAGTCGTCAGTTGTGATTTTAATAGTATCAAACTAAAAGGTTTTTTCTTTAAAAAAAGTGTAAAACTTTAATTCTTGTTTTGAGCAAAAATAGACCACAATCATTTATTTGAAAATAAGTGAAACTACATGAATTTTTTTTTAAAAAAATTTACTCTTTATATTTTGGATAGTGTAAAAATACCATCATAAGTTCTAACCCATTAATATTTCAAATGGTGCAATTAATTTTAGTTTTGTCAAGTTTGACCACACAAAGAACAAAAACTCTTTTTGCAGTTAAGAATTTGGTTATATTGGCCTGATATGATTGTCATTTGTAACGTATAATGATTATATGTTAACAAAAGATCTATAGATGCTTACTTTTATTTTTATATCTATTATATTGTTGAAATATGGAGAAAAAATGATGATGTGCCACTCTCACATTCATTCTTACTAATTGCTACAATAATTTTAGTTTTTAAAATTATGTATTTAAATTAGAGCTTTTCTAAAATGTGCCCAATGGGCACATCTTAACCTTCATTATTGTACTTCCTCCGTTTCATAATATTTGTCGTTTAAAGTTTATACACACATATTAAGAAACTCAATAATTAGCATTAAAAAGAGTATGATATGACCATATTATCCCTAATAATTAATGCTTAAAGTGACTCTACCTACCCAATCATGATAAGGGCAAAGTTGGAAAAAGTTCATTTAATGTTTATTGGGAAGTGTAAAACGTCAAATATTTTGGAAAAAATATTTTCCCCAAAACGTCAAACATTTTGAAACGGAGGGAGTATATAATAACATTTAATATTTATTATTTTTCTAATTAAGGTAAAAAAAATTTAGGGATGAAAGAGAATCTCACTAATTAAGGAAAAATAATAAATATCAAGTTGACATCATTAAATGTTATTGTATACAATAATAAAAGTTAAGGTGTGCCTATTAGGCACATTTTAAACTATAATAGGTTTGTGTGTTAGTCTAACATACATTCTCACCGATTTACTATGATTATCTTTATGTGATATTCGAAAATTGTGCTTATGCACGGGTAACATTATAGTAATATATTGGAAACTTGTTATATATGTGCTTAATTATAAAGTAATATTATTTATAAGGATAAAACGGTTGGGAGTGAGTAGTTTATGCTATTCTTACACTCTTTTTAAAAATGCTACATTAATATTAGAAGTATGAAAAGGGCTTGAATAACTATGATTGTGCGTTTGTCTTTTACTGGTTGGTTGGGGGTTGACTGCATTGGATCGGGAGTTCAAATGGAGTATATTTAGAAAATAGAGAGAAAGGAGGGAGTAAGAGTCATATGGGGAAGATGGAATGTGAACACACACACACATATATATATATATATAAATTATTAAAAAAGGGGGTGGTGAGGGGTGGAATGTGGAGTGAGATGGATGATTTATACGGAAGGGGATTGATAGGACATAATCTAAGCAAAAAGCAAAAGGAGGGTGAAGGGGGACAAAAGGCACATATATGAATCAATCAATTAATTAATGAGACATATTATATGAGTATATATTGAGTTTAGTTAGTTTAGGTGATGGGAGACGAGATAAGTTGTTGTATGAGTGGTAGCAAGTAGAAGTTAGGAGTAGTATCTTCTATATATTTTGTTGGTATGAATGGATTATGTTGGGTGAGTTCAATATGTAGGCAAATTAGTCGAAGAAAGAAAGAAAGAAAGAAAGAAAGAAAGAAAGAAAGAAAGAAAGAAGAGAGAATGATCAAGGGAAAGAGAGGGAAGAGTAGTCATAATAATAATGATAATGATTTATTATAATGTTTGATGTAAGAGAGTTGGCACTGTCAAAGTAGTAAATGAGAGGGAGGGAGTGAGGGAGGAAGTGTCATTGAGTTGGACAAATCGGACATAATTGCTAAATATAGGGTATGCTAATGGTAATGGTATAGGGACTCACTCGGAGGAATAGAAGAAATTAACAAACAAACAAACAAATATTTCAAAGAAAGAAAAGAATTGAATTGAATTTATGAAGAAGAGTGAAGTCAGAGGGAGGGACAACCCGAAATAAATGCAATATATATTTTTCTCTTCATCATCCTATATACCCATACCCTACTACCATACCACTTATACATATATGATATTAATAATATTATATATATATATATATATATAGGAAGGGAGAGGCGTGCGTGTGTCGGGGATATCCCCCCTTCCTTCCTCCTTCCCTCATCTCCTCTCCTTTACCACTCTCTTTCTATAAATAGTCCATTTCACCTCATCTCATTTTCTACTTCTATCATCATATCTCACTTCCTTTTATTCCTCCTACCTACTCTTTCTCTTTTTCTCTTTTTCTTTTTAAAAAAAACAACTCCTTATATATATATTGACTTAATTATACTAACATATTCTACTATATATGTTATATGCAGGCCTTCCTTTTTCATGAACGTATTATTTCAATCCCTAAATTAACCATGCATGCAATGCATCTCTATGATAATACTATATATGTGTGTGATCACATGCAGGAAGAATAATATATATTTTACTCTCTCTGGCTAGTATACATCCACATTAATTAAGTGTGTGTTTGTTTCTGTGTGTGAGTATAATCCATATATATTATGTTTGTGTTGATGAATGAGTCAATGGGAGAGAGAGAGAGAGAGAGAGAGAGAGAGAGAGAGAGAGAGAGAGATATGTTGAATTAAAAGAAAGCTATGATTGCAAAAGTACGTCATCATTGAGATGCAAACAATGAAAAAGAGTGTGCAGTGTGATTTGACTACGTTTTGAGTTAATTTGGTTTGATTCAAAGATAGATAGATAGATTGACTCACTGATTAAAGTAAGCTGTGATAAATAAGTAAGTAAGAAAGTAGCAAAAAATATATATTTGCTTTTTTCATATTAACTCTCAATCTTCCCTTCTGTTGTCTGAATGCTTTGGATTTTGAGTTTATACCGTGTATGTGTGTCTTAAATGCTCCCAAACCCCAACCCCACTTCTTCTTCTTTTCTTTTTCTCTATTCTATTGACATTTCCTCTGTCTGCATCGAACCATTGAACGCCTTTTCATCCCTTCTGCTTTCTCAAACATACAATCCAATAGTACACAAAATATTAATAAAAATAAATAAAATATATGACCTTTTTCTCATTTTAATTTTTTATAAATTCCCCCAACCACCCACCTTCTACTCTACTCCCACTTGTTTTTGTCTTTACCTTCTTGTCTTCTGTTTTCTACCTCTACATGCTTTTTGCTTACCCTTCATTTCATACTTGCGACATTAACTTCATTATAAGCTCCCTAATTACTTAATATTTATAAAATTCAATATAATACCATGTTTAGGGAAAAACACATATTCCGATGAGGACTCGAAACCTTTTAAACAGAAAATGAGTGTTTTATCACTTTAACCAACTCTTATTGATTGTTTCTTCTATGTCAATGCTTAGTCTTTACTAAAATGAAAATGCACTTCTTAGAGTCCTAGTTATATTACCCTTCTTTTAATTTGCCATCTTTTTCTGCCACCTCAAAATGTTGTTAGATCGTTCGTATCTTTATAGATGAGTTAACTGAACTAAATTGAACCGAAATGAATTTACTAAATTTGTTAAATTTTTAAATCTTTTTACTAAATTCAGTAAAACTAAACCAAGCTAAATTAGCTAAATTTTGGTGGAAAAGAAAGCCGAGCCTGACTCTCTTTCTTATATTATCATTTCTATCATAGCTATCTAGCTTGCTCCAATTCTTTTATTGCCTTTTTTTTCTTATTCCTCCTTCCAATAATTAATTAATTCAACATTTACATGACATATATAATTTATCTGATTACTCATCAAACATAAACATCCTTCGAGTGCATTTTTTTAGTACACTAGCAGTTGAACTCTACCAGTCACTCAAATCCATCTTAAGCATGCATATGCTTAATAATGTGACAAAAATAAAAGACGGACTCAATGTAGGAAAATAAAATAAACATCGTAAGCTCATTGCATTCAATTAAAATAAGTATATATAATGGACGTTAATTATATAGCTTTCAGTGTTTTGTTTTGATATGTTGCAGTTTAATATCTCAATTCAATCATTCTTTTTTTTATTTTATTTTTTTAAAATAATAATTACAAAATTATACTTACATTAAATGATAAAAGAAAACCTCCACTCTAGTGTGATTCGAATTAATAACTTCCCTTCGAGAAATTTTAAAATACTTTTGGAGTACGGATGACGTGATACTCCGGACTAGTAATTCGATGACACGTCACATATGTTAGTATTTAAGGTTGATGATTTGGGATTTAGGGTTTAATTTTTAAGGTCTAGAGTTTTTATTTTAGGGTCTAGAATTTTATATAAAGAATTAACTAAAATATAAAGTTTTAATTAATTACACATTGTCAAAAATCTTATTGGTTGATGCAACATATTATGCCAACCATTTATTGATTTGGAGTACCACTTCATCGTGCTTCAAGAATATACTAAAATCATTCTCTCCCTTATTATAAGAGAGCCTTTAACCACTAAACTAACAATTTCATCATAAATATAATTTTAAATGAGCGAATTAGAAAGAAAAAAGTCTAAATATCTCATGCATAAGTGGTTTATTCAATCATTTAATAAGATAAGAATGATTGAACTGAGATGAAGTTTAATTATATCAAAACAAAATACTCCCTCAGTTCCATAATATAAGGCCTTTTGGTTTTTCTATTTTTTCCAAAATATAAGGCCTTTTGGCCATAAAAGGAATAATTATTTAAGGTATTTCCATCACTACCATTTTCATTTAAGGAATAATATATTATTAGAGAGAATGATGATATTTTCAGCACATTAATTAGGGGTAAATTAGTATTTGTAATGACATTCTTATTCTTACTTTAAATGGCAAAAAAACCTTATATTATGGAACGGAGGGAGTAGAATATAAAGAAAAATAGTTATAAACATAAGATTTTGATTGAGATTTTAATGCCGATCTTTTATTCTCATAAATTTTTAAAGTGTTTTGGCTGCATATAAACATTTAATAGAACTAAATATAGTATTATTCTAAATATTTTTATATTTATTAATTAATTTGATTGAGTGTTATATATGTTAACAATATAAATATAACTTAAATACATTTTTAATAAAATTACTTTCCTATTCTGAAATTAGAGTCAGGATTTAGGATTAGGGTTTAGGGTTAGAGTCTTGGGTTAGGGTATAGGGTTAGGGTCAGGTTTCAATGTTAGGGTCAGAGTTTAGGGTTAGGGTTTAGGGTTCGGGGTTAGGGTCAATAATTAGGGTCAGGATTCAATGTCAGGGTCAGGGTTTAGGGTATTGGGTTAGGGTTCAATGGTAGGGTCAGGGTTAGGGTTAGGGTCTTGGGTTAGGGTTTAGGGTTAGGGTCAATAATTAGGGTTAGGGTTTAGGGTTAGGGTGTAGGATTTTTTATTTAGGTAAGTTATATTGTTTTGGGATTTTTTGATTTTGATTATTTTGTTAACATATAGGGAAATTCTATGGTCACTTTGTTTTTGACAAAGTAACCATTACTTTGTTTTGTCCACCATTAGATCATGGGGTGAAAAGTGATCTAATGGTGAATAAAACAAAGTACAAACAAAGTAACTCAAAAACAAAGTCACCATAGCCTATCCCTAACGTATATGGTTTTAAATTAATTTGATTAATAAATGCATGTGTATTTAATTCTATACCATATTCAGTTTTATTAAATGCTTATATGCAGCCCTTAGGGCTGCATATATCGGAACCGATTTTTAAAAATGAAATTTGGAGTGTAATTGGTTTCAGCCAATTAGTACGGGTGCATTGATTATAAGTCATCTACATCACTTCTGCGAGTTTGGATATGAAACATATCTAGAAGTGTTTTTAATGATATCAAAATAAAAAAATTGATGACTTTAAAGTTGTTTATTAAAACAATTATTATGAAGTCATGTTTTTTATTTTTCAAAATTATTATTTTTGAAACTTTCTTTCTAAACATTAAATTTATCTTTCATCATTAAACAACAATTAAATGACCTCAATATGAAAAAGTTGAAGAATTAAAGTTGCTTAAAATATCGTTAATTCTTAAAATACTTTGTTTTAATCATGTAAATGAACTTCATACCGCGTAGTTCTTTTTTTTTTTAATTAGAAGATTCAAATCTCACTTATGTTTATGCGCACAACTAAAAGAAGAATAATAAAAAGTAAGTTCGATGAAAAATTAAAGGAAAAAGAAACAGGTGAGAGATGTCTAAATTTCAAATAGGGCAAATAATTTAATAGTTTTTATGTTTTGCAGAAACTCACTGTTTGTTTCATATACATTTAAAAACTCACTACTTAGTCCTTGAATTTTGTCTCCATAAACACTTTAGTCTATGCAGTAATATTAAAATAAAAATTCCGTTAGTCAATGCAGGTTTCGGTCAAAATCAACATATTAACACATATTAGTACCTAAAATACCCTTACCAATTTGTATGAATGACAAATTTAGCACTTGAATTGGCGTCACTATAGGTACTAATATGTGTTAATGGAGACAATTCTTAGAATATTTTAGGTATTAATATGTGTTAATATGTTGATTTTGACTGAAACCTGTGTTAACTAATGGAATTTGTATTTTAAGATCATAGCAGAGACATTGTAAAAGAGATCACAAAACTCGGAGACTAAGTAATGAGTTTTTAAAAATACAAGGATCAAACAGTGAGGTTTTGCAAAACATAGAGAATATTAAATTATTTGCCTTTCAAAATAAAGAAAAAACACGAAAGTGCAACGGTACATATATATAGTAGTGTGAGACTCGCATTTTGTAAATTTTGTTTTGGGTTTTATTATCAAATAACATTTTAGTAAAATTGATTAATTGTTGTGATTCTCTTTTTACAATATCTTTACAACAGATTCTCTCGAGTTATTAAAAACTCTATTCTGTGGAGTTAAGCGTATCTCAACTACTCATTTAAATCAAAGGTCAATATTACATTAAATAATAATAATAATAAAACGAATCTTTCTCTCTCATTCATTTCCCTAATCGTCACTGTTTTACGATTTGCTTCTCCTCCCACTTTCTTTGTCCACTCTCCAACCACTGGAATTCATCCCCAACCACTGCGAAAGTAAGTTAAATACGCAACCCTAACCCTAACTCTAACCCCAACATCGATCCCGTAAATGGCGAATTTAAGAAGTTAATCAATGACAAAAATAAGTATTTAACTAACCTTACGGTGGTCAGATATGAATTTCGGCATGTGTGTAGTGGTCGAGGATGAATTCTATCAGCTCAAGAGTGGACAAAGAAGTCATAGGGAGAAGGAAAAAAGCGTGAAACAATGGAGGAAAAGGAAGAGAGAGAAAACTTGTATTTATTATTATTTCAATTCAATGTAATCTTGTTCATTGATTTAAATGGATGGCTCAAATTCTCTTAACTCTACAACATATAGTTTCTTATAACTCTAGAGGATCCCTAGCCCTTATCAAGTGCAAAAAAAAATTAAAAATCATAGGAATTTTGTAAATTTTATTTTAATATTTATCAAATCATGTCAACTAAATTGGCTCTTGTCAATGTTCCATATGAGTTCGATTTCCACTATTCTTGTTAAAGATAGGTGATGAAAAGATATGTAATAAATTATTTATGGCTTAAAAGCTTTTTCCAACCTTGGACTAGAGTTACCCATTCTCCCCTAAACAGTTTTTTTCAAAAAAAAGGGGGACAAAAACCAAATTATATACATTTTGTCACTTTTCAAAATAAAACTCTATTATATTATCGTAACAACAAAAAGAGTAATGAAGGATTTTGGTAGTATGTATAGTAGAAATTCTATAGCTGAAATACTTCAGTATGACTTTCTCACAAGCTGGTCAAACCATCAGTTTACAGGTCAGGGAACAATCATCATAAGAAAAAAGAAAAAAAAGGTAATAGTAAAACCAAGGTTGAGAGATCAACTAGCTAGGAAATTCAAATAGCAAATACTAATATTATTGTCTGTTTATGTGTTTAATAATAGAGAGAGAAATTTGAACAAGAAGTACGCATGGAAACAAAACAACAAGTTTGATGCATGCTTGCACTGCAGCTCTAGGGGAACATTTTAAGAGAGCAAACCCCACGAACTTCTGGGATGTCACTGTGACACACTGGAGAAAACCAAGTACATATTTGAAAATTCAAAACATATATTATATTAATTAGTTTTTTTTCTTGTTTGAGATAGGGTAAAAGAAAATAGAAAAAAAGGGGTATATTATAAACTAGAAATAGGAAAAAAAATGTCTATGCAAACGGAGTATTTGATTAGAAGGGAGATGATAGGCGTTCTCCACTTGAATCCTCGAAAAGAAGTCCAGTCCAGCCCTGCATATAATATAATTAATAATAATAATAGATTCATAAGTACTGTATTTATAAAGTGCTCAAATCCCAATTGCATTTGCATGATATCATGACTTTTACAGTTTTACGCAACACTACAACCCCAGTCAAACTCTTAACTTTACTTTAATACTCCAATATATAAACAACATTTCTTTCTAGAAAGCCTTTATTTATTTTAATCATAGAAAAAACCCTGGTTGACCTATTCATTTTCTCATATTACTTGTCAAGTTACCCCAACTAACTAACTAGATATTTTAAAACAACTAGTGCATGGTTAATTTTTTAATTAAGAGTTGATTGGAAGGTAATTCTAGCTTTCATTAATTCAGTTTTGATATTTGAAATACAGTAAAACTTATTGTAACTTGTTTTAAGGTCATTTATTTTTACCCTAGTTGATTGTGGGATTCAAAATTTGAACTCAATATTATGTGACCCTCCATGTTATAAGAAATATATATTATGTACTTACCGGAGAAACTAATTAAGAGGGATCGATGGTACGTCTGTCATCGCCGGCAGCAGCCCGAGGTTGCTGAAACTGGCTGAGTTGTCCAATGCTTGCAGAGACATTCATAGCGAGCAGGCTGGTGTCGTAATTGTTGGCTGCTTCGAAGTTCCTCATCATTTGTTGCTGCTGATCCCTCGGAAAAAACTGGTGATGGTACAGTTGGTCTCTCCCTCCGCCTCCCATCAGGTTGATTCCGAGGTTCTGCTGATGCTGGTTGGTGGCTGTGGCGGCAGCAGCTGCAGCAGCGAATAGACCAGCATGACCGGTGATACCTAGGTTTTGATATTTCGAGAGTTCAGATTTGGCACAGCTAAGATCCATCTGTAGCTGCCGGAGTTGGTGCTGGAGCAGCGATATAACCCCTACACACCCATAAACTGGATCCCTCAGCCGCATATCCGCCTCATAGGCAAGCGAATTCACTGCGTCTTCTCGCTGAGAGGGATGCAGCTCGTTTAGCAGTTTTGTTACATTGCTTGCTCCGAATACTTTGTGCACGTTAGCAAACTTTTGGGGCTGGTCTGGTGGAAAATACGGTGCAAATACACATTCCGGTTGACATTTTCGCCTCAGAAACTTGCAGGCTGCGCATGGAGAATTTGATGAAGATGCCATGTTTCCCCTTTTTCTCTAACATATTTAGCCATACATTAGAAACTAATCATGAACGTTATAAATTATAATATAGTATTAACTCAGAAAGTACATAGAGAAATACCAGAATGTACGAGTTAGGGACAATAAGTAGTCAATAAACTCGAGTTTTCGGGGTCCAATTAGTCCTGTAAACCAGGAAAAGAAAAGGATTAGTAAATAGCTTAAACTTGATACTATTATAGATGGTTAGAAATCTGAGGTAGACATAAAACTTGGCCGTGATTAAGGGCGGAAAACAACAGTTAAACAGACAAAAAAAAGGAGCAAGATCAACGCAACAAGTATATGTAATGCATGGATTCTAGGAGAAAATGAAAGAGAAAAATCTGAGGGATAATATAAGGTGCGGCTAAAAGCTAGTTTTAGGGTTTGAAACCTTGAATTTATTTGGGAATTTAGATCTGGAGAGATAAGTTGAAAAAAAAATGCTATTGTAGAAAAAAGGAATCATATATAGTAGGTTGGTAGCTAGCTAGGTTTATATTTAAAGAAAAATTCTTTACTTACTGCACTTATTTGGGAAACATTATACTTGCTGAATGGGTATATGCTCCTAGGAAATTTACTGGTTACTCAAATTCCTCTTCTGACCACCAACCAACTTAATTATCCAATTAAAGAAGAAAGGAAAGTAGAGGATACTTATGGGAAAAAAATGAGGGTATCGGCATAAATCAAGCAAAGTGATGAGAGGAATCTTAGTAAATATGTGTACATATCATCCTCTTTCTTTCTTGGGTTCTCTCTCTCACCCTATAATGGATAAAAATGTGATATTGTTTGGGCTGGCTGGAGTGTGAAGAAACCCTAAGCAGCAACAGCTGTAGGAAAGCAATTTTAATTAATTAAATAAATCAATGGAAAATGAATTAGTAAAACGAGGCAGCAGAAAGAAAAAAGGAAGGGTTGATTTTTGAGTGGGATCGGATCCCGTGTAGTAAAGTTGTGCTTTGCTAATTTCTATGGAAAGGTTCGGGAGCAGATCTCGCTTGAATTTCATACAAATATTACTATCATATTCAGAGATAATTATACTACTACCCACCCTAGCTAGTCTTGACTACAAACTCGAACATTTATTTATTTCTTAATTACCTTGTAAACATGATATGAGATGAGATGAGAGCTTTAAATTATTTGAGAAGAAAATTAGAGTTAGAAAAGAAAAAGATGGGAGCTAAGTCAGATTTGTGAGGGGGTTGAATTTGAACATATTTTCCATATATACCGGAAAAACGTGGAATAGAATTATAGGAGTACCTTATAGTAACTACAATATTACAGCACACAGGAAAGCAAGCTGGGAGAAAGAATTACTCCTTGACTTGATATATCATGTCACAAGAAAAATAATAATAAATGGTATGGAAAGAATAAAAGTAGGCTCTGACTCCAACTGCAGGAAGATCCTTGGGATGAAGAATTTCCTTATTCTATTCCTTTTGTCTGTGAATGAACTCTTTTTTTTTTTAAAAGAAAAAGAAAGAAAAAACCTTTTAAAAAAATAATAATCTAATCCTATCCTATCAAGAAAGAGAAGTGCAGGTAGGTTAGAGTGAGGTGAAGTGATTGAGTCAAACCTTGTACTTGTTAGTGTCTTCAAGATCTCCAGCTTGGATCTGGTAGCTATATATATAGCTTAATTAAGATGGAGTTGGGTTGTGGAGATGATGAAGATCCTTTTAAAGAGTTATTATGATATAATATATAATAGGAAGAGAGAAATAGTAGGTCAATATATATAGGATCATGAAAAAATTGTCAATGTTTTGTAAAAAAGTATATGGTATGGTTGGGTTGGGTGAGGGACTAAAAGTTGGCCGGAAACAAATGGCAAAGAATAAGCATAGAAAGATGATGGGGAGGAGGAGGAGGAGGAGGTGGATTGATTGATTGTTTGATGAAATATTAGAAAGAGAAACTATTTAATTAAGTAACAAAGTCTTTATCTATGTATGTCTGAAAAGTAAGAGATAGGTAGAGGAGAAGAGAAAGAGATAGAAAGTGAAACAAGGGGTTTGGGGGGGTTTTTATTTATCAGCTCAGCTAAAGAGAAGGGGAAGGACCCCCCACTGCCACTGCCTTTGCCTTAGGAGACGCGGAGAAACTAAAAGAGCTTTTGTTTCTTCTTCTTCTTCTTCTCACTCTTTATTACTTGTATATAATTTCGTATTACTATTAATAATGTTGCCCTACCTATAATCTTTAGCTCTACACCACACTCTCAGTCAGTCTTGTTTCTTGAGTAAGAGAGAGAGAGGGATTAGGTTGTGTTGTTTTGATATGACATGACATTGACATGTCATCAAACAATGAATAGTTTCACTATCTTTCTTTCTTCTTTTTAAGAGTCTCCCTGCAGTCAAATTAGCTTTTTATTTATTTAATTAGTCTTACGGAGCTTATGGGTTATATATATGCGTAAACAATTATTTAGTTCCTAAGTTCTTTTTCAGATAATTATTTAACCCTTGTGTTTTTGAAAATAATTATAAAATCTCTAACTTTTAGTTCCGTTAAACTTATTAGTTTTTAGACACTCATTCCGTCTATTACTCCGTTAGTCAATGGTCAAAATCAACAAATAAAACTAAAATTTCCAAAATTGTGCTTTCTTCCCCATTAGCGATCTTGGCTTTCTCTTTCTTTTCTCCTTTCCTTCTTCTTCGACCACCTTCAATTCCCTTTTCTTTTTTTCTTCTTATTCATCTTCTCTTCTTCTTTCATCTCTTTCAAAAATTTTAGAAAAAAAAAAAGTGTCTTGAGCTTAAACTTTTCAAAGTAAATGAAAGAATTAAAACTTAAAATCAACAAATTAACTTAGAACCCTTCCAAAGGAAGAAAGTGTATATTCTCTTTTTGAGTCTCTTGAAATTAAATCAACAAATTAACTCAATTAAACTATCATACACAACACATTAAATCTCAATCAAACTACATTTTAATTAAAGGATTGATTTGGAGAGAGTTACTTAGTTGAGGAGCGAGATTTGAAGAGAGTTCTTTAGTTGAGGAGAGAGATTTTTTGAAATTTAGAGAGAGAAAGTTATGAAATTGAGGAGATAAGAGAATTAGGTTAATTTAGTCTTTTTATTCAATTTAACGAAAGGACTAACTAATTGGATATGAAAAAACTAAGGGACCTTATAACAAAGTGATGGACTAAATAATTAATTAGATAAAACCTTAGGGACTAAATAATTGTTTACCCTATATATAATCCATCTAATTGGGTACCAATCCCATCTACATTAGATTTAGAAGAAACACAAACTCTTGATCTACCCCCCTCGTATGTTGTCAGTTATATCCGTGTTAACTTTTCTGACACTAGTATCCAATTCTAAAAGTCTATAGGGTCAATAGGTCACGTTGTTCATACTAGGAATTAGAATCAAACGAGTTTCTACCCTTTTAATTCACACGAGATTTTTGTTCTCGGTGAGCTCATCATCTAAAGACACATGCATTATCTTTTGACAAATATGACTTTGAGTCAGAATGGATGCTTGTTTGTTAAACTTAAATGTTAGATGCAGAATAAGAGTTTAATTAAGTTTGAATACATATTACAACATCCTATCTTGAGTCACGCCATGCCACCCTAATTAAATTAATTTGAAGAATTTGTCGTTGATCCTGAACTTCACAACGATGAAGAGGTGTACATCTAGAAACTAAATTGGTTAAGAGCTAGTCATGTTCCACATTTCACTAGTGGAACAGAACTGTTGCGACGCACATTATTTCGCAAATGATTATTATAAGTTTGATTTACGACACACTTTATTAACTACACGCGTTACAAAGAGTAATTTTAAGTATCATTTCCTTCACTACAAGCCTTAAACGTACGTTTCCAACCTACGAGCACATATAAGGTTGACCTTGGGAAACTTGGCTAGTTTTGAGGTGCCGCGCCGAAGTTGCTTCTGTGTTAAAACTCTAACCTCTGTGACAATATCTATGGAGTACTACTCCTTCCATTCTTTTTTATATGACGTTTTGAGGTTTTCAATTTATTTTTTTTATATGACATTTTGCATTACCAATGCACTTTTGTGAATAACTTTTCAAAAGTGCCCTTATTTATGATAAAAGAGATGTTAAATAGTTATGCAAATTAGTCTTAAACATTAAAGAGAGAAAAAGTTTACATAGAAAATAATGATTTGAAAATGGTAAATTAGTCATTTTATTGCTCTAACTAATGATTTATTAGTTTTGATAAATAACCTTAAAAGACACGTAAAAAAGGAAAAAAGGAAAGTAATATTTAGTTATCATTTCATCAATCCTTTGTTTTACTAATAGTATGTTTCGCCCATGATCATTGATTAATTCTAATTTCAATTACTACATTAATTAATGCACAGGCATATTAATAAATATATGATGATGATCATTTTAATTTATCAAGCTCTCGCTCTCTCACTCTGACAATCATTCAATTCCATGCCAGAATGAGAAGAAACTGGCTACCATGGCCCAACTTGAATCATGCACCTTTCTTTGTCTTCTTAATACCATTCTACCCTATTATTCCATCCGCCTGCCCCTTTTTGCTTCACAAACTTAATTACAGTGTATATATATATATATACCCCTTAGTTACATATGATGTACTATAACAAAATATATGTATCCCTATGCAACATTGTATAATGACATCATATATAATTTGAGTAACCGCATGAATTCTTAGAATTGTATATTTTTAAAGTTATTAACACTCCTTTCAATTATATCAATTAAAAAACGCCCTTAATTTGAGAATCATTTAATCACAATGTACATGTAATTTTGAACAAACTAAACCACAAGAACAATTTTAAAAAACAATGTAACCTCATATAATTTTGGACAAATAATTTAATAGTCCTTATATTTTGCGAAAACTCACTGTTTGCTCCTTGTATTTTTAAAAATTCATTACTTAGTCCTTGAGTTTTATCTCAGTTGACACTTTAGTACCTACCGAGATAATAAAATACAAATTTCGTTAGTCAATGCAGGTTTCTTCAAAATCAACATATTAACACACATTATGAATGACAAATTTAGCACTTGAATTGGTGTCTATTTAGATACTAATATGTGTTAATGGAGACAATGTGTTGATATGTTAATTTTGACCGAAACGTGCATGTACTAACGAAATTTGTATTTTAATATCACGACAGAGATCAAAGTGTTAACGGAGACAAAACTCATGGACTAAATAGTGAGTTTTTAAAAATACAGGGACCAAACAATGAGTTTCGGCAAAACATATAGACTATTAAATTATTTGCCCTATATTTTTTTTAGAATTTATGCAAACTATTTTTATGGTGCTTTGAGGTGCGAATGTAGTTGGAATGCTCTTTTGTACTCGAAACAAAATAATACTAAGTTGGTTTTGATTTTATACTTTTATATGTTAGCGAGTTCATTAAAGCTACAAAATTATTAGTTTGGCTCAACCTCAATTCAATTGAATTTTAAAAATTTAAGCTTTTGTTTGGAAGGAGGGTAACGAAAATAATGGAATGTGAGTTTCCATTTAACCTCGGTTGGAAGTTTGTTTAGAGATTAAATAAATAATGAAAGTTAACATTATACTTGTATTAACCTTGAAACCTTAATTAATCTCCAGAATGGGACTTAATGGAAGTAAAGTAAATATTTTAACTAACTTACATTCATTCACCTCTCATCGGTCCCATAAACTTCCAAACAATGTTAATTTTCAATTCATTTCTGTCACTTCACTTTCCGTCATGTTTCTCCCATTAACTTCTTTTAACTCTCACTTTCATTAACCTTTCAACTCTCAAATATTACATTGTGATTCATCGGCCGGGTAAATTACACTACATGTTTCTAAACTATGCCCATTTTCTCAAACTAGTACCTAAAAAACTATTTTGCACATCTAAGTACCAAAACTATCGATGACCTCCCAAATTGGTACCTATTGACCTTCTATAGCAGGTTTACCTCAAGTCAACGCTGGTCAATGGAAGTCAACGCATGTTTGACCAATTTTTTAGTTGACTCAGTTGACCGAATTATGAAAAAGACCAATTTACCCTCCATCATCTTCCTCCTCATCTCTCCTCCTCCATCTTCATACTCCATTCAACCTTCTTTCTCTTCCTTCATCTTCTTCCTCCCTTCAACTTTCTCTTTCCTCTTTCTCTCTCACACTCGTCCCCCTATTTTTTTTCCTTCTTTTTCTTCTTCTTTTTTTAAAAAAAAACAAACAAAATATCTAAAATCTGGTGGGTTTGACTACCCACCGGAATATGGGAACTAGAGGCGACGGGAACTGGGTTCCCGTCGCCGCCGCGAACTGGATTTCCAAGGTCCCAGGCAACGACGAGATCTGGAAATTTTCAGATTCCAGCGGGATTCTCCTCCGCCGAAATCTGAATCAATGTTATTTTATCTTTTTAAAAGTAAAGGGAAAAAAGAAGAAGAAAGAAAGAGATAGAGTTATGGAGTGGAAGAGAGAAGGAGGAGAGAGGAGGAAGAAGATGATTTTGACGGTAAAATAGACATTTTCATTTTTGGATTTTTTTTAGTTTTGGTCTGACCAGGTCAAAGTTGGGCGAACCGGCGTTGACTTGAGATAAACCTGCTATAGCAGGTCATTAGGTACCAATTTGGGAGGTCATCGATAGTTTGGGTACTTAGATGTGCAAAATAATTTAAAAGGTTTCAGTTTCGAAAAATTGGCATAATTTAGGAACTTGTGGTTTAATTTATCCTTCATCGACCAATAAACTCTGCTATGTAACATTTAGTGTTGACTAAGCTACATTATGACCTTGAATTGCAAGTCCACAATCTTTATTTCTTGGCTTAATACATAACGAGCTTCCTAAACTTGTCAAAATTTCACTTCGCCACCCCAACCCAAACTTAGATGACAACCTTTTAGCCACCTGAACTTGTAATTTTGTTCCACTTGGCCTCCTCAACTTGTCAAATGTAACCCATTTTGACTCTTTGTGCTGACGTGACATAATATAGGTGATTATAAAAAAATCATGCCACATTATCATAAAAGGGGTAAATATGTCACAATTGACAAAATGAGGAGGCCAAGTGGAAAGAAATTACAAATTAAGTGAAAAAAAGTTACAAGTTTAGGTGGCCAATATGTTGTCCGTTAAGTTAAAAAGGGACAAATTCAGGAAGCCACAAATGTATTAAGCCTTATTTCTTCCTAATCATACCTATCTCGTATACATGAAAGAAGTTTTGCATAATAATCCAAACAAACACCAGCTCAGCTCAGATAATCCATCTTCCTTCTGTGCGTACGGTTGCTAATTCCCATCCCCAAATAGGCAAATTCCAACGACTACTAGAATAATCACTCAAATACAAAATTTGCCAGCCTATATATATATCATGACGGCCTGTTTCTAACAATTAGCCTTGATATCCAAACTTTATTGCGAGGTTACATGGTTCATAAGTTAAAAAATGAAATTAAGTATAAAAAGTGCTCAATTTGGAGGATCTTATGTAAAAATTACCCTAAAAAATAGTTCATAACTAATTCACTGAAAAAAATTACATGTATGTGTGTGAATTAGCATTAGCTCTCATGATCTCCCTAAAACGTAAAACTAACAGGGGAAAAACTTGAGAAAATAGGCGAAGATGAACAAAATTTTGTCCAAGAGCAAGCAACTTTGCCAGGCATTAAAAGATATTTGACTAAGCAAAGCACTAGCAGGACGTTTCAGTTGTCTGTTTGCATTTAAGGTCAGTGGACATAGCCGAAGGAATTCTGTGGCGTTCCAAAATTTTGGAAGTGGCTATTTTTGCAGAGTTGTAGTTTAATGCGATCACCCTGTCATCGTCCAAATCAAACTTCAACCTCTCTGCAGTACAATCTTCCACAAGCTGGCACAAATGCTTCAGATTTTCAATTTCTACTCCATTCACTCTCTTAACCTGTAGTCCAGCAAGCATAATCCATAATTATTGTTAGTTAATCACGACATGGTTACAGGCCGAAGACCCTTTAACACTGTCAAAAGCAATGGCCTACATCACTTCTTTCACAATCCCTACAAAAACTAATTAACATAGTATGTGCCAACCTGAAGTTCCGCAAGGCGCTCATATCCTGCATTTATATCATCCATCAGTACCTGACAGATAATTTCTTATTAGTGTAGGTACCAACTACCAATATTAACACTAATAGTTTGGCCACTCTTCCGTCTCAAAGTACAGGAAAAACCCAAACTCAGCTCTCTTTTTTTTGTTATTTATTAGAAATTTGTTTCCTCAAAAACAACAGTTTGCATTAAAAAATGTCAATTGAGCATGCAAACCTGGGAAAGAATGACAAGTTGTTGACCAGGCTTTTTAGGTAGTTCCCTCAGTGCTCGTTCACATAATCGACGAGGCGAACTATTATACCAGTCTTCTCCATACTCATGAAGATAAGGCTGTGTAAGTGGAACAAATACCAGACCAGCAAAAATATAATAACTAGGAAGCTTATCAAATTGATGAACTGGAACTAATGGCTGCAACTGCCAAATCCACAAACTTAAGATATTAGTTACAAAACATACAATATTGTCGAGAATTCAATAGTACAACATAGAAAGTTCCTTTATCCATACCGAATTTAAAAACAGATTCTTGAATAAAAAATTTACGGGGGGTTCCTCTCTTATTCTTTTCATATATAGAATTGAAATTAGGAAGTGAAGTCATTATAGGATTTATTGTATCCTTTAGGTAATAATGGTGATGCCAACCAACCATGATTCAAAAAAAGAAAAAAGAAACTCATCGGTTGAATAGTTCTTGAAGGTGAAAGTCAAATCATATTATATTTGAAAAAACTACGATCAAAATATGAGTCACCATCTGTTGAATAATTGTTTGAAAGGAACTGCAATGAATTGCTTTGATGAAGTAAATTTGGACATCTATAGCAGATTAGAATTAATCATTTTGTTGGCTGGTAGCTCCACAGAATGTAAACCTTAATTATTTTTGTTGGTTCACTAGTTATTTAAATGTTTTGGCTACAATTACAATTTTTCAACTATTTTGACTAGTTGTTCACAAAATTTTCACCAAAGCCAAGAAGAGAAAAGAAAATGGGCGAATACATGTACGGCCTCTGACGATAGCGCTATTAAAATCATGGCCCCTAAACTTCATCTCGTGCCATAGTGATAGATAAGAACTATAAAGATGAACAAAGACGAACCAATGGTAACAATGGATATTGAGACAATCCCTCAAATCCCCACAGGAGTAATCTCCCTCTCTACACTGAGGTAGAGCCTCTGCAACAGCAGACCTAAAGATAACCCAAAACTGACTTATTCTCTTCAAATTAACCCTTATATACTATTCACTCATACCCTAAAGACTAGTACTAATTACTAATACCCAATATACCACTTTCCCAAGCATCTCGGACTCGTTATCTATCACATAGAATCCCTTGAAGTTTATATTATAATAGCATTAGAGTCCAAATCAAAGAAAATACTTAAAAAAGTTACTGAAAATAGGCATTTGACTATAATTAATGGCGACATGTAGAAAAAAGGAGAGTCAATGATGTCAAACTTGTCCCCAGGACCCCAACTCATCATTTCACTAATTTTTCAAATCGATTTTCTCTAATTCTGACTTCAATGTAAGTCTAATGCAAGGATTAAGAAATTCTATATCATCAAATGAAGTTTAGGAGGCCATAATGTTAATGGCGCTATAGTTCAAGGCCGTGGATGTATTTTAGCTGGAAAAAAAAATTTGTCAATAATTTGAAAAGGTGAGTTAGATTTTATCAATCACAAACTATTATAGGTTCAATACAGAAACTTCGGCATTTATTTCTTCAAATTATTACCCCAAAAAAAATCAGTTGGAGTGGTGGTATATTGAAAATGAATCTATGATGACAGCATAACAAACAATTACTTACAGGTCTGAGAGTGACTTTGATTTCCTGCACCTCTCCATCCCTCAAAATTCTTATTAGAGCAGTTTCATCAGGTTTCTTCATAGATACCAAATGATCGAAAGTAATTCGTTCTCTATTTCTGAAAGGAACTGTATATAGGTTATGATACATTACACATTAAGAACAAAAGGGCAAATCATTATTCCAGCAACTAGTTTCAAGAGATTGAATGAGCCCTAAACACAAACCAAAACATCAAATGGAGCAGAATTTTAACCCTTCAACTAGATCCTAGGACAATAGCACATGATGTCTTATACACTCTCACCAGTTGCATATTTGAAAGGCACATAACCACAGACCACATCATTAGATTTAAAGGGAGTATATTTCACTTGTGATGATGAGTCAGAAGCCAAAATTCCATCGCAAGTTGGAAACACAATAGTTAAGGTGGTTAATATAGATCATTAGGTCTATTTTGTTCCATTTTAAGTTTTTCTGGTTCTTCCGCAGGGTCCTCTGTTCAAATGTTTGATTAGAGTAAATATGACTTTCTAGTAGAATCTTTTACATTAGTGCTACAATCTACATGCATCATGCATGAGTTGTTTTTCTGGTTCTTCCGCAGGGTCCTCTAATCAAATGTTTGATTAGAGTAAATATGTATTTCTATTAGAATCTTTTACATTAGTGCTACAATCTACATGCATCATGCATGTGTTGTTTTTCCAGCTACACATGAATTACGCAGAATTATGGATCAATTAGAAGTCCATTATCACAAATATAAGCCAATGCTAAGAAAACATAATAATTTATAAATCACGACACTTGCAACATTTCAATAACATTTGGAACTTAGAACAAAATACTGAAGCACAAATTAAAAGGATAATCAATCTTATCAGACTATTTTTGAATTGCAAAGATTTTTAATCTTATTACCGAAGTTTCAAAAGAGGGATGCTACTTTTTCATGTTGAAGTATAACATTTACCACAATTTCTAATTGTGAGAAGAATTTAGAAAGCATCACTAATGCAATAACTTATGTATCCTAGACTGCAGATCACTGGGGTCACATAAAATTTCTTCTTGCATTTTAGTGTTATTCTTTCCTATGCCTTCTTATTCTCATGAGTGAACACTGCAGTGCACTTGGGCCTGGGCTTAGTTGGGTCCGTGTTGGTGACAATTGCATTGTTGTCTTTCAAGATAAGCCCGTCAACTGACCCTCCAAAACCCATGTAGATGGGCGCTAGATTGGGTGGTCATCTATTGAAACGTAGATGAAAGACCGAAATAAAAAAATAATAATTATAGTGTGTATCCGTGTGTACTTAGTTAGTGAAGCAGAGAGCCAAGTTTCTTATTCTTATTTTAACAAATAAACAAAATATTATATAGTAACTGATGATGATTGGAAACCAGAAAAACAAAACAAAAAAGGAACGCGAATAAGGATCTGACTGAACTTCAGATAACTTAGTTATGATTAAAGATGTAGGTGAATACCAGTTCCATCATTTGCAATTGGTACACCATCAAAGGCCATGATAATATCATCTTTTCTGAGAACTTTATATGCATCCGATAAAGGATTAATTTTGCTCACAAGTACCCCAGTCATTTCAGGAAGCATACCAAAGTGCTCTCTCAGTTGAACATTTTCAGTTGGTTGGCATGACAGACCCAGAGAGCAGAACCCCACATATAATCCATTTTCCTTAACTCCAGCTATGAAATGCTTGATTACAGGAACAGGAATTATATAGCTGAAAATTACAAAATGGCAATAGATTATAAAGCAGTTAGATTATTTCGGCAAATGAAAGGAAAGAAAAAAAATGATATACGGCTTACAAAGAAGGCTATATATGTTAAACTGTCATATAAAAGACATGACTGACAAATACCAAAATTCTATTCTGAAAATTGGGATCCTATGCTTGGAATTTATCCAGGAAAACTACGTAAACATAGTATAGCATATGAAACATGGCTCCGAACCGCATCAACCAAACATGAAAATATTTGAATAGAACTTATGCTTAGATACTATATATAAACCAAAAGCCCCAACTCACCCAATGTTCTCAGCACCGGAAAGATTTTGAAAAGCTACGCCGGCAACTTTATTGCCCATTATTGCTGGGCCACCGCTATTTCCTGGATTTATGGCAGCATCAATTTGTATTGCCATTAGCTGGGTTGCACCATGTACATATTGAGTGGGTTCAACTCTGGAGACAACACCTTTAGTGACAGAAATGTTGTCACCACCTGGCACAAAGTAAAGAAACTGAATTTCTAACAGCTTTAGAAGAGATAGATAGATAGATAGATAAATGATGAGGTTATTGTATAATACCTTGAGGGTATCCAACGACAGCAACAGCTTGTTGGAGAAATGGGATGTCACCAAGCTCCAAGAAAGTCATGCCATGCCAAAACTCTTCACTTTCAACTACTAGGATAGCTAAATCACATTCATGGCCTATAGCTTGTATTTCAGCTCTGTATTTAGTGGGAGAGCCGTGTTTTCTGACAAGGACGAAAGTGTGATCAGCAACGACATGAGCATTGGTAAGAATCTTGTTTCCACGGATAGCAAAACCTACAATGAATAAGGGAAGATGTAAAGTTAAATGAAAAATGCACGAGGTTTAATGATGGAATTGATACCAGAACCCATGTTTTCACGCTGGGGCTTGTTCTGCCAGGGAAGGAGGTAGTTGGGACTGCTGCAGACAGTGAAGATCTTGACTACAGAGTCAAGTGCTAACTCTATGGCGGAGTAAGCATCCTGAGAATGAGACAATGAAGTGAAGCAGGAGGAGATTGCAGCAGGTAGAATGGTGGTTCCTGTTCGTTGTAACCCTAACCCTAACAACAACAAATGAGCGGACCCGCCTTTCTTCCAAATTGAGGATGATGATGATGCCCTACTCCCATGACTCATCCAACTACACCACACCCTCCGCGCCGCCCGCCCACATGAACTCATCATCATTCTCACCTTATCTTTTCCTTCAACTACTCAACTCAAAACTGCTTTTATATTCCATTCTAACTTTTGCGCTAAATTACACTATTCATATACAAATAATAACCTCTTTCCTATATTTGTACCTAAACAAAATGTTTCCAAACCAACTTCTCAAACTATTCATAAACTTAGCTTGTTTGACTAAATTTGACCTATTTTTAAAAATATGGTGAACTTGAAATGTCTATTTTACTTCCAATCATTTTCTCTGTATATATTTGATTCTTCTTCTTTCTCTTCTCTTCTCTTCTTCATCATCTTTCTCTTTCTTCTTCTTCTTCCAAAATTGACGAATCTCGAAATATGAAAAATTTCAGATTTCGGCATTCGGTTCCTGCCCTGCCAAAATTTAGAATTTTCCAAATGTCGATCGAAGACTAGTCAAAATCTGGAAAGTTTCAAATTTCGACAGGGCTGGAGCCAAACGTCGAAATATGGAAATTCTCATATTCCGGTCGGTTATGTTTCCTGCCATAATCTGGAAATTTTCAGATCACGACGATAACCTGCCAGAAATTGGCGAAATCGGAATTTCTAAATTCCAATAAAAGGAGGAAAGGAGAAAAGAACGATGAAGAATACAAAAATAGAGTTATGGAGGTTAGAGAGAGAGAAAATGAGCAGAGAGAGTAGGAAGAAGAAGAGAAAATAGTGAAAATTACCATTTTTGTTGATTAATCTTGCCTTACATAGTGGATTTGAGGTAGTTCTAAACACATGTCAAGCTCATCTTGAGTTATTCTCAAAGGGCTATTGTAAGCACTGATTTTCGAACCCAATGACGAAAGCAATTTCCGAGCTCCTCGTTCTACCAGTCGCGCAAGTGCCACTACTCGTTAAGGAATAGACCGATTCTCCAGAGTCATAACTCCCTCTACCCGCTCTCCGGGAATACAAGATTGACACCTTCAAACTTGTGAGAAAATCCTCTTTCACCTAAACTTCATAGGTCTCCATCTCTCTCCGATGTGACTGTACGGTCTCTATAACAGTAACAGTGACCGTACAGTCACCATCACTAAGACCATACAGTCTCCACACGTGGCAATACGGTCCTTATCCTTATCTGTCACGTGTCGGTAAAATACAAACAACTTATAACGTTTGGCCGGGCCTTTCTAAATGCCAGTCTGAGATTCAAAAATATATCTCAGTCGGGACTTATGGAGACCGTACGGTCCCCATAAAGGTGACCGTACGGTCACCATATACTCCTATATAATGAGGCCAAAAATCCTATTCATGCCATCAACAATTCTTTCTTTCCCTCTATTCTCTCTCAATTTTTGAGCGGTTCTTGACCCGACAAGTTGCCTTTGATTAGTTGCTTAAGAAAGTCGCCTCTGATATAAAAGAATCGCTCAAATACCGAAGTTTTGCCTCCAAAAACACCCCCGCTACATAAAGTCATCACGACACCAAAAATATCCTTACCATCCTCCAATATTTATAATTCCACTCATTTCTACTTTCAAATTCCCGACGTAGCTCTCCTCCGCAAAAGAGCTCATACAATCCCCAAATAAACTTCATAAAAGTTCGACGGATTCCCCCATAATCCCTTCTCTTAGTCACTAGGAGTACTTCCCCGACGCCTCTCCGACCCAAAGCTTTGTTCACCCGGCTCCGTCTTCGACGAGTACTAGCTTGCAAGCATCCTACTGGCACGTTATGAGGGTAAGCTTCTGAGGGTTTTTACCGTGTCACCCAAGGGTTTACCGTATAAATGTTTGTGTATTTTGAATATTTTGTGTGATAACAATAAATAAAAGACAATAATGAATTAGGTTGTATTAAAGATCCTCTAGGGCCTAAAATGTCGGAACTAATAAGTTGTATCCACGAACGTAAATAAAATCTCTGGTTTTCAAAACAATCGGTACATACACCAGTTCATACATTTTCCCGGTCGGTCGGGTGGCGGCTCTAGTCAAAGAAGGCTAAAGCCGCTTTGAGCGCCCTTTTCCGCTGACAGTGGCGACTCTGCTAGGGGCTAAAAATATGTTCTACTGTTACTAGGTTGACTTCAACGTACAATTTCTTGAAGTGGATTTATCGATAGAAGGATGTACATTTGGTTTTCTCTTTTTGTAAAAATATTTCTTAAATTATTTTATGAAAAGTAAATTGGGATACACCCGAAGCGTTCCGACAGTCTATGGCTATATACGGAGTTACTGTTTTTTTTTTGGTGTGTGAGTATCATGCTGCATAAAAGAAAAATCTCGAATGGTCAACGTGTGTTATGGGTCGTGTTTACTGTCGTTTCCTTTAAGAGACGCATAGGTCGATCTGTAGCACCACTTATAGCATCGTACTGTCGACACGCTGCTCAAAATCCTTAAATGAGTATGCACTAGGTATATCTTGCAATAGGAACCCTTTTGTATTATCAAACGAGACCGAAGCCTCATATAATCAGCCTAGATATGTCCCTTAGGAACTACCCCCAAACATGAAATAAATCACGTCTACGAGAGTGTTTTGACTTTGAAATGAAAGATGTCAAAAGAAACCCATCTAGGACAGGGACTATACCATGTGAAGATTGAGATGGAGTGATGACTTCGCATGTAGATGGTTCGTTGACTAATAATCCATGATACTCAAGCATAAAAAAGTTCGAAGGACGTTGTCAGACATCTCTTCGATTCAGAAAACTATCCCGTTGCAACCCGACAAAGAACGTTGTCACAAACGTCCACTTATATAAATAGAATAACGGTTTTGAAGGGATGCAACAGAATACTAATCTGAATCGAAAAGGTGTCCAGACTAGAATACACCGGCTAGTAGAACACGAAGAGATGACTCACTGTCAAAATCAGATCCTCATAAAAACATTCAGTGACTCGACTTCTCGTATTCACAAAAGTTCAAAGACCCCATTTAGATGCATTACCTTCATCATTGTGCATCTATGAGGTAATACTTCTAAATCGGGTCCAATAGCTGAAAAACAGGAATATGACTCGTACAATCATGCATACATACATCGTACGAACCAAACAAAATGGAGGACTCGTATGATCTTCGCCTATATAGAACGACCGTGAACAAGGATGAAACGAAGGTTGGTCAGGGAAGAACTGGTCGCCAAACCTGAAGGAGTTTGTGTTACGGACTCATCCAGCTCGAAAGCAGAACGAATGGAAGGAACAAATGCCGCTTCAGATGTTGCCACCGAGATCACCAAGGCTTTGGCAGCCATGATGCAATCACCGAAATACCAAATGATGATGTACCGAGCCACCGAAAAAGGATGCAAGAAAGTCCTAGCTGATCAACTAGACAAGACCGAATCTGAGTCTGAGGGACCACATGGCTAGGAGGAACCACGTGAACCGATCGTTCCAGATGAAAAATTGGATTACATCATAGACCATCTCAACGGTAAAGAAGAAGACGTCATCACCCCAGCAAGGGAATTGGATAGGAAGAGGGTCCGCGAGTAGCCACCGTCGCATGCAACCATAGACCAACCATACCGATATACCAAGGGAGAGGAATCACATGCGAAAAGAGGAACGACATTAACATCTCACCTGAAACCCAGCGGAGCATTACCCCTCAATAAAGACATTATCCAGTATCAGAACTTTAGTATATTTGAGGACATCTTCCAAACGGTTCGAAAGGTGGAGGGAAAGATCATCAACCAAATCACTGGAGCTCCATACGGGAGAACAAGAACGACACTAGACAATGAATCAGAGTTAACTTCCGGGGGACAAGGGACGCAATCTGTTGAATATCGAAGGACCTCTTCGAAAGTTAACACGATACACATGAACGTGAACCTCAAGAAAGCATTTGATCGCCTGGTGCATGAAGGAAAGATCTCTCCTATTAGGCCACCGGTTATCATTAAGTCAACAGATAACATGGAAAGGTTCTGTGATTACCACCAAGTATTCACACATCCCATCACCAAGTGCGAAGCGCTACAAAAAGAGATCATAAGAATGATTGAGGGAGGGGAAGTAGAGGTCCCTAAAGCCTCAAACACCAAGAAGAATACTCTACCGGACTATCGCGAAGTCCCTCCATCTAGAACCATGATGATCTACTCTAGGTTAACCGAAGAAGAAGTCTTAAGGCGCGTCGATTGAGTACCAAGGGTGCACGCTCTGATAGGTTTCTTCTCCCAATACCTATCAGTAAACATGGGACAATCACGGTACACCCCCACTTAGGTCATGGCTCATCTCGGGGGAAGAATCAGAAGATCCCCTAAGGAGGCCAACAATGGGTGGTCAGACTCATCGGATGACGAACCCACGAAGGAACAAGCAAAAGCAGTAGTTAGCCACATCACTAGATTAGGGCGAGTATTCCAATCCACACCTAAAACACAAGAATCTGATCCAACCACGAACTCGGGGGAAGAGAGTAACCCGAATGCAAGTGAAAAAGGAATAGTAGTGTGTTTCATGCCAGGCATGGAGTTAGGTGCGAACCAACAAAGGCCACCCACTTTCAACATCCCTTGCACGATTAAGAGAGGAAAAGAAGGATTAGGACACATTGCGAAGGCGGCCGAAGACACGTCCAGGAAGACGACCTGGGTCACATTGAAAGAAGAATCAGGAGAGATCGCACGTCTACAAGAAAGAGGATATGAATGGGAACCCGACATGGTAAGGTGGTGAGCACCTCCCGCAACTGATGGAAACGCACCAATCCCGGTCTCAGAAAGGTGTATCCAAGATCTTGCAGACGAGCTAGCCAAAATGAGGATCAACGAAAGGGGGATGGAAACCAAACTAAGGGAAGCAGTAAAACGAGTGCTCGAATAAGTCACAAGGGGCAAACAAGACAAAGCGTCTATGGAGGTCGTCAAAGATCCGGAACCGGCATGCAAGGTCAAGAAAGACGAAGCAACCCAAGAAGACTTGGACCCTGAAACTTTACTGGATTCAGTATTATACGACGACGACGTTGTGTACAATTGTGACTTCATGTTTTGAAAAGATGTATTCACTTCCAAATTTGATGCAATGAAATCTCAATTTGCTTACTTGTGTGATTTGTTAGAAGGTGGCACCATGCATTCATTAGATCATTTGACTAACGCATTTAGCATACATAATACTGCATTACATCATATTAACCTTGGCACTGAAAATGAACCAAGACTAGTCCCGATTTCGCCAAATCTCTCTCCTACAGAACGCAGTCAGATAGAAACAGTCTTGAGGCGTCATCAAAAAGTCTTCGCTTGGTCATACGAAGACGTGTCGGGGATAGAACCCACTACAACAAAACACGCCAAGTGCTGACCCACTAGATCAGAAACCTAAAAATAGATCTAGGCAATATTCATGGAAAAACTAAGGAAAGCCTGCTAGGTTGAAAGCTCGAGAAGGTGACCTAGGCAACAATAAATGCAGCTCACTAAGTTGACAACCCGAAGATTCATCTTAGGAAACAATTAGAGCAATGAACACCTCACTATAGGGGCAATTACAATGAGCACTGGTTTTCGAACCCAATGATGAAAGCAATTTCCGAGCTCCTCGTTCTACTAGTCGTGCAAGTGTCAGTACTCGTTAAGGAATAGAATGACTCTCCAGAGTCATAACTCCCTCTACTCGCTCTCTAGGAACACAAGATTGACACCTTCAAACTTGTGACAAAGTCCTCTTTCACCTAAACTTCATACGGTCTGCATCTCTCTCCTTTGTGACCGTACAATCTCCATAACAGTAACAGTGACCGTACGGTTACCATCACTAAGACAATATGGTCTTCACACGTGGCAATATGGTCCTTATACTTATCTGCCACGTGTCGCTAAAATACAAACAACTTATAACATTCGGTCGGGCTTTTATAAGGCTCAGCCGGGCCTCTCTAAAGGCCCGTCTGAGATCCAAAAATAGATCTCAGACGAGACTAGTCTACATAAAGGTGACCGTATGGTCACCATACACTCCTATGTAAGGAGGCCAAAAATCTCATTCATGCCATCAACAATTATTTCTTTCCCCCTATTCTCTCTCAGTTTCCGAGTGGTTCTTGACCCGACAAGTTGCCTCTGATAAATTGCCTAAGAAAGTCGCCTCTGATATAAAAAAATCGCTCAAATACTGAAGTTCTGCCTCTAAAATCACCCCCGCTCCATAAAGTCCTCACGACACCAAAAATATCCTTACCATCCTCCAATATTTATAATTCCACTCATTTCTATTTCCAAATTCCCGACGTAGCTCTCATCTCCGCAAAAGAGCTCACACAATTTCCAAATAAACTTCATAAAAGTCCGAAGGATTCCCCCAAAATCCCTTCTCTCAGTCATTAATAGTACGTCCCCGACCCCAAAGCTTCGTTCACCCGACTCCGTTCTTCGACGAGTACTAGCTTGCAAGCATCCTACTCGCACGTTATGAGGGTAAGCTTTTGAGGGTTTTTACCGTGTCATCCAACGGTTTACCGTACAAATGTTTGTGTATTTTGAATATTTTGTGTGATAAGAATAATTACAAGACAATAATGAATTAGGTTGCATTAAAGATCCTCTACGGCCTAGAATGTCGAAACTAATAAGTTGTATCAACGAACATAAATAGAATCTCTAGTTTTCAAAACAATCGATACATACACCGGTTCGTACATTTTCCTGGTCGGCCGGGTGGCGACTCTAGTCAAAGAAGGCTAAAGCTGTTATATGTGCCCGTTTCCACTCAAAACTACTCTCAAAGGGCTTGACCTTGCTTAGAGCTTGAGAATTTCTTCACTTGAGTTTGACTATGATTTCGAACTCGCAGTCCATTACAGGAAGAAGAGAAGGGAATAGTGAAAATTACCATTTTGTTGATTAATCTTGCCTTACGTAGTGGATTTGAGGTAGTTCTAAATACATGTTAAGCTCATCTTGAGATATTCTCAAAGGGCTATTCTCAAAGGGCTCGAGCTTGCTTGGAGCTTGAGAATTTCTCCACTTGAGTTTGACTACGATTTCGAACTTACATTCCATTGGATCAATGAGAAGACGGAGAATTCAATGATGTGTAATAATCTCATCTTAGTTTATGCTAATATCCCGGATATGAACTAGCTTACCAAACTTACTCAATTGTGTAGGAAAAGTAGTAGAGTTACCCAATTGTGTACGAAAAGTAATAGAGTTGCAGATGAGTTTACAAATTTGCCGCAACATTTGGACTATTACATTCACGATTTCTAATAGTAGAATTCGAACCTTAGACTCTTCACTCACACATTGGTAAGTGTACCAGTTGGGCTAAAGCTAATTGGTTGTTCTATTGATTGTTTATGTTATGTTTTTGAAGAAAATGTTTCTATCTGTAAAGTTTAATTGACGGTTTATATTATGTTTTTGAAGATAACAAACACAGTGTGAACACGACAAAAGTTTAAAAGGCATTTGTGTAGTTTACCCAATTTTCTTGGGCTGATATAAGTATACAAAAACGGCGTAGTATAAAGTCCCCAAAATGTAAATGGTGCTCTGAACGCGTAGTCTGCCTCTTACGTTACGTTTGCACAGCTCGATTCCCTAAAGTCGTTTCGTTTCCGAGCAAGCATTGATCGATCGGAAATCAGGTATTTTTTTTTGTGTTGATTTCATTTCAATTTAGAAATTAGGTTTTGAATTTCACATGGTTTACGTACTATGCAGCTGTAAAGAGCGGAAGATCTTATTTCCAACGATCGCAGGTAAATTGCTTTCTCTTTTCCGATCTCGATCTTTTACATCTTTTTTGCTCGATTCAATCTGAATAAATATATTCTCCATTTTTTGGGTTTATTTTCTCTATGATTTCGTTTTCATAACGCACAAGTAAAGAGTAAGGTTATATTTTCACAGATCTAAGCCTTTGTTTGGGAGTTGAAAGGTTAATGGAGGTGAGAGTTAGAAGAGGTTAATGGGAGTAACGGAACGGAAAGGAAAGTGACGGAAATGAAAGTTAAATGTTAATCTTGGGAGTCGGTGGAATTAAATAGGAGGTTAATGGATGTAAATTAGTTAAAATGTTTACATTACTCACATTAACCCCCAATTTTGGAGGTTAAAGTTTCGAGGTTAATTGAAGTAAAATGTTAACTCTCATTAACCTTCATTTAAACTTTTAAAAAGCTCCCAAACAAGCTTAATTAGAAAGTTTACATTCCATTACTCTCGTTAACCTCCATTAACCTCCTCCCAAACAGGGTTAAAGAAATATTATTTTCTTTTGTTAGATTTCGCTGAGTCTTTAATCTTGTATTCAACTCAAGTTTATATATCAATTACTACTAGACTTTGTGACATGGTATGGTATTTGGCTTGGTCTCTGTTTCAAAGATGGAGTTGTAAACGTTTTTTGCTGTTTCTGGTAATTCAAGTCTTAAAATACCTTTCTATGCTCTTGTCATTTTGGCATTGACGTAGGTTAGATAAGGATTTTACCTCCCTCAACTGGGTTATGTTAACTTTTTGCGTGTGGCTTACATTTTCTCTGATTCAACTTTTTGTTAACCATTAGAAAATGGATCACAAAATTACCTTGGCAAAGAATGAATTAGTAATTTCAGTTTCTATATCTTGCTACTATCAATCATAGTGTTAGTTTTTAAACTCTAATGCACATTTTGCTATCTCCTTATGTCCCACATACTGAGGTGTTGTACTTCTTGCCTTTGCTCTTTATGGCGTGATAAATTTACTAGGGAGAAAGACTAGTTGACTATGGTCAACCAAAGTAACATGTAAATGGTTCTGATTTTCAGTTTCCCTTTTCTTAATCTTTGTTATCCATATTGTATATGCTATCTGTTTGTCTGAAACCGTTCATCTTTCTACTTCTCAAATTTACCGTTAAGCTTTAAGTTTTCCATTGTGATGGTTATCATGTATTCTTTCAGGTATATATTCGACAATAGTTTCTTAGTGACAATCTATTTGTTCTTGTATTGATTCTCAGATATTTCAAGTTGACATTCATGTATTTAGATGTCTGCTTTATGATCCTACTATTTTCTAAATGAGCATAGTGGCCATTCAATTTGCTTGTCATTACGTTCCGAATTTATTTATTTTAGTTTTATATCTTATATACTAAAATGCTTTTATTTTGACACATGGTTATGCCGAATTTTATAAATCGGGATTATTGATTCTGGTTCTTTCCTACGATATCGTGGGCAACTATCTTTGATTTGCAATCGATACTTCTTATAATAGCTTTTCCCTAGGCAGGCAAGCTCCTATTGGCTGTAATACGGCTGTATTCATCCCTTTTTTAGAAGGCAGAAGTATTCTAAGCTTACAATTCTTCATATTTACTAATTGTTTTTTTTGGTTGTGGACTGCAATGGACTGTAATTTTTGCTGAGATAACATGCTAAGGAAGAAAATCAAATCAAGTGAAGTGTGAGAAGGAAACTTGTGAAAGAGATGGCTGAAAACAAAGGCGCAACAGAAAGTGATAAAAGTAACCCAAATACAATCGCTCAAAAGAAGCCCAAGGGAATTATGTCTAGAATATGGAACGGCATTTTTAGACTGCACGGTGACGATTTTGAGAAGAGGCTGCAGAACATCTCCAAGGAAGAAGCTGCAGTTTTAGGTAGAATGAAAAGGAGATCTCTTACTGGGAGGAAGATGACTCGACATCTCATTATTTTCTCTGTCATTTTTGAGGTTTTTGTCTTATCTCTTATCTGCTTTAAAATTATATTACTATACTATTGCATTTCAAGAAACAAAATTCAAAATTTTCCTTCGAATGTCCATTGTGTATTCTATCCTTTGTTCTCGAAATTCTTATTGCACATGTTTCTTTTGAGTTTCTTTTATTGGCACTTTAATTTCTTCTTTGTGTACTTAAATGTAAATGAAGAGCCATTTTGGTTTTGGAATTTCTTAGACTTCTACGACTTGTCTGAGAGGGCTTTAGCCTTTGTGTTTTGAGTTTTCTCCACCATTCTAGTATCTCCAGTTTGATTGGTTATGTACTTGTTGTGAATCTTGGATTCTCTGCATAGCTATTTTGCTTTTATTATATAGCTAATCACTTTTTAATATTCTTGATGGCTACATTATCCACCTCTACGGTTAATATGCTAGAGCTTTGTCATTTTGTGTATAGATGCTTGCACTGTCTCTTTTTTTAATCAGTTGAAAGGACTTGAGTTATTCGTGAAGCTGTCATTGTGCCTCATCCATGGAAATAGCATCCATATTTGTAGCTCTGCCTTTCCCTTTTAATCTATAGTACTTGAAATCTAGGTAATTGCAGTAGGTTATGCAATAATGACTACAAGATCAATGGATCTGGATTGGAAGATGAGGGCATTTAGAGTTCTGCCCATGTTTCTTTTGCCTGGTTTATCATCTGCAGCCTATTCGGCTTTTGCGAGCTTCATAAGGATGTGTAAGTGTCTCAAACTTCCATACAACTTGATTTCTTGAAGATTTTTCTTGTTTCATTGGAGCTTCATTTCCCTTTTACATGCCGACAATCTCAGTATTAGTTCTCTGAATCTGAACTCGTCTTGGTCAAAAAGTAAGATTGCATAGGTAATGAGTTGATGATACTAGGATAGATATCTTAATAGGAAAATTAAACAAAGTATGAGTAGGTAACGCGAAGAACTTGGAGGTGATTAATTTATTAGAAGAGGTGTCTTGTGCCCCTGTGTCCGGGATGCAGTTATTGGACAATAATCTAAGAATTGGAATTAATTTATTAGAAGTGGTGTCTTGTGGCCCTGTGTTCGGGATGCAGTTATTGGACAATAATCTAAGAATTGGAATTTGGAAAATTGATGTAACTTACTATACACATATTGAATAGCTACTTATTGCCACATTGTCTCAAATTCAGTTGCATGGTAATTGCCACGGAAAAAAATTAAATTCAAACCTGAAGCATAAATGAAAACATTGTCAGAATGTGTGATATAAATGCTCTGCTCCTTACTTTCCTCTTACTTCTTCCCATACCCATGAGTATTAAATTTACCGACTTTGGCATTATGTACTGTTTCTAATGAATGTGGCTGACTAGCGGATTGATAATACCTTAGTCCCTATCTGGTCGTCAAGGCTTAAGATTGCAAATTTTTTTACCTTCTGCGGTTTTGAATTTAAAAAGCTCAATATGATATAATGTTTGACCATCTCCAATTTGCAGCATACGAGTCTCGACTTGGCATATTTTTAATTCTCAAGTTATGATAAATCTTGTAGGTGACCGCAAGGATCAAAAAACTCTAGGAAGGCTACGGGCTGAAAGACAAGCAAAAATTAATGAACTTAAAGAGAAGACAAATTACTATACTACACAGCAGCTCATTCAGGTAACAGAAAATTATTGCTATGTTTTTTAATTGGAAATTTGGAACTGAAGCTTTGCCCTTAAATGCTCATAGGAATTTGTTTATGTTTTTCTTTTGCCCTTGTGTGACCAAATGTTAGATACTCAAAACAAGGATTGAATAAACTAAGAAGACTACTGATATTTGAAATAACTAGAATAGCTTACAGTAGAAATGGATAAGAGACAAGACCTAATCCCCACAAGAGATGAACTCCCTCTCTACTAAGTAGAGCCCCAGCCTTAACAGCCTCCAAGATTACAAAACACAAGACTCTCTCTTTTCTCTCTAAACTCTCCCTTATATACTAAAGAGTATAACTATAACCTCAACACTAATGACTAATACCCTAAAAATACCCTTCCCCAAACATCTTATTCCCTTCTAAATACTCATACTAGTGGGCCAGACTAATTCTCCATCAGTGCATCAAGCGGGTATCGTTAAATTTTTTCAGTAGTTTCTGCAGTACCTGTCACCAAATTGTTTGACTAGACACCATATACTGCAAGTAATTAGATTCGTTCTCTCACCAATTAACAAGATTATTTGGGGTTTTCTTTTAATTCTAGGATTGGATCAGTTTTGAATTTAAACATAAATTCAGTCATGGGTTTTTTGAAGTTTTTGTGAATTGGCTTTTCATCAACTCATAGCTTTGCTTAGTCAAGAATTGTTTTGCAATTTGATTTCCTAAGTTGCAGGCTTGAAGCCACATCTCTGTCGTGTGTTGTTTCATGCTATACCCTCAAAATGCTTTAGGATTAATCTCCTTCTTGCTTTTAACTAGAATCTGACTTCTGTATGTCGCTTTGAAGTTCTTTACAACCTTCCTGCTTTAACATTTATGAGTTTATAATTAAATCAACATAGAGCACTATTATCATGTAGGCCCAGGTTAGGATTAATATGCCTTGTTATTTTTGGAATGGGTTAATTTTCTTTGAGCATGGAAGGAACAACTTCTATGGGGTAGAGGAAAAGCTCATAAGTATTGTTGGAAGAGTGACTGATATAAGCATAGCAAAGGTTGGCAGGTTGGGTTGGTAGAGTGAAGTTTGAGGGCCTTTCTGGTTTATTTAATAATGCAGCCTTTTTAGAAAAATAAAGCAAAATGTAAAGATACTAAATTATTCTTATAGTTAATTATTGTTGCAGACTCTCAAACCAATCATAATAAATTAATAATACCCTATCTATCAGAATAACTAATACAAAAGTAGAAGACTGAAGTTCTATAGATACAGATCCAAGTCTTTATACATACTAAAGTTCTAGTACGGTTTTTCCGTTCCTGCTCATTGTAAATAATCCGCATTTGTTATGCATCCATGTTGTATTTTAAGTCCTGCTAGAATCACTCTCATTTTTATCATTTGCAAAACAAATTGGCGATACGACCATTTCTGTTCTTTGTACTGCCTAGTAATGGTGTAAATAGTGCCAACAACAACAACAAAGCCTTTGTCCTGAAATGATTCGGGTTCGGCTAACATGACCCATCATAGTGAAAGCTGAAATCAAGTTGTGTCAGCTATATAAATTATCTCCCTCTACTCCGTCCTATCCACTGTCATACTTTCCTCAATCCCCATGACTCTCAATCACCCCCTTCCAAGTTTGCTTAGTCTTTTCCGTACCCGTCACCATGTCATCCCTTTGCCACTCTTCAAGCCTTCTAACCGGCGCATTACTCGCCCTTTGACTTACATGGCCAATCACCTAAGTTGATTTTCCCTCATCTTATTCTCATTACTTAACCCATACTTTTGTCCTAATTACTTCATACCTCATCCGATCCTTTCTTGTATGACCATGCATCCACCGACATATGCACAAGGATGTAAAATCATACCCTCTGAAGCTGCTATTGTATTGCTACCGGTAGAAATATAGAATCACTCTTGATTTGATGCTACCAATAATGCCACCTATATCAACCTTAAGTCATAATATCCTCTCTTGGTTTCTGAATTGGGAAATTCTTGTATGTTTTTGTAATAGATTAAGTAACTCACATTTGATAAGGCATGGTTTTTAAAATGCAAAGCCACTTCTGAGAATTTATTTGTTTTAAACCCTTTGCTGTGCAGAGATATGATCCTGATCCAGCTGCGAAGGCAGCTGCTGCAACTGTACTCGCATCAAAATTGGGCTTGGATTCTGGTTTGAAAGTGTATGTCGAAAATGAAGCAAATCTCAATATTCCAACAGGGAAGAGTCATGATGTTGAATTCGCGCAAGCTAGTGGACTTCGAAATAGAAAGCAGGTGCATTCTAGATCCAGTAGTGGAGGGACTCCTCCGGTGCATCATTCTAGTGAAGAAATGCTAGAATATGCAGAAAGAGAAAGCCTTCAAACTTCTGAGCATAATCAGCTTATTGTTGAGCATGGAAATCCACGAGCATCTTCTGTGCATGACGGGGGCTGGATTGCTCGATTAGCAGCGTTGCTTGTGGGAGAAGACCCCTCACAGTCTTATGCACTTATATGTGGGAGCTGCCATATGCACAATGGTCAGTGAACTGTTTTTATGATCTGCAAGTTATTCTATGTGCATGTATGCACATGCTGTCATTGCAGAATGATATGGTTATTGTTTCCTGCAGGCCTAGCCCGGAAGGAGGAGTTCCCATACATCACATACTACTGCCCACACTGTCATGCTCTGAATCAGCCAAAACAACCCGAAGACCATGTTTCTTCTCATATGCTTGACCAGCCCAAACAATTTGAAAACCATGTCTCTTCTCATCAGCCAAATGAATCAGAGGACCATGTTTCTTCTACATTTCCCAATTTGGGCACCTCCATAGATAAGGGGAAAGTTGAGGCAGTTAACTATGCGAGCAATCCTTCAAGTGAAAGCATTTCTCCTAGTAAAAGCTCACTTAGTGCTGAACCAGAGATTGAGCAAGTAATTGAAAGGGAAGTAAAGGAAGAGGCAGATAGTTAAGAATTGATCTTCAAGAGGGTTATCTACGTTCAGCTTATGGTCCGACTTTCAAAGTAATGGGGGTGCTGATATCCTAAACCCTTTTTGTTCATGTCCGAGAAAATGATTGAGGTTATGGTTGCCAGTGTTTTTTGTACTGTATGATTTATAATTAGATTACACAGCTTGATTGTAATAGTGATATTGTTACTTCATTTTACGAGCCAGCTCATTTATAATTATGTTACACTGCTTGATTGTAATAGTGAAATTGTTACTTTATTTTACAAGCCAGCCCATGGAAAGGGATTTGATAAGTATTTATGTGAGTTGACAAATTTTGAAGGATGAAGGGCGTGTTTGGTAAGACGTTTCGTGGGAGCATATATCGTTTTGTAAGAGCATATAGCGTTTTGTAAGAGTATATAACAATAGGTATTTCGTTTAAAATCAAGTTTAATAAAATTTGGACATAATTCAATCTCTTTCTCTTTCTTTCAGAAGCTGGCTTATCAGAAACAGTTTTGAGAGATATTTTGCTTTAAGATAAACTATGTCTTTTCTAAGTGACAGAGCCTTGGGACTGCTTCAACATTTAGATAGTTGCACAATATACGTAAATAAATCAAAGACTGCTTCAACACTTAGATAGTTGCACAATGTACAGAAATAAATATGACATGTAAATAGATAAGAGAGAAAGGTTTAGCACTTTAGAGCAAATTCAGCGATTTACTTAGGTTAACTGCAGAAGTCTTGTAGCTACGTCTTGTCCCTTGTGAGATTTTTGTGCATAGATTTTGAATTCACTAAATGTACTTTTATGGCAAGTACATTATCTCGTCTGAAGGATCTACAACAAGGTTTAGAGTATGTCGTCACATACGAAGACAATGATGGCGACTGGATGCTTGTCAGTGATGTCCCTTAGAAGTGATGCACTTTACTTAGTAACACATGCATTAGGAGTTCATTTTTCTGATGTAATTAAGTATTACTCCAATTTCTGATTGTACGTTGCACATTATTGCAAGATGCTTACATATTTGAATGAACTTATTCTGCTTCTTATTTGTCTAAAAGATAAGGCTGCATATTCAAATGTTCTTCTTTGAGCTTATTTGGTAGTTGCTTGTGGATTTTATCTTGTTATAGAAGTGATAGAGAATAAGAGTTGATGGATGCAGGTGAGTACATTTATATAGTGATACTAGTTTTTATACGAACTGTTTGATATATTGGAGCTCCATTCAATCCAAATTTTTTTTTGTTTAAAAAACATCAATGGTGTCGGTTTTCAGTAAACAACCGACGCCAATGATGTCTTTGGGTTCGGTTCCTGATAAACAAACCGACGCCATTGGTCAATTTTAAGTGTTGGAAAAAACGCTATTATTTGATCAATGGCATCGGTTTTTATAAAAGAACTGACGCCAATGATCAACTTTTGGAGTCGGTTCCTAAACCGACCCCAAGGCATTGGCTACCCTTAGAATTGGGGTTGGTTCGAAACCGACCCCAAAAGCCAAAAAAGACCGACTCCAATGGCCATTTTTCCACTAGTGAGCCAGTGATAGCAGCAACATCCAATGGGGGTAATGGTCATTTCCCCAAAACCTAAGTGAAAAGTGTGAGTTCCATCACACCAACGCTCAACCAAAGCACCCACGCCCTTCCAACATACGCGGGAGCTCTGGACAAGAGTTGCCCCAGGAAAGGATGAAAAGGAGTCCCATCAACTCGAGAGCGAACAACAGCGGGCAGCGCGCGGTACCATGTTATTGTCTCCCTTATATTTCCTCGCCCTTGTAAAAGGGGCTCCTATACAAGAGAGACGACAATTAGAATCAGAATGACATATTACTCAGCAGGAACGACAAGCCAATCCGAGCACCAAAACCATACGGTCTCCAAAGCAAGGACCGTACGGTCACCAAACAGAGACCGTACGGTCCTCGACCAAAGACCGTACAGTTCCCTAAGGGTGACTGTTCTCACCTATACAGAAATGAGCTCATACCTACCAACCACCTGAAAAGTAAAAGGATCGGAAGGAAAATGATCTACTCTATGTTCAAAAGACAACATGAACTCTACCACAGAGTACCAAGAAGCAAAACTAAATTAAACCGACACTGGTCCGACATGGCTCGACTCATGTTCGCTGAATAATCAGTTTAAGCATGAAAGAACTTGAAAAAGAAATACTTGGGTCACGTAGCGATGCTCGGGCGGAAGGCGTAAACAAGCAAAGAGCTGTGTTATAAGAACTACCCAGATGGATCAAGGACCGTACTGTCCCAACCATGACCATACGGTCCCCATCATGCAAACCGTACGGTCCCCACATAAGGACCGTACGGTCTGTTGGAATTTTAACGGGATTATCAGGTTTTGTGCAGCGGAATTGCAACTTTAAAATTTCAATCCCCAAATCCAAATTGATCTTTAGTTCAATTGACCTCAATCAAAATCAATAAGTCTTATGTGTGTTCTACATGTTGAAGAACTTACGGGTTAGGTCTCTACAAGAGACGACTGTGCAAAATCCTCAATGCAGAGCGATCTCTTATCTTACATGCACAGATCGCTTATTGGATCAACACAGGTGTTAGCCTCAAGAACGATGAACGAACACGAACCCTAAATTCCTATAGGGAGGATTCGACAATCTTGTTTTTTTTTGGAGGGGGCCGAAATTCGTCTAGATGTCATAGGCACACTTTAGGTTAAGGTACACACACAAATCGTCCAAACGTCAAATACCTCACCTATACGTGAACACCTTCTCTTTGTCCAAAATTCCCAAATCACTACCTGGCCCAACCCGAAATCACAAAACCGCAACACATCATCACATATACGCCTAAACCCAAGCCAGCTTCCACCAAGGAGACCGTCAGATCAACAAGGAAGAATGAGAGATAAGGACCAAGCCCTCAAATGAAGTGTTGAACGACCCAAAGAAGTTCTCCGTGATATCCTCTCAAACCCTAGTCCAAATTGAAGACGACACGATTCCAAGCCTTGACCCTTAGCCTACCTCGCAAATGAACCACTCCCCACGTATTACCCAACACTCCAAAAGACATTACCCCAAACTTCACCAAACTACCCCGACATATGCCACACTCCATCTCACTTCAGTTGGCCACCTCCTCATAACCTACTCAAGAGCAAACAAAAGACCTTATTAAGTGAGCCCAAAATCGTTGATACCTAGTGGCCCGAATCGCTAAGAATACACCCCTAAGAGGATTCATGGAGAACTCTAGGTCACAAACGTGGCATCAAGAACATCCCTTCAGGCGAAGAAAGGACTAACATCATCAGGCTACGATACATCGATTAGGCTCTATCTCACTTATCCTATCCACGTGTTTAAAGACCCGTGCTTGGATAGAAAAAGCATTTATTTACAGTCTCGCTCGTGTCTACATTCATTTGCATCTTTTAGATAGACGTTAGAAAAATACATAGGCATAATTAGAGCATGTGTGTCTAGTATGAATGTGTTCTCGACTGTGAGAGAGAGAACCATCGCTAGATGAACGGCCCCAACCAGGACATACCTCACAAGATGGAGAAACGACGTAAGAAGGAGGAATTACTGGATCAATATAGAAACACATCTCCTTCAGGGCCCTGCAAAAAGAAGAGACCTCACTCTAAGGAACTAGGACAATGCGCGAAAGTTAAAAATGGAGCGTCCAAGTACTCAAGGCGTCTCTATTTAGGATGAACCAGAGTATGTCAGCCTTCAAAATTAAACCCATGAAGTCCTCAGAATCTCCCTTCTGCACTCTGCAACGAACGTGCCAATGGACGAAGAAAAAACAAAAAGGAGAAGTGAAGGCATCCTTCGGAGGAGCTCATAGCTCGAGAATAGATCACATCCACAAAGCCTTGAAGGGGTTAACGACATTTTCATATTGATGTTTCATGCAATGCGGATGGTGTCCCGAAGCTATGAGGGCATCTTACTAATCATCACACGAAGGCGTAATCCATGCAGAAGGCTGTGACATGTGTAAGCATTGGTTTTCGAACCCAATGAAGAAAGCAATTTCCGAGCTCCTCGTTTCTCCGGTCGCCCAAGAGTTAGTACCCGCTGAAGAACGAATTGACTTCCCAAAGTTATAACTCCTTCTACCTGCATCCCGGGAACACAAGATTAACACCTTCAAACTTGTGGAAAAGTCCTCTCTCTCCCCAAAACCATACGGTCTCCACTCTCTCCAAAGGAGACCGTACGGTCTCCTGAACTTGAACTGTACGGTCTCTTTCATTGAGACCGTACGGTCTGCCCACATGGCCAAACGGACCTTATCCTTATCTGTCTCGTGTCGCTAAGCAACAGTGGACTTTTGTCGGGTCTTAGTGAAGGCCCGTCTGAGATCCAAAATAGATCTCAGACGGGATATGTGGAGCCCGTACGGTCTCCTTGAGCAAGACCGTACGGTCTCTCTATGGAGTCCGTACGGTCTATCCTTATCCTATAAAAGGAGGTCGGATTTCACTCATTCTTCATCAACAAATCTTTAAATCCTTCTCTCTAGCTCGTTTTCAACGATTTATGACCCGATATAAGTTACCTCTGATAGTTGCCTAAATGTTGCCTCTGATACGATAAAATCGCTTAATTTTGAGTCCTGAGAGCTTTTCCCCCATAAAAATCCCTGTTCTCCAAAGGTCCTCACGACCACAAAATTTATCCAATCAATCAAAAATCTCGATCCCAGCGTTACTCGCAGCCTCGCTAGAGTAAACACGCGATCCTTATGGAACGAAAGATTCCCTCTGAGTCCTCCCTTTCCAAAACTGTTCGGAGCACGCACGACGCACCTCCGACCCCAAAGTACCTCCAGAAACTCCGTTCTAAGGCGGGTACTAGTTTGCAAGCTCATCACTGACACGCAACGAGTCACCCGACGGTTTACCGTATAGTATTTACTATTATTTAATCGATTTTTGTGTGATAATAATAAACTCAAGATAATAATGAGCTAGGTTGCATTAAAGATCCTCTAGGGCCTAAAACGTCGAAATTAATAAGTTGTATCCACGAACGTAAATAAGAATCTCTGGTTTTCAAAACAATCGGTAACTACACCAGTTCGTATATTTTCCCGGTCGGCCGGGTGGTGACTCTAGTCAAAGAAGGCTAAAGCCGCTATGAGCGCCCTTTTACGCTCACAACAAGATCTACACCAAGGATAACAGTGGATACACTAGGGTTTCATCATGAGAATCACTTGTACGCTTCCAAGGATAAGGTCGAAGCATTAGGATACGTGGTTTCATCCCCACGAAAAACCATGATCCCACACCACGGAAGAATCCTCACTACAAGGGGAAAATCATTGTCACAAAAAGAGAAAAGATAGTCAACTAGGACTAGTTGATAACGAGTGCACATTCATACTGGACATACATGAACTATTTATGCCTATACTAACTAGTCTAGATGCTTATGTTAGTGAGTCTAAATGTCTACTTCAAGAGTCTATCAGCTACACATGTTCTAGAATGCCATAAGTCATATTGACACGGAGAAATCAAGGTCTTAGACAATAGAATATGCACACTCCGTTGAAATCACTACCCGACTCCCCTAGGGTTGGAGAAAACAAAAAAATACCCGCTAGATCGAAAAATCTCAAAAATAGATCCAGGCAACATTCAGGGCCAAAAGAAAGAAAGCATGCTAGGTTGAAAACCTGAGAGGGCGACCTAGGTAACAATAAAGGCAGCTCGCTAAGTTGACAACCCATAGAGTCATCTTATGCAACAATTAGAGCAATAAACATTTCACCCTAGGGGCAATCACAAAAACATCATCGGAAGTCTGATTCGAACATCTCAATTCCAACCCTCACAACCTAACAAGCTACACAAACTCCTGCTTCTCTCACAAACCCTATCCTCATCAAAGAACCTCCAAAAGCCTCGCTTCCCCTATCTAACCCAAAATTCTTGCACCCTTCACGAAACTTACCGTACAACCTCAAATAGGCCTCACCTCCATTACTTATGCCCAAACCCTTGGTATCCTCATAAACCCTTTCCCTACATCCCCGAAAAACCACAATGGACCTCGCTTCCACCATTTGTGGCCAAGCTCTTGCTCTCCTCACAAAAACTACCCCAACATCCTTGAAACACCTACATAGACCTCGCCTCATTTATCTAACCCAAAGCCTTCGCTCACATCCTCCAAAAGAACAACCGTAAACCTAGCCTCATAAAACCACCTCGCATCTAGCCAAAACCTCGGAGTCACCCTCTAGCACATGCTTCGATGAGAACCAAGAGTCGTTTGGGTCACCCAATCACGTGTCTACACATCCACTCATACATACTACGTTTCCTAGGTCGACCAACCAAAGTCCACAAAAACAATACCACATGAGTCCATGAAATGAGACACCCCCCTAGTTTATGCACAAACACATATCCATAGGTCTAGCCGCACGCACACATTAGACACCCTAGGTCGCGTAAAATCCATAAAAACAACATCACATGAGTAAAGCATCCCCTTCATGCACGCACAAGCCACATGCATATACATTGAGTCACACACACACACACACACACACACACACACACACACACTGTGTTTTAGGTCGTTGTAGGTTGTCATTTGAACAAAAATCCACCACATGAGTCCACCTAATAGGGCACCTCTTTATTTGCACCAAAGTCACATGTCTACAAATCCGGTCATGCACACCATGTGTTTCAGGTCGTCTATGTTTTAGGCCGTCTAGCTAGAATCCATATCACATGAGTCCACGAAGTAGAGCATTTCCCATATTCACATACAAGTCACGTGTCTGCACATCAAAAATTTCCACTTCGTGTTTTGTAGTTTTGATGTAACTCTACACAGTATACTATAAAATAATAAGGGTGGATAAATTAATAGTCTCTACAGAAACAACAAATAGCAACAAGAAGCAACAAACAACAAACAGAAACAGTTGCACCAAACGGGCGTTAAAGTTCAGTACTCTTTAGATGATGGCATTCTTTTTATTTTATGAATTCATTTTTCATTCGTGAATATTGTTGATGTTGATGTGTCAATTTAAGTTGATGTATGTGATGTTTGGTAGGGCCAGCATCAGAAATTAATTTGGCTTTTCTTACCTTAAGGTACATGTTTTATACCCAAGTGTAGTTTTTTGTCATGGCTTGTGTTGCAAAAGAAGTTGAACACGAGATCTAAATTGTTTAAAAATGAGAATTATAAATAATTCAATGCATATTTTGCATAGTTATATTGTAGAGTCAATATTTATGTATGTTTCTTTGAATTTCATGAAACCACAAAAAAACGTTATAGTACAAAACATTAAAGAGGCGTTTGGTTTATGGGATACAATAGAATGGATTAGGTATTCCATGAAATAGAAATAGATAAATTGAAATTGGTTAGGAATATAAATTCTTATGTTTGAAATAACTATTCATTCATTCAATTAAGAAATAACTATTCTTCCACTTTTGGAATAACTATTCCGTGAAATAACTATTACGTGTTTGAAAAATCCAACCACACGAAGGAATAACTATTCTATTCATTGCTATTCCTTGGCTATTCTACGAACCAAACGAAAACCTCCGTACCAAATCAATCCTACGCCTACTTCACTAACTAATTATTGACAATAAATAAATGCACAAACTAATAATTATCATTAAGATCATCTCTTAGATTAATCGTACTTATATAACTCCACACAAATTTAAAAGCGCCTAAAATTCACTCCACAAGTAAAATCTGTAATTCGAAAAAAACAAAACTGATAAATGAAAGATTAACTAATATGAAAATCTTGCCAAATCAGATAATGACTTGTTCAGATGGTTAAAACTCAATACTTGTGAGGTTGCAGCATATATACAAGCATCTTAAAATACCATTAAGAACTAGGATAGGCAGCAAAGTGTGGTTTTCCAACAATTCAAGTTAAGTTATCAACAACAGTGCAGTTTTAAAGGGTTCAAGGACTGCAAGTGAATTTCTCAAAGACAAGCCAAATACAAGCAACCAAACAAGATATTGAAACGTCAAAAATAGTTGAGCCTGAATCTTGTGTGACTCATTTGATACATCATTAGCAACAGGCTTTGCAGGAGATCACTATTCACCATTTTCCCGTTCATCCGTGTATTCTTTCCAATTTCTCTACATTTCCCACGAGCTACTCAAATGTCCCCTCCGTGTTCACCACATCCTCGTGGACAAGGATAATTCTATGAGCTTGTAAAAGAAAATGGAGCTGGTCTCTGACAAGTACTATTGTCTACCTGCTCAATTCTCCTCTAATGCAGTTATCAATAACCTGAAGAAAGGAGTTCTGAATTTTAGGCCCTTAATGAAAATGAATTATGGCTTCACCATATGCACATGACAGCAGCAAAAATTGCTAAAATAAGTTGTACATACAAAAATAAAACAAGGAAAAAGCCATTCCCTAGATCTGATTTTCAGATACCTTGGTAATGTAATAGATGTTGAAGAGGGATACATCATAAAACATCTAGTTCAATCGAAATTTCAAGAATACTGAAGTTCAAGATCTAATTTAATGCAGCGCAGAGGCTACAGAAAAGCAAATCATGCTAATTGTTAATGCATAATATATAAGAAAAGAGAAGTCAACGATGTCTTCGTATAGGTGTAATGGTAATTATATTAGGTATGAAACAAATGAGATTGTAAAGGTATGAAACAAATGAGATTGTAAAAGAGAATCATAATTTATTGGCGTTACATACCACGAGATTATAACCCAAAACTATTGTTTGTCAAGTCTGTTCAAATATTCTGTTCGAGAATCATAATCTATGACAATCTTACTGACTTCTCTACATGGCTCCTCAAAAGCGTAAAAATATGAACTAGAATACTCTACAATTGACAATCTTATATACTTTTTAAAAATATACTGAACCGTGGATTCATTATCCAACAGAAAATTGCATCGACATAGCATTCACAAAGCATCTGCACAAACCTAATTTCAAATTTAGACTATATAAAACTAACATTTTCAACAACTGAAGTTCAATGTAATGGAACTAGAAATTACATGGACAGTCATTTTTATACAAACTAACAACCAAAATGTTCACATATCTGAGTTGAATTCACAATCCATAACTACAATCAATAGAAAGATGTACCTGAAAATTAGGCAATGAAACAGAGGAGCATGGATCCGAAGCAATTTCAAAGTTGCGAACCGAAGGCAATATTGCTTTAAATGATGAAATACATATGGTTAGACCAAAATCTGAAATTAAACAGAGATAAGTAACAAAATGAAGATCCGAGTGTGAATCAAAACATTACTTGGACGAAGGGAAGAATACTCTTAATCCTAAAATCGTGAGCGCAGGGAGATCAATTGTCTTAGTAGAACCCTAACCAATATGTGTACAATTTTCAAGCATGTGAAGACACTAGGGGGGAGTTATATGAGTAATAATTTTGTTTGCTTGTGAGTATATTAAAAAAATGAATAGAGCTGTAACACAAAAAGAAGAACAAGAACCAGAGATAATTGAGCCCAAATATCAGAAAGGATGTTGGAAGCTTGAAGAGTTTTATGTTTTTACATCTGTTGTCAGCCTAGAATATCCATATATGAGGTAGAAAAGTGCCGGAATTCTGAAAAACCAGCAGCCTCACCTGCATTAAATTTCTGGAATATCCTTATATAAGGTATTAAAATTTGATTTTGAATATCATAAAGGAATGGGAACAACAGAGTTTGCATGCGCTTTAGTCAGACTTTTCATTGCAAGTGATAGGAATTGCGAACTAGATAACTGTCTTGCAAGCTCCATGCAAGCAACACCTGGATCCATTAACGATTACCTCAGAAATGTGCAAGAGTCAAAATATTTATAGCATTATCAATCAATTAACTGATGAGACAAAATACCATGACAAAGAAAGAAACAGCTGTCAGAATCCGCCAATGAACAAGCTTGTGCCAAAGATTCATCAGCGGCTGATAACTCCTGACTCCGTAAAGATAAAACACCGAAAACCAAACTATACACAGCCATCCACATTTTCCACGAACCCTTCCATTCTTTTGAGCACTCCTTAAAACCCAGCCCAGAGATATTTGAGCCGGCTTGAATTTCATATTGGGATTCCAAGATTTTGAGACATCCATCCTATATGGTAGTAAGTCTTAAGGTCCAGGCATCTCACATATTCTTCATTAAGCCTTTCAAAGTTACTTGTAGCAGCGTAGATGCGACAATAGCAAGTGTCCAAAAAATATGTAGGTAGTTGGCAGCAGAATTGAGAGGGCACTTTTAGCGTACTCAATACAATTTTGGTTCCCATCTTGCAAACTGATTTCAGAACGTCAAAGTAGAAGCTGAAACTTTTGGTATAGATATGGAAAGCTTTCTCTAGTGTATAACTCACTAGAAAGTGCCAGAACAAGTAGTCGATCGAGTGCTGAAGCTGCGAAGGAAACCTCTCCTCACGTGCCCTCTGAAAAATATTAAGTATAAGCAAATACTGTGCATTATGGTTCCACGGTTCTCGATGCAAATACCTATATATTCAAATGAAAACAAGAGAATCAAAACAAGCAATGATCAATTTTTTATACTACAAAAGTGCAGGACACCAATTTTTGTAACGTAGTAACCAAACCACAATGCACTAAAGTGCTAAGTACGGCTTTTTAAATGGATTTTTCAGACAAATGATACTTAAGCAAACTTCTATTGCCAGAAAAAAGAAAAAGCAAGGCCACCATACTTCTGCATTTCTAGAATGGCTTCAGGTCCACTTAGGCACTGATAACCGCACGTGGGGAAAGAAAACTTGGGATCTTTGTTGCCAACAGCATAGCAAGCAACTGCTCCGGCACCAAGCAACTGCCCCGGAACTCTGGAAATCTGGGTGTTTCAGATGTATCTAAAACTAAGTCTTCACACAAAATGCTCGAGTGTGCGCATCTACTATAAGGGGTATCCTATAGCAAATCAGTATGGAGCAATGAATGAATCCCTGAGAATAGTGCATAGATATTTCAAATCTTGGCTTACCTTAATAATCTACTGTTAGGGTACTTGTGAAGGACTTTCCTTCGATGATTAATGCTACTCTTAAATCCAAGGCAAAATTCTGATTCCTGTTTGACCTGCATGACATAGCAAGAGAAATTCAACTGTAAAAGTTCAAACGATGCAAACAGGTTTTCTCCCAGCTAAGTATAATTTAAGTTCCAACAATAAAAGAAAGAAACTTA